>JAIXND010000756.1:2878057-4078057 GCA_023646645.1 Varanus salvator macromaculatus | reverse complement strand
TATGCACAACAGTGCATTTTTATTTCCGTGTTTTGTCATGCTTTCATGTGAATTGCTTTGAGTTTGAAGCTCAGAGAAGAGTAGCTTGGCATACGAATAGAGCGACTACGAGCACAAACAAGCGAGGGTTGGATTATTGAGAGACATATAAGGAATGAATTCACAGTAGCATGCAGTGCTTGGAGCCATTTGAACAGCAAGAGCTCTTGTACCAGGAATCACATCAGCTTGCAGATCTCAAACCAGGTGATAGATACTACAATACGAGGTGTGTCCAGAAAGTCGTGAGAATGAAGTCCCTACACTTGAGAAGGGCTCTGTGAAGGGAGAAACTGGCCAAGGTACTTGGAGTGGCGTGCCAGGGATACGTGACACACTGACCAGTTGCATTCCAACCCTGCCAGAGTCGAGGCGTTCTCTTTTGTGACACCCTGTTCAAGTGCCTCGTATTAAGAAAAATGCAAGCGAGTTTGGAAGCAGTAGTACGCGATAAATTTGTGTGAAATTGGGTAAAAGTGCATCAGAAACTTTGGAAATGGTGAGGAAAGCTTATGGAGAACCTGCGCTACCATCAAGTATACCGATGGCAGAAGTTGAGATCGGCTCAACTTGGATCATTCATCACGACAACACAGCGAGGCTGCTTTGGCTGTCAGAGTTTTTGGCTGAAAAGCACATCACAGGGCTTCCCCATCCGCCCTACAGCCCCGACTTGGCTCCGTGTGAATTCATCTCCCCAAAGATGAAGAATGCTCCGAAAAGACACCATTTTGGTGGTGCAGATAATGTTCAAAGAGCCACTACGCAGGCTCTGAACGCCATCCCACTGGTAGACTTCCAGGGATGCTATGAAGAACGAAAACATCGCTGGGAGCATTGTGTACACTCACAAGGTGCATACTTTGAAGGAGACAATGTTCAATTGTAAAACTTTTCAATACAATAATTTTTAAAATATTCTCATTGCTTTCTGGACATGCCTTGTAAATGCAGATAGAAATACAATCTATAGAAGTTGGGCCAACTGTTGCAAAGGAAGCTGAAGCGGCTGAGGGACAGCATTCGATGACCCTTAGGAACTTTGCTAGTAGAAAACACTCTTCTGCTGTAGCCTGCAGTTTTCAGAGTCTCCTCTCATAATTTTACAGGAAGCAAAATGTATTTATTGTTTAGCAGTTAAACTGTTAGAATTGACATGAATTTTAAACAAAAATGCTTAAGAAAACACCACCCTCCTTCCAAACTCTGCTAAAAGTGTCAAATGTAATTATAAATCTTTAGCAAAAATGTCAGATTTTATGCTAATCCACTCACAGTCTGACACTGCCATTCTTTAACTTTTATAGATGTGAACAGTTATCACTTTGTTTATATGTTGCCATAGACAACATAATCAACAGTTTTCATATCTCACCGTTCATACTTTCTGTTGAAGTGGATTTTGTGCTTGCTGAGTATTTTTGTTCAAGTATGAAATCTGCTGCTACTTGAATAGGGAGTAGTTATCTCTACAATAAACATTTTAATACAAGATAAAGGAATGACAAGTTCTAGGTTTTTAAAATTTCTATGCACTGCCCTTACCAAACATCTACTTACAACTATACAAAAGCAGCAAAATTGATAGCTTTGTTCAGTTTACATCTGTTAATATGAGGTAAAAACTCAATTCCCCACTACAGAAAGATAATGAGTAAAAGCAAATCTTACTCCTTAACTCACACAGGAAGGAATTAAAAATTTGTCAAAGCCCAACGGTGGATTTTTTATTTTTATTTTTTTGACATGTTAACAAGGTTGCACCACACCCTCTGGTTCAGGCCCTGCTGAGATAAATGGGAGCCGAACTAGTAAAGGAATTCAACTTCCTGGGATCTAAAACTGACCAACATGGTGACCACAGTCCTGAGATCGGAAGGCACAAAGCACTTGGAAGAAATGCACTGTCCAGCATGAATCACAGCTGGAGGAGTAAACACACCAGCCTCTCTACCAAAGGCAGATTAGTCAGCGCAATAAATTTTCCAATTGCCACGTATGGCTGTGAAACTTGGACTACGACAAAGACAGATGGAAGAAGGGTGGATGCTTTCAAACTGTGTTGCGCATCCCATGGTCTGCAAGAACTACAAACAATTAAGTCGTAGACTGAGCCTCACCAGAAATATCACTTGAAGCCAAGATCACCAAACAAAGAATTTCATACTTTGGCCATGTCATGAGAGCTGGCTCACACGAAAAGTCAGTCATGCTGGGGGATGATCAGAGATAAAAGGAGAAGGATCCCTGCAGCACCCGTTGCCTGGACGCCATCAAGAAAGACACTGTGATGGACCTGGTGGTCTTGGAGGAAGCAGTGCGAGACAGAGGGGCTTGGAGAGCAATGATCCACGGAGCTGCCAGGAGTCGGACACAACTGGATGGCTGAGGACGACAGCGATGCACCAGAACAGAGCTGACTTCAGTGTGACCTGCACAGGAGAACTTCCGGCTGCATACCTGAACCCCACCCATACACCTGGGTTTCTGAGTCAGAACAATATCTGGGAAATTGTTATAAATCAGTCAAGCAATCTATTATCAGATCTACTTCTCCATGCAATACTCTTAAAGTTCATGAAGGTTTAACAGAGGTTGGGAACAGAAGAGGGTCACAACAAGCAGTCCTCAAAACGCACACATCCTGTTCAGCCCCATCCCCAGAGTGGAACTCTGCACGTGGCTAGATGCAAGACTCTGCATCTGACCAAGAGCCAGGGGGCTGCTGGAAGGCTGTGCCAGGAATAAAAATCAAGAAGCCATGAGAGGAGGTAAAATTTGCATCTGCGGCACTTCTCAGTTGGCAGACAAGCCATGCTGTGTGCGGTTTGGGTCTTTATTCTCTGAGCCACGTTCTAGATCTTGAAGTACCATGTTAGCCTGCTTACCATTGTATCTGGTTTTAGAAAAGTTGACTACATCGTGTGACATGGATGCTAACGTGAGCCATATGCTTCCCCTTCACATCTTGGCAGGCTAAGGAATGTGAGCAAAAGCGATTTCAGATCTGGCAGTTAATTGCTGTAATGATGTTTTAATTTGATGGATATATTGATAGGCTTAGTTATTATGTGTTGGTTGTATCTAAGTTTTAATCTTCAGGTTTTTAACTCTGAAATTGTACATCTGAATGTTTGCTTCCCCCGAATATATACATTTCATTTCTTGGAAAGCTGCAATAGCCATTTGCTGAAAGCAATAAAATAGAATGATTTTAATAGCCAGTGGTTAACTAGCCTGACAGGTCACTGTTGTCCGAAGACAGAATCATGCTGCCCCCAGCCTTGCAAGCTGGCCCTCAGTGATCGAGTGCTGCCATCTCACACTGTTCCCCTGGAGGTATAAAGATCAATTGTTGAACCACTGGCTGCCAGGCACAATGCGGTGGGACACCTGAAATTATCCTGAGAAAAAAACGTTCGGTGGAGAGTCCCACATTCAGGCAATGGTTGAGAAAATGAGCAGACGGCCTAGCACTGTTCATGAGCCAGGCCGTGACCTGCTGTTTCCCCACTCAAGGAAAGCGATTCCTACTTTTCTACGCACAAGGTACTTCCACAGTGCTGCTCCATGCGTCTGCTGGTCCCGTATGGATGACGGCACCGAGAACAGGTATGACAACCTGCCCTTCTTTCGCGGAACTCAAGAGCAGCAGACAGGTTCCCATCAAGGCTCCAACACACCCAGATGTCCTTCGCTTCAGCAAACCTGCTCCATCGCACACACCTTGAAATCACAAAAGGCTTTCGGTTTGTCACAATTATCCTACCAAAGCACTGCCTCCAACCAATGCAAAAGCTTCTGCATTTCTCTAGGCCAGGCTTCTACAGCCCTATTTATTTATTTTTAATGTATTTTTATTTATTTAAAACTTTTATATCCCCTTCATGGATCACTGCCTTCTCGTGGCGAAAGGGCTTGTGTAGCTCAATGGAGCTATGAGTTCTGCCGTGCAGAGGAACCCAAGATGGTGTTACAATAAAAGTGGCATAATGGGAAAATACGAAGGTTTTAGCCTTGTGCCTTCCAGACATGTTTGGACCACAACACCCAGGATTCCCCATCAATGGCCCTGCTGGAGGGGAATTCTGGGAGTTGTGGCCCAAATGCCTCCGAAGGCCACCAAGCTGGGGGAGGCTGCTGCAGACAGGCTGCTGCCACTCTCGCCTTCCTCATCCGCGCGGTTCCCGTTAGGGGAACCTGGCACACTTCCCATGCAAACAGCATCTCAGCTTCCCTCTGCAGCGAGTCTGACGGCAGCCCGTTTCTGAGCACTTGGGTGCTGTTCACGTGGATCAGCTGCCCCACTGCAGCGACCGCAAGACTGGAAGCTCGAGGATGAGAATCCCCGGACCATGTCCAGCTACTGTGCGTGTCGGGCACGGCTGGAACACAACGGTGGCAAACCCGGGGAATGACAGGCTGAGGTGGGCTCCCTAGTCTGCCCCTTCAACAAACCTGCACACAACACGTGCCATCTGCCTGTACATACAGGCCAGAGAAAGCTGCTTTACAGGCAACGATGCAAACACGGTCTCTCTGAACAAAAACCATCTTCCACGCTTTCCCAGCAGCAGAAAACTAACATCTCATCTGCCGCTGAAAACTCAATTGCGAACCTTAAGCTCACACGGAGGCAGGAAACAAAATCTCACGCAGAAACTCACCTGCACAGGTATAGCTGCACATGCACACGCTGCGGAAAGAGCAAGTCCAGCTCCCTGCCTCATTCCGGAGAGGGTGCAGGACAAAAATGCACGCAGGGACCCAAGCATCGTGCTGCCCAAGGTGGGCAAACATTCTCAGTTTCTCACTGGAATTACTCCCTCCTGGGGCCAATGATTGTTTCTCAGCCTAACTAACTTCACAGGGTTTTTGCGAAGATAAAACTGGGCTTTAGTTCCAGGAAGAAAGGTGGATATAAATGTAACACAAGTGCTTGAACAGGTAATTGTCTCTCACAGTATTTTTTTTACAGTTCAACACCGTATTTTAACTTCAACTGCTAGCAATGATAAGAGAGCGAGTCAAAAGATCAACCCTTTGTAAATAAGTACAAGAGACAGTGCCGTTTGAGACAAAGCTCAACAAGATGCCCTCCTGTGCATGCAAGTGTCAGCCATCACCGACTTTGCTTGCACAACAGCGGCCGGCGTTGTGTGTGCATGTTTTCCTGCACCGTCCAGTCTAGGACAAGAGGCGATTACCGGGAACAACGGCACCGGTTTAGCCATCGACAGCTCTGCTGTAGAAAGCACCACAATAGAATCCTTGCAGGAAGCCTCCCTCTCCTCCGACTTGCCCCTGACCTGGACAAAACCCTCGTAACCAAAGGGGCAACCCCAGCCTGCCGTGGCCAAGACAAGGAACCCCCTGAACTGCGAGCCCCACATGCCTCCAGGACGTGGGGCAAGGTGGAAGGCGCGATCTTTGCTTTTGCCAGACCCTCAGTTGCCTCGATGAAGTGCTGCGGAGGGGAAGGACGTCGGATGCCATCTGCAGGTGAGAGAAGCCATCGCCTGGCCTCCCCGCTTGGCTGCTATTATTACATTCATACCCTGCTCTCCTCCTCTTGCAAGGGACCCAATGCAGCTGACCTGCCCCCCTCCCCCGTGTCTTCATCATCACAACAACCCCGTGAGGTAGGCTAGGCTGAGAGTCAGTGACTGGCCGGTGCAATAGGACCAGCCGCAGTGTGCGGCCACTTCGGCTTCTTCCAGGCTGCCTGCAGAGCTCCCTCAGTGCAGCGGGTAACCGCACACAAGCCGTCCTTGTTCGTTGCTGGCTTGATTCCCGAGCAGCCTTTGTCTCGTGCAAAGCTGCCGCAACGGCCTCTGCCAGAAATGTGACGCTAAATTTGCACAAACCTCCTCGAAAGTAAAATGAAGGCACTAAATACGCGTAAATCTCCCTGACGCTGAGACCTGGTTTCTACGCTCCACTAACGAGCACGCTGGGACGTGCGTGCATGCGCAGAGGGCGCTGCCGGGGCTGATGGAGTGGCTTTGCACTGAGCCCCTGCCAGAGCCACGTGCTTGGCCAGGAGCATCCGAGCTGTGGCGTCTCACATCTGGGGAGTGGCCAAAGTCGCTCAGTGAACCCGAGACTGAAGGGCGACAGGCACCCCAATCGGGAGTCCCAGCCCGATTCATAGCATAAATGATGCAAACATGTTCGCTGTGATGTTTTCAGGCTTACAACACATACATATTCTCAATTTTCAGAGGAGCAAGCCCCCTTGCAAGAGCCCTGCTTGCAGGTGGCGGAGTGGCGATCGTTAGACAACGTTAAGCCATTTGGTGTTGTATTATATTAACCACTTCATGTCGCATGAAACACAAACAATGGGTATTTCTTGTCATGTGTAACCAGAAAACCAACATTTCCCAGAGAATTCTCTTTAACCTAACGAAGTGAACACCTGGTGTGAGGTGTACATGCAGAGGAAGCTGAACTGACATTAAATGTAAGGACACAGAATAGTGGCCAATCTTGCACCTGGTTCACCTGCCTGACTGATCTCAATCGCTGCCCCTCCTACCAGGAGGAGCCGCTTCTTGACTTCAGGAGCCTTTGGACAGCAAGCACCGGGAGGCTCTGCAGAGGAAGCCAAGCTGCATAGTGTCCGATGCTCACGACAGCCTTTCAAGTCCCCGGGGTCCTTTCATTGATGGACTGGAAGACTTCAAACTATTGCACTTCATGCTATCTCCATGGCATCCTGAAGCATCTGGACAGGGCATAAGCATGAGGGCCTGGCTTCAGAGAATTCATAGAACCATATCATGGAGTCCTAGAATAGGAGTTGGAAGTGGCCATGAAGGCCATCGAGTCCACCCTCTGCGTGGGGACACCACGTCACACCACTCCACTCAGGTGGCTGTCCGGGTTGTTTCTGAAGGTTTCCAGTGTGGGAGAGCCCACCGCCTCTCCAGGCAGCTGGCTCCACGGCCGTATTGCTCGGACGCGCATCTGAGACCGCCAGTCTCTGTGCTCAAGATGCGGCTCCCATCCCGAAAAGCCCTGCAGATGTGTCCCAAGAAGCCTACTGAGTCAGGGAAATAATTGCTTTATTTTGGCACCCAAACTTCTAGATCTGGTTAGTGTTGTCAAAAAAAGTCAAAGTGGAGAGAAATATCACACCTATGGAATTAGGCCTGTTTGGATATTTTAAAATAAGTGTCTTGCTGGGTGTTGGGGGAAAATTATAATCTAACAGGGAATGGTGGGGTTTCATACACAGGAACTGCAGGATTGCTTCTATGTTTTATGGCCCCCCTGCAGCCCCAACCCCCACTATAAATGTCCAGTGGAAAACAGCAGAAAATGAGATCTGCAGCAGTCACTGAACACATTCTTCATGTTTCATTTGAAAATCAAAAGTAGATAATTAAATTTGCTGGATTGTGCCAATTAAACCCCCTCCCCTTTCAAACCTTTATTATAAATGTTTATTATTTCTACAGCAAACTCCTCTGCATATAAGGGTTTTAGCAAGGGAAAACTGAAATTTATAGCGGTTATTAAAATGGGCTTATATGAGAAATGTTGTAATTTAATTACGATCACACCTCTTGAGCTCTTTTAATAGCTCAATGTGATCCAAGGTTCATAGTCCTTTGTGATGGAATTATTATTCAATGTTAAAAATGTAGGTGCGATCCAGAATCGCTACAGTCAGCTTCAGCTTTGCCACTGACTTCAATGGGATATGGATGAATGCCTGCATTTGGCCGCTTGTGCTCCAAAAAAGCCTTTCTTCCTTTGCGTGCTTTACCTGATGCATGTGATGCATGTGAATGTGCCTTTGACAGCAATAAATGGTTGAACCAGGAGATGCTGGTAATTCTCTAAGCAAAACCAAGCAACCAAGAAACAGAGAAAAGAGAAACATGAGCAAAGAACTTATTTTTGTAACTGCCCTTGGCCTGGAAACAGATTTAGGAAAGATCAGGGAGGGGAAGTCGGCCAGTGGCAAGGAGCTCCAACGGCCTCCAGGCGCACAGGCAACATGCCCGAGGGATCCAGCTGCCGGAGAAGAGCAGCAAGAGCGAGCAGTGCTGGCCAAGATGGACCTCTAGTCTCAGCTGGAAGCGCGCTTCTTGTGTTCTAATGTTCCCACTAAGTTCTCCGGGTGTGGCAGACGGACACTAGTCTGGATCAGAACAATGCATGACATGATGCAACAGAAACAGAAACCCCCTTCTGAAAAGCATAATGGGCCCATTGATTGGACTCTGAGTAACTCTGGAAAGCTTTCTAAAATAAGACCCAAAACCTGCACTCAAAACATCGGGTAGGTTTGCAAATTGCATGCCAGCAGGATTTCCACAATGGCCCTTGCGGGCACAGCTTGCAGGTGCAGGTGGGCCGGTGGGGGTGGCTGCTGCCAGCCACCCAGAACCCGTGGGTTATTTTAGGTTCTCGGGTTACTTGTTAATCGCAGCAACAAGCCACTGCTTTGGCACCCCCCCTCCCATCATTCAGCCATCGTAACTGCAGAGTCAATAAACTACCCCGGCTCGTTTCCCCGCTGGGCCCGGGTGAGCGAGCTGTCTGAAAAGTGCCAGTTGTCTGGGGTTGTTCGTTCGAGCAGCACTGCAGTGGCTTTTAGGAATGGCCAGATCAAGTCACAATCAAACCACAGTCAGCTGCTTTGCACCTTTGAACTAGCCTTTCTCGAGCAGGAAGTGAATTTGTGTCTTCCACTCTCAACAACTCAACCTTGGCTTAATTTTCTCTGTTTTGGGAGTGCTGTTTCTGTAATAGTTACTGAGGTCCTTCTTTGTTTGTAAGCTTCTCCGTGAGGGAATATCTCTGAAAAGTGCGATACAATTTATTGAGTAAATAAACTAAATAAATACGAACTACAACATTTCATTTTTTTAAATCTCCAGTCACTGTATCTTTGAACACGTGGCTTAGTGTAGCGTGTTTAATAAACTACGTTATACCAGCAAAAGGAAAACCTTGGAATGGTCAGAAAGGCAACACAAACAAGTGTTTAACTAATCAGAAAATAAATTTAAACACACACATGATGGCAAAGCAGTGATTTGGCTTTCCTCGTCTCTTGTGGTGTTAAAAATGTCCAGGTTAAGGTTACAGAGCAGTTTACAAAACTAGCAAGAATTTCTGAAATG
Organism: Varanus salvator macromaculatus; assembly: GCA_023646645.1. Classification (NCBI taxonomy): domain Eukaryota; kingdom Metazoa; phylum Chordata; class Lepidosauria; order Squamata; family Varanidae; genus Varanus; species Varanus salvator. The sequence continues at coordinate 4,068,875 of JAIXND010000756.1, read as the reverse complement.
CAAAACAGACACGAGCTTTTAAAGTTGAGAACCTTGAACGCTATAGCTAATCCACACAATAACTCAACCACCAAAAGTTCCCAATTGCTAACCGATACCATATGCAACCTTTAATAAAACCTGCCTGCACCGAAGCTGCTCATCAATGGGATCGAGTTATTTACTACTTAATAGTTCAATTCAACTTAAATTAGCAAACTGTTTTAGAGGTAGTTTTGGAAGTAATGCACAGCCCGTTACTGCAGAGGTGCTGCCTATATGGTTAAACATACTTCTTTTATCCACAGTCTGTTTTATTTTATTTTAAATGGTAAAGCAGCTCATGCTAATACAGGAATGAGACATTTAAGACTGTATGATCCCAGGTCCTTAGAAAACTATCTAAGAGAGAAGAGGTAACACAACACAGTGACTCACATTATATATTCCATGCTATCGCTTGGGCTCCGGGCACTGATAATATTCTCATTTATTCTTTCACCAGCCTTTGATTTCGGGAACTTCTCATTTTGCAGGTGAAGCAACTTGTCCAAAAGCTGTGCAAGTCAACACTGATTTTCTGCTATCTGGTTACATGATGACAACACTCAGTTGTCTTTAGAAAGGCAGGCTGCATGAGAGAAAAGAAGGGCCAAGAGCTAGTCCGTGGCCCCTTCCAGAAAAGATAGCGCCGGGGTAAAAAAATACCCCCATCACTACCTCTTCCAATACCGGGATGAAAGAGCTCAGGATTCCCCTCGCAATTTTACTCGCAGGAGACCCAACCAAGGGGAGGAAGTTGAGGGTAAGGAGACAGGCCTGTTCATGGAGGGCGTCAAGCTGCATGCGAGGATTGGACGAGTACCGTATTTTTCTGTTTATAAGACGACGTTTTTTCTTTAAAATATTTGCCTGAAAATGGGGGCCGAGAGGAGAACCGCAGGCACACTCGGGGGGGGGCGCGCTGGGGGGAAGACTGGCATGATCGGGGGTGCGCTCGGGGGGGAGACTGGCATGGGCGCATGCACAGGGAGGCAGCAAGGTGGTGGGCATGCATGCACAGTAGCAGCTTGGTCACTCAGAGATCAGTAAGAAAACGGGGGGTGTCCTATACATGCATCTTACAGACGGAAAAATACAGTAATTCAAGTTGGCCTGAAGGTAGCAGCAAGAATCTCAAGCTCGCTTTACCAGATTTCACTGAGCAGGTAACAGAAAAATCTTTCCTTGAGATCAAGTGACTTGGTATCATCTTGTCAGGATCTTCCCTAGCCAGCCTGTTTTATCACAGTAATAATTATAAAAAACTGAGAAATAATCCCCTTTGATGCCATCGCTTACTATTAAAGTGCTATTTCACTGAATGTCCACAATGGTGAGCCAGTACGGTGTGATGGATGGACTGGACTGGGGAACTGAGGTACCTGGGTTTATTTATTTATTTGACACATTTATATGCTGCACCCATCGCAAGAGCCTCAGGGTGGCTTACAAACAAATAAATAATAATACATTTACGATCCGGATACTTCAATTGGTGCAAAATAGAGCTGCCAGGGTGCTGACGGGGACTGGGCGTTGTTCTCATATAACCCCAGTTCTCCGTCAGCTTCACTGGCTCCCTATTGAAGTCCGGGCCCAATTCAAGGTGTTGGTTATGACCTATAAAGCCCTCAATGGTTTGGGATCTGGTTATCTAAAGGAACGTCTGCGTCCATATATGCCCTCCCGCCCCCTACAATCGGCAGCTGATGCCCTTCTCTGGGAGCCCTCCATGAATGTTATCAGGAGGGTGAGTACCCGGAGGAGGGCCTTCCCTGCAGTGGTGCCCCATCTGTGGAATGCACTCCCCAAAGAGGTCCACCTGGTGCCGTCATTATTTACTTTTCGGCGCCAGGTGAAAGCCTTTTTATTTAAAAGTTATTTTAACTGTTAATTTATTATTATTGTATTTATAGATTTTAATATATATAGCCGAGATGGTACCAGTTTTTAAACAATTGTATTTTTTATGAATGTTGTGAGCCGCCCTGAGGCTTTGTTGCGATGGGGGCGGCACAGAAATGTTTTAAATAATAAATAAAAACCTGGGACATCCCGGCATAGAATAAAATCCATCAATACGATCAAAGATTAAAATATTGTTTAAATAAAAAGGTCTTGGCCTGGCGCCGAGAAACAAACAACGACGAGTAGGTTCTGATCCCTACTCGGCCATGGGGCCCACTGGGAGACTCTCAGCCCCACCGACCTCACAGGGCCGTTGGCTGGCAGCAGAGCACGGAGCGATACGAGCCGCGCTGAGCTGCTCACAAGCACAAGAAAGGCAGCGCAACCACTGCTCTGCAGTTCAACCACCCGCACGCCACGCTGCTTCGGCAGACCTCTTCCCAGTGTTTCGTATCTGCTTGCATTACCTGAGCTCTGCTCTAAGGAAGGAGCTTATGCGAATATTTGAACCATGTTACATTTCTGACATAAACCAGCCAGTGATGTTTTTACCACCCTGTCCTTCTGAAATTGGTTTATAAAAACAGAGGTTGTGGGGAAAGGATCATAATGTGATAGAAGTAATTTTTAAACGCAAATTATGGCATGGTGATTACTTTAAGTGAAATGCTTTATAAAGACTTTTAATTGCCTTAAATTTGTGGGTAAACCTACCCAGGAGATCAAACTCACATCAATGAATTACATTATACCAGCAAAAGGAACCCTGGAAAAAAGCCAGAAAGGGCAAATAGAATAGACCCCACTTGGCTGCAAATTACCAAAAGGCAAAATGAAATCAACAGTGTTAAAGTGACATGTTTGCATGGTAGGAAAAAGATCAAATATTGATCCACCAAGCTGAGGTAATTAGAACGGTCGTCAAGGAGATGAGATGCACATTCGTAGCCCTAGTGAAATGCATCTTTCTTGTTTGTTGCCCTGTATTCCAGAGCATTTTAAGCGCTTGCCGTCAGTCAGAAACGCATACATGATGTTCCTCATTTGGAATAAATAAAATAATTGCTTTACTGTGTCATGATGATACTGTTGAGATTTCATCTCATTTCAGCAGCGCTGGGTGGATCCGCTAAGGCAGCAGCTGCCACTGCACGAGAGGTTGGCTGTGCGGCGTCCACACAAGCACATTTTTAAACACGTGGGAGGTCATGGGATGTGCTGTTGAAGGGCTACGGCGCATGGGAGATTTGCCCCTCCAAGGGCACGTGGGGTGAAAATCCCCGCCCCACCTGAGCTTCTGCAGGGTGCTCAGTGATCGCCCTTCTTCTGAGACTGCGATTGCAAAGGAAGAGAAAAAAGCAGTCTGCCTACTCGTGAGCAGGAAAGGAAGAGGGAAGGCTGGGAAGGAAGGAAGGCTGGCATCCCACGGTCCCCTCCAGTGCCGGGCCCATCCCTGCTGGCACGGCTCCGTTGGAAGGGTTCTGAGGCCTCTCTAGGTGGGTCCTTCAGAAAGGACAGTGGGTGGTGGAAACGGCCTCCAAATTCGGCCTCCGAAAACGTGGGCACCGAATTCCTCAGAAGCAGGAGGGGCCTGTTTAGCAGGAGGCAACCTAACTCGGTGGCACATTCAGTGCTCCTTTTAAACCACGCCTTCTAAGCCGGTTAGAATCACGCTCCTTCATTTGCACGCTTAGCACGAAAGCCATCTTTGGGTGCCTCCCTTCTGGCCTTCCCTAAAACCCAACCGGCCATCAAATAAGCCAACATGTACCTTCATCTATTAGCAGACCATTCCTCCCACGGGTTGCCGTCATCTGAGAGGAGACCTGGATCTTGGAACACTTTCTGCCGGGGAAAAGAGGGCTGCCTGGATTGCAGAACAATCAGCTGAGTAAAACGCTTGCAAATGCTATACCCAGTCCAAACCCCAAGAGCAAAAGAAGTGTCCAGGGTAAGAGCTGCATTACAGGGTTTCGCAGCTGTCTCATATTTGATAGGAAAGGAATATGGAAAAGAGCTCTGAAGCCACGCTTGCTCCATAGAAAGACAAGATAATGGCATAGGGAGCAGGAGATACGAATTGCCCTGCTGAGCCAGATCACGGCTCCGAAGTCTTCCATCTTCCATTACTCATTTGTATTTTTGGGTACTTGCAGAAATGCTGGCTGAGGTTGCAAAGAACTAGCTGAAAGGTGGTTTGAATGTTGCTGTTTCAACAGCTGTGTAACAAATAAAACTGCACTGAAATTCGCATTCAGACCGTGATCAAGGCAGAGGGTCGGCAGTTCTTAAGAAAAAGAACTCAAAATCCCAGTGAGTTAGCAAGTAAGTAGAAATTTCTTGTACCTTGAGAAATTGTTTGTGAACCACCCAGATGGCTTTGGCTACTGGGTGGCATAGAAATTAAACAGAGAAAGAAAATTCCCAGGAAGTGTCCAAATTAACACTTACCATGACTTTAATTAATCTTAAATCTCTGCCCAACAATATTCAGCAGAATGACCAGTGTCTGCAATGGAGGGAGGGAAAGAGAACAGAGCGAGCACTTTCCAAGTCAAGGATACAGAGCCCAAATATCCGGGGGAGAATGTGGGAGAACGCTGTTCTTTGCTTAAACAATGAAGAGATATATACATGGACCCCTGCAAGCCTGTCCTCAACATTATCAGCCCCCAACACCCTCCCAGAAGGCAAAAGCCTCTTTTGCAGCCCGTGGCTGGCCTCTGCTTCACCGCTGTGCCATATTCTCCAGCAGGTCAATTTTACAGGCAGGGCCCCGTCAAAACGCAACCGGTCTGCCTTGGAGTAGGAAACCCATCCATTCTTTCGCGCGCTCCCATTCTAGCGTCCAACTGAGAGGTTTTATTAACAACAAACCTCCTCAAAACCTATGCCACAGCTTTGTTCAGATAATATCCCACGTAAAGAAGTGAAGACGCACGGGTCTGTGTAAATCAAAGCGCCGGCTCTGGGGCGGCCACTAGAGAGCCGTGTCAGCAGCGTTGGTGGCGGGGCAGAGAATGGCCAAGTGGGAGCATGAGGCTCTGACATAGGTTTTGAGCAGGTACCAGATCTTGGGGTTCCTGGTTCGTGTGGCTCAACTGGGCGAGGAACGAGGCTAGATACCTTCTGCCAGCTTTGTTCCCGTCCTGTTTACACACAAGGAGATTAATCAGAACTGAAAGCGAAGAGCAGAGCCTCGGGCTAATTAGAGGCTATTGAGTTTCTGCTCTTTCAAATTGCAGTAAGTGATTATAAACAATTGCACCACAATATAAACAATTGCACCACCTCTGATTTGGATAGGCAGCTGTGGATACAGAGTGTAGAATTCACCCAAGAGCGATCTGAGAGCGGCGACGTTAGATGGCTCCGAAGGTGGAGGCCAAAAGGTGATGGGCCATTTTTGTCCTCTTCTTCAGATCAAAAATCTCTCCTCTGCTCACAGACCTACGAAGGAGCTCCACTTCTACCATGAGAAGTGGAGCTCTACCACACACTCCTCTTTCACTTCACACCAGTCCTGCTACACTTCATTACAATAAACAACCCTGTAGCAACCATGCATGCCCATCAAAGCATCTGCGTTTTTAAGATTAAATAGAAGGCTGTCTTTGATGTACGAGCCATTTACAATGCAGAAACAAAACAACAATCACACAAACAAAACACGAAACGAAACGAAACACCCCAAAAACCAACCCACAAATTATATCCACACATTATATCCACAAATTGATTATTAATAATATGAATCAAGATATTGGAAAGGTTTAAAAAAAAAGTTATCAATATGAGAATCCAGCAGAGAAGCTGACATGGTGAACGCCACGCATACAACACAGACGTGTACTGAATGAATGTCCTTGCACATCAACTAATCTTGTACCACATTACATTGTAATCTCCGAAGCAACTGAATGGACAACAAATTAGGCCGGGATCCAGAGGGAGGTATATCTCAGAGTTAAGCCTTGCCTAGTGAATGGCTGCTTAATAGGGAGTTCAGCCCAAAGCCCCCTTGCGCATGCAGGACCGTTGCCTGGATTTTACTGGGGCAGCTGGAAGTTTGGAGACAGCAGAGGGAGGGATCATATGGAATCCCTGTACAATATAGTAAGACTGAGCAAGTGGCAAATCAGGAACGGTGCTCTAACGAAGTGAACTTGCAGGTCGCACCGAAGACTTTGGCTCTTCAGTTGCACAGAAAAGAGAAGTGCCGGGAGTCCAAGACTCAATGCAGAGCGTCCTTGTGGTGGAAAATGTGGCGTCCTATTACAGAGCCTTTTTCGTGCTCCCAGATGAAAGTTAGCTGTAATCCATTAATATATTTATTCAGCTAAAAGGAGAACAGTCTTCCAGCTTTATTATTCAGATAAAAGGAGAAAAACTGATAAACACTTTAGTGTCCCAACTAAGCTTCTTTTATCATGATAACCTAGAGTAATGGTTTGCTGCTTCAGAGCCTTTATCTATTTTACAGATGAAAAATCAGCTCTACTTTTGTGGAATTAGATTAATGTCCCAACAGGAAATACTTCTGCAGCTGAACTTGCTTCATGCTTTCAAAAGCTAGCTGTAAATTTAAAGTACTTCCTGGACTTGAAAGATAAGGCAGGAAAAAAGACCAGAGACAAAAAGGAGAGCGCTGCTTCTTAAGAAAAACCGGCTGAACACCACTTACTTAATGGCGGGGGGGGGGGGGGGGGGCAGGATTCCTAGGGCCAGGCCGGTTTTGCCAAACATGCGGATTCCAGCAGTCCCGCGTTTGCCACGGATTGATTTCCTCTGTAGGGCCTTCTAAGAAACATCTTCTTTTTAACCTTCTCCGGGGGAAGGATTGACTTGGTTCCGAGGCAGGAGGAGGTCACTTCGGCTGCCATCTGTTCAGGCAAAGGTTAGATGAAGTCAGCCCTACCCCACCCAGCCACCTCGACAGGAATTGCCACGAACTGCCGGAGTAATTGCTCCCTCAACATGAAGGAGAATAACTGCTTCCTCAAGATGTACAGGGATGCATACTTAAGAAACTTAAAGACTAATAAACACATCTGATGAAGTGGACACGGCCCAGGGAAGTGTATACCAAAAGAGATGAGTTCGTCTTTAAGGTGCCGCAGGACTCGGTTAATTTTGCAGCAACAGAGTAACATGGCTACTGCTCTGGAAATTGTTGAAGTAGTATCTTTCACGAAGAACCAACATCAAAATTAAGGAAGGCAGGCATCAAAGCTTCCTCTTGCCAGGTGGCCATCCAGAGCTCATTACCAAGTGGACAGACCTTCTGGCTCGTTATGTGGATCGGTCTAGCGGTGCTTTGCTTAATCAGTACGTGCGATCCTTTCTAATCATGGCATAATAATACCTATAGTGTAGGTTTGTATATGTACACATAAATACTTTGTTTTGCAGTTTATTCTGCTTGTGTTGCATATGTACACATAAATACTTTGCTCTTTATACCAATAGGAAAGAAACAACAAGCAGAATAAACTGCAAAACAAGGCCTTTCATAACTCAAATAATTAAACAATTTTTTTAAAAAAATCTGAAATTGCATATATTTCGGGGACATGATGTTAACAGCTCTCCAAATCTAAATTCGCAGGGGTGCTACGTGGCATGTACATGCCGAGGGACTCCCCGGGAACACAAATGGCCACTCCAGCCTGACACTCTCCGTGTCCTGCTGGTGACACACACGTCACTGATGACTTCGCTTTGGCCTCCCTAAAGAAAATTGCCGAAGTAGAACTTGAGGAGCTCTCAAACATGGAGCACCTTTTTCGCTCATCCAAGTAGACTTACATTATCCATTAATATTCCAGCTAGTTAATGGACCCAGCTCCGCATGGGTTCAAAGAGCCATGAGTTTGATACAAGAAGAAAGACTTTGTGCGCAGTTATGCAGGTGCCAGGGTTGGATGCAGCATGGCCAGCCCAGGTGAACAAAGTCACCTGCTCTGGCAGTCCCAGGCAGCTCTCTTGCTGCGCTGCACCCCTAGCGAGGAACTGATCTGCACCATTCCTCTGATGGAAGATACCTGGCCGCTGGGGGTGGGGAGAATGGGCCCTGGCTTTGAGCTCCATCAACTGCAAAACGGTGTGGGTAAGGAAAGACTCCCACCTAGTGACTGAAGATAGTATTGCAGGCTCTAAAAATGGACGTGGTTATGTCAATTAAAATTAATTATTTTTAAAACCAAATAACCCTGACTTATCTGAATTTCATGATCTATGGTGCTGACAGATACACAGATGGGAAAGGCAGAAAAATATACCGACACTTTTTTAGTACAAATGAATTAGGAGCCTGGGGGTGTACTCATAATTGTTAAGTTCCCCAAAGGTTCATTTCCTTTACACCACTGAATTGCACCTTATAGGAAGCAATGTAATTGGCAGACCGTTTAGACCACAATTCCTATCATTCTGTACTGGCTGGGCTGATGGGAACTGAAGTCAAAAACATCCGGAAGGGATCGGATTTGGGAAGGCTGGTATAAACCCACAAGATCAATTGTCATACCTGTCATCTTGCAATCAAATGGATTAGAATGTAGAATCAGGAATACATTTGTGGATTCTCTTTATTCAGTGTATTGATTGATTGATTGATTGATTGCAGCCTTTTAGATCAGGAGTGACTCAAATTCCCACTAATTCTGAAAACAGTGCAGTAGATGTTCCATGAGTACAAAACCTGCAACTGAACCGTTAGCTTCCTCACTGAATGAGAAATTGCAACTGCTTCAACTGTTTTATTTATATTTACTGATTGATTAGATTCAAACCCCTTTTTTTCTTTTAAAGAATTCAAAACGGATCACATCATTCTTCCCCAGTTAACAGTTTTACCAGCTGTAATAGCTTGGAAGATGAGAAGCAGAATATTGGCATCTCTTTGGTCTTGGATTTGAAAAGCTGCCTTGTAAGAAATCTGAAATTCTGTTTCAGTGTGGTCCTTCACGGGTGGTTTATGGAAAATGAAGATGACCTTTACTGAAGGCGGTTAGTTGGCTTTGAAATTTACTAGTTTGGGTGTTTTAATTACAGTCACAGACCAGCCAATAAAAGAACAATCAGCTAGCAAATTTGGAATCAAGTTATAAGTACAAGAGGTTTACTAGTGTATATCAGAACATCACAACATTTCCCTCTAGGTCTTTTCAAATTTTAAGGACTGTGAGAAAACCTCAAGTTTCCTTCGATTCCTGAAACATGTAACATAACATACATCCATTCATATACTGCCTTTTAAAGTTCAGTTTTGTGTAATGAATGAATGAATGACGCAAATGGTATCTCACAATAACTTCTGCTTAATAAAATACTCAGATTTAATGTGCTACAGCAGTTAGTAGTCTTGTTGTTGCTACCAACTACAAGGCTACTCAATTCTATCATGAACTGATGAACTGCAAAGCCACCCAAAGACCAAAGAACTTTAGTATCAATTGAGGATACACACCTCCTGACTGACTGAAGTGTAAAATTGGGGTATTGATCTTAGAAAGACAGAGACCACCTCAACTGCTTCATCGCCATAAATTAACGAGTAATGCTCATTGTGTTGATTAAATGGCAAAGTATTTCATTTGCTAATGGAGACTAATCAAGGATTTGATGTTCAGGCAGACCTTCAATAAGAGAACTTCTTAAGTTCTTATAAGCTGACCTCATCTCGAGTTTGCTTGTCTTTGATTTGTTGTGTTTTTAACATCTTGTCACCTTCAATCAATTTTCACTCATTTAAAAAAGAAAATTCTGAACGGAAGCCAACATTTCTCTTTAGTAAAGATCAGCTTCCCAGCAATTTTGTCAAACGCCTTTTTGACATCCAAAGAAAGAACGGCAGATTTGTTCTAGCAATATTTAAAGCCATCCGTTCCAAAACTAAGGCTTTCAGATTTTGTGCTATGACCATTTTTCTCTTCTGTTAGTTTATGCTAGGGAGAAATAGGAGGGATTTGCATGCCACGCCAAACTCACTGTGAATGCGCAGCACAAAGAGGGCTGGTGTGGAGTTAAAAGCGTTGGGTGGGAGACCTGGGAGATTCAGGTTCTAGTCCCCATCCTGCCATCAAGTTAAACTGCCTAGTCCACGGGAGAATGCTGCCAGTGGGATTTCGTAGCAGCGGAAGTTTCCAGACTGGTATTACCAGCAGCCTGGCATAGAGAACATTCCAGAAGCCCAGATATACCCACTATACGCATAAATCACAGCAGGTGAGCTTTTTCCAAGTAGGGCTGCAACTAGTGGGTCAGTTCCCGCTGGTGAAGGCACTGCCAACCAGGAAGTGCTCCACAGGTCACACCTGGTTCAGGGGCATCCCCAGACTGGATGATGTCTTTTTCAGGGAATGTGTAGCTTCATTCAAAGCCTGCTGCAGTCTCTGCCCAGGTCCTCTCATCCCTTATGCGCTAGAACGTAGACGACTTCCAGCACGTTCTTCTAGGGGTTATAAAGCATGGAAGGCAGGAGAGAAACCCGTGGCACCAACAGCTACTGCCACGCCCAACTGCAGCCCATGGAATAACCACTGCTCATCCAAGAAGGCAGACCAGTCAAATCTTGCCCACTGTCTGCACATGGGGCTGGCACTGCCTACAGCAACCAGAAGTAAGTCCCAACTCTCCCCATGGGGAAGGCAGCCGGTGGAGCTCACCGCGGGGGAGCTCTCCTGGGCACTGCCCCCAGGGAGTTTTCTGCTGTCTATATGGAGAAGGTGGTGGGGGGGTGGGCTGCAGCCTGAGGCTTCAGTTGCACCCCTGGTGCGACCCTCACGACGCAGGGTGAGCTGCATGGAACCAACGTTTGGCTAACAGAGAATCCAAAACTCTGCAAAACTCTCCCACCTGCAACTGCACTTTTACGGGTACCAACTCAATTCTGCTAAAAGCAATGCTAGAAAGTAGCCAATCGCAGTAACGTCTCAGGTTTCACAAGATATGCATCAATATGAATTTCAGAAGAAGCCATCTCTGACATATTCTAAGACACATGATGCAGAAACTCTGATTTTTCTCATAAATTAGACATACACGCAAGTTTGATATTAGAACAATGGTGGCAACGTGTCTTAATTAGTTTACTCTTCCATCCTCATTTGCTTTTCATGTACAAATGTTTATTATTATTTAATAGTATTCCAATAGAGCGGGATACCAGAAAAGCCTTTTAATGCCATTTCAGTTGTTCTGTTTCCTCCAGAATGCATTGCCCAAGATAACGGGAAAAGCATTCTTCCAGGCATGGACTACAAAATGCATCTTTTGTCTGCACCGACACAGATTTCTAGACGAAGGTTTGCTCCGCCTTAGTGGCAGGGCTGAACGGCATCTGTTCTGCACCGCCCAGTGTCTTGGATTAAACCAGGTTATGGAATCAAAGCAGCTAATGACCAGCAGATCTGAATGCCAGGCAGGCTCTTCCGTCTCAGCTCCCCACTATGTGTGCAGAATATTTATCTCTCTGCAGCATATGATGGATTCGGAACTGCTGCACCAATAAAGTCAGCACGCTGAGTTCCTCTCCGTAGGTATCTGTCAAATGGAAAACGGCACACAACCATCTTCAGCGTAATAATGATGTTTTATCATTTTAATTACAAATGCTTTGGAAAAAATTCCCTGAAGTGTATGTGTTGGGGTGGTCTAAATTAACTGTAGCTCGATAGCCCTAGGGTAGCAAAAATAGATTGAGCTACCAAATTCGTAGTAGATACAGCAGCTGTCTTCTACCCTCAGGGAATCTGGGTATTTAACAAAGCCGACAGCTTGGTACTGGCATCTGATTAGCAACATGCCAGTATGGCTGGACAGAATTTGCAGAGGCTCTATTGTTTCCGCATTCGATGAAACATCTGGAGAATTCTGCTATTATATTTTCCATAGATTCACTTGTGGTAATTGTGCGCGAGTCGTCATGTCTTCCTTGACACTACTAACAAGGTGTGGAATTTGCCATCCTGTAGCAGTAACGATGATTGATTTAATGAAATGCTGAAAAAAGAAGTTACCGGAGAAGGAACAGGTTACAAAGGAAGCCTTGTCTATTTTCTCATGGATCATGGTAAACCTTTTTAACTTCAAACCCATTCTCTGAATGGACAGGTGAAAAGATCAGCTTTATAACGACTAATACCCCACACAACGAATCAGCAAAAATGCTAATAGCATCTTTAACTTTTTATGGGGGGAGGGGGGACTTTGGAAGACCTTATAACCTGCAGGGCAGTTTGGAACAAATTTTCACGTACACCAAGAGTCCCCTCCTCTCCAACGCTGCCCCCCCCCCACCGGCCACACACGCAATCCCCTCGCTGGCTTTCTTTTCTTAAGCATGGATCACAAATCATTTGGGTTTATCCCCTGAGTTCAAGCACCCAAACTCTCCGTGAACAGCTTGCTTCGTCCGAAAGTACATTCTTGTACTCTATCAAATCCATCTGAGGTAATAAGACTTGATGTTTTATTCAAGAGAGCTGAGGAAAATTGTTGCACAATAGCTTAATTCAAAATGGCAGCACAGAAAACGCATCTGTCAGTGGGGACCAAATTACAGGGCAAGTGCCTTGCGATGCTTAGAGAAACAAGCCCGATGTTCTACGGATTATGCGCATGCATGTGCTTAAAGGGGTGGGAAAGGAGCTTAAATATCTGCACTAACCTCCAATTAAAGTCAATCATAAAAACAGCCTATTTAATGAGTACAGATTTCTTTGGGTAATTATAACACCAACCACTCCCCCCCCCACCCAACACACACACTTTAAATCTGTAATTCTGCCTCCTTGTTATTGCTTGCTTTGTCATTAATCGCCTCGGGGCCTTGATTTCCTAGCAACAGACTCTGCCACCAAACATTTGGCTCCGGTTCAACATTTTCTTTGTGAAAAATGGCACGGGCTGCTTCAGCTAGTCCAGCTCTGTAAGTGCTCTAATAATGCGTTCTCCTCCAAAAGCACACCAGGAGCGGACTGGTGGCCAGGCCTCCCCAAAGAGCAGGCAGTTGGAGCTTTCCAGCATTTGGAAGTCCACGGAGATGGAAGGAAAACGTTCGATAATTTCTCGTGGAAACTACTGGTAACAGTGGACTTTTAAACGCAAGAGGTCCCTGGCATGCGGAATATTAAGACAAGTGAGAAGCAACCCTGCCAAATGATTCATGTTAGCTTGCTTTCCCTCAAAAAAATGGCAAAGCAGCTGGCGTGGATCCGTGAGGGGGGGGTGTCCACCCCCCTGCTCCTCCTTGCAGCTCACTGGGCCCCTCAAAAGCTGCGCCTGGAAGTGAAGGCCTTCTGGAACGACAAGGACGTGATCTGTGCCAGGCGTCCTCATCCAATTTCCACCCCTTTCCCTGTCACCGGACACCCCCGTGCCACTTCCACTGTAACGGTGGAGAACCCCCAAACCCCCAAAGCAGCTGCATGTGTGCGTGCCTGAGGGTGCGCCTGCACAAGTGCCTGTGAGGATCTGCAAGGGGGGCGGAGGGACAAAAGAACCCAACAAAAGAGCCCATATTGAATCCGTGCAAATTTCAGCTTGCAAAGGTCTATAAAAATTAAGGCAAAGGTTAAGACACTAAATAGTTTTACAATGCAGCTTATTAAATGAACTGATTCATCTGAGTTTGCCAACAGGCAGTACCCAAGTGGGCACATGAGAAATTCACCTGGTTCACATGTAGCAACAATGCAGATTCAAGGTTGGGCATGGGTTGTCACTGAATCATGCTCTGTTGTGATGTGCAAATCTTGTACCACACTTTAACCATGGGTTGCTCAGCACAAAGAACTCAGCAAGAGAATCCATGACTTGTTGTTGGCTGTGCACTGTGGGTTGTTTGTGGTTAACAAGTCATAGCCAAACCATACTTTGGGCTTCCACAGAAAGACATCCCACGATGCAAAGAAAAAAAGCACTCAGCCCACACCCCGGGTTGTTCATACATGTGAACTAGACCATTGCAATGGCTGGAGCACCAACACAGGAGAAAGGATTCCCCTCCACTCCTCACGGGCCTCATCCGGGCCCCGCATCGGAGCAGTTGCACTATGTGACAACTTGACGCCTGTGTCAGGTGGCCGACTTCTCAACTCTTCCTGTAGCAACGCTAGAGAATCTTAGGGATGACAGAGACTCCAGGCTACCCTCCCCAGAGCCACCAAGTCGTCAGTTAATTCTGCACAGCACAGTTTCATGCAAGCTTGACTCAGTCTTTCTGGACTCAGCAGAGCCCAGAGCCCATATATGCCCTCCCGCCCCCTGCGATCAGCAACAGAGGTCGTCCTCCGGGAACCCTCTGTGAAGGACGTTAGGAGGGTGAGTACCCGGAGGAGGGCTTTCTCTGCAGTGGTGCCTCAATTAGGGAATGCGCTCCCCAGAGAGGTCCGCCTAGCAGCGTTGTTATTTGTTTTTCAGCGCCAGGCCAAGACCTTTTTACTTAAATCGTATTTTAATTGTTAATAGTTTTTGTTATGAGTCAGATTTTAAAGGGTTTTTGCCAAGATGCACTGGGGGCGGGGGGGAAGATTTGATTGAATTTTTATATGTTTTGTTTATAAATTGTTGTGAGCCGCCCTGAGGCTTTATTGCGATGGGGAGGCATAGAAATGTCTTAATAAATAAATAAGCAAGCAAGCAAGCAAGCCCTACCTAACCCCAGACTGGGGTACCTTGCTTATCGCCCAAGCACCTTCTTGCAGTCCCTGCCACTGGCAGAACTACAGTTGGTGGAAATTTGAAAGAGACCCTCCCTAGTACCACAGTATGCACTACCTGGCTGGACTTATGACATTTAAGGTACACAGTGGTGGAGCCCTAGGCCTCCACCAGAAACAAAGCTGTGTGGTCAAGGTACACTGCCTACCAAAAGCTTTTGGAGTACCTCTGTTGGCAGAGCCAACCTCTGTTGGACTCTCCAACCTCTGCTGGACTCTCTGCTGTCCCGGCAGAACTGCTTTTGCCATGAGCAGGCTGCTCTTCACAAGAGTGTGTAGAAACAGGCACAATGATCAGAGGCCAGGAAGAAGTGGCCTCTGTGTCTTAATACGATGTTGCTTAACTTGTAAATATATCCATCATTGTAAGACAAGTTGCTGAGCTTTGGTGGATGCACCGATGAGGATTTCGGCACCGTTCTGCCAAACGTCGTGCACTGAGTGGCCGGCAGCAGAGAGTCACCTCTAAATAAAGGCTATCCTCAAAACTGAGGTTCAGCTGATTCAACACAAAGGGATGGATGTGCGTCTTAGAAGGACACCTGGGCCACTGGCCACCGGGCGAGTGTACTCCTTACACCTTGCACAGGTTCAAGCCTGGAGGAAGGGCCGCCTCCACTGCTGAGAGTCAGGGTGCTGTGAGCAATCACTGTTTGTTGCACTTTCCTCTTGTGGCCGGGTCCTTGTGGAAAATTGCACGGAAACCTCGCGGGTGAACACAACATACCTATATTGTTGCCGTCGGTAAAAGAGAGTTGCACTTTCTGTGGTCTGCATTAGTTCTCCCGGTTGCACAATCGGCTGAACTCCGTCACTAATCTAGATCGGCACGTACAGTGGGGTACCCTGGAAGCTTTTGCAGTAGACTCCCTTTTCAAAAGATGCTACCCTTATGTTTAACAGGATCCGTTTTGAAATCCATCATCTATATACTTAAAATATTCCAGACTGGAATTTCAAGGAATCCATTGGACGCCAGCGGCAGACTCGTTCTGTCAAAATGCAGGAGGGTTAAAAATGTTCTTCAGTCTTCCTCCGAAGTTTACTTCACAGTTTTTAGTTCGAAGTCTGCCATTCAAAGCAGATCACAATATATACATTTGAAATAAGAAAGCAGGTGTGTGTGGTGGGGGGCGGTGAGGGGGAGGATATATGAAAAATGAGAAATTACTAAGGACATGTATCTCCTGAAAAGGTATTTCAAAGGTGTGGCAGGAACGGTTGACATTCTGCGTTTTGTATAATAATGCAGAGTACGTCTGTGACCGTTCTGGAGCAGCAGCTCTGGGCATGGGTAAGACTCAACGGCAGCCACGGAAAATTGAGAGCACGGCACAATACCAGAATGCAGGAGACGTTAACACCAGCTAAAGGAAAGCGCTCTTTTAACGAATTCGTTCCTCCTGGATAATCCATTTTTTACACCTCTTGCCAGCTGTTCGTGTGCAGCTCAGGTACGAGGGTAGCGAAAGCTGCCGCACAGTCTATAGGCACACTGTGTGTTGCAATCTGTCGCAGCTGCCTGCTCTCTCCCCTAATTGTTATCTCCCATGGCAGCATCACAGCAAGGCAACACACACATCTTGGAAACTGAAATGTACCAGAATGCAGCCCGCAGGAACGTGTGGGCTTCCCTTTTTCAAACAGGAGAAATCCAGGAAAAACGCCCCGTCATTAGTCATCCCCTTCACCTTTTCCTGAACTGAAGAAACCATGCAAGATTATCCCTACTCTATTTTAGAAACAAATAGTAATTAAGAGGTTCCCGTCCTACTGTTTGCAGTACATAATCACACTAAGAGTGAGCTCTGCATGATTTCTGCATCCTTCCTATCAGTTTGTTTGAAACACAAAATCTAAATGTTATGCTCCATTCACTCAAATGGTGAATTGCGTACAAAACAGCTTCTGGGATGCCACTAAAAACACATTAAGGAGGCATCAGGGCTGACGAAAGCCACAGTGCAACGCGAGAGAGGGGGGCTCTGCCTCTTTTCACAAGATTTGCAATTGGTAAATTAATCGTTCACGTTCTGAAGGCGAGTGAGTATTTTGCAAGGTGAATCAGACTTACTGCTATGTAATACACTTTAGCCTTTTCCACCAGCTTCCAGTTCTGCTCCATATCAAGATGCTTCTCTTTCTTGTAACAATTAGCAGCAGCCAGGTTAGCAACGAGAGACCTGAGAAGGCAAAAAGGTGTCAACATGGTCATCCGTCTCTTATGGCGACTGTGATCTTCTCGACCATCCTAGGCTATCTGCTATTACACACTTTTGTCCAAGGCCAAGACCATGTCCCAGACCTGATGTGGGGGAAAAGAGGGATCTCCTGAATTCCTACTGAACAACATTGCAGGGCTTTTGTTCACTGAAAATTCTTGTTTCTGGGCATTTGCTGCAAACCTTACTCATTTATTTCGATAGATACATTTATCTGGCTCTGTTCTCTGTCTCGAAAACAGATACTCGGGGCGATTACATCCTTCTAACAGCTAGAACGGTGATGTAAACAACTGATGCAAAGCATTTGCAAATGATCCTCCAACTCCCATTTCATCTACTAATACTATTCCAAGACTTCATACTACATAAATACATTAGTACTAACAAAGACGATAGTGTAGGATGCTGTTGACGATCAGGTAATGACGCTCTTTTCATGGTCCTTTTCCATTTGTCCACATGGCATACACTAAATCCGTGCAACAAAGCAGCAGTTCACAGCACAGTGGTGATATTGCCCCGTACCTACTGAATTTCCTGGATCAGTTTACAAGCCCAGCTCTCCATCGCTTGTGCAGACGGGTTGGTGCGGCAGTCTCTGTGAGCGAGCGACCAAACTGAATCCATGACCGGGCTTCCTTGCCCATTGAATTATGTTAGCAATCAAGTACATGAGAAATAGACTATATGAAAACTGTTCTGCAGAGCGTGGCAGTAAGATTTACTTTTCAACTGAAATTACGGTGAAGGTAAGCAATCAACTGAAAACAAGGCAAAAGAAAAATCGCCTTACAATTCCTTATTTACAGAAAAATCTATAGTGGATATACATTATAATGGCATTGATAACCAAGCTTAATCTGAAAACTGACTTCTATCTTAACTTGGGCAGAAAAGTCCTACTTATGAATACATCTAAAACAAAACAGAACTCTGGCCTTCAGTTTTCCATACTATGGCTACTGTTTATTGTTCTGTGCTGTCAAGCTGTCTTTGACTTATGGTGACCCCATGAATGACAGCCCCCCAAATTGTCCTGTCCAGGAGAGCTCCACTCAGCTCCCCCAAGTGCAAGGCTGGGGTTTTCTTGATGGACTCCATTCATCTCATCCTTTTGTTTTCTTCCTTCAACGTTCCCTAACATGACTGGATTCTCCAGTGAATCTTGTGTTCTCGTTTTTGCTTCCAGGAAATGCTCTGGCTTGATTTGATCTAGAACCCATTTGCTTGTCTTTCTGTAGGTCCAAGATGTTCACAAAGCTCTCCTCCAGCACCGTGTTCCAAATGCATCAGTTTTCTTCCTGTCAGCTTTCTTCATGGTCAGCTTTCACGTTCATGAACTGGGAATACAATAGTTTGGAGAATCTTGACACTGGTCTCCAGCAAAATGTCCTTACACCTGGTGATCTTTTCCATCTTCTTCTTCTTCTGTCTGCAGTCTCCCTTTGAATTGAGGATGGAGCCAAGGCATATGAAATCTTTCACTATTTTGAATTCTTCATTATTAACTGTACAGTTCTGTAATTCTCCCGTGAACACGGTTTTTGCCTTCTTAACGTAAAAGCTGCAGTGCTCTCATGCAATTGTGACTTTCTGCCAGTAGGTTATTATACCTTACATTAGAGATGCTTCTTCTGCCAATTTTCACTCCTTCCTCCGATTCTAATGTAGCTTTCCTTATGATACGTTCTGTGTGCACACTCAACAGAGAGGAGGTAAAATGCATTCCGGTCTGACACCTTTGCCTGTAGGAAACCCTTCTGCTTCTCCATATTCTGTCCTAACAGGAACTTGTCCACAGAACAGGCTATGCATCCAGACAATCAAATGATCAGGCGCCCCGCCTCCTCCAGGACCCTCACCCTCCGCTGGCTGGCATCATCGGAGAATGGAGCTCCCAGGGGGAGCTGCGCCCCGTGGTCGGGCCTCTGCCATCTTCCCAACGGGGATGGCGGGCAGGCACAGACAGGCTCCCCCAGAACAGGCGCCTGGTGGTCTTAGAGCAGCAGCGGCAGAGGTGGGAGAGGAGCCTTGGCCAGCCCCCACTGGCATCACCAGCGGAGAGCCCCCGGGAGGTGCCTGAGGGAAGATTCAGCTGGGGCTTCCCATCACCGCATCCCTGATCTGACAGCCGGAGTTGCCTGGCATGTGCTCCCACTCCCAACTGGAAGACATCCCTGGGGGGACCACTGGGGATCCCTGCTGGGTGGGGCTCAGAGGCCACACCTTACTCCCTGGAGGCCGGAGAGCCCAGCAGGCCAAAGGAGGCCTCCAAGCTGGGATTCTGCACTCATGCTGCAATCCAACGGCATCTCGTACTTGCTGGATCTAATGTCGCTAGCTAAAAGCTGGACGTCAACATTTCCAGTCTCCTCTCTGAGGCTGGGGGAAACAGGAGGAGAGCGACTCTTGAACTAGAACAGGCTCATTTTGCAGGCTTCATCCTCAAAACATCGAGTGATTGTTTTAAATATTCATTTAAACTAGGTCATAGTGACATTATTTCATGCGCCTGGGACTAATTAAGCCCTTGCAACAAAATGCTGAAACAACCACAGAATGCTGGACCGGGGACCCAGTGTGCCAATATCCCCGTTCTCCATAACATCCATCTGGGAGGCCAGCCGTCCTGTGCTCTAGCCACACGATGCTGCTTGGGGACAAGCTGTATTCCGCGGAGAACGGCTGCCCGGACCTTGGGCTGAGCATCACTCCCACACTCCGGCTTTATCCAAGTGCTCATCAGTGGTCAGGGCTGCCGCCGCCCCTGCCCGGTCTCTCCTACTCAATAGCGGCATGTACCATGTGGCGTGTTCAAGCCGCTTCGAGTGCCATCCCTTCAGAGAGAGAACCACCACCCCCGTTTTGCAGGCGGGTGCTGGGCTTGGACGGCGTTCCAAGCAAAGCCACCTCCTGGGCTTGTGGCACGAAGCGCGAGGGCCTCACTCGGAGTCCCCTGGTTTGCGGCTTCGCCTTTTGGTGCTCAGAAGCTTAGCACTCGGAAGCTTCCTTCTGATTCTGTCAGCGGAGGTTTCCAGATTCCAGCGAGGTACGAAACACAGATAGCTGCTGGCCAGTGTTGCCGCTGAACAAGGGGAGGCCAATCCTATAGGTGGGGATCCACAGCAAGAGAGATTTTGGAAAGGACACAGTGGGGAGGCAGCAGGACTCAATCCGCCACCTCTTCAATGTGGCTTAGGCAGGGAGCTGCAGACCCTGCCATATTCCAAAAGAGTGCTCTCCTGTCTCCTCCACTTCCACAGCTACATGAGAAAAATTTCCAAGAGAAGGAGCACTGGACCTGTTGTCACTTGTGATGCAAGCAGCACACGTCCCGGTTGGCACTTCGCTCTGCTCATAGTAATGGGCGTCCACGTGAGCTTCTTCCGTTTTCTTCTTGAGGATTTCACCAAACTTATCTTTCCCGATGCACCCGAAAAATGTTGCTGCTTTGTAAGGTGCCTGGATCATCCACTGCAATCAAAAACAAAGAAGGAAAAGAATCTTTGCTTAGAGTGTTTGGAAAAGGCTTATTGTTTTCATTTGGATGCAGTGCTTATTAACTTTTAAAAAAATTAGTAATACACCCACAGGTATAAAACAATGGATAGTTATTCAAATGTCAACACTTCAATAAGCAGTTCACAGCTTCATCCCTCTTATTTTCAGATCCTTCTATTAAGCTAGGGGATCAGATAGTATGGTCCAAATGATTCACCTCAGATTTGGAGTATTTTTAGTTCTTCAAAGGTATGATCATCTGTACACTTAGACAGAAAACATTCCATGGATCCAGTACTCCCCAGTCAGTCATGCAGGCCTAATATGCATAGGGTCAGGTCAGGGTGAACTAATTAGCGATTATTACAAGATAGGCAGCATTACCTCTGAAGAACTAGTCAGGGTTTGATAAGGAACCCCGAGTACAAGATTCATCCAACATCTAAGAAGAATGAAAACAAATTTCACTGCTAAAAACTTGGAAGCTTTTTAAAAAATATAAAAAAGAAAACAAATTCGTCCAAAGAAGGGAAAAAGTTGAAAAAAGTTTTGAGTGGCTGTAGCTCAGGAATGGCGCTTCAGATCAGATAAAATTCTGGCAAACAGTTTTGGTATGAAGGCTGCTGGAACTGGGTTGGTTCCAAAAATTCTATAATATAACTGGGTGTTATTTTTCTGCTATTTTAAAAATACAGAGCCCCCCCAAAAATGCTTCAGAGTCTTTCCTTGTGTTAGATCACCTAGATAACATTGTCACCAGTTGCTGAAGCCAGAGTAGCAGTGGCTAGAGTTCTGTTTAAAAAAAAAAGCAGCTAACTAGTTAAACAGTTATCCTTGCATTTAATTATATCCAGAGGAATCTCTGGATTATAAAATGGATTAGACAGACTGATATAGCCAAGGAAAGAACTCAGCAGGAAACTATTAATTTGATCTGAAACCAGGTATCTCCAGCAAACTAAGATGATAATGCAAACCCAACAATTTAGCTAATTTGAAATGCATTTAAATACCATATTTTTTGCTCTATAAGACTCACTTTTCCCCCCCTCAAAAGGGGAAATGTCTGTGCGTCTTATAGAGCGAATATGTGTGTGCAGTAAGTCTGTCAGAGGTGCAGCCCATGGGGAAGTGATGGGGAATGTGCCTGTGATTAGGTGCCCATTTGATTCAGAATAATTTTTTTCTTGTTTTCCTCCTCTAAAAACTAGATGTGTCTTATGGTCAGCTGTGTCTTATAGAGCGAAAAATACGGTAGCTGCTTGCTAAGTAACAAAAACAAGTTTGCACACACCTATGCTTCCCCCGCCCCTCAAAATTCCCCTGGGGTACAAAATGTCAGAATGGTTCTGATCCAATCAAAATAGAAGGAAGTTTTGCTGTTTTAAACTAAAAGACATTGATATGGCACAAATAGCAAAATAGAATTCATTAAAAAAGCAGTACAAAACAGGAAATAATACACAGGTACAAGACACCTTTGTCTGGGTGGACGGGAGAATAAAAATGGGTGATTTAAAATTATTTTTAAAATAAAAGATCATAATATGAAGTCAGAATAAAATAGTGTTACATACAGGATATGGTTCTGTATTGCAAATGCTCCGTCTAAAAACGGGAGTAAAACCTTAAGACTGAGATAGTGAAAGCAGGTACTCACAGTCAAGCCCTGGCTATACGCATCTTCAAAGAAGGCAGGGACAACGTAGATTATACTGCAGTGGGTTCTCTCTACTGCATACTGAGATATTTGAATTAATTTCCCCCATTTTCCCCAGTGCGAACTCCAGTTTTTAGATGGAAGAGAAGAAAAGTGCAAAATGATGTTATTGTGATGGCTGCACTGTAATATTATGCACGTTTTCTTCTCTAGAGTGTTAGTTAAAGCAAAGAAAAGGAATAGCTTAATAGTGCTGTTAAACTGCCGGATTAATATTTTTAATAAATCTAAGGGGTCCCTTTGTAGCACCAGTCAACTTCTATTGTTTCTTCACATTAAAATGGAAAAAACAAAACAGGGGAAAAGTCTGATGCAGAACAAACCACAAATGTGCCCAGTAAACCATGGTGAGTTCAGACACCCTTTTATGCCCAGGGTGGCTACACAGCTGCGGAAGGTGCAAAATGGACCGGAGGCTCCTGCTGGGATCGCTCATGGGCAGCGAGGCGGGAACGCGTCCCTGATCCGCCCCCCTCCAGCCTCCCTGGGAGCAGGCGGAGAGCTTTCTCCCCCCAGCACCATCCCGTTGGCTGGCTGGCTAGCAGCAGCAGGGGGTCCATCCCCGACCCCCTGCTCCCTCTCCAGAGAGCTCCTTGAGAGCAGACGCTGGGCAGGCCCTTTCCCATCGCAGGCCATCCCTCCCGTCCCCAGAGCCGAGTGGGTGCCAAGCCGTTCCCCCCGTGTGCCTGCCCGTGCTGGCAGGAGGAGGGCTCCCTGGGCATCACGCCTGTTGTCCTCCGCTAGAGACCCCCCTGGCAACCCTCTTCTGCCGCCTTTTGGCGAGAGGATGGCTGAGCATCTGCGCCGGGTCCAGATGAGATACAAAGCCACAGGCGTTTTCAGAAACCCGATTACGAGCCATGGCTAGTTGGGGTGGTTTATAATGCCCCTGGGAAGAAGGGACATTCAGACAACACGCTAACCCCTGCCCCCAGTCGCTTAGTACGGCATGCAAGCCCAGTCAATGGTAAACTCTTAAACCTGCCAGGCACGTGTCATTATAATTCCTCTCAGCTGCCTACCTGCAGCCTACATTATTTCACCACCTTTCGAAGAATCCAGACATAATGGTGCCCAGCTATAACCGTTTCCTAACAGAGATGTAAACAAATGATCGCGTCTCCTTTTCAAATCAGCGTTTGTGGAACGTGTGGGTAGAAGCAAGGTTAAGGGAGTGAAACGGAATATAAATGGCCGCTTTGTTGGAGCTCCACTATTTCTGGAAACAGAAGACCTTCCATTAAGCACAGGGCGGATGGGGCCCACTCCCCCTACAGCAAACTCTGAAGAGACTGTTGAGTCAGATTCAGAAGTGAGAAGGGGATGCAATTCACGGCTGAAATGCCCAGCCCAGTGGACCCAGCGAAAGGCCTGGCAGTCACTGGGAACAAGCAACTTTCCAGGTCAGTGGGAAATTCTACTGAGCAAGCACTGATGAGTGGAGGTAGACTCAAATCATTGGCCCAATTGTACTGCACCAAGTGAGAAGGGCAGACCAACCAAGCAACATCAGTGGTTTCAGAAGATTTGTCCGATAAGCAGCACTATCCGTCTCGAAGGACAGCCAGCTCTCTTTGGTTTGGAAGGGAGAAGAGCTATTTGGTTTGTCACGAAGACACATTTCCCTAGCGGCCGGTGTAGCCGACACTGCTGGCGTCTTTTATTGCTGGCTTCTGCAATACTCTTCTATCACAATGCCAGCCTATCCAGGCAGCTTTAACATAATAAAGATGACAGTTGGAAAACCTTTTGACCTGCTCGAAAGGAGGCGGAGAGAGCTGGCTTCCGACACACAGACCCCCTCTGACATGGCGGAGGAGTTCATGTTTGATTCGAAATCAAACAAGCCTCTTACGAGTGGTAGAATCCAACTACCTAAAGCTGCCTGGGGTTCTCAATGCTGCCTGGACAGAATTCCTCCGGGTTGGTCCCATCATCTCTGTGCTTCCACCAATTTCCCTATCTACTTAGTTTTGTGCATGCTCGCAGTCTTTAAAGAAGGAAAGGCCAAACAATACGCAGTCCCATCCTCATTTCTGCCTTTGCATCTCCTATCAGGACTAGAGGCGACGCGCCCACGAATAAAAGAGATTTTTAAAAGGCTATTTCAGTCACCATATGAACAGAAAGGACAGGCCTGCAGTCAACTTTTCAAATTACTGGCACCATGTTCTTTTCAATCATAGGTATCTACTACAAGGTTGGTAAAGCTGTATCTAGGACCTCGCCTGGACTGTGGAGTTCCCTACCTGGTTTGTGCGGAACACAGAAACAGAGCGAGTCAGAAGGGGTCTCCCGGGCCATCTAGTCTGACCCCTGGCTCCAGCTGGCTCCGCTCACAACATGCCCACCATTAGGAGTCTTGGACCTAGTCTGGAGGCTCCTCTCATTATCTGACTGCCCAATGGGAAGGCAAGCTTCCCAGTCATCTGAAACGGATTGGTGTCCTGCATTCAGCAGGGGGATGGCACCACTGGCCTTCTGGTCCCGTCCAGCCCTGCTGTTCTAGAAGCTGAAGAAACTCCTTATGGTCTGTGATCAGAGATAATACGGGGATTCCAACTGGGAGCTAAAATGGTACTCCGGGCAGGCTCTGGTTTCACTTCTGCCCCGGTCACAGAGGCATTCCGCACACCCAGGAAGCACTCTGCTTCTGCTGCCCTGTCCCCACATCTGCTCGATCAACTCCACCGTGCATGGACCTTCCCATGGGGGAAGCCCACATGCAGCGAAGCAGGGGACAAGCTGACCATTCACCTGGCATGTTGGCTGGAGACCAAACGATGTCATTTGGCATACCGAGGAGTGTGTGGGGGCCAATACAGCTCCATTGTCAGACCTATATATCCAACTTGAAATTTAGCGTGCAGGGAGCTTTCCATGTCATGCAGTTTGCCCCTTTAGCATGCTAACTAGAGATGCATATGAAGACTTCACAGATCTAGGTGGAACACCATTGTTGCCATGGTGGCATGATTTCGAGGGCTTATTGGGCCCGTGGCTGAGAAGAAGGATCACTTCAAGGTAAGTGTTTTCATTCTTCTAGGAGTCTATTATTGACAGATACAATCAGACAATCAAAGGAGCAGCGTATTGTGTTCAGAAATGCCTTCCTGCCTTCGGAATTCTAATTTTCCCAAGCAGCAGTTGTGGAAGCAGGTCGGACGCAACAGCAGCCTCAGCTTGCTGCATTGGGGCCTCCACATGGGAAGATCCCAAGGAACGGAAAGGTAGTGTAAACCTGAGCCTGCTGAAAAGAATGGGACTTGCACATGAGTGGAAAGCTTTTGTACCACTTCCATGAAAATGACAGAAACATCAAATCCGTTTGCAAGGTACAAGAAAGAGAAGTTCAGTGTACAAAATACTACTTCCTGTACCAGCAAATTCAGGTGGTGAGAGCTAATATACAAACAAAGCCAAAAACAGAGCCATTAGGAAAGAAACAGTCCCTACAAGCGCTGAAACAACCTACAGCACCAAATCTCCTCCAACCCCAAACCGAGCAGCTCAGTGAGACTGGCACACCCTTTGTTCACAAGAGGCTGTCGAGTGTCCGTTGGAAGAGAGGCGAACTGGGTCGCATCCGTGAATCTGGCCGGCCTGGCAGAGGACGAAGTGCCGGCTGGGTGGCCACAAGCCTCTCATGGGAGGAGGCTGAGCAGCACGATTTCGATGCAGGCTGCACTTGTGTACACACCTGTGAACGCACGACACCGATTTGCTTCCGATGACGCCATGTGTCCTTGCGAGTAGGTGGACAGTAGCCCCTGCTGCGGATTGCGACTCCTTGGTCTAGAATCCAGACAGTCCTGAAAATATTATTAAGGGCAGGATACAAACATAGGAGTGGGGTTGAGGAACGAGTAACAGGGTGGTGCCTCAGCACTTTGGACATTTCAGCGCATCTTACACACTGAGAAGGGCAGGTTCAAGCTGCTTTGCATGTTGGGGACTGTGCCTCGGCGACAAGGGGTTTGTTCTCCTAATCTCACGCACACCAGCATCTGAATGTTAATAAATACTGTAAATGGAGATCTTTATTATCTGCTGTGTAAAATTTCAAACAGTAAGCATATGCTGTGAGCAGAGCAGCGTTTAAACAGGTAGCAGAGGGCAAGTGAAGGGGGTTTTTTTCATTCAAGGTGTGTGTGATCAAAGCTACAGCGATGTTTTTTCAAAGTCACATAACAAGCTGTTTGTTGAGACTGAAACATCTGGTCAGTATGTGCTAACGCTACCATTTCATGCAGAGCTAGCAATAGGGTACCTTTTTTTCCCTTCCATAAGGAACGCACATATGGCCAATCATTTCATCCAGAAAGGATTCAATTTCTGGCTTGCATCTACACTTTATAGCTTCAAGTCTACCTACCATTGTCTTTTAGCAACCCTGCATCTATTACAGGGTTCTGCCTATAAGAGCCTGCAGATGTGACAGCGCTTAACAGACCTTGGGTAGTGGAGGCAGAAAGCAGCAAAGCAGGACCGCCTTCAAAATGGCATCTTTCTGCCAGTCCGGGGTGCCGGCAAAGCTCTCCTCTGGCACCCTATGTCAAACGCATCCATTTCTTCCAGCCGGCTGTCTTCATTGTCCGGCGAAGTGCGCCTCGTAAGTGCTGGGAGGACAATTCACAGTAACTGGAGGACTCCAACAGACACTAAAAATCTAAGCAACGCTTTCCAGGCTCTAGAGCGCAGTTGCAACTCAACAGTGTTACCTGAGTGGAGCGCCTGATGTCCACTTCACACGAGCTGTTCATAGACATCAAGGCTCAGATGCTCGGAAGGCAAAGACATCTCCAAGAACAGCCGGCCCAGCTGCCCTGAGGCAGACTAGCAATAGCCGTGGCACAGCTGGAATCGCAGCAGCGTCAGCACCCGGATGTGCCAGAATGCAGAGGTATGTTGACAGTCACACCTGCTCATGCTGACCAACTATTGGCCGCAAATTTTGTAGCTGCTTGTGCAAAGGAGCTGTCTTCCGCGTAAGATAGTTAATACATACCGCCATGAGAACATACTCAGAAAATATTCAAAAACATACTGAACTTTACACATGTAACCGTGTTTAACTGTATCATCAGCAAATGCTGCCAACCTTTAGAAATGTCATCGTTACCCTATTAGTTAAAAAGAAACAATGCATTATGTAATTTTTTGCTAACTACTCTACTAATATGTTAATGATATAATTACATGATTTCACAAGTGCAACAACATGTAATTTCATTTATGTATTCTCCACAGAGGCAGAGAGAAGGTACAGATTAAGAGGCTGTCAAGATGATGAAGTGACAGCTAATGCAAATTTATTTTAGCAATGCCGCATGTAAGGAATGCAAATGCTAGTTAAAACAAAGTAGCTTCAGGCACTCAAGGTGTGCTTCAGGCACTGCATGAATGGATGAAAAATATTAACAAAGTGGAATGTCAGAAGCAAAGCAAGGGAAGGGGGAAATTGTGGGTTCTGTTTAAATGGCATTAAAAGGAGTGCCAGATCATAAATAAAAACCCTTTGCAATCTGACTATCTCAGAACAAACCTGAACAGCCTAGGCTTGATTCAGAACTACGAAAACAAGTTCTCTGGTCTGGAAATTACGCATGACTTTGAACACTTTTGCATTCTGGTGGGTCACTTATGGAACGCGCTCCCCAGAGAGGTCCGCCTGGCGCCGTCATTATTTGCTTTTCGGCGCCAGGCCAAGACCTTTTTATTTAAATGTCATTTTAATTGTTAAGGTTATTTATTGATTTTAAATTTGCCAGGTTGTTTCCACTATGTATTTTATGTACTTATATGCTGTTTTTATTTATGACTGTAAGCCGCCCTGAGGCTTATGCGAAGGGGGAGGCATATAAGTTGTTTAAACAAACAAACAAAATAAAGACACATCCACTCCAGCACCGCTCCTACACCTTCTAAGCCACTCTCCTGTCCCGTGACTGAGATGACACGCTGCCGCTTCTCTTGTCCCTCAGCCAGGCAGGGACGGCGTTCATTCCTGCCCTCCACAGGATCCCTCACGCCGGAGGAGTACAAATGCCCGCCCCACCGAGCTGCTCAACTTCCGGTGCGCACAGGCACGCTGCCTCCGATAACAGAGGTCGCACGTCGCCAGCAAAGCTGCAGTGGCCTCTGTAGTCCATTCCTGCACGCATTTCTGGAATTCTTAACTGAAGTGCCAAGACCAGTGAGCTTCAAGATCAGCCCGGTGGCTGCTGAGAATCAGAAGACAACACTGAAGGCCAGGAAACGGCAGCATGGGAAGGGTGCCACTCAGTTCGTCCAGTGACTCAACACCAGAGCCGGCCAGTTGTGTAACATTCGGTGTTCCTGCTCACCAGCCCTGCTCACCTCCCTGCAGGTGACGCGAACTCTGGTGGGGAAGGAAGGAAGGATGGAAGGAAGGACGGAAGGCAGGAGGGGAAGTTACATAGTTGGGAATCAACTTTGCACATGGGCAGAGCACAATCCACAATCGGTGGGATCACGGACTTGATGGACAGACGTTTCTTGCGAATGACCCTTACATTACCCTTCTTGTATCACAAAGTTACTCGTGCTTGGCCAGCATTAAGCTAATAAAAGCCCCTCCTCTTGATCTGCTGGGAAGGGAAAAGAGGTTAGGGAAAAGAGATCGGCTCAGGGTGGTTGTATTCAGTGCAGTGTTCATGCAAGGAATGGGGGAAGTTGCCAGCTCTCCTCCATACGACAGTCCCCTCCACGTCCTGAAGACGCGCTCCTGCAGGCTGAGGGGGCCTTGCGAGAGGCCTGGGATGCGGAGAAGGGGCTGCACTGGGAGGACAGCCGGTGGAGGCGGGTTTTTAAGGCTTTTAAGATGCTGCATGGGAAGCCAGGCTCTGTGCCAAATGCCTTTTCAAGGTTGCCTGTAACCGTTGCCCACCTGCACTTGTTTTAGCTAAATATAGCCGATCTGAAGGAAATAAATTAAGAGTCCAGAGAAGTGCCAGCAGAACTAGGGAAGGTGGCAAAGACAGGGATTCCCTTGACAATGGATGCCTGGCTCAAATCAGGCCAAGAGAAGCACAAAGACTGAACAAAGAAGTGGGACCTGATTTCTATTACTAAAAATAGCGACCCAAAATACAGCAAGGAAGGAAGGTCACCACACCATTAAAAGACACGGGAGTAGAATGACTATGGAAAAAAGACAGAGAATGGCAAGAAGGCTGTATTATTGGTATTGACCTTTGTTTCAGAAGATGCTGGACAGATTTTTCCTGCCGGAACCACTTTTTTCATGGGCAGCATCTGAAGAGGGACTGGGCATAGATGGCTGGAGATGACGCTATCAGACTTAGCGACATACACAAAATTAAAAAGTCACTGGGTGCAGCACATGCTAACAAGTTCACAGGGACTTGAACAGGTATTGCTGATCTCACAAAAAGTGTCACGTCACTAAAATCAAAGTATGAACGGCTGGAGGAGAGCCAACACAACAGCAACGTTAGAAAGGGCTCTGTGGTTTTGATGGATAAACTGTTGGCTATTTGGGGACTTCTGATGCAACCCCTTTCTCTAACAAGAGTGCTTTTAAAAGCGTCCTGCATCAGGAATACACATGGAAAAGATTATAATACAATCAATCATGTGGGCTGTTCCAGAAAATATCTGAGCATGATAACGGACCTTTGCTGGCTCCTGCCTGGAGACCTTTCTAGAGGAAGGAAGAATGTGGTCGTTCCATGTTTTCCACATGTATAGCTCAATGGGAACTATTCCAGAAGCACTTATGGCACTTAGGCGAAGAAATAATTTGGGCTATGATGCTTTAAGATGGTAAGTTGTCAAGATACCCACCCAAATCTAATTGCCACCTCTTTTAATATTTCCTTACTGCAAATTTCATAGCCAGGAGCATTGTAACTGACGCACAATGGCATGCCAAAACACAGAAACTGGCACATCAGTACAATTTTGTCCCTTGACAGCAGCTATTCAGTGTTACGACTGATACACCGAGCAAGCACCATGGCAAGAAGCTAAGGTTTTTCTTGCACCCAAGACAAAGAAAATACTTTGCTTTCCAAAATATATATGTTAAAATTCCTGTTCTGAAGCAGGATGCTGATTTTTTTAGAAAGCTAACTGTGACACATGTAGGAAAACAATCTGGTTCCGGTCGTGGCTGCAATTAAATACAATTTGCCATACAGTAACTTCAGCTTTTAAATGTTTTCCTTTACTGAAAGCCAAAAGTAGCAGTCTTTAATCCAAGAAATGTATCTAGTTTCCTTTTTAATCCATTATCCATTGTAATAATGTCTGGGATTTTAATAGGGGATAGAAGTACTAAAAGCTTTGTAGAAACAAAAGCTTTGTAGAAACAAAAATACATCAGTAAGCGTGCCATAATCTTTCTCAACCAAGTACAAAAAAATTAAAAAGGCTCTAATTTTACTACATATTTATGACAGGTATACATATGGAAGCTATTAATCCCTAAAATATTTTAAGTCATCCAAGCTCCCAAAGATTATATAACCTTCGAAAGTTATTCAGGTTTCAGAACTGTGGTTCTTTGAAGATGGAAAATTCTCAGTTTAATCTTCTGAGGAGGATCCCCCCCCTTCTGCCCCAATACGGCACAGTCTTAAAGCTAGTTACACATAATGAATTGTAATATACAAGAAAATCTGCTTATTACAAAGCAGTGACTAACGGCAGGATTGAAAAATCATTCTGCAGTTGTGGCCCAACCGAAAGCAGAAACCAGCACTTAAGCTGCTTGATCTTTTATCCTCAGTTGAAGTGTTCGCGTATCACCGAAATGGCACATTGGTCATTTGAACAATCGGATACACTCCACCAACCACATTATTTGTCCATCATCAATTCTGGAGATGCCATTATGCTATTGTGTAGACAGTTATTTAGTTTTGATCATTGTGGTGAAATTTTACTTCATTAGCAAGCTCACAAGTGAAGGCTATTTGTTCCTAGAAAGCAATGGAATGAAATTCAGTAGGGGCAAATGCCAAGTTCTGCATCGAAGAAACCAAATGCAGCGTTACAAGATGGGGGAGACTTGGTTCAACAACGCTGCAAGTGAGAAGGATCTTGGAATTGTTGCAGAACACAAGCTGAACAAGAGTCAGCAATGTGATGTGGCTGCAAAAAGGGCAAATGCTATTTTGGGCTGCAGTAGCAGAAGCATCACTTCCGAATCGGGTGACGTGCTGGTTTCTCTCTGCTCAGCACTGCTTGGGCCTCAGCTGGAGTCCTGCGTCCAGTTCTGGGCACCGCAGTTTAAGAAAGACGCAGACAAGCTGGGAAGGGTTCAGAGGAGGGACAGGAGACAAAGCTCTGCGAGCGGCAGGGGAAAGAACTGGGCATGTTTAGCCTTCAGAAGGGAAGGCAGAGGGGAGAGAGGGTATCGCTCTTCAAGGTCTTGAGAAGTTGTCACAAGTCGGGAGGCCAAGATCTTTTCTGGATCATCCCAGAGTGCAGCACACGGGGTAACGGGCTCAAGTTACAGGAAGCCAGGTTCCGGGTGAGCATCAGACAGAACTCCCAGACGGTTAGCGCAGTGTGAGAATGGAACCCACGGCCAAGGGAGGTTCTGGGCTCTCCCAAACTGGAGGGATTCAAGATGCAGCTGGAGAGCCAACTGAGAGGGATGGTTCAACCTGAAGTCCTGCATACTGTTCTATGACTTTGTGTTTTTATAGACTTAATTGCATACCAGAACGATTAATGCTGAGAGAATCTTCCAGAACACAGGCACGGCACAGGCGCAGCACACGTATGTGTGATGCACAGAGACCATGACAAAGAAGCCTAGTTTTTGCTTTAACTCATATCCCAATCTGAAATGTTCTCTTATTCTATTTTTAAAGGCTGAGAAACTGTAAGGAAGCTACATGGCAGAGTTTGCAACTACAAATAAACACAGTATACACCAAAGCAAATAGTTTCCACTTGTATTATTGGAAATGCAAGGCGGTGTTACAGACATTGTTTAAACAAATAATTTCACATTGCAGACATAAATTAAACAAATAATTTAAGTCTACAACTTCACTGTATTTTACTATTTACATTTTTAACCATTCATAGGAAATGAAAGTTGTAAAACATTTTGATTACTTCCAAGAGGCACTTCAATGGAGCTAGTACTGCAATACGGCATGCTAAGACTTACCCTCTTTTGAGAATAGAAGGCGGCTTTTGTGGCTTGGAACTGAGCTTCCGAGATGGAAGGAAGAAAGTCACATTGCTTACCGATGACCGTCATCCTTCGAGTGGTCGTCTGTGCATTCACACATATTTTATTTTTACACTTGTATGCCACCAACCATTCCGACAGGGATAGATATGGGCTCTGTGCCTGCAGCTCATTGCAGGAAGATTCTATAGCTAAGCGTGTATTTGGGTGGGAGCTTCTCCTGTTCCTGGTGCTGGTACACATGGGAAGAGCTCCTGACCATTCCCTCAGTTCCATCTATAGGTCCCAGGGAGGAGTGCTGTATCACCCCAGTCTGTGTGCCCCCGTCGGAAGGAGCTCAGTCGTTCTGAGGCACAACCCCGAGTGGGGCTGGAGGACGGGTTGTGTGAATGCCCAGATGACCACTCAAAGAACAATTGCAGGTAAACAACTTGCGTTTTCCCTTCTTCTTCATTAAGCATCACACATGTGGGTGACTTGCAAGCTTACCTGGAAGAGGATGGAGAGTTGCCGCTGGAGGGTCAAGGAGAGGACTGCGCGGCTGAAGGAGCATCTTCTCCTGCATGTACTACTAACCCATAGTGCTGAATGAGCAATGGGGGTGTGGACCATGGAGCTGCCTTCAGAAGTCCTGCAAGGGTATTCCCAGGAGCAGGGCTGCGGACAGTGCCATCCCTCCCGTGGAGTGAGGTCTTGGAGGGACCACGAACTGCAGGCAGGCCAACATGCAGGCCAGGAGTGTCTGAGTGGATATGTGTCAATTCCTGCACCCCACAGCTCCCCTTTCACTCACGACCTTAAAGTTAACGCACCTCAGCATCTCCTTCCTGTAGGATGGGTTACCGGTTGTCGGGGATTAGAACAACTGCTCCACCTCTGCCGCCCCCTTGGGCTCTACGACTGAGTGACCTTGTCTTTCTCCTGGCCACCCTCAACAGGCCCTAGCCATCTTGATACCCTTGCTTCACAAAGGAAACCTTGTCACTACTTAGCCATATATAAAATGAAGCTCTACTAAATGTGTATTAATTCTGTGTTGCGCTCAGCTGCTGCTAATGACTTGGCACTGTTCCATGTCAATTTCAAACGGAAGAAAGAGGTGAATTAAAAACACTGCAAATGCTTACTACTAAATCTCACGGAAGAGGAAGGCAATGATGTTATTTTAAGCTTTAGCCTCACAGACACGTGGGCACTTTTGTCCTCTGTCCAACAACAAAAATGTTAGCACAACATAGTCTGCTGTATTATTAATTCTTACATCAACAGTATATACAAACCATATGACTATCGTACCCAGTGTATTAGCATGCAAAACACAGAGACAAAACTGACAATGAGAACTCTAACTGCATACCACACTCTATGTGTAGGCTCCTACTATACACAAATCTTTTTTAAAAAATCTATTAAAATTACAGAATTGCAATCAACTTAGGTTTTTAATGCTTTGGAGGAATCTCATTCCAAGTTTGTAACTGAAGCTGAACCATATGTTTTTATTAAGATGTGGTTACATTTCCAAGAAGTCCATTATCTTTGGTTCCAAAAAGCAACGTTCACAAAAGCTTAAGCCATAATAAATTTCTAACTTTTATGATGCCACGAGACTCTTTTGTTGTTTTTGCTGCAACACACGAACCCGGCTAAGCCCTCTGGAAATGATTTTATAGAAGGCACCCGCGCTGCAGAAGAAACCGAACAATAAGGCTGTAATCCTGCGTACAATTAGAAACTCAAATTCCAATAAACTCAATGGGGACAAACAGCTCAATCCTATGTAACCTTATTTGGAAGTAAGGCCCAAACAGTATTGTGGCCTAAGGCAGAAATAAAATCCTGGCACAGCAAATTTCTGTGACATTTTGGAATCCTAGGATAATGATTACACTGTCAAGTAGTAATCTTGAATGACACCATGCAGATTTTATTTACAATTTTACAAATTAACACATAATGCATTTTCTCCTGAATGCAAGCCAGGAACTAAAGGCTATGATTTTTTACAATCTGGCAGCTCCTTCCATGGAATGGCCTTAGGGTCGCAGATGGCACCAATCCATGGCATGGCATGGCAACCCATCAGGGTTAAGGGGCCATGGGGCTGTCCTGTCATCGGAACCAGGTCTTTGCTCCAAGGTGGCTGATGCTTGGTCAGCACGCCGCTCTTACAGCCCTTAGCTTGTCCCAGGGTTGTCTGACTCACGATGGACTGCGGTGTGACCCAAACCTAGGATACTGACTTCACTGTGGGTTGCAGTGAGCCTTGTGGCAAGAACCACAAAGAGCCCTTGGGGATCTCGTGCCAGGTTGCCACCCCCACCGATGTCCCAGCAGCACTCTGAAGGACTGTCACTGCTTTGCCACCTTAAAAAAAGTTGGCCCCAGAAAGAAATCTTTATGATTTTTTTAAGTGTCAGCCTGTTGGATGTGTGCAAGGGCAGGCTTCTGACTGGCTGATATACATCTTTTTGCCAGGCCAATGTCCTTTTTAAATTTTAATTTAAAACTATTACTTAAGTACAAGCATATAAAATGTGTAACAAATTCATATCTCCTCCTCCTGCCCCCCTCCAAATACATCATGTGTACACGGTCCAGTGACTGTGCTTGCAAGTTTCTGCAAACCAACAGAAACAAAGCGAGTCAGAAGGAGCCTTCAGGCCATCTAGTCTGACCCCCAGATCCAGCTGGCTGCACTTGTGTAATCCCCAACATGTGCTTGTCCAGCCTCTCCTTCAACACCCTCAATGATGGAGCCTCCACCACCTCCTGTAGAAGCCCATACAATATCCTAGAAGTCTTAACCGTCAGGAGGTACTTTCTGACATCCAGCCTGAAGCCCGGTTCCTTGAGCTTTGCCCCATTAGACTTCCGCTACAGGGAAGAACAAGTCCTGGCCCTCCTCCACATGGCATCCCCTCCACAAACCCTTAAGTCACTCGGAGTCGCCTCTTCTCCAAACCCAGGTCCCTCCATCTCTCCTCCTATGGCATCCCTCCGAACCCGGTGACCATAAAAACAGCCCACGGGGAGCCCTTTCGTCTGCCAGGTGCACTGTGGGGTTGCTCCATGAACGACAAGCTCACTGTGGCTTTTTCCTGAGATAGCTTAGCATTTGCCCGCTATGCTCTGCAAATTCTCCCCCTCTGGTATTTCCTTCCTTCTGAATTCTGGGGAAAAAATTCAAGTAAAAGTGAATTAGTGCTATAATTAGAAAACTCTGGCCAAAATGGAGCCTGCAAGTATAACTTACCTAGATACAGTTACTCTGTAATCAAAAGGCTAACGAGGCCTACTGCTTTTTTCATCAAAAGCAGGTAGCTTTATGTTGTGTTTCACTACATTCGCACATGAAAACGGCACAACGGATCCTGCATGCACGGAAGCAATGGCAATGTGCCAATATTTAAGATACCCCAAGCACAAGTGAGCTTCTAGTATGGTTTTGGTCTTTCTGAAGCTGATGGCCGCATTCCCGTGAGGAGCACTTCCTGGCAATTTCCTAAGATGGAAATGTTCTGATTTTTAAAACTTGCTTTTCCTGAAAAGCAGAAGTTGGGTTAACCCATGTGGATGGTGCTAGTCACCCAAATCTGTAACGTGTGGAATTACTTGCCATCAATGCACATTTGCAACAGTTCCAACACTTTCAACACCCCAGAATCAATATATATCATTTTATGAAGTGGGGTAAGAACATGGTGAATGAAGTATATATGCAGGTACGGAGGAGCACAGAGGGCAGCAGGAACGACACCTGCCCAAAAGTGCCCAATCAGCCGAGAGGTGGAGGAGGAGGGTGCTGGAGACCCCCACCCAGGCCAGTGTCCATGGTGCTCCACCTGCTTCTCTCCCCCTCCCCAGCACTACATCTGGAGGGCTGAAAACAGCTCAGTGGCAATGGAGCCTCTGCCCAGCTCGCTCAGGCAGCCTCTAGGGTGGGGTTGGTGGATCCTGTCCCACACCTTGTCTTGGAGACAGAGAAACAGCTACACAGAGGTAAGGAAACACTGTCTCCACGGGGGACTTTAATTTCACATTCACAGTAACTTTGGGGATTGTTAAGCTTTATCTGTAATTTGAGGAATCCTAAACACAAACTCTATCGATGTTTTCCCCATTTAAGCTTTGTTTTTCAAATTCATATATGGAGGTTAAACCTCCTTGTCCCCAAGACAGTTATTTAACTTTAGAGAGTGAAATATATCTTCATGCTCCATTAAGTTCCAGAATCCAGAGAAGGAATTAACTCCACAGGAATAAGCCAGTAGCAGGAACAAAGGGGTCTAAGACAGAACTGAACACAAGACTGACGCTGCCAGAGCAAACATTCAGAAGCGGCCGAAGTGGCGAACTGCACAGCCGTTGCCCCCAATCTCCTGAGCGGCTCACCTTGGATTCTGTGGCGGCTGTCCTGTCACACAGTTCCGTGCACATAGCTTAGTCACACGGCACGGCCCCTCTTGTCCTTACCAGAGCCAGCCATGCCCTGCTTCCTTGCAGCTTGCTGTTGGCCAAAACAGAACCCCATTTGGCTTAGCCACACATTGAAACGAACGAACGGCACGTGCAGAGGAGGAAGGTGGTGGAAAGGGACAGTCCTGCAGATGACCAGCACTTCCACTCATGTAAAGCTCTCAGAATTGGGGGCAACAGTGGAACACTTCCGTGCCGTGTTTGGTTATGCTTTCGGTTCATAAGAGATGAGGGGAAGACATTATTTCGATGACTAACTCCAAATACCATCCATATTTAATTATTCTGAGGGTCAACAAACCTGGGCTACTTTAACAGAATTCTGTGTAGATCCACCAGCATGATATTCCACTTTGAACTTTTTCACAAGTTCTTCAAATCTGCAAGGAAGAGAGAGAAAGGAGAATGGGAGAGGAGAAAAAATACAGTTACATTTTGGAATGTTAACATGCAGTGCAGTCAGATATTTAATAGTATATCAGGTTTGTATGAATTTCTGAAGCACCCTGTGGGAATCTGTGCTCAGTGTACAATGTCCCTTGCAAAAAATAAAGAGAGCAAGACGTATTAATTGTGCGACTCTGCATTTGCCCCAGTAGCTGTTGCAAACCTTCCTGAAGCAAACAGACCTGGGATTTTGCATTATATGGATGAGCCCAGACCTCGTACTCTTTCCCCTGGCCTTTCCTCCAACCAGTGCACTTGCACAGAGACTGGAAACTTCCATTTCAATTTCCAATTAAGCACGATATATCACTACCTCCAAACACTAAGCAATTACTGATCCTGTGGTTCAGAGAAGCCTTCCTCAACCCAATGTCCCCCAGATGTTTTGGACGTCAATTCCCGTCACCCTTAGCCAGCCAGTCAGGAATACTGGGGGTTATGGTCCAGAACATCTAGAGGACACCAGGTTGGAAAGGTCTGGCTTAGGCAGAACAGCCGACTTCCTAAACCACAGTTTGAGAAGGTGAGACACTTCAGCCATCCACAAGGCTGTGCCCCACACACCCAGGTGCCAAAACCAGCAAGGGAATAAAAGCTAGGAATAAATTGGCTCTGGAGTTACTGTACAGTGGCAAACAGGTAAAAAAAAAGGTTAAAGGTAAAGGTTTCCCCTTGATGTCCAGGCATGCCTGACTCCAGGGGGCGGTGCTCATCTCCGTTTCCTGGCCGAGGAGCCAGCGTTTGTCCGCAGACAATCTCCGTGGTCATGTGGCCGGCATGAATAAACACCAAGGGGCACGGAACGCTGTTACCTGCCCACCGAAGTGGCACCTTTTCATCTACTCGCATTTGCATTGACTCTCTTGCATCATGTTGCTGCTCTGGAGGCCAATTTGTGATATGGAAGGGGGCTTTGGGGTGTTCCCCTGAATTTTGGAAGATGGCAGGGCTGTGGAACTACATACTGCCTCTGGAGCACTTAAGCTTAGCCAGAGTTTATTAAGGTGAAACGAAAATAAAAACAAAAGCTTCCGATTTCCTCATAGCCGATCTGGAGGAGAGAGAAGAAAGCTGGCAACCTGAAGGCGTGTCCATGTATCACTACCCCACAGTTTAGGCACCGTCTATGCGAGGCTAAACTATCCGTTGATAGCTAATTACAGCTTTGGGAAATTTTGACCAGCAGAGTCTGTAATAGCTACCTTTCAGTGGCAGCCTTTATCCATGATACAGGAAGTGCTGCTTGTCAAGTGTTTCCCAACACCTGTCTTAGTATTCTGAAATTGCAAATAAAATCTATTGAATCGGAGATACCGCGCTGTAACTACTCCCCAAATAAGGCAGAAAATCAGCTGCTGTTTAGCAAGGACGGTAAATGCTTCCATATCTTAATTTGAGCTTATTGGAATAAACTCCATTATGCACCGTATTCTGAATGGTTACTGACATGCACAATTTGCTTACTTTCTTACGAAGGCCCTGTTCTATTTCACTTTTATATTCTGCGCCTCCTCAAAGCAGCTGCATACTGCAGCATCCATTATGTGCAAGTCTCTCCAGTGATGCAGAGCTGTTCATTCATTCCGTCCATTTTATCATCCCTTTTAACCAGCAGGTTTAGGCTTCCAAAAAACCACCATGAAAACTCATGTGGACACGCAGGGCACCATTCCAGGTTATATGTTGGAAAGCAGGCCTGATCGGTCATCAGTGCCCACCTCCTGGGGCTGAGCTTGGGTAAGACTGAAGTAAACACTCAGGGCCACTGAGAAACGGGAGGAAGAAACCCAGAGACAAGCCACATCGTAAAGCATTAAAGCAGAAGCCAAACATTGTGATGTCTGTGGCACAGAACGCTGCCTGTTCGCTGGAAGGGAAAAACAGAGAGCCCGTCAGCAAAGGAAGGGAGCGATCTGGCCTGCCTGTCCCGGAAGCGGGCAGCTACAATTGTTGCTGCAGGTTTTAGATGCGGTCTTGCAAAGTGAGAGCTATGGGGAAGACTGGCCGGACGAGTGCTTGCTTCGACATTCTGCTACTGTACAATTGGAAGATGCTGTTCATTATGCAACAGAACTGTTTTAGTTATACTCATAAGCGATGGGGGGAAATGGTTATTCCAACAGCTAACTCCAAACATAATCTACATTTAATTATTTTAAGGAGGTGAGACCTACACGACTTTAACGGGGACCTGCACTACCTGATCTGACCACGTGATCTGAAAAATGGGGTGAAAGCGGGCTCAGCTATCTTCTTAAAAGTTCCCTTTCAACTACGGCCTTGGCGCTTTGTGGCCGTTCTGGCCGACCCCAGTGAGGCTTTCGCTTTCGTCTCTGCACTGCGCGTATCACATCACGGATATCCGGGACCCAAAAGCGCCTTCCACGGTGCCACAAAAGCCTGTGGTGTGAGGGTAAAGTGCTGAGGCTTCACAAGGCCCTGCGGCAAACGGCAGGTCCACCAGAGAGAATCACAGCAATCGTGCAGCCAGACAGGAGCCGACGGGCACGTGGCCGCTGGGCCAGTCCGAGTGGCCAAGCTGCAGCCTGATCCCAGCAGCACATGCAAGCCCAGCAGGAGACTTTTCTTCCCCTTGTATCGCAGAATTATGCAACTGCAAGCTCATTTAATTTTCTGCAATCTTATTAACATTACCAAATTATGAGTAGCAGTAGCAGTGCTGTTACTATTGGAGCAGCATCAGCCACAGAGGCATCTTGGTTCCGGTGTAGCCACAAGTTCTGGCATCTCAATCCTTTTGAAGACAGGATTCCGGCCATCAAATTGGTAGTCAAGACTAAGTGTCATTTCAATTATTTTTTGTTTCTGGATTCCTGACTCCTATTACACAGTTACTTTTCATTCTCCTTGTATTTTGAGATCATCTATTTAGCATGGGTGAATATTCAAACGAACGCAAGTGGCGCAGATCCATCCCGCTTGCTTCCCATTCACACAAACTAGGATATAAATAAGGAAAAATACCTGGCACACATCTCAGGATGGTTGCCTGAACGCTCTGATTACGCAAGCATGACCTTCCGCAGCCTTTTTATGGAACCTCAGATAAGTGGCCCAGTTGCAGCATTACCATGAGCTAAACAGATACGCTGCAGCGATGGCGCGAGCCAAAGAGTCTTAGCGAAGGAGTCAGATGCTATTCCTTCCAGTGGAGCTAAGAACCCACAACCTAATGATGCGGCATTATGTGGGGGCTGCCTGGGGAAAACTCGCCGCAGGGATGCCGTCTCTAGTGCACTAACTACAGAGGTGGCCAAAGGGAACCCAGAACGTGGAAGAGTTGGCCATGCCTTCACTAAAATTGGAAGGAGACAAGGATGGGGGGTGTTAATTTCATTAATGGCTCATCACACTCCACCTGCTCTGTGTCTCTTGGATACAGGATTATTTTGAGCTTGGAATGTTTTAAAAGACATATTCAGCTCATGGAATATATAATCTTAGTTTCAAAATCTTTTTGCAACCCATGATTCAGCTGGCACATAGATGTGTACGGCATGTGCTAATCAGGATGTGACCCAACAAGAATA
Source organism: Varanus salvator macromaculatus (assembly GCA_023646645.1). Taxonomy (NCBI): domain Eukaryota; kingdom Metazoa; phylum Chordata; class Lepidosauria; order Squamata; family Varanidae; genus Varanus; species Varanus salvator. Next base: position 4,028,100 of record JAIXND010000756.1, on the reverse strand, counting down.
TTTCCAGAAAGAGTCACATTATAGCCCAAGGCTGTGCTTCCGCCCTGCTCCAGCTCACAGCTATGCAGTTGTGGTGCAGTAGTATGTTGAGCTAGAATTGGGGAGACCCATGTTCAAATCCCAATCACTCCGCATCTTCAGGCCAGTTAGTATCTCTCAGTCTGAGCTGCTTAGAATCACAGAATCCTAGAATAGTAGAGTTGAAAGTGCTCATGAAGGCCATCAGATCCAGCCCCCGGCTACTGCAGGACACCATGTCACACCATCCCACTCAGGTGGCTGCCCAGTTTCTTTCTGAATGACTCCGGTGTGGGAGAGCCCCCCACCTCTCCGGGCAGCTGGTCCCACTGTCATATTGTGGACAGTGAAGAAGCTTCTCCTGATGTCCAGCCTGAATCTGTTGCAGCTTGACTTGATTGTTCTGTGTCCTGCACTCTGGCATCAGCAAGAAGAGATCTTGACCTTCCTCTTTGTGGCAGCCTTTGAGGTCCTTATAGAGGGATATCATGTCCCCCCTCAGTCTTCTCTTCTCAAGGCTGAACATGCCCAGTTCTCTCAATCTCTCCTCACAGGGCAGTGTTTCCAAACCCTGGATCATGTTTGTTGCCTTCATCTGGACCCTTTCCAATTTACTTTCATCTTTCTTAAATCTTGGTGCCCAGAACTGGGCACAGTATGGAAGGGCTGACCTGCTTGAAAAGGTTGTTGTGAGGAAATGCTGACACCAGACCTGTCTTTAGATTCTTAGAAGACATCTCAGTGGGGTATCCATCCCACAAATGAACGAGACTGAGGCAGCCTCTGAAGACAGTGAACTTAATTCCACACACCCACTCTGTAAAGAACACATCGCATGCTCATTATGACTTCTTCAAAGCCAGTAAGTAAATTAGAGGAGATTTAAAAAGGATTATATTTATTCTCTAGAAAGTTAAATACACAGCACTGACAAATTTATGTTCCTGCCTCTATTTGTAAAAGTTATCTTTAAGGGTTTTTCTAACATGTCAAACCCACTAAAATAAATAAATAAAACCACTAACATTTCAGACCTTTACAGCTTGATATCCTCAAAGAGAAAGTGGAGGGTGGGGAAGAGGACTTGCAGGTAACAGTAAATAAAAGGCAGGTTTTTATTTTTAGTGCTTAAAAAACACATGGATAAAACTGGCAAACTCTACTGATTTTTTTTTAAATCACAATCCTTAAGAGTTAATGCCTTAACCTTACTTTTGTATCAATGTTACTTTTTCCATCTTGTTCCAATAACATTTAAATGCAAACATATGTGGAAAATGTTCTTTTGGCGTCTATCAAACTGACATTTAAGTGCATTTTTTCAACCTCTAACTTTTGCGGTAAAGTATTTCAAAGCTATGAACCTTCGAAAATGCACAGGAAAATTATCTCTTTCATATATTAACATTTGGTCTTCATAACATGAAACCTGCTTCAAATTACAGACTTCTGATTTAGTTGCTATTTGTTTGGATGAAGTGGTTTTGGAAAATACAGGACTAGTTTGAGGTAATTCTTGTTTGCAGTAATAAATACTTCCAAAAGGAGCTGCCATTTTCAGAAGCATTCTATACAAGGGTATAATCAGCTGCTTTAAGATGCAGTATATGCCCAACGCAAAACGCCACCACCTTCGTAATGCAGTTAATTGCAAGCCATCACAATACGAAGAGCAATTTTGTGTCACGCTCAGCCATTGCATCAATGTGAGAAATGAAGAATTAACACTCTTTCAATCCAGTCCTTTATATATCTTCTCAGATGTGACTCACATTGCGTTCCATGATAGTATTTCTCACACAGGTCTACATGGGGTTGCTCTAAGGTGGCGACAGTCGTATGGCAGAAACAGAATTTTACCTAGGAACAGCCATCGTTTCTTGTTTGACGTTGCTGCTGTCAAATTTCTCTATGAATGAAAAGGCGATTGGTAGAATTGCATGTATCTTACCTAAAAGCAAACCTTCCGAACATGAATAGTCCAACCACACAACCCAACCAGTCCAATCCAAGCGGGATACGTCCAAAGACAGGCCCACATGCACCTCATGAGAAGGGCAGCATTTACGTGAGGAGACCACTGAACCTCTGCATGGTTTCATGGAAGCAAAACAGGATGCGAGCTTCAGGTGTAATGGCAAGCTACGCAGGTCAGTTTCCACTGAGACTTGTCATTGCCCGCTGCCTTCTGGGGCTTAACCAGCAGCAAGCAAAAGACGTTGGGGGCAGTCAGCCGCCAGTGCGATTCCCTTGACCCAAGAAGCAACACTCCCTCCCATTCTTTCTGAGTTCTGCTCGTGACTGAAAATTGAACTTTTCAACAAGCCTTCAACGCTGCTGTTGCTTAATTTATCTTGTGTACAGTTTGTCTTTACAGTTCTTCTTTTCTGCTCTTCATGTGAGTTTGTCTGATAATCTTATGCTAATTATTATTAAATATTTATCATACTTGTGTCGGCTTTTATGCTTCATTAGCTGCTCTGAATGACTCCCTTTTGAAGGGGGAAGTGGGATATAATTTTTTGTATAGAAATGAATTTTGCCCATCAGCTGAAATGTTCATCATTCCACATACTAAAGCAGATGCAGAATTTTTGGAGGGGGGAGGAAGTAAAACAAATGAAAAACCTAGAAAATGTGTAATTACTAACCCTATGCACTACTATGTATTATGTATCATTTGAAACTTCCTTTTTCGATTTCCCACCTAGCATAATGTGTACCAGGCTTTAACCATTAATAACAGTAAACAGTAACTGAAGCTGAAGTTTCATCTACTTACTCAGCCCAATCGCTATGAAAATGTGTTTCATTAAGAAGAACAGTCCCTAAGAGCACTTAATACTGAAAACATCAAACCGTCACACAACACATCTTGGATCACGTCCTTCTGAAATTTGGATGAAGTAAATCAATCTGCTTGATCAAAGCATCTTTGTATCTTCAAAGAACAGTCACAATAACACCTGTCTGTAATAAATAGTGGGCACAATCCAAATGAAAGGGGTTGGCAGGAGGTGATACTCCCTACCAGCCCCCACACCCACAATAACCCCTGTTGAAAAAAAGGAAAGTATTGACCACCCTGAATTGTCTTATGATGATAGAATAAATTGGACTCAGATGCAGAAGTCTAGGAAGTAGCAATGACAGGCAGGGTGTTGTGGGCATTCAAATAGGAATAGATATTTAATCAGAATTACCCCCTCAATGTCCTCATTACCATCAGTGACTGAAGGCCCAAAGGGAGACAGAGAATTAGAAAATGACCAGGTATGAAGCCATAGAGGCTTCTGCAGATTTATGGATCCAACTGATTAAACTGTTCTATCAAACTCTTAAATGAAACTTAGGCTGTGCCTACTTAACCCCGAAGCAGCAGCAGATACTCAAATGTAGATGGTCTGCGGAGAAATGTTCATCACTGAAAAAGACCTCAACCAGCTGCCTGCGGAAGACCCACAAGGACCCTCCTCCCCATGTTTCCAGCAGCTGGTTTACACTCACTTACCAGCCCTAGGACTTTGACAAGCCTTACCCTCCACTGATTCATCTACTCTCCTCTTACAGCCATCCAAACTGGTGGCCACATAACTCCACCCATTGTGCGAAGAAGTGCTACCTTCTATCATTCTCCAGTCTCCTACCAATCAGCTCTATGGGAGGACCGCATGCCCCACTGCAATGCCTTCACACCATGCGCAATGCTGCACGCCTCTATCCTGCCTCTCTTTACTTCGCTGGTTTTCTAAACAAAACAGTCCAGGTGTTGCAACTTTTCCTCATAGGGGAACTGATCCAGCCCCTCCATCACTCTTGTCCTTCTCTGTGAATTTTCTAACTCCATGGTATCCTTTGTAGATGCAGCCCTGCATGATTACCATGAGTCATGGGGTTTTTGTTTACCATAATCTACCCGACAGATGATCAAGTGATTCTATTTTCTCATGGGGTTTCTATCCTTCCTGTTTAGTCCTCCCACTGCTGGCATGTATCCCATCAGCCTTGTGCCTGAAATTCAAGCTGCATTGCGCCCTGCCTATGTCACCTGCCTCATCAGTCCACACATGGAGGTCGGCTGTCTTGAACACTTGGATATTGCCTACAGTTGCCACTCTGGGTAAACAAGCTGAAAAACACTGGTCCCAACTCCCAGTACAGGTCCTGGTGGGACCCAACAATTTACATCCCTCTATTAGAAGTATTTACCATTTGTTTCTACTATATTTATTTCATCTGCTTGTTGACCAATTCCTGATCCATAAGAGAATCTGCCCTCTGATTCCATGACTGCTAAGGTCATTCATGAGTCCTTGGTGAGGGACTCTGTCAAAAACCTTTTGGAAATCCAAGTAAGTGATGTCCACTACATCACCCTGTCCACAAATTTATTGAAACTCTCAAAAAATGCAAGGTTAAGCAGAGCTTACCTTCGCAGAAGCAAAGTTAGTTCTTTTTCAGGAAGGCTTGTCCTTATGTAGGCTTATTAATTTATCTTTAATAATGTTCCGGTAAGGCTGAGCACTGAAGAATTGAGGCCTATGAATTGTGGTGCTGGTGGAGACTTCTGCGAGTCCCTTGGACCACAAGGCGATCAAACCGGTCAGTCCTAGAGGAGATCAACCCTGACTGCTCTGTAGAAGGCCAGATCCTGAAGATGAAACTCAAATACTTTGGCCACCTAATGAGAAGGAAGGACTCACTGGAGAAGAGCCTAATGCTGGGAACAATAGATGGCAAAAGAAGAAGGGGATGGCAGAGGAGGAGGTGGCTGCATGGAGTCACTGAAGCAGTCGGTGTGAGCTTAAGTGGTCTCTGGGGGATGGTGGAGGACAGGAAGGCCTGGAGGAATGATGTCCATGGGGTCGCAATGGGTCAGACACGACTTCTGACTAACAACAACAACGACGACGCATATTTTAAGGCAACCAGCCTGTCATTTCCTGAATTCTTCCTCAGATTCCATTTTAAAATGGGTGCTACACTGGCCATTCTCCAGTCTTCTGGGTCAGTGGGTGGTTTATCTCTATGGCATGCTATGCATTTCATCAAAACAAGAGCGATTTCACATCTGAATGTTTTCAAGAGCTCTAGGAAGGATACCATCTGCACCCGAGTTCCTCTTCATTTACTGCCATCAATATTTGCCTCAGTTTTTCAGACTTCCCTTTCTAAAAACATTCCTTTAGGCACAGTTATCTGTCCTACATCTTCCACAGTGGAGAGATAAGCAGACTTCATTCAGTTTCCTCACAATCTCCATATACTTTGAGGAAATAAAAGCAAATCGGCTTCAAACCTGGTTGGGAAAAGTATTGTGTGGAAGGAAGTGGAGGATTGAGAAACAAGAGTGAGAATTTTCTCACTTTGTTCCTTGAATTGTTACTGTTTAACACTGAGAACATTCTTATCTGTCCTGTGAATTGTAGATGCCCCCAAAGCGCAAAAAATACTCCAACTGCTGAATTAGGTAATGACTGAATTATTTCAGCTGACTTTATCAAGAATTAACTATTTCGTGTAACCTGGCATGCTATAAATATTGTGTGATTTCTCTAGTGGGAGGGGGAGTTTGCCTAGTATGTCGTTGTGGCAGTTGGCTCCTCCTCAAACAACTGGTTGTACTTTATGTGCAACAAAGGTGCCTTATTTATTTGTTTCATTTTTCTGCTGCCCGACAGTGGAAGCTCTCTGGGCAGCCCTCTAAGCAGATCTGTTGGAAAACACTTCTATTTCTTCGGTATTCCTTCGTCATCACTGTCGGCCAATGGTCCACGTGCCTCTGTAATCAGCTTCCTCCTGCTTCTGAGACATGTAAAGAATTCTTTCTGTTGGCCTTGATGTTGTTGGCAATCTGAAACTCCTTTGTATCTGCTTGCATATCCTTTCGGCAAATTAATGCTCTGTTTTGTTCTCCACATTCCGGCAAGATTTTCATTTTCTGAAGAAATGCTTCTTCTCTAGAATAGCTTTTTGACTCTGTTCATTACCCATACTGGTGAGGTTTTAGACTTGGTGCCGTTTTTCCTGGCCTGTGATATTCATTATAAGAGAAGCTTCTAGAAGTCAAATCTGACTGTTGGATTTGCTGGGAATTTTCCGGCTATGTATGTGTTAAACCTGGAAGCATGGCGGTCTGTTTCCACTGGTCCGACAGCACTCTCACTCTGCAGAAGGACATGGGTGATCCATTTAGGATGAAATCTAGCATAGCCTCCCTTCTGGTCAGTTCCTTGACCAGTTCTTCTAGGACACTGTCATTTGGATATCAGACAATTAGCCTCTTCATCCGGACTGGAACAAGCATTTATGCAGCCAACTAAGGGTTCTCTCAGTTACTTATACTTCAATACTTACTACAACATTTCTTCCTCTGGAAGTTTCCATTTCCCATCCCATTTTCCTTTTCAAGTTCACCTTGAGCGTTCTTGTCCAGGGGACACTTGCTTGTCTGCAGTACCAAATCCCATCTGGAGACTGTTATTGTGTCTCTTTTATGCTTTCTCACCTACTTGGCTCTATGACCTCTTTGATACACAGAGCAACATCACCTCCCGTACGTACTTCCATATTCCTCTTACAGAATTAATATCCAGAGATGATCATACTCATTCTCTCCATTCCATTAAGTTTCCATTATCCCCACTCTATTGAAATTCCCGTGAATTCAGCCAAATTAGGAACAGCAGTCTTAATTTCCTATATAGTTATTAATTAGGACATTTGGTAGCATCACAATAAGCATATTCTCTGACTATGGACAGTATTAAATTTGAATTATTGCTAAACCAAACTTTTTACTAATTAAAATCCTTAATTACGAAACTGAAACAATTATTCTAAAGCCTATCAGATCCAAACATGCAAATTGCAACTGCCGGTGCATTCCTATTTCATGAGCAACTCTGTGAAGTGAACAGAGTTCATGAATGAGTGTTGGATGGATTATACAGCAAAACTTTCAATGTGTTTTGAGTTTTACTGCAGCAATATCATGATGCAGTTTTCAATGTCTAAGCAGAATCTGATCTCTTCTAATTTGCAAAGACTAAAAAGCTTTGAATGGTGAACAATGCCCTGCAGTAAGGAAAGCTCACAAGGTATTAATTTCTATCTTCATCTGAATTCAGTTAAATTGTATGTGAAATCTCAAAAAACATGTTTTTGAAAACCTTCCCACAAATAGTTCAATAAGGGGGGCTTTTACTCTTCAGTAACAACTTTTAATTAAAACCATGCAAGATTAAATTCTCAATTATAAAATAAAAGCAAATGCAAATTGTGTTCAAGACTTTTTAAACTAACAAATAATCAACCATTATCTAGAAAACCTTTCCAAAGTTCAAAGCAAAAATGAAACTGGATTACCACCAAGTAATATCCAATACTGAAGTTACAACTTACTCCATTTCAGTAGCCACACTTTCCCTTCTTAAAGGTTACAATGAAGCTTTAACATGATGAAAAGTTAATTAGTACTGGAATAATTGCAATAATCCATGAGAAACCTTTTCATATTCACAATAGTACTATTAACTAATAATTTCAGAAACCAAAAAAGCTTGTAACACAAATTGAATTATGTAGTCTCTGCAAGATGGTCAGATCTTTGCATGTCTAAGACATGCAAATATGTGTTAATACCTATATTAGTAAGAGAACTTTATTTAGGGTTTCTCCTTCCCCACTTTTGCCTTCCTCTTATACGAAGAGCATTACCATGTGACAGAGAAACCATGTTCTGTCCATTGTTACTATGACAAGCACCTTAAATACCCCAGTCTGAAGATGTCCCAGGACAAGGCAGGCCTTCCAAACAGCTGGCGAGTACATATTGCAACAACTGTGTGTGTGTGTGTGTGTGTGTGTGTGTGTGTGTGTGTGTGGAACAAGACCCTCCACATATATTCAGTAAGGCCAGCCTTGAACAGATATGTATTTCCACCACTTCCTTCTAAAGCTGCTGTCCAACACATGTTTGAGTGAGCAACTGGCATCCATACCTAGACCTGTGGCTTCCCACTTAAAGACTAGCTGGATCTTCACTGGGGTTCAATGCAAAGACAGTGGAGGAAGATTATTGCAATGAGTTCAGGGCTGGATGCTAGAGCTGTTCACATTCCCAGGATTCACAAGGAGAGCCAGCGTGCAGACTGAGATCACAACCGGCTCCCCCTTGAGACCCATGTTCAGTGTATGGACAAGGTGGCAGGGTCAGTGGTGTGTTTCCCTGGCTTTTAACCACATGGAGCCTGGAAGAGGCGATGCATATTGCTATCCGAGTGGCAGGGTCCAGACAGGCACACTGATGCTGGAACCAAGCCAGATCAATGAGCTAATGGGAAGGTGGCTCCCAAGAGTGGAGGAAACAACAGATGGCCCTTAAAAAGCAAAGTTCCAGCCTTCAAAACATTTCAGATTATACTGTTTTACTCAACAATATCAACTTAAAAATGTCTTGTAGATTCCTTGTATGAATTCCTCATTCTTAAATGAGGCTATTCTTCTCCGAGTTATTTATTCTTCTTTTACTTGTTCAGAGAAGCAATCAGCAATTTCATTGAATGCTGTTTTGTCGGCTATATTTTTTCTATTCTTCATTGAAAGATAAAGTACTATTCTCTCTCAAAGAAATCATGCATCACTACAGAGTACTGCTCTTTCTAAAAAGTAATTTGTTTCCCTTACACATATTAATTACAAAAATACAGTTTCTAGTAAATCTGTAGGAGGGTTTGACAAGAAAAAGAAATTGCCCAGATAAGATCACAGAAGCGATGTGTCAGTCACCATTTCTGGCAACAGGGAAAGCAATCAATATAAAATGGTGATGAGTTAATATCCTAACAGCAACATGATGTTTTAAAAGCTTGACAGGTGACACACTGACTACAATCCTATCAACTTTTAAAAAATGTTGTTTATTTCTGAGTAACCTCTTATAGGAATGTGTTCACGACATACCAAATAGATTAGGCCATGGGTCCTCAAACTACGGCTCGCCATGCAGCTCGCCATGCGTGTGTGCGCACGCCGGCGCACCCCCCCCTCCCACTGGCCAGTGCCCCCTGCCCACACCGCCTTGGCGGTCCCTGCCCATCCCTGACACCTTTCAACTGGCCCCCTATTCAAAAAGTTTGAGGACTCCTGGATTAGACAGATAATAATGCAGAAATTCTGGCAGTGATACCTAAGTTCCGATTACACATTTCAACTCCCCGTTACTTTTCCTCACCCCACAGAAAAAATTTATCTCAATTAATGCACATTCTTGTCAGAATCGCTGAACAAAGTTTAGAGATGTAGCAAAAGTAAAAAATTGCTACCCATGACATTAAGTTAATGAAGCATTCTATTATCTATCTTCACTGTATCATTTCCATTAGCTTGTGCTTTCTGGAGGTGAGCCTTGCCTGCACACGTAGGAATTGTGCCAGTATACACGAAGACTTAAAACACCATTTGCACAATCAAATAGCAGCAATGGTGAAGCAATAGCACGGATGGCATTTGTGTCAAGTGTCACAGAACAACTTTACCAATTGTGCTTGCAGCTCAGAGTCTCATCATAGTAGAAACATAGAAACAGAGAAACAGAGCGAGTCAGAAGGGGCCTCCTGGGCCATCTAGTCTGACCTGATAGTCTTTCTGGGGGTTTTGTTGTTACTCTCTAGAAGCAGTCGGAAGAAATGTTTTTCACCTAAGCATTTAGACATGAAGTTGCTGACAATGAGCCGCGTAACACTTTCACAGCAGCAAACAAACCAGGAAAGAGTACAAGAGAAAACCAAAACAGTTTAAACTAAAAGGTTTCTTTCTTGAATTAGGCTCTCTCATGCTTCATTTGCAAAGACAGAGAAAGCGAGCCTACCTCACTCAAGAAATAAATCACCCTGCATAAAACTTTTGCAGATCAAAGAGAATAACTGAGTTTAACAAATAAAAGCCCTTTGCTTTTTTCACCATCAAAACTAGCCACAAACAAGGAACCCTAAGTTAAGGGACCTTGTTGAATGAAAGCTGCCTCTCAGCTGTTCATCGATTGCTGCCATTTACGAAGTTATCAAGCAGGAGATCTTCACTACAAGAAATTAAATACAGCAGTAAATAAGCTTCATGCAAACGACCCCACCATATCTAGGGTACGTCATAAAGGATGGGTCTCCTAGTAGTAAATGCAACATAAAGAAATAAGAGATGGATGGATGGATGGACTTATTAGCTAATGATTAGTTATGCAAGGCCCTTTTTTATAAGAGGAGGAGGAGGAGGATACTGACGAGCTCCCTCTAGGCTTACCCCAAATTTACTATTACTAAGGAAGAGCAGGCTGCCCTGGCCTCTTTCCCTATTGCTAAGCTTGCATGGATGCTTAACTCCCTCCTGCATTGGTCCATTGCCAGGGGGGCCGGGGCAGATGGGCAGCGGCGCCAGCTGAGCGCAACACCCGTGCAGGACCGTTCACAGATCACGGCAGAGGTAGTCAGGCGAACTGTAGTCAGTGCTGTACAACAGGTGGCAACGGTAAGCCCCCCTGAATCTTCTTACCTCAAAAAGCCCCTGATGAAGCCATCCAAATTAAACAAGAGATGGTGCCAGAAGGTGATACTTTCAAATGGGAAGGCATAGAACTAGCTACTGGGGAGAGCAAGGGAGGAACACAGAGAATGCAAGCCAGCGCAACTAGATCAGAGCTGGGGGGAAGCTGGTGGACAAATCGCTCAGAGGAGGAAGGAAAAGTCTGTTGCTGCACAACACATGCGAATGAAGGAAGCATGGGACATGGGAAGTATGAGTCTAGCCAGACTGGAGACCTTAAGGCAGGAAAAGGCATGGCCGAACATCGTGGCGCTTGGTGCCAGCGACCTGAAGTGGACCAGGCTGGGACAGTTCCAAGCACACAGTATTTTATCCTGGAAATGACAAACTCAGAAGAAGCGGAGCGGCCGCGATACAGAGGCAAGGTGAGCGCAGGGCTCATGGCTGGCCATTCTCCATGGATCAGCACGGGGAGAAGTGCGCTATGCGCTTAGAGGGAGGGGCCTTTGCTGCAGTGCCAGCAGACTCTGGAATCCCCTCCCAAGGGGGGAAGAAGAGGTGCCAAGAGATTTCTTGTCAGCAGTCCATCAAAATATTCCTGCTTCTATTGGAGATTCTTTTAAAACAACTATTTTGACATTCTAAAATTGTACAGTTAAAGTACAATTTTGAACTGTTCTATTGTTTGCTTGCTCTTTGTATAGGTACCAATGCATCTTCTTGTATAGTTCTGTCGCTCTCATTATCTTTGTATAACTGCATGTACACCACCCTTGGATCCTTGACGATGGTGTAGTCTAGCAAGTCTTAAAACAAATGACTGTGTATACCATAAAAAAAATAAAAACACACGCTTCTTTTTTCAGAAAGATTGTTTTTACCTATATTCGTTCTGTGCATGAAACACAGTTTGGGTCATTCAACTAGCCATTCCTGCAGTGGCTTCCTCCAGGGAATTACGCCTGATTAGAATCACAATCCAGAAAACAGAAATATGAATGCAGGAAAGCTGAACAGCTCGTTCTCCAGCTTGCCGTCCATTGAGAACCAACCTCTGCCCACATGCTGAAACCCTGAGCAGCACCACCCCCTGGTGCTACCTGAATAGTAATGCAACCTCACCACTCCAGCGGTGCAGCCCAAATTACTAACTCCTTGTTGGGTTTCCACCCTTTATTATTCATACTGTGTTCCATCACCCATTTCCTCTCGTGCCCCTGAATGCATTTCCCTCTAGCCAGAGTATCACCAAGCAGGCCGGCACAGCTCTCGTCTTCTCTACTCGCCTCGGGTTTTAATACATTCACAACAGCTATGCAAGTGCATGAAAAATGAAGTTAAGACCCATTCAGAAATGCTCTATCAACCTTCAGCTGGAAAAGGATCTACAAAAGACAAGTTCAATGGAGGTCTCACTTCCCTCCCGACCACAGTGAATGCACACAGATGCACACGCAGGCACACGCTCGCTCGCTCGCTCGCACGGGGGTGCCTCACACCGATGCTACAGGGCACCCTGGGGGAACACCCTCATCCATGCATGAGTCGGCCCAGCCTTTTCCAGCAGATTCACCAAACTCTGCCTGCATGTCTGAGGAGAGTAACGTTGTTATCGTTGCTCATTTGGTTGCCTTTAGCCCCAGATGTGTAAGAGTACCAAACAGGAAGTATCAACTCTTTGGACATATACTTGCATCTGGTTCGGCTCACAGCACTAATTTCCCAGGGAATTAGGAAGTATGAATTACCTTTTTTAGAGGCAGGATGAAACCTATTATTACAGTGTACTGTTGAATGTCACCTTATGTACTCTCTTCAGCATTACAAGTACCTTTACATTTTTCTCTTTATTTGAATGCTCCAGACTAGTTAATGTGTTAAATCCGTTATCCTAAGTCTGAACCTGATTAATGATGTACTGTAGCTAAGTGGAATTAAATTAGTGTATAATTGATTAGTACGTAATTGGAACAGTGTTGTAGATTTACCAACTTTAATTAGGATAGCGTATTGCAGATAATTTATGTAAGAGTATAAAACAAATTAGAAATAAAACAGTGGATCAGAAGCTTAACTTTAGATAAGGTGAACACCCCTATAGATTAAAAACAGTTTATATACTTAAGTCTTGCCAAGTTCTTCCAAACATGTAAATCATATCAGGCTAAGCCATTTAAAAAGCCAAATTGCTGATTAACCTTGTACCCTAGATCTTCTGATAATCAGCACTGTTTACACCAAACGAGTATTGAGCACTTTAACAGAAGCGAGAGCGCCAGCTTAAATGCCAGGCCTGCACAGTCCAGAGACGATCACAGGGGGAGCACACTGACAACGCACCTGTACACACATGTGCGCCCACACAAGCCTTTTATATTTGCTTCTGCTACATATGTGCTGTCAGAACTTTTTTCTCAAAAAGATGCAAGAGCAAAAATGTAAGGGTTCGTGGTAAGCAAGACTGTTGGGGATGAACTGCTCTTAACAACCATGTGAAGTACAGTGACAATTATGTTCACAGTTTTGCAGACGATTGTAACAACCATGCTTGAGGCGATAACCACACTGACAGGTCACACTTGAATGTTATTTCCTAGAAATGTTTACACAGTACACAGCAGAATGTTTTATCTCCATTAAATTTACTGCCTAAACCAACACAAATCATTTAAGCTAAAATAAGCTCATCTAACCCCTTTCAGCAACGGTGAAGGAGATGTATACTGTAACTCTTGCCTGCAAATAAAGAAAATTTAGAAAAATAATGATGTCACTGTCATTTGGGGCAGAATCCTGAAGACTTGGGTGGTGGAGCACCCGCTCTCTGTCCTCACATGTGTCATGCTCTTTCTGCCCCAGAGCCACACACGCTCCCCCTGCCCTCCACGGGACACTCATCATCCACTGAGTTCGGGGGTTACAGGAAGCCATGCTGGATGGCACCCGTCAATGGCCAACTGACGTCATAAAGGACAGAGAAGGCAGGAAACTGGTGCGAAACCAGTCATGTTGCATTCACCTAATTAATCACATTTTCTACCCTGATGTTAGAAAAGGGGCGATCAGGTATCTGATCATTTAGCATGACGTTGTCCCATGCATGGAAGCACAGGTACATTTGTGAAATGAAGAAGAAAATGGATTGGACCAAAGAGTAAGTTACCACACTGAGCTGCCAGCTCACTACTCCAAATCACGTCTCCTAAGAGCCTAACCTCAATGGAGGGCTGGGCTCCTGCGAGAACACAACTTTTTCTCTGTAAGTGAGAAAAAGAGCGGCAACCAGTTCGCATGAGTTCGCTATGCTGCCCATGTGAGTGGAGCATGTCCTTGAACAAGGGAACAGAGTCAGTAGATGCGCAGTCACCTGGCACATGTCTGGCTTCACACACGTTAGTAAAGTGCAGGAGTAAGCCCGCAAGCAAGTCTGCTTCGAGCGGCAGCAAGAGGTTTACCATTCCCTCTTTCTTACATATTACAAACACCCAAAAGAATCCAGCTCAACTGCTCTTCTACTTTAGTGAAGCGCAATGCAGAAAGCCATTTTCCAGTTCCAAGCCACATCAATCAGCAGTTTTTGCTTTATTTCAAAGTCATTGTCTTTTGCTACGTTTACTGCATTTCGGCTCGCAAATTTTAAATGACTGCATTTTAAACTGTTTCCTGAAGAAAAACCGCTGTAATGTGTCTTACAGCCTTCATATATTGGTAGACTCTCACTGCCGTGACACAAAGTTCAGTTTCTGTATCACAAGTCAAAGATCGCTTCTTGACGTGACTCTGCTGAAATGTTTGCCCTTTGGCAAAGGAAGCTTTTAATTCAGCTTGTCAGCTACATGCTGCATCCACCTAAGTGAGCTTTTCATCCTTACAAACACAGAGCTACTTGGTGACAGTTACAGGAACGAGGCTATGGAAAAGAAGAGCTACTTAATATTGCATAATACGAGTGGGAGCTACAATAAATGCAGCAGTGCGTCGCGGTCCCACTGAGCGTCCCAGCCCGTCACACCCTCTTGCAGGAACAGTGCCGTCCATTTCCCTGCTGCGACACTCAGGCAGCAGCCCATGGCCACCGAGCGAATCCAGTCCACACCGAGACCTTCCAAGACCCCGGACAGATCCCGGTGAGCAGCCCCGGGTCTTCCACACTCCCCGGCCTGCCTTCCACGAGCGCTCCTCCGGCACCCTCTGCTTGGTGCCTCTCACGGGGCTGCTGCCCACACTGGCGACTGGACCCGAGGGTCATGAGGCATCGGTGGTCATGCGCACATGTCACGCTATTTTCATTCCTTGATTTTATTGTAACTGTACTTACTCCTGTTCTAGCAGTAGCTTGAGCTCCATAATTTATTGCACAGCCTACTTGAGCTAAATATATAATCTTTAAGTAGAGACACCAGCTTCAATTACTACATTTAAATGAATTTTCTGGCACTTTAAATCAGTATCACTAATCAACCTATTTCAAGTCAATTCCATGCACGTAATTCACCGTAAGTATATCTCATACTGCAAAGTTAATAAAATGGGTTTCTCAACGACCTCAGTTCTGTTATTACAAGAATCTAAATAATTTTAGATCTTACAGCTAAAACCAAAACCCAGCACAACCTTAGAACAAGCCCATCGAAGAATGCAGAAAGTGCCTCTCTCCCACTCCACAAAACCTAAAGAATTTATGTAGCAAGACTCCCGAATTACACAAAGCATGCCTGGTTTCTACTGCTTCGTTGCCTAACTTCCAAAACATTTTAGTCAGTCATCAAAATTCAGATAGCTTGGAATTGAAAAATCAAATGAACATTAATCAAATTTAAGGAGAAAAAAAGGAAACTTAACCATAGCGTTACATTGGCGAAGGAAGTTCCAGCTGCAGTGAAAAGTGAAGAACCTGTTAGTTTTCACCATGCGGCATTCTAGAAGGCATTCTGGCTCTCAGTTGCTTGCCTATCATTACACATCCCTTTTACAGAATTGTTTACCTCTTGAAATGCAAATGCATAATGAGAACATGTCTTTAAAAAAATAGCCTTCTTATCTATATAGTGCAATGCATAAGGGAGTAAAATTTGCATAAGGGAGTAAAAACTTTTTAACCCCCCAAAAAAGGTAATAGGGAATGATATAAACTCCACTGTTTTAAAAAGCATTGTTAGAAAGGCATTCTAAGCAGCAGATTAAACAACATTCCTTAACAGACATTATAAGAGTATGCAGATGTTTCAAAGCTGACAGGATGCATGTCCTTTTCCAGGCATGCCATGACTAAAAAGTGAGGATATCGCAGGAAGCCCCCTTTTATGATCCTATTTGAACCTCACATACTAAAAGCCCGGAACCGTCACACCGACTGAACAGGGCACACCAGTGAATTCTTCTTCTTTTACTGTGGCAGGATGATTAAATCAGGTTTCTTTTCATTAGGCCTTGTGGTCCACGGCCTAACTTTTATTTTAGTTTCTTGGTGACTACACTGAAGAGATGCTCAACCGAGCAAAACAGCATGACAGCAGCACCATCCAGTGGCGGCCTATTCATAGTCATTCAAAGTGACCAAGTCCTTTTGTTATGCTGAACCACTGATCAAAGTGAAATACCATATTTTTCCCTCTATCAGACGCGCCTGACCATAAGACGCACCTGGATTTTAGAGGAGGAGAACAAGAAACAAAGTATCCTGAATCAAACAGGCACATCATCACAGGCACATTCCCCATCACTTCCCCACGGGCTGCACATCCGACAGACTTACTGCACACACATATTCGCTCTATAAGACGCACAGACATTTCCCCTTACTTTTGAGCGGGGAAAAAGTGCATCTTATAGAGCAAAAAATACGGTAGCTCTCCTGAGAGGTGACTGACAGGTAAAAATGTTTTGCATAAATAAAATAAATAAATAAGTAGCTGGGATTAGGAAATCAGCCGCCCCTCCCAAGGCAGCGGTCTGGGAGGCCAGAGGACTCTTCCGAGCTCCACAAGCCCTTGCCTCCCCCTCACGGCTGGTGCGGAAAAAACTGTGCTTGTGCCCCCCCCCGCCCCACCAGGACAAGACGGGGCCTTGCAGGAGAAAAAGGGGGCACTCTGGGGAACGCAAGAGAGCAGGGCCACCAGCTACTGCTGATTCCTCTTGGCGCTTCTCCCTGCCCGGTGCGTTACTTGGACAGCCGACTGAAGGCAGGAGAGCTGCAGCCAAGGTCACCTTGCTCCGGCCCGTGGGTGTGCAGAAGCCTCCAGGCCTGGAAGCTGTGGGGTGACTGGAGTGCACCCCAAAAGGGGCCATTCTATCACCCTCTGGACCTGCATCCGATGCCTGAAACAAGGCACCACAACAGCAATCTTCGTGTATTTTTCTAGATGGCCATTTCCAAACCACAAGCTTTAGTGCTGGGGAGGGGGGAAAGGAGGCTGGCACTAATTAATGGAATGTTTAAAAATAATGCGATTGCTTTACTTTTCCTCTGGGAAAAAGGTAACCCCTCCCCCCCCTCGAGATACAACATGGAGCATGAGCGTGTATGAAATCAAAACTCTACACACTGATGATGAACTTGATTGTATCACAATAAAGGACTGCAGCTGAGCAGGTTGATACAAAGAAGGGGAAACTTTTTCTTTTTCAGGCTGTCGTATTTAGTTCCTCATTGAAACCAGTGTAAATTGCTCCAAGTAAATTCACTGCCCCCTTTGGTAACTTTTGCTCAGTGGTACTTGTAATATTTTTTGAATATTCAAAAAGGATAATGCAGATATTCTCTGAAAATGTCCTGAGACAGGACTAAAGGATCCTTGTAAATATCGTCCATCTGCTACTCTCAACACCGCTTGAGAGCTGTTGTAGTTTGACTAATCTGCCGCTTCTGAAGAGCTCATTCTGACAGGGCAGGCCACAAGGGCGATACTGAGCACAATAAATCGCTCGCACTCTTTCGTGTGGTCGGGAGGAGTGGAAGAAGGGTGCATCTCAGCAAATGCCGACAATGCAGCACGATGTGTGTTCCATTCAAGGTATTTTTGAAAATGATTATTCTAGTGAGCTTGAAAGATTAAATTTTTCAGAGTGCCTCTGATAGAGCCTTCTCTCAGATTGTTCTGCGTCCAAGAGACAATGCACGGATCTTGGAAACGTCTTCCTTTGTTAAGTAAAAACAAACAAATCAATGAACAAAAAGCACCTTGCCCGACCAAAAACAAGGAACCAGATAAACTATAAAACATGCCGCATATAATCCGTGCTTAGGGTTAAGCCAAGGCATAAAAGGGGGTGCATGCTCTGCCCCACATATTCCAGTGCCTCTCACCACCATTTCTCAAAGCATGAATAAAACTCCCTGCATGATCAGAGATGCTGCTAAAGCGCCGTTTGCGACGGCATGGAGAATTCTGCTCATGTTCAATAACCACAAGTAGAATTTCTGCTTAGATCTCGCCATGTCAGAACACAGTTGGGATTAGGGGATGTGCCCCCATAAAACTAATCATACAAAAGTTTATGTTTAAAATGGAATGCTTCGCTTGACCAGGGCTCTGCTAAGAACCCTTTGGGGGGAGGTAGGTCAGTGTTGCAGATGAGGGGCTCACAGCCTGGCAGAAATACATGCGGGAGCAAGCGGAACTGGCAACTTAATGGCAGAGGCAAAATGCGGAGACAGGGCTTCCCATTCTCAGCTCAGTTCCCTAACCTTAATGCAGCAGTAACTGCCTCTAAGCATGGTAGTTCCAAACTTCCTTTTAGCCAAGACAAGCAGGCTTGAGATACAAAAGCAAAAACATTGCTACGGTTACGTTCATAAGATACTGGAGGATGACAGTTAAATTACTAAATTTCAAGGAGAAGCCTATCAAAATCTATCTGTAAAGGATATTCGGAGGGTGAGTACCCAGAGGAGGGCTTTCTCTGTGGTGGCGCCCAACCTATGGAATGCGCTCCCCAGAGAGGTCCGCCTGGCGCCGACGTTATTTGTTTTCCAGCGCCAGGCCAAGACCTTTTTATTTAAACGCTATTTTAACTGTTAATGGTTTATTTTAAATTGACCAGGCTGGGTCACTATTTTATTTTATTTTATTTTATTTATTTTATTTTATTTTATTTTATGTATTTTAATTATTTGATGGCTTTATGATTGTAAGCCGCCCCAAGGCTCATGCGATGGGGCAGCATATAAGTTGTTTAAATAAATAAGTAAGTAAGTAAGTAAGTAAGATGTAAATTTCTGCCCTCTCTAGATCCTGTTTGGCAAATAATGCAGCAAAAACAGGCAAGTTCAACATTGTATCAAAGAAAACACAAACAACCTGGAGCCAATCACAACCAGAAATTCCAAGATAGGGTGGACAAATGCACACTGTTCTATATACATTTTTAGAGCAGAGGAGCAAATCTCAGCCCAAGTGAAATAGTCATTAGATGGAAGTTAAAAACCATCAGCTGCACTTTAAAGTACACCATGACCTCTAGTGGCCTAATTGATGTACCGTCGCTTACTGGTTTAAAAATAAATTAGAATACACTTTGAAAAACTCAACTGCTTTTGAGTGCAGGCACTCATGTCTGATGAATTCACCAAGGTTTGGTTAAAAAGCAAACTCGTGTTTTTTTACTTCAATAGTTTGTTCAATACTTTAACCACAGACAAGTCCCAATATCTGTGCTAATTGAGGAAGACCTGTGTTTTGCTAATCAGGACAAAAGCAGTCTTGGGATGGGGACCGGCTTCGAAAAAATCCACTGTCATGGACCAATCACAGCCACATAAGGCTTAGGTCTGACGGGGTTGTTCGTCACTGCAGAGGTGGAAGACCCAGTAAATTGGTTTCCCGGAGAAACCCATGTGCCCGGAACTGTCCCCGAATGCTCTCTAGGTGCTGGTGAACCCGCTGAAGCCCTAGTTGGTTGGTGGCCGATACCACAAACCGGACAGGAGCGTGTCCTCATAGAGCTTTCAGCAACATTTCATCCACTACAGTATCCTTCGTGGGCATCCAGTCAACATGGGACTGAGCAGTGGCACTTCTGGTTCCACTGGGCTGAGCGCTCATTGGTGGTGGTGCTTGGGCCTAGTGCTTGGGCAGGTAACCTGAGACCCCCTGGCTGTTCTGCACTCTGACCAAAAGCGCCTATGCTCTGAGCATGGGCCATTCTGGGCTGGGGCACATGGGCACTGCAGCACCAAGTTCCCTCTACCATGCCCCCTGGGCTTAAGGGCAGCATGACGCTGCTGCAGGACATCTACTGGGTTGTGCTTGGGCCTCGCCATTAAACGGAAGACACCCAGTTCTGAGCCGCACTTTCCACAGGCCAGCGAGGCTGTGAAGTTCTGAACTACTGCATGGATATCAAGAAACTAAGGATGGATGACAAAGAAACTAAGTCAAGATGCTTTCAGTGTTTTTTCATGTTACCTTCCGATTCCTTTCACATTACTATACTTCGGATTACATGTTACTTTTGATATATTCATTTTGAAAATCTGTATTATTTTTATTAAAATTGTGCATCACCACAAATATGCAGAACTGGGAGTGTCAGATCATAAATGTCAATGAAGTCCTGAAAAAAAATCTGTTTGTTCTGCATTGCCAACAAATGTAGATCTCTCCATTTTGGTCCAGTGTAACAAGGTACCAGGACTGGTGCTAGGGAGAGATAAAACTGTGCCTGCCACACATATTACAGGGCAGAAGAGTGTACAATGTATGTTTGTGACACATCTGCTTCTGCTGTATTATTTATTATTTTATTTTATTTTATTAAAACATTTATAGGCCGCCCCATCGCAACAAGGCCTCGGGGCGGCTTACAACATAGGTTAAAATACAAAAATAATACAAATATTAAAATAATTTACCCCCCCCCCTTGGTGCATCTCGGCCACTAATATAAATAAATTAAATATCTAATACCACCCATATAAACGAAAAACCACCTAAAATATTACCCCTAACCAACACAACCCACTACATACATAACTTATTATGTGAAATGCTCCACAGAGTAGCCTCTTGATTCAACTGTTATCTGCTTATAAACAGAGCCATGCACATTCTGAATCCAAATCCAACATTAGAAGGCAGTCCAAGTTTCGCCATGTCAACAATTCAGACTGAGCAATTAATAGAATTCTTGTTTCTGCTACCCATGAGAAAAAGCTATGCAGTGGACTGAAGCCCCACTTGTGACCACTGAGAATCCACTACCCCAAAGATTTTGAAGTGTTTTTCTTCTTTTTGGAATGGTATTTGCACTTTCTGCTCCTCCATTGCTTCTATTTTCTCATACTGCTGAAAACAGCTACAAACTCAAGCCTGCATCCTAAGCTTGGCATAATTTGCAGCAAGCATGTTTGCCAGCACCATCGGCTGCCACCACATGAGAACTTGCACGCATGGGCAACACCATGTACCAGCATGGCATGGGAGGGGTGACATGCAAAGCAGCGAATCTGCTTGGTTAAGCAGAAAACTTGCAGAAAGCTTCTTTAATCGCTCTGACAGCTTTACGGTTGTATGACATTATCAAGAGAGCAGAATCGCTGTATTAAGCAGCAGTGACTGTTGAGTTCTTGCTCTTTAGATGTCAACTGATTGGCCCTATCTTGTTTTCGGGTGGAGTTCCATGGCTTGACATCCTCCAAGGTATGTTGCACACAGTGCAAGATCAAGCAAAACTCCACTGTGGGTGTATTCGAGAGCTGTCTGAACCGGAGGGTGAGTGTTCACCTCTAGTTGGGTCGAGTCCACACAGCATTCTGGCATATCAGCACTTGTGCACGTGTTCTGACACAGCAGAAGTGCGATAGCACCGATCAACGCAAAAGCATGGGTCAGATTTACCATTTCGGGGACAGTAGCTGAGCTCAATCGTCAGCTCTGGTGGAAGAAGAAGGGATCAGCTGCCTCATCTTTCCACAAGATCATATGCCTTAAGAAGACCAGAGAACGAACCTCAAGCGTCCACCCTGCAAACAACCCAGCTCTCCTCCAAGCAACTTGTGCCGTCATCTCAGGAGCTAAGCGAACATTTTTGCTCTGGATTCCTTTGGAAATCTAACACCTCGTCTAGCGTCTCTCTGTGCAACCCGTCTCCCACTCTTCCAGTGGGGCTTCATACATTTAATATTTACGCAGTGATAAAGGAGGTCTGTATGGACTGCATGCACATTAGTGGACTGAGCTGTGTAGTTCTTGTGTAAGCTTTTGGCTACAAGATGCTCACTGATGTTTAGCGCTTGCATCTTGGTGGCCCGATGAGCCTAAATCCTTGGCGATAACCCGAACATTACAGACACAGAACCTCACATGAGCTCTTTATGAGCTTCCCAAATAATGTGTTTAATTGCAACCAGCATGTTTCTGCGAAGACAGATGTCAGGCCCCCCAGGTGCCAGGCAGAGAATGCTCATGCACCTGGCTCAAAGCGCAGGGGCCGGAACTGCACCGGGATCTACTCCCTCGGCAATGCAAAACCGCTTCAGAGTCTGCGGATAGTGGGAGCTTATCAGCACGGGGCAGTCAGCTGAGAGTGCAGGCCAGTCCCACGCCAGTCTGGGAGGGAGGGGACTGGATCTTCCAGCTCTGCTAATCTTTGTTTACATAGGACTGCATTTCTGGCAGAAATGCTTGGTTCACATGCTTATCTCCCTCAAATGAAATGTAACTGATGCAGGGTGGTCACAGCCCCCGAGAAGCTGGCTAAAAGGAGGTGGATACGTCTGCAAGCACGTGCTCCGGTCTGCTTTAGGCACGCGTTCACCCCACCACCACGGAAGCTGCAGTCCTGTAACACCCTTTCCTGGGAGTAATGTACTTCGGGCCTATGTGCAAATAGAGAGACATGCACAGGACTGCACTGTCTGTGAGAAACCGGCCCACTAGCCCAAGAAAGGTGCATTCTGTAGTCTTCAGCAACTGCACCAAGGTGAGCTGATGTGCAACATGCCACGAGACAGCCAGGAGGCGCTTGTCCTGGTAGCCGAGAAGCACACTGTGGACACACCGTATGCGGAAGAGGCTGCCATTCCAAGAGCAAACAGAGCACTTTCCAAAGTAAATGAGCGCAGCTGGAGCACCTTGTTCTGAGTAACGGCTTGTGCGAAGCACAGCAGCACTCTGTAATTGAATTATCGAAAAGGATCTACTTTAAGTAACTGGCGATGTGCTCGGGCCCTGGTGGAGCTGGCACGGTGTAGTAACTAAGGGTGTGAGGCAGGAGTACCTGGTTCAAACTTCCTTTCAGCAATGAACGGGGCACTAGCCTCAGGCAATCCTCTTTCCTTGTGGTGGTCTTACTCATGGCTTGTTCCCCACTGCCACCATGCCAGAAATACTGGATTGCGCTGCAGGACTGTTGTGCGAACGCATGTGAAACAGCTGAAGTGTGTTTTATACACCAGAAGTATCAGGAAAGTGACATTTTTTTCTTAAATACTTTTTAAGAACTAGAAATTCTCTGCATGATACACACTAAGAGCTGATTTTTTAAAAAAAGAAAACGCAAGGAAGCAGGAGCAGCTTTGGAGTTGTGGTGAAGTAGAGAATCCCACTTTGACATTGTCAAGTACGTGGATTTTGATGCATCGAAGCAATGCGACGGTGTAGAACGGCACTTTTTAATGGAGGCACAACGTATTTCCACCACACACCATCGAGTGCTCAAATGAAGCGTTTATGATTGTTTAAAAAAAAACAAGCAAGCCTTGCTAAACTACTGTATAATCAAGAGGATAAACCACAAAATAGGCAGTTACAGGACTCCGTTAATGCCTGTTTTCAACAAGGCTTTCTTGTTAACAGAAATAGTAAAATATTCAGCAAATCATACAGCCGGAGGCTTTTTTCCACCCACCCAAGGAAAAGTCTGAAACCACGTGAAAACAAGCATTATCTAATAAATAAGAGCTTTTAGAAATCCAGACAGTCAGAGGGCATCTTCTGCACACCAAAAGGAATGGAAACTAAATATATTCTCCCCAGCCCCCTTCCGAACCCCAAAATATGCTATTTAAGCAGCAAATACTACTTTTATTATTTTATTTCATTGACTGTATCTCTATATTGCCAAAAAACAGCCAAAGCTCTCTGTGTGATTCAAAGGCAGAATTATTGTTTTCTTTATGGACCGAAAGCAGAGCAGCTGAGAGCAGGAATATTGGAAAGAGATAGTTCACTAACAAACAAGGGCACCTCATGCAAGGCCAGAGGGAAAGGCCAGTGCTGACCAGAGCAGACAATTCACCATCTAGAAGTGAGCTTCAAAGAAGTTGGAGGAAGACTTTGGAGCTTTGAAGAAATCACATCAGACTTTGCAGCTTTAGGAGGAAAGTTCAGAAGTTTGGGGCTCAGATATTTTCCTCTTCACTTCTTCCAGTCCGTGGAAGAGAAACAGACAGGGAAAGAAAAATACTCCCAGTGAATGCCTGGCTACGAAGGTGTGCTGGTGTGACTGACTGGGACTCTGGGACCATGGGCTACACTTCCTGGAGATGGGCTCCTGGCAAGGGACAGTTGCACCATGCAAGGACTGGAAGGAACGTGTTTGGCCGCAGCATGAAGAAGTTTATCAGGAGGGCTTTAAACTGAATCCGACAGGTGAGAGAGGACACCTGGCGTGACAACAGACAAAGGCTTATGCAACAGAACAGAGGGAACAGCTCCAACAGTGCCCAATAAATGTCTTCCAAAGTGCAGGAAGAAAGCTCAACTACAAAGCACGTGAGCTTCAGTGTCTATATACTAATACCCGCAGCATGGGAAACAAACAGCATGAACTTGAAGCCTTAATACAAGAAGGTGACCTGACAGGTATAACTGAAACTTGGCAGGGTGATTCCCATGACTGGAATTCCACGACTGAAGGATATATCCTGTTCGAGAAGAACAGAAGGAGCAGAAAAGGAGGGGAACTTCAATTTCCCCCATATTGGTCGGCACACTAATTCTGCCCCTCCAAGAAATTCCGAACATGTGTTGCTGATAACTCCTATAAATTGCCTTCCTTTTAAAAACACAAACTCCAGGTGGCCTACAATACAATTTAAGAAATAAGCTTAAAAACAGAAGGAAATAAAATAATTTAAAGAGACCAGAAGATCTTTAAAAATCCATAAAAAACTAATACTTTAATAAAAATTAAAGAATTATCAACTCTGAACAGGGGAGACAAGAACTCTGGAGTTTGTAGTCATCAAGTTCTGAAGTTTAGGAAAGGCCACTGGGAAAGCCTTCTCCCAAGCCCCAACCAATCATAACTCAAGATGTTGATAAAACATGAAGGAGAACATCAGGAAACAACTGAGAAATAAGTCCTACTAACTTATGTATCAATAAATAAGAACTCTGGAGTAATTCTGAAGCACACCAACATTGAATTGGAATAGTGATAATTCTCCCAGCATAGACAAAAAAGAAGCCTATACTTGCAAAAATCATTCTTAAGGAACAATTCCATATTAAATATCTTACAGTTCTTTGTGTTTCTCCTCTGCCAAGATCTGGTCATTTGGTTTCAGTCCATATCTGAAAATGAAGGGAAAAAATAGTTATCCAAATGGGTAATTCAGAGAAACCGATCTTTGCTTTTTGCGCACAAACAGTTGACTTTATAACAAGCCATCTAACAAAGTAATCCTATGAGCTACAAGCCCAGGATGGCACAGCCTGCTGTTGCAGGCGTTCATCCGCCCAAAGCACTGCCAGGGCCTTGCTGGAAGGATGGGAGCAACCAGAGAGGCTTCCTCCCCGGCTCACCTTGCCCTTCCAAAATGCACTTTTTCCTAAACGGCCCTTGAGACCATCTCACTCCCCCTGCAAGGACACAGCCGGAGGGGCTGCTGGAAGCACCACATCCATGGCATCAATCCAGTCCACCCCTGGCCAACACACACAGAGATCGCGGTCAGAGAAATCCATGTATTTTCAACCATGCTCCCTTTTTTAATCCATTTCTATTGCACAAAGTAAGTCAAGAACAAGCCGGCCAACCCTTGTTTTCAGTCAACTCCAGCCTCTTAAGTGTTGTGCCGGGGAGCATGGGAGAAGGAGGCCAGTGGGCTGCCAGGGTGCTCTACGGAGGCACGGCCTGCCTCCTCCCCTCCCCGCTCCTGAAGTAACCCCAAGCCTATCTTCAGGGCTGCCTTCGTGGCCTCGGAGATTTGCCCAGTGGTTCTTCCGAGCACAGAGACCGAGGCCAGGGCTACGTGAGGTCAGAGAACTCTCTAATCGTGTGGCCAGGCCACCGGAAAATCCCACAGCACCCTCAACTCTTATCTAGCAGCTACAGGACTGCACTGGCTGACTGTAATCATCGTACTAAGTTCCCTCAGGAAAACCTGCTCCATATTCAGTGAGGCAGATATGCTTGCTTGTATTGCATTTATAAACACCCGTATTTTAATCCGGCTCAGCATCTCATAACGTATTTTACACAGTAAGGTGGAATTCAGCCTGTGGCGTTTTGCATACCATTTTCTTCTTGTCCATATATGCGACAAATTTTTGTTTATTTATGCCTTGACTTTTCAACAGGAAATGGTACTCAAGGAACCGAACAAGTTTAATAGTAAAATAAATAACAACATCCAGCATTTAAAATAAAAACACAACTAAAACCATCGTGAAACAAAAGTACTAAAAGCAAAGTTTAAAACCCAAAGCAATATAAAGGTAAAAAGAATACCCAAGCCAGCCAAAGAGTTTACATGCTGAAGGGCTGCTTATATAAAAACATCTTTGCCTGCTTGCGGAAGGAGGGCAGGCAGAGGCAACACAGAGCAGCTAACAGGTATGGACCGTTGGGAGGTGAGAATCTGAGCACCAATATTTGACGTTTTCAGCACCGCTCCACGCCACAGAAAGAGAGGAGCTTACAAGACTCTTACAACGAAATGTGTCCAGTGCCAAGAACAAACAGCCAGCTTTGATCCTCATGCAACTCAGTTCCCAATCCATCTCATTCACACACGGGAATACAATTTTCTTATTCACCACGAGCAAAGGAAACGGATGTGTGTTGGAAAACAAGATGGATATAAATCCACCTGGTTGCCGAGTTGTCTGGATATCCAATAGCCTCCTACAATGAATGAAAGCTGCAGCTTGTGCAATTCACTCCACACTCCATTCAACAGATTAGGCTCTGGTTCTCCTTTTCTCGCTGGCCTCCATTTCCGTCCTGCAGCCTGCCAAGAGCTCACAGGCTACAGCAAAGAAGGGTTTTATTCATTGTTACTGACTTATGTAAAAAGTGTGCATGCCACCAGTCTTCTTGAAATGAAGCACCTTCTGGAAGAGTCAGAACAGTACAACACTGGAGCCTGATGGATCTCTGTTGGCAGAACATCCTATGGGGGTGAGTCCGCCTGGGTTCCCGAGGCTGAGCGATGCACAGCGGCACGTTATCACAGAGCAAGGTCCAACACCAGCACGTTGAACTGGGCCGACTGAGCCCAGAAGCAAACTAGAAGCCAATGAAATTCAAATAAAGTGGGCATGCTATGGTCAAAACACCTAGCCCTCACCAGCAAGTCAGCTGCTACATTTTGCACCAGCTGCAGTTACTGGATGCTTTTCACAGCATCCTAGAGCAGTAGAGTTGGAAGGGGCCATGAAGGCCATCGGGTCCAGCCCCCTGCTGTTGCGGGACACCACGTCACACCACCCCACTCAAGATGGCTGCCCACTTTCTTTGTGAATGTTGCCAGTGTGAGGGAGCCCATGACCACCCTCGACAACAGGTTCCACTGTCGTATTGCTCTGACCGAGAGGAAACTTTTCCCGATATCTACCCTGAATCTGGATTGTCACAACTCGAATTGATTATACCATCAATTCCACTCTGCTATGAGTGAGATCTTGACCTTCCTCTTTGTCACAGCCTTTGAGGTACTTAAGAGACCAACACCATGTCTTTTCTCTGTTGTAGTCTTTAAAACCATGCCTATCCAATACATTAGCAATTAGACCGAATTGCTTCCTTAAAACAAATCTATTGGATTCATTTTTAACATCCCAATGCATATTTTATACATGATTTTTGGAACAAATCCATGTTGTCAATTTAGATGCCCCTCTGAAATCCTGACTGCCTTGCACTAAGCCGGTCGTAGCGAACATGTCCTTTTCCTCAGTTCAACTCACACAATATTATTAGGACTTGAAATTCTAAGCTGGACACTGAGCAAACGGCAAGCGAGCAGCTGCAGCCAAATGGAATGGCTCTTCAGTTTCATTTCCAAGCACTTAAGAAACACTTGGAAAAGTAATGATCCTTGACTGAAGTTAGCATTTTGAAGACAAGACGTTAATGGAGGAAATGGTTTAGATACATGGTACCATTAGAGGCAATCCAGAGCGTATTAACCTCCATCTCTTGAAAAATATAACATCTGCATACTGGAAAAAAAAACAGCTTGATTAATGTCCAGCTCAAAGCTCATTTATGAGCTGGTGCTTTACAGAAAAGCTTACGAAACCTCAACTGGCTTGAAACATAAGCCAGTTTAGGTAATTTAGACAAAGGAAACTACAAAGGATAAATAATTGTATCAAAAATGAGAAATACTCTCCATTAATTTACAACAAACCTGCCTGAACATTCTGAACAGTCCAATCAACCATATTGGGTGGAAACTGCACCTAATAATAATGCATCAGTTCCATTTCATTGCAACAGTTATGGAACTTCTGCTCATTGGGACCTACGTTCGTGGAGGGAAAAGCTGGCAAAGTCACCGTTCTAGTGCTGAAGGCTGCCGACAGGATCAGAGGTGGCTTTGGCTGTGTGCAGCTCACTGGCAGGAGGGTACAGCCAAACCCACGTCCTGCTTGAGGGTTTTCCACGGGCAGCTGGCTGGCCACTGTACGAACGGAAAGAATGCAGGGCTGGCCGCCCTCAGTTTGTTGCAGAACGGTGCTTCACCTGCCCTTGGTTAGAAGATGGGAGGAATGGCACTGGTGGGAGGAGCTGTACCGTCACTGGGCAAACCCACGTGACCTGAGCATTTATATGCCACTGAAGCGCCGTGGAGCCGGATCACAGGGCTGATGGCAACCTCTGTAAGCAGTTGCTGGAAAAGAAGTTCACGGGCGATTTTGCAATGGCTGGCAAAGTGGGGGTTGTTGTGGACACTGTCGAAAACGTTAGCACAGTTGCTGCATTTTTCCCCTTTGGATGCTAGTATATTTTCCTCCAAGGAAAGACTAAAATAACCAGCTTGTAACAGTGCAGGAAGTGGGAGCTTAGAAAGGAATGCAGGTTGCACGTTAATCAAGCATATATCCCATTTTCTCCCTTGCAGAACGTAGTCGTGCCATCAGCTAACGAAGCTGGATGGCAAAACACACACAACAGGACACTATCTCCGCATGCAGCGATTGATCCCATGGGTCATGTAGAAGGACCACAGCACAGGGTGTGAGGTAAACATTCTTGAACCCAGATGCAGATGCCACTGAACTGATTGGAAACAATGATCATGGTGTCAGTTTTAATACACAGTTAGGAGGAAGACTGCTAAAGAAGTCCAATCAGTCGCATTGACTTCAAAAGAGGAAATGTCTTTACGATGCGGGAACTAGTAACAGGGAAGTTGAAAGAGGGAGTCAAGAGGGTCACATCTCCACAGAATGCTCAGAGATTACTCAAAAGCACAATCACAGAAACTCAGGCAGTACATATACCACCAGTTTAGGAATCACGGAATAGTAGAGCTGCAAGGGGCCAAGAAGGCCATTGAGTCTAACCCCTGCTCGATGCAAAACTTCCGTTTCAACCATCCCTCCCAGACGGCTGTCCAGCTGCTTCCTCAACGCCTCTAGCGTGCAAGAGCCCACACCCTCCAAGGTCGCTCGTTCCATTGTCATATTGCTCTGCGGTCAGAGAGTTCCCCCGCCCCGCCGATGTCCACCTGGAATCTGGCTTCCCGTAACTTGAGCCTGTTTCTTTAAATATATCAGAAGAAAGCAACCAGCTAGAGAGGCAGGTGGACCATTGGAGGACACTGACATTAAAGCAGCACTAAAGGAGAATAAAGAGATTGCTGAGAAGCTGAGTGGATGGCTTCTTTTCATTTGTCTTCACGGGAGATGATGCAAAACAGATTCTTTTATCTGTACTTCTGTATATAGGAAGGGAATCTGAAGAATTAAGGCAGAAAGTGGTGATAAAAGATGAAATCATCAACCTTATTTACAAACCGAAAGGTAATTATCACCGGGACATTTGACAAAGTCCCTCGCTAGGCGAGAAGGAATAAGAGGGGAGCCCTCTTACAGGCTAAAGAAGACGGGGCGGAGAGGGAGGATAAGCGGCCCTTTCGCCCAATGGAGGGATACAAAGAGTGGCTGCTGTATTAAGACCGATGCTTATCGACTGATTCATAACGGATTCGAAATTAGGAGCACACAGTGCAGTGCCCAAGTTTGACACCAAACTATTTAGGGTGGCTAAAACCAGAAGGAATTCTGAGGAACTCCAAAGGACTCTCTCCAAGTTGGGAGAACAGGAATCAAAACAGCAACAGCAGTTCAGTCTAAGCAAATGTAAAGTGATGCGTGTTGGGTCAGAAAAACTTCTTCTGTAAAGTAAACTTACTCCTTCCGTAATTTTTATGGCTGGTTTTGTTTAATTTTACTGATTTTTAATGTACTGTAGACTGCCCAGAGAGCCCTGAACTGGGCTATAGATTGAGATCATGCATACATATCCAACTTCTGGTATAAGTGCACTGAACCTGGGCAGGAGGGGGCTGCTGTACCCACATTCTGTTCTGACTGAGGGATCCGGCGAACACGGGGTTTGTCACTGGGTGAACAGAACGCTGCGCAAGACGGGCCACCAATCTAACCCAGCATGGCTTTTCTTATGCTTTTAAGGCAGCACCCCTTATGCCACAGGACCCTGGCCTTCCTCCTAGGAACTGTGGGGATCGGCATGTGCACACAAGACAAAGCTTTAAATGGAATTTCTGATGCAGAATAAACATGCCTTACGCCACCCACCCCTGGCACCAAGGGACGCCCGTCAAGCACAGGTGCTAATCTTGCTTTACATAAGCAATCCAAACACCTGCCTTCCAGCAGGTCAATAAAAACCTTACCAAGCATGGCCTTAGCCATTCCCCCCAAACTGGTGCAGCCTGAAATATAATTTGTGAAAGCAGGCCCCTCTCAGGGATCTCCTTTGCCAGGCACTCAGGGTCTCCCTCCTCTAATCCTAACCGTGTGGATTAACGATGTTCAGTGGTCTGAGACAATCAGCACAATTCATTTTATGCCCCGTTGTCTCTCCTGATTAGCTATACTTCCAAAACTGTCAATTCCATCTAGTTGGCTCACTCCGATTATGCATTTGGATAACAAGATTTTAAGCTGCAATTAATACTGCCCTAGGTTTAAAAGGCTTTTGAACTTAGCACCAAAATAATAGGTTTAAATGATTAAAAATGGATTGAGAAAGCAAGGGCAGACGAAAGCTTATTAATCACGGCACCGTGGCGAACTATGATGCATTTATTACATCGTCAGGCCTTGTCACTCTGAACTGACAATATTAAGCCTTGAAATAAAATGTACGATTCCCCAATAGCGCATTTGGGGTGCTTACGCAGATGTTCTCCCTCACTTCTGGCCTGGGCTCCAGCTTCATGCCTACCACACCCTGTGCACAGCTGCCCCCAAGGGGGCGACTTATGCACCGGGAACTAATTTGGTTTGGAACCTGCTTGGGTTCTCGGCAACATTTGGATCTGCCTCACGTCCGCTTCCCAGAGCTTGGATGGCTCTCCCTTGAATGATTACAACAGCGCCTGCCACGCTCAGGAATCGCAACAATCCAATACCCATCACCTAAACGTGACTGTTACTTACGCTTTTTGGAACCAGAAAACTTCCCAGAAAAAATATGCCATGTACGCACAACACAACGAGCGACCCTGCGTGGTTACTGGGGTTCATGGAGGTTTTCACCACCATCTACCGGACAGACAATTGAGTGGTTTCTACTTTATTGTGGT
This sequence comes from Varanus salvator macromaculatus, assembly GCA_023646645.1. Lineage (NCBI taxonomy): Eukaryota > Metazoa > Chordata > Lepidosauria > Squamata > Varanidae > Varanus > Varanus salvator. The sequence continues at coordinate 3,996,530 of JAIXND010000756.1, read as the reverse complement.
TTCCATTCTCCCCACTCATGCCTCCTGCTGCTGGACTCGGACTGAGGAATCTGCAGTCAGACCACACAACAAGCCATGATAGTATGGAGAAACAACAGAACAAAGCCTAATCCTGATTGTGGTTCCTCAGGGCCAAAATGACCATGGTTAAGTATCACAGCTGGGTTCAGACAACACTACAGATCAATAATGGTAGAAACCCGCCGTGGCTTGTTGCATTGCCTGAACTCAGCCATAGAGCATGGTGCATGGTTCACATGCAACACTGAACCATGATTTGATGTTGCACAGGTGGGTCCAAGCAAAGCCCCCTTCCTCCTGTATGACCAGGAGGAAAAATTGGGCAGATTTAGGGACTCAGATTATTTTTATATTTAGTAATATTGAATTATTTATTGTTAATTTGAATTATTATTTTTTTATGTATGTGAGCCGCCCCGAGGCTTCGGTGATGGGGCTGCATAGAAATGTGCTAGCTAAATAAATAAATAAATAAATATTTAGTTTTAAAGAATCCCAACTTAGCTGCCAGTTTTGACAGAAAGGTGGCATATAAAATTGAATAAATAGTGTTCCGTTTAAACCAAGGATCCTGGTTAAGGCAAGCCTTGGTTTCTAAACAGGCCAACTTCAAGGCAGGAGTTGTAAAGGTGGCTAAGCAAAACATGCTTTTAACCAGGATCCCTGGCTCAAATTCACCTACAAGGCCCTAAACCATGCTTTAGCATTACAAGAAAATCAGCCTGTTAAATAATTGTCATCTTATACATTTATATTCAGATTATGGGGTATCCACCTGCACAAGGGAACATGTACATGGTTTACATGATAGCCCATAACAAACCAATCCAACCACCAAAAACAACATAATTTTAGCTATCCATTCCATTTCTATTACTTCTTTATCTAAAACTCATTATTAGATTTCTATTCCTCAGGGAAAACCCAGAAAGGCTTGTTACATCCCACATAAAATGTTTAACTGCTTTCCTAAATGTTGTGATTTGTTTTAAATGTGTTTAGATTTGTTGGCTTTTTTGTTGTTGTTTTTTAAATGGAGACACCCATAGATTCTGTTTCAGTTGTAAAGGCAGAACTGCATTTATGCCGTGACCGTACTACACACAGTGGGATCTATTTCTGGGTAGGCATATATAAGCCTTCACTGATAAAACATTATTTTGTACATTTTTAAAATAAAAATCCAGTCAACTCAAAAGAAAATCCTCCCCTATAGAAATGGGGGATTATCAAGAAAGCTCCTTGGATTGAAAGGATCTCCAACTCATGAGCTGCTTTTCAGAGAAGAGCAGATACTCAGGCACTGAAAAAGGAAACAAGAAGAAGAGGGAACTCCAAATTGAGAAAGCAAGACATATTCAGAGTAAAATTCTGGGCTGATTAATGCTTTCACACTGGTTTTCCCATAGGATCCTAGATTTATGGCACTGTTTGCTAAATTAAAGGGATACTCATGTTGTCTACATAAATCACACTCACCCTACATTTCAAACAACCTTTTGAAAAGCTACTGTCCTGACTAAATGAGGTTCACAGAATCAGCCAACTTTTAATGGGGCTGAAGAGGTTAGGCTGGATTTGAACCTGGCCATTTTGGTTCGACAGCAAGATCAAAAATGAGGCTCGGTAGATTTTCAAGTAAAGGACTGGAATGGAAAAATTCAGCTGAGTCAGTCAGTCTAAGCACTCAGCTTCTGCTACGGTAGAAGATCTGCTATCTGTCTAGCAGATGCAGCTAGACAGAAGTATGGTTTTTATTCAAAAAGTCCATGCTGCATGTCCTGCTACCAGTCCCCAGAGCTGTACAGCAAAATTCTGAAAGCTACAAAGCTAAGTAGAAAGAGTCACAGCTGGCTCCGACAGCAGTAATGCCAGGGCAATTTTGAGTCATGGCTGTGTGATACAGCAAGACCAGCAAAGGGTCTCGTGGTGCGTCCTGAGGTAGACAGTGCCTGCAAAAGCTTGTGTCAGAGTAGTTCTAGGTGCCACAAGACATGCTTTCACATTGATTAAGCAGTGGCAGTCCCAGACAGACAGACAGACAGACAGACGAGACAGGGCGTATCTTGTGCTCTGGCAAGCTTCCTTCAAGGGTACTGCCAACTGAGCACATCTTTAATTTTCATTCTGGACTGTTCAGTTCCATAAACAGGCCAATTCCATTTGTAGAGTGGAAAAAAATCTATTTCTTGCGATGCTACTCTGAGTCAGGGGAGGTTCACAAACGATGCTTCCTTTGTCTTGTATCCCTCAAAAGGCAAGGTAAAGGAGATGGTAGATTTCGCCAACTTATGTCTAACAGCAATCCCACTGGTGGGAGTAACATGGAACTCTCCCAACACAGACATGTGTCAGACAGAGAAACCCATGAGATGAGTCACAACTGAACTTTCCATGAAGAAAAAATGACAAACATAAGATTGCTCACTGAATGGAAAGCTACTAGTAAGATGTGAAACTAACTGAATATAGTATTGTCGTTATTACACTGCCTTGTAACCCCTTGTGAAGAACCCCAGCTGGCTTATATAGCTCGCATCCACTCCCTTTATTTGCTCACAACATCCCTGTGAGGTAGGTTAGACTTAGAGTCTGTGACTGGTCCAAAGTCAGTGAGCTTCATGGCTAAGGTGGCACTAAGACTCGGATCTCCCAGGTCCCAAGTGCAATGTTCTAACCACCACAACACAACACAACACAACACACCAGCTTTCAGCAATCTAGAAAGTGTCAGGCTGCAAGGTAAATAAGACGTGAAATGCAAAATTAATGTCCTTAAACAAAAAGAATTTTGGAGCGATTACGAGATTACACAGCGATGGCAAGGAGATTACAACAGAGAAAAGAGAAACCCTATTTCAAACATGTGGTCATCCACAGTGGTTTGGACCTACAACCAACAAGAAATCTGCAAGAAGTTTGCAGATTTCTGTAAGTTACTACTTGATACTCCGGGGGATGGTGGAGGACAGGAGAACCTGGAGGAATGTTGTCCATGGGGGTCACAAAGGGCTAGATGTGGCTTTGCGACTAAACAGCAGCAGCTACTTGATACTTCCTTTCCATCTGTGCTTAATATGCCAACATTTCTAGATTTAACCTACTTGCCTTTTTTAGGGCAGGACAACAGAAAAGACACTGTACTCTTGAATGAAAACGTTTAATGTGCTATGGAAAGATCTAAAGCAGGCAAAACCACCTGGCCCTGAAGGCTTTACCTAGCTTTTTGAAAATGTTTAAGGATTCTCTGGCACCCACCACACCGGAGAGAGCTTAATGATGCTCCATTGCCCGCCTCCAGAAAAAATCTGCCATGAACAGGACCAAAATGGACTGAGGATACGTTCATAGCTTCATACTCTTGGCCTTTATATGGATGCTACGGTTGTTTTACAAGACAACTGATAGCAGCCGCAGCTAAACTCAAAACAATATTATGTGATTTTGTACAAGTGCCAAGTTTACACGTTCACTGTTTAAAATTGGAAGCCATGTTTTCTTAATGTTGCACCAAAAATACACCATCAAGTTTTTGTCTTTTTGGAGATACTCATGTCCTACTCTAAGCTCCAATATTAAGGTATTTTAATATCAAAGAATATATTAAACAAAATAATGTTACCTATTGCAAGGTGCCTAATTCATCATCATAGGCTCATTTTGACCATTTGGGCAGAGAGACTCTCCTGGGGGAGGGGGGGGACACCTCCACTCCTTTCATTGGAAAGTCCCCCTACTTTTTGTAAGAAGGCAAGAACATATAATTTGGTTGAATGGAAACACAGGGGACTGTATCCCTCTTCCAAGAGGGTCGGCCAATTTTAAAAGGACCTTTTAAAGGAAAAGCTGAGGGAACTAGTTTTACCATGGCTTTTGTACCATCACCATTTTAAGCTCTCCTTTGGTGGAACAGGTGGTGCACATCAAGGATGGTGATCAGTCACGTTGTGAGCCGCCCCGAGGCTTTGTTGCGATGGGGGCGGCATAGAAATGCTTTAAATCAATCAATCAATCAATCAATCTAGGCCACTCCTTCCATGGCCGCTGCACTGATAGTCCAGGTTCAGTAGCATACCATCAGAGCACTGGGATATGCCCAACTCCTGTCTTTTGAGGGCAAACCTTTTAATCAGAACATCACGTAGGCCAGGGTGTCCAGCACATGCTCCAAGGCAGGATCAGGTGCTTGAGGTGACACAGAAGCTAAGATGGATCCTCTGCCGATTAGGGCACACGTCTCCTTTATCGTTCCTGGTCCACGTGCGCAGGGCTTTGGTCTTTTATCTTAGTCAAAGCAGCAGCATTTTTCCATGACAGGATTGGAGAAAGGTTCGCGCTGTACCAAGACTTTTGTTCTTGGAGCCTCTCACTGTGCCCTTGAAAATTGTGGCTTGCACTCCAATACCCATCCATCTGCAAACTAATTTATTTGAGGCCAAAACTAAACTGGCCACGTTGCTATTCCACTTTAAGATCCACATGCGTTATACGTGATGGGCGTTTCCGCGTGGCTGTGCAAATCCAAGGGAGAGGGATTACGACATCAGGCCTGTGAGATGCTACAAAACATTCTGCATTTAACTTCACAAATGATTTAAAAATGAGAACGCTTCAAAACTTACTTGTCTAGAAAGTCCTTGTCCACAACCGCACAGATGTCAAGGAGAGGATTTCCCATTCCAAAGAGCACATTTTCACTGCAAAATAAAGTTGAGCGAGGTCCTCAGTTCCAAGAATTGCAGCACATTGATAAAACCCGCTGATTACACTTTACAGATTACAAAATCTTCTCTTTCAACTGAGCACAATTATTTGATGAAGAAGCCAAGCCAATCCCGCCCTGTCTCCACCACGCAAATTACAATGTACTTACATGTTAACTTGCTAAGCCAAAAGTTTCTCAAAATGCTTACAGCACTAATGTTCCCAGTGAGTGGCTAAGTGGCTTTTGAAATTCTCAAATATTAGCTCACCAAAATGTCATTTCAGAAGACCATGAACCCTCATATACTACCACTCAGCTTGTCTGTGGTCCAAATATCCCAACTAGTTGTACTATAATAAATGTTCTAGCAATCTTTAAACCACCCTGCTCTTGGAGCTGCCAACTCAAACAGGTTGCTCTGCTCCGCCACACGGAAGGTCCTGCCCCACTTCCTGAATGCAAGGCTCCATTCTCCTTCAATAATTAGATCTAGTTATTCTATAAACCAGGCAACCAACAAAATTAGTGGCTAATGTTTTAAAAAGGAAAAAAAATGTGTCTATTTTAAATTGCAATTTGCATCAAGCAAAACTGAGTTGAAATTGTATCTTCTCCATGTTTTCATTTCATGATCAGAAGACTGACGGCTCCTAATCTCCTGTATTCAAACTGAAGTTTTGTTGTTGCAAACTATTGTTTAAGAAACATGTAACAGCAAATGCTTCTAAATGAAAACCCTGAAGAGAGCCCCACTGCCTTCAGCAGCAGCTCTTTCTGGGTTGTAAATGTAAGGCTGAGTAATGCAAGTCCATTCAAAGTTTGTATAACAATGTTAATGTGGCAAAAACAGTTTTCCTCATGGGTCAGTTTCATTAACTTTGTTGTGGTTAGAAATATAAAATGGAATACTTCTACATGAGGTAAATTGTTAGAGATTTCAAGGGATTAGCCTCATGTAGGCTGAAATATAGCAAAGTTGCATTTTCTACAAAGCTTACAGATCCTGGGTCTGAACTCACTCAAAGATGTTCACTTTTCCTGCAACCATCTGACCATAAAGGCAATTATGAGTACACACTAGCCTTCAGCACAATCTGTCTGCCAGAATCCAGCCTAGCAATCAGGAGCTAAACCCTTTTTCAGCTTTCATTATATGGGCATACTTTACCACAGAAGTTACATAAACAGCCTATGAGTGCCAGATGTGGCCTGGAGAAGCCCAAGTTCCAGTCAATCCTGATCCACTGAGCTCATTATCAGACGCTGCTTGCTACTGTGTTATGTATTAGCTATGGGGTTTGTGGGAACAAAGAACCCCAAGCGCAGGAGTTCAGCCATCACACTAACAACCTGCCGACAGGGAGTCCATGACTTGTTTTCTGAAACCAGAAAAGAGCAACTGCAATCCACGTACCCCAACAAGTTACGGGTTAATTAAAGCAGGATTTGCTGTTGTGACATGTGAACAACCTCATTGTTGGGAATATGAAGTGACAAAACCCCTACACAAGCTGCCTTAAGCTTCTTGGATAAAAACACCATAGATAAAAATAAGTTTCTCGCTAGAGAAGCAGGGCAAGTCTGGAAGTTTTACTCAAGTTTTATTATTGTTGTTATCACTTTGCATTTGTATTCTGCCCTTCTTCCTCTTGCGAGGAACGCCAGGCAGCCCAGAAGTGCTCCTCTCCGCGAGGCGGCCTGGGCTACGAGGCAGTGGCGGCCCAGAATCCCCCTTCATGGATGGGGAGGAACTAGAGCCAGATCTCCTGAGTCCCAGTCCAGCAGATTTAACCACTACGTCACGGGTGCAACAACAGAGCACGGCACCCAACAAGGGCAATATTTTGTGATGTTTGTCGGCAAAGCAAGGTTGCAGGTATGATAAAGGTCTCTTCTGCCTATAAGGGATGGCCGTTCTTCTCAGGTCAAGGAAACTTGCACAGAGTGTTCAGGACAACCCTCGGAAAATGACAACTGCCCTGTGGCTCTTCTGGCTTCCTGTGTACACAAGCGACACACTTTCAAGTTAGCAAGTTTTGGACTGGAACAGGACTTTCAAGCAAACAAGCTTATGACTGAGGCTGGCATCCTGATCTTACTTCATGTTTACTTAGAAGTAAGACCCTCGTGACCTGCCTCTGTGATCGCTGTGGAAAAGAGGACATTGGGCCAGAGATCTTGTTCTTATTTAGGGGGCTCTTAAGTTCATGGAATTCAACCTGGCTCGTTTCCAAGTCAGCCGACCAAGGATTGCACTTTGTATTATCTCCTTATTTGCTTCCAGAGCCCAGTTCAAAGTGCTGGTGCTTACTTTAAAGCAAAGCCCTAAATGTCTTACAGCGCTAACGTCTCACGCAGATTCTCCTCTCCCACCGTCCTTACAGTTCCTGTACTAAGATTGGGAGAGAAGACACTTCTGCCACTGGAATAACATGATCGAAAAGAGAAGGCTTTCTCTGGGGTGGCACCTTGGCTTGCAGTGACCTGCAAAACTGCGACCAACTCTGTATTCTTTTTTGTAGAATCACAGGAAAGTAGAGATGGAAGAAGCTAGGCAGGCCATGGATTCCAACACCCTGCTCAATGCAAGACTCCATTGTGCTTTTATTTTCCCAAGTATTTTAACTTTGCCATATTGTTTGCTGGGATAATTATACCTTTCAAAGTTACTGCATGGATTTAAAACCACTGTGGCTAAAGCTTTTTTTATGTGTACACAACTCTAAGATCCTTGGGGATGGGGTTCAGAATTTTTTAAAATAAATACATGGCCAGATGTGATTTTCAGAGAGTTTTGCCTCAGCACAACACTCCTTACAAGCCAAGGAGAGAGGCCGAGTAGCAACGATCCCCACGAAACGGTGTGCCGCTTCACACGCAACTGCCTCCCAACCCCGAACCTCACCCACGGCGGAAGACCTTTTGTGCCTGCCCTGGGAACAGTCTTGCAAAAATGGCTGATGCGCGCCCAACACCTCAGCCGCCGAGCTCTTCAAAGCAGGGGCTGCAGGCATTAAATCAGTCAGAAGGGAGGCTGTTCTGTTCCTAGACCTCTCAAGGCACGTTGGCTCGGGGTGATCCAGCAGCTGAACTGAATGATATCCTCAGAGACATGCTGGTTTTTGCTACGCAACTGTAGGCAAAGGGATATCTGATACACCCGATACTGCCGGGGAGGGACAAGGATGGTTTAAGTCTGGGACTGCAACTTCAGGTAGCATTTCAGGCACTGTGGTATGAATTAGAATATATGTGCTAAGAAGTCATCTGCTAACTGGCTAAGTATTGCCTACTGAAGAGAAAACAACTGCACTATGGTTAAGCTATCTACACCAGACAGCTCAATCTGTTCTGATAATTATTTCATTACAATCTTAGTACATATCTAGTGTCTCCAAGAATTACTTCACACATATTTTTGTGGGTACACCTCGCAGATCTAGATTATGTAAACAACAAAAGTAGGGTGTTTAAAATGGCCATATTTTGTAAAAAAAAATTAAGTATATCCTTGGGAGTGAGGGAGAATAGGCACGCAGCTTCTGTGCACAAACATGTCTCCTGTGGAGTTATGCAAAAATGCTCAGCCACTGCATCTGCCCACGTGTCTTCATTCCACGTGGGCACAAAAGAAAACCAGCAGTTCACATTTCTCGTGGTATCACCACATCCTTGCAGAGTAGAGCCCACCACTTGAAGTGCTGGGCCTCTGGAGGAGATGCCTTCACACAGAATTGTAAAGCTCCACAGAGAACTAAGCCTATCAAGAGATAAAGGCCCTGGCAGCTGAATGGGACCTCTGTGTTAGAGGAAGCATCCCTCTCTCCTGAACATCTTCCAGGAAGTGCTATAAGAATCTAGCTGGCCATTGCTACAAACAGGAAGCCACACTCAGAAGAACTTAGGTTTGATCTAACAAGGCTTTGCTTATGAAAACCGTTTCTGCAAAAGGAAGTCAGAGAAGCACGGTATTCGACAGCCAAAGCAACTTCCTGCTTTAAATTAGCTGTTTGCAAATAGTTTTCTCTAGAGGTCTAGACCCCATGGAAGATAGGAGTACTTTCCCTGAGGAAGAGAGTAAGTAATGAAATGCAACTACTCCACTATTACTGGTTTTTCCACGTTTGGTAATATTTCCTGCAACGCACTGCTTCATGAAGGTGCACTCTCAATTTGCACAGCGTATCGAGATGCTCATCCCAGAATTTGCTCTCCAAGACACGTTCTCCAGCAGAATAGCAAGAGCAAGCATGCATTTTTGGCAAGCAAGAAGAGCGTAGAAATCCTATCGCTCAGGCAAAAGGATGCACAGAATTAGAGGAGGAGTTCCATGCAACTCACAAGCTTGCTCATGCCTCTGCCCAGGAAAACCGGTCCCTTTAGAGCATCACAATACTTCGGCCAATGAAGCCGACAAATCCGAGAGGAACATCCTTTCCACGCTTATTTTCCTAGCAGAGAAGCCAAAGGAATTAACCGCCGCACCCCAGAGCCTCAGTCCGGGAAGGAGCACTGGGACGCGCGCCCCGGAGGATCCGGGGGACCCTTCTCCCAGCAGAGCGACTTGCAGGACCCGCGCCGGGAGGCGCCCGCCCGCCCCGATTCGTGCCCCAGCTGCGCCTCCGGCGGCACCGCGCTCCGGCACCTGCCCGGCCCGGGGGGGGAAGCGCTCCGGCGGGACCGCGCGCACGTGGCCGGCCAGCCGGCTCCCCCGGGGCAGCCCCGCCGGGGCACCGGGCGGCGGGACCGCGGCGGCGGCGGCGGGGAGCGGGGCCGCCCGCGGAGCCTCGTGCCCCGGAGCCCCGCCGAGCGGAGCGGAGCGGAGCGGAGCGGCCCCGGGGATCGGGCGAGGGCGGCGGCGGCGGGGAAGCCGGGGACGCCGCGGCGCGGAGCTACCTTAGGGCGGGCATCGCGGCGGCGGCGGCGGCGGCGGCGGCGCTGCTCATCGGTCCCCTGCGCGCGAGCCGGAGCGGAGAGCGGAGCGGAGCGGAGCGGGCGCGGAACGGCGCTGGACGGGCGGGCGGGCGGCCGCGCTCCTGCTCTCAGCCGCGCCGCGCACGGGCTCAGCGCCCCGCCCCGTCCCCGCCATTGGCTGCGCCGGCGCGCCGGGCAGGGCCGCCAGCCGCGCGCCTCGGGAGCGGCGCCAGGGCCGAGGGCGCGTGCCCCGAGCGGGGCTCACGGAGGGCCGCGCCGCCACGCCACGCCCGCCCGCCCCTGGCTCCGCGCGGCGCCGGGCGCGCCATCTTTGCTGCGGGCGGCCGGCGCCATCTTTGCTGCGGGCGCGGGCGGCGCACGCGCGCTGCTCAGCTGCCGTCCCCGAGGGCGCCGAGGCAGGAGGGATCGCGGAGGCGCGCAGGCCCGGCGCGCCGAGCCCTCTCGCCCGGTGCAGGCAGAAGGGGCGCCACCGGCCGCCCCGGCGAGCCCTTCCCGAGCCTCGCCTCGCCTCGCCTCGCCGCCGCGGGCGACGGAGGGCGCGGCCCCAGGCGGCAGGGAGCCCCGCCGCGACCCGGGCGCTGCGCCCAGGCGGGGTCCGTCGCGGCGTCAGCGCGCGGCCAGCCCTGTGGATGCGGCGCAGGCGGCCAAGCCGGGGGCCTTCCGTCGCGCCTTTGCGCCTTGGGCCTCGAGGGGCGCTTTCCCCGGGACTCCGGCTGCAACCGGGCCCCCCTCGCGTGGAAAAGCGGCCGCGACGGCGCGGCGCGGGGCCAGGATGGGCGCGCTCGCCCGCTCGGCGCACGGCAAGGGGCCCCGCAGCCAGAGGGCCCTGCCCACCCGGAGTGACGGTGGCGGCGCGCGTAGGGCTAACGGGAGCGCCCGACCCGGCCGTCCTCACGATCAAGCAGAATTGGGGTTCCCTGGCTGTCTCGTACTTGCACGGAAAGGCGTCTTTGGGCTCTCTGCGTCCCAGAGCGAGGGAGGGACCCGCAGAACGTGGGAAGCGGGCAAGCGCGCGAGGCAAACACCAGGAGCATTTTAAGAGTCCGTGTCAAGCGTAGAACCATATTTATTATGTACTCACAGTCCATTTAAAATATAAATACAAAGGCAAAATACATGACTCAGAACTTACCCAATAAAATAAGTACAATGATGTAATATATTACAATATCAGCAATATCATTACATGTAGTTCTGCAAAATATCCTTACAAATTTTGACTACAGAAATTTTTTAAAAAATGTAATAGTCTCCGTTACATAGTTATTAACATTGGCCAGTCAGTCAGTCACATACTGACTGGAGGATCTTCCAGGTAGTTTATTGAAATGTCTTATTTCTATTTAAAACATTAAAAGGAAATATATGGGAGAGAGACTCTGAAGCTTGCTCTCCATCTGGGGAGGGACAATTGATATAGGCCCATCCAATACAGCAGAGGGAATGTACAGGATCCGGTATTTAGGAATGATCACATTTTCAAGGTAGTTTGTACTACTCTGAACAACAATGGAAGCCAGGCCTTGGTGAATTGGGGAACCAGCAGCACCGGCGGTAGATAAAGAATACTGGATGGAGATTGATGCCCTTGATCCAGAGTACAAGAATAGAAACTGCTTGCAAAATATTTTGAGCAGAGAGAAAAGCGATCAGAAAAACCCACACTGTCTTTTATCCCTGACAGCTTTAGGCCGCTGGCTGGTGCAATTGTCTTCCTGGCAAGATGTATCGTAATTTAGGGCTTGCATAGGCAAGTTTTAGCCAGTACCTCCATACTCAACACCAAGCAAGGCATGGCACTGAGGAAGCCTGGCCTCAAGCCCTAATACGATGGCAAGTGCTTAGGTACTCTAATGAGCTGATGCTCAAAGACCGAACATACTTGATCTCACGGGAGAAAACCCCCAAATCCACACTGGGATTCCAAACTGCACTTGTAGCAACACATTAGCCCCAAGAGTGCAGCAAGAATGAACTGCCCTCTTTTAGCATAAAAATAGCAATCTACAGCTTTGGCACTTTTAGTTGCTGATCGTATAGCAAAGTTCAAGTGGGGCCATCCAAGAAGCAGACGACTGGCATGCAAGTCCCAAATATTTCAATTGTCTAACTTGCGCTATGCTGTGACCACTTATTCTGGGAAAGGTTCCTTGCAAAAGCCATTATCTTGCTTTGTTCCAACATTAGTGGTTAACGCGTTTTCATTACACTGGCCTACGAGTGATCACAAAGTGTGTTTCAGACCAACTTTATTAAAGGAAAGAACAACTTCTTGTCCCTATAAAAGTGTAGGAACATCAATTGTAGCCAGTTTTGGGATATGGAAGTCCAATGAGGAATATCTCTTTAGATAGGCATTAAGGTATGGATTAGAGAGTTTGCATGCAAATATACATGAAATAAACAAAGCCTGATATGCTCCCTTGGTGATAAGAACAATTTCACAGATAGACTTGTTCTTACCATATGACCTCAGCATACAATTTTTTCCTTTGTCTATTAAATCGAGAATTTTCACTTAACGGAAGCACTTTACGACTTCTCTTTGGCACTTTATGTCTTTTGGACCAAGGTCCTGCCGTCTTTTATCAGGCAAGGAAGAATAAAACTTAGTCCATGGCTTATCCCTTGAAATTGAATCAAAAGCAGAGTTCAGATCTATTTTTCTGCTCATAGTCAGTCAACAGTCAAATGTTGATCTAAAGCCAGCCTGCTCAGCTCCCAAAATATTTTCTTTCTCAATGCAAGTAACAAGATTACTAAGATAACAATTCACCGAGTACAGAAAACAAACGGATGGGCTGTGAGTTGGGAGGCTCCCTTTGATCTCCTAACTGGTTAGGATGCTTCCAATGCATAAGAGACGCATTTATTTATTTTATTTAAAGCTTTTCTATTCCATCCTATGCAGTTGAACAGTCCCACTGCTTTGTGTAAACAGGACTGCTAATGTAGCTGTTCACCATGTGACATGAACTTTCAATAGTTTGGGCACAATTAAATCCAGCCCTGGCCATATTCCAGATATTATTTGGGAAATAGTATCTTTCGTTCAGACTGGGTCACCAAGGCCCAATCTCACAAGTAAAAATTACCCAGGGAGGAAAGAAAGAAAACCACTGAAGCTTGTTTTGTAGGATCCCTAAACGGTGAAGAAAAATATGGTCCCCATATTCTCCCGACAAGCATTTTTATTGAGCCCAAGGGACTGGGGAACGCACCTGTAACTATTGACAAAATGTGTTTGGTGTCCTTTTCCAAAGAAGATTGCATCAGAATATGCCACTGTCTGTTTTTTTCCTTCTTGCTTTTCCCAGACCATCAAGGATGTATTAATGCCCCTTAAGATGGCAACGTGCTTGAGATAATACTCTACAATTATCTTTTGCAAATTAAGCATATTTCACTTCAAAACATTTCTTACCAAACTATGTTGTACTTGTGAATTTAAGGATCCTGGACTTTGCCTGCGTATCAGTTCCAAACCAGAAAGCAGTGGGGTGTATCATGAGTTTCAATAACAACATGTTTTGCATCTCTTAACCTTCAAGGAGTTTTAAAGAAAACACCTTAAGGTGTACAACTGCAGACCAAGTACAGTCTCCTAAATACCAGGGCTGGATCAGCTAAGTGGAAATTAACCCACGACTCAGTTTTAAAAGGGACTGAGAAAGTCAGAGCAAGATAAAAATCAGCACTTTCATGTCCGTCAGCCCCAGAGAAACTATTAATAAGGTCAAAAAGAGCATCAAGGATCATTGTGAAATCAACTGCCTCACTTCCCTTTGCAGAGATGTATGTACCGTATTTTTTGCTCTATAAGACTCACTTTTTTCCCCCTCAAAAAAGGGGAAATGTCTGTGCGTCTTATAGAGCGAATGTGTGTGTGCAGTAAGTCTGTCAGATGTGCAGCCCATGGGGAATGTGCCTGTGATTATGTGCCCATTTGATTCGGAATTTTTTTTTCTTGTTCTCCTCATCTAAAAACTAGGTGCGTCTTATGGTAAGGAGCGTCTTATAGAGCGAAAAATACGGTAAGTCAGCATGCCTGGATTTCCAATTCCAACCAGTTGAGTTCCACAGAAGAACTTTAAGCTGGAGGTTATTCAGGACAGAAACTCCAGATGATCAACAGGCAGAGAAACAGAGCAGGGCTGCCAAGTCATCTGGGTCCTGCCCCTGAATTGTAGGCTGTCAACTGACTGGATGAATCCACTCTAATTCTCCTCCTCCATAAACAAACATAGCCCTGTTTCTCATAGCTGGTCACTTGCTTATGTTCCTATTGACTACTGGATGGCTCCTCATCAATGGGGCCGTCGCAACCACTTCACTTCCCTGTCCATCATAGGGTGGGGTGCAGAGGAAGTGGGTTTATATTCTCTCAGAAGGGGGTAAAACCTAATCCATCCATTATTTATCCTTTTAGTCCAATTAGTGCTGTTATAAGCACAATTTTAATTAGTATCAAAAATGCTTCAAATGAAATAAGACTCTGCTACTCATTAACTCCTCAGCTAGGCAGTGGTAATTGAAAATCAACTCCTCATGTAGGCAATTATCAATTAGAGTTAAAATTATCTAAAATAAAACAAGGATAAAAACCAGCCCTCCCAAGGTATCAAAGGGATAAAAAATAAGAAAAAGACTCTTGCACACTTCAATGGTGCTTATTTTGGTAATAAACCATCAGTTTGTATACTCCCTAGAACCAAGTACAAATTTCATCAAGTATTATACATGTCCCCAATGCCCTGTTGCAAATCCCCGAACCTTCCCATCTGGGTCCGCCATGCCTGTCTTGGGTTGGTGCTACAGATACGCACAATCCTCAAAGAGCAACCAAGCACAAGGGAGAGGAACCGCTGAAGTTCCACCCTGATCATCCAAGCAGTCTCAATCAAAGAGAGCTTTCCCAGGGAATGTGGAGGAAGTCTCCTCGCAGACCAGGCAGACACGGCAGAGAGAAGCCGCGTTCTCTTTTGCCCACTACAGAAATCGTTAGATAACAAAGCTGCAAATACTGCTTTCAAGCACAACACCAAAGCACCCAGTCTCAACACTTCGCTCTTCATACCAGGGTGCTTCAAAGCTGCATGGCCTACTTAGAGTTGACCAGCTTCTTATGACTCCCACCACTTCAGGGAGCCCGGAGAAGCTGATGGCTTTGCACAGGTTCTTGCAAACAGCAAATTAGAAAGACAGCGGACTCAGCTTGCCAAAATCTGAACAAACCCTCCAGCAGCATCTGCCCTGGGAGCCCCCTTCCTCCGCTAATTACCTTGTCAATTCCAGTTGGCCTTGTCATTTTCATTGGGTTACTTGCAGCAAAAGAGTGGGGTATAATAATGATAATACACCCTAAACATCTGGGAAGTAACAACTGTCACAATTCCTCTCCATTGGCTATGCTGGCCAGAGCAGGAGAACACTGTAGGTTGTCGGCTAAAACGGCTTCCTGCACAACTCTTAACAGTCCAGGTGGCTTGTCTTCTTTTCTACCTGGCCACTCTATTTTCATTATCAATGTTCTCCTCTTCTTTCATTTCATCAGAATCAGAATTGCCTTGTGTAAGTGGCTCACAGACCACTGAATTACAGTTTCGGCACCAGAAACATCGATTGTTTATATAAAAAAGAAAAAATGCATGAATACAAGTTTGCACAATACGTCTACAAAAGCTTCTTGATCCAATGATTGCAAATTTCTCATTTGCCACATCAAATGTTAAAGTAAAAGCCCAATCATGGAAACTGTAAGTTAAGTTAATTTTAGCGGGCTTTCTGAAACCCTGCATCACAATTGCAATCGCAAACAGAATGATTAGGGAGGAAACCCCACTAATGCCCCCATATTAAGGGTTCTTCCAGACAGAGGGATACTGGCAGTAACAATCTCAAGGCTGCTCTTCCATCTTTTTCTCTAAAACAGATTTTCAATAGTTAATAGTTAGGAGGCTAAACAGTAGTAGTAGAAAAAACATGGGAGTGTTGAGGGGGGAAGACAACTTCTACATGCCCCACAAAATTCTGCAAATGAAACAAGGCGAATACAGTCTTGTCTGGAACAGGGATTGCAAATGCCATGCAGAACTCAAGTGGCCAGATGCAAATGAGCAGAGTCCTCCTGAACTTTTAATACCCGTGTACGATGGGGTGTAGCTTACATGAAAGGCAAAAAAATACAAAATAAATCTGAAAGCAAGTGACTTTTAGTTTAAAATACTAATGGCCCAATTCTATGGGTGTGTTTTGAGAAGTTATTCCCACTGAGATTAATGGCACTCCCAGGTAAGTACAGGTACCAAGCATGACTGACAATTTGCTCTACATCTCCCTACTGTTCAAGCTACCAGGGCTAATTGAGAGAGATCCTATGAATTCTAGGCAGAAATACTTGGGAACCCTAAGTTGCCCAGTGCCACTTTGCATGAAAAGGAATGTAGTACCTGCCAAAGGTGCTTGTACCAAGTATAATGACCAGGGACAGGTGGACCAAGTGCTAATTTGGTTTGCCCACTTAACCTTTGTGCCACCATGAAAATATTTTGCACCTTC
Source organism: Varanus salvator macromaculatus (assembly GCA_023646645.1). Classification (NCBI taxonomy): domain Eukaryota; kingdom Metazoa; phylum Chordata; class Lepidosauria; order Squamata; family Varanidae; genus Varanus; species Varanus salvator. The sequence goes on along the minus strand of JAIXND010000756.1, from coordinate 3,980,311 downwards.
GCAGTGTCCAGTATCTTGTGTACATCATGCCGCAACAATGCTAATTAAAACTTTTCAGTTCCAGGTTGCAACACAACAGAAAGTAGAGAAGCCAAGGTGGGGATAAACTCCTGCAAGGCACTGTATAGCTGCAAAAAGTATAATTATATACGTTCAGGAGCCTGTACGTATAGACATAGGCATGTTGCAGGCAAGCCCGTGAACACTTGAATAACTGGGGGGGAGGGGGAACAAGAGCTGCTGTTGCTGCTGTCACTATATGCCCAGAGACTAGGCCCACATCGGTGAACAGCTCAGAAGTAAAACTGAGCTGAAGATAAACGACACTGTGCAGTCTTACTCAGCAGTAACCAGTCCTGTGTTCAATAGTGTCTCCAGCAAGTGTGCAAGAGATTATAGCGTAAAATAAACTGAATTTATATGCCAGACATAAACTCATATATTTAAATATGGATTATTGCATAATCTAGAAAGTAAATGCAAAATTGACTCCATCACTTGAAGCAGAAATCTTAGAATTGCCCAAACCCCTGATGTTCTGTCTGCCCAGTCGGGACTCCTCTAACCGGAAAGTTTTATAGATTGGTAAACTGCAACCAGAACACAAAGGTCATTAGTCTTGGAGGTTATCAAGCACCACACGTCACTGACTCTCCATCTGATCTGCCAAAGAGGGCACAATTGCCAAGCGGTCCGGCCTGTTCGTCGCAAAGGTCATTTTCTAGGCTCATGCCTAACAGTGATTCGCCTGAAAGGCTTCCTGGTTTCCACGCGTCCTTCTTGCACTTACCTTTGTCATACTGGTACGCTGGTCAGGCAACCAGGCACGCTTTCACCTGATGGAGAGGTGATCCCTGAGAGGTCACGCAGTGTTTGCTGAACAAGCCCAAACTGCTGGGGCCCCGCCAAACCGCATACCCACACGATACACAAACCCGCAAGCTGCTGCACGGACGTTTTAGCAAATGGCCGGGCGCTAGAACGCCTTTGCTGTCCCGTCCGAAGCAGGCGGAGGGCAGGCGCAGTGGCTCGCCAGGGGCGCCCGGCAAGGCATGCAAGCCCGCCCCGCGCCCCGCGCCCTCCCGCGCCGCTTCCCTCCGCGGGCGCCGGGCGCTCCGGCCACGTGCGGCGAGCAGGCCCCGGCACGCCCCTCTCTCGCCCTCGTGGCAGCGGCCGGGCTCGCGGAGGGCTGCGGCGGTCCGGGCGGGCGCCGAGCGGAGGAAGGCGCATCGTCCCCGGGGCTGTGCGGGGCTCGCGGGCCGGGCAAGGGCGGGCTCCGCAGCCGGACTTGGTCCCCTGCAGCTCCCCGCGGAGGTCACGGCGCCGAAGGCCTGCCGGCTAACGGGGAGCCGCCTGGCCCGCGCTGCGACGGGGACGCAGGCCACGCCACGCCACGGATCGGCGGCTGCGCGCAACGAGCGGCGCGCCCGGGGGTCCAGCCCGCCGCTCCCTCCCGGCGGCGCCCCACGGACGCTGCCCGCATGCCGGGGCCGCGGACGGGGCCGGGCTTTACCTAAGTCGCGCGGGCTCCAGCTTGGGCTTCTTGGCTTGCGGCTCGTCCGCTGCCATCTCCATGCTCGGCCGCGCTGCCTATTTTTGCCGACGAGCCGCCCCGCTCCTTGCAGGGAAGCCGGCAAGGGGGCGGGGCGGGGCGCGGCGGCGGCGGCGGCGGCGGCGGCGGGCGGGCGGGCTGGGCTGCGCGCCGGGCGCCTGCTCGGGAGAGGAGCGGCGGCGGCGGCGGCGGCGGCGGCAGGGCGAGGCGAGGCGGCGAGGCGAGGCGAGTGCGCGCCCCTCCCCGCCGCGGGGCCACGCGAGCAGAGGCGGCCCGTGCTCGGCTGGCGGTGGGGCGGCTGCTGCGCCGGGTGCCGCTCGCGGCCGGCCGGCCGGGCGGAGGCGAGGCGAGGCGCGCCTGGACGCAGGCAGGGAGCCGGGCGCCCCGCCGGGGTGTGGCCGGAGGCGGGCCGGGCCGCGCGGGGGCTTCGCGGCCATCTTTGGCCGCCTCCGCCCGGTGCTGCGCGCGAGCCTCCCGCGGCGCCGGTGAGTGCGCGGACACGGCGGGCCTGGGCGCGCAGCCGCCCCGCTCCTGCGCGGCGCCCGCGCGCCCCGCCTGCTTGGTCCCGGGGCCGCCGGCTCGCTGCTGCTGCTGCTGCTGCCCGCGGCGCGGCGGCGCGGCTCGGGTGGGCTTGGCGGGGCGGGCGGCGGCGACACGGAGGCAGGCGCGGGCTTCGGCCGTGGGCGCCGCGGGCGCCGCTTCTCCGTGGGCAGGAGGCCAAGGGAGGACAGGGCCCGGCCCCGAGGAGCGTCCAAGCGGGGAGAGCCCCCGCCCGGCGATCGTGCTCGGGTGTTTTCCGCTGGAGTCGCGCACTCGGCGCCTGCTCGGGCGCAGCTCCCCTTGGCAAAGGAGCAAGCGATGTGTTCGCAGTAACCCTGTTCCTGGCGCCGCAGACGTCCCGCCGCGTTACTCCCGATCGGTGCCGGCGCGCGTTATCGTAGGGTTGCGGGAGGTGAGGCCGGGAGATGCACCTTGCCCTCCGGCAGCCAGCAAGTTCCGAGCGCAGTTGAACTGGGAGCGATAACATAATTTCCATCCATTAAGGGCGAGGTTCTAAGAAAATGAAATAACGAAGGCTGCTCTCACATAATTGGATTGGTTGGCCTGGCATAGCAATATATCGGCCAAGGAAATGATCAGACAACAGCAGCACCTGGAAAATGTATGCATTAACTCCCCTATTCGTGCTGTCATGAAATGAGCTGCTCAGCTGCCACAGGAGCTCCCAAGCGCGAAGGGGATGCAAACCAGACCGCATCTGATGCTTGTACTGAGCCGGGGTGAGCCTATTCTGAGCTGAGCGGGTGCTGCTGGTCTGGATGGTGCATCTAGACCGATCCCACCTGCTGCACTGCAGGTGAAGACCACTGCAGGCCTAGCGAGGCGGCCCGACCCTCAGGTGGCCAGCTGGTGTGCCCAGAGCAGGAATGGTGGGGCAAGATCCCACGTGGGCACAGCAGAGGCTGGGATAGTGCTGAGCCAGCGCTCTGGCCTTTCGGGGATCCACAGAGAGTCTAAGAAGCTCAGAGGGCCTGCATGCTGCCATTAGAGAGAGAGGGAACGGGCAACCAGGATGATGTTCTTGAAAGGATGCTTTCGCTTAGACTTAAACCTGGCTCCCTGGAGGGACTAAAGGGGCACCTGATCAGGCTGGCACCACACAGAGCCTGGCAGCGTTGTTAAGCTGGGCTATCTCTTTTGAGGCCGGTCGTTTGAGGAAGGCGGTGTGCCCATGTCTGCAAGCGCTTCCTCTCCAGAATATTTGAGATGGTGGGTGCAAAGCCGGTCTCTGCGCATCACACATGGGCGCTGTGCCTGCGCAGTGCCGCATTCGGGGAGATCCCTCTAGCTGAGCCTAGAATTTTTGGCAGGGGCCCCGTTCCCCTCGCCGTTGTTTAAATAGCTGGGCTCCACCATTTTCTCGGTTTGCCTTCCACTGCCTTTTGCCTCGGGGTCTCTAGCGATGCGACTACCTCCGCCTTTTCCTCACAAAAACCTTTCTTGTATTTCTTGCCACCTCCTTGATCTTCTGATCACCCTTTTCAATCTTTCCGCTTGCATTTACTCACCTCCCTTTTCAACCCCCCTTTCCCCGCTTCTATCGCTCGCAAAAATATGCAAGAAAACTCTCCATCATCTTTCGGATCCTTACACCTCGTATTCCTTGTTTCCACCCCGATGGCCCTCCACCCGGCGTTGTGTGAATGTGGCGCTAGGAGGCCTTCCGCCAATGGCGACTCTTCGTGCCTCTTTTGCCTGGGGGGAACTTTGTGGGACAGGTGCCCCCACTGCCAGGCCCTCTTCCAGCAGGCCCATAAAAACATCTCAGGAGGGAGATGCCAGGGGTGCCCCGGGCACCATGAGAGACGGCCCTGGCAGCGACCTGCGTGTATCGGGGTCCCCTTTCTGACCCCAGTTCCATTATTTATTCAAACATGTATTTATAAGGTGGGCACTTCATTATAGGGCAGGCGCTTCCACCGTCTGTCTCACTTCTTCAGCTGGCTTTGGCTCTTTCAGGAAGTTCTTTTTGCCCCACTTAACATTTTTCTCTTCCTCTTTCTGAAGCAAATCCAGTGCCTTGTTTTACATGCCTGATCTTTTCCTCGCAGGCTCCTCTTTCTGATCTTTGTGTGGCAGGCTGCCTTATGGGGTTCTGGATTTCAGATTCGGGGGGGGGGGTCAGTCTCCCACTGCAGTTTCAGATTGCAATGCAGCCAGTTGTGTTTACACACGGACTGACTTGTGTAGGCCTGCCCTTGCAGCTCCTTGGAGCCGCTGCACGGAAGCAAGGTGGGAGCAGACCGAAGCTCAGGCTCGCCTGCTTATTTTGACTAACACGCGTCTCTGTGTCTCCAACAGAAAATGATCCACAGTCTGTTTCTTATAAACTGTTCTGGCGACATATTCCTGGAGAAGCACTGGAAGAGCGTGGTCAGCCAGTCGGTGTGCGACTACTTCTTCGAAGCCCAGGAGAGAGCCGCCGATGTCGAAAATGTGCCTCCAGTCATCCCCACACCTCACCACTACCTCATCAGCATCTATCGGGATAAAATATTTTTCGTGTCTGTCATACAGACAGAAGTGCCGCCGCTCTTTGTCATTGAATTCCTTCACCGCGTAGCAGACACGTTCCAGGTGGGTCTGTAGGGCAGGTGCTCGGCTTCACACAGGAAGGTGCACCCTTGTTTGCCCAGCACGCGGGCCGGGCCGTACCTGGCCTTCCTGCCCGTGTGAGCCTTCCCCGTGGGCCCAAGCATGTTTAGCCGTATTTTACACACATGATCCAGCCTGCTTTTTCTTCGCTTCTTAGGCGAAGGTAAGCTGCGATTGTCCACAGACTATTCCAGGCCCTACCACTGATGGGACGGTTTCTCTGAATTTCTGAGTGGCACAAGATACATGCAGTTTTCCTATATGGCAGCAGTATCAGCATTGGGAGCGTGTTACATGTAAAAGCTTTACTGGTTGAGGAAGAATCCGTGCTTGCAGAATCTTTCAACAAATATGTGCTATGGCAGTTGCTAAATTATAGCAAAGGCACTTTCTGTTTGGGCTTGGCTTTCAGGTGCAGGTAAAGTTTTTACCCAGAATGAATTGCCTTCTTTGCATCCTCTGCCGCTTTAGGATTACTTTGGAGAATGTTCCGAGACTGCAATTAAGGACAATGTCGTTATTGTGTACGAGCTCCTGGAAGAAATGCTGGACAATGGCTTTCCACTGGCAACGGAATCCAATATCTTAAAAGAACTCATTAAACCCCCCACCATTCTGCGCTCTGTTGTCAATTCCATTACAGGTATGTGCGCAGTTCGGAAATGTGACCAGGTCTTAAATTATTAACTTCGAAATCAAAGTTTGGTTCTTCCGTCCCTCTCAAAATTTGCTGTTTACGTGTAAAAGCAAGCAGTGGGGGGAACCTTTGGTGATTTATCCATTTCTAGTTCTTTAACCCATTAGTGATCCATGAGAGAACCCATTCTGCAACCCCGTAAGCGCTGGTTTCCTTGACATGAATTTCGTCAAAGTTTTTTGAACGGCTCCAGTATAGATTAGTTTATAATCTAGATACACTGGAACTCAAAAGTGTATTTGAGGCATGACTTCCTTTTGCAGAAGTGGCACTTCTTTTCAGCAAAGGTTATTCTTCCATATGCTAGACTATGTGGCATGTAACTTCTGGAATACCTTTTTCAAACATCAGCACTGGTTCACTACTTTCCCATCTTCTGGTACGGAGACTGCTTTTTATGACAGGCCTCGTGTTTTTCTCGGATTATTGATGTTTTACTGGCTGCTTTGACTATTCTTGTCTTTCAAAGGCAGCAGCAATGTGGGAGATACTCTGCCAACTGGACAGCTGTCAAACATCCCATGGAGAAGAGCTGGTGTGAAGTACACAAATAATGAAGCTTACTTTGATGTGATTGAGGAAATCGATGCCATTATAGACAAATCAGGTAAGATGTTTTCCAAGCTGTTTTCATCCTTGGGAAGTGTGAAGCTGAATAATAGCACAACAGGACTGGAAAAATCTGCCTTTTAACTAATTCCTAACTCTGTTCCATCTATGAAAACCCACTTCATATTATCACTTATATAGTAGTTTAGATGCTCACTCCAAAGGAGTCTTGGCTTCTCTTTACAGGTAGGAGTTCCCTTTATAGAAACTGTGCTTATTTTTCTCCAACATGGTTTATTTCTGTAATTGCTAGGCGAGCTAACCTGTAACTTGTAAGGTCAGCACTATCCCATATTACAACCGGTTGAACCGGTCGGCTTTTCCTAAAGCCAGCTTGTGAGCTCACAGAAACATAGAGTTGACCTGATGCAGCTCTGTCTCCTAACTGCAGTGTTCGTAAGTATCCGCAAAGAAAGTAGCAGCCCTTTGTTCTAGAGTGGCGTTCAAAAAAACAACTCCGGATGTTGTTTGTTAGCTGCCCCAGGGTGAATTATGTCCAGGGAACAGAAACACAATGTAGAGTATCTAATGCTTCCAGTGCTGGAACCCTTTTAAAGAGCTAACACTTGCATAAGCCAATTTCCTTTTGAACAGGCTCTACGGTCTTTGCAGAAATTCAAGGTGTTATTGATGCCTGCATCAAGCTCTCGGGGATGCCAGATCTTTCACTGTCTTTTATGGTAAGCCGAGTTCCTCTGGCTCTTTGTTGCAAATTGGTTGACTGTTGAAAATCATTTATTTTAATCGGTGAAAGGAAGGGCTGTAAAGTCGGCCGCTGCTCCGGTGGGAGCGTCTAGCCTTTTGTAAGGAAGGGTGAGGGATCAGAGCATGAACAGCGGCGTGAGGGTTTCTTCACCAGCTTCTGGTTATTTTTTAACTAGGAACTTTTCCTAGCCATGCATCATAGTTTTTTAAAGTTAGCTGTCCTACATGTGCAACTATATAATATGCTTTGATTGCTCCAGCCCCCTCCCACACACATTTTTTGAACCATGCAGTGCTGTTTTGGGGGAGACAAAAGGACATTCAACATCCTTTGAGAGAGTCTCCCAGTCTTCAGGCCGCACCAGAAAATGTAAGAAGTCCACCCACTGCCTCAGTGACTCCATCCAGCCACCTCAACCTCTGCCATCCCCTTCTCCTTTTGCTGTCAATCAGGGGGAGTCCTAGCTTCTCAATAGGTGTCCAAAGTATTTGAGTTTCATCTTGAGCATCTGGCCTTGTAAAGAGCAGTCAGGGTTGATCTCCTCTAGGACTGACCAGTCTGATCTGTTCGCAGTCCAAGGGGCTCACAGGAGTCTCCTCCAGCACCACAATTCAGAGGCCTCGGTTCAAGCACACAGCTGCCTCAAGAGGGTGTTGAGTTGCATTGGAGCAGCACACCCCTTAGACCGGAGGCCGGGCGGGAGTCTCGGGCACTACCTTGCTGGACAGGGTTGCCAGGAGCATATTGCTTTGCCCAACCTGAGGTCTGAAGAAAGCGGAGAAAGTAGCATGCTTAGTTTTTGCCAGCATGCAAGATTTTGCAGAAGCTGGTGTAGATTACCCGTTCTTTATTAAATAATAATCATCATTAAATAAAGCCATCTTGTGCATTGCTACTTACTGTGTTCCTTGGTGCTTACTCCTCGGTAAGCATGCATTGCAGCGAAGCAGGAATTTCAGCCTGGGACTTTGCTGGGAGAGAAACCGCTTTTGAGGGATGGGTCCCCCAGACACCACATAAACACCAGGAGCGGGCTCATGTAGGGCTGCGCTGCCAGTCTTGGTGAAATAGGGCATGGGTGTGATTTGCCAAAGGCCAGCTCGCGAGTTTAACTTAACCGGGTTTTAAGTATGCTTAGACGCACCACTCATGCATCTTGGTGGTTCATACTCCTCTGGGTGCTGGTCATGGGAAAAGCTTCTCTTGTTTAACTTCCTGCAGAATCCAAGACTACTAGACGATGTTAGTTTTCATCCTTGCATCCGATTCAAGCGCTGGGAGTCAGAAAGAGTCCTGTCCTTCATTCCTCCAGATGGAAACTTCCGATTGATCTCATACCGAGTCAGCTCACAAAAGTAAGTTTGCAAGGACCAGACATGTGTGTGGAAATGTGAAGGCTGGGAAAAAATGGAAGAACTGGGGGAAGCCCATGTTTTCTTCATTTTCCCCCGAGGATGTCTTGTGTCCTGTCCCATTGAACATTTTTGGATTATTTATTGATTCATGACCTTTATTCCTTCCAAATGGTTTCTAAGAATTACATAATGTGAGGTATATGGACATTCTGAGGCCATGGCAAAACTTAGATTTAACTCACTCTGTAGGGTTCAAAATGAAGTTATTTTTTACGGGCCCAATGTATCTTTTAACTGCTGCCACTAAACTAATTTTAGGTACCCAGAAGAAATGTAGGATCCAATTCTTGTAGCTTAGAGACAGAATGGACACACTTTTCAAAGATGGCTTTATTTACAAAAAGAAAATAAAAGGTCACTCTTGAAATAATAGGTTGGGATTACTTTAGAAGTTCGTAATGCCAGTTAAGTGAAGTGCATCTGGGGAGTTCCCCTGGACCCTTGGTTTATTTAGGGCAGAATAGCGCAGCTTTTGAGCCACAGGCTGATGGCATCCACCATCCCTGAATGGTGCTCCCAGGGAGGACACAGTCCCATCCGTTGTCCACTGGGTGATTGGACGCCCCCAGACTCGGAGCCACCTCTCCCCATGCTGCCAGATTCCCTGGGTGAGCTTTCCAGCCAGTTTAGCAAGGGTAGGGGAAGAGGTTGGAGGGGCTCGGGGCAATTCCTATCCTGCCTCCGATCATTTCCCTGCCTGCAAGGAATGGACTGGAGCGCAGAGTGGGAATTGCAGAGCAGGTCTGAGCAGAAGTGGGGTGTTAGGCTCCACTCACGTTGGGGCTGGGGAGCCCGTGAACTCGCCATTCGGGACCCCCCCCCCCCTCGTTCCAGGCCCTCGCTCGGTGTAGCAGCACGTCTGCGTACAGCGAGCAGTGAATCCCCCCACCTGCTTCCTCCCACAAGGCCTTTTCCCGTTCCTCTTAGCTTAGTGGCCATTCCGGTATACGTGAAGCACACCATCAGTTTCAAAGAGAATTCCTCTTCTGGGCGATTCGACGTTACCATCGGGCCCAAGCAGAATATGGGGAAGACGGTGGAAGGCGTGGTCATGACAGTCCACATGCCAAAAGCGGTGCTCAACATGAACCTCACGGCCACTCAAGGCAATTACACCTTCGATCCCGTCACTAAGGTGAGTCCCAGATGAGGGCTGGGCATCTCAGGCCCTCTTGCTTATCCGGGCCTCCTTTGCCCTAGTCTGCCGTCTGGGCGATTCTGCAGGCAAGCCGCCCATTCTGGAGCTATCCAGCTCCGTGCCAGTGCAGGAGATCTGCTGCCGATGCACCTCGGACAGGTGCTCATTTTGCCTCTGCCTAAGAGCTTAACAAAGAAGTTTCCTTTTCTACTGTCGAGGTACAAGGACGGATGGCTTGGTCCACACGGAGAGACATGGATGGCCTTGTACACCGTGAATCTGTCCCATTCCTTGATAAAGCTGTCCTGGGTTGTTGGACTGTGACCACAGCTCACAGTTCAGCCACATACTGTGTGAGGAAGGGCAGCCTGTTGGCGCTTCCAAGTGCTTGTTTGGTCAGCTGTTTTCGTACTAGGAGGGACAAAGGTTCTGTCTTCTCTTTCTCGGTACCATGCATAGTTTAGAGACACCTCTGTTGTGTCCTGCCTTACTCATTTTTTCTGAGCAGTGTCAAATGTTGAGATGGTCTTCAAAGGGAGGGCTTCCCCCCCCCCCACACACACACACACAATTTTGCTTGCTCCCTTGTAGCTTTTGCTCAGTTCAGCAGTGCCGATTGGACAGATGATGGGAGCAAACCAGTTTGCTTTGGAACACTTTGTCAAGCCTTTATTCGAGTCCTTATGAAAAATGCATTGCACGGGTTAGCTCTGGAAGAAAAGGATGCTTCCAGCCAGAGAGCCAGAGTCCCTGGTGGAAGCCTCACGGAGTGCTGTCCTAGGGACACTGTGTTTCCCCATCTGTCCTCCTGCCGCAGCTGCGGCCACCACCACCCGAGCGCATGCATGCGCGCACGCACAGCTGCAGTGCAGGGATGCTGGCGTCGATTTCCTCTGCAGAACGGCTGCAAGGATTGCCAGGACACCGTTACGAGATGCGCAGCTCGCCGTGGGGAAGTGCCCACCGTGGTGGTTGTTTTCTAGGTGTTGGCGTGGGATGTCGGCAAGATCACCCCTCAGAAGCTGCCCAGTCTGAAAGGGATGGTGAATTTGCAATCGGGCGCCCCCAAGCCAGAGGAGAACCCCAGCCTGAATGTTCAGTTCAAGATCCAGCAGCTGGCCATCTCAGGTGAGAACAGCCCTGGCAGAGGTGCTCTCCTGCCAAGACGGTTGTGTGAATCTGGCAGGCTGGGATGAGGTCGTCTTTTTCCGACCTTGGAGGAGACGATGCTTCTCCTGGTGCCGGCGGGGGGCTTTTGAGAAAGCTGTGCACCCCGAATGCACGGATTGCGCTTTGTCACACTGGGATATTCCATACTAAAAGCGTTCATGCCGCACATTATTTTACGATCGTTAGATTTTTTTAGCTGCACCTTCTTGTGCTGCAAGCCACCCAGTGTCACTAGCAAGCTTTGTCTGAACAGAGCAGCTCACGGCAATTGTGTGGCGCAATGGCCGTTGCCTGGTTGCAGGGCCCCCCCCCCCCCGGTGGCCAGGTCAGGCAGTTCCTCCCACAGCCTGCCGTGTCCCTGGCAGCCAGAGCTTTGTGGCTCCTTCAGTGGAATTTTCTAGGTCAGGTTTTCCCTCTGGGCATTTTAAAAAGCTGTTTGCACAGATGTCACAGGCTTCTGTGCCAGTCTCCAGGTTCTTTGTGGATCTGCTTTGCTTCCGTGCCTGTTGATACTTAACTCAGTAACCAGGTCTCACTCTTAGAACAGGCTAGGGTGCGGGGGAGAGAGAATCTCTCTGCTGCCTGACTGCAGAATTTAGTCGCTACATGACTGCGCCAGCCCGGGAAGGGAAGGGCAGGTTTCATCAGAAAGTGAGACAAATGCTTGATTCTGTACGCTTGGAATCTTAACCCCCACAAGTGGCTAAGGATTTGCTGAAAGAGTAAGATAGGAACGTAACAGGCTTTGAAGGACTCCAGCTGGCAAGGCATGATGGGAGGAAGAGCTGAGCAGTACCAGCAGGGCTGTGGGTTCTCTCCCGCGGGCCGGAAGGGGCCGGCTGGCCCTCTGCGCCTTGAATGGCTGAGCTTCAAAGCGGGGAGAGCAGAGATGGCCTTCCACATCGGTCATTTCTGATGCGGGCTTCCAGCTGGCCTTTCGCGGGAGTTCCTAGCCCGCATTGCAAACCATTGTAAGACTGCTGGCTCACAATCTTTCTGAGAGATTTTAAGCACGCTTTTGTTCCTCGTTTTAGGACTGAAGGTAAATCGCCTGGACATGTATGGAGAAAAATACAAGCCGTTTAAAGGTGTGAAGTACATTACAAAAGCAGGGAAATTCCAAGTACGAACATGAGACGCACGATCCCTTCCTGGCAGAGCAACGGCGGCTTCATAAGTGTCTCTTTCCATCTGAGGGGAAAATGAGACGAGACGCAGGGCCTTTTCACTTAGGTGCAAATTTCTCTAATCCGATTGATTGATTCCCACGAACTGCAGCCCTTCGGATTAAACCATCCCTTGATAGGTCTTTCTATATATGGCTTTCAAGTAAGAATAACTTTCCGTAAGTGTTTCCTTTTTGTAGACCACTTTGTTCACGAAGTGTAATTACAGCCAGCGACTGTCTGTAGAAGCAGTTAGTGCTGCCGCGAGGCGGCCTCCGTACACCGAGGCTGGACGAGCGGCTGCGAGGAGCACAGACCCGTCTGGCCAGCTCCAAAGCAAACAGAAGTTCTTGCAGCCTGTCCAAAATGGGCACGCCAGGGTTTTGGGAGGCCTGTTGGGAAAAGCGGGGGCCAGGGGGCTGGCTCCCCGTGAAAGGGGCCATCGGCGGTCCCAAACCGGCTCTCTCTCCAATGTTCACAACACGCGGCCTTTTTAAGCCAACTGGTTTGCCTTGCCAGCTTCCAAATTCAGCAGACAATCTGTAGCCGATCCTGTTTTCTACAACTCGCTTTACTTTGAAGGTGCAAAATATTTGGGGGTGAAATCTTCGTTTAACATGTACCACAACTTTGAAGGTCTTTTCCCCCCACCGCACTCCATGCCATGCCCACCTGAAGAGCAGCTTTCCACGGGTGGCAAGCTCTGTCGAATGGTTTACTTGCCTGTTTGTAATAAATAAAAGGAAACTGCTGCACCAGCTTGTCTTTCCAGTAACTGTTTGGCTTTCTAATCGCCTGTGAGCAACATGACCATCACTAAACCAGGTGGGAAAAGTTGGATTCAGACCTCGTCCTGGACAAAAGCCCCCAGGAATCCTTGACATCGCAGCTGGCTCGGCTTCTCGTGAGAGCCTGCACAGCCCGTGCGGTGGCAAGAGTGCTGGGCCAGGAGATCCAGGTTCGAGTCCCCACGTGGTCGTGACACCCAGTGGCTGACTTTGGGCCAGTCACTCTCAGCCCAGCCTACCTCGCAGGGCCAGTAGCATAAGGATAAAAGCCTCGGGACCCTCACAAGAGGCAGGATGCAAGTGTAGTGTAGTTGAAGTATGATTCTGGATCCAACCGCATGTGATTTGGTTAACCTTCGTAGGAGCTACACAATGCAGGTGAAAGGATTTTCGCAGCCTGGAGGCAAGACACCATGTTGCTTGTTAGACGCAAGAGGGAAAATGTGCTGCTCTGAGCAAATTCGATGAGCTGCTATAAATTTACTCTAACGTGCTGTCTATACAAACAGTGCTATCGGTTACATTACTCTGGCTGGCTTCACACGAATACGGTAAGCCCCTTGGCGGTGTTCACATCCATGTGGTCAAAATTCTAGCACAGCAGTTCTGTGCTGCCTTTCCCCACTACCAGGATCCTTACAGAACACCGGGAGAGATGTCCACAGTCTGTCCGGGTTGCATGTTTGACAGATGATCACCCGGGGTCTATGAGCAACCCCCAGAATAGGAGAACACGCCTGCTTGCTGTCCAGCCCCAGTTTTAAACTCTCCTCCTCCGGTTCTGCCCTTTGCCAAGGTTTTCTGTTCCCAGAGAGGAGCGCTAATAGTCCGTGTACGCTCTTCCGTACAAAACATTTTTATGGCTTCTGCCTAGCAGGGAACTTTTCATTTAAAAACACTTAAAAGTATTTCCATTCCAACCTATTGGTTTATATACAAATGCATTTTTATTTTGTTTGAACAGAACAAAGGAGGTTGAAAATATTAGCATATACAACAAACTTCTGGTTTATAAACAAAGGTATTTAGTGGCAAAATGCTCCTAACTGACATTCAAGTTTGCTTCATTAGGCCTGATGGACAAGAGTGCTCAGGAAAGCTTAAGTTGCATAAGTTGTAAAGGATATTAACTCCTATAAAAGACTTTTGAGCTTAGGAAACATTCTGAAGAAGTATCAAAGGCAAATACGATACAGAGCTTTCCTTCAAACATTCCTTAACAAAAACAGTCTTTGGTATAAACCATCATGTAATTAAAGGCATTAGTAATATTGCATTAATACAAAAGTCAAGCTACTAAACCGTGATTTAAAAAGCTTGTGATGAAAGGCTGAACTATGAGTTGGTAAAAGACCTTCCACAAGGAAAGCTGAAAGGCCCTCTGGAGTTCGAGTTCACCCAAACCGAGCGTGGGGCAAGGCACCCGGGCTGAGGGGGTGGCGTTCCTTCCCGTCTGGCTGCAGCTACTCCAAAGGTTAGGTGACGATCGGGGCACCGGGCGGTCGGCCACTAGGCAAGCCCCATGAAGGGGGTGCACGGGAGCTTCGCTGCTCCTGGCAGTGGCAGAGAAGTCCCTGAAAGGCCATGCTTGCTGTGCATTTTCCATGTCAACTGAACCCGGGAGAGGACGTCGCAGCGAGGCCCCAGGAAGCGAGCTTGTAAGCAAGCGCTGCCCGGCCTGTCCGCTCGCCCAGAGGGCATGCGTGCGCAGGCCTCCGCGCAGGAATTCCTGCCGCACGCACGCGTGGGATCGCGGCAACATCACCGCTCCTCTGCTAATGCCCGAGCAACGCAGCAGTTGGGCCGATCGATGCCCGTTCAGGCGCATCTCCTGCTCAAGGCAAATGTGCTCGCGCATTAGCATCCGTGGAGCTTGCGTGGGAAATGCCCTGCAGCGTTGGGCCCTATGTCATCCGGCCGTGATCGGTCCTCGAGGAGGGCTAGCCCTCGCCTGCCTGAAAGGGGCCGCCTGGGTTGACTGCGGATGGGGGCTGGACCGAGGAGGCATCGGCCCAGTGTTTTGCCACAAGGTGTGTAAGGCCTGAAGTGAGGATGGTCGCCGAAGCCTCCCGGGAAATTGCTATCGTACCTCCAATGCCTCCCTTTGGTTATTAGCTCAGAAAAGCGAGAAGATGCTCCACTACTAGAGGTAGAGCAGAACAGGCGCATCTCAGACAACCCCTTGTGTTCTCCTAATGCTGCCTTGAGCAAGTGCAGCTGGAAGTTGGAGGCAGGCAAGCAAGCGCATGAATAGGTGGCCCCAAGGGCAGGGAGCAGCTACTCTTCACCTCCCCTGCAGGAGTGATGCACGGGAGACGCGGCTGCCCCCACCACTGCGGCCGGCATGCAACTGCTCTCAGCAAGGAGTACTGGTCAAGTTCAACCCCGCAAGGCACTGAGCCAACTTTACAGGTAGTCAGGGGAGAGCTATTCCCAGTCTGATGGCTCACAGGTGACTCTTGGGCAGAAACAAGCCAGTGGCCTCAGCTTCTGAGCACAGCACCTGCTTCCCCCAACCAAGGGAAATGTTGGGGAGGAAACTTTTAAACACACCTAGCCACACACCTGCTTAGAAAGAAAAGGGAGCAGAAAACAGAAACCCCGGACTACTTTGTTTTCTGATTGTCCCTCACAACAGCTAAGTGAAAAAAGAGCATCCCAGAGTTTCAATCCAAGTTAAAGAGAAATCCTCATAAATCGCCTTGTATAGAAACCTGTGGAATATACAGTGCATAACGGTGCAGGGGATGGGGAGAGCCTGGTTGACAGCATAGTGTTATGAAAACAGATCCAAAACACCCTCGTCAGCAAGAGAGAGAGAAGCAGTCATTCTGGAGTCTAACTATGGTGAGGTTACATACCGAAAGAGCGCGAGCTCAACCCATGGTTAAACTCCTTTCGAATGGCGCTTCATGGGACTCGTTTAACCTTCGCAGCACCTTTTAGCCGTTACGAAACTCTCTCCGCTTCACAAGGGATCCCATTGCAAAAGCCAATGCCTGGGGAAGGGACAGGCTCTTTACTGGTACCAAGGAGTTTTCCGGACCCAGCGCAGAGTAAATCCAGCATCTGTTCTAATCTTAATAGAGGCAGCTTCGGCTTCTCGGACCGTCTCCTTCACTGACTGCATCAAGTTCTGGGCATTGTGGACCAGCATCTCAGTGGCCTGCAGGAGGGAGAGAGGGGGAAAGGGTTCAAAGCACGGTTTTGGAAGACTGGCCTTCTTGCTTGTACCCATAGCCAGGCTTTTGGCTAAGGGAGTAGCTGTGGACAAGCCACATGCCTCAACAGCCTGAACCCAAAGACGCCATTTGTGTGTGATGGTGGCAAAGGGGGTAAAGTCAGGCATCTGGAATATTCCACACTCGACTGGCCAGCTGTGTTGCTGCCTGACATTCACACCTGAACACTAGCGTTACCTGTGGGTTAAATGGTGGGTTACTATTAAATTAGGAGAACCTGATTCTCCCTGACTGCAAAGAAACCGATGCATGGAAAATGCCAGTGCTGGTGAAGAACTTCACACAGATGAGAGGGATTCTTCCCATAAACAAAAACCTGGAGGCCCTTTGAGGACTCAGTTGTGGCCCCTTAACAGCAGTATGTCCGCCGAGCGTACGCTCCACAAAAAGCGCGCCCGCAACTAGACGGACCGTGCACTCAGAGAAGCGCTTCCTCAGCACTTTGCTAGGTGATATGCACTCATCTTTTTCTCAGTGTCCGTGTCAGAAAACATTCTGGATACATCCCGGGTGTGAAGAGGCCCTTATACATAAGCTCCCCCCTTTTAAAATTTCGGGAGGCAGAAGACGAGCGGAAAAGAGGAGAACTCGGAGGCAGCGCCTGCTCTCTCCAAGGGCCCGTCGCCCGTGCGGCAGGCAACCCAGGCGAAAGGCAGTCGGGGGCATCACCTGCTCAGACTCCTCGTCACTGATGTTAGTCCGGCCCAGCATCGTCGCCTTGACGGTGGAGAGGATCTTGAGCTGCGTGCTGATGGTTGGGATTCGCTCGCAGACCTGAACAGGGACAGAATTGCAAGCTGCTCAAACCGCCCACTTGCGGGACTGTTTCCTCCCACACGGGAGACCTTCAAGGCACAACTGGGCAGCCCTCCGAGCGGGGTGGTGTGATGTGGTGCCCTGCACCAGCAGAAGGGTGGACCCGATGGCCTTCGTGCCCTCTTCCAACTCGACTATTCTAGGATTCTCAAGGAATGACTGGCTAGCACTGCTCAAGGAGGATGGGTCCCCCGAGGGGCATCCTTAAAAAGAGGAGGGGGATGAGGATAAGCAGGCACTGGCCGTTTCCCCGGAGAGGGGCCAGCTCAAATCCGAGCCAGCTTGCTTCCCTTTGGCAGGAGGGGAGCCATTCAGGCAAGGTGCTGCCGGGGGGGAGGAAGTGCCGGCAGGCAGGATCTGCAATCATTTTACCACAGCCTTTGACCCTCCCAAGCTTCCAGAGGAGCTTCCACTCCAAGCACTCAGAGAACTGCCTCTTGTCGGAAGGGCCCATCAGGCACAGCTGGCCGCACAAGCAACCGTCTCTTCTCGACCCCTCCGCGCTCTCGCGTGGCAGTGAAACTGTAGTGCCGATGGGCTGGGCTGGGCCGGGCCGGGCCCCCAGATCATCCAGTCGCTCGGGGAGCAAAACTGCCCGTGGTGCTTTTGGCTGAGATTAAAAAATGGGGCAGGAATTGGCAGAAAAAGTGGGACCTCAGTGAGGACTGTTGTACTACGTCTAAACGCTGCTGGGGAGCTGTGCCAGCTTTACCGAAGCACCGGAACCCGATGATCCCAAGCGGGCAGCGAGGAACCAGCTGCGAAGGGGTGCCGAACATCACCCACGGGCGTCCACCAGCCAGTCCATCCCTGGATGGCACACTTGCAGGATTTACGGCAGGGCTCCTGCTCCAGGCAGCCACATCCCACACCTCCACCGGTGCGAATGGCCCGCACCGAGCCAAGCGCTCTCGGTTCCCTGCCTTCTCCAGGTGGGGCTCACCTGCAGGAGGTTTGTCCGGATGCGTTTGTCGGTGCACTGCTTCGCCACCTCCTTGGCCAGCCGCGTCACTTCATCCGAAGCCTTCGCGATGTCCTTGGCACACTGGATGAGGGCCCGCTTGTTCCCGCTGCCGCCTCTCACCAAGCGCGACATCTCAGCCATGAGGAGCGCCATCCGCTTGGCGGCTGCGATGATGTCATTGCCCTGGAAAAGGAGGTGAGCAGCCGTGAAAGTCGGGGACCCAGACGGCGCTGCAGGCTGCCCCCCGCGTTCCACAAGCGAGCCCTCGCCCTGGAAAGATGGGGGGGTGTTCTGTGCAGTGCCCCCGCTTCTCCGCGAAGAGCGCAGCCGATCTCACACAAAGGCCAGGGGTGAAAGAGTTTCTCTCCCAAAACTCGGTGAAATCAAGCTTCGGCCAACCCCCCTCCCACCCCCAAATGGTGAACACAGAAGGTTAGTTTTCCTGCAGAAGTGAAAGTGACTAAGTTCAGACCGTGTAAACTTTCTCAGTTAGAAATGGACTGTTTTAATAAGGGTGCAAGGAAGTGTCTTAAAGCAAGTTTAAAGCATCCAGTTATGACGGTGAATATCCTTAATATGCAAACAGGCAAGTATATGTGGCAGTGAAATTTTACAGTTTATTTTTTATTGCACGTATTTTATTTTATTTTATTTTATTTTATTATTTTATTTTTATTCATTCATTCATTCATTCATTCATTCAAAACTTTTTTAGGCCGTCCCTTACTGTGTTCCGGGGACGGTTTCACAATAAGACAAAATAGAATAAAACACAGCATCTTTATCTTTTTAAAGACTTTTCCAGGTATGGAAAGCGATCTGTTACACAGTCGCCCTGTAGAGGAAGTGACACCCAGGTCTTCCAAAGGAAAAACCAAGAGGGTGTGCAGCATTCAAATCTACTAATCAATCCTTTTGATTACCTACACTCCAAATGTATAAATTAATTGGGCAGCAGCATTTTAAAATGGTTGTCTTTGGTGGAAGGTTTCCAAAAGTGAGAGAGGCTGGCCCACCTTCAAAGAGGCACTCCTCCTTCCATGCCAGAGGAGCGGCTTCTTCCAAGATGCTATGCTGTGGCCATATTCAGAAATATATTCTTTCTTCTAGGTGAGCTTTTCTTCATATGCAAACACATGCAAATTTAATGTATTAGTTGGGGAACCATACCATTATATCAACTAAGGCTTCTTTCCCCAGAAAGAGTTACTGAAAGAACTACTGGAGTACAATCCGACACTGAAATGAACCTTGCTGAGTTCCGTGGGGTTTACTCCCAGAACGTGTGTTCAGGATGGTAAAGCTTAGAATAAAATTGCACTTCAGTGGAGAAAAGGAAAGACATCTGACATAGTTTATCCGCAGCAACAAGTCATGGGTGAATTAAGCATGAAAACCAGCTGCGTTCAGGGTTCATTCGTGCCAGTAACAAGCTGGCTTGTTTCAGGGAAACTATGGCTGAGATTAACCACAGTTTGTCATGTTTGGGTGAAAGGGTAAGCAGCAGTCATCCAAAAATGGAGCTTCCCGTCTCCGCCTTGCAGCCACTCTGCAGGGGACGACGGGGAGAGAACAGCAGCCCGAAGTTTGCTGTAGCTCAATCCCATCATGACAAGCCCAGGTTTATTATGTATCCAAGCAGCAATTCAAGGGGAATGTCTAATTTTAACACTAACGCTATCAGGCGCTGTTTTGAGATGAGGTTCTGTATTTACTGAGGGACGCTTTAAGCTGGCATTATTTGAAATTATGGAATTATTGAAATATGATTGCCGTAAGAATATCCAAATCCAAGCGATCGGTTGTTAGAGTTTTTAATTACGCAGTGAGGCTATGAAGAGTGCGGAGTTAATGTGACAGGTTGACCTGCCCAGCTGAAAGAAGCCAATCCTTGCAGCCTGAGAGGCGGACTCCGCGCCTTGACATTTATGCAACAGAAAAGGCAGCCCAAAAACCAGGATGCAACGTTCCGGAGAGCCGCATTTGGCAGCAGCGGCTTGTCCAAGACTCGCTTTGGAACGGTACACAGAGAGGGCCGTGTGTGCACACAAACGGGATCGGCACGCACGGGCAGCCATGCGTGGACTGACACAGGTATTGTGGTGCTCTGTCCCCTGGTGAGTGTGAGCCAGGCCAGCCAGCGAGGGCTCCCTGCTGGGCAACGATCCAAGGAACCCGCAGAAAGATCAATCCTTTTGATCCCCGGTGCGGCCTCATGGTCAGGGCAGAGGTGGTTGTGACGGGAGGCCGGCCAGGTGGCTGCACACGTGGGGTGAGGCAGGGAAGGGGAAGGAGAGCAGGAGGGAGCGCTGCTCCCGGAAGCACGATCCAGCGGGAGGTCTCCCTGCACACGCCACCCCTTCGATGAAAGGGGGGCTGGACTGCACCCCACCCTGATTGGCCCGTGGGGAGTCAGCCTCTGGATTTGGGGCCAGGTGCCAGCCAGTCCTGGCCTTCTGCTGTTTCCATTACTCAGTGGGAGTGGGACACAGGAAGGGAGGAAGGCCGGCTGGCCGGCCAGATTTGCATGGAGGGCCTATATACGCACACCCGCTCCCCGCCCCGGCCCATGGCCACAGCACAGCCACGCGGCGTCCTCGCAGCATGCGTGTCCCCAACGTGAGGAGGTGTCCCAGCATCTTGGAAAAGCCCTGCCAGTGCCCGGTGGCAGCCAGCCCCTTTCCATCTCTGCCGCAGACCACGGAGCGCCATCCACCCCGCGCCGGGGGAGGAGAATGAAGCCCGCGCGCCACGAAGTCTGAACTTAGCGACTCAGGCACCCAGCACGGCCCGACGCCCTTTCCCGCAGCCAGCCCTTTACACACAGCCAAGTGCGAAAGTGCAGCTCCAACTGCTTGGCAAGACTGTCGCGGAAAGCCATTCCTCGTCTGGCCAATGTTATCGCGGCGTCACTGATGGAGAGGCACAAAGCACACCGATGCGGGTTAAATGATGGCGGTGGTGCTGGCGACCGCTCCCTCGCCACCCGAACGTTACGGAGAGGGCGTCAGCCGTGGCTTCACAGGTAGGCAGGCGTCTTTGGGGCTGCGTTTTGAAGGCCTTTCCAGTCACCGCTGCCCTGAAGGGGCAGCTTAGGCCGAGGACAGCAGAGCGAGGAAGCCTCATGAAGGAGGAGGCTAACGCAGGAAGGCGTGCGCCAAACGAAGCCGTACCCTGGCCCAGCAAGACTTGTGAAGCCACCCTCAATCCTCGACAATGAAATGCAGACACACTCCGGTTCATTCCACTCCAAAAGAAAAGAAAACGAAACGAAACGAAACAGAATGAGGCCCGGCGCGGGTCGGGAGTGATGCAGACGTGCCAGCGTTCCAAAATGGCTGGATGCAACGCGGGTCAGCCGCCCGGGGAGCCGGGGCGGAGGCAGTACCTTACTGGACCACTTGGTGGCTTCCCGGTGGAGAGACTGGGCAGCGGCCAGCATGGGCTGGTTAACGGGCTGGTTGGCTGGGATGAGCAGCAGCTCAGGCTCGTAATCCTCTTCCATGTCGGAGGGGAGCGCGAACTCAACGTCGGCTTCCGCCCCCTCCTGAGCTGCGTCTACGGCAGCCGCAGGGCCTTCCTTAACCTCAGCGGCCACAGCAGGCTTTGCGGCAGGGCAGGGAGGATGGAGAAACAGGGACAGTTAGTAGACGAAGCAGGACCCGGTCAAAGGGCAGGAGCCACGCTGGCTTGGAGCGTTCCCCACCCCGGACGCAAGGGGAGCTGGGGACAGCTCGAGGGCGGTGCTTGGTCTGGGAATTGGCAACATGTTCCAGGAGTTTAGGAAAGATTTGTTTTCCACTTCCAACCTCTTTGCAAGGTCTAGCGTTTCACCACAACATTCTTTTCTGGCAAGACAATAGCACCGTGGCACAAAGCCCAAGCAGATGCGACATGGACAGGTGACAGAGGGCCACGAGATGGAAACGTCAGTGATGCTGATCGAGCACAGAGAGAACTGCCAGAAAAGCCAGCAGCCACCTCTTGCTCCCTTAAGAAAGGGAGAGCAGAGAGACCACCCCAGCGCAGGCCCCGGGGAGGCGGCCCACCACTTCCGGGCACGGCGGGGCGCCAGTCAGGGTGCCGGGGCAGGGAGAGCGGCTCTGCGTCACAGAGCAGGAGTCCTGGGTGCCCCGGCCCCCGAAGCCTGGCGGAGAAGGAGGGGGCCGCACGGCAGCCCTCACGCGGCCTCGTCCCAGAGAGTGCCCGCTCCTTGGAACCAAGCACGTGCCCACGTCCACCAGCCTGCGACGCAGGGACAGGACGGGAGGCCGCGTGGGGCTTCCACCCCAGGCACAAACGTGTCTCGGTGCAAGTCGTGGAAAAGACAGGACAAGGCAGGGGGCAAGCAGGACGAAGAAGGGGCGGGAAGGATGGAAGAAGCAGGAGAGGCTGCCCATGGAAAGCCCGAATCGGTGTGTTACTTGTTAGTGGTCAGAAAATGAAGTCAGCGGCACACAACAAAGTCAGTCAGGAGGTTAGTGAGGTGGAGCCGGATTGTTTTGCCACAATGTTGTTCTACAAAAATCCAAATAAGGATCTCAAATCATTTGCTCTGGAATCCTGGACTGCAACCTGCACCAAGAAATAAAAAACCCTGTAGGAAAAAGGACTGCCTATCAAAGTGGCTGGATCTGCCATATATGCCGAAAGCTCCTTGGGTCATTAAAGTGTCTGTAACCCACCAGAATTAGGCAAATACAAACATTCCACCCAGTGCCGAAATATATTTGAACAAAAAGCCAGTCAGTGCTACTTCTTATGCTGTCCAATGAAGAATTCTATGAAACTCTAAAGTCGACACATTTTTCACAGGTCTAATAGAGATGGTTACCGTCTGCCTCATCCGCTGTGTATTATACAGCAGTCAACCAGAATTTTATGTGCAATAAAATAAAAGTTAAAGTAAGACTGGGGAGAGACTAGAAATGAAGTAAGGCAATTCATTCTCCATTGAAGACATCAGAAAGAAAAGGAAAATTAAACTTGCAGAACATTAAGAAGAAAAATGGGCTAATTGGCAGTTTTCATAGTTTTCCATCAAGTGCCTAACTCACTTTAAAACCTGGAAGGTGCCTATAATATCAGTGATAACACCTACAAAATCAGATTTTAAATGCTACTGTTTTCCAGAGATGCGCCATTATTTTCCCAGGTATGCCACTGAAGTCCAGCAGCAAACATCTCAGGTATTGTTTCGCGTAGACCATTCATGTAAGAGTCTGTGCCAGCTTTCAGAAACTAACTCATCACAATCAGCTTGCTCATCTTCTTAAACATGAGCCAGCAGTGTGACGCAACAGTTAAGAAGGCAAACGCCACCCTTGGATGCGTAGCCAGAAGCATGGCTTCCGGTTCCGGGCTCCACATTATAGGAGAGACATGGCCAGGTTAGATTCGACCCAGCGCAGGGCCACAAGGTTGGTGGCCGGTTTGCAGGGGACGCCGTATGAGGAGAGACTGAGCGAGCTGGGTCTTCTCAGCCTGGAGAAGGGGATCTTTTAGCGACTTATAGGTAGGTATGTAAGGGGATGTCATGTGGAGGAGGGCCATGACCAGTTCTTCCCTTTGCTCCAATGGGGCAAAGCTTCCGGTTGGATGCCAGGAAGCACTTCCTGATGGTTGGGACCCCGAGGGCATGGAATGGGCTTCAACGGGAGGTGGTGGAGACCCCATCGGTGAGGGTGTTCAAAGACAGATTTCCAACTGCATGTTGGGAATTGCATGAGCAGAGCCAGCTGGATCTGGGGGTCAGACTAGATGGCCTGGGACACCCCTTCTGCCTCACTTTGTTTCTATGTTTCTAACAAGACACTTTGCTCAGCTTCTCTTCACAAAAAATATATTATCGGGAAGGGCTGGCAACAGCTGTACAACAACCTTGAATGAAGGGGGTTGCCATGGTGGGACTCGAGGCCTCTGCTGAACCCTCCTCTGGAGATCCGTGCGAGCATTCCAGGCAGCCACGGCACGGAGATCCTGGGGGGCTTCCCTTCCTGTGCCAGCCCACGAAAGGTGGGTCTTCCAGCGCCTTTGCAATGGGACACGGGGAGGCACCGGGCGAACCGCAGCAGCTGGCAGAAAGGCCACCCGGTCCAGGACCCGACCTCCGGAGCACGGGGCCTGGAGTGCCGATTCTAGCCGTGTGGCGGGTTTCCACGGCTCACGCTGCACTCTGTGGCTGGGCTGCGCCTTCCTGCCAGCCGCTCAGTTTCATGAGGCGCTGGCAGCAGACTAACCCAGGGATGCTCAGGTGGGGGCCAAGGGCCATCCGCAGCCCCCCGGGCCACAAGCGGCCCTCTTCAGCGCCACAAGCGACACAGGCAGAGAACAGGGAAGCGGCTGCATCACCTCAAGTGGCAAACTCGGCACTGGAGCCCAGAAATGCAGTCAGCTCCAGTTTGCTGCTTTTCTGACTCAAGCATTGTAAAAAAGGCTCTGGGAAAAGAGGTCCGAAGCTGCGCATTTGACTTGGGTACAGATTCATTTTTTCCACAAAGGCTGGATTAGGATTCCAGCTTGCTTCTACTTTCAATCAAACACTTCGCTTAAGGCCAGACCTTTTGTGTGTCAATGGAAAAAGAATTTTTTGGCCCCAAAACGGCCACCAAGCAAGGAAGGAGCAGCCTGGCCTGAAGCGCATGGAAAGGCCGACGCAGGGCTCAGCACCCTTGTTTGGGCCGCAAAAACCCCCCCTCTCCCTCCTCATCCTCATCCTCATCCCCTTCCCTCCACTCCCCCTTCCCTTGGCTGTTTTGCCACTTCTGTTTGTCCACCTGGTGGAAGGGCCTGCCCCTCTTTTCTATGGAAGTGACCCTCTTCGGAGCCAATCATGGTCTGAAAAGCAGGACAGAACTACATTCAGTATTAACGTCATCACCAAAAGCAATTCATACTCTATTATAAAAGGTTTCGATAAAATGATTCACTAAGAAGACAGCGTCTCAGTACCATTCCCTATACCACCGCATTGAGGACTGCAAAGTAAGGAGAAAACCATGCCCCACACACCAGGGATTGCAACACCTGCACTGGCGCGCAGCTTCGTCGCACTTCTTCGTTCAGTTGACTGAAACCTTGGCTCCATCATTCAACTGTTCCCCACTAGAGATACTGTGTCTTAAATCTTCTCATTCCAGCAAAAAACCCAGAAATGAGAGCCAGTGCGGTGTGGTGGTGAAGAGTGGGAGGCCGGGACTGAGTTGCTCTGGGTTCGAGCCTCCGCTCAGCCACGGAGCAAAGTGGGGGACTCTGGGCCAGTCGCCCAAGCTGCCTCTCCGGGATGCTCTTGTGGAGAGAAGAATGGCGTGAGCCTTTGGCGTTCTTAAAAAAAGCTGGGAAACAAATCTAATAAACAAACAAATGCTACCTTTTAAAAAGAACATCTGTCTTTCTTCCTTTATTCTTACTATGCCAGTCAGTTTTGTCACATCGGCCACATTCCGGATTTTTACCTTGCATTAATTCACTGGCAAGGAATTGGTCTTGTCCCACCTGTAGCTTCCAGCCACGTGGGCAGGTTCTCAGTGCCTGAATGACAAGTTCAGTGTCTTTTGGTGACAATGTGCATTCAAGAAAGCACGCACTTCAGCTTCCCCTGTAAAGGTACTTTAGCACGGCTACCGGCTGCTACACACCCAGACGAAATGTAAGGCCAAATACATTTGGTTTCTCTCCCCATTGCTAATAAGTGCATGGATCAAAGGTGCAGTCCTACAACTGAGAAAGCACAGCCACACGATCTGATTTCCCTTCTTTGCAAGGAGGCAAAACAACACAGCACGAGAAAAGATGAGCCGCTGCTGTGGATGGAAAACTGTGAACTTTTCGGGTCACGTATCACTGCATTAAGAAAAAATGGGACTGCGTCCGGCTTCCTCCAGCTTCCCAAGCACTGCTCCTGCCATTCCACCGTGGGCTGCAGCAGCAGCTGCCGAACTGTTCTGGACCTGGATTTCTCCATGGTTAGATCAGTCACAAAGCTCACAAAATGGACATTTCCACAGGTGGCAAGAAGGGTGAACCACGCTGCCTGCCCGCTTGCACCTTGCATTTCTCCGAAAATACTTCCCGGACTGCAGGAGAGGAGTGGCAGTTAATTCCCGGCGCCCGGGCTGCCTGGGGAAGCCTTACCTTGCTGGACCACTTCCGGGCCTCGTCGTGCAGCTGCCGGGCGGCCATCATCATGGGCTGGTTGAGCACCTCCCCGGCCTTCTGCTCTGGGAACTCCTCGTCCTTCTCCTCGGGGGGAGGGGGCCTCGGGGGGGGGACCTCGCCTTCGGGCAGAGGCGGCTTCGGAGGAGCGAGTTCGTCGGTGAGCTGGGGAAGAAGGGAAGCCGGTTCCATCGCACCATCCCAAAGGCAACACTGCCATGCCCGCAACAAGCCGCCTGCCTCGGCCATTTCCAGTCTCCCGGGCCCATTTTCCAAACTCAAACTGATCGCTTCTACACTCGGCGGAACAGTGACGTCTAAAACACCTCAACGTCCAGCTCCATTGCATCACCTTTTACAAACTGCACCAGGAAGTCTAGATGGTGGCCTAGCGATGGGCAGCCCCACCGTCTGTGTAATCTGCCATGTTGCAGACACAGGTCTGGATCCAAAAGTCCACAGGCGCTATTATTTGAATTTTCAAAACCATGAACCTACACCCCATTGATTCAATTAGTCGGGCATTGTTGGTGTTCACGGGCACGTTCACAACAAAGGCGTGTGCACAAAAGGGACGCATCTTATGGTGGTGCTGAGAGGCACACAATTCAAGTGGTTTTTAAAATGGCTTTCTTGGCCAAACACACGGGAGCAAGAGCCTGATCTTTCCCCAGAGGCCTTGAGCCTGCCACTGGGGTGGAAACCCGTACAGAAAGGCCAGCCCCTGGCCCCAGGGACCCCCCTCTGAACTCCGGCTCAGCACCGCGCTGAAGGAACGTGAGCAGCACACGAAACCCCCTTGCAACCGCAGCAAGAAAGCCGGACTGTGTGCCTGAGATCTAACCTCGGTTTGAAGCAACTCGACCCATGTAGGAGAGAGCTGAAATTCTCCCCAGACAAGCGGCTGCAGGGGCAGCGGCCATCCTGCCCAACAGCTGCCACAGTGCTGCACTTACGTGGAGATGCTCAAGGTCGGGGGGAGGCGGCGGGAAGTCTGGCTCCTGGGGCTGGAAGGCTTCTCGGACCTTGGCCACAGCCCCCAGAATCTTGTAACCAGAGTCCAGGAAGTTCTTCTGCAAACCTGGAAAATTCCAGGGCAGAGCACATTCAGGTCGAAGCATTAAAGATTCAAAAGTTTTCCTGCAAGGGCTAAGAAAGTCGTGTTTAAAGGGCCCCCAAATGAAGGCATTGACCAACAGAAATCATTGTGGGGATGCAGAGGGGCCAGGCTAGAACTCGGCAGGGCAAAGGCCAGGCCAAATCTGTTTGCTGCGTTTCTGTCCTGCCCCACAGCCGAAGCTCTCTGGGCAGTTTGTGATACATCTACGCTCCCGGCTCCCAGCAGTGACATTACAGGACATGGTTTCATCTAAGACGTGGGCCCGCCTGGCTCAGTCCAACTCTGTGCTCCTCCTCCCTGCTAGCCTAGCCAATGAGTCGAGCATCTGAGAGGGCCTCTTTGCCCCATGCTTACCGGGGTCGGAAATATTGCCCGCCACAGCTTTGGCATCCATCACCATGGGCGAGATGGTCTTGCTGAGGTCGTCGGAGGCAGCCTTCACGGCCTCTCGGAATTTGGGGTCCTCCGAGTTCTCGACCTCCTTCTTCGCCACCAGCAGAATCCGGTTGGCTCGCCGGGCGATGCTGGTGGCCCCCGCGACCAGCATCTGCGGCTGGATGTTGGCCATGGCCACTTTGCACTTGTCCAGGTCCTTCTTGATGGCTTCCTCTGAGGCGTCCAGCAGGGACTTGGTGTCGATGGCTTCGTCCACTAGGCCTGGGGCAAGAGGCAGCGACCTTTACTTCCCCGTCATTGGCACATGTCGCCAGAAGCCAGTGCTCCGGGGAGCCCGCCCGCTTCCCGGAGAATCTCCACCTGCCTCCTGCACTGCTGGGCTCCGGCCACTAGAGGGCCTCCACTCACAACACAATGGTGCCACATACACAGATGGCATCTACATACGAAGGGGGTTCAAGTATGAAAACATTTTCATACACCAGGAAGCAGAAAGCCGGAATTCTGCCAAGCTAGAGTTACACAAAGGGCGTCAGGGGATTTTGGTGCCGCTGGCGCGGGTGGAAGGGAACGCCACGTTCCTTCTGGCAGAAACATCAGTGCAAAACCAAGTGCCTGCACAATTTTGCCACAGCTGAAACAAGCAGCCGCTACGGGGTGAGCTCTATGGGTTGCAACGACTGAGCCAGGAGTCATTCAGGACAAAAGCACAGAGCAAGCCTCCCTGGAGCCCACCCTGACTTCTGGGGCCGCCCAGCCCCCCAGGTCCTGCCCTCTCCCCTTCTTGCTGGGCCTCACTACCTCCTCCTCCTCGTTCTCCCTTGTCCTCAGCTGGCCTAGCTAGGCAGGAGTCTGTCTCCAGCAGACAGCGAACAGGGGGGCGCCCGGCTCAAGCGCCTCGGGGCCACGTCTTCCCTGCTCGCTCCCCTGCCCTTTGCTTGGCCACGGAGGAGCTGCCGTGGAAGCCCAGGGCATGCCCAGGATGCCGCACCCCCCCCAACCCTGCTGGGTCGCCCCTGCTCAAGCGCCTGTCCCACTGTGGGACCCCGAAGAGCTGGAAGCAGGATGCACCCGCTGCGGCCGAGGCGCGGCTGCTGTGCTGGCCCCAGGGCTCAGGGCAGCCTGCGCGGAGAGGAGGCCCGTTGCTCCGGGTCGAGGTGGACACTCCCCACCAACCGCGGCTGTCTCCAGCGGAGGAAGCGGCCATGATAGGTTTGGGCTCCGCGGCTGTCAAAGCCAGGCGGCGGGCAAGGGACACTGTACCCCGCTGTTGGCCGCTCTCCGGGGGCTGCCACGGGAAGATGAGTGAGCCCTCCGCCTCCTGACACCCAAATATTCTGGTACAGGGGGTGCCTTGGCTGCTTTTGGCTCAAAAGCCACCGTGCCCTTCTGAGCCTCGATTCCCCATCAGTGTAACAGGAATCCGTCACGGTTCGGCTGCAGGTGCCTGGCGGTGGCTGCGCAGAAGGGGTGCGTGTGGGTCCCTGGGTGCCAGGCGAGACCCACCCCCTGCAGGGCCCTGTGAAGAGCAGAGAGGGTCCGCACCCTTCCCACAAATGAATGTCATGCAGCGCACCTCCTGCGCTGCTCTGTGTCACCACTCTGCTTACGGCAGCCCGCGTACGCCGTCCTGTGAGTGAGCCTTCCGAGCGCCCCACGCTCGCCTCCCTTGCAGCTCAGGTGGGTCCCCAGCCTTTCCCTCCCCTTTGATCTGCTGAACGGGATGGCACCAAGATGTTCTTCTTCCTCCTGGACTCCCCTCCAGGATCTCTCCGGGTGGGCACCAACCGCATCGCTGTCTCACCTGTCATCTTCTCCACGTTATCAATCCACTGGTTCTTCATGGTCTCGAAGTGCTCGTAGGCAGCCTGGTTTCCGGGGTTTCTTAGGAGGATGCGAGCCGCCGACACCACCTGCCAGTATCAGGACACCCCCTAAAGCAACACCGCAGCTGCCCGGAAGTAAACTCACACCTTGCCCGCCTTCCCAGCCTTGCTAAGCCGAAAGTTAAGCCTCTCACTTGACGCGAGTGCAGGGCGACAGATTTTCTCAGGAAAATCCTAGGGCAAGGGGGCTTTATAGCACCCAAGAACACCTGAGAGTTTCCAGGGTCTCTGAAGCACACCTGTGCAGGTGATGGGCAGGAACTTGTGAGGGTCACCCGATGGAGGACTGTGCCCTGGCTCTCACCTGGGCCACTTGGCTCCATCCTGCGACTGATCTTCCAAGGGCTACTGAAGTGCTCTCAAAGCAGTGAAGAATCGGCACGATTCCAGCACTGTTAGCAGCTGCTCTTGTTGAGGCCGCCAGGAAGGGGGGGGAATGCTGTTCCTCCCCCACCGGCCCCCACACCTGGGTCTGGCTCGGCTTGAGGTCCCCTTCCTCCAGGAGCATTCCCTACTGCAGCAGAACTGCTAGAATGATGGGTAGGCCCTGTCAAAGACATCTACTCAAGCACCCGGATTTCCACGGGATTGACTACTAAGTTTGACTCCCTAAGGTCGACCCACGGCTCCCTGCGTAAGACGCAGCCCTCGCTCCTAGCAGAGCCACTGGGGACATCCCAGCATGGGGGCGTCAGCACACGACGTCAGGGCGGGCTCACTTTCTCCGCCTCTGGCTCGCGGTCCCTCCGACACGGACAGCACCATCCACACTCGGCTCTGCCCTGAGCTACGCGGTCCAGACCGGTTTTCCCCTCTGCTCTGTGAGCTTTGGCCAAGCTGCAAGGTGCGAGGTACCGATGTGCACTTCACAACACCCAGAACATGACGATGCGTTTCCCCTGCGACCCTCAGATGGGGCTGACAAGCCTGTGCCGTGATCTACAGCTGACTTTGGGCCACTGGAAAGGAAAACGCTGCTGGAAGGAGTCACCAGGGGAGGTCGGGACTCTACCAGGCCCACGTCAGGCTAAGAGGCTTTCCAAACGAATCGCCTGGGGGTGGAAAGCCCTGCGACTTTGAAAATGTGATTTGGTGGACTCTTGATGCATTCCTGACACAAATAGCATTTAGCCACTCCTCTTCATTCTTCAAAATGAGTAGAAATTAAACATGCATTTACCTATACCAGCATCTTCCAATCTGGTGCCCTCAAAACTTGTTTGAGGGCAATTCCCATCATCCCCTGGCCAGCATAACTTTAGCTCTTGTCAACAGAATGGTCAACTATGCAGACCACCGCCTTGATCTGGAAAGAGCTCCACGCACCCAGCTGAGGGTTGCAGGTGTGGCTTGGCCTGAGCTCACCTGTAAGGCACCTGGGGTGCTTCGAAGCACCCGGCGGGGTGGGGGGGCGGGGGAAAGGGAGAGGGGGAAGGTGCGCCCCACCTGAGGTGTGAGTTCTCGCGCAGACTTCACTGTTGCCTGTATGCCTTCCACGGTGCTTTTGTTGGCCGTTCCGACCGCAGCCGCCTTGTCAGCTGTCGCGCCGAGCCGGGCGGCGTGGCTCTCGAAGCCAGCCGCTCTTTCGTCGAACACCTGCGGGGGGAAATGCAGCGCCGGCACTGATAAATGGGGCAACCCCGCTACAGACTGCGCAGGGTCCCCGGCTGAGCCGTGAGCCCTCCTCCGACTAGAAATAGGCACGTCGGTGACATTCTGATTTCACTGCACATCCAAATGGCTGGAGAAAACCTCCTTTATTCAAGAGCGGCAAAATTCTGCATGCAAATGTGCATACCAGCGTTGTTTTACGAGCTTATCGATCGCAAGAATACACATCGTGCAGACAAAATGAGAAAGCTGCCCATAAGCAGTTTCTTCAAAGTATAAAAAGCGCGCTAAGACGCTAAGGCACTGGCAGAGTTCTTCAGAACGCCGGCTCCTGTCGGACCACCCCATAGCCTGTGCCAGAGTCAGCTCTGCTCCCTGGAATGGAAGGCAAAGCCCAGGAGCAGGGGCCATGCGGAGGCTCGGCCGCCGCAGTCGCGCACTCACCTCGTCCCTGTTGGGCGCATCCGGGGGCGCCGTGGCCGCCACCGCCAGCAGCTTGATGGGGGTGGTGGTGTCGCTGAACACATCAGAGACCTCCTGAGTCATGGCCTCCTGCATCCGGGACTTAAGATCCTAAAAGCACGTGTGGAAAGAAAGGCTCCGTCGATTAATTTGCCGTGCCAGTGTGGGGTGCAGGAGCGGACTATCCCAGCAGCTCTCTGCTCAGCCACGAAGCTGGAGTTGCAAAACAGTAAGAGGTAGTTTTAAAGAAAGCGAGCGAAGGAATCTGAGCAGGCACCATGCCATGGGGGGCCACTAGCAGCATCGCCTGCCCTACCGTCTGCCAATCAGGGCAGGGAACTGAGAAGTGCTGAGATGGGGGCCCTTGGACACCGCTGTGCCCCTCCACAATTCACCCATTGCTCCAGCTGGCAGGATTTGGCTCATATCTCTAATCCACAAGGTGAAGCAGGAGCAGAGGGCGGTTTCTTGGAGAGGAGAGGAGAGGAGAGGAGAGGAGAGGAGAGGAGAGGAGAGGAGAGGAGAGGAGAGGAGGAGGAGAGGAGAGATGCTGGGCAGTTTCCTCATGGTGGCAGACTAGCCAGCTCTGTGTGTAAACCTCCCCAGGGATGCCCAGTGCCTCCGGGACTTCAGTTTGCTGAGAACTGAGCCTTGCCATTTCCCTAGACTTGGGGAAAATGAGCAAGCCCCTGGCCAGGATGGTGGAGGCAGCGAGAGGAACGAGAACAGAGTCCGCACGGCGGCAAAGGAGGGTTCCTTCCATCAGCGCGGCTAGTGATGCACGCGGCCCGGGGGACTCCCCTCGCCGTACCTTTAATGAGTCCTGCAGCTGCGCGGCGACGGCCCGCGCCTGTGGAGACTCCCCTTCACCCCTGGCTGCCAGATCCGCCAGCTGGGCAGCGAGCTGTTCCACACGATCACATTTGGCAAGCAGGTCCTGGCGGTACGGTCCCATCATCACGTTGGCAAGACGCCGCCCTTCGGCCACGAGCCCCCGGATCGCGGCCTGGCCTGCATCAAGAGCAATCATCTTGCTTTATTTATGGAAGAAGAAAACGCGGAGCAGGAATTCCACCACCCGAGAGGCCAAAGAGAAATTCTGATGGCTTTTCCTGTCCAAAAAATTACAAGCAAGTATTTCGATAGGGGACGTTTGAGGAAGAGAAAAGTGCCTTGTCCAGAACCAACTGGGGAGTCTCTGCAGAGGTGAGTTTTGCAGCATGAATCCCTGGCCGCGGGGCCCTTTCAGGCTCGGTCTCCCAGGGAGAGAGTCAGCCAGTTCAAGCTCGTGCTGCATCCCATGTCTGAGGCAGAACAAGTGCCGGAAAATTCGGAAACCTCCTCTCCCCGGCCAGCTCAAGCCCCTCGCTCCACACACTTCCCTGCAGGACTGGCAAAGAAGAGGAAAGCAGGAGGGACCTTGGGGGATTTGAGGGCCGGCTGCTGGAAGGGAAGGGAAGGTCCCCAGAGCTACTGTGATCGGATGTCAATGGCGGGGAGCGCTTGCCCAAGGCCACACAGATCTGGGCAGCAAGACTGAAGGAAGGGGCAGGAAAATTGGAAAGGGCCCAGTGGAGGGCAACAGAAATGATCTGGGGTTTGGAAACACTGCCCTGTGAGGAGAGACTGAGGGAACTGGGCCTGTTCAGCCTGGAGAAGAGAAGGCTAAGGGGGGACTTGATATCCCTCTATAAGTACCCCAAAGGCTGCCACAAAGAGGAAGGTCAAGATCTCTTCTCGCTGATGCCAGAGTGCAGGGCATGGAACAATCAACTCAAGTTGTGACAACCCAGACTCAGGCTGGGCATCAGGAGAAGCTTCCTCGCTGTCAGAGCAACACGACGGTGGGACCAGCTGCCTAGGGTGCTCCTGGGCTCTCCCACACCAGAGACATTCAGGAAGAAACTGGGCAGCCCACTGAGTGGGATGGTGCTGTCCTGCAACAGCCGGGGGTTGGACTCGACGGCCTTCATGGCCCCTTCCAACTCTTCCATTCTGGGGTTCTCTGAACGCAGAGGTCGACAAAGAGATGCTGAAGGCCTTACCTACTCCACGGTCATCCACGGTTGGGTTGTCGATCCACCTCTGAGCTTGCTCGATCTTCCCCTCCAGGTGGACTGCTGCCTTGACGGGCCTGCTGTTGGCCACAGCCCTGTTGGTTTTGGACTGCAGATTCTGAAGCGATGTCGCTATTTGCTTGGCCAGCGCACGGGCTTCCGGAGAATCCCCTTTCCCGCTGCAGGGAGGAGGAAAGCCTCTGAGACACTCTTCTGAAGCCAGTTCAGAAACCAGGTTGGTTCCAATTCACAGTGAACACACAGCAACCAGCAGGTTGCAACCGCAAAGCAGGGCTGCCCAGTCCCGAGGAACAGGGTTCTAATAATGGAAAGTGCACGCTTGCATCTCGGCACTGAAGGCAGCTATGGTAAGGAATGGAAGCAAAGTGGGCAGAAAAATATCCAGCGAAGGATTCCCTGTGCAAAGGATTCCAGCTAAGGATTCCTCCCCTTATAACTGAAGGCCCTTCAAGACCCTTCTGGCAGAATTACAGCTCTAGAGCCCCTGCTGACATTAGTCGCTGATTATCAAGGGTTCCTGCCAGGGCTCCCTCCCAAACTACAATTCCAGCGTTTACCTGGGAAAAGAAAAGCCAGCGCAACCGGTATGTGTTTACTCAGAACTAAGCTGCGCCGAGCTCAACGGGGCTTACTCCCAAGAAGCGGCCCTCGGACTGCAACCTAAGTCTCTATTTTTCCGAAGGGTTTTCCATGCCACCTTGCAGCCCTTCCACTCTTCTCCCCCAGACGTGGCGATCCTTACTGTTTCCGGAGATCCGACAGTTTCGCCGTCAGAGCAGATATTTCTCCCAGGGACCGCAAAATGTCGTCTCGCTCTTTAGGCTCGTCGCAGAGTTCTGCGATTTTCCGCGCTTCCGCCATAATGCCCCGAATGTGCTCTTCTCCTTCCGCGCCCCCGTTGGGATCCGCCAGCCAGCTCTTCATATACCAAAAGACACAGCAATACGCAGTTTACGGAATGGCTCCCAGTACGAGCATCGCCTACAGTCAGACGTGTTGTGCTTTAAAACGTTCCCATTTCTCCTCAGACTTGGGCCTACCCACTTTTGTTCGGCCCAGCGAAGGCCTGTCGAAGGGCCCATCTGACACAAGCAAGGGGCGCTCGTTTTTGCAGGTACTTTTAGGCTACCTTTTTAGAACGCAAGGAACAATAAATAAGATGCAGAGGCAGGGTAGGACGGAATATTTTTCCTGCAAGACGCACCGCATACCTGACCATCACACCAATAGCGGGGGAGACCGTGGCTTTGCCCGCACACACAGAACCCTCCCTCTCTTCCGTCTTCGACAGAAGATAAACGAACTCTGAGCATGAGCAGAGCCCTGCTGGACTGGAGCGAAGGCCCAGTGTTCTGTTCCCGCGTTCCTTCTGCAACCCACAGTGTGCAGAAGAGGAGCGGTCCTTGTGGGCCCAACAACTCTTCCTCCAGGCACGGGCATTTTGACCTTGCCGTCACGCTTCCTTTTCTAATAATTCCAGAAGTGCGATTTGCCATCTTCACTCAGCCTCAACAGAGCGTCACTCACTGCTACCTCCGACTCCATTCGCCTGCCCAAGACGCTGGGATGTTTGTCCCGCGTCCACCACAGTGCACTGGCTTGTGCTGAACACCGCTGCCGTTTTAAGACCTGTTTTCCCAGCTTGAGGAGGTTCTTCGGACGCTCTCGGCAGTCCCTTGCTTTATCCTCCCTCTTACCTCAATAGCTCTGCACCATCAGCAAACCTGCCTGTTTCATGGCTTTCTCCTGACTCCAGAGCATTTATGGAAACGCTGAGAAGCACCAGTCCCACTTCGGGTTCCTGGCCACTCCAGCGTCTACCGCCTGCTGCATGGGGAGAATGGGCCAGTCGTGCCTGCCTGATGCCTTTTCTTCTTCAAATGCTTGTCAAGCCACGAGAGGACTCCTTCCTTATCATCCCGTAACTTGAGCACTGGCTCAAAAGTCACTGGACAGAAGACTCTTTAAAGTCCACAGAAGCTACACCACCCCATCCCTGTGCCTGGTGACACCTTCAACAAACTCCAAAAGGCGGCTGTGGGCACTCTCACAAAATGGCTGCCTGAGTGGGCACGGCTGACCGTCAAGCGCACCCCAAAGACAAACTGGCTCAGCAGAACAGAGAGGGGCCGTCGTTTCCCCCTCCTCCTAAGAGCACGGCTGGTACCTGAGCAGCGTCGATTTTCTTCGCAATCGCCTGCTTCGAGTTGGTCATGGCGTCCAGCTTGCGGGCAGCATTTTCCACTTTTGCCGTTAGCAGATCCAAGCCTTGGGACACTTGCTGAGCCTTCTGCATGGCCAGTGGCGTAGCGCCCTGCCCTCTGTGCGAGACGAGAACGGAAAAACCTGAACTCTGACATGCCCCCTACTGGATTGCTCCCACTGACCCAGGGAAGAGGAAGCGCTCCAGGTGAGGCAGGGTGCACTGAGCTCCCCCTCAGATCCCGGGGGCCTCGATCCCTGGGCTTCAGTCCTACCCGAGCCGCATTTCCCACTGCAGTCCCTGCACTGGGGAGCAGTTCAGCGAGGAATAAGCCTGCATTCTAGTTGTTTTCCCTAGAGAGCTCAGCCACAAGGAGATCAGCACACTGGATTGTGTTTGGAGCGGACAAGATACTCGGTGAGCGATTGTGTTTCTTTGCGACTTGTGATTCCTTGCAGAAATATTGGGTGTTGCCACGCAATGCACTACCGATTAACAAAGCACTCGGGGGGGGGGGGCACCCACATATCGTTAGCAAGCCTCGGGCTCAAAGACCCCCATGTCAAGCCAACTGCAGGGCCCGACTGCAGGCAGGAGCCAAAGACTCCGTGGGCTCTTCTCCAACCCGCCAGACTGGAGAGGGCACATGTCTCCGAAGCCGTACAGGGGGACAGGCAGGCCTCCATGCAACCGCCAGCTGCTCCCCTGCAGCAAATCCCCCAGACCCTCCTAGCACAACACGCCAGAA
Organism: Varanus salvator macromaculatus; assembly: GCA_023646645.1. Classification (NCBI taxonomy): domain Eukaryota; kingdom Metazoa; phylum Chordata; class Lepidosauria; order Squamata; family Varanidae; genus Varanus; species Varanus salvator. The sequence continues at coordinate 3,944,234 of JAIXND010000756.1, read as the reverse complement.
CTCCCATGCTGGACTCCAGAGCAGAGGCTGGAGACGATAAAAGCGCAAAGAGAGCGGCCCTGGAGCAGTCACAGGACTGCTTGGGCCAGGGTTCTGCTCACACGGCAGTGACCCAGCTGCCCGCAGGTTCCCATGAGCAGGACACGAGTGCCAGGACGCTCTGCCCATGTTCCCCAGCCACTGGCTTGCGCAGGGACACCGTCTGATCCTAGCAGTAGACTAGCCTAGTAGCCACTGACGGTCTCTTATCAGCCCTCCTCTAAAGCCCTCCAAACCGATGGCCATCACCACTGGAGGCTGCGTGAAGACGCGCTTCCTTCCATCTGCCCTACACCCCACCCCTCGGCTTCTGAGGAGGGCCCTGGCCTCTGATATTGTGGGAGAAGGAGAAAGGGTTCCCTCTCCGTTTTCTCCGCACCATGGAGAATGTTGTACACTTCCATCAAGCGCCTCCGTGTTCCTCAAGTAAGCCATTCCAGATGTTGCCGTCTGTGCTCAGGTTGGAGATATTCCAGCCCCTGTGCCTTTTTCTGTTCCTTTCATAGCTCAACAGTATCCATTTTAGGTGAGGTGATCAAAACTCTACGTGATATTCCAAGTGCCGCCTGTCAAACCAGAGCCGGCTTTGACGCACGCATCAAATGTGAGCTGTCTCCTTGCAGCTGGATTCTTCAGAGAAAGCAAGGGCAGGCAGACACTTTCCGCCAGCTGCAAAGCAACACAACTCTGCTTTGCCTTCTCACGGAAACACCGGTCCTTCCTGTTCTCTCCGGAGTTCTCTGGCACGTGTAGAGAACTCAGGGGAAGGAAAGATTCAATGGCACCTTTAAATCAGAGGTGGAGAACAAGCCAACAATCCCCGTGAAGATTTGGAAAGTAACTGGCACAGAGTCCCAGTGCCAACAAACTGACAAATTCTATCCACCACGGCTAGCATATTGGTAAAATAATGCATGTGATTCCCCACTTGTTTTGCTTTCAGGAAAAGGCCCCGTCTTGGAAAGGCAGGACTGGTGTTTGACAAGCATCCGGTTAAAAGCGCTCAGTAGCAAGAGGTGTTTACCTAGCGCGAAGGTCAGCTACTTGGTCAGTCAACTGGCCGAGCATTTTACAGGTGCCCAGGATCTCTCTGCGCTCCTTGCCGGCACACAGCTCTCCCACCTTTCCGGCTTCGTCCAGGATCTGCCTTATGGCTTGTTCGCCGGAGTCTCCTAGGGGGCAAGAGCGTGCAGACACAGACAATGCGGCTCGTAGATTATTTATTCCCAGGAAATGGCTCATCCTATCCAAAGCAAGGCAGCATTCAGGGCAAGAAGAAAGGCCATTTGCTGAATGGGCGTCTCAAGAAATATAATCCGCCATAACAGAATAGCTTTCCTGCAGCGCAATAATGTTTTTCTACAAATAGCATATTATTCCATGATGCATCCCACTGGAGGCCAATTCATTGCAGCACGAAAGTGGAAAACTTTGAATTTTAAACCTGTTCTCCCTTTTGCAGAATTTTACACAATGAAAGGCACTGAAGGAAGAGCTCTCCCCATGAAATCCTGCTCTTTGCTACAGACGGAATGCAGCTTTTACTCCTGGATTGTCCCGGCTGGAGGGCGTTCCACACTCTCCTCCGCAGAGCAGGAAAACTGTCTCTTGCTTTAACCATGAACTCGGGCTGTGAGTGCCAGCAGAAGTGAAGCCACAGCCACGCAGGTGAAAAGAAAGAGTGAAGCCATGGGTCCTCAGACTACGGCCCGGGGCTGGATCCAGCCCGCCATGCCCATTTGGAACCATCATGCACGTGCCTGCCACTGCCCACCTCGCCCCGCGCATGGGGAGGCGGCTGTTTGCTTGCTCGGAGAAAACGATCTCTGAGCAAGCAAGCCACTGCCTCGTGCGCCCACCTCGTGGCATGTGCCCGTCCGTGCCTGTGCTTCCCCTCCCCTCACCGGGCGCATGCGCCCGCCCGCACCTCACCTCACCTCACCTCGCCATGCACCCCCCGCCCCGCCTCGCCATGCACTCCGCCCCGGCCCAAACACACCGCCGGCACCACCCTCCGGCCCACGCCCAGCACTGGCAGCTTTCGACTGGCCCCTGGTAGAAAAGTTTGAGGACCCCCGAGATAAAGCATAAAGGAGTCCTTCCAGCCAGGTGGCTGTGGAAACACCTGTCCCAGGTGGCAGAGCATGATTTCCACGTGATCGCCCTTGCCACCTGTAACGACTGAGGGTCCAGAAGCAGGCCCCTTCGATTCTGTGCGTGGCTCCCTCACGTGGCACGCTTAGACCACCTTCCAGCCTGAACCACGAGTGCCCCCGGGTCTGGCGTCCCTCCCTGCACTCCTTGGCTTTGTCACTCAGTGATGTCGTCCCGGCTCAACACACGGCTCACCTCTCACCGCTACCAACAGCTTTGCCACACTACAGAGTGATTCATCCGAACCAGTTCAACAAGTGAGCTGAGTTACGGAACATGGCTTTTCAGCACTGGATGGAGAAACGCTGCAGAAAGCCAGCGCTCTGACTCTTCCACCCAGGGCTAACAGAACAAAAAGAGAACGCAAGATTTGCTCCACGCCAGAGCAAATCTGCAGCAAGCTTTAGCCATGTCATGCTGGCACCCATCTTAACCTGGTTAACAGTAACCAGGGTTACTTCTTAAAGAAGACTATAAACTGGGACTTGAATCTGATTAGCACAGCTCTGCCGCCACTTTCAGTCCCTCAATCACAGCTAATAAATCTGCGGGTGCTGCAGCTGCCCTGAACCCCAGTGTACATCCACACCTACCTACCTACCTACCTACCTTATCTATTGGATTCATTTGTCTTAGCTAAATTATGAACAGGTTTCATCATAGCAAAGCAATATTAACAGATGGCACAAACTGAGAAGTAGCAACTGTTTTATTGTTCAGTGTCTCTTACTCTTAGTAAGTAGAGAAAATAAGGTTGAAGGCAAGTGCAATGAACGGGGCAGAGAAGTTAAGGGGCTTGGGAGAGACGGATTCCAGTCCCCGCGCAGCCATAAAGCTCACCAGCTGAGCCAGCTGCTGATCCTCAGCCTGCCCTGCCTCACAGGGTTGTTCTGAGCCTAAAATGGAGAGGAGAACCTTGCAAGCTGCCTTTCATTCCTTGCAAAAGGAAACCAGAAGAGAGAAACGTAACATGGTGCAAACGACAACAACATAACCTGCCCACAAACATCCTCCCTGCACAGGCAATCTCATCGTTTGATATTCTGCCCAAACGGATTTTTGTTTTTAGTGAGCTATCAGAGCCTGGAAGGAAGAATTGGTGCGACTTCACAGGATCCACAGCCAAGACCGTTCGGTGGAGTCAACTAGTGACCGCAAGCGCTGCCTCTCCGAGGCTTTTGGGCAGATCCAGCAAGCGCAATGCAGATGTGCCAGCTCTGCTCCCGAGAGCCAACATAAGCCAGGCAGGATGCAGAGCTGCCACTGCCCCGTATCAGGTCACCGAGCTCCGCTCTGGCATGTTTATTTTAATGGGGGGGGGGGCTGTGGGAGAGTAAAGCAGCGGCGTCTTCCCAAGAAGAGGAGCAGCCCAGAATACAAATGCTGGAAGGTTCCGCACTAAGTGATTTGCATGGCTTGATGAAACAAGCGGCGTGCTCCACGCCACTTAGCGCCGAATGAATTTGGTTTACAGTGCATTAATATTTGAAAGCCTGGGGCCTAAAAGCTTCCATTTAAAGTAGCACATTAAAGGGAATGCGCGGCTGCGCATACGCTGTGGACCAGCAGTCTTGCCACGCTAGCGCAGCATCCGCCTCCGAGCGCATAATGCGGCATTTCAACGACTCTCGGCCCTCCTTCGGGCAATAAGGGCCTGCAAGCGCTTGCGGCTTCGAAGGTAAGCTTGAGGCATCGCCAGTGAATCGTGAAAACGGAGGCTGGGTGCGCAGCTGATGGGGGGCCGCCATGGAGCGCCCGTGCCGCTGGCAGCGCTCGTTCCCTCTCCAAGACTTGCGAGCGCAAAACAAAGTTATGCCAAATCAGCACGTGCGTCGTCTGCACAGCTGACACGGTTCAGGTTTTCCTGGCACAGATTCGTTTTGCTTCGTTTTCCTGCTGCAAGCTGTGCAGAAAGCTGCGCGCAACGGTATGCCCGGGTTTGCGTGTCGCCGGCAACGGCGGCCGTGTTACCTGCGGGGGCGCTGGGGTCCCTGAGCCAGCCCTTGGCCTGGTTCATCTTGGAATCTATTAAGGCCAGCGCTCTCTTCATGGCTTCTGTATCCTTTAGAAAAAGAAGAGAAAGGGGGGTTTATCCCAGTCACGCACTGCCAAATTCAGACGTTGATGCAACTGCAAAGCACAACACCAAGTATGTTTTCTTGTGTTCAAATCAACTCGCCAGCAGGTCAGTGTTAAGTATCAGATGCAGTCTCGTCACTCAAAATGCAGGAGTGGTCACATGCACTGGTTCTGGGTGGAGAGCTCTCTGCCTACATGCTCCTCCAGGAGTGGGGCCGTTCCTACTTGCTCTGACCGGAGGCGAGGGGGCGAGGGAGGAGGCAGGCGCAGCCCCGTGTGGGGCCATCGTGAAGAGCATCGCCAGACTGTCGGCTTTCCCGCAAACCCAACCTGGCTTTCAGGGTTTGGGCCCCAGTGACGGAACAGCGACTGAGCAGAAGCCGCCATCTAATCTGGCGGGTCATACGAGCAACAGTAGGCAGGAACGCGGCTTCCCCGTTCAGACCCTTCCTCGGACTACAAGATGCTGGGGATCGAAACAAGAAACGGCCTTTGGCTTTGGCCCCCCGGGGCCTGAAGAGCAAGGGGTGGCAGGACGAAGAGGCTGGCGGACAAACCCAGCAAGGCGTCGCTTGGCCCTTAAGCAGCACGGCACCTCACAAGCGACAACGGGGTTCGAACAGGCAATGGAGCTGGGCCTCACGATGCTGCCTGGAAAGAGGCAGCGCTCATTATTCGGCCAGTCATCTGAAGACAAGAAGAAACGTGGCTTGGAAGACCTCTTGGGCTGGGAGTGGCCACTGCAGGGCCTCTCTCCTTATTACCATCCCTACAGCCCCGCCAGGCTGAGTCCCCAGAGGCAACAAGCGAGCTTCGTGGAAAGAAGACATTCCCTGAGGTGCCCCAAGCTCCCCAGATGCTGTCAGGTCTGCAGTCCAGACTCCAGAAGAGCCACCTTTGCACCAGGCCAAGTTTCTCGATGGCTTTCAAAAACAGCCCCATGAAGCCTAAGTTGCATTAACCCACAGAAGAAGTTCCCATTAGGTGCGTGCTGGTAGCCACATCATCGTTCCAAAAGAGGAGTGAGCGGCTCAGGAAGATGCTGACGGAAGACACTCGAAGGCATGGATGTTCCCTGGCAGAACTGGTTAAAGAGCAACCAGTGCAAAACTTCTCCTTGAAGGAAGCACCATCTCATCCAGAGCAGGCCAACCACATCTTCCTAAGCCGTGTGGGCCCTCCACCACCGCCGCCATTTTGTTTTGCTTGGACTCATTTGGGTGGCCTTTATCCAGCCCATCGCTGCCTCCAGGCATCTGTCCGGGGTAACCAGTGTGACATTTGCCACAGGGAGAGACAAGAAATCAAGCCTGGATGTCACTCGTCAGCAGACTGGGGACACCTCACGCCAAGCTTCCGGAAGGCCCCACTCCATGGTTTCATGGAGAATGTTCACTACACGGAGCAGGCAAGATCAAGGCCACTGGAATGCCCCAGATACGCTCCCTCGAGGGGCTTGCCTATGGCGTGGACACGGAGCCAAAGCAAGGCACCTCCTGCTTACGCCTGATCCCTGCAGGCAGCCAGGATCTATCAGAAGCCACTGAGAGCTCCTACCATGATCCACAGGGTCATCCTCCCCCCACATCTCAGGCCATCACCAAAGGCAAGCAGTGGAATCCGAGTCTCAAAGGCCAAACCAGTCTGGCTCGCCATCCACTTATGTCAGCCTTTCCTAACATGCTGCCCTCCAGATAGGCCAGACTACAACTACCATGATCCCCCGCCAGCTCCGCCAATCAGACAAGGTTCAGAATTCGTTGCATGCACACAACAGCCTCAGGCTAAAAGCCCCTTCACATATTAAAGTCATGGCAAGTCCCTGCGCTCCACTCTGGCTTGGCCACCCTTCCCAAACCATGAAGCTCCAAGAAATGCAGGATTCCGCTTTGACAAAGCAGCCCATCTATTGACGGGCAAGGGGTCACGCCGGGAAATTCCTGACTTCTCCTTCACCAATCAAAAACCTGAGGCCCACGCCTAAAAATGGAGGCAACCAGCATTTCCGCTTGCTAACTGTGACTTTGGTGAGGCTTCGCCAGGCTTGGATGGCGCATTATATTGCAGGATGGCACAGGGTGTCACCCCCAGCGTTTCCTGAGGAGCAGTGCATGAGGGGCTCAGAAGAGCCAATATCTGCACAGAAGGAAAAGCCAGCAGGGAGGAGGAAGCTCCGTGCGGTGCCCCATTTCTCTGCTTCCCCAACGGCTCCTGTCAGGGCACCTCCAGGAGGTTCGGCTTCTCAGCTACGAGTGGAATCAGGCTCAGCACTTCACTCTTCTCCCAGCATCACCCGCCCCGCCCCCACCCCCCGGATGTCTTCCACTGTGTGAGACAGGTCCAAGGAGCCCTGCTGTCCCGCGGTGTGACCAGGACAATGAAGCAGGGATCCCCAACCTTCTGGGGCACACCGAGGGACTTGGGAAGCTCTGGTGGGTGCCCCACAGCACGGCTCCCGTGCAGGATGTGGCCAATCGCAGAGTGACTGCCGTGGGGGAACGACTCGTCACGAGTGCCCTGAGGAGCTGAGTGTGTGTGTGTGCTTGCACCGGGGTGGGGGGAATAGAAAGGCCTCCAAGTGGAAGGCGGGGGGAGGAAATAAGAGAGCAAAGGGGCAGACGAGAAGGAAAGAGCGGGACCGGTGGCTGGAAGGCGGAGGGCGGCAGGGCTGGAGGTGGAGAGGCGGCAGGAGAGGGGCTGGCGGAGTGGGAGAAGAGCACGCGGAAGAGGGAGGGAGAAGGCAAGGGGCTGGGGGAGAGGAGTGGGAAGCCCGGGAGCAGAGGGCAGGGGCAGAGCAGGAAAGGAAGTGAGCGGGGAGGACTGGGCTGGGCTCCCCCGGCTGCTCAAGAGCTGATCAGTGCCGGATTCATGAACACTGAGGACCCAGGCATTCTTGCATGTTTAAGCATTTGGGATCAACTGTGCCGGGGGAAGCCTGCCATGGAGGCTGCTTGGTGGAGAGCTGCCCAAGGTCTGCAGGGGACGGCAGTGGCTGAGAGAGTCCCCAGCCAGTGGGCGAAGGGAGCGCCAAGGAATGTGGCGAAGCCCACGTCTCTTCTCATCGGGAAAGGGGCCAGCCCTGCATGAGTCACCGGGCAAAGCTGAGGGGAGGCTCCTGCAGGGCTCGACGCAGAGCACGGCCCCGGCACGAAGGCTCCGGCACGATGCGCTCCGCGATCTCGCCTGGGCCACATCTGCTTTCATGCCCAAAGAAGGCAGCGCTGGAAGGAGACCCTGGCTCCAGCTTTCCGGCCTGGCTGCCAGCTGAGTCACCCGGCATGTGCTCCGTGCTCTGAGGGACCCAAACGTTTGAGACGGGCAACGGAAGAGATCCCAAGGGAGCTTTGGCACTGGGGCAGTACAGAAACCTCAGAAATAAAGAATACTAGTCCCCGTGGCACAGCGGAGAACACCTGTGGCACCTGGTGCAGCACTCGCGTGCCAGGCGTGCCCTGTCAGAAGGGGGCCGGCGGCGCCAGCGATTCCACTGCAGCTTCTTAATGCTGCCCGTGTCCCGCAAAGTTCAGCACAGCCGGGGTCGCTGGCACAGGGTCAGGCACGCAGAAAGTTTGCCAAGCCGTTCTCCCAGAGCTCCAGAACGCAGAGCGGACTCGCGTGGCCTAGAAGCTTCGCTCAGGGACGCCCAAGGCAAAGCCACCTCTGCACAAGGAGGGCAGGGCCGGGCGGCGACAGGTACCAGTCCCCGGTTCACTCCAGGCTCTTGCGTGTGCCAAAACGAGCTTGCACAATGCGTGTGCATGCATACACACGTGCACACACAGCAAGTCTGTGTCGCTACCCGACAAATTGGCCAGCCGAGCCACAGGGGGCGCGCGTACCAATTAAACGCGGGAACCCGGCACGGAGAAATAGGGGCACCCCGAAGGCATTCCGGCAAGCCACCCCCCAACCCGCTCTGGGCAGGACACGGCACTGCGGACGGTTTTCCATGGATCATGGAAACCCCAGCCTGGCCTCAAGGAGCCAGTCCGAGAGGAGGAAGGTACAGGTGTCTAGTGCTGTGTCTTCGAAGCTTTCTTAGCCTTGCCGACATTTTGCTTTTGCCGCAGGAAACCGCAAAGGTAGGTCTGATGGAGCAGCACCCCGTTACCTGTCCGCTCCTCCAGCTCAGAGCTGCTACATCCCTTTCCTAAAAGGTACAGTTTAGCTGAAGCAGCACCTTCAGCAGTTCTGCAATAAGCCTATTTCCATTTTACCTCGTATAGCAGGGTTATTACTATCTATTCAAGGAAGTGGGCAAGGAAACAGGATCTTCAGGCAGGAGTGCGAGTGTTTTCATTCAAAACGGTGCCCCGGTTTATGATTCCGGAGTGATTGAGACTTATGAACTCAGAAGAAAGTTTCCACGAAATGTTCGGACTGCTCAGTCCTGTCAACCCTCTTTGTCCATCACATAATCTGTGCCCTTCTTGTAACTCTGCCACTCCAGCTGCTGGGACCCATTTGGAAACCACAACAGCAGCAAATGCCAAAAACACAAGTTTCCTTTAACAGGGGAACCTGTCATACCCAACTGTGGAACGTTTGAAGAGGAGAAAGCCCCACCAGCAGAAAAGCACCGGCCGCTTTTAGTACTGGGTAGGCTTTTTTTGAAATGTGATGGAAAATCAAGACATGCTCCTGGGATTAAGGACAGGAATGAACCGATCTGCGGCCACGCAGGAGTGGCTTCCTTGATCAAGGCCACCGACAGCCTCACACAGACTCATCTGCTGTTAACGAGCAACACTGTTCTCCATGTCCTGCCATCCACGCAGCTTCAGCAGCCAAATCAAATCTCCTTGCGTCTATTACTGCTGAGGAAACGGATTCTCACAGGCATGCCATTGCCCCTCTTCCATAAAGCCTTAAACTAAGAAAAACAGTTACCAAAGTACAGCATTGCTTGGGCTACAACCTGCTAATTCCTGATGTGAAGACAAGTCAAGAAACATACTGGGAGACTCCAAGTTCACCAGGAAACTGGTCATCATTAAATCGTATGAACATGTCTTGAGATAGCAGGGATGGCTGTCAGCAGCTCAGAAACAACTCTGAACTGCCCAGTCTAACTGGCAATGTTTTAAGTGGATTTTAATACCCCTGCCTTCAGGAGTGAGTAGGGTGTAATAACCCACACGCAAAAATGCACGGCACACAATCAGCACACGTCACACCATCCTCTTCACAGGGCCATGCTTTTCAGTTTTAGTAGAAAGGGGGAAGGGAGTGGGTTGTGGAAGAGCGCTTACCTTCTAAAAGGTGAGAAAAAGGTCAGAAAAAATAGAAAGAAAAATGCATGAAAGAAGTCATGATACTATTGCATTAAGCAACACAAGCACAGATCACGGCAGCTTTCGTTTTCAAGCAACAGCGAAGCTGCGAATTCCCCACAGCAACCTCTGCTCGGCCATAATGGCGCTTCCCCCCCCCCGCCCCACCCAACTAAAATCTCCAGGGACCACTCGCGGCCCCGTAAGGTGCCCGCCCCAAGATGCCCGGCACCGTTTTATCGCTACTGCCATCTTGGCTTGCTGCCATCAAGGGGACACCGTGTGGCTCGGGCTGAAAGGCAACCAGTTCCCAGCGAGCCAAGATGACATGAAATCCCGCAGGTTCTTCCTGCAGTTCTCACAGTGGGTGGCAGGATCCCGGCTGAGGTCGTAGGACGGGGAGCTGTGGTGGGGCGGGAGGGGAATCCGTCGGCGGTGGGACTGATGCAGTCCCTTGGCACGCTCCCGGTTCCCGAGCCGGCTTTCACCAAGCTGCAGCTCGGTGGTGCAGCACACGCTCTCTGGGCAAAAGCCCCGCGTGCATTCCAGGACCCCTCGGGCAGGAGAGGGAAGGTCCCGTCTGGACCCTGGAGCCCGACCAAGCGGGCAATGCTGAGCTGGGCCAAGGCAGCTGCTGACGTCCCTGTGAAGAGGAGAGCCCCGTTGGGCGAGTTTCAGCAGTGTTTTGGGTGCTCCCGAGCACTCCTGCAGAGCAGGGGCTGCCTCCTGCAGCCGTTGCTACCCCTTCCCGAGAAGATACCGTCCTGCTTTTCCAGGTTCGAGCGGGAGGAGGCCAAGCATCATTCGGTTAGGGGCCTGCGGTGCCCCGGCCCTCCCCCTGACCTGGCTGGCTCACCTCTGCGCCAGAGGGACAGCAGCCGGGGGCAAACCTGCCTCCACGCCCAGCCCCTCCGGCAAAGGCTGCACATCCTTGTCCTCGGCGTGCTTCCCTTTTTGTCAAATTCAGCTTCCACACCTTCCGTGTTTCCCTGCAACTCCGGACCTGGCTTCCCACCAGAAGCAGAGTCAAGCACCATTTTTACGGCGCACTCCTGCCAGCCTGTCCTTGTCCCAGTCGCGACGGCAAGAGCCCTTTGATCCCCAGGGCATCCAGCTGAGTCAGGCCGCCATGCCCCCATTCAGACCAGGGGCAGGCCAAAGGCCAGGGGCTCCCTCCTCCCGTCTCGCACGTGGCTTCCAAGACCACGTGAGCCGTGCTGTGGCACCCACAGGGCCACCCAGGGCCACCCTCTGCCCTTCAGATCAAAATCGGGGACCAGGCCTGGCTCTAGCATCACTCGGCCGGTTCTCCCAGCAGGACATTCTGCTTCCCTGGGGAGAAGGGGCAGTGAAACAGGGAGCAGCACTCCGACCGCGTCCCGGCCGGGCCGCACACCCACCTTGCTGGCCCAAGCATCTTCATCCCAGGACGTGAGCTGCAGCACACGGATGATCTCGTTGATTTCCGCGCTCATCTTCTCCACTGTGAAATTGCGGTTCTTCAAGGCCTCCTCGATTCCTTGGCTCTTGGAATTCTTCGTGGTCACAAAAATTTTCATGGCTGTGGAGAGTACACAGCCGATCAGCAAAGCCTTGCAGGAAGCCTCGCGGCGCAAAGCAGGTGCCCGTCGGGCAGGATAAACTATCGCCCCCGCGGGTGGCTTTTGCCCCAGGGCCCGCCTGCGTAGCTTGTACACTCAGGCTGGTCCTGATCCAATGCATCGGGGGGCTGCTGTCACCGGAGCTTTCGAACCCCGAGCACAGCCTGGGCCCCGGATGTTTGAGGAAGCACCTCTTCCGCACTGTTTCCCTCCGACTTGGGATGAGTTCGGATCGGGAAGGCCTTGTGCAGGCGCATCACCGTGTGAGCCAAGGACAGGACCCTCAATGGCTGCCTGTTTTTGTAGAATCTGCTAATGAAAACTCTACCAGATCTGTTGTTTCCTTTCTGAGGCGACCCGAGGAAATTTCCCAGTGCAGACAAGATTTCAGGGTCGGCAACCCACACTTTAATCCGCTTAGAGTTCCCATTTTGAGGGAATTTTGCTGTCTTATTTACAATTTTGGCAATTTGTTTTGCTAAATGCTATTGCCTTCTACTATGTTTGCAAATCTGACAGTAGAAACCTGGAGGGAGGATGGGATGGGCAGATTGTTAGCTGTTGCTTCAAATTACAGCTATGATATTCTGGAAAGCAGAAGGAGAACCGAGGCTTAGTAAAATTACTCAACCGAGACTTCATTTTAGGCATGTTAAATTCAGCGAGAAACTGAGTATCGACAAGCCATCTTCGTGTATTTCAGTCAACTGCTCTAGAAACAAGCAGCCCTAACTGCGAGGCTTCCGATGCGTAATCTGGGGGATCAACGGGGAATGAATGGGGGTGGCTGGGTGGGCGGCAGGGGGAACTTCTGCGCATTTCATCTGAAGAGGAAGAGGCAGGACTGGGCCGCCTTTGGGTGCTCCACCTCTATACGCTCAGAGGGCCGGCCTGCATGCCCACCCTGCTGCACTCTTAAATACAGTGCCGTTTCAGGCAAGCGGCACAAATATAATCACATATAAATAGCCCACCAGTTCACGTGCCACAGGGAGCTCAGCTCACAGAACGTAAATAGGACACGGGCAGGAGAGGTGGGCCAGGACTCGGGAGCACAGCTTTCCTTGCAAAGTGGCCACATTAAGCAGCCACGCTGGGTTTACAAAGTAAGTGGCCATCTGTTTTTGAAATGCATTCCGCCTGCATCTCCTGCATCTCTCTCTCTCTCTCTCCTCTCTCTCTCTCTCTCTCTCTCTCTCTCTCAGTTCTACTTTCCATGCTGCCCTTCGGCCAAAGTTCGCCGCCAGCCACAGTCTTTTCAGGTGTGACTTTAGGAAAAGCGCATCCACACAACCCGGAGCATTTCAAGGCATGCTTTCGCCTTGCTGGCGCACTGCAGTCACCTGAAATGAGGACGGGCAGCAGCTCCTTTACGGTGTTCATGGAGTTCACCAGCATGACTCGGTGCTCCTGGTGCGTCAGCTCCTGCTGCCGCTCGTCAATCATCTTGGCCATTTTGGTCATGCCTAGTTGAGGAAGGACAGCGAGTCACACCCCTTTCTCAGCCCCATGAGCCGCTTTCCAGCCCGAGTTGCCAATCCGAGCGGGAAGAGGGCACACGAAATCCCCATTGTGGGTGTCGGCCTGCTGGGACCTCATGGGGACAGAGTACGACGCACGCACACGGTGTCGTCGTCATGAGCAAACCCTTCACCAAGGTCCAGCGAGGGGCTGCCAGCCACGAATGGCCTGTGCAGAAGTCCCAGCTGGGCGAACAGAGGCCAGGGTGAGAGAGCAGCGCCTGAGTACTGGACCATGCGGAGACCAGGGTTCACCACCCCTCCATCAGCCACCCCTTCCTGGGGCTTCCCCATTGCCGCTATATGCCCATGAACGGGGTGGGACCCCTGCGCGAAGAAGTGTGCCCAGCAGCCCGCCTCGTTTGGTCCCAAGCCTCAGCCGCCAGCCCACAAATAGCGCCACTTCGCCAGCTTGGGTGGACTGATGTGCTGACGAGCATCTCCGCACGGCGACCACCTCGGGCACGGCTAAGAATAGCGCCTGTAGCACGAGAGGAATGTTCTCGCCTCTCTCTGTCGTGCACCCTCTGCAAAACTGGGCTCTATAGAAACGGCAGAGGCGTGGTAGAGGCAGCGGGCCGCATCCGCTTCTCTCGGAAGCCGGGTGAGCTCAGGCCGCACTGCTCCAAGGTCTGGCTTGACGTGGAACCTGCAGCAGGCAAGCAGGGTTCCAGGAGAGCCCCCACTGTGGAGGCCCTGGATAACATGTGCGAAAGGAAGAGCACGGCCGCACACAAAGGGGAACACGGGGAATGTCTAACCTGGCCCCAGGTTCTTTGTATACGTCACCAGGTCCTCCATGGTCTCCACCACCTCTGCCACCGTTAGGTATTCCAGAATTCCTTTGCAGACACGGATAATTTTACGGACCTTAAATGGACGTTTAAGAATTGAGTGCTTCCTTTTGTCACAAGCCAAAATGTCTTGGGTTGAAAGGATGAAGAGCAGAACATGTGTAACACCAGTTGCAGGAGAGAGATAGGCTTCCTCATGTTTTATTTAAATCTGAAGGGATGGCTGTATTTTAAATCTTGATTAATGACATACAGAGCAAACACATTTCTGGAAGGAGACTCTTATGTAAACAGGGCTTCTCAACATGAACTCGATGCTCTAAATATTAATTCAGTGGTTTCTTCTAAAGCAGTCAATGCCTTGGAGCCAGTTTTAGGTCCGAGTGCTTGGGTGGAAGATGGCCATTCCACAGGGCTTCCCACCCACCCCATAGCCCCTCTGCCCCCCTACAAAGGATAGGGGGAGGAAGCCAGCTCCTACCAGCTCAGCTGCAGCCCAAAGGTTGGCAAGCACGGCAAGAGAGTTGCTGGATGGGGACCCTGGGAGCTCTGGGTTTTAGTCCCAACTGGCTGGGTCTGCTGCTCACTCTCAGCCAAGCCTACCTCACAGGGCTGTTGTTGGGGGGAAAGAATGGAACTATGTAAACCATCTTGGCTTCCCCATAAGAGACGAAAGAGGGGCTATGAGTGCAATGGAATGATCATTATACTAAGATAGAACATGCATTCGGTGAATAGTCCAAATGCCCAGTTACTGTTGCTTAGAAGTAAATCAGGGTCCGCACCTCAGCCTCGTCAAACGTCAGAAGCAGGTCGGAGGTCCCGGAAAGGATGCCTCTCGATCCGTCAATGAGGTAATCTCGGGCAGGCACTGAGTAGGGGTCCTTCTGGAGCATCTGCGCTGCCTGGACAAGCTTTGTGCAAGCATTTTCCACCCTGTGAGCAAGCGTGGAGAAAAAGGGGTTACTCTTTGTTTTGTGGGTAGAAGAGCAGCTGCCCTAGGAGCAGCCCCCGTCTTCCTTCTGCAGCACAGGGGTTACTTAATCGAAGGTCAAATCACTCCTACCTTCAGCCGCACGCTTATTTGAGCCCTAATTAAAGCAGAAAGTCTTGAAGCAAAAGCACGTGTTCTGGTTTTAAAAACAAGCGCCAGGGAAGCAGCATGTTAATAACAACGGCCTTGTTTGGCTTAAAGGCTGATCTGGGAGGATGCGCTGCACGGTGGCAGAGAGCAGATCTGCTGGCTGCTCAGTGCAAGTTACCAATCCCACTGTGCCCCTGCCGCAGCAGCAGGCAGGGAAACGGAGAGTGCCACTCGGCTGCTCCACCACGTGCCACAATCGGAATAAGCCTGCGACAACTAGAAGTCCATTATGCCACTACGTGGCTCGCACACGCACTCGGAGCTCGGCCCACGCCTGCTGAGCTGCATCAGCACAGAGTCCGCTGACTGAACCTGGCAAGAGGCACGATCCACACTGCTGTCCAGGAGGAAGGCAAGCACATCAGGGAGGAGGTCAAGAGCGAGATCTGTGTCAAGGCAGCTGCTCAGCTGCTCCTCTGAGGCCCACACTGGAAACCCAAGATTGATCTGACCGAGATTTATTTTCCTCCAAAAAGCAAGTATTTCGCTTCCAAGGAATATGGTTTTCGTATTTGGCTTTTTCGTGCATGTTTTAAGTATGAAGACTACACCATACGATGCACCTGAAGCCAGTTCACTCCCAGGGCAAGGTGGGCAGCTACCTACAGAATTCATTACCTTACAGGAAGAATTCTGTGCTTGACAGGTCAGTCATCATTTGCAATACGATCACGATCTTTTTATTCACAAGTGGTTTCTAAAGTGTCGAGGCTGTGATCAGACAACACATTCCTGCAATGGGTGCGATGATATAATTTCTGCAAGCCTTAGCTGGGCATCATGGTAGGGCAGGGCCACGGAAATACGGCAAAGTTCTTGGGCGGCACAAGGCAAGAGCAGTGTTCGGCCAGAGCCAGTGGCAAGACATGGCACCTCTGTGTGTCTGGCCACCCGCAGCACATGGAATGCTGTTTTGGGCCATGGCTGTCGCAGGCACCAGGCTGCTGGGTGGCCAAATGACACAGTGGCACAGATGTGGGCACAACATCATATAAGCAGGCCAAATTTAGCAAAAGAGGAAATATTATTCTCTTGGCTGGTTTTAGAGACCAGCCGACCTTCTTATAAACATCCGCCTTCCCAGAAAAAAAGCACCGTCCTTTCAAGATGGAGCACTTCAGCCTCTAAGAATGGAGGATAATTTTAGAAGCATATAACTCTTGCCCACTGCACACCAGTTCCTTCAAGCACACCTATCTGTCGTGCACGGGCACTGAATCTGGCGAGTCGGTTTCTTTATTATCCTCTGCCAACAGGATTTACAACTGTTGGCACTTCTTGTGCCCGTGAGGCCTTGCTCTGGGAATTAAAGAACCCGCCAGCAGTGAAGGTTGCGTTGCTACACATTCTTGGTACAGCTTCGCGCTGGACCTGGGCCACAGGACTGAGCCTGCAGGTCGGGTTCACAGGAGCGAGATTCAAACTCCACCTCCATCCCGACACACAGAAAATGAGGCCGGGGAAAAGGTTCTCCTGGGCACACTAGTTTTTACGCATAGGTGCAGTGCTCTCTTCGCACGGGGGACCATCCAGGAAGAGCAGTGAGAGTTTTTTTTTATTTTATTTATTTATTTAAAAATTTATATGCCGCCCCTTGCAATAGCCTCGGGGCGGCTTACAGCATGATACATTATTAAAAACATGTAGCAAAGTTAAAAACTGGCCCATCTCAGGTTAATGCGCTTGTATGCTGCCCCACAGCCCGAGGGCTCTCCGGGCGACTCACGTGGTGCACCTAACACAACAACATGGCATAAAAATAAATTAAACAATACCAGCTAAAATCCACATAAAATCCAGCTGATATCAAAAGCAAAACCGGGAGGGTAAGCAATAATAAAGCCAGCAATGAAAGCCGAATAAAAGTGCGACTCTGAAAAACAAATACCAAACATTTGTTTCTTTTTGTTTCCTTGAGGACCAAAAGAAATAATGAGGGTGCCAGGCACGCCTCTCTTGGAAGAGAAATCCAAAGATGAGGTGCCGTTTCTTAGCTAATTCCCCCTCTATTCATTCCTTCCACAGATAGTGACCAGTTTGAAGGGCCATTTAAAATCAGAAAAAGACACCAGGAAGGAAGCAGGAGGAAGTTCAACAGCCCTGATGCTGCAGAAGCAGCTTCCGAGGCTGCTCTGAAGCCCGGAACCTGAACCGGATATATTTACTTCATTCATAGCCCAACACCCAACACCCTGGCAAAGGGATCTGTTCTCCAGGACCCGAATGCGAGCATCTCTCTGACCCTCCTCAACATCTAATGAAGGACCTGCCCTTCCGAGCAAAGGGCAAGAGGGGCTGGCATTTGACCGTGCTCAGGAAAGCGATTCAATGATAGTGGATGCGATTATTATGCCCCGAAGGCCTGGAAGAACCAGATCATTACACGTTCGGAAACAGAAGGGCTGCGTTAAGGCCCACTGCCAGCCGATTCCCTTTCTCATGTCAAGGGCTGTTCGAGCCAGGCCGAGGGCAGTCAGAGATGGAAGCAGCGGCGATGCTACAATTGCCTCTTCATCCAAACAGAGAACCGGCGCCGCAGAAAAGAAAGATGCTGGTGCAGATCACACGTGTGGTTCCAAGCACTGAAGATACAGGATCCTGGAGGGCTGGGTTGGTTGGTTGGTTGGTTGGTTAGTTATTTTTTTCAATTTATATCCTGCCTTTTTCCTAAGCCTAAGCCTAAGGGTTACAGGCCTAAGCCAAGCCTAAGCCTAATGAACCAGAACATTCAATATGTTTCTTTGCTAAATCAGGTAGAATAACGTGTTGCACATTAAAGAACTGAAGGTGGACCGACTTTTCATTTCGATGGTCCAATTTCAGACCGACGCTGGAGGATCTCCGCCCTCTATGCTGACCCACGTGGCTGCACACAGAAAACACGCGAGTCAAGGCGGGTCCTAGTCCTCCTCCTCCCTGACATATAAGCTCGCTACATGCGGGGCTGTTGCAGCAGAGGAGCCTTCCGTCTCAAGGCCTCTCCTGCAGTCTGACGCAGTGCGTCTCAGGGAAGGACTGCGCTGTAAAATTGACTATATTAATGGCCACGTGCACTTCTAATTTCTGTTTACTTACTTGATGAACGCAGGCGGCATGTCCCTCTTCAAAATCTGGTCATCGGTCGTCTGGACAGTTTCTTTCCCGACCTGCGTGAAACAAGAGAGAGGCATCTTTTCACCCTTGGCCGCACAATAATGGTCTTACTGAAGTTATCAGAATAAACAGCTTCTCCCGATTCCGTGGCTTAATGCTTTCCCAGAGCCCAGGAAACGTGAAGATCGGCTGCGTTGCTGACTGGGACGTGCTGGAGGGCCCTAAACGGGTGGGACGCCAGAGCGACCCCAGGCGCGAAGGCGCTGCCTCACTCTGCTCTGTGGTTGCTCAAAAACGGGCCGAGAGACACCCTACTCTGCCTGCACGGTTCCCTTTCTCTGGTGGCGCCTCTCCCACGAATTCCCTGGAGGGCCTAAAGCAGGCGGTCTGCCCTTGCGTTAGCGGGTGACCATACTGACCTGCCTTCTGAGGCTGTTTGCTCCAAAGGCGAGACACAAAGTGCTAAAGAGCCAAACACTCGCTGCCCCGGCAGCTCCAAAACAGAGGTTTAAGTAGAAGCCCTCGATTCCTCGTCCCACCGAACCACGTGCCCACAGCTGCCACCTCTACCATGCCGAGCGGCAGATGCCACGGAGTGAAACATGGCGGGCTCCTCGGTCCGCTGCCACATCCCAGTGGATACCTGGCAGCTCCATCTCTCACCACACTTTCCGTCATCCCTGCAGCTCTCCAGGTAAGTCCCAACTCTCCCAAGGTGAGAAGTCACCTGCTCTCGAAACAGCTGAGGATTCTGAGGCAGGGGAGAGACAGGTCTCCCACACCTCCAGGCTCCTCTGAGTTCTTCCTAAGCAGCTACTCCTTACTTCCTGCTTCTTACGGGGGGCCATGCACAGTCCGCTGCACAAGGGAAAAAACCTCACAGCCCTGCCCTGAGCAGCTTGCCATTTAAATTTGTGCCGCCCGCAGAGAAGGCAAAAAGGGAAGGGTACAGCCAAGACAAGCGGCAATGCGAGCAACACAGCCACTTCCTCTTGCGGTTTGGGTTGGGTTGGGGTGGGACTAAGGGATCAGGCCCCAGACTAAGCGGCATCGCCACAGTTGGACCCCGAGCCGGGCCGGGCGCATGGCAGCAGAGGTCCAAATGCCACAGTGGCGGCGGCATGCTCGCTTCACCATTAGCCCCGTCCCAGCAAGGCTTCCGAGAAAGCAGGAAACGGTTACGGTGACCAATGGCTCCACTGCGGATGGGTTGCCCCCGCTTAAATACAGGAGAGCGCAACCAGACAGGGGATCCTTGGCAAGGACACTCGCCTCCGGGGAGGCTGCAGAACTGCCCCACATGCCTCTTCCCCACCCATTTCAGTTGGCGCTGGAGATGTGCGAGCCACACGATTCTGGTGGGAATCCCAGTGACTCTGGCCCGCTGCGAGCTGAGCTCCCGGTGCGCACACCCAGCTCTGGCGTGGCTCTTTCCAGCAACGGAGGCTGCGCAAGCGGCTTCCCCTTTCTGTGTGACACGCCACAGCCGCTGCTTGTGATGTCACCCGCAGGGTGGAAGGAGGTTGCCAGGCGCGCATCCTTCGCCCTGCAAGCGCGCGCGGACTTCCTCGTGGCTCGGCTCCCTCCCTGAGCAAGGGCTGAGCGCCGGAGGGATGGATTCTGTGGGGCTCCGATGTATCTCTGCATTGAAAGAGATTCCTCCCAAGCACCCTCTCCTGCAGAAGAGCTCCCTGGTCGTCAGGGGCGGCCCTCCCAGCTCCCAACACTTGTATCTTGCACCTCACCCCTCCTGGCCTGTCACCGGGCAGAACTGGGTCCCCGCGCATCCCCCTCGGACTCTGGCGTGCCATTGCAGGCTGAGTGCCCCCAGACTGGGGTAAGGCCCCATGAGCAGGTTGCCGGTATCCCAGAAAGCCAGGGACAGGGTTGGATCGAGCCCCTGAATCAGTCTCCCGTCCTCCCCTTGAAAACTCCTACAGAGGATATCTGGAATGCTCCTTCCCGCCAGAAGCCAGGCAAACTGCATTTAGAGGAAGGCACAAAGGTGGCACAGGAACAAGCAGGTGTTCAAACAAAGGGCAACGGAGCCGTCTGTCCCCTCGGCTAACTCCGTGGGCAGCAGGAAGAGAAGGCGGGGGCCCTTTCCTTTTCTTAAGGAAGCACAGAGGAGAGCTGGCAAGAGATCCGGGCGGCTCCGGAGGACACAGGCTGTGGAGTGGGGCTGCGGGGCGATCCGGAGAGGGCATCTTGGGCAATGCGTTCGGGACACTGACAGAAACAGGCGATGCCTGGATCGTGAATTCCTGCAAGCCAAGGAGATGGAAAGCCAATTCTTTAAAATATTTGAGGAGTGATGTGCCGTACTAATTACATCTGTACTAACACACTTAAACTCCACCTTGACAGGATATCGCTACAGTTGGGTGTTCTCCTTCTACAAAGAAAAGAGCCGAGACACCTCCTCTGAGTAGACCCCACTCAGAAAGACCACCAAGAATGCAAGAACTGCCAACTTCCTGCACTTCATCATCCCCTCTAACAGCAAACTTGTGTGATTGCGTGCTTATCATTTTGTAAGTGAAACAGGCACCTAAAATATAGGAAGTGCTTTCTTTATACACCAGTGCCCAAATGAAAATAAAATAGAGTGTTTAACATGCTAAGGCACATCCCTGTGAGTTTCTCCATGCTCTGGAAAGTTGAATGCCTAGGAATAAGACAATTCTGGACTAACATTCGATGCATTGTCCGAAGCAAGAATATCCAGATTCACACGCAACATCACCACAACAGAAGGGAGAGGGAGAGTTCACTTCTGGGCAGTCCCTGCTATGCTAAAATCTGGCACACGTTGCTGTTGGAAGCAGGAAACTGGGAAAAGGCAAGAAGACGTCCAGCTGGAAGATCTGCCTGGCAACAGGCCCTGTGTGATGCACCGAGACCCCGAAGAAGAGCATTTCCTTACAGAGCCCATCTCAAACTGCTCCATTTTTCTGCTCCTTCCCTTTGGATATTCATGTTCCTGCTGCTGCCATTTGGACCGTGGCAGCAGGAGGCCGGAAAACCACCAAAGAGCATCAGGGGCGAGCCCTTTCCACATCCGCTCTGTCACCTGGATGCAAGCACCCCGCTGAGTGATAAAGACTCCGCTGCACACACGCACACACACACGCACGCAAGGAGAGCGGCTTCTGGTTGAACAAACCTCCCACCGAGGGTCACATCAGCATCTAATCTGCCCCGCACTTGGTTGCCGTCTGTTTAACTGATGGGTTTGTTCCTTCTGGAGGAGCGTCTGGCAATTTTTTGGCATCTGCATACACAGCTTCATGGAGTAACACAATGTAAAATAAGAGAAGATCAGAGTTCTCCTTTTGCAATGAACACCTCGAAAGTTGTCGGCTGGCTGAGAAAGTGTGTCTTTGCCCAGCTCCAAGTCCTTGGCCCTGCCAGCCCCGAATCATATTCAGCTCTCTGCTGAACTTTGCTCCTTCCAGCCTTCTTCCCTGGTAATCTGATGCCCCAAATTTATGCAAATGAGGCACCTGGGGATGTACTAGCCTTGCTTTACATGGTGCAATGCAAGCTACATGAGACCACAAGCATCCCTTTAGCATATTTAGCCCCTCTTGGCAACGTGCCCGAGTCCCCGTGATGTTACCCGGCATCGCACACCTGGGCTCCTTCAGGCAGTACACCTGAGCTGTTACCTCGGTCTATACGGAGGTGTCGCACAGAGCTGGCTCCACTCATGCAAACTGCAAATATACCTCCTATTTTTCAAAATGTGTTTTGTGAACCACCCAGGGAGCGTTGGCTGTTGGGGAGTATAGAAAATAAATAAATATGGAGCTGGCATTGCACATTGTTTGATCTGTTCTTTATTTTATGAGCTCTTAGCCATCCTATATAGAAGAGAAGACAGGTGTGCCCCGCGATAAGAACACCCGCCGATGAATCACTGCTTCCTACAGGCTTGTCAGCACTGCGCTTTATGTCCCGATAAACTTGAGGCCAAGTCTGGATTACAGATTTTACAAGCCCTTGCGTCCAGCTGGCTGCTTTTGCAACTGCCACCAAATAAGAAGCATGAACAGCCATGGCTTGTGGTGGGGAGTGGCCGGCGTCCTTACGGGGTTGCGAATCACCCAAACCCGGATGCACCTGAAGCCACAGTGAAGCTGAAAGCTACGGAGCCACTTGGCAGCATTGCTTGGGACAAAGCGACGCTGTGCCGGCCACGGGGCTTCAGCCAGCAGCGAGCCCACGTGGCACGCTCTCGCTGGCTTCCCCTGCACTGCTGCCAATGCAACCCTCCCAGAATTCAGCCGCTGCGCATGGGTTTGGGAGCCCCATGCAGGAAAGGAGCTGCCAGAACCCGCAAGGGGAGCGGGGCCAAGCAGCGGCAGAGCTGGGCTTCGGCGGGCTGGCGAGCGGGGGCTGCTCCTCTGGCTTTGCAGGCTGCAGGACAGAGGTGAGCTTTGGGTGGCTGACGCCTGCTCCCCTCCTGAACTGGCCCATCAGAAGATGCAGCCAGGCGGGAACAACACTTCCCGGAAAACCCACCTTGCTGCATTATTCCTGGAGGAGCCTAAAAAACCACAGGACAAAAGCGGAACTCGAAGAGCCGGTGTTCTTTTTACACGTTCGGTTGACGAATCTAACGTGACGCTTTCATAGAGCCAGCTGGCCCATGCCACGACTTTACTAATTAAGACACTTATTAAACAGTGTTGAGGGATGGCATTAATTGCATAAAGGCGTCGATTAAAGGTGCTGTGCTGGCAGAAATAAAGTCGTTCGCAGTTTTGCTTGAACAGCCAGCAGAATCGGTTTCAGATGCTCAGTTCCATTCTCCCCGTTTCCTGCACAGCACGGCCTCTGCAAGCAGCGTTCGGGGGGGTGGGGATACGTAGAGGCCTCTTGCCACATGCCCTGCCCCACCCCAGGGACATGGAAAAGTCTGCCCTCGATGTTGTATTTTTTTCTTGCTGGCTGCCAGAGTGAAGTCACACAAACGGCCGGAGGCTGGGAAAGGCCAGCGCTCCATGCGGGCTCCCCATGCAAGCAGCTTTTTGCAGCTTCCTCAGCGGTGCGGAAACGACTCAAACCGCCCTTTGTCTCCTCGCTTTTCTCTGCTCGACTAAGGGCATCTTGTGACACCTCGAACAGTGGCGTATTATGTCGCCAGCTTTCATGGACAAGAGCCTACTTCATCGTCTCGTCCGCGGAAGGGCAGCCTCCTCATGATGCGCGATGAATTCCAGAAGGAGCGGCACTTCATTTCCTACAGCCGCTATTTCTGTGTGTCAGTAAAAATAACTAACTCCTTTTTAGCATTCAGGGAAGGGGAAGGGTGGGGTCATCTAATGGCTTTTGCACATCGGGTCACATGAGCGCGAAGAGCGCTGTTGGAAAGGTCATAATCTATCTATAAGATGAAGTCTAGCTAGAAGGCAACATGGGTGTTCCACCAATAATTGCTATCCTCCTTCTCGGGGAAGTTAAAAATCTGCCAGGTTTCTGGAGGGTGGGGGAGAACAGAAGCCTAGTTCAACAGCCCTGCAGTGCGGATTCAAGCCAATCCATCAGCCGCTCTTGTCCTTCCCTTGCACCTGCTCCAAAGCACCCGGCAGGGAATCCTGCAAATGGAGCAGCAGATGCAACAGTAGGAAAATGGTCAGCTCCCCATGCAACTTCAATTTGCAAGATCCTAGGGCTAGGGGCTTAAGGACACACACCGAGGTGGTTCAGCTGGTATAAAGGTGGCACAAACGTTAGTTCGTGCGTTTTAGAGCAAGCCAGAATGATTTGTGGGTCTAGGGAGAGTATTCCAGATTGGCAGCAGCAAAACATGACTGTTCAACGCTGGCGGCAAGCTCAGTCCACTCGTGCACTTCCCAGCTCTACAGTGACGGGATGTCACTAACCGAGAAACTTAAAATTGGAAGGAGCCATTTGGGACAACCCGCTGCTCAGTTCAAGCATTCAGCTGACAGCATCCCTGACAGACGGCTGTCTGACCTCAGCTGAAATCTCTCCAGCAATAGAAGTCCCACCATGTCACTGGCTACTTGGCTCCATTCTCTGACTGCCCAGGCCACTAGGAAGGGTTTTTTCTGATGTTCTGGCTTCAAACTTCAAGCAAAATCTGCCTTCCCAGGGTTGCTATTTTGTGTCCTACTGTCTTGGAAAGCAGAGAACAGAGTATGATTAATTTGCCTTAAATAACACGGGCCCTTGAACCTGTACATCCACTCTCCTTCAACTTCCTAGTGCACCTATGATTGGGAAAAGCTTCAAACCCTTCTGAAAAACTTAATGGTCCTCCAGAGGATTTTATGCAAGACCACAGGCCTGGATGCATTCACACGCCAACTGTCCCCCAATAATTCACACCCCTTTCAGTTTTGCTAAACGCCCAAGTTTTAGCCAGAGAACCTTGAAGAACCATCTTCCAGCAAAAGCTTCCAACATTCCCACTGAGCAAGGGAATACTTTACCAGAGTAAAGGGGACTGAATAGCTTCGAACAAGCTGGCAGTGCCAAGCGCATGTTTCAGCACAAAAGAAGTAAAAAGCAGAGCAAAAGCAAGAAGACACAAGCCACATTTCTGTTCCTAATCTGCAGCACCTGCTCTTCCCCACTGGCAAATCGTTACCTCAAGGTGACATTCAAGCACCATTAACCGAAAGCTGATTATTAATGTCACAAAGCTAAGCATCTCCCCACATATGACTTAATTGCATTCCATCCCCCACCCGCCACTGGATATTTTTATGGCCAGCCTTTCACTTTCCACCTCTATGTGCCAGCCAAACACTCTGCTAGGCTATTAAGATCTTTTTTTAAATCCCCCCCCGCCACCCCCCAAAACAAAGACCAGATCACAAAATGCAACTTCGCACATCTGTCTTTATTCTCTCCCATTTCCATGACAAGAGAGGCGTCATCCAAGGATCTCTGTGAGCGTCTCCAGCAATTTGGCAAGACGTCCAGAGAAGAAAGCCTTGTCTTGTTTGCTACCGCCAGGCTGAATTGCCTGTAGCCAAGCTGTGCCATGAAGGAGCCAAGCCCGCGCTGGCATCAGCCTCCAGCACTGACTGCAGGCTATTCACCCGGGCGAGGGGGCAGCTCTGGTCTTAAGAGGCGACAAGAGAGCAGCTGCAGTGTCTCCAGGCAGTCCCAATCAGCTCCCACTTCTGAAGTGTAAAGGCACTGTAGGCTGCCAAAGGGAAATCGAAGACAATCTCCCCTTGATGTGTGTATCAGTGCCTGCAGGAGAGTGGGGACTATCCGGGCACTTCATCAGAAACAGAAGGAGCAGTATAACTTTATACTGCTTTAAAACATTCTTTTTTTAAAAGGAAATCCATTGCAAGAGGTTAGTTCCTCCTTCAGTGCATACAGTCTCAGAGAAATAAGAAATTCCGCAATCCTGCAACTCTTAGGAAACAACCCTTGAAACTGGAAAGGCTGTGTACCCACCCCCCCCCCGCCCCACAGCAGCAGCAATTCTGAAGGTTTGCACAAGAGCACTTTCCTGTGCCGTGAAAAAGACGAAGGAGTCTCCTAAAAACAACCATCACTGGATGAGGGCACAAAGCTTGAAGAGGGGGCTCCGTGTAGCACCAGTCTTCTTTGCCACTACAACAGCAGTGACATCTCCCACGTGCTGCTTGCACCAGGATTCCAGAAGACGACACGAGCTGCAGCAGACAGGCGAGACAAAACCGGACGAGCCTCCGGTGCCCAGAAAGCAGGTGCCAGTTCCTGTGCTCTGGGGAACCAGACAAAAGCGAGGAAAGGGAGCGGAGACTCCGCACTAGCGCAGGTGCAAAGAGGACGTCTGCCAACCTTTGTCCTATGAGCTGATCATTCCATATTTTGTATTTTCATGTTTTATCTTTGAGCAGAAGAATGAAGTGCATCTCTAATTCTAAGTCGGAAAGGGGAGAAGATCAGAAACTGCATGTATTAAATGAGGACCACCCTAACACATGCAGCCCCTTCCCAAACCGTTCCCTTGAAGCCAGAAACAGTGGAACGGACGATCTAAAATCTGTCCAAGTTCACTTTCAAAGTTCAATTCCACATTTCCTAATACTGGAAACAGGAACTAGCACTGTTGGCACACAAGTGCCGCAACGCAACCCTGAAGGCACTTGCTAAAGGATTTCACCGCATCCTGACATGCTGCGTAACACTGCTGAGCCACATTTCCAGTTTCGACTCCCCTCCCCTCCGCTCACTGCTCTCCTGACTGGGCCCCTCACCCCTGCTGGTCCCTTCCCACAGGATCCTGCTGAAGGGGGTGGTCTGCACCTGAGGGTTCCTCACCCCCGGCACCCCCTCCCGCTGGCTCTATGCCTGCCCCATTCCCCGGAAGTCTTTGAGCAACCGCCTCCTCCTCCGGTTGCATCCAGGACCCTGAGCTAACCCATGCTCCCCAATCTCACGGAGGCATTCCTCTTCCAAAAACGAATCAGTACCTGGGATGAGGCTAGTGTCCCGTGGGAACGCCTGCCCAAGCCCGCCACCCCTCTTGCTCCCAACAGCTGCCCTCTGCCACCCATCTTCCCCAGCACTTTCCATTCCGAGCTCTTCTCTCTCCAGTACTGGAGGCACTCTCTCATTACCATGATCCGGACAGCGTCCGCTTGGGCACTTTGGAGGGGCTGTCGCTGACTGCCAATCCAGCCGTCACCGACTGTGCTCTCGAGGAAGAGAAGCGGGCAGAGGGGACAAAGCCGCAGCCAGTGGAAAAAAGAGCTTGAAACTGCAGCAGAGAGAAGGAGCAGCCTGTTGTGCTGCAGAGTCCGCAGAAATACCCATGGGGGAGTCATTGGGAAGTGGGGGACAACCCAGAGCGAACCGCATCACCGTGGCTAACTGCTCGGGTGAGCTGGCATGGAATATGAGCTGCCCACTGTTTGCAAAGGTTTTGAGGGCGGAACCAATCATCTTGACTACAAACAAAGGCTCCATTGAGTTTTGCTGCTTCGGTACTGCTATTAGAAAGGCTTGCACGCCGAATGAAACCAGGAATCATGACAGAGGACAGGGCTCCAGTCTCATACTTCCTGTGATGGGACCCCGAGCAGTTTTACCCGTTGCAAAAATAAACATGTGCATTGAAATGGCAAACCGTCTTCGTTAGAGAATTTAGAGCAAATCCCATAGCCCTCCACACTTGCACGCCTCTTACGGAGGGTGGGTGATGGCAGAGGGAGTGCACCTCATGCTCAATGGCCAGATTCAGCTGTCTAACTTGGGGGCGGGGAGGGTGGGCTGAGGCGTGGAAACCCTGGACAAGCCCCGCGGGACCCCTTGGGCGCTGTGAGAGGCCACAAGACTGCTGAGCTGGGCTCAGGTTAGAGACCGAAAGGCAGCTGAGCTCTGGTGAAATAAGGTTTTACAATGTGGTCCTGCACTTGATTACACGAATGAAATCCCAGTGAGCTTTTTTTCCCTTTTCTTTCTTTAGCGCTTCTCTTCACGGCAGTGCGCATTGGACTTCACTCTCAAAAGCAGATAAAATGAAGCCACAAAGTTTGTGGCCATGGAGTAAGCAAGTATTAGGCCTGCAATACTGCAGTACAATCCTGCTCCCTGATTCTTGCTCAGTTCTTAAAAATGACATTATTTTGAAGGTTCCAGGCAAGGGTCTGGGCCTGCCAGATGTTGGCATGCAGCTTCCGACTTCCCTAGCCAGCTGAGGCTGTTGCAAATGATGATGAGTTTCAGGCCAACCCATCTTGAGGGGCCACAGCTTAGCCTCCTTGAAGGGTTTTATAAATCAGTAGTTTGGGTTGATTGTGAATCCTGAATTAGAATTAAATCACACAGAAAAGCTTTTCTAAACTCCATTGACCGATTATGTCAATTTGCCAGCTTTATATATCAGTACACCTACAAAGTAGGCTCCAGCCTACAAAAACTCATGCTGCAAACAGGTTGTTTCTTCTTAAGATAGCCCGTGCTTCTGGAGTGAGGCAAACCATTTTGGACAGATTATTCAACCTGGTCCAAAGTCCATCCTTTCTTCCATTCAGGTTTTGGATCAGAAAATGCATCTTTGAGTTTCGATTTGTAGGAAGAAAAGGATTAGCATTGAAAAATTGGAAAAGAAATAAAAATGAGAAGCCATTAAATAACTCATAGATTGAAAGTAAAAATAAGATACAGATAATTTCATGCAGACTGTTTATTTATGTAAACCCTGAGAATGCATTGTTTCACTCAGTCTGATGAAACTGTTCTGCTTTCAAAACACGCTATAATATAAACACAGCCAGTTACTAGAAAACAATCTTCAGCTACCAAGGCCAGACAGACCTCGAGAGATGACTTGTGCCACACTGCAATCTCAACACCACACCGGGCTTTGGCCGCCGAGCTCTTTAGCAACAAAGCCAACCTAGCATGTGACCAGAACAACTTCCTCAGTGAAGCAGGCGAAGTAGAAATGAAGCATCTGACTCAACTAGACAGAGCCTTGCTCAATGCATAGATATTTGCCAAGATTAATTGTCCAGGAAGGGGAACAAGCAACGAACCACAAATGCCACAAACTAGCCTCTCCACCAGCCAATACGCACCTTACGAAGCTTAGCCCAAAACTCCAGGAGCCACCATGCCCTTCCTCCTGCCTTCAAGACCCTTGAATGGCTGCAGCACAGCAATGCCACGAAGCAAGGAGCCGGCGCGCTTCCCAGTTACGCTGGAGAAAATGGCTGCAGAGGTGGGGAATGAGAGGTGCCAGGGATGCTTTGAGACCAAAGGTGCCGTCGGAAAACCTACATGTAACGAGGCTGTACAACAGTCACGCAGACTAAGCTGCCACATGGCCTGAGAATCCTGGCTAGTTCAGAAGTAATACTGCAGTTCCTTAAATCCAAGTAATATATTAAGTTTCTCCGAAAGGCCAGTCCGCCAAACAATTCCTTTTTTAACGCAACTCTTCCATAAAATAAAGGTTTGGTGCATTCAACGACTGGCGATACGTTGCACTGTACCAAGAGCAGCACAGCGTCCCTGCTGGAAAGGGGCTCGCTGCACTCAACTGCACCGATTTTCGCAGACTATTCACCACCTTAAATTGCCTAAAACAAGCGGAGAGAAAATGATCCGTGGTGCACCCCGTGCAGAATCAAAATGGGATTGTATTTCTGGTATCTCTTTTCATGCGATCACAAGTTGCTTTAGGACGATGGCTTTGCATCTCCCCTTCAGGTAAAGTGGCTGGTTTATTTTCTCTCATAAAATAGCAGCAAAAACGCACACGAATTGCTGCTGCACATGGTCAACACTGTCATCCTATTGCAGCACTTACTGATCCGTGGGATTGTAAGGCCTACCTAAAATTAATTAAGGCACAGAAAAAGCGGCTACCAACCACTAAATGCAGGGAGTTGGGAATTACCTGATTTTGCTAGAAGTTCCAAGTAAGATTCTGCACAGGATTTTCCCAGACTTGCATTTGTTTCTCTCTACGTACACTTCCGATCTCGCTGCGTGTTTGTGTGCAACAAAACAGGCACAAAAAGTTGTCACACAACACTGACTATCATGCAATGCCCCCCCACCAATGCCCCCGTGTACCAAAAAATGGCAACATGTACACAGCCAGGAAGTTCATTACAATTTAGGCCCAAACAAAGGAACACAAGCATTTAACATTTCCCCAAGGCTTCACAATCTCAAACATCCCGTGTACCAGGCCTTTTATTCCACCACCCCCAAGAAAAAAGCTTTCATTTGTCAGACATTTCCACAATATAACAAAATCCAAACAGGCTTGGATAAAGTTAGTGTTCACTCATGTTGAGAACTGAAGACCTCTGCCCTAGATTTATGGAGGCTCGTTTACAAGGAACAATAAGCCAGAACGAGTCTGCGTGGCAATCTCATAGAGACATTAATCAGTTAAGGGCTTAGGCATTATGGAAACGCCTATTTCTCGGTTTGCACAGAAAACCTTCCATTCAAATGCAATCCTTTAAGACGCGAACAGATGAAGAGTCATTTGTGATTCTTAAAATTTAATCAAAAGTTGGCTAGGGCAAATAAAACTCTGCAAATTAAGTCTGTCAGCCCCTGCATGCATATTAAAGCTGTCAAGAGGCTAGCTCTGATATGGGGAGAGCGCTTTGTTTTGCTCCATGAAGTACACTGGTGCCTCGGCTCACGAACGCCTTGGTTCACAACCAAATTGGGTCGCAAACAAAAATTTCATTAAAATTCTGACTCAGGTCCTGGACTCCGCATTGGGTGGCGACCAAGATCGCAGCCATCCCCCCACCACCTCCGCCCCCCGAGTGGGGAGATGGCCACGGTCGCAGTTGCATTTGTGCAGGGAAGACGGGCGCGATCTCGGCCATCTCCCCCGCACCCCGACAACCAGCACGATCGCAGCCATCTCCCCCGACTCCCCAAATGCAGGCAGATTACTCGGCGGGGTGGGGGGAGATGGCCGCGATCATGCTGGTTGGCGGGGGGGAGCTGGCCAAGATCGTGCCCATCTTTCCTGCAGGAGCGCGCCAGTGATCTCGGCCATCTCCGCCCACCGCCAGCATGATCACGCCTGTCTCTCCCCCCCCCCCCCAGTGCACCGGGATGACGGGTGTGTGCAGGGGTGACAGGCACGATCTCGGTCGTGCTGGGGGCGCGGGGAGGTGGCCGCGCTCAGGGTGGGGAGGGGGAGATGGCCACGATCTTTGTTGTTCTTTGTCACTTTGCTCCACATTTTTCTGACTAAAAAAAAAGATTACAGAACGGATTAACCTTATTTACATTGACCCTTATGGGGAAATTTAACTTGGCTCATGACCAATTTGGGTCACGACCAGAGTCCTGGAACAGATTAAGCTCGTGAGCCAAGGTAGCACTGCACTCAAAAGGGCAACCTTCTTAATCAAATCATGTTGCAAAGCAAATTCAGGAACTCCTTTCGCAACAATGGAGCCGAAACAATGGTGCCGGAGGTCAGACTAGATGGCCCAGGAGGCCCCTTCTGACTCGCTCTGTTTCTATGTTTCTATGTTTCTATGAAAGCTCAGCACGCTGAGACGGCCAGACAGGAATGGTTCTGCGCTGGTGACTTGCTTGGACCCACAAGATAATGGGAATACGCTAGAAGTTGCAGCATGAACGGAAGGGTGTGGCCAGTGGAGCCGCACAAATGAAATGTCCGTCCATGGGAGGGAGTGGCGGTGGGGGCTTCACGTCCACTTCTGCTTTCCACTAAACATGGCCACCGATCATGGACGGCACATGAAGAGTGCCTGCCCCATGGAGTGACCCCACTGACCGTCTTACTGTCCCGTAACCTGTTTGCGCGAGGGGATGTTGGGGCAGGCATGGAAACCCGCAGCTCAGTCATCCGACCTGTTGCCGGCCAGTCAGGCTGCCCAAGCTACTGAGGGGAGTTTTGGGGGTGGGCTTTGGAGTCACCCTGCCCAGGCGTGCGAGGGGACAGCACAGTCATTCCAAGGATTTCATGGCGACACTGAGCCTGCCTCTAAGGCATCGGGTTCCGCAAGGTGGGAAAAAGTGATCTGAGATTGGAAGAGTCTGATGTAGGTCCCTCTCCCGGGGACGGCGGTGGGGAACTGAGGCCCACATGACTTCGGTCAAAACCTGTGAGATTTAGATACCCCCTTGAGACACTCTGGATGTCCAGAAGCAGAAGTGGCTGGTGCGGCAGCTGCAACTTTGATCTCCGCAATGATTAAAAATGCTTTTGCATCCAGGTGCTCTCCTTCCCCAACTTTTGCGAGGTTTCCTCCAACAACTTTGTAGTGAGGGACAGAGCAGGATGGAGCAAATCACACCAGTAGCTCAGAGCAAGCCTGCTGTGACGGTGTGGCCTGGACTGAGGGCCCCGGAGGTCTGCTCTGGCCAGTGGGATGGCGTTCCTGGGCTTTGTCTGGACAGATCATGGTCTGGCTGAGTTTAGGGTTACCAGGATCCCTGACCTCTGCAGGAGGGAGGGGGCGGGCCACTTGCATGCTCCATCCCCTGAGGTTCATGGGCCCAGAAGGGTTCCCAAGGGTGGCCTCTGTTCTTTCATTGCTGGTGTGTCTGTCAGAGCCTTAGATGGCAGAATAGGGTGGTTCTGGAAGTCAATGCAAACATTCCTGAGGAGCCCCTGGCTTTCCGTGGCACTCCCCAAGGTGAAACAGCCAGGACCACGTCTAGAGCAATGGACGGAGGGGAAAACTCACTGCCAGGGTGATGGAGCAAGGGCTGCTACTCACTTGATCTGATGCAGGCAGGTTATTTTTAACCCTTGGACTGTATTGTCCATGCCAGTCCCAACTTGGTCACCTGGGAGGAGCGAAGGAAGGGGTTTTCCCTTACACCCAGAACCCTCAACCAAACGAGCATTTCTCAAGGAAGATGTGAAAGTCACAAGTTTTAAGGCAAGGTTCTAGCAGAGATATGGCCAGATTTTGAATGATCAGGAAGAAAATGGAAGAAGATTGGGATGCAAGGTATCTGAAAGAAAATGCACGAGACTGTGTGTTTTCACAGTTGTAAAGTACGTAAAAAACACAAACACGCACACACACAAAACAGACAGAAGAGACACATGGCATTTTTGTTTTTATTTCAACTGTATCCAAGCTTCATGTTTGTACATTTTATGATTTCCAGTTCTTTAAAATATAATTTTTTAAAGCGTTTGCAATACAGAATGTTACTGATGTTGCCTCCCTGGGTCAGAGGAAGCCCAAAGAGCCAGTTAAGATACTGGCCATATATAGTGTATACAGTCTTTCTCCTAACTATCATGAAACCATCATGAAAGGTAATGCTGCAATCAATCCTAACTATGGTTAACACTAACCAGGATTCCATCCGAACAAGCATTTGAAACTGGTGAGCAAAAACACTGATTGGGATGGAATCTGGCGAGTGGTAAGGTTGCTGCCAAAACAAAGGCTGAAGACAGGGAAAGATGCTCTGAAGGGAATGTTAACATTCCCTGTTAAGGAATGTGCCATGTTATGACTGGCCAACCCCCTCTCCTACAGAGTAGCTAAGACAGTTCAGTGGGAAGGCTTGCTGCTTTTAGCAACAAATGGACCGCAGGCACTCGCACAGCGATTCAGCGGCTGTAACTGTGAAGCGGCAAGCTCAAGAATGGACTCTTTTCCCTCCCACAAAGCTTATTTTTAGACTGCTTCTTGCGGCTAGTATTCTAAGAGTCCGCGAATTAGTGACCCAAGTACATGCTTCTATTTGAGAGGCTACATTTGTCCCCCTAAGAGTGCCATTAGAACGTTAATGCAGAATATTTCTCAAAGTGATTAATTAACGGCAACCGGAAGAAAGCACGATTTCCTTGCCTGAACTTTCCCCTTGGAGTGTGGAGACCTTACCAGCCTGTCCCTACAGGGGAGCTTTGCATTCGGTTCCCTAGACAAATGGGTCGGGGGAGAGCCAGTGGAACATGAATTGCAATTCTAATTTCAACTTTCTTCATCTATCCAGCAAAAGCAAATAACAGGCGGGACCTGGATCCATTGTATTCATTTCTGTCATTTTTAAAATAGCTTTAATGAGGCATCATTGCTTAATGCTGCTGCAGCCACCTCAGCACAAGTAAAGAGAGCTGCAGAACCGAGGTGGGGCTTTGTTTTCCGCTTGGGGGAGGTATTACAATGACACCCGGAACCAGGGGAAGGGACTAGCCCACCCACCACATGGTCCAATCCCATGCGTCCTTATCGGAGAAAGTCTCTCTGTATCAAAAGACTGTTCTGACAGGCAAGCAAAAAGCCGAACATAATTCGACTGACATAAAGGGCATCAAAGCTGCATTTCCCCCCTATTCAGTCTCACTCTTCTCGCTTCACGCAAAACAGGCGCCTTCAAAAGAAAGTTTGATTCGCTAAAGAATAATGAATGCTGCACACCAATGTATTAGGGCTGATCTTGACTTGCTCCTTGGCTTTCAGTCCTTTAGCATATTCCACCTTCTTTCTACGCTCCAAAACCTTACCTAACGGCTTGCTCTTGGCACGCAACCCTCTCGGTCACAGCCAGGAACGGGCAGGAGACTAATCTTAGCGCTGATCTAATCAGCTGCGGAGGGAAGCCAGCCTGTTGCGGCAGTTTGAGGCCTGGCCTGGGATCTGGAGATCCGGGTTCTGGCTTCCATGCAGCCCTGGGCCGGCCACAACGTGAGCCCAGACACTGACTCTCAGCCTAACCTGCCACCGCGGGTTCCTTGCAGGAGGAAAGGAGGTGGGATATAAACACAACGGAGGAAGAACAACAGTAGACCCAGTGCAGAGATAGCCTCCCCTATGGACAGGCGCTCAAGCACACCCTCCCCTCCCCTCCCCACACCTGTGCCGGTTCTCCCATTCCCACGCGCTAACCATAGTCCAGCATCACATCTGCACCAACGCTAAAGCTTCTCATGGACTGTTTCAAACCAAAATGGAAAGACACAATGACGAACAGGCTTGCAACTTCGGCTTGAGTTACTGACTGGGTCCACACACAACAGCAGTTCTTCGGTTCTCTGGCCTAAAAGCTGCTGTGGCAACGCAGGCACCTGTCACTCTGAGTCAATGAGACGGCGGTGCCCAAACCCAGGACCTTTGTGTTGTTTAAGAGCTAGGCATCAAAGAGTTAACACAGCGCTAAATCTCAGGCAGTTGTTGGGTTGACTCTGGGCTGTGGAGGCCCGAGGTTCTGGGTTTGGATGTCACAGCAGCAACACAAGAACGGGGCTGTTGCCTGCAAGCGGAATCCATGCGCACACGTGTGTGTTGCTGCCCCTTCGCCACAGCAGGTCCCGGGTTAATCAACCCAAGAACAGCCCGTGCTGCCTCTTCGGGCATTTGGGGACAAAGCAGTACCTGCCCCTTGGCAAGTGGGAGTGCATCCTTTGCCCAAGGAGCAGAACTTGCTACTCAAGAGCAGCGCCCTCTCCTGTTTCCACTTCCCCCAGCGACAGCCTGTCCAGCCGCGCAGGGATGAGGCGACCAGGGCAAGGGATAACTTTGTCTCCAGCTTGCTTGCTTGTGCGCAGGGACTTGCCCAAGGCAAACTTGCACATCGAAGCCCTTCCACCTTCTGCCCGAGAGGCCTGCAGTCCTTGGGACGGTCCAGCAGCCGCTAGCATGTGAACAAGGGCGCTCTGAAAACTGGGACGGCGCAATTCTTAACAAAAGCAGCTTAATGGAGGCAGCCAACAAGTGGTTTAGGATTTCACTCATTCAGTAGTGAATTGCTGCTTTGTTAACTCTCAGATACAACAATCAAAATTTAATTTCAGTGCAGACGCTTCGAAACAGCGTTATAAACAAATAAGGTTAGCGCTGGCTGACAATCAGGAATCCCAGAAGTAACGCCAGTGTCCTGCTTCTGGTGTTAAAAAAGCTGCATATGGGCCAGGATGCCTCCCATGCACACCTCCCCACAGCGGGCCCTTGCACGCAAAGCAGAGTGTCCTGAGGGGGGCAGGTTGGAAAGGCACTGCCCCCCAAAGCAGCCAAGTGTCGCAAGCGAGCGAGCAAGCAAGCCACCACCTTTGGCCTTGGATCCCATCCGACATGTCATCTGTTTACCAATAAAGAATAGGGTACAAAGGGTCCAGCGGAGGGCAACAGAAATGATCTGAGAGAACTGGGAGAGGCTGAGAGAACTGGGCATGTTTGGCCTTGAGAAGAGAAGACTGAGGGGGGACATGATATCCCTCCATAAGGACCTCAAAGGCTGCCACAAAGAGGAAGGTCAAGACCTCTTCTCGCTGATGCCAAAGTGCAGGACATGGAACAATCTGTTCAAGCTGCGACAGCCCAGATTCAGGCTGGACATCAGGAGAAGCTTCCTCACTGTCTGAGCAATGCGACAGTGGGACCAGCTGCCTGGAGATGTGGGGGGCTCTTCCACACCGGGGACATTCAGGAAGAACCTGGACAGCCCTCTGAGTGGGGTGGTGTGACATGGTGCCCTGCAACAGCAGGAGGTTGGACTCAATGGCCTTCGTGGCCCCTTCCAACTCTGTTCCATGATTTCTATGAAGCCGGTATTTTCCGAATGCTTAAGGTCATACATGTCTCCCCGTAACGTCCCACAAAGGAATCCACTGTTTACTTTCATATGGACTGCTATTCTATGCATGCTTATTGGGGAGTCAGCCCCAGTGAATGCAATGTGACTTACTTCTGAGTAGACATGCATACAGCCGCAC
The DNA here is from genome assembly GCA_023646645.1 of Varanus salvator macromaculatus. Classification (NCBI taxonomy): domain Eukaryota; kingdom Metazoa; phylum Chordata; class Lepidosauria; order Squamata; family Varanidae; genus Varanus; species Varanus salvator. The sequence continues at coordinate 3,908,359 of JAIXND010000756.1, read as the reverse complement.
AGCTAGTGCTTGTGTGGCATTTTCCAACAACACAAGAATGCATGTGAGCTCAGTCTTTAGAACAAAGCAAGCAAGAAGCGTGGAATTTTATTAACTATAACCAAGCAGAAAGGGAATGAAACTTGCCCAGCCCTGTCACCAGTCCCTTGTTAAATAATATCAGCGTCAATGGGCAGAACTTTTTAAGGAAGTCAGGACAGGGTTAAATCAGATTCCAATCTGGCAGAATGCCAAGGGGAGGAGCGCAACACTGGATTTAAACATCATCAGCCAATCCACAAGTTGTGCAAGGCCCGGCACTGGACACCCTGCAATAGTTAGTTGTTAAAAGTTATGCATAGACATGCAGGCTTTTTACCTCTCAGGTAGACTCCTCCACAAATAAAAAAAAAATCTTGCACCTGACACTTCAGCAATCTTAAATAATTAATGGTTATACCCAGAACTATTAATGCAACAGGTACCCAACCCTTTTCAAATCTTTTGGACAGTATACCTACCATACACTTAAGCCCAGAAGAGAGAATAGGATCAGTCTAAGTTAGTTCTGCTTGGGACCCATTGAAATCAGTGAGAAAAGGCAGCGACAGTGAAAGATGTGATCCTATGCCTGCCTGGGCAGGAAAAAGGACTCGGAGGGGACCTGTTAACAACATGCAGGTACGTGAGGGGTGCCACGTAGAGGTGGCCCATGCCATTTCTCCCCTGCAGTGGAGGGCAGGATGCGCTCCAACGGAGCAAAGCTCAGGGAAACCAGGTTCTGTTTGGATGCCAGGAAGCACTTCCTGATGGTTAGGACTCCTGGGACATGGAATGAGCTTCCACGGGAGATGGTTGAGGCCCCATCGGGGAGGGTGTTCAAAGATAGGCTGGACATGCACATGGCAGGCACGTCGTGAGCGGAGCCGGCTGGAGCCTGGGGTCAGACTAGATGGCCCGGGAGACCCTTTCTGACTCGCTCTATTTCTATGTTTCCAGTGTGTCCCAGCCGTCCATGCAGGGGACTGCAGACCATTTTTCTGCCTAAATGTGCACAGGACCGTCCCTTCAGTGAAGAACTTTTAATTCCAATAAGTCCTAAGGGAAATAACCTCAGTTTCGACCACAGCCTATACTTTTTAGATCACTTACTATACCTATACACCTGCATGTGGGCTCAATCAGATTCGTTGCTGTGCAATCCCTGAACAAACTTACTAGAGTCGGCCCCACTGCAATCAGTGGGACGCAATTCCAAGTACAAACTAATAGGACTGCAGTGTTCGCTGTGGGTAGGATCTAAAACGAAGGGAGCGCTGACTTAAACGGCCTCTCGTGCCACGGCAGGGCAGAACCTGCTGTGCCAGCTCAAGTTATGCACAATGTGCCAGCAGCCCCTCACAGCAGCGCAATGTAACTTCCAGTGGCACCCACACTGCCCTGGCTGCCGCCTGTTCTCTGACATCAGCTCTTGGGTACACGTGGAGCACCCTGCTGCCAGTTCACCACAGGGGATGCAGGCAGGGCTGTTCAGCACAGGAGTTTAAGCAGGATCCTGTCCCTTCCTACCGGCTGTCAGCAAAGCGCAGAATTAATTAATTTTTATTTATTTATTTATTTATTTAACATTTTTATATGTCGTCCAATACTAAAGTCTCTGGGCAGCTTACAACAAGCAGAACAACCACATACAACACACAACACAATGCATCCGACCATTAATGATAAAATCAAAGATAAAACCAATTAACTGTTAAAATATTGGGGAAATAAACCCTAATTCACATTAGATGATTGCCAGCCCAAAGAAGCCAGCTATGAACAGCCAGTGCACGGAGTCTGCACATCTTTCTCCTCGACTTGAATTAAAGGGTTGGCGTTTTTCTACCATTTCCCAATTTAAAATGCTGGAGTATGAAAAAAAAGTATCTGTTCAGGGGCTGCTTGCATGGAGAGAGATTAGCACCACTTTTTAAACCTTGACAGTGTGAGCCACGATGCCGCGAGGAACACGTCGCAAAACGCCACCTCAGCATCCAAGCGGGAATTCACATCCCTTACACAAATGGCAGTGCGACTCTCCTGGTTCAAGCATCTGATCGTTTTTGTTCTGCTCTGTGAACCACATGCAAGAATTGTACCCAACTACGTCACCAGCCTGGAAGGCGTACACTTTGTGGCCCGTCCCATTAAAATAAAAGAACCGGAATTGCCGTCAAAGCGACCTGGAGCCATACAGAAGACGGAACGCCGCTCCTTCTACCAGGAATGCAATAAAAGACACCGGCAGCATGGATCCGAGACAAGAACTGCCTGCAGTGCAAGACTGGGCAGTAGATTTTTCTACATTAACCGAAAGATCCCTGATTTGTGGCAGTGCCCTAAGCAATCTGCACCGAGTGGATTAAATATCCAGATGACGGAAAAAGCAGGACCTGATGGACTTCAGGATGAAGGGCGACACTAAAGGGGGGCAGGCAGTGGCGAAAGAAGAGAAGCGATGGATGGATTGAGCTCCTGGAGTAAAGGTGGGCCAGACATTTATTCAGCAATACCTAAATAAAAATAAACGGCTGAAGAATGCTCAGATACAGCCTAGCAGAAGAGGTTGAGAATTGGAAATGATGCATCACTCGCTACAGCCTTGTCACGAAGGGAAACGATTAGTGGCCGTCCAGGGCAAAATCTGGGGATTGCAGGAAATTTTCTGCAGCTGTTTCGTTTCTATCTGCCTGGAAAGAGACGGAAGAAAAAGCTGGAACGAAGAGTGGAAACGCATGCCAAGAGCAGGAGTCCCAGAGAACGAGTCTTCAAAAAACAGTAGCACAAGCGAACTTGTGAGAAAAAAATGTTGCAGGACCGATTTGTTGCTCCTTCCACCCTCAGGGAAACAGTTTCTCAAGGAAAGGGCAGGGAGGCAAGGAAGGAGACAAAAGCCGAGCCGACTGGCCAATCCACATCTGAAACCTTGGATCCTCCGCTTGAGCAACTATGTAACAGTGGTCGCTAAATATGTTTCCACCTCTTTTAAAGCGTATTTTAAGTATGCACCAGAGCAAGTAGGAGGGCAAGCGCCGTTTGGACCTAAGAGAGTAGGGATATGCGAAGAATCGGTGGAAGAGCCTGGCAAGGGGCAGCATGGCCTAAAGGTGACAGCCGGCCAAGGAGAATAAGCCAGAGAAGGAAAACAAACTCGCACTGCAGAACTTGATGCAAGTGAGCAGAAGTAAAACCCTGGAAGGGCAAGTGGAAGGGCCGCCTTTGGAAAGCGTGCAGCGAGTTACCAGCCCTTCCTGGGAGGCTCAGGGAAGCGTGGGATCATGAGAAAAGGAAAGAGCCCGGAGCTCGCGAGGAGGGGGGCGCCTTGCAGCCCCCCCCGGAACCCCCCATCACGCCGGCGCGGCCGCGGCCCCCAGCCCCTTTGGGCCGCGAGTGGCCGGAGAGGCAGCGCCCCAAGCCCCTCTCCCGGCGCAGGCTCGGGGCCCGGCAGGGCGGGCGCAGCGCGAGGCCGAGCGCACGCCGGGCGTGTCTCTGGCGGGAGGGGGGGCGGCCTCGCGCGCCCCTCGCCGCCCTCTGCGCAGAGCTCCTGCGAGCGATCCTGAGTGATGGCGCAAGACCCTCTCGGCGGCAGCCGCCCCCCCACAAGACATGCGCGACCCCCCCGCACTTGGGCACTCTGAGCAGCGCGCACCGGCGCATCGCCCGGGACGTTCCGCTGCCCCCCGCGCCGCACCCGTCGCGGGGAAGGGACGGGCCGGGCGCGATGGGGCGGGAGGCCGCCAGGAGGCTCGCCCGGGGCCGCGGGGCGAGGCGGGCGGCGGGGGGGAGGGGGAACTCCTCGGGCGCCCTCGCGGGGCTGCCCCGCTCGCCTCCGGGAGGCCCGCGCCCCGCGCCCCGCGGCAGCCGCGCCACTCACCCGGACCAGGTTGCTGACGGCGGCTTGCACGGCGGCCACGGGCGCGGTGAGGTCGGGGATGGCCTTGCCGTCCACCTCGCCCTCCTCGTGCATGATGACCAGGTGCGAGATCTGCTGCGCCACCGGCTCCAGGATGCTCTCGATCGTGCGCGTGTGGAAGACGGGCATGGTGGCTGCGGTGGCGGCCCCGCGGCGGGCTCTGGGCTCTGGGCTCTGGGCTCTGGGCGGCTCGGTCCGCGTGCGGCCACGGAGGGCAGGGCAGGGCAGGGCAGGGCAGGGCAGGGGCGCGGGCGGCGGCGGCGGGACTCGAACGCGTGGCCCGGAGCTCTTCGCCCGGCAGCGGCGCCCGCTCTGCGCTGACTGGCGCCCCTCCGCAGCCAGGCGGCGCCTTTCAGCCGGCGCAGCCTAACCCGCTCCCGGCCCTTCCCGCACGCCGCCCGCCGCCCGGGCCGCGCCTTCACCAATGGCGGAGCGCCGCGCGCGCGCTCATTGGCGGAGCGCCGGCGCCCGGCCGCATTCCAGCCCTCCGCCCGCGCGCCTGCCTTCCCTCTCACGCTCCAGCCCAAGGCAGTTTGGTTGCTCCGACACTGGTGCTCCCACGGTGGGTGACGTCAGACATTCTGGAGCCCATATAAGGAGACGGCGAGCGCCGCGCCGCGCGGGAGGGGGAGATTCCTGCGCGGGGGCGCCCCGCCCGGCGCGGGTCCCGGGGGGGGCGCGGGTCCCGGGGGGGCGCGGCGGGGAAGGGCCGGCCGGGCCGGGCCGGGCCGCCCCACGCGGCCCCACGCGCGCTGCCCTGGTCCGCCTGCGCCCGCAGCGAGTCCCGGCGCAGCACCTGGGAGGCCTGCGGGGCCGAGCCCCGCGCTCGCTGCATTTGGCTGGGGCCCGCGCGCCCTGCCCCTTCCCTGCGGACCTCGAAGTGGCGAGACCGGGGCGGCCTTCCTCGGCCCGCTGCCCTCCACGCGTTCCGCAGCTCCGCTCGCATGCTCCTCAGCTGCGGCTGGGGCTGATGGGAGCTGCAGCCGAAACGTTCCCGGGGCGCCAGGCCTGGGAACATGCCGGGCCCTGGGAGCGGCGTGTGGGCCGCGGCTCTCACGCACCTTTCTGTGCTGTCCCTCCCGAGCAACGCTGGGGATGAAGCAGAACGGCAGCCAGCTCTGCGTGCCAGCGTGGTCCCGCACGCCTTAAGCTTTCCCTCTGGACGCGCACATGGCGGGCACGTCGTGAGCGGAGCCGGCTGGAGCCGGGGGTCCGACTAGATGGCCCGGGAGGCCTCTCCTGACTCGCTCTGCTTCTGTTTCTCTGTTTCTGTGTGTTGTGGGAATGGCCCTTTCCTTTGTGGGTTCGGTGGAAAGTCGAGCATTGCCCTCAAAACCAGACCCGAGTGCAGATTTCTAAGAAGCGTCCTCAGGAACCTCAGCCGCAGCATCTGTGTTTGGAACTGCAAAGTAACCAGGCTGTTGAATGGTGTTATTTTTTCATCTGTTCCTTCTCTTTCACAAGAGGCACATCAGCTCCTCTTTGCTCGGTGTTCGTCTTTTTCCTGTGCCTTTCATATGAACCTCAGCAGGAAGGGCAGGGCTGAGCCACTGCTTCCTCCTTTGCTATCTTTCTTAGAAGACAGGCTGAGCTCCCACATTATTATTATTATTTTTAATTCCACGAATAGGTCAGGTGGTCATCTCAATTATCCTGCCCGGTCACCAGCCTGCCCTCACAGATAAAGGAGTGCGGCTTCCAGAGCAGAAGGACGGGCTTCCCGCTGCCCAGAAAAGCAGCAGCTGTGTCAAGATGGGCAGAATGCGGCCGCTCGCCAAAACCGGCTGGAAAACGCCCGACCGCACCGCTTGCTTTCCTGTGCGAGGCTTAAATAAGCTTGCTTACATGGACCCCTCAGGCAAATGTTTGTTTGCTTATTTAAAGCTTGGCTATGCCATCCTTGAGTAAAAGTCCCAGGCTGGTAATGCAATGAAAGAAAATAACGGTGTAAGAGTCGTGTGTGGCCTGGAAAGTACATTGTATCACTGCATTTTCCATCGGAACTTTCTCCTGCGCTGCAAGTATTCCCGGGCAGCTCGAGCACGGGCGGGCGGGCGACTCCGCGCACCTCTTCCGCCCGCAAACCTGCGCGCACGGAAACCCGGCGGCGCCTGGCGCGGAAGGGCGCGGGGAGGAGAGCCCGGCCCGCCGGGGGCTCGGGGCGCGGCCGCCCGCTGCAAGCCCTGCGCGGCCCCAAGGAAGCGCGCCCGGCGCCCCCGGATCCGGGGCCCGAGGACGCGCACGGAGCCGCCTCCCCGCGCAACTCCCCCCCCCCCCGCGCAGACTGGGCTGAGCGCGGCCCGGCCCCGGAGCAGACGAGGGCGCCTCCCAGATGCGCGCCCCCGCCGGCAGCTCTGGCGCCCCCCCCCGCATTTCGGCTGGCGGGCCCCCCTGCAGCATGGCACCCCATCAGGGCTCACGCCCGCCTTCAGCCCCATCCTCCCCGCAGCTGTAGCAGCACGGCTCTTGCCTCCGCCCACCCGAAGGCACCTCCCCACTCACGGGATGGAGTCCCGGATGGGGCGGGGGGGGGTCCCTGCCCCACTGCCCAGCACGTCCCCTCTCCCGACCCCAGAACCCTTCTGGAGAACATTAAAGGCCGGGTGGGGGCGGGTGTGGATTTTTATGTATTTATTTATTTTTCGATTTATCTCCTGCCTTTTTCCTACAAAGGGCTCAAGGCAGCTTACATCATTCTCCTCCTTCATCTTATCCCCACAACAACACCCCTGTGAGGCAGGTTGGGCCCAGAGTCACCCAGTTGGCTCCATGGCTGAGCGGGGACTAGAACCCAGATCCTCTGAGTCCCAGTCCCGTGCTCTTCACCACTACGCCACACTGGCTCTCTTAAGAAGCATCAACCTTGAATGGAAGGATAAAGAAACCGTCGCTGCAGATCGAACACTATGGAAGATGCTTGTGCCCTGCACAGGATTTGAAGAAAAAGACGACAAGAGGAAGCACATGTGAGGCAGCTCAGGACCATGGACTGCAAGAAGGGCCCATCTAGTGCCCTGCACATTCCCATGCGCAATCAGCCGTGCACCCGTTCCACATGCGCCTACGCTGATAGGGAGCTCCTGTTGGGCACGTGCTGGCTTCCCTCCGATTGTGAATAGCAGAAATGGGTGAGAATTCCAGCCGGGACCGTCGGAAGTTACCGTGGGGCAAAGGATGATCACATGGCACATGCTCTGCTCTGCTCTCCCAGCTGTCCCGCTTTCGCAAGCCCCTCCACAGGACACGGCTCCTATCCAGCCCGCGGGCCCCACAACAGGATTCCTTTAATTACTTTAGGGGTGTGTGCCGGGGTCGATCCCATTCAGTTGCAGTGCAGTCTATTCAGAATAAGCCAGGGGAGGATGGGCTACTGTTGAGCAGAGCAACACGGTGCAGGACAGGGTAGGCAAACAGGCACCATGAAAGTGGAGGCGGCCCCAGCCCAGGGGCGCTGGTCCAGGTGCGAGGACAGCGCTGCTGGAAGCACGAGGAGTCTCCCTTCTCCAGCTGTGACTTCGCAGAAGGTGGCTTTGCTTCAGCCGGCAGCAGTCCTCCAAATTCTTTCACCACCCCATTTCCCTAAAACTATCCAGGAACTTCCTATATATCAGGCACTTCAGCCCCTTCCATGCTTGGACAGGCAGCATATGACAAAAAATGTGGCTTTTGTTTTTCTATGATCTTTTTTTTAAATGTCAAATTCAAATGCAACCTGTTCAGGCGGGATTTTCAAGGTGCTTCAGGCCGCAGACCGAAATGGGAGGGCGGCAACTGGGGGAGGGCCTTTTCTGTGGTGGCCTCACATGTTTGGAACAACCTGCCTGCCATGGCCCTCCTGGTGCCAAATCTGCCATCTTATCAGCACCCAGTTCTTTGTGGAAGCCTTTAAAGATCTCCTTGGATATCTAGGGGTCTGACTGGTTTATCCAGGTGCCTTTTTATTTCCTTGTCTGGGTCTTTTTCATTGTATTTAATGTATTTTAATGCTATTTTAATGAACGTTTAAATGCTGTTGTGTTGTATTTTGTTGTCATCATGTTGTGAACTGCCCAGAGAGCTTTGCTGATGGGTGGTATCGAAATTAATAATAAAATAATAAGAATAATAAAGGGCAGCCCTTGTCCTGGCCTGCTTCTGAGTGCCAGCTGCGCTGAAAGACAAGCCAAGTTACAACCCCACGGAACACTACGTGGTTCTTCTTGGACATCGCAGGCGGGAACAACAGTGATCCCGGCACGGCTCTGGATCAGAGGAATGTCTGAAGGACAGGAAGCAGGTGCTGTGGGAAGCAGACCGAATCAATACGAGGCCAAATATAAACTCTCGCTTCTGATCATTTTGGAGGCTGAAGACGCACACGCGTTGTCTTTCCAGATGCCACCAAATCAGTCTGCTTTGCTGGTCTTAATGCAGCATGGCGCAACGATTCGGCTCTTAAAAGCAAACTCTGCAGCCAGTCGGTCTGCCAAAGACCAACCTGTCCGCTGATCGATATCATCACTTTTTCACCCAGTGGCCCAAAGGCTGGAGCTCAAGGGGAATGTCCAGGAGCCCTCCCCTCCACCCCACAGGGCAACAGGTGACGAGGCAGGAGAAAGCTCTCCTGCTGCCGGCCCCGACCCGGCACAAGGGGGTGCTACTCAGTGCAGCCCCGTCTGCCTCTCCTTGCTTTCAAGCACACCTGGCAGTCAGGGGCCAGCCAAGCACAGCCACAGTCACTGAAGCTCATCCGATTAATTTTAAGAACACGTGTGCTTTGCTCAGCAAAATGATGCTTATTCCCAAGTCGATGTCTTTAGCACCATGGTAGCAGAAGCCAACTCTATTTCCTTAAACGCATGATGGTATTATGATTTAAACGACGTCACCCATGCCCAAAGGGGTTCTGTTTGTTGGTTTGTTCGGCTTTAGCATACCAGGACTGTAGAAGCAGAAGTAGAGGACAGAAGGGTGAGGAGGGGATGCGAGTTGTGGGCTTCACAACTAATGGGGGCTTCCAGGAACTCAGTAGGTCCAGAGTCTGGAATCACCTAGCAGCTCCCTCACTTCCACTTTCTTTAAGGGCTGTTCTGGTCTCTACTTCAAGGAGGTCCGTGTGCATTTGTCCTCTATTTGTGGCATCCAGTCTATACATCTACTGCTCCAGCATTATTTTTGCCACAAAGGTGTTGCGTTCTGAGAGTGGCGTAAGGAAGCACGTCCATTCTGAAGCACGCCCTGCGGGCTTCGCTAGGTCTTCCTCCAAGCAGATACGTACATGGCGCAAGGGCATTTGCTTGCTTGCCCTGAATAGTCGGGGGATTTGCTGCCTGTTGCTGTTGTTAGTCACGAAGTTGCATCCAATCCATCGCGACCCCACAGACAACATTCCTCCAGGCCCTCCTGTCCTCCACCATCCCCCAGAGTCCACTCAAGCTCACACCAACCACCTCAGTGACTCCATCCAGCCACCTCATCCTCTGTCGTCCCCTCCTTCTTTTGCCATCTGTTGTTCCCAGCATCAGGCTCTTCTCCAGGGAGTCCTTCCTTCTCATTAGGTGGCCGAAGTATTTGAGTCTCATCTTCAGGATCTGGCCTTCTAAAGAGGAGTCAGGGTTGATCTCCTCTAGGACTGAACGGTTTGATCACCTTGTGGTCCAAGGGACTTGCAGGAGTCTCCTCCAGCACCACAATTCAAAGGCCTCAATCCTTTTGCACTCAGCCTTCCTTATTGTCCAGCTTTCACAGCCATACATTGCAACAGGGAAAACCATAGCCTTGACTATACGCACTTTTGTCAGCAGGGTGATGTGCTGCCTGTAGGAGTGCCCAACTGGCATTTTCCCCCGCTAGGACCAAACACTGGAAGAAGTCCCATGGCCCTTTCAGCTATCCTACACGTGGAGTTGCTTGACGCAGGGAGCTTACTCCAGTACATGGACGTTTCTTCAGGCAGTTCTTGGGCTGCAGGCCACAGACAGACAGACAGAGAGTAAGGCAAGCTCTGGACTGGGTCAGAACCGCTCGTTTCTGTCTCCTTACAGCTTGGGTATCTTGGAAGTAAGAGAACCGCCACAATGGAGTGAAGGCAAGCGAAGTCTGGCTGATCCTTACTGCTCACCCATGGCCCTGTCTCTTAATTCTCCATTAACATAGGCATCGTCCACTTACCCTCCACATCCCAAGTGGCTTAACCCACCCATGTAATAAATGCAGCCGTGCTTAGCAACTGTGTAAAAAGTAGCTGTGAAAACCCAACAAACCAAGCAAGAACTAAAGCCAGGAACTAAGAACCACAAAAGATACTGAAATGAGAACTTCATTTGGCACATGAAAGCTATCAAAGGGGATACCAAGGGCAGAAAGCAAATCCGGAGGCGTGGTATCTCTTGGCTTCCTTTCTTCCTACTCAGCTGTGCAGTTCACTGCTGTTTTAAAGGAGCTCTTACAATTTCTGGACCCCGCTCTGTGTAAAGTTTGGCTCCACCAGTTTGGTCTTTGTCTTCCCTCACAGAAATGTTTGCACACATTCAGCTACTGACAGATTAATTCCCTGAGCTGTTGGAATGTTCTGGAACATTCTGCAGCACTGACATTGCGTGAACTCCAGGCCCTGCCACGGTGCTTCTCGCCATAACCTCCCCCCTTGCACGTTATAGTGAAGAATATTCATCCAAATGGAGTTTAAAGGGTTGGTTAATCTATCACCATATTTCAGCTGAAGTTATAGGAGAGGGAAAGCTTGTTGTGAGGAATGGGCAGGAAAGAGGAATTCTTTGCCCTGCCCTGCCCTGCCCCATGAACCGGGGAAGAACATCTCCAGGACTGGGCTAAGCATGATGCGCTGCTAAGCGCTGCATCCCAAGGGAGGGAGCGCATTCCGTGCCATCGCTACGTAAAGGAGTATGTTGGAGAAAAGGCGCATTGTAGCATAAGGGAAGTCCAGCAAGTTGTCTCTCGGTGGGCCATTGTTGCTGCATTACTAGTCCATGTGCCAGTTTCTGCTAAGGGCCCTGGAAGGCCTGAGGGCACGGACCTCGCAGCGCTTGAGGTCATGCAGATGGGAGCTGAAGGACTCCTGCTGTACTCCAGGTCCGCCTGCCCTAGCGTCATCTACTCTGGCTGGCAGACTCCAAAGGAATCCCAAGTTGCTTCTGCAAGGGATGCAAACCCAGCCGAGCACGTTCCACCTGGCAGAAGAAACCCCGCCAATGGCTGGAGCCTCCATCTTGTCTGACCTGTCTGGGCCTAGCAATGTGGCCAACACCCCCCAGGCGACAGGCATCTTCCGTAATACAAGCATGCCAGCAGACACATGCGAAAGAGCGAAAGAGCGTATATTACAGAATGTGCCTTTCTGAGTAATTACTAGGAAAAGTCTACATTCAAAGCAGCCCTCGAGATAACAATGCTTAGCACTTGCATTATGCAAAGCCTTTAATCTTCACCGCATTCTATAAACATGAGCTAAATGGTGCAAAGCACAGGGGATTGGAGGAAGCAGGCAGTAGCCAGAGATTGCATGCAGAAAGCAGTTAAAAGGTTTTCCTAGCGGGCTGTAAAGAGGAGCTATCGATACCAGTTATATATGAAGGTTGGAGCCGCCTGAACACATCTGCATCTTAGAAGACTCGGGTCCAGGGCAAGGGAGAACCTTAAGAGGTTCTTCTCCCACGCAGGCTGCAAACTATTCCCCTTTATTAGTCTGCCCAAATGGCGCACCAGCCCGCCTGTCACCCGGGCATCCCGCATGCTCTGTGGCAGCTGCCTCCTCCTGTCCGGATGCAACTCCCTAGATTGCGCAACGGCCCAGGAAGAGAAGACATAGGCCTGGTCTTGATGGCACAGAGACCCGCCCCCCAGGGAGCACCTTTCCCAGCACAGGTGTCTCCTGCGTCCCCTTTACTCTCTGGGCACAAGCCTGCTCGCCCTTCCCTTGGGGCTGGTCATCCTCTGATCTGGAACAAGTGGCTATGGGGAGGAGCAGGGAGCTGGCCCTCCTCTGCCCCCCTGCAGCTTGCCTGCTCAGCTGCCCCTCGCTCTGGCCTGGGCAATGCTGGAGGGGAGAGAGCAGGAGAGGCCCCGGCCTCCTGGCTCCCTGGTGAGCAAGAGCCACATGCTGCCAGAAGCTGCCACGTGACTCTCAGTCCCCCCGCCCCCGATAGCCAGTTGCTGGGGGGCTGCTGCGCCGTTCCCCTGCTTTGGCTGGTGGGGGTCCCAGGAGCCTGGCCCTCTGGATGGGCAGGGAGGCGGGTGGACGTCTCTGCCACTCCCTGCAGCTGACCCAGCAGAGACGGGCGAGGGAATCGGTGGGCAGCTGAACAAACTGAACAACTGAACAGAAATAAACAGACAAGAGGAAGAACCGTGCAGACAGATGAGGTTGGCGAGGGCACCGTTCCACTTGCAGCTGCTGGTGGGGATCGCAACTTCACATCTTCCCTTGCGTTAAAACAAAAGCGCCTACACGTCGAACAAGGCCCAGCGGAGCGGGCTGGGCGAGAAGCCTTCCTCTGCACTGACCTGGGGCGATCCCTGCAGGGCATTTTCACCTGCCCAGGAATGCGGGACTTGCTGGCACGTCACATGATGCACACCTCGACCCATCCTCCTTCCCACCAATATATCTTGGGTTTCTTCCTTCGGCCCTGTGCTAGCACAGCTCTTACATAAGGCGGTTTCCTTCTGGCGCGCATCAGCGTGCAAAGCACCGGACTTTCCGACTTTCTCCTTTAAGCTCATGCTCAAGGAACCACTTGCTGAAATGCTCAGAAGAAACTCAGATGATCCTCAGAGGTCCGACAATTGCCCTGCATTCGCCCAATGGAGCCCGTTGCTGGGCATGGCTGCACAGGAGGGGGCCACACTCGCTCGCTTTGGGGTGGGGGGAGGGGAGCCACAGCCCCCACCAACCTCACCCCTTGGGGGTTGGGAGGACAAGAGCAAGCAGTGGCAGCCTCGCCCCTTGCTCGTGATTTCTGTGAGCAGCAAGAGAATTCCTCTTCCCTCACCCCCTGTTAAATATCCCTGCTCTGTCCCTCCCTGGCGTGGCTAACTGAGCCCAGTTGACAAAGCAGGTCGGAAGAAAAGGATTGGAGAGGCCCATTTCCCTGCCCAGATCCTCACATGTCTTGCACAGTGCATTGGTGTGTGGTGCAAGCTTGTGTGTGCAGCTATGCTGTTGTCATCAGCATGTGCACCGGCTGCAACAAGCGCCATCCGCAGAAACACCAGGACTGCGCTCCCTCGTGAAGGGAAGGGAAAGGGTCCCAGTTCAGATCTCCCTGAGGAGGCTTGTAGGCGGAGGATATTCCACAGGGCTCCCCATGCTAGGCTGGTCTGATGAGAAGCACCCATGGCGGTGAGATCTCAGCTGCCCAGGAGCAGAGCGGGCAGCTTCTCTGCTGCAGGATGCAGGGCCCAGAAGGAATTCTGCCTCCGCACAGCTGGGCACAGCGCAGTGCCTGTGACTCCCCATGGGCAGAAACTAAACGGACCGTATTTCCCTCCCGGCTTTCTCCTTCACACTGCCCTTGATTTACACAACTGGAGTGTAACAGTGACTTTGGAATTTAAACAGAAAACCACAAGGGATTTCCAAGCCATCGGCCAACTTCCAAATATGGGAGAATGGAGGCAGCAGCGAGCCGGAAATCATGCTCAGCGGGACATACGCGGCTCGGGCTTTGCAAGGCTTCCAACACGTGCCTGCCAGGCCCCAGTTAGCGTTTCTCCAGAAAGGTGCTCTAACGCTTTTGTCAGAGCAAAGGGGTGGGACCAACTCACGGGAAAGCAAACTACCCCATTAGTGTAATTACGAGAGAGTTCGAGTCACACCAGGAGCAGTTTTAAAACTGAGGCTCAAACAACTTTTATCCAGACTCTGAGCAAGTTGAATCACTAAACTACAGGATCTTGCTGCGGTACTGGAACCCACAACATGTCTATCAGTGCAAAGTTGCCTTGGCCTTATTTTCTGATCCTACAGATGGTTTAGTTTGGTTCATATGCTTCTTTTTCCCAAACACATTTGTCAAGGAACACCAAGGGTTTTTTTAAGGTGTTGATCAATTCAAATTAGACAAAATCAATACTTCCATACACATTCAGTATTACATGAAAATGTACAATACAAATTCAGTATTACATGAAATGCAAACAGAACACATGAGCGCAAAGCAGAATCGCGCTTGCCTGATCACACAAGCAATGCAGGGAACTCGGTTTATTCATTTATTTAAAGTTTTTATATGGCGCCCTCATTGCTACATAGCCTCGGGACGGCTCACAGCAATAAATAAATAAAACAATTACAATTACAATTAAAACCTGGAAACACACTGGCTGCACAATTAAAATCTATAAATGTTAAAGATTATTAAAATACTATTTGAATAAAAAGGTCTCGGCCTGGCGCCGAAAAACAAATAACAACGGTGCCAGGCAGGCCTCTCTGGGGAGCGCATTCCATAGACGGGGCGCCACCGCAGAGAAAGCCCTCATCCGGGTACTCACCCTCCTGATCTCATTCACGGAGGGTTCCTGGAGGAGAGCCTCTGCTGCTGATCTCAAGGGGCGGGAGGGCAAATATGGTTTGCAGAATAGCCAGCAGTAACTCCCAGAACCCAAGGCTACAGTCGCAGCCAAATTCCTCAGCAGGTCAGCTGTGGCAAAAGGTCACATTTGATCTTCAAAGCAAGGTGTGTGGGGCTACAACAGAGCTCCCTGCTGAACAGCTGGAAGCCCAGCAATGTCCAGGCAACGATGGGCAAACAGGCGCCACCGTAATTTTCAGTTGAGTTACGCACCTGGTGTTATGAGTTTGGCCAAAGTTATTGTTTAGGAAGAAACCCGCAGGCTTCCGGCGGCTCGTTGCACGTGCGTGGCACCAAAGGAAGCGTGGCGTACGTGCGGTGCTGCTCTCCACCCCACGCAGCAAGAGGCACGCTGCTCTGGGTGGTGGTCGCACGGGGGCTTCGTTCATCACCGGACCCGCCCCCCCCCGCCCGCACCAAGTCCAGACTTTCCCCATGCTCAGTTCCTTGGCACAGAACCACGAAAAGCGCAGGCGCAGCTCTCCAGGCGCATCGCACCACGCCGAGAACGTTTCCGCCGCAGGGTCAGCGCAAGAGAAGGGCGATCGAGGACGGGGCGCTGACTGCACACGAGCGCGACACGCGCGGTAAGGCCCAGGGCAAGCGGCTGAAGCTCACTGGGCCGAAGCCGGGCCTCATTCCGCAGCCGGGAATGGGCCGCCTGCTCCGGGCGCGGCGGGACCGGGAGGCCGTGGGCGTCCCAGGCCCGGCCCGAGCAGCGTTCGCGCCGCAGAAGGGGGCGAAGCGGGGCCCCCGAGGGCGCATCCGCGCCCACCCCGGGCTTTCCCTCCCCGCTGCTGCTCGGAGGAAGCCCCCAGGCCTTCTCCGGGAGGGGCAAGCAGCGGGGCGGGGGGAGGGCGCTGCCCAGGAAGATTTCCTGTGCGCGCAGCGCAAGCGCAAGCGCAAGCGCAGCCGCTCCTCTCCCCGGCGCGCCCCCGGGAGGGCTTCTCGTCGGCGGGAGAGGGGCTGACCCGCTGGCCACCCCCGTGTGCCCGGGAGGCTTGCGCGCGGCACCTGGCCAGCTGCGCCTCCGGGAGCGCCCCGATTGCCTCGCCGAGGGCGCCGCGCCGGAGGCGCATCTGCCCAGGGGAGCAGCCGCCCCCGGGGGGAAGGGCGAGGGGCAGCCGGCTGCGCCCGAGCCCGGCGGGCTGCGGGGCTCCCCGCGACGGGCTGGCGTTGCAGGGCGGCCGCCGCCGTGCGCCACAGCGGGCGCCAGTGGTGCGCGCCTGCCCGCGAGGCCGCGCAGGGAAAGCGCGCTCGGGAACGGCGGAACCCAGGAGCGCGCGCCCCCCGCCTGCTCCTAAAGCGTAACCCCCCCCCCCATAAGGCATTTGCCTTTTGGGGAGAACAAGGCCAGGCTCTTTCCATTCCAGTCTAAATATTTCCTGACGAAACGCATGATGCTGAGGATTTGGCGGCTTTGCCGGGACAATATTGGGCTTATCGGGTCGGATGAAGCCGAGGGGCCGGCTTCGGGCAGAGCCTGGCATGCCGCTGTCGCGCTCCCCGCTCCGCTCCCCCGCCGCCTTATCTTTGTTTTGTCCAGCCAAGCTGGGAAGCTGCCGGATGCGCTCTGCCCTGCCAAGGCGGCCGGCTCTGGGCGAGTGGGGGGGCCGCAGGGAGGCCGCCGCACGGGGCTCGTGCGCCTTTGCTCCTCCCGCCCCGGGGAGGCCGCTCCAGAGGGGCTCCGGGTGCACCCGCCGTGCCCTGCTCCTGACTGGCCCTCACTGCAGCATCGGCCTTGCCGAACCCTGCCACTGCCCCAGGCTCGGAGGCTTCTTTGTACCCATGTCTGAGCCAGGGTCAGACTAGATGGCCAGGGAGACCCCTTCTGACTTGCCTTCTTTCTATGTTTCTGTCACGTTTCCTGGCCTTCATCCAGTTAGTTCTCCCATTCCTGCCCTCTTCAGTCCTGCCCTTCATGGCTGAGCCGTAACGTGCTTGCTCCTGCTATTCCTTGCTGTGTGATGTGCCAGGCAGTAGCATTTTCCTCTTCCTCTTCCTCCTCTTCCTCTTCCTCATAAAAGGGACCAACGTCTGTAAATATTCCCTGCCTGGTTACCAGAAGATTTTTATTCCCTGCAGCCAGAAAGAAGTGGCACCGCGTTCTAGAGCATCCCAGGGTGTGCGCCTCTCCTGCTGAACTCCTTCCGTGCCGCCTTTCAGATGGTAACACAGCCGGGCGCAGGGGCTTGTTCGGTGCGAGGCCTTCACTACTGCTAGTGGAGCAGTCAGCTGGTAACACCGGGAAAGCGCACGCCTCGTCCTTGCAGCCTGGCTCATCTGGAGTGGACCAGCAGGGCCGGGTGTCCTTCTCTAAAGAGGGCCTCTCTCTCTTGGAAGGGCTGCCAGGGGCCTGGGCCGGGTGTCCTTCTCTAAAGAGGGCCTCTCTCTCTTGGAAGGGCTGCCAGGGGCCTGGGCCGGGTGTCCTTCTCTAAAGAGGGCCTCTCTCTCTTGGAAGGGCTGCCAGGGGCCTGGGCCGGGTGTCCTTCTCTAAAGAGGGCCTCTCTCTCTTGGAAGGGCTGCCAGGGGCCTGGGCCGGGTGTCCTTCTCTAAAGAGGGCCTCTCTCTCTTGGAAGGGCTGCCAGGGGCCTGGGCCGGGTGTCCTTCTCTAAAGAGGGCCTCTCTCTCTTGGAAGGGCTGCCAGGGGCCTGGGCCGGGTGTCCTTCTCTAAAGAGGGCCTCTCTTGGAAGGGCTGCCAGGGGCCTGGGCCGGGTGTCCTTTTCTAAAGAGGGCCTCTCTCTCTTGGAAGGGCTGCCAGGGGCCTGGGCCGGGTGTCCTTTTCTAAAGAGGGCCTCTCTCTCTTGGAAGGGCTGCCAGGGGCCTGGGCCGGGTGTCCTTTTCTAAAGAGGGCCTCTCTCTCTTGGAAGGGCTGCCAGGGGCCTGGGCCGGTGTCCTTTTCTAAAGAGGGCCTCTCTCTCTTGGAAGGGCTGCCAGGGGCCTGGGCCGGGTGTCCTTTTCTAAAGAGGGCCTCTCTCTCACTGGACTGCCCTTCATTTTGAAGGCGCCCTCTAGTGGAAGGGCCAGCCAGGCCAAGCCCGGCATAACGAGAATAAACCGCCAGCAGGGAGAGCGGGGCCTCACGGGTGCCCCTTGCAGTGCTTCAGTGGCGACATGGGTCACCTGGTCACGGCCTGCTGCACTGCAGAGAAATGTACTATATTTCCGTGTCAATTATCATGCTTATAGGTGCACTTGAATCTGTGCACACACACTAGCTAGCACATGCAGCATTTATGCAAATACTTGGTAGACAATTTCTTTTTTAAAAAATAAGTTTTATTTGAAATTATAATCCTAAAAAACAAACAAACAGAAAAAGCTACAAACAACATCCATCATCAAAAACATTGAGCCTGCTGGGTCAGCTCCCACACCCTTTTTCCATTTATGATAACTTTAAAAACATATTTAAATCTATGCGAAGTCCCATTTCTCTAGCCAATAATAAAAAAAGTTCCAAGTTTGATAGAAGTCAGTATCTTCTTTCTCCTTCAATGATAAAGTCAGTCTATCCATTTCTGCACAATCCAGGATCTTTTTTAGGATCAGTTCATCAGTGGGTGGTTCTTCACTTTTCCAGCGTTGAGCAAATGCAATCCTCGCCACAGTGATTACATGTAAAATCAAATTCATTTCTTGTTTACTAATGTTCTCTGGTATAATGCCTAATAAAAAACTTCAGGTTTAAAAGCTAAGGATTTTTGTAACATTTCCTCGAGCCATTTATGTATTTTAATCCAATACTTTTTCACGTTATCGCAAGTCCACCACATATGATAAAAAGTACCCAATTTATGTTTACATTTCCAACATCCATTTGACATATTTGGAAACATCATAGCTAATCTATTTGGCGACAGATACCATCTATAAAACATACAGGTTTTCTTTATACGAAGTTGCAACTGTTACTTGATATTTCTCTCCCACAGCTTTTGCCACTTTTCTAATTCAATATTATATCCAAAATTTTGTGCCCACATTATCATAGTTTCCTTAACCTGTTCATCTTCCATTTCCTATCGAGTAAGAAGTCATATAATCTTTTAATCATTTTCTCATCTGATTTAAGTATCACTTGATCAAACGCCGTTAAGTCATTATAAAAACCCCACGCTTTACAATCTTTAGCATATCTCGATTGGATCCGCACGTTATGCCACCCAGAGATATTAGATCCCTGTTCTTGCGCTTCTTGATTCAATTTCAGTCCTCCATCCTTATCCGAAATGTCATCATATCTTTGGCAGACAATTTCTTGTTTTGCAATTGGCAAGTGGCCAACGGCCCTGGGCTGCTGAGGGGCTCCAGGACGGCTCAGCACCTGGGGGGCCCCAGAACAGGGCCACCTGCGCCAGGTTCTACCTCCGCTCCGGGTGGTTGCCAGATCTCTAAATAGAAAGATGTTGTGAAACTGGAAGGGGTGGGAAAGGGCAACCCAAGCCATCTCGAACCTGGAGCCAGTCCCCCTGGGCATAAGCTACAGCGATGTTTGGGGCTCCCTAGTGCAGGGGAAAAAGGCAAATGGAATGGGGCACGACGGAGGTGTCTAAGCTTACACTTGGTGTAGAGGAAGAGGAATTTTCCCCTCCCTCCGTCCTTATCCTGGGGTCAAGGGGTGAAACTGCACATTTTACCAGACGTACGTAGAAATGGAAATTCGTCCTGACATGGTGCCTGGGTCAGACTATGAAAGCCGCTGCGAGGCACCCACAGACTTGCTTCAGGCCTCCTGGCCTCAGGGCCGTCTCCTTCCTTCCAGGATGAGCGCTTCAGAAGCAGTGGGGGCAGACGGCTGGCACCTGTTTGCGCTGCCTGGGGCTTCCCACTGGGGCCTCTGCGCAAGGTGCACCTCGGTGAGCCTTTGGTCTCGCCCCATGGAGCTCTCCGCACACTCTTGCGTTGGGGCTGCCACGGACACTCGTCTGTATTCCACTCTTTCGGCACTAGACCAGAAAGCGGTTTTGCTTTGGGAGTGTACTTTGTGATGAACACATGTCCCTTTTTTGGAAGCTTGTGCGTGCTCCGTCGTGCATTTCAGTGACCGTGAGAATGAAAGCGAGGCTACCGGGACCGGACACCTTCCCTTCTTGTAAGAAGTGGGGTTGGTGCCTTCTGCATGTGCAGGGGACCTGTTACATTGCCCTGTACGACGATAATGGCAACCATGTGCAGAATCAGAGAGGTTCTGCTTATATTATATATACATTATGTAAATATATGTAAATTAGAATATGGGTTTGAAATACTGGTGGGGGCTTGACACCTGCCTGCCTCCCTTACTAAAGGCAACCTTTCGAATTCCTTGAAGGAACTGAAGAGTTCATTTTTTAAGGATGTTCTCACCAATGTCCAGCATTTGTGTGGGCAGTTTTGCCGTTATTTGTCCCAGATGAATCACCGGCTGTGCTTCATTTTGGGTGCATTCTATGCATATTCCCTTTCCAAAATCTTAGCCAGCAGCACACTTTCGCAGTACAGCTCTTCTCATTCTGGCCCCTAGAATGCAAACCTCCCAGGATTCATTTTGCAGCAATAATTCTGGTGCAGAAGCCTGAGAACGCACAGAAGTGGAGGGGAAGTGCCTGAGGAATGCGCCTGCCATCCCCTTCATAGCGGCTGATTCAGGTAGCCAAGGCTCCTGCGAAATGTGTCGTTCTTGCCATTTTCGACATACTGCTCTCATTAAAATTAAAAATGGCCCTGCAAGTGGCCGGTAATTGACTCAAAAGCAGCCATTTTGCAGCAAAGGGCTTTTAAAGGGACCCCCGCCTTCCCCTGGCCAGCCTGCTCAGGTTTGTCAAGAAGCTTGATTCTATCCAGTCTGGGGATGAATAGAAACAGTTGTTTCTGCTGCAGGTGTTAATTAATTCAGCCATGCTGGGATGGTGATGATAGTCAACTGCTGCTGTTGTGCAAGGGGGACGGATCAAAGCTTGAACTGGAGCAGGGTGTGCAGCAGACTGGGACGGAATTTGGCCGCATGTCATGAATACTGAGGTGGCCGGGCGGTTATCCTTAGCACATTTCTATTTTCATCTGTGAAGTGTTGGGTAACTGAAAATGCATGAGAAACGAATGGTCAGTAATGCAAAAGGTCTGTGATTTCTTCACCATGGGGAGTACGGATAATTTCCTGACTTCTGGCTTTAGAAGGAGGTTCTTTTATCCATAATGCATTCATTCTGAAGAGCTAATTTCTCCGACGGTATGCGGTAAGCCCGTGGTAGAATACGGAATTCCTTGCTGCATTCAAAAATAGCTCTGCTAAAAGTATTTCCAGGCTTGATTAAGAGCAACAGGAAGTGTTGCTGCATTGTGGATGACTGCATGGCCTCAGGCTTGTATAACGTTGTGAAAGTGGAAGTCCTGCTTTGCTGGACTATCAGAGTAGCAAATGTTTAGCTGTTGGTCTTAGATGATACGATCAGTGCCTGAAAAATGCTGAAACCAGTGCAGGGAAGATGCAGCATCCTGAGGGTGTTTCTTTGCATTGATGTGGGCTTGAGGTCTAGGCCCTTGCAGAACACTTTTGTGGAGATTGTGCAAAATCTCTCTCCAGTGCTCTGCTTCATTTTTGCCTGCTGCTTGTTTAACTGAGCTAAAATGCTTACCCATCAAGGATTCTTGGTTGCGCTTCTTACAATCACAGAGAACTTGCAGCTCTAACTGTGTCTCTTGTCCCAATTCTTACACAGGGCCCGGACAATCCGGTAAGCCTGGACAGTGCCCAGAGGGCCATGGGGCTTTTCTTTTTCAGTTCTCTGTTCCAAGGCTGAAGAACAGCTCCGACCTCGGAGAGGGAGACTCAGGCTTCATGCCTCTGCCTCTCACAGTCACGCTGAAAGAACAGCGGGGCTGCTTCTCTGAGGTTGGGAAAGCGACCTCAGAGAAGTGGTTCTGGGGCAGCTGAGCGGGGAACTGGCACCACCAAGATATGGCGTGTCCCAGTGGCACCTCAGCCGCCTTCCATCCCTCTCAGTGGCTGAAACCATCTGACCAGCCGCTTCGCAAAGTGAACAGTGCGCATACCCCCTTCGCCTCTGCAGTTCTCCTGGACACGGGATGCCCTTAATCTTCAGTTCAGACAGTCGGAGGTGCCCTCAAGTGTATAAACGCATCTGACTCATCTGGAAGGTTGGTCTCTCCCAAGCAAGGTAAGGCTTGGGCTTGCAGGTTAGTTTGGTCAGATCAGATCCGCATTGCCTCAGAACCTCAACCAGAAAGTACGTTTTTCAAACAGCCGTGCAAATATAGCTTGGCAAGAACAAATGACAGTAAAGTGGTCTTTTTTTTCTTCTTACAGTCGCCAACCACAAAAAGCCACTTTGGAAAGGAAAGGAGTTTTGCTTGCCACGTTCCTCCTACATGCCACACTTGGGCCTGTGTTGTAAGCTTGCTGGGGGAAGAGCTAGCAAAACGACCGAGCCTCCGGATTTGCTGGCCCCTCAGATGAAACTGCACCAGTGAGCTGCCTCCGCCTAGGTCCTGCTGCTGATGCTCGGGAGTGAGCTCCTCCTCACACCTGACTGCTGGAAGGCACCTTTACACGCAATGGGGCAGTTCAGGCCACGCTGGGCCCTGAGCGAATAAGGCATCGCTGCTGCAGCCCTTCTCTTCCCCCAGCAAGCCAGGCCATCTGCGTCAGGTCGTACGATCTCTGCCTGGCCCGAAAAAGGAAGTGCGCCGGCCACCCAGCCGCAGTGCCCGCTGTTGCATCATTACATCAATGTGGTACCTTTTCAGCAAGCTCATGTTCTGTCACAGCCATTGTCCAATGAGCCACATAGATGGGATTAGCCAATCATGACCGATTTCCATTTCCTTTATTTCAACAGGACTCAAGATGGCTTCACCTCGTCAGGATCCGACCTGGAATCTGTCACGTCTGCTTTCTTCCGTAGTCTATTTTTAAATGTCAGATTCAATTTGTCCCATTTATGAAGGAGTTTGTTGCAAATATTTACTTACCTAAAGCTTTTATAGACTGTCCTTCTACGGGTGTCCCCTTCTGCTTGCATGTTGCACTCACCTAAATGTGGAGCCAACCCAGGAGCATTAACAGGAGCAAAAATTGCTCAAAGCATTTTGCAAGTTGCAAAGAGCAAACCCAAACCGGACATTTTCCCTTAAATACAGCCGTGGAGTAAATTACAGCATCCACATTTAGCATATGTTGAGGAGTATCACCTGAATAAATCTAATTTTTAGAATAGCAGGGCATGTTGTCAAGGGGAAGGTTTTTGAAGTGATGGAAATCAAGCTAAATTTACCTCCTTTTGCAGTTTAGTCCTGATCGAGGGACTCGGAGTGAACTTTGGGACTTGCCCTCAGGCAAATACGTTTAGGGTTGTAGTCTAAATGGGTTTACGATTTCCTTGGTGGAGGGCCCAGTCTGCGCAAGTGTTGTGCTCCAGTTTTTCTGTCCAGAGTGCAGCTGTGAGGTGGGACTAACTCTGTTGTCCGTCTTTTTCTGCCCGATTTGTTTTCATCCTGTCATTCAGATGGAGGAATTCGCCTTCTCACCATTTCTGCACTGTAGCAGCATCAGGTTCTGTGAAACTCTTTGGACATACGCAGTTCAGCTGCATGCCTTCCCCGCTGACCCTTCTGAGCTCTTTGACTCGGTGGGGCCTTTCCACAAATGGTTGAGCACATGGGAAGGATGCATTAGCCACACAAAGAAGTTCCTGTTTCAGTTTAGTTCCAAGGAACAAAGCCACGTCCTCATTTGAGGGCAAAGTTGGTCTTTCTCTCTTTTATACCAGTTTAGAGCACTTTTGCAAAATCTAGATATTATGTGCAATTCAGAGGTTTCATGCCATTGACCACAAGTGATTGTTATCTTGCCTAGTTCTAATATTTTTCTGATACATGCTGCAAGCCAGTCAGTTTTGTGTTCAGAATAGCAAGTAAAGGTAATCTTCTGACATGCTTTGCTGAAGAATCAGCCCAGAGACGATGGGGCCGGGCGATGCTGAGCCCGGGACAATTCTCTTCACTGGAGAGGTGGGGCGAGGAAGGAAGAGGAAGCGGCTGTCCCGTCCCCCCCCCCCCAGCCACAGGGCATAATTAGGGCCCTGTTCACTAGAGCAGGAGGAAAAATCGCTGGAATGCAGGCGGCAGGAGATGGCGGTAACAGAAATTCACCAAGAGGTGAATTTGCTCTCGGAGGGCTAAGGAATAGCAGAGCAGGGATGCAGAGCCAGTCCCTTCCAATACCGGCTAATAAACATGTTCACACGGGGCACAGAGAAGGAAAAATGTTGTTAGTGTTGTGAGCCGCCCCGAGGCTGTTGCAAGGGGCGGCATATAAATATTTAAATAAATAAATAAAAATAAATAAAAATGGGAAGGAGGCTGCAGCACCAGAGGCATCCCCTCCGAGGAGCTGCCTGGGCAGGCGGAAGGGTCTGTCGCCGAGCTGCCAGACTGGAGATGGTGGAAGATCATCTCCGAAGGGGGGAGGTGGCTGTGGCGAGTGCGAAAGTGTGGGAAGGGCAGGCAAGATCGGTCCTGCCAGGGCCCTGGGGATCCCCGTGGTTGCACTGGGGTGAAGGAGCGGGGGCAACCCACCGTGAGCCTGACTGCCCCTCGGGCACCATGGGTCCTGCTGCAGAGGGCGCTGGCTGGGCGAATTGCCAGAACGTGTCGACACCCTCAAAGTGGCCACGGACTGTCCCTGCTTGCATAAGGCAGCAATCCACTAAGCCGCCTGGGTTCCTGGCAAGAGGAGAAAAGGTGGGATGTGGATATGGCCACCAGTGTAATCCTAAATACGAGAATGGATCTATCCAAGCAGAGCCAGCCCTGCCCTGGTGAGCCCTGCAGGGGCTTCGCCCCTGTGGCCCCCAAGCCCTGCATCTTGCTCTCCCAAGTGCAAACTGCAGGCCCAGATCCCGGCGCTCTCCTGGCTTTGTGCACCAGGCAGGTGGGACAGGCATCAGGACCAAAGGAGAGGTGACGAGCTCAGGTGTGTGAGCAACATTGCACAAACGCTGATCAATAAAACGAGGAGGTGGTCTTCCTGAAACTGTCCAAGGGGAGCAGGGGCGACGGATGACTAACTCCTTCCTAATCAACATAGCGAGAAAATTGCCCAAGTCAGCTAGCCCAGCATAAAATATATTTCTACTTCTTGCTGATTGTTCCTGGAATGTGCTGTGAGATTAAGGAAAGGTCTGAACAGCAGAGTCAGGTTCTTCCAGAGTGGCCTTTTTCTGCTGCTTTTCCTGGAGGCCTGAGACGGCTTCCAGTTATCAAAGAATCTCTTGTTTAAACATCCTAGAAATCCTGCCCCCTCCTTTTCATATTTCCTGAGGGGCTCTGCTAAACATTTACAGCTTTTCCTTGCAGGGACTTGGAATCCAGACTGACAATGCAAAATGGCCAGTTCGTTCCAGGTGTTTTATGGCTGGAGGATGCAGCAGCAGACTGGATAATTCCCCTGGCACTGAGCAGAAATAACGAGATGCTGGTACGTGAGAGCTCCTGCTTTTCACTAGATGCTGAAAACTGTGAAATGAAGCCGCATGCAAACATCCTGCCGTTCTTTCTCTCCTGTTCCTTCAAATGCATCCTGCTAGGTATGGTGACCATGGGACAATGCCACCCTCCCCCCACCCGCGCGTTGCTTTAAGAGCAGCTTGGTCTAGATATAATCTGCACTGTTCTCTGCCCTGCAAGATGTGGTGATGGCCACCCATCTGGATGCTCGTAAAACTGCAGTGTGCCCATGGAAAACCTATTTTAGTTGCTTGAATTATTTTAAATTCTCTTTGCAATGTACGTTGGAATCTGTTTGCTGTTTTTAATTGCATTGTGGTTTTTCTAGGCAGTGGCTGGGTTTTATTTTTTAGTTGTTCTGAACCACCCAGAGAGCTTCTACAATCGGGTGATGTAGAAATGAAATGAAAAATGTTTATGTTGTGAGCCGCCCCGAGGCTGCTGCAAGGGGCGGCATATAAATATTTAAATAAATAAATAAATAAAATAAAATAAGTAAATAACATGTAACTGCATATGAGAAACATGAATGGTAGAACCGTATTTATGCTTTAAAACTGGACTGCAGGCAGAGTGCAGATTTGCAGCAAGCCCAGGGACCCATCGGGAGAGCTGCTGGGCATGCAGGCTAAACCAAGAAGAGGATGGCTGCCCCCTTGTGGGGTTCCTAGCAATCTCCGGGGGGCTTTTGCAGGGTGCTGCCCCAATGCACCAAGCCCCAACAGGGCTGTGAGGCCCCTTGTGACAGCTGCAAGGAAGCGGCAGTGCTGCTATAGCACACACTGCAAGGACAACAAAAAGAAAGGAAAGATACCGCAGCAAAGGAGGGATCCTGCCTGTCAAAAGATGCTCTCCCTAAATTAAGTTACTGCACAGAACGAGCTTCACGCTTATGCTATTTCAGTGTATCCAGCTAGCTGGAATGAAGGCCCCAAGATGTGGAGCAATTAAAATCTCTCTCTCCCACACACACACATCCCCACTCCTGACTTTAAATCACACCGATGAGAAATCTTTGCTGTAGTGATTCTTAACTATCCACTTGTATCACACGAACGAGTAACCATGAAGTTATCTTATATGCTTACAGCATCCTTGATGGGGGATTCGGTGAAACAAACGCACCATTATCTGAGGCTGCTGGACCAAAGCAGAAGTGCCACGACCTGATTAACAAGCAATTTCCAGGCTGTCCGGAGAAGATGTAATTTACTGTCAGAGTTGAGGGACTGTATGGACTGAAATTTGAACTGATGGGAGTAACTGACTGACGCAGCACAAAATTGCGCAGGATATTCTGGTCAGAGGTGTGAGGCCAAGGAGAAGGCCGGCCTGTTTTTACGTACGGCTGAACCGGGAAAGCATGTGCAAAGACCTTAGCAATGAATCTCAGTATGCCCGTTTTGGGTGAAGCTTGGCTGAAGTCTTCTATTTTTATTTTGTCTAAAGAAAAGGTGAGACGCAGGGCAAAGAATGAAGGGTTGTCTGGAGAGGAACTGATCGGCACTCACAGAGCTGGTCCAGAGCAGCCCTTCAAGCCAAGATCTTCCTGCGTTTAGGCTGGCCTTTTGGCTAGCACAAGGTTCTGGGCAGTTCATGTTTAAAAGGTGAACACAGGAATCTGCATGCATAATTGGCCTAAT
Organism: Varanus salvator macromaculatus; assembly: GCA_023646645.1. Classification (NCBI taxonomy): domain Eukaryota; kingdom Metazoa; phylum Chordata; class Lepidosauria; order Squamata; family Varanidae; genus Varanus; species Varanus salvator. The sequence goes on along the minus strand of JAIXND010000756.1, from coordinate 3,881,699 downwards.
TAAGGGAGGGAGGGTAGGAGTCCCATGGCTGGTGGCTGATGGGTGTGGGGGATTCCAGGGCATTTCTCAGAGCGGGACAGCTGCATTTTCCTGCGGCTGGGAACCCATGAATACAGCACTTCAGTCCCGTGCATGGATTCATGTCGGAAGGAAGGCCAGAGAGAGATGGAAGGCCAGGGAGTCTTTCCTTTACGCATCGCAGGGAATCTGCCTCCAGAGGGAAGGCTCCTCTGTGGAGCACCATCGCAAGGAAGGATGCATGAACCTCAGCCGGCAAGTCGTAGCCTCTCAGTGAACCAATGGAGGATAATTACCCTACAGACCTGGGATCACGTGTTACAGCTGGAAGCTGGTGTGCACGTGTTACAGCTTTCTCGTCCAACGTTGCTTCGCCTACCATGCCCAGTCTTGCTTCCAAATCCAACACGAGTCCATCTTGTGGGTCTTCTGTGCTTCTTGCACTTTTTGTCTGGTTGAAAGGAGAAGGGCCTTTTTGGTGGTGGCGCCCCGACTGTGGAACACGCTCCCCAGAGAGGCTTGCCTGGTGCCATCACTTTATTCTTTTTGGCATCAGGTGAAAACCTTTTTTTATTTTCCCAACATTTTAATATTTAATATTTTATCTTTGATTTTATCATTAGTAGTTGGATGCAGTAGGTGGTTTGTTGGTATGTTGTTGGTTTCTGTTTTTGTCTTTGTAAGCCGTCCAGAGACTGTGGTATTGGATGGCATATAAAAACTTTTGATGGGTGGATGGAGGAATGCTTGGAACTAGTTTAAGAGTGAAACTATTTCCAAATTTTAGGGAAAAATCCGGGATTTACCCAAAAGAAAAAAAAAACTTAGTTCCAAATTGAGCTGAAAGCGGTTTGCCTGTCAGAAGAACTTTGCCGCTGCCTCCCCGTCTCACGATCCCCGCTTCCTCCCCATGTTTTAATATTTGAGGAGGCGTCACATGGGATGAAATGGTGGATCCCTGTGGAGACTTTAGCCGGGCTCCCCTAGCAAGCATAAGAGCACCAGGACAACCGTTCAGTTCCTTCAGAGCCTTTGTATCTCCACTCTTTCTCGGGTCTAATGGTGCCACGGAAGACATGCAGCTCCTTGAAATACTGTGCAGGAAAGCATGTTTTTAGTGGCTGCAAAGTTCTGCATGAGTAACCTCTCTGATGAAATAACCGCACATTATTCCTTTTGGCCTGCGGGTTTCTTGGCGAGAGGCCGCGAAGCAGGTAGGAGCAGAGCAGGAGGGAGGGGACGTTTCGGGGCCTCTAGCACACCCGCGGCTCACGGCACCAGCAGCCGGCATCAGCGCAACTCAGAAGACTGAGCTGCTGTGGCCATTCTGGTTCCCCACCCCATGCAAGCGCCGTTCAAGTTCGCTTCTTCTTCTCGTGGCCTTCGTAGCCTGCGTAGCCATCTGTTCTAAATAATTATTTCTCCATTATGCAGATGTCAACACCTGATTCAAGAGACCTGGCTCTGTGCTGAGCCTGCAGGCCACGTGCCTGCTCTCAGCACGAACCTCGCCTGCTGGGCATCGGCCTGCGTGAGTGCCAGACTCCTTGCGCACCACCACGTCCCATCCATTTGGAGAGACCTTGCACATGAGAAGAGGGCTGGGGACTGCACAGGCCACCAGAAGCACAGCTCCCAGCCCCAGGCACAGTCTGTTCGCACCTCCCGGCACCACCCTCCCCGCCATCTACTCCCTTCGCGCAGTGCTGGGTTGATTTCGCCCTTAACCATGGCACGGATCCTGGATGTGCTGGGAAGGACCGTGCTGGAGAAGAGGCTGAGCTCATTGGGCTTTGCCTGTGTGGAGGATTATAGCTATATCTTACCATGGTTGACTCTCCCCTGCCCGGTTCCAAGGTCACAGTGCCATTCCCAGCCCTGAAGGGGGATCTGACCTAATCCAAGGTGTTCACCTCTGGGCCACAGGATTGCTCTCCAAGGGCTTCATCCTGCCACCCCATGGAGATGTGGAGCAAGGTGTGGGTCAGGTCAGGGCAGTGGCCATGCATTTTATCCCCATGGCTGCTTCCAGCCCTCCAGATTTTGTGCCAGTGAGGAAGAGGAGAAGCAAAGGAGGCTGGGGAGCTGATCAGTACCGACATATTTCCAGTGCCTCCTACGGCACAGCCCTTTCCCCTCTTCTCGACCCAGTTGCTGCCTTGGAGTGGGGCAGCCAATGCGTCTTCCTCTGCACAGATTGCCAGGGGCCAGGGCGTGGCTTTCGGAGGCCGAGGCCTGAGGCCAGGAGACCTGGGAGCCCGGCTTCCAAGGAACCCTCTGGTCTCCCAGGCAATCCCAGGGGACATGCATGGTCCCTCAGTCCATCAAATTAAATCCATATGGGGAAATTATTTCAGAATGCTTTATCTCCCCTTAACATTGCTATAAGATGGACAGGCCATAGCAGAGAGCTCTGACAAGAGGTGAGCCACTGGAGATGGAAATGGCAACCCACCCCAGTATCCTTGCCATGAAAACCCCACGGACAGTATCCAAAAATCAACCCTGGCTGTTCTTTAGAGGGCCGATTCTGAAGCTGAAACTCAAATACTTCGGCCACCTAATGAGAAGGAGGGACTCCCTGGAGAAGAGCCTAATGCTGGGAACAATAGATGGCAAAAGAAGAAGGGGACGGCAGAGGATGAGGTGGCTGGATGGAGTCACTGAGGTGGTTGGTGTGAGCTTGAGTGGACTCCGGGGGATGGTGGAGGACAGGAGGGCCTGGAGGAATGTTGTCCATGGGGTCGCGATGGGTCGGGCACGACTTTGCTACTAAACAAACAAAACCGCCTCCTAAAAGCAGTTTGCCTGAGAGGGTCCCCCAAATGTGCCTTCGGTTGTAGGCGAAATCTTCCTGCGACTCGGTTCTGCGGGGAGCTTGCATTGGATGAGCATCAGCGGAGAATTAGGGAATAGCTCCCCCAAGTGGAGCAAAGCGAAAGGAGCAGTGGCACTTACAGCACAGGGACATGGCACGAACATTGTGCATGATTGGTATCAGACAGATCTTAAAGCTGTTCTTTTGAAATATCCTTTGCAGGGATGGTTGAGAAGCTAATGGGGAGGCCCTGGAGTCCCAGGGACTTCCGCTCTCCCGCCCTGCCCACGTAGCTTTTTGGCCTGCCCTGGTACCAGCTCCTGGATACAGACTTTTGTCTCCACAAAGGTGGCAATTTGCACTTTTCTTTTAAAGGAGAGTAAAAGTTGGGGAAGTAAGCCCAGGACGATCATATTACTCAAGAGTAATTTGCAAAAATTAGAATTTTCTGCAAAGTGACCAAATCTGCACGAATCTTTAGTCATGTGGCTTTCAGGTGCTCATTTGTACAAATTCACGACTGGTAAAGCAACCCAGGAAATCGTGGTCTGTGATTGAATCTGGCATTCCGGACAGGTGTTGCTGTCATGATGGATTCAAACATCTTATGCCAGATTATTCTTGTGGGCTGCTCACCCTTTCTGCCCAATAGAGGATATTTCAAGGGACCTGGACATGCTCATTAAGCCTGATTCTCAAGACCTGAAATTTGGAAAAACTTGACTTTTTTTAAACCTGAAACCTGTGACCATAATTTAAAGTTTAGCCTCTGTGGAAATACTTAGGAATCATCTCTATACATTTGTAAACATGCAGAAAGGCCGCATGCAGGGTGTCTTTGTGGACTGCTTGCTCTTTCCAATATATGCCACTGAGAATGAATAGGGGCTGAAGTTTTCCTAACCCTAACCTTAGTCTGAACCTTAAATCCAAGCCTAACATGCAAATATAATCCCTATACTTATAGTCAGCGTGTAAAACTGCAGCACTCAAGTTGCTTTTGTTGAACATTCAGGCTTTGTTCCACGTGCGGCCGATTCCTGGTAGTTGGACATGCCCAGAGACCCAAGTATTCTTAACACTGACCCTAATGTGAAGCTCAGCCCAAAGGTGTCATCCCTTGACATCCAGAAAACTGGCAAAGCCAGATTTTGGGCTGTTCTTGATGGCACACTCGTTTTGCCCTGTCAAGATCTGCTCCAAGCCGCTGGACGTAGGAGGGACAGAGGTTTTCTTAGCATTCGCCCTAACCTGGAGCTTAATCCCAAGCCTAAACTTGCAGACAACATGCAAGAAGGGAAGGACTCAGGGAGCAACTGGGGAACACCTCGTTCTTCTGCCCCGCTGTGTCCAATTCCAGGCAACAACCAAGGTTTTCCTAATCCCAACGATATTCAACCCGATGTTCAACCCCGAGTGTAACACCCAGGTGTGCTTCCTTTGCAGTCAGACAAGAGGGAGCAAGGTAGCACTCGGTGGGCGAGTTTGCAAGATGTGACAAACAGCAGGGTACTTTTGACCCCTTTTGGTCTGTGGTGCTGTCCAAACCCTGTCGTGGCAGCTCAAAACGGTACATTTGGTTTTGAGAAACTGCAAGCAGAAACAGCCGCCTCGTTGATGGTCTCTCGGAGCGCCACTGGCAGCGCTGCCATTTGCACAACCCTCGGGGCACCCTCGCTCCTCCATTTCCTGCCCTAGAGATCTGCTCTGGGGCAGGAGTGAGGGGCCACCGAGCAGCATTGCGGGGAGAAGCACACCAACCAGCCGCTTCCTCCGCTGACCCTCGGTGCGCACCACACCAAGCTCCTCAGGCGCAAGAAGCGATGGCGATGGGGGTGAGTGCTGGTGGGGCAGTGCGTGGGACGAGGACAGGCGAAGCAGGGTGTGGGGAGGGGCATCAGGTGAGCTGGTGGATCTGACAAGCCCCACGGTTGGTCATGGGAGACGCTGCCCTGGAGAGGGCTCCCCACGCGCCCCAGTGCTTTGAGCAGGTTCACCCATCGGAAGGAAACTTCGGCCGAAGGATGCAGGAAAAGTGAGCCACAGGAAAGGGGGCAGGGCTGGAGAGCCTCCCAGGGAGCATTGGGAAGGCCATGTGGGAGCTCCTTGGGATGGAATCGCAGGTGCGGTGGTCAGTGGGAGGGGCACCCCCAGTGGGAGGCTGGGGTGGGGTGGGGAGGGCAGTCATGCAGGAAACCCCCGATCCCGTGGCGTGGCTGGAGGTGAGACTCCACGTACCCACGGTGACCACACGGGGCTGCCTGCCGTGACGGGCAACCCTGCCCAAGGAAGGTCGAAGCCCAAGCAGCCGCGGCGAGAAGCATCCTCGGGCAGTACCTGCTGAGATGCAATGGGGCGACCTTGTATTTGTCTCCTCATGATGTTACTTCCACAGGTAAGAAGATGCTTTTCTGCAATGAGTGGATCCAGCCATGCGATGTCAGTGTTGCCCCGGAGAAGAGAGAAGCAGCGCAGAGCCCCTGGGAGGGAGGGCAGCCCTGGCCTCCTGCGGAGGGAATCTCTCCTAGTCGGGCCATGCCCTGATGAGCGCCACGGGGCCGCAGGCGGGGAGGCCGAGGAGCTGGAAAAGGGCCTGCAGGGGGACGGCGCCTTAAGGTCCGCTTGTTCTTCAGCTCAGGCTGCGCTGCAAAGGTGGAAACAGGAAGAAGAAGCAGCAGCAGCAGCAGCAGCAGGAGGAGGAGGAGGAGTTTTGCTATGAGCTACTGCCCTTCAAGCCCCCATGGGGCAGCGTCAGTGGGGCCCAGTCCCCTCTGCCCAGCTGCAGACTCCTCCTTGGAGTCAGCACCAAGTGACAGAAGTCCAAATAGCTATGCCTCCTGTTGCTTGTCACTGGGAATCTATAAGTAGCGACATACTTTTCCTGTTTGTCAGGCTGAATGACATCTGCAGGCACAGGAGGCCCTGATGGTGGTACCGCACTGGCCCAATGTCAGGAAAAGAGATGCAGGCAGATAAACACGCCTTTATTGTGACTTTACAGATAAACAAAAGGGAGCCGCCAATGGCTTTTCTGTTTGGAGGGACCAATGGCATGCGCAGGGGGGCTTCCTGCCAAGCTCTCCAGCTGCAGGTGAGGAGGCGTGAGGTGCTTTGCGCAGAGGAAGCTTTGTAGCTCGGTTCTGTGTTTAAAAGATGCATTGATTGCTTGATTTAAAACTTTCCTAGACCGTCCCATTACCGAAGTCCCAGGATGGTTTAACAATACAAAATGAAAAAATGTAGCAATTTATCCAGATACACTTTTCATAGTCAGTCATTGTATCATTTACAGCACAGAGATTCTCCTCTTTAAGAATTTGCAATATTTAAGGATAGATGCAACCTCTGCAGTAAGGAGAATATTCTTTTGTTTTCTGTGGGAATGATCATTTCACACGGTGTGGAAGTGTCCCTGGGCAAGAACCTCGGGGCAGACACAGGAATTACGGAGCTGTGATGGACAAAAAATAATTTAATACTTTTTTCTGGTTTCTTCTTTCTTCCAGAAAGTGCAACGAGCGCTTCTTGACGAAGGTGTCCAGGGTTTTTGCACAGAGGTCTGGACAGTCATGAGGACACATGCTCTTGCCCCAAAACCGCGAGTAGCCCTGTGAAAAGCAAAAACAAGGCAAGCAAGAGGATACGCTTGGAACGGGACTGGGCAGCCAGCTATCAACGTTGTGCGTTCTCCAGCTTGCACTTTCCCACCTTCCTGAGCACACAGAGTCTCAGGAAAGGATCGTGGAAGGAGAGGATCCCAACAAAAGTCAGCTCTAAAAATCAAAACACCCCCCAACCCAAGAGAAACGCCCCACTAAGACTGTTATCTTCCAGCCAACACAGAAGGGCTTCCACGGGAGGTGGTTGAGGCCCCATTGGTGCGGGTGTTCAAGGATAGGCTGGACATGCGCATGGTGGGCATGTCGTGAGCGGAGCCAGCTGGAGCCGGGGGTCAGGCTAGATGGCCCGGGAGGCCCCTTCTGACTTGCTCTGTTTCGATGTAACTCCTTTTGCAGGTAAGGATTACTCCTGCCTTCAGTTTTTCTGGACAGGTTGACTTTTGACAGCTGTCTAAACAATGCCAGTGAAAGAAAAGCCCTCTGCGGTCCTTCAGGGCAATGCCTATGGGTGAATCCTTCCTGCCAGACACCTGCTGAAGATTGCCTGGGTGAGACCTGTCGTTTCAGATCGGTGCATGCACCCCCCCCCCTTATTTATTCATTCAAAACTTTTCTATACAATCCCATCACAGATGTCTCAGGGCGGTTTCCAGCAGATTAATAAAATAGAATAGAAAGAGAAATAAGAGTAACAGTTGCACAGCATCCGATGTTAAGATATGAAAGCACTAAATAAAACAGGTTAACAATTAAAATGTTGGGAGAATGAGAAGGTTTTCACTGACTTCGAAAGGAAAGGAGCATTGGCACCAGGCGGACCTCTCTGGGGAGCGACCTCCACATTCGTGGCACCTTGCACAAGTCCAGTGAAAAAATGAATTGAGAAAACAATTTGTGCGAGTGTCTTGTACCAGAAAGGGGGAGAGGACGACAAATCATTGACTGCCCCTCCAGTGCCCCCCTGTGGCAGTTTGTAGGGCCTGCAGTGGCTGTCAAAGGAAAGTGACCCCCCCCCCCCCATGATGAATGGAAGGAAAAACAGTGGCCGGCGTAAGGGGCCGGCCATTGCAGTGGGAAGGCTCAGGTGGGCCCTGGGCTGCCCCTGGGGGGCCCAAGGGAGAAAGGGGGCAACCGACCGTGTGTGCAAGCACACTCGGGCTCCCTGTGGGTGAGTCACAAACAGGCACGCTGAGTAGTCCCTGTATGGGGCCGTCACCTCAGCTTGCCCGCCGAGAGCTTGGGGAGAAGCGCATTCCCTCTGGGAACAAGCAAGTGCGTCTCTGAGGGAACGAGGGAGGACCATGCGCTGTGTTCTGCGCACCATCCCGTGGCACAAACTGCTCTGTGTTGGAGTGGGGCCGGGCCTGAGGGCTGCTTCCAGCCACTGGGATTTTCCCTCATGGCTGCAGCAGCGAGTAGCAAAGAGGGCCGGGTCTGCCCTGTGGGCTCCACCAGCAGCCCATAAGTACGGGAGGATGTCCGCCCAGATATTCAGCAATGCTCCCCAAGACGTTGGCAAGGGGTGTGAACCTGTCGGCGTGCAGCTCTGTTTGATCGATTGCTCTTTTGCGAGCATAAAGCTTGTCTGTGTGAGATGGTTTTGCAAAAATTTGGGGCGATGGAGTGCTTTATGCGCCATGCCAGTCTGTCCATCACAAGTCACATGAAGGCAGGCCCTGGCTAAGCGCTGGCTAAGCAGCTGCTTGCTGCCCTGCCCTGCCGTGCCGTGCCTGCCCCTTCTGCCTCCCCGCTGTTCTGGCGGTTGAGCTGGGAGGTTTGACCAAGGGTCGTGCACATGTCTCAAGCCCAACCATTTCAGTCACCGTTAAAAAAAGCTCTGGGTGCTCTTTTAGGTAATTCCCTCACTCTCCTGGGAGGGAGAGGAGCACCCTAAAGGGAAGGCTGCCCTGCGGGAGAAGGTTTGGCCCAAATGAGGCCACTCCAGCTGAGGGCTTTTCCATCCTCGCCCCAGAAGGGAGCTCGGTGGTCCCCGTCCAGGAAAAGCCTGCACTGAGCAATGCCAGAGACTGGTGGGGGGGGGGGGGGCTCAGGGTGGAAAGTTCAGTCCAGGGGCTTTCCAGGTTGTCGTTGCCTCTCACCGCGGCGGCGGTGGCTCCGTGATGCGGGCGGCGCCTCCAGGCTCCTGCTCTGCTTTTTGGTCCGAGCAGAGCTTGCGGTCTGTTGTATGTTTTGGCACTTCTGCTTTTACCAGGAAACAAGTACAGCTGCCTAGTGAAGCGAATCACCATGCAAAGTTAAGGAGCAGACCCTGCCGGGCACGTCAAAGTGCCGGGCAGCCCTGCCTGCATTGCTGCATCCTTCGACTGGAGTCACCACCGGCGCCAGAAAAAAGCCAGCAGGTATGTTGAATGTCTCCATCCTCTTTTTTCCCAGCTGGGGGTCCTCATCTCCTTGCCACCTTGGCGAGGTGGCAGTCTCACAGGATTGTTTGCAAATGGCATGCCAGCCCATGAAAGTTCAGGAAGCCACAACATGGCAGGAACGTGGCTCGTTCAGCACACTGCCAAGGAGGAGGAGGATAATGGAGGAGCTTCGATGTGCCTGCGAGTTTTCTGTTTCTTGCAGGCTCCCAGCAGGCACGTCGTTGCTAATGATTAACCCTCTTGGTTGTTTTTCCTGAAAGCTCTGGCGGAAGAAGGAGCGCTGAGGTTTTTCCTTAGCCTGTACAAAACACAGACGAATTCGACTCTATTCCCAGTTTGAGTGTCTAGTTGCAAGATTTTTCTTTCCCCTTTTTAAGGTGAAAGTGAAAGGACTGTGAGCTGTAAAGCACATGCAAGCAAAGAGAAATTCCTGAACTGGGTGCAGCAAAAGTCAACTGAGAGAGTTACTGATTTCTTGTGGTAGAAATAACGATTTATCAACAGGTGCTTTGGACAGGTCTGCTTCAGGGTGAAAACAGACTGATCCAACCGGAAAGAGCACGTGTAGTTCCCTGCCAAGTGGATTCACAATTCCGCTTTCCCTGGAATTCATGTGGGGAGGGTGAAAAACATCTCCTAATTCCATTTCCTCCTCCCAGTCTTGTCTTCTGGCCAATGAAGTATAAATAATGGAAGCTTATGATGGTGTCGCACCCGAAAGCGGACTTGCCACATCTTCCAACCTGATCTTTCTGAATATGCTCAGATGGTTATCCTTCCTGGTTCTGTTCTGCTATCCAAGATATTGAGGAAAAGATGGTGAAAAGTTATGATGAGAAGATGCCCCCTCCAAAAAAGATCAAATTACAGTGGCGTGGAATTTGCCAAGGTCAAGTATCTCGATGGAACAAGTAACCTATAAATAGTCGAGAAGTTGCAAAATTTGAAACTTGAAAATTTGAGAGAAACTGCTGACGGAATTTGCCACCCTTGAATTCTGCTTCGTGGTTCAAAGGGCCTGAGGAAGCCAGGAGACACCGTCATCCTGACGGATTAGCTGGCTGTTACATGCCCATCATTCACATCCTTTCTGGGCGGAGAGATGGCTGCTGGAGAGGGTTGTTTCGCCACCCCGAGGCACGGCCAACCCCAATTCGCGTGCGGAGCCCATTCAAAGTTCCACTTGGACTGCAGCATTTTGGACTGTGAGTCGGTCCATCAAAATTTATTGAATAAGCCTTGAGATCATTTCAGACACTGTGAACACACACTGAAGACAGACAGTAGCTACATAAACTTGAAAATTGAATACTACGAAAGTTTAAAATGAAACTAATAATACAATATTTAAATTCTTTAGAAAGAGAAAAAGGAATTGAAAAATCTTTTTATAAAACAAGTTCCGTAAGCCCTACTGAAGCCCTACATCAGTTTTAAAAGAAACTATTACATTGAATTGAAATAGCTCACCTGATCTGTAATATTTTCCTTCCCTTTTTGCTGCCTTAGCTGCAAAGAGGGCAGCACTCTGAGTCACAAGTTGCTTTGACTCTTACAAGAGAAAGTTCAGCTTGCTCTCGGCTGCTCTGTTTTTCACATGGCCAAGAATCCAAGATGGGGAGCATTTCCTGGAGCTGGCATTGCAAGAAATGGTGGGCCATGTGGCCGGTGTGGGCCCACATGGCTGGGACCCTTTCTTCCCTGTAGAAATTGCTCATGTATAGAAAACAGGAGGGTTCACAGATGGGTGGAAGATGCAGGGCTGCCACCCATACGCTAAGGGGCGAGACTGGAGGCCAGGGCACACGCCCGGCCTGCACTTTGGAGAAGTGTTCTTGTGTGCGTCTGAATGCGAGCATTAATATTTCACAGCGATTCACTCTGACGAAGGAGAATAACGCTTTTATCAGAGTAACTCACTACTGGCTGGCTGGGGCGTCACGGTTCCTGCCAGAATGATTCCAGCAATAATTAAAAGAAGGCCATGGAAACATTCACAGAGCGAAAGACAAATACTTTCCAGGGTTACTATTAACAACTAGAGGGAAGAATGCTGGATTTGCTGTGTGACTTTTGTGTTGAGAGGTAGACGGTTTATTTATTTGTTTATTTATTAAAGCATTTATATGTCGCCCCATCGCAACAAAGCCTCTGGGCGGCTTACAACATATAAAAATACAATAATACATTTAAAAGCATCTATCTATCCCCGCCCCCCCCCCCGCCCCCATGAGGTTAAATGTAGAACCTCATGAGCGTTCCGAGTTTGGACAGGAGGCGCTAAACGGTGGATCGGGGATGCGGGAGTGCTTTAAGGGGAACCCTAAGCATGCCTCGGAAAACCATCTTGCAGCTCCCAACAGGTGGCATCCCCCTTGGCAGGTGGGTCCAAGACCCCTGGCACCTGTCTCCCAAGCGCAGAACTTGGCATTTCTCCCTGTGGGATTCCATTCGGGTGTTTTCAGCCCAGAGCTCAGCTCGTCCAGATCGCCTTGGCTTTTGGTTCTGCCTTCCAAGGTGTTAGCTGCCCCACCTGTTTCTGCATCATCTGCAGACCTGATCAACCTTCCTGCGCCTCCTCATCCGAGTCATGGATGAAAACTCTGCAGAGCACTTGTCCCAGTGCTGAGCGCTGAGCGACCCGCTCGCTGCCCTCCCCGGGCTGAGCAGGGGCCGTCAGGAAGCACCGCCTGGGTCCGGCCCTGTAGCCAGCTAAGGATGCACCCGGTGGATCGTGCATCTCGCTCACTTTTGATCAGAATGCCAGGAGGCATTTTGCCAGAAGCTGGGCTGCACTCAAGAGACGGGGATTGTGGTGCTCCCACGGTGCCCGATAAGTGGCATGCAGCGAGGCCGAGCTGCGCTTCTTCTCTCTCCTTAGCTGTCAGTACCAATGCCCCTCACATCGCTCTTTAACTTTCAGTACTGCCCAGAATATACTGACTTTTGTTGAGGAGTTTCCAGTTTCAGCTGGGGAGCGAATGGCGAGTGTCACATTGGTAATGACAGAAACGTTGTAAGGGAAGGATGTGGTCTGATTCAACTTTCTTAAATCAGTGGCCTTGTGTTTGGAATCAGCCTGGACGATAATTCTAATGACAGCTCTGCATGGGCCTCCGCTGTGCTTCCTGCCACTGCCCTCTTCTTGCTGGTTTTCCGTGGTCAGGCATTCATAAACTGCCAGGATTTAATCAGTGGCTCTTCTTAGCAACGGGGTCTCCCCAAAGCATGAACTGACGGGGAGGGGGGTGCTGGGTGCAGGCCATTTTCATGGCTTTCATGCAGTCACCGCTTCCTCCATCTTGGGACCATCCTGAGACTCTTGGTAAGAGGACGGTATAGAAAGGCAAAATAAAAATTAAAATAAAGAATAAAAATAAAATCAGCCTGGTTCTTTCTGTGTAACTGGGCCGGTTTCCCCTTCCTAATACTCTGATATGTGCAAATAATTAAAAATAATCAAAGCAACTTGCAGAATCAGTTCGTCTGCAACCCCCCCTCACTCCCCTCCCCCAAAAAGAATCCAGAATAATGGTAGGGCATGACCTGAGCAATTCTTGCAAGGGTGCAAACGCTCCCCCCAGACTTTCTAAGATGCTGCCCAGAAACCACGAATGCTTCGCGTGATTTTGGCAACAAACAGCCCCCGGGGTTTTCTTTCTTAATTGGATCCAAGGAGATTGCCCAGGCCAAACCTGAAATAACTCATAATCTCACCATGTTGATGTACAGGAATCAAGAAATGAAACCTGTCAAATAGGTTTAGTGGCCCTAAGTGAGCAAAGCGCATTTGATAAATGTATAGAATAGACATAAGGAGAAGCAAAACTACGCATGAATTCCATGTTACCAAGGAATTGGTAACCACTGTTACCAAGGGGTATTTCAGATATGAAGTGGTTCAGGAGGGTTTTTAAGGTTCCTTTTTTGGCTGTTGTCTTGAGATGCAAGAAGAGCTTCTCTTTATTGTGATCCCGGGGGAAGTGAGAGGAGGTCACCGTGAGCAGTAGAGAAGCCAGACTTCAACTGACCAGCCCAAGGCAGTTGGAGGTGGGAGGGCGCGGAGCGGGTGGTGGGACTCTGGCATCCTCTGCTCGCCCCCTAAGGCGAGCCCGGCGGCTGCTTCTTGGCCTGAATGGAGACAAAGCGAGGCTGGGGGTCTCTGCCTTCCTGGAGGGGCCAAACGATGTGAATTGGGAGAGCTTTTCCTCCCCCCCCCCCGCCCTGCATCCAGCCATTCCAGTGCACGGGAAGGCTAGAAGGAGCCAGAGGATACAATGGGACAATGTAAATTTTTTGTCATGTTGTTATTTATTTGTATATTTTGTTTTGTTGTGAGCCGCCCCGAGGCTTTGTTACGATGGGGCGGCATAGAAATGTTTTACATACATAAACAAATAAATAAATAAGAAGCAAAGTGCTTGAGTGGGGAGTGTCCACCCTCCAAGGAAGCAGAGCAAGGGAAGCGTGCTTGGGCAGAATGGTGGGGCTGCAGGAACAGCAAGAAGCACCAGAGATGGAAGTGAAACAAGAGGTTGAAGCAGAGGTGGAGGAAGGCCCATGCAGAGGAAACTCCCTGGAGAAGGGCAGCCGTCAGCAGCAATAGGATCAGGAGACTCTCTGCTCCAGTGGAACCACGAGAGCCAAGTAGCTGCTTCCAGAGACTGGGGGAGACCAGTGGACAGCCTGCAGAGGAAGGGAACTTGGGCAACGGGGAGCAAGACAGCTGCCCAAGAAAAAAGGAAGAGCCATCGCAGGAGATTCCTTGCAGCATGTGACTGGAACCTGTGGGAGTGAACCCTTAGCAAGTCTTGCACAACAATTTTCCCTTGCGCGAACCCGGAAAACTGTCTGCACCAGCTGAGCTGGCTCGGACCCCTCTTGGATCCTTATTCCAGTCTCGCCTGAGATAGCGGAAGTGTTATGATTAGGGCACGGCTGGAGTTCTACATCTTTTTTCCTGTCGAAACTCGCATGGGGTGCAAAACTGTGCACCGCTTTTCCCCAGCATTTTTACTTTTTAACTTTAACCAGCTGCCGGGGCGGATATGGAAATACTGGCACCAGTGATGAATTAATAGACAGCTGGCAACACTAAGAATAGTAATACAAAGTACAAAGTACTAAGTTGTTTGTGCTGCTGAAACTGAAAGTCATTTCAAAGGGCAGAGCAGTGTGATTTGCTCTGTTTACCATATAGAACGGCTTGGGATTCTTTTCTGCCCCATTTCTGCTCTAAATCGTGCCATGTTGCATCCGTCCCCAAACCCACGGTCTTTGCACAATGCCAGGTTCAACTCTGGTGCATTGCAGCTGGAAGGTCATCTTAGGTCTGGCTCCAATTTTTCGAGGCCAATCTGATTCTTCCCGTGCCTTTCCACTGCGAGAGCAACAGCAAACCCTTCCTAAAGGGTGTCGAAGCAGCAAGGTGGGTTCTGAGCCTCAGAGCAGGAAGTGTTGTTGGGTGTGTTACCAGCAGCAGAGGACTGGCTGGCATTTATTGATCTATCTATCTATCTATCTATCTATCTATCTATCTATCTATCTATCTATCTATCTATCGCTTTTATATCCCGTCCAACTATCAGCGTCTTGGGACGGTTTTACAATAAAAGCAGCACAGGATAAAATGAAGCACAGCATCCAAAACTTCCAGTGCATAAAACCCACCTTAAAACTTATTAAATATTAAAATAATGGGGAAATAAAAAGGGTTTTGCCTGGCACAGAAAGGAACAAATCATTGGTGCCAGGAAAACATCTCTGGGGAGCGTGTTCCATAATCAGGGTGCAGGGAAGGCCCTCCTCTGGGTAGCCACCCTCCCAATCTCCTTCAAGGAGGGCTCCTGGAGAAGGACCTCCATCTCTGATCTTAAGGGGTGGGAAGGCATATAAGGAAGGAGGTGCTCCTCCAGGTAAGGTATCCAGGACCCAGGCTGTTTAGGGCTTTATAGGCCATCACCAGCACCTTAAATTGGGCCTGGACTTCAATTGGCAGCCAGTGTAGATGGCAGAGGACTGGCGTTATATGTGAATACCTGCCGGTCCCCGTCAACATCCTGGCTGCTCTGTTCTGAACCAACTGAGGTATCTGGACTGTCTTCAAGGGCAGCCCCATGTACAGTAGAGCGTGTTACAATAATCCAGTCAGGAATTGTTGGTGTGAGTGGACGAATGTGAAGACTTTGTCCCCCACACCAGTTCCCACTGCTCTCCAAGCTGTTAATCAAATCGGAGGCAATCCCATATTTTTGTATCTCCTTCCAGATCAGTGTGATCAAAGCATGGAAGCTGTGCTAGAGCTGAAAGCAGAGGAGGGCTCACAGGAAGAGAATGCTGGCCAGAATCATGCCTTGGCCACGAAGGCCCTGTGGTGGCAGTCCCAGCACAGCCAGTCAAACCTAGCAAGGGCCAAGACCCTCTGTGGGAGACCCTGGGCAGGCAGCTCTTGGAGTATGAAGAAATGGCTGCTCTCCAGAGTCCGGAGGAGCAACGAAGGCGTCTGCTGGACTTGCTGCCCGTGTTTCTGAAGGTTGGTTGGGGAGCTCCACCTCCTGGAGCTCTTTGTTGTAAGGTCTTGCTCCTAATGCCGGGAATGAAAAGGTTTTCCTTCAAGAATGCATGAGTGAGGAAGGCAGGCTGGAGCCGGGCAAATCACCCCCAAAATGGTTGCGCTGCAACAACTGGAATGCAGGGGCCGCCATTTTGGATCCCACACGAAATGGCAATGTGTTTCATGTTGTGAGGAAGCTTGAATGGTTTGACTGGGCAATGGAGTATCATTTATGTTACTATTTCTCATGTATTTATTATGTTGATATCTTGCTTTTTTTTCCTTTCGAGGAACTCAAGGCAGCTCCTGTAATTCTGTTCCCCCTTCCCTAAAACTGATCCCCACCACAACAACCCTGTGAGGTAGGTTGGGCTGAGAGCCCACAGTGACTGGCCCAAAGTCCCCCAGGGAGCTCCGTGGCTGAGCAGGGATGTGAACGCGGACCTCCTGAGTCCCAGTCCTGTGCTGTTAACCAGCACTACCTTCTGAGCCTGGGCATTTTTAAGAGTGGAAGACTTAACTTTAGATCCCATTCCATTGCAAAATCCCTTGGAGTAACTTCTACCTCCACCATGCTGTTTGCGATCCCTAAACTCTTCTGCCCTCATGCGCCCCATTCACAGTTAGATCAAAAGGGACTTTTTTCCAGCTAGCTGTCGAAATGCGCGCACACATTCTGTAGGGAATTCCAACTCTCTCTTTTAAGCTTGGGAGGGACCTGAGTCTGGGCAGCTGACATCCACATGTGCGCACAATGTAATGATAAAGATTTTGGCCAATGAAATAGACAATTCTTCTAAAAAAGGAAGTTGGCTCTTCCACCACCTTCTCACCACCAAGCTTGAGCTTCTTCCTTGACCGATTCGTTCCCCCGCTGATGAGAGTGTCGATTCAGGACTTGCTCCATCTTTTCCACATGCAAATCACAGGACTGCACGAGTCATTCTGACCCACAGTCATATGGTTCACAAGACGAAAATATAAATTGTTGCAATTGCACAAACAAAGATATGGATAACTCGCAATTTGTACCGGGAAGCCCAAAACCACTTTCTGAAATAAATCCCAGTTCTGAGGTCTTTTGGACGACAGAGTATCAGCAGGAGTCTTTGGCCCTGCCCCTTCCTTTGCCCAACTTCTTCTTCCTTTTATTCCTCCTGTTGAGCCTTCCGGCAGCTCCGGAGGCCAGGCCCAGACTCTGGGGGGTCCAGAGGGAGCCTCCCCTTCCCTCGGGGAACTGTGGTCTCCCAGGGTTTGGAGGAGTGGGCTGCATGGGAATGAGGATGAGACTCGGGGGCTCTCTCAGCCATGCCATGAGTGGCGGGGGCCACGCGTACCTCATGAGAGAAGTGAGAACTGGAAAGGACATGCTCTTAAAGGACCCGGAGCACAAGCGGAGGCAAGTGATCGTGTCCCCGGAGTGACAAGCAAACTGCTCGCAATGGGCTAGAAAGTAGGCTGGCCAAGCAATCCGCCAACAGGCAAGGTTGTGTGATCACAGAGAGGGAAATCACACAGAGCCCTGTCACGTGCTGGGAGAGTCGAGTAAAGGCGCGTGGCAGTGCAACTTATGCCATGTGAACTCAGCCCGGGTGGCTTGTCACCATGGACAGCAAACCACCCAGAACCCAGGAGTTGTTTCAGGTATCAGAGTGACTTGTTAACCAGAGCAATAAGCCATGTTGGCCAAGTTCACACACCACAGCAAAGGTGATTATGATAATCCTCTTGGTATAATTTGGTGGCATCAGCAAACTTGGCCACTGCTTGGGAGACTCTCATGTATTTCTTCTGGTTGTGAGAAGTCCATGCAGAATATTGCTATGATGTGCCTTGAGGATTTCTGTTAATTAATGCAGCTTTCACACCCACCCGTTTCCTCCTGTTGTCTTCATTTGGGTGGAGAGCAGCATCATTCACATCAGGGAAGGAGAATCAGTGCATCCAATACCAAATGGATACTTTTTGACATCTGTTTCAGGCCTGGGAGCAGTCGGCCGGGGAGATCTCTTTCCTGAATGCCCAGCTGCTAGCAAGTGAGACTTCAAAACTCCTGGTGAAAGAAATCCAGAAGAATCTGAATAGGAAGCCTGCAGGTAAACTTGACTTTAGAATACCTCTTCTTTATCGCCTTCATCTGTGGTCACGTTTCCCAAGCGTGGCCCATTCATGTTCTCCTTCATGGGATCCATGGATCCAGGTAGGTTGCCCCAGCAGAAACGTAAGCCCCTCATCTTCCTGGCTGAGCTCATCCCCAGCGATTGGTCTGTTCCCTTGTCATTGTGTGGTGTCAATGACTTTGGAGAGGAGCCTTTCCGGAGAAGATGGTGTGATAGGATGGATGAGAGACGGAGGAGTCCCCTACCTGAGGGAGTAGATCGCAAGGTGGCAAGACCCCACAGCGCAGACCATGGATGCCAGTTGGAAGTGGTCGGGACACTGTCCTGCAGCTTCCAAGACTGACTATGACAGAGGGAAGGAGGTGGCTGGAAAGAACTTGAGCACCACGACCCAGCCAAGTTTCTTACCCATTTCAGACTCTCATGCCTGGATAATGGCAGAACAAACTGCTTTTCTATGTGCTGCTTTTGTAAGTTATTTTGATTGGAGTAGCAATTATTTCTGTCGCTCCGTGTAGCTTATTTTATGTATCAGTTTTGTCTCTGTGCTCAAAATTCTCTATTTCAAGCCATTCGGATCCTGTATCTGATAGGTGGGGTAGAAATCTAGGGTAAACAAACATACACTCAACAACACTGTTCTCGGGCCCTGGGCTGGAGGTGGCGCTGGTTTGGCTTGTTTTCTTGAATGGGGTTATTAACTGAAGTTGCTTTGGCAGAAGAAGCGCGGCTGGCTGTGCAGAGGTTTCTGCAGCAGGAAACGGGAGAGGCGGCCGACGGCCCCGTCCTCTTCAGATCAGTCTACTTGCTTTCACTGAGACACTTGGTAAGAGAAATGGTCTATTTCCTCTCCAACCCAAGGGAACAATATTCATCTTGCCTGCCTTCCATTCACCCCAAATACAAAATGTGTTCCTGAACGCTAACACAGAGGCATTTTGACACCCGGGGCTGAAAGGAGTTATTGCCCAAAAACTATTATGCAGCCATTCTTGGGCTTCATTATTCAAAGCAGTTTCGTAGGACATACAGCAGAGAATACATTCCTCTTCCACGTATAAAATCTAACATGCAGAATCTGCTGAAGAGAAATCTGATGATTGTATGCCTGAGTAACAGCATTTTTTTCAGGTTTGCAAAGCTTTAGCATTCATTGGTTCTGGGACTTCTGTTTGCCCACTGAAAACACCCCAGTCCAGCCCATGGGTGCCTTGGGGGATTCTCGAGGGGGTGGAGCTTAGACCTTAAGCTCCGCCCTCTTGAGGAATCTGCTGGGAGAGCATCAACCCCTGCTGCCTTGGATCAGAGAGAGTTGTGGGGATGCAGGTGGCAGAACCTGCCTGTACTGGGAGAGAAACCAGTATCCTTGGCGCAGAGCATGCTTGTTCAGCTGCCTTGCACCCCGCCATCTCCACTGCCACTCCTCTCTTCTGCCCTCCAAGCCATACCCTTTCTGGGGCTACAAAAGATGGATGGCTAGAAGCTGTGCAAACTGGCCGGGGATGCTATCTCTGCTCTCCCGTATGCAGGAACCAGGTGTCCGATGCAGCATAATACAATCTGGACTCCCAGTCTTGCTGCTGCAGTGCCTACATCTCTTCTTTGTCTCTCCCCTGGATGAAGCTGGTGGCAACGGAGGAAAGACGCAAGATGAAAGGCAGACACGGGACCTGTTTGTGCAGGTACAGGCTAACCACCCCTCTAGGGAGCATCAGTGCATAAAAAGTGGAGACAAGTTTTCCACACGGTTGTTGTCATGTGTTGTCAAGTCCCATTCCGACTTATGGTGGCCCCATGAACGAGCGCCTTCCAAAGAGTCCTGCCTGGACAGCCCTGCCCGGCTCTCGTAAACTCAGGACTGGGGCTTCCCTGGTGGAATCCATCCCACTCATAGCTGGGCTTCCTCCTCTTCTTCCGTCCCTTCGCAACACTGGAAGCGATATTCCAGAGCCCAGAGGCGGATGTGCTTTGCCAAGCGTATCGGTTCTTATGGCTGTTCTTTGGCTGCCAGACAATGCTCAACATCTGTGCAGAAGAACCAGGTGTGGAGGAGCTGCTTCTGGCTGCAGATCTTCGGTCTCTGATCATCTCCGTAACGTCCCTTTGGGACCAAAGTAGCCCTTCCTGGAAATGCCCCACCAGCCAAGTGCTCCGGACAATTTCGAAGGCTCAGTCCAAGAATATCATTTCCTACCTGCAAGGTAACAATCATTCTTTTCTCCTGTACTCGTGAGATAAGGCACAACAGTGGTCATGGCATATATATTGTGGATTTCTGCCCCAATTCTCATCCTTCTCCAGTAAGAAATATGTATTGGAGATTTTGTCACGGCAAAGAAACAGCCTACCGATGGGCTTCTGAGAGACGATGACATCACCACCACCACCACCACCATCCTCACATTTATATCCTGCTTTTTATCTCTAGTGAGGAATCCAGAGTGTCCCACACAATTCCCCACTCCCAGCCTAAGCTAACTCATAGCAATAACCCTTTAAGACAGCCTAGCCCAGGAGTGAGTGACTGGCCCAAAGTCAGCCAGTTGAGCCTCATGGCTGAGAGGGACTAGAGCTCAGGTCTCCCAGGTGTCACAGTCCACACCAGGTTAGCTACTGTGAGAGCCCCTTTGCCTGCTTCAGCTGGGGGGCCATTTCTGTGCCCTGCAGAAGTCAGGAGAACGCAGGCTCTTTCTCCTTGGCTTTGCCACATTGGATTGGGGCCAGCTATGGCCGGTCAGCATTACTGGCTCCCTTTGGCAGTGGACTCCAGTGGCTCATCCCAAAGAGAACATCGTCCTCTGGTTCACTACAAAACCACACTTCAGGCCCCAAACAGACCCAAGCCAGTGCTTTTTCTTGCTGTTCTCCTTCCATCAGAACTTTGCATGCCGCAATTGCTTCCTGCATGTCTGCTTTGTTTTTATTCCTAGCCACGGATTGCATTAAAGTTTCCATCCAGAACTTGTCAAGCCTTGCTGAGTCCTTGCCTCCTTGCGAAGTGTGTGAGCCACTCAACATCATCCTGTGTTTTGTGAAGAATTCATACCCAACCTCCTCAAATTTACTTCTGGAGTTTGAAAAAAACGGGGGCTATCAGCTCATGTTGGACATTTTTCTCAGGCAAGTCTGTTGACAAGCTGTTGGCGTCCAAGGAGTCAGGAAGACGTATTTCTGCCGCAGTGACTAGTTCTTTGAGAGGCTGTCATCAGGCACATTTTTATTGATATACTCTTCTCACTGCACATTATTTCAGATGATAAGTTTCCAGTTTAATGAATGGGTCTGTGTTAAATTACACTGAGCTGCGTTTCTGCTTCACTAAGGCCGTAAAGAGATGCTTGGCAGAGAATTCAGAATCCCCAGTCCTGACCTTGCATTTGGGATACAGAATGCCCAATTTTCTGGCATGACATTCTCCTCTAAATTTTGGACAATGCCATTTTACACCCGTCTGATAATCTTCTCTCCAATATTGAATAAATTAGACCTCAACTAATTTACTGGGTTTAGTATGTCACCGGGAGTCATCCTCCCCTATGTATCTCCCCACCCTTTTTCCAAGGGGGAAAAAGACTTTTGACAGCTCTAACAACTAGTTGTGTTATCCAAGTATGGCTTGATCACTTCTCCCCGCGGAGCTCATGCAATTGTCTCTGTCTACTAGGTCTCCCGTGCTGGCTAAATTCAAGTCTAGGATAGTCATTCCTCTAGTCACGTCCTGAACTTTCTCTCGGAGGAAGCTATAAGCAACATATGTTAGGAAATTCTTGGAGGAGCCACGTTTGGCAATACTAATCTCCCAGTGACACCGTGCTGCCTCGACACTGGCAGCTTGTTTTTCCAAAAGTTTCACCCTGGTCTTCTTGTTGCCTGGGTGGTCAGCAATAGACTGCAACCAGGGTGCTCCTTCTATTCCTTGCTCCACAAGTTCTGTGCTGGAGCAGAGGCTGAGAGGTCAGGTGTGCTGAGATGGTTTTCCTTAGGTGACCCCCATCTGTGTTTCCAGGTATGATGGACCACTGGACAGCAAAGAACATGCTCCTCCCAGGGAATCTTTGGACTTTCTGACACAGCTGACCATGTGTGGGAACACAGAGCTGCAGGTTTCCGGCAATATTGCGAGTCCTCAGCTGCCACAATTTGAGGCTAAACAGTCAACTTCTTCTGGTGAGTCTCTCTAGGGGTCAGAGGGTGGATGCATGGCATAAAAGCATGATAAGAGGTATTTCATGGAGAGAGAAGTACAATGGGTGATTCAAACACAGCCTGGGAAAGGAAATGGTGAGCAGGGCGCAGGCATTTCTGAAGCGGCCAAGAGGGCTTGCTTGCATTTGTCAGCAAGCCTCTTCTGCATTTCACTTAGGACAAATAGACTGTGCGAAGAAGTGAAGGTCAATGCAGGAAGGGAATTTCCAAGAGAAATTCCAATACCTGCAATACCTTTGTATGTACCGGTACCTGTGTTTGCATCCAGGTGGAAAAAGGAAAGCAACAAATTGAAAGCGAGGGCTTAATTGTGGTAACAGACTGGCTACCACATTATGCCTTTCGCTTCGAAGACTTAATGGCAGTATAAGCCATGATGAACCGTGTCCCTGGCCAGCCTGCCTGCTGCCTGATTCCCACTTCATGGTGCTGTCTTGCTCTTGCCATGTACACTCATGGGCTAGCAGTATGGTCTATTTCTTCAGGATCTGCAAGGATTGTGATACTTCAGTCGCGAAGCAAATTATTCAGCATGGTTGTAAACTTGACATCAGCTACATACCCAGGGGAAATTGAACTTGTGTGTTTGGGAGAAGGCTTGGTCCTTGATGGATCTCCAGCATTTGTAGTCCAGCGGTGCCATGATAAACACTGATTTTCCATGAGGGTTTCCCAGATTTATGTAGCTCCTGGAGCACACGCTGTGCTTAATTTTTGGGCAGTTCAAACATTTGCCAGCAGTATTAAATGCTGCCCCTGTACAACGGCTTCCTCTCTGGCCCTGCCTTGCCAGAAAAGAAAGCTGTTTTTATTATAAAGAGGAGCTTTGGGTCGTCCTGGGTCAGCTTCATCAGTGAAGATGCTTCCAGTGTCTCCCAGTTTCCCCATTCCTAGCATGCTCTCCCTGATCCAGTTCGCCCTGTGGGGCAACCCTCAAGCATTCTGAATGCCGAATTGCCGTTACTTTTCATGCTTCTGCAACATCTAACCACAAATGAATGCTTGCATATTGCTTCTTATTTCAAGCTGTCTGTCTTGCAAGATTCTAACACTTTCTTGCAAATAGCTGGATTAACCAGTGGCGATTTTGATTTTTCTTTGACGGAACAGGCATGACGTGTAGTCAATAGGTAGGCAAGCTTGCTTTGTTTGCTGATGGCCAAACAGCTTGACCGGCAAACAGCTGGGAGTGATGGATGGCACTGGTCTGGTTTTGAACCTCAGTTGCTTCACAGTTTCAGATCTCGCAGGAAACGCCCTGAGTGGTGCATGAGCCGCAGAAGGGCAAGGCGGCAGTGTTTGTGTCAGTGAAAAAATGTGAGTTGCCTTTCTGAAATCTCCTTTCATTCCAGTTAGGCTGATGTCAATCAAGTACGGTGATAGCAAGTTAAAGTTCACCACTTTTTTCATGGGATCCAGAAGATCTCAGCTTCCACTCAGAACTTCTCCATGTTCTCCCACTGCTTGTCTATTTTTTCACTTAATGCTGGAAGTCCATTGAGGAGCAAACACGGAGCGCTTGCTCAAAGCCTTGGAAGTGGAGCACCCCAAGTACTCCGAATGCCACGTGTAGTGCAGCCACCGTCGCTCCCCGTGGCGCCTGCACAGCAGCTGGCTCCATGGATTTCTTTGCATGATGCATTTAGGGACAGAGCAACCCTGGTTGTGAAGGATCCCTCGGGGAGAATAATGCAGAAATTGGTGCTGTTGTTCTTTCCACAGGAAACAGGGTGAGGAATCTGAAGGCTTTCCAGGTGCTAGAGTCCCTTTTTCGGAAATCCATCAACCCAGAACTCTGCCGATACATCTTACGGGCCCTCAAATCCATCTGGACTTGGGACTCCATGAACTTCTTCCTCCTAGAATGGTCACTGCAGCCCATTTCTCAGTTTGTCAGCCTCATTCCTCACAAGCCGCCGTTGGTCCAGAAGGACTTCTTCCAGCTGGTGGAGTCTGTGGTCTGGGACCTCTCATACATCCCCCATGAGATCCTGAAAGAGATCCAGCGCCTGATCAAGGAAAACGCCGATCCTCTGAGCACTTCAGCTGCCCTGCTTTGCCTCCACAGCATCACACGGAAGGACCAGCTCTTCAAGGAGCTTTTCCGCGACTCGGGGCTCCTGGGAATGTTGCTTGCTCAGTTGCGCAAGGAAGCCAAGATACTGAGGAAGAAAGGTGCAGAATCTCAGGAGTGCGCTAAAGGCAAAAGGGCTGCCTGCGCGCAGCTCCCACTGCGGGATGCACATGTCCGCTCCCATGCTGGCCAAAGGCAGTACTTTCGTGTTTATTTAAAACTTGCCTACACTGTTCTAGACATGAAGGCCTCAGGGTGGTCCAACAGCAAAGGCACAGCGTAATATCTGGGATAAAAGCCTGACTAAAATGAAAATTTGGCTCTTAAAATAGTGGGAAAAAGGGTTTTGGCCTGGTGCTGAAAAGAATGAAGTGTCAGCACCAGGTGCAGCTCTCTGGGGAGCATGTCCCACAGCTGGGGTGCCACCACAGAGAAGGTCCTTCGCTGGGTAACCACCCTCCTGATCTCCTTCAAGGAGGGCTCCCAAGAAGGACCTCTGCCTCAGGAAGGCACATAGGGAAGGAGGTGCTCCTTCAGATATCTGGGTCCTGATCCGTTTGGGGCTTTATAGGTCATCACCAGCACCTTAAATTGGGCCCGGACTTCAAGTGGGAGTCAGTGGAGATGGTGCAGGACCACCACTGGGTGTGCATACCTGATTGCAATAATTAATAACCAACATTATTCTTCAGGAATTTGACCTGGCTGCTTGTTACACAGGTGGAACCCCTGCAGTCAGCCAGGATCAGAGGATGGGCAAGGAGCTCATGGAGAAGGAGCTCGTTAATACGATGCTGCAGATGGTGGTTGCCCTTGTGGTGGGATCTGTTAGGAACACAGGTAAGAAGAAGGTGGTGCGGCTCTGTGGACCACGGTGTCGCCTCACGTGGATGCCGCTTCAGGCCCGCTTCTGGCACAGAAGCCACCGTGGTCTGCCTCGTGGGTGACTGATGCGGGATCATGGATGTGGGAGACGCAGCCCCATTCAGAGGAGGCTGAGCCCCTCCGCCCGGCTTGTGGCACCACTGGTCAGCAGCCGCACGGTCTTGCCAGGACCGAGCTTCGGTTTGTGTGCCCTCGCCTAGCCCGTTGCTGCAGCCAGGCACCCATTCAGTGTGTCCACAGCTGGTGAAGAGGAAAAGGAGAGGGAGAGCCGCGTGCCATCGGTGTGCTGCTGGCAACCCGCTCCAAAACCCAGGATGAACCCACTGTGGTTTCAGGTAGATGTGGGGGAGCCATGGCGAACCCCATACTGGAGACTGCAGCCAAGCAGTGCCCTGTGAACACCACCTTCTGGAGCTGGCCCTCCATGTCCTGCAGTGCAGTCCTCCCCACTCCTAGCTCAGCTGCCCCGGAAGACACCGCGGTCAATGCTACTGCAAGCTGCTGAGAGAGTCAGGCGTATCAAGACGGTCGCCCTCCCTCTGCCTCTCCCGGCACAGGTCATCACCTGGAGGTGCTTCTGTGCCAAAATCCAGACTGAACCCCAGCTGAAATGGATCCAAATAACCATCCTCATCTGGAATGGCCGAAGCTGGTTGGGATGGTGCAAATTATTGTCCCGCAACAGCAATGGGTTGGACCCGATGGCCTCCATGGCCCCTTCCAACTCTACTCTTCTATGGTTGGCCAACCACTCAAGGACCTTCCCCAGGAAGGGAACATTTGCCAATGGCTGAACATTATTTGGCTCTTCTGAGTTCAGAGGAGTTTTCTTCAGGAGCAGCCTTGCCAAATTCTCCATTTTATCCCCATGTTTTGGCGCATTAGGGCCAAGGTGCCTTAAAGCTTCCTTCAAACAATGGTGGTGTGTTTCATGTCAGACCTACTTAAGAGTAGAGAACCGAAATGAATGGGACTCAAGCTCAATCAACATTGGGACAACCCATTGTTTTTCGTTCCAGAATTGCCTTGTGCTCCATTATTATTCACCGTAACCCCTACATCCTTTTTACCCATCCCATTAACTAGGTGGCCCTCCCTTGTCACAAAGCTAGGAGAAGCTATGCAATGTGACACTTATTAAAAATACTGGATCGGATTTTCCATCAATGTCTGAGTAAGAGCACGGCTCAGTTAACCAGTTATTATTATTATTTTTTAGTGGTTTTCAGAGATTATGGGATGGTGCCATATATCAAGATTTTTATAGACGATGACTTGTTCCGGAGCCACACCCTGACTATCCTGGAGCAGCTGTCGGTTATCAACCCTGAAGAGTACATGAGCATCATCGTCGGGGACCTCTGTTCTTCCACTCCGGGAGAGCTGCACTTCAAGCTGGATCTGCTGAAGGTGAACAGTCAAACTGGCTTCTTGCTCGTTTATTTTTTTCTCCTCTGTGCAAATGCTTGATTGCTGGGCTTGCTCCTTTACCCTTGCTTTCCCACCCTGCAATGAATGCTTGGAAAATTCTACACCGGGAAAATGCACTTCCCTTGAACCACAGCTTGATAATGCACACAAAATGCTTGTGTGACCAGTCACGTGTCTTCTGCCTGGGCCAGGTGTTTAAGAGCAGAGATTTTCTGAGTTTCCTGCTTATGGTTGCTTCACACCCTCCGGCGCTCCTGCGGCTGGGAGCATCCAGGCAAACAGCATTCCCCCAAAGCCCTCCTCACCATGCATGGGTGCCTTCCATCCACCAAGGACTGGGTGGGTCGGTCCCACACACTTTTAATGCTAAGCTTGTTGCTTCCCTCGACTGATATGAAAAGAAATGCAGCTTTAGTGCCTAATTCTGACAAATTATAACTGTGTTAATAAATTCATTTTCTTACATTATGTATTATCTATAGCCTTTGGGATTGTGATTACATTACACACAAATTCAGATTGATTTACTAATATATATTTAGCTGCTAAACCCCAAGCTCAAATGTGATTAGTTTTACAGTATTCCAGAGTGGTATGTGGTAGACAATTATGAGGAATAACAAATAATGCAATGTGAAAATAAATCCTGTTAGCTGTAACTAAGTTAGGGGTTTCCACTGCAGGCAAACCTTTCAGAAATTCAGTCCAGAAGGAGATACAATTAAATTGTGCCAGAATTAGAGCCAGAAGAAATGCAGTTACCATTGACCTCCTCAGATATGTGTCAAAACCGTTCAAAGAGGCTGAAGTCCGGCTTATGAGATTTAGGCCTTGCTCACAGGGGTCTGCGGAGTCTCTGCTAGTACGAGGCATCATCAAGCCGGCCTGGACGACAGCTTGGGAGCCCCTTGCTGCCTCCTGGGCTTCAGAGGAGCTGCCCTCCCATTTGGCAACCTTCTGAGCCTCACTTGCTGCGGGGAGCAGAAGCCTCCTGCAAACTGATGGGAATCTGGACTTGTCTCTGCAAATATACAAGCTCTCCTCGCCCCACCCCCCATGCATTGCTTTCTGGGTGATCTGGCTGCAGTTTTATCCATTCCCATCAAAATGTATTCCCAAACGGTGGGTCTTGGCTAGCCTGCCGAGTGTTGAAAACATGAGTGTGACTTAATAGGGTGTTAATGAGGGATGGGTTGCCGGGGACAACCAACGCCTAGTGCCACTGGGCAGGTCAGCCAGATGCTGCTGGGAAGCGGGAAGCAAGAAGCGAAGGGGATCGAGATGGGGGCATCCATGCTGCTGGTCCTCCTGGAGCCTCAGACCATGCCATCCTGAGCGCGTCAATTCTCTTTGATCGGCATCCCCCATCCTCATGCTGTCTAGATGCTTTGGATGTTAATTCCCATCAGCCAATGGTCAGGAATGTTGGGAGCTGTAGTCCAAAGCAGCTGGAGGCCACCCGGCTGGGGGAAGCTGCCTGTAGGTACCAGCAAGCGTTGGAGCCGGAGCAATTTGGTCCAGGGGGCCTTGGAAAGGATTTGCAGAGCCGTTTGGGCTGCTTTGCATTCCTCCAGTCTCACTGAGCCTGACTTTGCCTCTGCCCCTCGCTTGCTCCAGATGCTCCCTCTGGCCCCACTGCCTCCCAGCTCTCCATCCGCCTCCATTGCCTGGCCCTGGTGCCCCGGCCATGTGCCCATGTCCCCTGCCTCCTGGCCCTGGGAAGCAGTTCTGTTCAGCGGCCACTGGCGAAAAACCGCTCTCCGGCTTTCCCGCTCGCTTGTCCTCTGACCAGTCTAAAGTCTGGCTGGAAAAAGTGGTTTCAAGCATCTTTTTCACTTGGGAGGGGGAGGATATTGTACTGGCAGAATCCAGCTGCTGTTCTGGAAAGAGCCCCTTCCTCCATAGCAAAGCCCACGTCAGACTCCCTCCCATCCCTCCCTCTGCAGCATCCCCGGAGACACGGCGGACTCGGTCCTCCTCGGGTGGCTTGACATTGCGCAGCGCTGTCAGTCCCCAGCATTTGGTCTCACTGGGGCAGCCGATTCGGATCTGGGCCCTGTGCGGGAGGAGCGCATTGCGGATCGTTTCCTGCGCAAAAGTAGTCCCTGCACATAGCTTCCCCCTGGCATGCCGATTTCCGAACTATAGTGTGCGGTGTGTGGTGTTTTTTTCAATGGAGGAGTATTCAGGCATGCAAACTCACATATACAGTTCGGAATGATACAGCCAAGACAAAAGTTTACAACTCCAGTGAAAACTAGAACCGAATCTCCCTTTAAACAAAGTTTGTGCAAACTTTCAATGAAGTTTACACACTGGTTTTGTTTCTTCCTGCTTCCAAAGTCTCTCCTGCGGACGATGGAGAGTCCCCGGGGCCGTTCAGCTTTCAGGACCAGCACGGGCTTCAACGGGGTGCTCTCGCTTCTGGCTGACATGGAAGGTGCCTTGCGAGATCCGCCTGCAGGCCTCTGGGCCTCATTCGAGCACGACCACGTCATGCAGCTTGTCCTGCATATACTCCACGTAATCGCAGCTGCTCTCCACTTGGACCCGGTCAATAGCGACTTCTTCAGGAAGAACGGTCTCTTCGAAAAGATGGCAGACGAGCTTGGCTTGCTTGGCTGCTTCTTGGCCCAAAAGGGACTACGGGCTCCTGTGTCTCTCAGCAAGCCGAGGACATTTGCTGAGCTTTTGCACACTGCCGTCTGCTCACCAGAGCTTCTCCCCACCTGGCTAAGAAGCTGCATCGGATAATCAGTTTCCTTGATTCCATGGCCAAGAGGAACCCCTTCCACCTCAGCGGCTTCTTGGAAGACACGGGGCCAGGTGCGCATCAACTCCCCGTGCGCTTGCAAGAGGCAAAGCAAAAGGAGGAAGAACCTGAGGTCTACTGCGAGTGTGTAGGCAGCAATGAAGCAGCTGCCAACAGATGGCCAGAGCTCAAGGACAGGTACATTTTTGGTGCTTCCAAAGTTCGAGGTCTGATTGTTGCTGTTGTTCAATCAGTCATGGCCAGTTCCCTACAACCCCATGGGCAGCGCTTGTCCAGGCTCTCTTGTCCTCCACCATCCCCCGGAGTTCACCCAACCCCACACCCACCTCCCCAGTGGCCCCATCCAGCCCCCTCATCCTCTGCCACCCCCTTCTCCTTCTGCCATCAATCGTTCCCAGCATCAGGCTCTTCTCCAGGGAGTCCTTCCTTCTCTTTAGGTGGCCAAAGTATTTGAGCTTCAATGCATTCATTGGGATATTTCTATTCCCCAGTTTCTTTGGGCAGTCTTTTTATTATTTGCACCCTCATTTGCATATATGTTAACGTATAGGTAAGTTACAAACAACGTATGACTGTGGCTGAGCTGGGCTTTTAAATGCACTCTCCCCCCACCCCCACCAGTTGCTCACACGTAGGACAAGGATGTATGTTCTACAAGGTGAGAGCCGCTTCCTGCTCGCCCCTTTCCACTGGTGGACGCTCCCCAGGAGCTGCTCGGCCTGGCTTAGAAGGACGCCGGTGGAAGGAGCAGCTGCAGAGGGAAAGGCCTGGGTTGGAGGGCCCCGCCAGGCGTCGCTTTCGTGTTTTTGAACAAATCGCCTCTGCCCACTTTGCACACCTCCTGTGCTTGGAGGGATGAATGCATCACGGTAAAGCGGAGTAGCTTGGCCTTTCCTCCCGCTGGGCTTATTGCGAGCAAATGAACATGTTTAGTTAGGAGGCTTCCTCCTGAGGGTTAGCAGCAGCATTGGAAAGCTACTGCATGTTTGGCTAGCATTTTGGGACTGCACATAGAAATGACTTGTCTAAAAACACAAGGTTCTGACGTATCTATAAGAGTTGTAAGGATTTTGTGTTCAGTATGACGCAGCCCTTCCTGCTGCGGCATCCTCCAGAAGCCAATGGACAGGTTGCCTGGAACTGAGGCTAGGAGTTGACTCCTGCACCATTTGGGGGAAGTATAATGTACTGTGTGAAAACAATAATGGTCACGATTTGGGTGACATAATGCTAGTTTTCTTCTGTGGCTACTGCAGAAGTGAAATGAGCGGAGATTTGGTGTCTTGCACCGCCTACGGGATCGAGAGTAGCTGAGTACTTGCGGCTTCCTCTTCCCTTCCCAAAAAGAGAAGGGAAGTAGCGTTCCTTAGGTTGGCGGCAAAACGGAAGGAAGCACCAGTTCGTTCCAATCAGTGACTAGTGACAGAAAAACAGTTCCTGGTTTCCCCACCCACTTTTTAAGAACCAAACATAAAATATTGTGTAATTCACTTGCAGAACAAACCCTGTACGTATCTACTTAGAAATTACTTCTCCATCTTCACTGAGTTGGACTAGAGCTACCAATAGAATGAATGTCTGTTCCCCCAGATGAAGTGCAGGGGGACAATGAGAAAGCTGCTTTTGGGTGGGCACTTCAGGGTGGATGTTGCTTCGCTTGTTCTTTTGGCTTCTTCTTAGGGACACACACTTTGGGCTCCTGGAAAGAAGTTGCCGGTTTGTCCCGACAAATTTTGTTATGTCTGCTGTAGCAAACCTGATGCTAACAACTAATTACAACTTATATCCAGAGCATCATTCTAGGCTGTAACATTTTGTTTATCTATCTTCCTGCTCCTCATCTTATTTTGTCTCCCAGGTTTTTCTTGCTTATTTTTTCTTGTTTATGCTTTAGACATACAATTCCTTTCTTTGTTTCCCTTCATTGGCTGCTTCAGCTGCAGGGCTGTGGAACGTGTGTCGCAGCAGTTCTGAGAGTCCAATTCCCATTGGCACTGGCTGGCATGGCCAATGGTGAGGAATGATGGGAATTGCATTCCGGGAACATGTGGAGGGGCACACATTCTCTTTGCCAGATGCATTGTTTTCTATTAAGCTCAAACTTCTTTTGAGCTTTATGTCTCTTCAGACTTACCTATTTTCTTCCTCCATCCAGCTGAGCTCAAGCACTTCTCTTGCGGTATTTCTTACTTTCAAACCTGCTTTTTCATATCCCCATATGAATGCAGCTCGGTCACCTTTAAAATAGTTATCTGATTTTCTCCTTATCTTATTTTTTTAAAGTATTGCAAATGCATCCTTTCTTTTCTGCTTTTTCTTCAGGATGGTCTTTAATTCTTTTCCTGTTTCTGCTTTCCTTCTTGGTATTTTTCTTTCTCTCTTCCAGCTAATGAATTCTTTCCCCTTTCCCTTCATCTGACCTCTCCTTCTATATTCTTCGGGGATTTCTTAGTGTGTTAAATTCCCTTTTTGTTTTTGCTCTAGCATCATCTAGTGTAATGTTAAACATTTTTATCATTCCCTTCAATACTGAATTTGGGTGGTCCAAGTGCTAATAGGCCAGTGGTTGAAACAGGGCTATCGAGAATCAAGCAGTACTATGCTTTGGAAACCCTCTTTTATGCAGTAGAACATAACATTAGGATAAAACCTCAACAAAATGCTGAAGAGGAGGCGGAAACCCAGCCCCTCACTGCTCTTGGGAAGGGAAATCAGGCTGTGCTTCTTCAAGAGCTGTTGTTTATTTGAAAAAACTGCCTTCATGGGGCCAAATTCCGGTGTGGGTAGTCTGCAATACGCTTGATCCCAGGATGGCCTTGTGGACCAGGAATCGTTGGGGTCTTTGATCTTTCAGATTTCTGCTATTGATCCAAGCTCCTGGACTGTGTGAAATGGAACTCAGCCACCCACACGCCCTTGCATGTCTTGAATGTTTTGATCACAGAATCATGCATGTTTTGATCACTGGGTCCAATCCCTCTGAGGGCTCTCCAGCTGCACCTTGAATTATGAGAGAGCCCAGAACCTCCCTTGGAGCTGTATGGCGTTGGGACCCATGACCAACAGCCCAGAAGTTCTTCCTGATGTCCAGCTGCATCCTGTAACCTGAGCCTGTGATTCTGTGTGCTGCATTCTGTGACGAAATACTCCATTAAAGGAGTATCAAGATACATGCAAAGTGCATATTTTGAGTTACGAAGAGTTTCGAATTGTGTCGTGAGGAATGTTTTAAACCATATTGAAATATGTGGGTAGATATTTTAAATTTGCAGATTAATATTGAAACAAGACATGGGGGTTTCTGGGTTAATACTGGCAAAAAATGGCATGGAACGGAAACGATCTGATTTTGTGGTGGCAACAGTGCTTTTGAACTGCTTTCCGACTAACTTGCTGTGAGCTTCTGTGCGCATGTTCACTTGGAAGAGCAGCATGGACAGGAATGCAAACCACAGCCCTCCACCTGTGCCTGCAGGAGCAGATGCTGAACCCTCTGGCAACCTGAACACTCTCGTGGTTCAGTGGCACCTGCATGCCAGAGGCAGTGGAGCGCTGAGGATCAGGTGCCAGCACGACCTGCACCTGGCTGCTTCTAGGCCAGCTTCTGCCGAACGCAGAATGCAGGAGGAGAGGATCTGATCCACAAGGGGGGTTGTCCCTTGCCGCCGGCACGTCCCCGTGTTTACAGCGATGCCTCTTTGCCCCGTTTCTCTGTAGGCCACACAATGAGGACTGGGTGATCGTGTGCCCTGGAGCTCTTTGTGTCATGGTGAGACTCATCGCCAAACTCCACAAGGAGGATTCTCCAGAAGTAAGTCCTGTCTTGATAGTCCTTTGGAGTCTTCGTTGTTGGGTTTCATTTTGCCTAATTGAAAGGGCTCCCGAGTTCCTTGTTGGCTGATTACAAAATCCCACAGATTGCATGCCATAGACTAGATAGCAGTGTTGGCACATCGGGGATGTGTGAAAGCCAGTAGGTGGCTAGGTGAGGTTGCTTGGAAATAAGTACTAACCCCCAGTTAAGCATGTGTAGGATTGCAGCCTAAAGTTTGACTGGTCTGTAAGGCTGGGAAGGGCAGATCAGGTCAGCTCATTCGGATATGCAAGACTGAATGTATCTGTGAGAACAAATGCTTAACTATTTGCTTCTATCCTTCTCCATGGGGCCCAAAGTCTCTCAAGCGCATAAATTTGAATTTACTAGAAATGCAAAAGAGTAGTTACTAAGAACGTGTACATATTTTGTAGCCAAGAGAAATGTATAATGTTGGGTTTTAAATTGTGTATTGGTTTTATATGGTTGGAATTGTTTTATATTGTTTTTGACATGTTGTTAGCCACCCCAAGGCTTGTTTGCAAGGGGGAGGCATATAAATTTGTAAAATAAATAAATAAATAAATAAATAAATAAATAAACCCCTATGAAGCTGTGACACGCATAGAAAAGACGAGAACTACTTAAAAACATCTGGCACATTGCTGAGTGACACTTTTGCCCTTAGACTTCATCCCGATGCAAAATTGTGAGCTGGTCTGCAGATTTCTAATTGCACCTCCTGCATCCCTGACGAATTGTGGGAGTGATGTGTAGGAAAATCAATCCGTAACAGCTTGGGAAACAGACCCGTTTCCTGTCACCATTATTATTTTTTTCACTAAAACCCCTTTTTACTGGAATGAACATCCCTGAAAACAGCACATTTTATTCAAATCAAGGCAATCCTGTTATTGGCAGGGCTGCTGTCATAATGAGAGCAATCAATTCCTTGTACTCCATTATGGCTACATCGAATTTATTTAGGCGGGAAGTACTGATTAACTTCGCCAAGGTCTACAAAGTTCCTTTTTTCACCCTCATGACCTTGTTCTTCTTTTTCTTTCTCTTTTTGCTGAAGCGAAATAATTATCAGGGCATGAAATATTTAAGGTACAAAAAGCATTGCACGTGACTATCTATGTGCTTTCTCACACTGGAATGGTTCGGGGACATGATCCCCTGGATCTGCACTCTGACAAGTTCAGTTCAGTAGCTGTGGCTGAGCTGATGCGCCCAGGCAAAGCAACTCTGGCCGTGTGTGGCAGATGCCACGGCTGTTTGCAGTTTCCATGCAGAGCCTGACCAGGAGGTGGACGAAGCACCATGTGCTGCTCATCCGTGGCGCAAAAGAGCTCTGGAAAGAATCGGGAAAAGGTCAATTACAATCGTGTGACCTTCCCGAAACGTGTTTGTCCCATCGCTTATCCTGCAACACCACCATTCGTTCTATTTTAATTTGCAAATGTTTTAGTAGATAAATGTGAATTCTAACACTACCAAGAGGCAATTAAAACAATATTTACCAATGTATTTGAATACTTTACCAAGAACAATGTGAAGGTTAATGTGAAGTGCAGTGGCTACTTTCCCTTGAAGGCATCACTGTTGCCATCGTTTTCCATGTTTTAACTGGCGACTGTGAAATTCAGAGGGTTACTGATTCCCCGTTTGCTGACTGTACAGATCCCTGCAGAAGTCAATAGGTTCCAGATGCTGGATTGGTGGTAGTCCATATGACCTAAAAGAGCAAGGAGGATTTGAACATAAGAGAGCTATTCAACCATCCATTCAATACTTCAGAGGCACAATCCTATGAATGTAGAGGCAGAAACAAGTCTACCCCAGTGAGCATCACTGGCTGGGAGGATGCTGGAACTTGTAGGATTTTTTTTTGTGACTAAACATGCATTATCCCTGAAAGTCAATGGGTTGAACCCAGACTTAATCACGCTTCAAGCAGACCATTGAAATCAGAGTGAAATCCGTCACGACTACCTTAAGTTCTGTTGAGCAGTTCTTCTGTATAAGAAGAAAACCAAGCTGGATCAGACCAGAGTCCATCCAGTCCAGCACTTTGTGCTCACAGTGGCAAACCAGCTGCAAATTAAGCCCAGTTGTGGGATTCTGTTTCACCTCGTATCTTGTGTTTGCCAGAGTGCTGGCCGCCCTTACAGTCAACTAATAGGCTGATATGCCTGTCTTCCTCCCACCGGCCCTCGGTTCTCTCAGTTATCTTGGGAAATCCAGTATGCCGTGGCTGACCACGTTCAGTCCTTGATGAGCCTGGAGAAGAGTCGCCAAGTGGCATGTGGAGCTGGTCTGCTGGACACACTTGTGGTCTCTTGCCTGGACGAGCTGCACAATACGGATAGCCCCTTGCACCTTCCTCTCATCAGGCTCTTCGAAAAGCTGGCCTCCCAGTCTGTTGAGCCTGCTGTCTTAAGGTAAGCTGGGAGTCCGGCTTTGGCCCGTCTGCTGGGCCCCCTTCACAGCTCAAACGCTTGGGAGAGGCAGGGCCTCCGCTGGTCGCTCCCATGGCAGAGGGGCATCACTGCAGATGCCTGGAAGGCCGTCTTCCACGCAAAAGGCAGGAGAACAGTGGAAGCCAAACATACTCCGTGTTTGCACGGTCTGGCTTCTCTGCATGAACTGTGCAAGGGAGTGGTGCACATCTTAGCCGAAAGCTGCCCTTCCTCCGTTGGCTGTCAGTTTGCTGGATGTACATTGGAAATGAAGTGCTTTTTTTTTTTTTTTGTGCCAAAGAACAGTCTGTTGATTGCTGGGGACCCGGCTCCCTGCATCTGGCTCTATGAAATCCTGTGCAATTAACCCTTTGCTTCACTGCCTCCATGGTGTCTGTCTCCCGGCCAGAATTGGGAAAGCAATAGCCAGAAAGATATTGAGATGCAGGGCATAAAATTACTGAGGGACGATCAATCTCTTAGGAGTCACTTCAATCCAGAGTGTTGGAATGGCTGGAGTGGCGGTGCCTTAGTTGGGTTCTTGCCATGTTTGCTTGGTTATGTGACTGAGTTTCCATTCCTTCGCCTTGCTTCTTCCAGACAGTTTCTGTTCCTCCAAACAGCACCACTGCCTGAAGTGTCCACGCCCCGTGTAAGCCCATCCACACCTTCCACGAACTGCCAAAGTGGCCCATCTCAAGCATCCCGGCAGGAAGGTGAGACACGCAGCTGACCGTGTCACCCTGCTCTGAAGGAGGTCATGGGATGGTGCTGCCGGCCGGACCCTTCTCTGAGGGCAGCGTTCTCCCGCTGGGGGACGGCAGCATCCCACTGGAATGCCTGCCCTGGAGAAAAGTGAGATCCAGGGAAGGGACACTCCAGGCCTCATCGTGCCTCTGGCTCAGCACCCACATTTTGAACACGCTCTTTTTTCTCTCCTGAGGGGGTGGGGTGCCACTTTTGTGTCCTTGTCTGGGTTCACATTTTGATTTCAAAGCAGCATGGGAAATTTGTAATTTGCTCATATTTCCTGCTGGCCGAAGTGATACTGCTTAGCCCTTGGATCAAGGCCCCCCCCCCCCCCAGCTGAGACATGCTCTGTTGGTGCGTTCGTGGCTCCCCCTGCCCCCGAGCTCTTGGTGCCCTCACTGGAGTGGCAGAACGCACAGATCCAAAGCAGGCGATGCCACGTGCGTGTCTTACAGGTGCGGCAGCAGCAGTGCCCAGCGGTTCCACGAATCTCCGCCACGCTTGCCCAGACTCGGGCACCCCCTGGCTCTACAGCAGCTCTGCAGCGGCTCTCCAAGCGGCCATTTGCCTGCTTTCCATGACAACGCCACGCAGCCTTCAGCACGAGGGTTCCTGCTTGCCACCGTCCTTTGTCGAATTCGACATGTCCCGTGAGGGATACGGGTACCTCCTTTGCTCCTTCTTGCCTCTGGGTCCCCAGCTTGGAACTGGCCTCCTCTGCCTCCAGACTCCTGTTTCCCATGCCCTGCCTCCAGAAGGGAGTGGATTGCATGCCTGTGCCCGCCAGTGGGAAGGATGCGATGTGGGCGCTTCTGCCGCTGTCCCCAGGGGGGTTGTGCACTTCCCTGCCCCATATCCTGCTCACGCTCACTCAGCGCCCCTTTGGAGAGCGCTGTGGGGCCGTCGGGAGTGGCTGCCGCCCCTGGCCCAGGCCTCACTCCGAGCATGGAGGGCTGCCTCTGTGCATGGCCCTGAGCCGAGTCTCCGGCTTCCACCTTCACCACGTTTTTTCCTGGGGTTTCCTTGTTTGTCTGGACGGAGGCGCTCAGCACCGGGCTCTTTCCCTCTCCTTTTCAGCTACTTGTTCCTCCCAACACTGGCCACTGTTCTGGGCCCCAACACAGAATGCTACATCTCCGGAGGAACTGGAAAAGGTACACATTTACATATATACATATTGCTACATGTTTGCACACAATATGCTTACGAGAAATGTAACTTGGCCAACCTCAGCGCCTGGGAGAAGGGGGCTTCCAGTTCCACACCCTGCCTCTTCTACAAAGTTGCTTCTCTTCTGCAATATCCATTTCACTGATGAGCCACAGAGTAAACTGGCCAGGACACGAAGTGCAGCACGGAAATAGAGGGGAGGACTCCAGTGAGGACTCGCTTGCCTTCACAAGGCACCGCAAATATCCGCCTTGCAGGCAGCCGTACTGGGGGAGACACAGGCAGGCGCAACGGGCCTCCCCCCCCCACACAAAACCCAGGCAAGACACAGGCAACATCCCGCAAAACAAAGTCTAAGCATAACACACACCACCAACACCAACCAATAAAATAAAAGCAACTAATGCAAGCACGCTACCCGTCCCGCAAACAGAAAGGAATCGAGTAATACAGACGGTGCAGGAAAAGCGCTCCACCTCCCTTTCTGGATTCCCTCCCGCTGCTCTTGCTTTTGACTTCTTACTCTTCCACCACTTTCTTACCAGTTTGGCACCTGCAACCTTTTTCTTTTCTTAGGTGCCTGGCACACTTCAAATTGAAGCCGTTGGCTGCAGCCGCCCTTGAATTTTATTTCCTAATAGTGCCTCTGGGTCTCTTGGAAACAAAGATGTCTTTGGAAGTGAATTCCCTCAGTAAAAATAATATTTAAGAGATATTTTTGTGGAATACCTAATTGCAGTAGTAGCAATCGTGATCATAACTCTTCTGTGAAAAGGAATCCGAAGGGACCGGGCGGCTGCGGAGGGTCAAGGAGCGGTCCACACACATGGTTGTGCACATGGGTGCCATGCTGGGGACCTCCGACCTGCTTGAAGGGAATCTTTCCCTGCCCAGGGGAAGCTTGGGTGGGCTCCTCCAAGTTTCTTTTAATTTCTAGCCCTGGAAGGACTTCCTGTTGTCGTTCTATTGCTCGTTGTATAACTCTTAGACGGTTATAGTGTTTTCAGAGTAAACCTGTTACATGCCCTCCATCAAACCATTTATCTATGCTAGTGCTGGAAGTGAGGTGCTCTCCCACCACGGGGTAGCTATTAGGGGACTTGTCTCCTTGTTTTCTGCCCTCCGGAGCTGGGAGGGCCCAGGCTTGTGACTCTCCGCACCTGACCCACTCTTTGCTTTCTGGCTGCAGGTTCCAGAGAGTTCCCCCCGCGGGACGGGCTGACTTTCTGCTCCTGGTTTCTGGTCAGCAGGATGGGGTCCGCTCATCAGGCCCACCCACTGCGCTTCCTCACTCTGGCGCGCCACATGGCAAGGACAGAAGAAGAATTCGTCTGCTTTGCAGTGAGCTTTTCTCCTACTGACTGTTGCCTGACCATCTCCACTGAGGAAGTGCTATGTCAGCCTCTCGGTAAGAGAACATTAAAGAAACTGCCCAGCTGTAATTGCATGGATCCTTGAGACCTGGTGGCATCTGATTTCAGCTCTTCAAAAAATGGCTTGCTGGCATTTTCAGACAACCGGCAAGCAGGCACCGAGGGCTAGCTTGTCCTCCAGCAGGAGGCGGGGCCTTATTAGTGGTGGCTTCATTAGTGAGGCTACTCCAGCAGTTTCTGGCAGGCTGGGTCTGCTTTGTGATTTCTGATTTTCAAGCCCAGAGCCAAAGCCATTTCAGGCAGGATAACAAGCAGGCCTCCTTGGGCGTCGGAGTGCTTAAAGACACTGCTTCCCCCATTGTCGGCCTTTCGTAGGCGTCCTCCCCAAGGTAGATGGAAACAGAACGCCCCTGGGCCAGTGCAACACTCCGATGCGGCATTCCTTGCCCACACGCCCCTTTGCCACGCCGAAGATCCAACAGCAGACAGCCGTGGTATCCTGGCAGTGTTCCCGAGGGAAGCTGGAGGGAGACGGAAGAATGAGGAAGGTCCCTCTCACCATCTGGGAGGGAGGAAGTGAGCTATCAGGTGGAGAGGCTTCCCTTCCCCCAGCCCAGTGTTTTGAGGAACAAAGTTTCAAGTCCTCTTGAAGAAAGCATCTGGAGACCTCAGCGAATATTCCAATCGGGCTATTTCACCAGGGTCATTGATGCCCTCGGTTCTTACCAGAGCTAGGCTGGATTGACTCATGCATGGAATTTCATAGCGAAAGGCGCTATCCCAGGGAGCTTAGTTTTCTCCTAAAAAGGGGCACTTTGAGGATGTCGAGTGTCTCTCTTCGGCAAAACAGTGCCCCGTGCGCAAGCATATCTGATCCTGCCAAGAGAAGAGGCGGAGGTCACTCCTGTCTTGCCTGGAACTGCTCCTCTTAAAGTGCCACCAGAGCTCCTTTAGGGGAATTTATTTATTTAAAACGACTGACCACAGCGGAATGCAATTCAGTCGGGGCAAATGCCAAGTTCTGCACCAGGAAAAGGCAACCGGATGTTACAGGGTGGGGCGTACTTGGCTCACCAATACTGCGAGCGCGAAGGGTCTCGGGACTGTTGTAGATCACAAGCTGAGCAAGAGTCCACAAGGTGATGCGGCTGCAAAAAGGGAAAATGTTTCCTTCAACTGCATTCATAGAATTGCCACTTCCAAATCACGTGAGGCCCTCGGTCCTTTTACTCAGCACTGGTGAGGCCTCTGCTGGAGTCCTGTGTCCGGCTCTGGGCACCACGCTTCATGAAGGATGCGGACAAGCTGGGGAGGTTGAGGGATGGGCAGCAAAGAGCATCCGGGGACTGGAAGCAAGGCCCTCTGAGGAGACATTGACAGAGCTGGGCACGCTTAGCCTGGAGAAGAGAAGACTGGGGGGCGGGGGGAGATAAGAGAGCACTCTGCAAGGACTTGAAAGGCTGGCACACCGAGGAGGCCAGGATCCCATCTTCATCATCTTGGAGGGCAGGATGCAGAATAATGGGCCCAAGTTCCAGGAAGCCAGACCTGGCTAGACATCAGGAAGAACTTCCTGACTGTTAGAGCAGGATGACAAGGGGTC
Organism: Varanus salvator macromaculatus; assembly: GCA_023646645.1. Classification (NCBI taxonomy): domain Eukaryota; kingdom Metazoa; phylum Chordata; class Lepidosauria; order Squamata; family Varanidae; genus Varanus; species Varanus salvator. The sequence goes on along the minus strand of JAIXND010000756.1, from coordinate 3,841,642 downwards.
CCACGAGCGAGGGAGGTTCTGGGCTCTCCCACACTGGAGGCATTCAAGATGCAGCTGGACCGCCCTCTGAGAGGGGCGGCTTAACCTGCCCTGAACAGGGGCTGGACCCTCTGGCCCCTTCCAGCTCTGCTCTTCCGCGATTCCATGGCATGCAGAATCTGAACTTGCTGAGCACGGCTCTATAGCTGCTGAAGATCTGGATGGGCGATTGGACTTCTGCACAAGAAATAAGCTGCTGTTCCTGCACCAGCCATGCAACCATTTTCTGTTCTAGGAAAAATGCCCAGCAATATCATGTGTCACCCTATTGGAAATGTGTGTGATGGCGCTATGCGGAAGGTCATCACATGTGGTCGTGGGCAGCTTCATGGGTTCCGTCCTGAGACCATCCCCTCTCGGAAGGCATACATCAAGTGGAGGCGCATTGCCGCCACTGTGAAATCTCACATCCAGGGGAAGGTAATGGGAGTCAAGTCCTCCCATATCACCTGCTCCTTTCACATGGTACCCAAGCCATTTCCTTGACTAGGTGATATTTCTCAGAAACATTCGGGGTTAAGGTGCTCCTATCTTCTGCCTGTTACTCATCCCATATTTGTGCTGTTGCAGATGCTATGGAACCAGAACCCAAAGGTGTCCCGTCCGTTCTATCTCAGGTCCAGTTCAGGTGTTCTGAGCTGCTTGTGACCGGGCAGTGGCATCACCTCGTGGTGACAGTGGCAAAAGAAGCAAAACGGATCTGTACCACTTCAGCCTATATCAACGGGCGCCTGGTTGGCTCTGCAAAGGTAATAGCTTGACCCCTGGGACTGGGACCAGCACCCCCGGTACACGATTTAATTAATTAATTAAAGGCTTTTCTAAGCTGCCCACCAGTAGCGTCTCAGGATGGCTTGCAATGAAAAACAATCTGTTGTCTTCCTTTCGATGTTCTTTGTTTTGTTAGGCTCAAATTAAACATTATGCAGATTTTCTTACTCCAGAATGTCCATGTTTTACTGCAAAGAGAAGCAACTCAAAAAGCTCATGATTGCAAGCTGCTGCTCATTGCACAATTCACTGAAGAAGTTTGTGTTTATAGCACGCAACATCGGATGCATAAGGCACCTGGTCGCTACATAAACTCTGTTCCTGCTGTAATACCAGTCTCTGCCCCTCTTTTTCTTTAGTATTAGAACTGGAACTAAGAGGGTACATTGTTTTGCTCACATGCCTTGACTACACACTTCAGATGAGCACGCGCTACGATTTATGTATTATTTATTTATTTAGAAGGCTTCTATGCCGCCCCATTTGCCGAAGCCTTGGGGCAGCTCGCAACAATAAATAAATAAATAAATAAATAAATAAATAAATAAACACAGTCTGAAACAATATCATATATAGATAACTATGGGAGAGGTTATTTTCTTTTTAGTGTCAGGCAAAACCCTTTTTATTTCCCCTTATTTCAACGTTTAACTGATTTCAACTGGTGTTTTAGCATATCAGTTGTTGGATGCCGTAGAGTGAGTTTTATTCTAATCATTTTTTGCAAGTTGTCCTGAGACGCTTGTAGTGGACTGGCTAGAAAAGCTTTTAATAAATAAGTGGGTGCTAAGATAACGGGGGGCTTTGTTTTACCTTGAGCTCTCATGGGTTGCCTCTGCTTGCGGCTGAGGGCTTACTGGCCTTTGATGGGCCTCTCGGCTACCTCCAAAGCCCCCCAGCCTCTCCCACACAAACTGGCTTCCCAATTCGGAGCGAGTCCCGGGCTGAGCACGTCCAGGGTGCTCAGGCACAGATGCAGAATTCTTGCAGATCTGGGAAAAGAGTGCCTCAGGTTCAGCTCATCACGTCAGAGGAGCAGGAGGTGCTGGGGCCCAGCCTGGGAATCGTTCGGTTTAGTGTGCTTCAGGACATGGTGAGCCACCGAACAACATGCTGCAGTTCCATGCCTTGGTCCTGGATTGCCCACTCGTCCAGGCTAATCTTTCGTACCCGAAGACAGGAAGGGACTGCAAGAGAGTGTCCTGTTTTCTTTAATTTCTGCTTGAGCATCAAGGTCTTCATGCGCGCTTATGCTTCTTGTATCGTTTGCATCTGGCTTCTTGATCGTGCTTCCGCGGTCGCCTCACTGTCCTGACTTCGGCCATATTCTTCCTCCTGGTTTCTCTTTCGGTGGCAACTTGCTCTTTGATCCTGACCTCTGCCTCTTTCCATCTCTCCCGGTTCCCCTCTTCTGGCTCATTTCAGGCAGGGCGAGGTCTCCTTGGGTTGAATCACAGTATAGTACAGCTGGAAGGACCAAGAAAGTCACTGGGTTCAACCCTCTGGTATTGGAGGACACCCAGTTACACCATCCCACTCAGATAACTGTGCGGACTTTTTCTGAATGTCTCTGGTGAGGGAGAGCCCACAACTTCCCCAGGTAATAGGCTCCATTGTGAGATGATCCTATTAAAAATAGAAGAACAGATGTCTGAGGGAAGGCTTACGGCTCAGTCTTCTTCCTAGGTCTTGGATTCAGACAGAGATCACATTCCTTGCTGCCATTCCTCTTCTCTGTTGCAGATGCAGTACATCCAGCCCCTTCCGGGGGGTTTTGTTTCCATGGATCCATCTTCCTTTGTTGATGTCTATGGATATGTGGCCACCCCACCTATTTGGAAAGCAAGGTCTTCCTTGACATGGCGCCAGGGGCCTCTGTATTTCCTCGAAGAAGTTATCTCCATGGATGCTCTGCTGCTAATGGTCAAGCTTGGACCAAGATACTGCAGCAACTTCCAAGCGGTGGAGCTTAGAGGTAAAAGAGCGCTTCACCTGCTTTGTGGCCGTTCCCTTAGAGGCTTCGGTCAAGAGGGGCAGCGCTCCATGACTCTCGCTTTACACTCTCGGTCCTGTCTTGAAAAGCACACGCATCTCACTCCCTGCCGGGGAAGTGCCACCCTTCTCTGCTTTGTGCTGGATCTTTATGGCAGGAAAAGCAAGACCAGCTGTGGGAGGCCGTCCTTCTCTGCACAACTTTTGAAACAGGGCAGGAAATTGAGATCCACAATCTTTGGGACTCCGAGAAGAAACAGACCTAAAAGGCTGGTTCCTGTTGGTTTTGGCCATAAGTCATCCTGAGCCACTCTGAATGATACATATATATAAGAAGGGCAAGGCACTGATTCTCACAGAAACAAACACGTCATAGAATCCACAGTAGCCAACTGCAACATCCCAGAATGCTCACATCCTGCATCTTAATTCTCTGACCCTAATATTATGTGGCTGGTTTGAAACATGCATTTTAAATAAATGTCTATATTTCCCCCTGTTTGCACGAAGTAGTCACATTTTAAGAATATGAATTCAGTTTTGGAGCTGCTAGACACATAATTTTTGTCTTCATGAAGAAAATTTATATTCTAGTCAACCTGATGTCCTCCAGATGTTTTGGCAGTAGATCCCATGTTCTCCCAGCACTGGCTTTGCTTCCTGGGGTTAATAGGAGTCGTATTCCAGTGTATCTGAAGGATGGTTCCATATTGCTGATTCCTGCTCTTATTCATTATCATAATTTGCAATCCATCATGGATTTGATTCTAGGTGTTTTTTGAACATCTGGCGCTTTTCTCCTTTCAGACTTGAAGGCAACATTGGAACACATAACTTTGCTCCTCGTGTTGCACTAAAGACCGGCATGCGAGAGGGCTGGAGAGAATGTCCAAGTTGCTCTATTTACACAAACGGAGCAGCAAAATTTGCCTAAATAGTGATGAAGGGCCAAGTCCCATGATGTTACCTTGCTTTATGTGACGTTCTAATTTTCATTGGACATGCATTCAAAAAGACGAATGTGGCCTGTCAAATTGAACAAGCATCGACACAACCCGCAATCATGCTAGCTACTGGGATTCGGGAGGGCAATGCAGGGATCGCTCTCATGACCTAGCTTACAACTTTCTTTTGTCCACATATTTGCCAATCCATGCGGACAGCTGAAACTTTATTCACAGGAAAAATACCGAATGATGTTGGCCCTATAGAACACTGCCTCAGCCTTTGTGATGGGGAAGGATGGGATATTTGCAACTAACCAGCACCGTTCCTTCCAGAATGAAATGAAGCCACTCTCCCTGGCTCTCACAGTGTCCCTCCTCTTCCAGCCTCTCTTCCTGGAGGAGCAGGAGTTCCTCTCCATGCGCGGACAGTGACCCTGGTATCCCAGGAGAATATTTCATTTGGCATCAGTGTTATGAGCTCATCCTATACCACGGTCAAGGATATAAGAGACTGCTATGGCGAAGTGGACGGCCGCCTCATAGCGAAGGAGGTAGGCGGTTGCTTTTTCCGTTGCACCTTTTCTGGAGAGTGTCCAGTGGTTCATTTCTAGTTTACAGCGACTTGTTAAGTGAAGGGGGAAGGGATTTCTGCCCCACCCCCTTTCCCTGCTGCCAAGCCTGCAACTGTGCACTCACCTGTGCTGCTCTCGGGGCCGTGCTCACACACCTGTGCAGAGGTATGATGGGGCCTTTGAGTCTGGTGTCCTTCCACGCCTGTGTGGATTTAATTTGGTTGTTAGGGCAACGAGTCCCTTCCAGCTGAGCTAATCAGGCCAGGATGAGTCAATGCGCCACTTATCAGGGTCACATAGCACAACGTGGAAGACTTCTCAGAAGTGCTTGACCATGTCGGCGCCTCTCCTGCCATGACTACATTTGCCAAATTTTTCAGCTGGGGCTTTCCTCTCGTGACGGCACGACACCGGTTTTCCTGGAGCAAAATACCGCTGGAAAACTTCCTGGCACCCTGAGGACCATTGGAGCAGTTACAGTGGGCCAAGATGGTAAGCAGGGAGGATGGGCCTGAGCGAGAGAGCACGTGAAAAGGTATACTGAAGGCGAGGCGGGGAAGCAGGTGACCGGCAAAGGACTGTGTCCTGCAAGGAGGTTGTGGTTTTTAATGCGTGGTCTATGGGGTGTTTTCTTTTGCATTTTTGGCTATGCTTGTATTCTGTAAGTGTCCTCTGAAGATTTACTGTAACTGAAGGGCAAAGCATGCCTGCCTTCAATTTACTCTGGAGCAGGCACATAGCCTTCAGTCTGGACCAGGATCCTCATATGGAGGACGGTCTTCCTTACTTCCCAGTAAGGGGCCTGAATTCAGATTGGGGGCCGTACACCTTGGCAAGATACCAATGCAGGACGAGCTCGAGGGAGAGGAAAAACGACCTCTGCGGCACTCACAGGCCCTACTGTGCTTGCCAGGCTGGGCTGAGGTGCCCCCCGTTGAGCTCTTTTTGCCCACTCCAAGTGGATGAGTTCCTCCGCTCCTCCGTTCGTGCGTGTGGGCAGGGAACCCCCACTGGGAGAAGGCTGGCTGCGGCCAAGTCTAATCCTCACCAACACGCTCCTGGGGAAAGGGTCCTGTGGCAGCAACCTGCACACGACCACTTTTTGAATGTGTGATTGCTCTGCTATGCTTGTTCTCCCCAATTTAATATGTATAGATTCTGATTAGTGCTTGTGTAATAAATATTCCCCATGGTTTGAAGAAACTTGTGGATTGTTTGCCACAGATGCTTGACTCCCAAGGTAAAAAAATCCTTTTAATGAACATGCATGTGCTTTTGTATGGTTTTTGTACCATTTTATGGTTGTAACCTGCCCAGAGAGCCATGTGGCTAATAGGGCAGGATAGAAATCTAATAAATTTGTACATGTCTCTAAGAGAAGCACATTTGGTGACAAAGTAGAGCAATTATTTGGATCAAACAAATAAAAACTGAAATTACAAAGAATGTGATCTGCTGTTGCACAGAAAAGGTAGAAATAGCTTCTTCCTGTGTTAAGATGTGACATCTTAAGTCACAAGATGTTTTGCCTTGTATCTTTCCTTTAGTGAGATTGCTAGAGAGGGGCACCTTTGAATCCTGCTGCAGGATTTTCAATTCTTTTATGTTTTCCTAGCAGCCTTGGATGGCCTCTGGTGGTTTTGAGCATGCCTCCAAAGAGCACACACCTGTTCCCCTCATTCTACCTTGATGAAGCTGCCATCTTCTGCAGACCAGTTGCTGACACAGGGTGCTCTTGCAATCCTCACAGGTACGCGGGTGTTCCAGTCCTGCCCGGCAGCTGTTAGCCTCAACTACATCGGGGGGCCCGCGGTTCTCTTGGGCCTCCTTGCAGTGGCCTGTGATGACCATGCGGTGTACGCTGCCATCAAAGTCTTGCACTCCGTCCTCAGCAGCAGTGCCATGAGTGAAAATCTAATGAAACACATCGGTGGGTACCAGGTGAGATGCTAAGTCTTTTCCCACCATCTCTTAAAATCAACTGGGCTGAAACATCAAGAGATTTCCCCCCAAATGTTTATTCTTAAAATGAGAATGGGCAGCTTATAATTCTAGAAATGCACCATTTGGATACTCCTGTGCGGGGGGGCAGGAGCTGAAACTTGGATTTTGAGGCTTACGTGGAATTTTATTCCAATGTTGATGGGCACATTCTTTCCCTCTACCAGTTTGAATGTTGATCCAAATAAGGAATCTAGAATTCTGGACTTACACATTCCAATGAAATATCAGCAGGATTTTCAAATCTTTTATGTTTTCCTAGCAGCCTTGGATTGCCTCTGGTGGTTTTGCTTCCAGGGAAAGCCGTGGCTTGATCTAATACCCCCTTGTTCATCTTTCTGTCAGTCCAGGGATTCTGCAAAACTCTCCCCCAGCACTGTGCTTTGAATGGATCAGTGTTCTTCCTTTTACACCTTACACTGTGAACCAACAATGCTAATTAAAGCCATTTCAGTTCCACAATAAAATGTAGACAAGCCAAAGGGCTGTGGAAACTTCTGCAAGGCCCTGAACATGCAAGCAGGCCAAGTACCCAGCATGTCTGTTCTCACCTGTGGTCACACAGACAAATCCCTCCTTTCTGTTCAGTGCGAGGAGACAAAGAAAAAATGACATAATAAAATAACTGAGCCGTCTTGTATGGTGCAAGGACGTCAGTGGAAGAAGCTGGGTATTGAGGGCTCATCAGTAGTAGCTGGGAAAAACATTCCCCCTTCCGTATTGTGATTCTCTGTGTTTCTTTTATCCGCCACCTCCCATGCAGATGCTAGCATACCTGCTGAAGAAAAAGACCCATTTGTTAAACAGCAGAATTCTGCAACTTGTCCTCTCCATGGGGGGCATTGTGGAGACCTCTTTGGAGTCTCCAACTATTAAAAATTCGGAGGTGTTCCGACATATTATCTGCGACTTTGAGGTGAGGATGGAAAAGTGCTTTTATGATATGTTTTTATGGTGGTATATGTTTGCCTTAGGGACTGCAGGTGGTGCAGTGGTTTAAACTGCTGTGCTGCTGGGCTGGTAGATCGAAAGGTCGCTGGTTCGAATCTGCACACGAGGTGAGCTCCCGTGCTCCATCCCAGCTCCTGCCAACCTTGCAGTTCGAAAGCATGCAAATGCAAGTAGATGGAAAGGTGCCACTTTGGTAGGCAGGTAACAGCGTTCCGTGCACTTCGGTGTTTAGTCATGCCGTCCACATGCGCACGGAGACTGTCTGCGGACAAACGCTGGCTCCCTTGGCCAGGAAACGGAGATGAGCACTGCCCCTTGGAGTCAGGCATGCCTGGACGTAACATCAAGGGGAAATCTGTACCTTTACCTTATGTTTGCCTTGCATATGAAGAAATGTAATACATTCAAGGGAGCTGCCTGAGAACCCGAGATGGGCCTCATGGGGTCACGATCCAGGACTGCAGTCACAAAGAAGCTTGCTGGATGTTTCTCTTCCTTGCTTGTGCACCCCCTTTCATTGGCTTTTGAAGAGGAGGAAAGGTGGAAAATCCATGGCCCATAAAGCGAGATTTGAAGGAAAGCTTGGTGATCCACCATAGCCTTGACCACCTTGGAGTTATGCAGGGACAAGTGTGGAACGAGGTGGCTCCCCGTGAGCGAGGGCAGTCCGAGCCTCTATGGACATCCCTGCGTGCCGGAGGAAGTGGGGGGAACAGCTTGTGTAAGAATGTCCCTTTCCCCTGAAGGATTGAAAAGGTGCCCAAGCCCTAAGCCCACCCCACCCCACCCCACAGCTCTTTCATGGTACCAGCAGTAATGCTCAAAAGACGATGTTTCTCCTACTTCTTCCGGTAGGTAGCAATACATAGAAACATAGAAACATAGAAACAGAGCGAGTCAGAAGGGGCCTCCTGGGCCATCTAGTCTGACCTCTGAGGCTCACATTCAAATATCCTGTCTTGCCAAATTAAATTGCAAATCATTGGCAGAACTACTTGAAATGTGAGTGGTTTAAGCGAATTCTTCTCAAGCATTTTTACATAGCAAAAATACTTAAATATTATTCTGTAATTTATCTTCCAAAATAAAGATGAAAAGGCAGATACCTCTATTTTTGCCAGTTGGGTTTAGGACTGTATATAATAGTTCTGCCATGGAACTTAAGTAGAAACAGGGAGCAGTGGCAAGTGCGGATCTGAGCCTAAGATGGATATGTAGCTTATGCACGAGACACAACACTTAAGAGTTCTGAATGTTCTGTTTTCTTTTAACTTCCAGATTTGGTGTCATGCTCCTGAGAACTTGGACCTTTGTCTCTTCACATACCTCACGGAAATCCTAAAATCCACAGCGTATGCATGTTTTTGAGCTAAGCTGAGACAGTTTGGATGCAGTGTCCAAATATGCACTACAGATATTCCCAAACAGAAATGTCTTAAAATCCCGCAGTCGTATTTCCAGTGCCATAACTTCCTACACTCCGTTTCCCTCATCCTTCATGGAGTAAAGGCAGGGCAGGCGGTTCTTTTTACCTTTCATTTTCAGAGCAGGGATGGACATAAGATACCATTCACCCACTGATCATTAGCAGATACCTATCTGGATTAGATGAATCAATTGGTATCATAAATATGCTCTCTTTAAAAAAAGGTAAAAGAAAAATAAGCTTCAGTTGGATGCAGAATAGCAGCTGCAAGGCCTCCATATCTGAACCAAGGTCCTATGCCAGTATCCTAGCACAATTTTCCATTCCCAGCACCGCACCTGGGGGCAAACAGCAGCCCAGGAGGTATGGGGCAGGAACCGGATTGGGCCCCTGCTGTCAGTTTCTCTTTCAAATTAAAAGTGGCAGCTTAAGCATGCTTTTTAAACATAATGTTTGTTCTAATATGCAGTTTTGCTCTTAGCCGGACTTCATAAAACATACCCTTAAGTGCTTAGTCAGCACAACCCAGATCGGTTGTGTATTAAGTGCCAAATATGCACTCTAGCTTTGTAAACAGAAAACATGTCGGATGCCATTTCCTTTTTATTAAAAGGCCTCCCAGGATTTTGTTAATGCCTGTTCCTGACTTTTATAAGAAAAGCATTTATTTCCACCAATATGTGGCTCCAGAAGTCAATAACTGTGTTTGATCCGAACTGTCCAAGATGGGTCACTTCTTGTGGGGGTGAAGAGCAAGAGGGGAAATGAAGACAGCGACTCTCCCCTTTCCGGCTGATGCTGAAATCCCGTCGATTGTCTGTTTGAATAGGTTGTCACTGCGATGCCAGAAGTCCAGAAGCAGGGAATGCTTCTGTCCCTTCCCACTGCTTCCTTTCCTGAGAGGCTTTTCTTGATCTCTTTGTCTGCTGCAGACCAGGGAGCTGGAACGCAAAGGTGGTGTCCTGGACGGAGGTCGTGCCCAAGCTGCTCCTTCTCTTCAGTGACCCTGAGATCACATGCTCTCGCATCAGCCGCATCTGCGCAGTCCTCTCCCGTCTGCTGCAGAGATGCTTCAGGATCACAGATATTCTGTGGTATTGCTGTTGATCCAATGCACTGTATTCCATGCAATGCACCTTCCATGTGAACCAGGCCGAAGGCAAAGCTTTGCCCTCGCTGTGCAGCCTTTGCTGCAGACTGCAAAAACAGACTGTCCCCCTTTGCATCAAGCCCTGGAGCGGGCCAAGTGTGCTCGCTGTGCCGCAGGAAGAGCGGGAGAAGGAGTGCACACCTGTGTTGCTTCAGCAACCAGGCACTGTCCCATCTTCCCCAGCATTTTGCAGTACAGCAAAGGAAGGAAAGGTGCGCCACCCAGTCCCTTAGGGGATGGGGTGGCACTGCCCTCCTTCCCACACTGCCCATGGATTGCCTGGGCGATTGGGAAGTAGCGTGCACCTTTCAGCATAGTGCAGAGTTCACTTTTCATCGTGGGGGAGGCAGGGATGCCTTTTGTTCCGCCGTGAACTGCTAGGATGGCAGGAAACACCAGGCGGACCCATCCAATATGGGATCAGTTTAAGGCAGGAGTAGCCAGGCCAGGTGGGGGTGAGAGCCAGAGGAGAGGGGTGGGGCACCGCAATGAGCCAAGCACAGTGGGGGGTGGGGGGGCAGGGGCAGGATCTGGAGCAGAGGAAAGCGGGCGCTCAGTGGTGCGGAGGTGTGGTCACTGGGCAGGGTCAGGGGAGCAGGACCCTGGAGTGGAGGGCAAGCGCTGCCTCCCACCACTCAAAGTCTTCTACCCCGGCCTGCCTCTTCAGACGGCAGCACACCCTGTGACGAAAGTGGGTGCCACATGGCAGGGCTCTGCCGTAAAGAGCTGCCATCTATCCAGGCTCGCTTCCAGCAGCGCTGGGAGGCTCACTCGAAGCGTCGTCAGGGGTGCAGCTGGAACGGCGACGGTGCTGAAACTCACTTTGCTTTTCTTCCTTTGAAAGGACCAGCCTGTTCTTGGTTTACACCCTGTACCCTTCCTCTGTGGATGAAAATCAAATCTGCCTGCATAAGACCCCAGAAGCACCAGGAGACAGTAAGGAGAACGCATCACGTTGCGCTGTCGTGAGGCTATCTGAACCGCCAACGTGGCGGCCTGGCACGGAACAGCCGTCCCCTGGCATCCCTGCCTGCCAGGCTATGGAGCGAGTGCTTCTGCGCCACCAGTGCCATGAGTGGCACGGCTTGCCCTGCCCCTCCTCCTCGTTCCACCAGGCGTTTTGGCACGAGCACCGTTGGGAAAGGAGGGCTGCTCCACTGGAAATGCTGCAGGCTCAGTGGAACGACACGATACCCCGTCCCAAGTATCCTGGCAGGAGTCTGTCCTAAGTGACCTCTGCAACAGGAGTGGGAAGCCTCCTTTAGTGGCCAGGGCAAGCTGCCCGTCCCCCCTGGCAGGTCCTTCGTGGGTTGGATGAGGCGGTGGGCACGGCCAGCAACTCCTCAGCGCTCCCCTTGTCAGGGGAGGCATGGACTCTTGTTGTGGCTCTCCCTCGTGGCCGGCCGTGTCGTCCGCTTCATTGCTGCATTGGGACACATGGCTCACACACAGGTTCGGCCCGCTCTGGGAGGCCCTGCCCCTCCTGGCGTTGGCCAGGCCCCCTCCCATCCACTACCCCTCCTGATCGCCACTCGATGGTCATCTGGGCGAAGGCCTGCCGTGGAGCAGAGGCAGCAGCTGGCGGGCCTGGGGAGCGGAGGGAGACCTTCTGCGGGCAGGTGAGGCTCGCTGGCAGGCGGCTCCTCACTCCTGTGGTGCAGGACTGAAGACACAGACACCACACCTCTGAGTGCGCTCCTCTGAGATGCTGGGAGTGTGTCAGCTTTAAAGCATCTCCAGTTCTCGTTCACTTTCCACCACTCATGCACCAACGGGAACAGGTTTAAGCAGGATTGATCATCAGGCCGGGATGTCACGCATATCCCCTTTGTGTTGTCGGACTTTTAGACTCAAGCCAAGCATCTGGGAAAATGATTTGGCTACGGAACCAGTTACTGAATGTGCTGTTGGATGTGATGCGCTCAGACGAATGCCATGTCTTATCCGAGTAAGTGGGGCTGAGTGCCGGGATGGCAGTGACTTTTGCTGGGTTTCTCTGCAATCCAGGACTGACTCTTCCTGTGACAAGCCCCAAAGCAGACCTGTGGCACGTGCGAGCGTGTCCAGGTGGGAGCGGCGCTTGCTTGCTTCCCCGAAGCTCACAAGGCATGTGTCATGTGGAAGCGTAGCTGGAGCGGCCGGGAGAGTTGGCAGGGAGCTTGGGAGAGGGCTTTGCCACGTGGGGGAGCTCACACGGGGGCCCTAAAAGAGGCACGTGGTGGCTAGGGAGGAGAGAGGGACAGCGTCAGGAAGAAAAAGTAGAGTGGACCAAAGCAAAGAGTGGCAGAAAGATCTTCACAGGCAAGTCTGAAGGCGTTTTTCTTTCCCCTGCGTCTAGCACACTATACTTGAATGGGCTGCGGGTGTTTGGGCTGCCCAGTGACTGCTGTTCTCTGGTTGCACAACTGCCAGATCCAGAGCAGAAGGTTCGCAGAGGCCTCTGCCCCCAGGTCCTTGAGCTGCAGGCTTAAGGGGAGCAAGCCGCCTTGTGGGACTCAGGCCCTCGCTTGGGGCTTTTCTCCGAGAGGGATCACCCTCAGGGGATGTGCACAGGCAGGGGCTTGCAGCTTGCCCCAGCCCCTTTGCTGGGCTGGTCCCTCCTTCCCACAAGGGAAGGCCTCTCGCAGATCACAGACCCCTTGGAATGGAGCCCAGGAGAGATTTGCGACCAAGCAAGATCCACATTGGCCCAGTTTTTGGAGCTTGGCATCGCATTTTCTGCTGTCCTGTGTGGCTCTGTTTGATTTGTGTGAATGGAAAAGTGGCACAAACCACAAACAGTCGCACCAGAAGAAAAGGAACTAAAAGAAAAGGAAAAAGAACACACAAGTTACATGTTTTCCAAAGCTGCATAATCCCCCCATTAGGTGAAAGTGTTAAATCGGGCCATTTTTCAACTTTACAACGGTTAAAAAGCCTCCTTTTCAGACGGAAGGCCTTCAGAACAGTTTATACACATCCAGAGCCAGGTGCTCCCTGCCTTCAAGTTCACCATTGCAAAAGACAAGGGAGATGAGAGGAAGGGTGGCAGGGCAGGGAGCCAGAAGCTCAGTGCGGATAACTTTTTCCAGTTGCCCGGATGGCTCATAAAATATGAGCCGAACTCAGATTTGCATGGAATCTATTCTCCATATCTTCTTCGCTGGCCTTTTGCTCTCTTTAGCAATTTACCTTCTTTCAGATCAAGCCTAATTTGACTCTTTTTCCACCCCCGCCCCTCCGCCCCAGGTAAGGCTCTTCTGAGAAGCATTTTGGGTGGTAGCTGGTAGAGGGAAGGGGCACCACGAAGTGGCTTCTGCCTCACTTCCCTGACCTCAGGCCAAGGCATTTTTCCGAAGGCATTCAGGGGGCTGTGCACAAAGCATTTGTGAAGCCTGCAAGCTGTTCCAGGTTTCTGATTCCGCTGCAAACCGAGTCAGCAGTGCAGTGCAGCGGGCAAAGCATCCGGTGTCTTTTAACGGAGGTGTTCCCCACGCAGGATCCAGGAAGATGTGTTTCTGTGCATGGGACATGACTGGTTCCTGATGTTCATTCAAGGCCATGTGCACTCCAGCTCAGTCGTGCTGGCAGTCAAGCTGCTGTTCTTCTTCCTGCACAACCGCACGCTCCTGCAGAAATTCAGAGAGAGCATGACGGCCAGCACCTGGTTTGGAAGCAGCAGGATGGGCCTGGATATTTTGATGGGTAAGCACACCTAGCTCCAAGCAGAGTGCCATGTGAGTGGATGCTCGTCTGTGGATCAGGGATCTAAACGGTAGCAGGGTTGGAGTCCTGAGGTCAAGAGAGAGGAAGCCTTCAGCCAGGTGCAAGTTGGAGCTTAGCTGCCGGAAATTCCTTCTGCCACCTCTGCCTGGATCCTTGCCATGCCTCCTGTAACATCTGAAGGGAAGCTCACCTGGGGAGATGTAAGTTCTCAAGCCTGCACCTACCTCTGTGTGTTTTCTCCTTTGGCGAAAGAGTGAAAACATAGAAAATGAAAATGTTAGCTTGTGGTGATTCCTAGGACTTCTGACATGGAAAAATGAGCAAGCAAGGTGGGGGTTTGACTTTTTTGTTGTCCACTGTGGTCACAGTATCATGCAATTATTGTGTTATTCTATTCCTTTATTAGGAACTATGCCTGAAATATGGTTTTCAGCAAACTAATGATAATATAATGTTAGACTATTATAATAAGGGTTGGAGGGATCTGTTGAAGCTGAGGTGGTCAGTCTTTGAGGTCAAGATCATCCAATTTCTAATTGGGCTTACAATTTTTAAAAGAATATACAGAAATTCGAATGCATTTTTCATACCATGATTAAAGCATGTAATTGAAAACTTTTTTTGCTTTATGGAGCATGTTGCAAGCCCAAAAATATGCTACAAGTTGTTTTCAGGTCCATGTTTAGGTATAAGAAATGTGATTTAGGTAAATCTGTTGAAACCATCATTTAATGTTGGTTTGTTAACTAGCATCTTGAACCACAGTTTGATCCTGGTTTAAGATTCTGGTTAGTAAACTGCTATTAAATCGTAGATCTGTGAAAGTAAGAGAGCTGTAATTTAAGCAGATCAGAGCTGAAGAAACAAGGTTGCCATCCATGTAGAGGAGGGGAGGGGTGAAGAGGGAGTGACCCTTGTTCCTAGGTCTTTTAGAAACCTGAGGACTGTTTTAGGATCTGGTAAGCTTCATGAAACAGTGAGCAAATTATGGTGCGGGGAAAGACGCTCCTGATCTAACAAATGTCTTTCCATGCCTTTCTTTGGAGAACATCAAGCAAGGAACCTACAGAATTCCCTTGCTGAATCATTCTTCACTTGGATTTGACTCGTCCAATCAATATTTTGAAGCCATTTCTGAGGAGTTTGGGGATAATTTTTTTTCTCTTTTTATAAAGACAATTTAAAGAATGGCTCCCAGAAACCTGAGTCCAGCTTATACAAGAAGTCTGGATTTGTGGCTCTGAAGACATTGCTGAGCAACTGTATCCAGTCCCCCGAGGTCTACTTTCACCTGTCAGCACTGCTCATGGCCACCCCAGGGTCTGAGCCACCAGTCGGAATCCAGGTGAGCCTTCTGGGAATAACAGTGAAATCAACAAACAGTTGTAATCTTACCATGGCACCGGCTCAATCATTGCTTGGGACTTGGTTCCACCCATTGCAGAAGCTTAGACAAACTAGTCCCAAACATTTGCTAGTGTTTGTCTTTTGAAGAGTACTTAGTGCTGGGTTAGTGGTGCTGAGTTTTCAGACTCAGGTTTAGGTCATATTTACAGGCTTCAAGGAATTGTAACGAGAAAGGATTCCCACCTAGCAGTGTGACGTAGGGCTGCAGCTGCTGCACCAAAACAGTAGCAATGGTAGGGCAGTAAAGGTCACTGTGACCCATAGACCAGTCCATGTTGTCAGCGTTGGTATACGAACTGCTTCCCATGAAATACTGCAGTGAGTGCAGCTGGCCAGCAATCTTGGCAGTGATCCCAGGGCCGTCATGTCTGGATTCCGGAGATGGAGAAGTGAAGATGGGACTTTTGGGATCCAGGGAGAGGCACAGGTATTGAAGACCCCTCATGTTCTCTGCTCACAGGTTTCCAGGCTAGCCAGCAGAGCAGAGATGCCTTGGAGGGGTCGAAGGAAGGCAGGAAGGAAGGAAGGAAGGAAGGAAGGAAGGAAGGAAGGAAGGAAGGAAGGAAGGAAGGAAGGAGAGCCACTGTGTTGCCCTGGCTCTGACCTCTGGGCAAGGCATTGGGAGAGACGGGCTGCCCGGTCAGAGGGCTTATGTAGGTCAGGAGCCACCCTGAGGATAGAGTCCACAGAGTTAGTGAGAGGGAAGGATGTGGGGGAGAAATCCCCAGTTTGGGTGCAATTTTCTTGACATGGGCAGAGGCTAAGCTTCCAAACTTGCTTTTAGACTTGCTTCCTCTTGTACCTGCCAGAGTGCCTTTTCGGTATATGGAGTTTACTGAGGATTTCAGTTCCGTTCAGTCGGGTCTCCCTGCCTGTTTTATCAACTTGCACGTGCCATTTTGGGATTGCTGCATCCCACGTGGTGCTCAATAAAACAACATGCGCAAGACACTTGCCCTTCACGGTATTCCTTCTTTCAGCCAAATCTGGACTCCATGTTGCAATGGCTGCTGCACAACCACCATAAGGACGCCGTATCCAGGCTCGGGTTGTGCCCAGAGGCAGCAGTCCTGCTGCTGGAGATGGTGAAGTCCATCCTGAAGCAGGTACGTGCCAAGCTGCATATGGTGCAGGCCAGAGTTTGGCTGGTGGAAACACCTGAGTGCAACACACCTGCCTTGGCATGTGGGGGAGTCAGGCACAGGGGAGTCTTCACAAGGTGGAGGTGCCTTGGACTCCAGCTGTTGGTCCATCAGCGTTTGCACACCGAGTTGGGTTCCATGATTCCATGACTCACAGCAGGCCGAAAAATGTTATGCCCTGGTGTGGAAACGTGCAGGGAGAGCGAATGCTCCTTGCCCTCAGCTCTCCTTTCAGCCTCAGGAGAGGTCTCTGTTTCCGCCATGCTAAGCCTAGCCCAAGGCTAATTAATTCCCTTATTAATCTAATATTGTTGTTTTGACACCGCTTTATCACAAACACTTTGAGTGTAGAGTTCTCCATTTCACCTTTTGCTTGGAAGCTAGGTAATACTTGACCCAAGTAATATTTTCCCATAAAAATAAAATATGAAAAATTACAGGTATGCTTAACTGTCACTATGCTTGCATATCATGCTTATATGCTTATCTTTTCTAGCTTCTGGTTAACATTTCTAGGACAACTAGAAAAGATAAGAATGGGTGCATCTATTCTATTTGTGCGTTTTCCAAGCATCCCTTGGGTGAGATAATTGTTCCTGGGGAGACTTGATAGCACCTTTGTCCAGTAGGTAGCTCAAAGTAATACATATATGACTTCTTGCGACATGATATTTGACTTGAGAAGTCAGATATTCCCCCCATGGTTCTCTTTCACCAAAAAGTAGCTTTTAATTCAAAGTTTGATAGATGATCGTGATTGTTTCAAAAGAACATCAGTGTAGACTTTAGTTTTCCTTGAATGCAGATAATTTTAAAAATGCATTTTAAGTATTTTAAAAATATAAAGTTTAATATTTGCAAAATTGTTAATATCTGCCCTGCTCTAGTTTGCATTGTTACCATATTTAACCCTTTAAATATTTCTTATTGGTAGCATACTAACAGCTTAATCAGTAATTCCTCCACTCCCATCCCAATCACATGACTATCAAAATGAAACAGTGGAAAATCAGCGTAAACTGTCTGAGAAAAGCAGCTGCCCTGAGACGGTGACGGTGTTAAAGG
This sequence comes from Varanus salvator macromaculatus, assembly GCA_023646645.1. Taxonomy (NCBI): domain Eukaryota; kingdom Metazoa; phylum Chordata; class Lepidosauria; order Squamata; family Varanidae; genus Varanus; species Varanus salvator. Next base: position 3,824,474 of record JAIXND010000756.1, on the reverse strand, counting down.
CCCCTTGCTTTGTATCCTGGCAGATAAATAAATTGTTCTGATCTTGTTGACTGCCTTGCATGTTGGCATCCAGATTCCAGGAGGCCCAGAGGATTCGTGGGAGATCACCTACCCAGGACACATCATGCAGTTCTTCTGCCTCGTGTATCACAGATACTCCCAGGATGCCCTCTGGTGCAACCCTGACTTCCTCCAAGCATTGGCCTTGGTTGTCTTTCCCTCCGTGGAGCCCCAGGTATGAGCTGCCGGCACAGTGTTGCTGACAAGTCCTGGGAAAACACCTCTTTGATACTGTTGATGGCCCTGAATGAACAGACCCAGGAAGTAGGACGCCAGCGCTTCCTGCTGGAGCAAATCCAGGCTTGCCTCAGGTCCCTCCCAGAAAATGGCAGCTGCCATTTCCCTCCGTCCATGTTGACGCCTGGCTGGAAGGCAAGGAGGTTGTGTGCATGCGACACATACCGCAGAATGTTCTGCCCCTGCACCTCTCTCACTCTGAACATTGCTGCCTTCCAAACTTCTGTGAGGAGCAGTAAAATGGCTTGTAGTTAAGGGATGCAAGGTGGCTGAGAAGGCCGCATTCCCACAAGCCTCTGGGCATAGGGTGCTGGGGCGGCCTCTGAAGTCCCAAAGAATAAAGCGACAGCACCAGGCGAACCTCCCTGAGTGTGTGTGCGTGTGCGTGCATACATACACACGCATCTACTGCACGTGTACATGCTAGACTACATTGGCTTTCCCACCGGGTCTCATGGGCGCCACACTGGGTAGCGGTGCTGCTGGTGGTCAAGAGGTCTTCTTGCCAGCCGCCATGTACTGTATATGCCCAGCGTGGCTTTTCCGAGAGGTGAAAGTCTGGCCACTCGAGCCATTCCTGATTCCCTGAGGTCTCCCGGACAACATGGCTTGCATTTGCTCTGACGTGGCTCCGGCTTTAGTATTTTAGAAAGTGGTTGGGTCCAGGTGGTCTGAGGGACCGCTTGTTCCCGGGAATGCATATCAGTTTCAGAGGCAGCTCCAGGCGAGAGATCTGTGTATCGATCTCTGGACTGCTCTTCCGATCAGCATCCACGTCTGTGACTTTCCCTGTTAGGAGCTGAATGCATCTATTTCAATGGACTTTGAATGTGTTACATTAGCATATTCTGTGCTATTTTTATCCTGACAGTGTAAGTCACTCTCAGTAAAATTGTTTCTTCCATAGCAGCACCAGTGTGTGTTCTGTATTGCCCTTGTCCATGAGAAGAGTGAATTTTGCGGGCCTGACAAGCCACTGCTGTTTTTCTCATGTCTGCAGGGCAGCCGTGAGAGCAACTTGTCCACATCTCCCAGCGATTTGGCTGCTGCATTGCACAGTGAGGGGGCGACTGGACCTTCTCTTTCTCCATCCCTGCATCCTGCTAGGAAACAAGTGTGGGACTTCATACGCCTCCTCCTGATGGAAACTCTGCTTCTGGGCTCGGCCAACAAGCCGTGGCATCCCCTGGAGCTTTTCCTTGAGGTCTCATCCATTTGGCACTGTACTCTCCCTGCTTGAGTTCTGTGTGGCTCATGGAATGAGGTGGGGTTAGGGAGGAGGGGACTGGCTTGAGGCTGAAGGCCCGGGGCTGGCGGCTCTCTAAGGCTGACATGCTCTAGAGCGTTCCTCTGTGGTAGTCAAGAAAGGGCGTTCCCTTGAGCCACTTCGAGAACGGTGTCAAAGCCTGAAAGGTCTTCAGAAGCAGTGGGTGGGGTGGGAGAGGGCTGCTGAGCTGTCCTCCTTTGCCACCATTCTGTGAAATCCCCTCAGCCATTTCCCCATTGGCTTGACTTCCAGACTCAGGCTTGCCACCAGATGGAGTGGGATATCTCTTAGCAGAAGTTCTCTGGGGACCTTGTACAAGGCTGCATTGGGCCGTGCATCACCCAGTGCAAACTCCACCTCAGTACGGTCTCTGCAGTGAGCCATAGAATATCCGGATCACTGTTAGAGTTCTACTTGGAGGACAGGGATGTGATCTGATTCAGGACGGTAAAGTTCTACGACATTTCTCAAGAACAGGATGAGGCTGCTGACAGTCCAGTTACTGTAGAGTCTATGGTCTTACACCATCTTTAAACAATCCTACCATGTAGGCATGTATGGGAATAGCACTTTTCTTTAAGGTCACCCAGTGGCACTTCCTATAAATACTTGTTATTGCCCTACAGGCTTCTTCAGAGAACTCCACCAATGAGCAGAAGAAGGTTTTCCAGACAGAAGTCTTGCTTTCCATCATGGATATCTTCCACATAATTGGCCAAGATGATCGGGAAACATCGAATTTAAGAGGTGAATGTCACAAGTGACCGGTCTGTCTTGCAGTCTGAATCTGCTCCACAAGTAGAGTGAGATTCTTGCTACCAGTGCAGCTGAATGATGAGAGATTCAGAATGGATCAACGGAGGTACCTCTTGAATTCACTACTGCAATATGTAGAGACGGCAACCGGTTTAGATGGCTTTACACCTAGATTAGACAACAATTACTGGGAGAAAAGGCTGCCCGTGGCTGCAAGACTTGGTGGCTATATCGTGCTTTAGCGTCAGAGGCAATTTGCTTATTTTACACCAGTTTTGGGGGAGTCCAAACAGGACCCCCCGACTGCCCTCCAATCCTCCTCTTGGGTGTCCCATGGGGGCCGTGTGAACGGAACGTTGCGTCAGATGAACTGTGCCTGACCTAGCATGGCTGTTCTTGTTTTGAATCCTTCTTCTTCCTTGTCTTTTTGTTTGCCTATTTAATTACGTTTAAAGCAGATATCATCAGGAACATGGCATTTATATTGAGTTCCTTCTTCAACTCATCTTTCTTTCAGAAATTTAAATTTCTTTCAGAAATTTAATTTCTTTATTAGTGATAAATCATCTAGAAATAGTTAGCTAACCCTTGTTCCTGGACCTAGGATTTTGGATTCTCCAAAACTGCTTTCATTAAATCCTTTCACATATAAGTTTTAAATGTTAGTAAAATATCTCACGATAAATCATGTTGCATGCTATTCTAAAATTGCATGCCTTCTCTAATACAATTTTTCTTCAGTCAGTTTCGGAATTAAAAATTAGCAGTAATTTACAAATAAAAATAGTAGTAAATCATAAATACAGGCAGTCCCTGGCTTATGAATGAGTTCCGTTCCCGAGAAATGAAGATTTGTCTTTAAGTAGAATTAAGAATTAGCATGCAAGTCAGGTCGTGGGTTGTTGGCCTCCAAGCTGGTCCCCCATGAAAGTGGAAAAACTAGGAATATCTCTAGCATGCCATAGTCTATGACTATAGTATTTAATTAATTGAATTATATTAATATTAAAAGACAATTTAAGAAAGGGATCAGTAAAAGGCATTAAATTCCCTTTAACCATAGACAAATGGGGTTTGGTTTTTTTTGGAATAAGTTTTATTCTTAATAAACCTAACAAAAAAGGAACTAAAAATCATCAATCATCAAAAGCATCAGACCTACTGGGTCAGCCCCCCACATTTTTTCTTTTTATGGTAATCCATAAACATATTTCAGTCTATGCGTAGTCCGGTTTCTTTAGCCATAATAAAAGGAATTCCAAGTTTGACAGAAGTCTGTATCCTCTTCCTCCTTCAGAGACAAAGTCAACCTGTCCATTTCCGCACAGTCCAAGATCTTTTTAGAATCAGTTTGTGGGTAGGAGGCTCTTCAGTCTTCCAGTGTTGGGCAAATGCGATCCTGGCCGCAGTCGTTACATGTAGAGTCAAATACATGGCTTGTTACCAACATCATCAGGTACAATGCCTCATAAGAAAACTTCAGGTTTAACTGTCAGAGGTTTTTGTAACATTTCCTGAAGCCATTTGTGTATTTTAATCCAATACTTTTTTGCCTTAACACAAGTCCACCACATATGATAAAAAGTACCCGGTTTGTATTTACATTTCCAACATCCATTAGACATATTTGGAAACATCTTAGCTAACCTATTTGGCAACAAATACCATCTATAAAACATTTTATACAGGTTTTCTTTGTATGAGGTTGCTAATGTTACTTTAATATTTCTTTCCCACAGCTTTTGCCATTTCTCTAGCTCAATATTATATCCAAAGTTTTGTGTCCACGTTATCATAGTTTCCTTAACCTGTTCATCTTCCATTCTCCCATCCAGGGGAAAGTTACACCATCTTTTAATCATTTTTTCATGTGATTTAAGAATCACGTGGTCAAATGCTGTTAACTCCTTATAAAAGCCCCACATTCTATAGTCTTTAGCATATCTCGATTGCATTTGAACCTTGTGCCACCATAGATAAATGCTGAAAACTCCCTATTATTGGAGGAAATAATTAAAGACCAAATAGTCATGAATTATCATCAAATGGAATTTAAAATAAGCTAACAAAAATCTTGGTTAAATAAAATCATAGCAAATAAGCACAAATAGATACTAATTTCTTTAAGTACCAATCTAATTTAATTCCCAAGAGCAATGAATGTGAATTATTAGGAATCTTTAATTATTTCCATAGATGTTAAAACTAGTTATTCATATTGACTAGTTTACTTAAAGGATTTAAAATTAAGAAGGAAGTAGCAGTAAGTATTTCTGTTGATTAGGTCAACCAAGAGAAAAGGTAAAATAATTAGGCAGCAAGCAGGTATGAATCTTCATCTAGTTAATGCACTTAGTTCAGGTAATTTTGACAGAGGAACTAGTAGTTTTTTTCTTAAACAGTGGCATCCCGGATAATTTTGGAAACTTTTAACAGTCTTTGAAACTATATTGTATGAGTAAGATAGTTTTATTCAGCTTTTATATTATTCTTTTTAATGTGAATTTCCACACAATAATTAAAATAGCTTTCATCGGATATGCATAAAATGTGTACCTATGAGTACATGAAAATATAGCTATTAGCGAAAACGATTAAGTATAAACTTCAAGAAAGGCAAAGGAAATGTCCATATATTTGTCAATTTGCAGGAACAGTCTAAATACTGTGCATTCGAATACTGAAAATTTTGTTAGATCCTCAATCCATTTTGTATCAAATGTGGACATTTATCTTTTTGGTGTTGTAATATCAGTCTTTTAGCTGTCAAAAGGGCACGGAAAATCCATTTACATTGTCCTTGCATTAACTTCACTGCAGCAGGTAAATAATTTAAAAGAACATCCACATCATTAAAAGTTAAAGAGCATTCTAATACTAAGTGTGTCTCTGTTCTGATCATTTCCACAAAAAGAAGCAGCTGCGACACTGCCGAAACATGTGTGGAAGAGAAGTAGTGGTGGAGTTCCTCCTCCAGCAGTGAGCTGACTTAGGAAAAGCTTTATTAACAAGACACAGCGCCATCCAGAACAATGCAAAGGCTTTTGCTGAATTAAATATCACCAGATATCCGTTGATGCCGCTGGCACATATGTGAAAACAAACAGGACAGCTTGGTTCCCTATTCCATTCTGTTGATGACCCTGCGTATTTATTTGACAAAATATTTACATATTTTTTTACATATTACATTTATTCACAGACAACCAGTGTTTATAAACATGGATCTTGGTGGATATAACAGAGAAATCGATGAAAAAGAGTATCAAGTTTATGAAAACATTTGCCAAATATAAATAGAGGATTACGGCATAGCACATAGACAATCCTCAGTGTAATACTCTTTCTATTCATAGGTGTATTAACCTTATACCACAAACTCAGTGTAAGATCTATCTATATCACATGAAATCTTGTTATCCAACTCGCTCAAATTTAGCTCTGGCAACAAGTATTCCCAAATAGGTAATACAATCTGGGCATCATTCTTACTGCCCATTGTTGATGGGTTCCATTGGTGGAGGTTCTTCTTGATGTCTTACCAGAATTTGTAAGCTGAGCCCATCTTTTGTGTCCTGCTCCCTGGGATGATGGAGAAGACACCTCGTTCTCCTCTGTGTGATGGCCTTTCAAGTTTGTGAAAAGTGCTATCTTATCTCCCTGCAGTCTTCTCTTCTTGAGGAGAAACCTGCCCAATTTTTTCACTCTCTCCTCACAGGGCTTTGTCTCCAGCCCCCTCTGAACCATTTTCCCATTTTTCTGCATCTTTCTTAGATGGTGGTGCTCAAACCTGGATGCAGTTCTCCAGGTGGGTTCGAACCACTGTGGAGTAAAGGGGAGCTAGTACTTCGTATGGTTTGGGAATGATGGTAATGCAGCCCAAAGTAGCGTTTGCCCATTTTACAGGCACATCACATGGCAAAAAGGAAAATATCCCACATAGTGCAGCTTCTCTCACCACAAAAGACCCCCCACCCCAGATTCTAAAAAAAATAATGAATACATGCAAAGCTAAAAACAAAAAGATGCGAAAAGAAATTTCTGTCTTCCAGTAAAGGGAGCAATGAAATCCATCTGCCCCATTCCCTAATCACTTATCAAACACATACTTAGGTCAAAAGAAAATGGAAAAAGAAAAGGTATTTTAAAAATATTTTTAAATTGCTTATTAGCCTATATAAGTATAAAAGCATATAAAATGATCTGAGGCAAGAAAAAAGAGGCGTACTCAACTGATATGTGACATCCCCAAATGCTCAAAACATTATCTCATTAGACCGCATAAATGGGAACCCACACTCAAGACTTTCCAGCTGGAAGCTCAATTAGGTAATATCTACAGAGGTAGGAGCAGGCATGGCACACCACGGATTTTAATGCCTTTGAGAAATCATTCTTCAACCTGCCCAGATAAAAAATTGATGAACAATACAGAAAGCAATATTTGATATGCTATGGTAAACCAAGATTCTTAGATTTGTTTTCTTTTTCTGTCTTTGTAAATTGCTTTCTCTGACTTGAGACCTTTTTTTGTATAATATGCACAGAGATATTCTTTAGTTGAAACTTCCTGCAAGAACATGACCCTTGCACAGAACTGGGAACTAGAGAAATTCATTCAATACCATCCTGGAAGTCTGATGGCAGTGCCAGTAATTCAGGCAGAAAATATCTGTGGCCCCGTCTGCTGTCCCTGGGTGGGTTTTCTCAACATCCAAGGACAGGCAAATTAGGAGGCATGGAAGAGCTTTGCTTTCCCTCAGGAGCATCACGATCAAGCAGCCCCTTCAGAGCGCGGGTGCCAAATGCATCACCCGAACAGAAATGAGACTGATCAGGTGCAACAGCCTTAAACAGATTTTAAGAACTGAGATGTAGGAAGAGGCAAGGGCGGATCACTTCACGATCTGAAATTGTAACTTAACCAGAAGTTAGTTGTAATGCCCAGATGCCGTAGTCATTCAGCTGTATATCTGCAGTAGCAACCTAAGCGGCTGCACTTCGAGGATCACATTTGGCTCATGAGTCAAAGCACGCACCAGTGCATGCTGATTCTTTTGGGGGAAAGAACCGGGAAGTTCACTCCCCGACAATGCCGCCTTCCAGTCCTCCTGACTCCTTGATGGTTGGGACTGGCCCAACGTACTGCAGCCGGAGTGAGCTGAGGAAAATGGGCATGGGTTGAGCCAATGGCTCCTGCGTGATCCTCATGGTGCTTTTCTTTTCTGCTTGAACTGATGCTCGTGATTTTATGGGACAAACAGACCGATTTGTTCATTCCCAACAATGCCAGCACCCAGTCTGCCTTAGGCACAGGGCTGCTGCAAAATACTGCAGCTGCGATGTAAGGGAGGCCGTGACCCACCGGATTAATCCCTCCCACCTCATTCCTGTCCATGAAGTCCTGATCTTACCCCGAAACATCATCTTGGAGGTTCTCAGCACCAAGTCTGAGGCCAGTTCTGAGCGATCAGGCAGGGAAACCTTTTGGCAGCAGGGTAGATGGTTTGTTGTTCTGGACACTGTCAAATCATCCCAACGTAGGGTGACCACAAATGGATGCCCCTTAACAGTACTGCTAAGCTCTTGTAAACTCCAGGCTGTGGCTCCTTTATGAATTCAGTCCAACTCAGAGTCGGTCTTCCTCTTCTGCTGGCATCCTTCTGGCATCAGTGCCTTCTCCCGTGAATCGTGCCTTCTCATGATGTTCCCGCAGTAAGACGCCCTCGGTTCTGGTCTTTTTGGTTCCAGGGTAAGTTCTGCCGGATTTCATCGAGGACCCACTTGCTGCTCTTTCTCCAGGATACAGTTTTTGAGCAGCGCTTCTCCAGCACCGTGTTTGAAATACATCAATTTTCTTCCGGCCAGCTTTCTTCATCGCTAGCTTTCCCAGCCACACATAATGATCAGGGAGACAAGAGCGCGGGTGATGTTCTTGAAGTAGCGAAAAGCCCTTCAGCTTGGTGCGCTTTTCCAGCTCCTTCTTTGCTGTGCTTTCAAGTCTTGGTCTTCTCTGGAGTCTGCTAAGAGTTCATGGTCACCCAGCACAATCTGCTCCTGGTTTTGTTTCAGCAGCAAGAATGCAGCTTATTTTTATTTATTTATTTATTAAAACATTTATATGCCGCTCCATCGCAACAAAGCCTCGGGGCGGCTTACAACAAATATAAAATACGATAAGAAATTTAAAAATTTTCTAACTATCTTCCCCACCCCCACCCCCGCCCTGGTGCATCTCAGCAAGCCCAAATTAAATATAACAACAACAATAAACCCTGCCATATGACTAAATAAACATAATTAAACTGTAAATAAATTATAACCATAACTGACAATACGTAACTACATAAATACATAACAATAAACTAAATAAACAAATTAGCAATTAAAATACAATTTAAATAAAAAGGTCTTCTCCTGGCGCTGAAAAACAAATAACGACGGCGCCAGGCAGACCTCTCTGGGGAGCGCATTCCATAATTGGGGCGCCACCGCCGAGAAAGCCCTCCTCTGGGTACTCACCCTCTTAATCTCCTTCACTGAGTGTTCCCAGAGGAGGGCCTCCGTTTCTGATCTGAGAGGGCGGGAGGGCATGTAAGGGCGTAAGCGGTCCATTAGGTATCCAGGTCCCAAACCGTTTAGGGCTTTATAAGTCAAAACCAACACCTTGAATTTGCCTTCCTCTACCTCTAAATACATAATTCTTTTCCATTTCTCTGTGGGTCATCTGCTAATGGAAATATATTTGAATTTTGAGCATAAATACACAGCGTGGCCACTGGGCAAAGGAAACTCTATTTCAGAACCGAAGACGCTGCCTTGGAGTGCATTGGTCTGGTGGTCTGTTTAGCTTAGCATTGTCCACACCGACTGGCAGCTGCTCTCTAGTGCTTTGGACAGGTGTCTTTCCAGCCCTACTTAGAGTGGCTGACACTTTTCATTTTAGACACATGGTAAGTGAGAAGGGTCATGATGGAGGCGCATAAGCTCATGCGTGGTGTGCAGAGACTGGAGAGAGTGGTTTATCCCTGGTGCCCCCCTCCCCCTGCCACAAAGACGTATTCTCCACTCACTGCATGGAGTGTATGGGTTTGCTGCTACAAGGTGTAGCAATGGCTGCTACACAGATAAGAACAAAATACTGAACTACTCAGGGCCTCAGTCTGACCCATCAGAGCTCTGCTAGACTACAAGTAGGTAAGTAGCTGACAAGGTTATCCTCTGTTTTTCTGTTTCTACAGAACCAGAATTGTCTTGTTATAAAAGCTTTTGATCACTGGCATTCTGCAGAAGATTGCGTAGAGTAGTCCCAGCACCATGGCAGCCTTCAAGATTTATCAGAGTGGGCTCTTCATCAGCGATCCACCAAAACAAAGGGGATCAAGGGGATTTTCTTCTGAAATCCTTTAAATTCCTAAATGGCTAAAAGTCTAGGAAGCAATGGCAAATCCCCACACAACTTCCTCAAGGTGTGGAGCTAAGGAGGTGTTTGTGGCCCAGGTGTAGCATGTAGCCATCGAGCAGCCTGCCTTTTCCCGAGGTCCAACAGCTGTATTCCCCGTCTCCATTCCCCCGCATTCCAGCAATTCTTTCTTGCCTTGCAGGGGAGGGAGACTCCAGAGGTGCTGCAGAGGCAGTCACACCTTTGCGCCTGGTGAATCTGTCCTGTTTTACCCAGAAGCTGGTAGAGAAGCTTTGTGGAGGAATGCTTGCTGCTGACCCTAGAAAGGTTATTCTCTTCCTTACGGAGCAAGTGACAATGGTAAGATACTTCTTTTGTTACCTTCAAGTATTATTTTCTTCAAGTCTGTAATTCACAGTAGGTCTAACTGATTAGTCATAATCCAGGTTTTGTGACCATAAAGGTTTAATTTTAAACACAGGCATCATAGTGCCACGATATAATTGACTGTACTAAATTTTTCTTATGTCTCATCAAGTTCCATGGGGCAAATATGGACTGGTGAATGTACAGATTCATATTGGAACTGGTGGGGGTGTTGACCCTGATTAGCTGTGGAAACTTTTGCACAAGATACTTGTTGTTTAAGAAGCTTCAAGTGTGCATTTGAATCCCAAAGAAAGCCATGCAGCAGCATGCATGCAAATGAGCAACCCATCAATGATATTGAAATGGTTAACGGGCATCTGTCCATTTGGATTCACCTGCTGCTGACCATGATTCTTAAAGCACCTGACCAAGGTACTTGATAGAGTTTCTGTAGAAATCAGAGACTATGTGAGAATAATGGAGACATGGTAGAGGGGTTTTACTAAGTGGGGGTAAATCTCACATATCACAGGAACAGCTTGCTTGTCTTCAAGAGGAGGGTCACAGGGTCCATGTTGGAGTCAGCCTCATTTCTTCTGTGGACTCTCACACAAGTCTCTGTTTCTCCCCAATTTTTCAAATACCTATTTCAGTGTTTCTTTTCAGTGTTTCTTTGGTACCTTTTAAAGTCACATTTTAACAGCAACAACTACAAATACTCGGAAAAAGCAGGTTTACGAAACAAGGAATATATTTACCAGCCTGCAGGATCATTCACATTCCCGACAGATCATTCATGAACAAGAAAGCATTCTAATTCCTCAGCCATAAATCAAAAGCAAATCTTTCTTTGCTCCATGCAGAAATGTGCCCATTATGTACTAAGGCCGGGATCTTTGCTGGCAATGGGAATTGTGAATCGAACGCATGCAGTTCCTCCCTTTTTTGTTCTAACAGGTCAAAGAGAAGCTCCACAATGAAGCCATTTTAAGCATCTTGCACAACAGCTTAAACCGAGCCATCTTGTACTACCTGTCCAGTTCTCCTTCTGACCAGCAAAAGCTCCTGAGGGTGCTCCACACCCTTCAACTGCAGCAGGATGTCATCTTTGCAATAGTGAACTCCAGCCTCGACTTTATCACTTGCCTTTTGTATTGCCTGGTACAGATACAAGCGATGAGGTACTGCTTCTAGTCTTCCAGCAAGCCTTCTTTGCTACTTCAGGTGGAGTGTAAACCTTACTCTGTCTTTTTGCAGAGGCCATGTGTACCAAACGGAGCCAAGGAAACGAAAATATATAAACACTGCACTGGTTCCTTTATGACATAAGCTAATAGGTGCATACAATGGCACAAACAGTGATTATGCAATATATTAGAAGGTATACAAGAATCATATAAGCAAATGCTTCAATGCAGACATCTTCATCAGTGGCCTAATATAATTTCACCAAATGTAATAGAACAAATTTGTAAAAAAAAGGAAAGAAAGAAAGAAATCAAAGTCAACACATCAGAAAACCGTAAATCTGACAATATATGAGGAACAGCAATTACTCACTAATAGGATTTGACTGCTATGCACCCCAATTTAAAAAAGGAAGTCAAACGAGTTTTTTTCAAAAATTCGTCAAGTGACAATTTTCCAAAATCATTAATTTTTAATCATGCACATTCCTACTATCTGATCTCAATTCCTAGATCGCAAAATCAAACTTCCCATAACTTACAAACTACTGTTTACTGAAGCTTTTGGTGAAAATGTTCCAATAGCAATTAGTGTCCTAAACGGTGACAGCTACCCATGGCAGAGATGTCGGAGTCTCTGTAGAAAGCGCGAACATACATTTTCGCGCTTGTGAAGATACAATCCATGCTGGGGATTACAAAGGAAGGGATTAAAACGTGCCACTGAGATCTAATTGCCTTACACAATCTGTGAGCCTCCAAAGGAATTCAGTCTAGGAACCTTGCATTACTGGGCTATGCGTCAGTCAGCTTCCCCCAAAAAGCCACAGTCAAACTCCTAGTGGTTTATTTGGATGTTTAATTTCTCTGCCACAGCTTTCCAGAAGATCATACAGAAAAGGAGAGGCCAGCTTTCGGTCACGAGATTTTCTTGGACCCTAGTAAAGAAGGAAAGAAGATGGATTATCTCTTTCCTATAAGGAATGGTAATGTATATTGGCAGGTGGAAATGTGATATTCCCACAAGTGCAGTGTGCCACCTTACGCAAAGTGCTGGCCAGAATATTTCTTGGAAAGAAGTTGCTGGCGTTTTAGCAGCTCCTGATAATGTTGCTAAACGGGAGCTAGGGCTGCATTAGACTGTCACTGCCATTGCTTGTTCTCTGGACTTTTTTTATCTTTGGTTGTTGCAAATTCCTGAGCTTGCATTTGCATTTGTAAAATACGCAGTTTTAGAAATATCCAGAAATTAAAGTGGGCATTTCAAAAAGCGCTTTTTAAACTTCTGAACTTCTAAAAATGTGCAAGTTCATGCTTTAGTCAGAGACCATTTTTCCATTCAAAACACACACTTTTTCTGTTCAGCTTGGAAATGCAAATCACAGATGAGAAAAAGAGTGAGTCAAACTAAGCTTGCAGCTGGTGCGCCATTTCAAGGCATTGTCCTGTCACCTGTACATTGTCGAAATCAGCACAGATCAAGCTGTCAGGTCCTTCAAATGCATTGCATCTGCCAGGGCCTGAGCTGAGGGGCTTGTGAGGTCAGCCATGTGAGGTCAGCCTGGTGGCTGCTGCTAGCTCTCTGATGTCACTCGCTTCTTCTAGCTCTTGGATACCATCTTATAGCGCATCCTGTTTCCATTCTGTTTGTCTCTAGTTCAGCAAGACATCTTGAAGACAACTGAAGAGATCTGGATCCAGCTTCTCTCTCAGAGGAGAGAGGACTTGGAGGACGCATACAAAGTGCCTTTCTCTGTTGAAACAGCAGGCGGTGATGAGACAGTGAAAATGGCCGACGTGAATCCTCTGTGGAGAGAGATTTTGGAAAAGGCCTGGCAGCACTTCCTAGGTCTCTGTTCTTATCTTAAATGATGGCAGGCATTTAAGAGAAACATAGAAACAGTCAGAAGGGGTCTCCCGGGCCATCTAGTCTGATCAAAGTGAAATACCATATTTTTCCCTCTATAACATAGAAACATAGAAACATAGAAACAGAGCGAGTCAGAAGGGGCCTCCCGGGCCATCTAGTCTGACCTCCGGCACCAGCCGGCTCCGCTCATGACATGCCCACCATGTGCATGTCCAGCCTGTCTTTGAACACCCTCACTGATGGGGCTTCAAGCACCTCCCGTGGAAGCCCATTCCACGCCCTCGGGGTCCTGACTGTCAGGAAGTGCTTCCTGGCATCCAAATGGAACCTGAGTTCCCTGAGCTTTGCTCCATTGGAGCGCATCCTGCCTTCCTCTGCAGGGGAGAGCAGGTCTCTTCCCACCTCCGTGTGACACCCTCTCACATACCTGTATATCGCCAACAGATCCCCTCAGAATCTCCTCTTCTCCAGGCTGAAGAGACCCAGTTCCCTCAGTCTCGCCTCATATGGCATCCCCTGCAAACCAGCCACCATCCTTGTGGCCCTACGCTGCACTGACTCCAACCTGGCTCTATCCTTCCTGGAACGAGGGGCCCAAAATTGAGCACAATACTCCAGTTGTGGGCGCACCAGAGTTGTACAGAATAGTAGTAATACCTCTCCTGATCTAGAAGCCACATTTCTGGCTATGCAACCAAGGGTGGCGTTTGCCCTCCACATCACACTGCTGACTCATGTTCAGCCTGCAGTCAACCAGCACCCCGAGGTCCCTTTCACAAAAATAACTCTAGGATTGGTCTGTGTCGAAGCTGCTTAACACAATCCCTAGAAATGCAGGTTTTGTTTGCAGTTGCGACCTAACTCTGCTTAGAAAAGAGATAGACGTCACCAACCTGCCTTCATTGTCCAATTCCTTGGGGCATTTTGCTGCCTGTTGCAGGAGCCTGCTCTAGCTAGTGTGGGCTATTGACTTGATCCATCATGGAAGCTCTTTGGATTTTATTCTGGTCCGGGTGGAAGCATGTAATTTGTGCAGGCAATTCCTATTTATCTCTGTAGGCAGCCAGTTGCCCAAATACTTCCAAATGCCAGGGTTGGATTTGATTATTAACTTGAAAAACTCAAGATCTGAAACAGTTTCTTAAATATGATACCTCTGAGATCCCGCCCCAGTCCAATTTGCTTTACATCGATTTAATTGCAATGGCGTCTTTTGGATTTTGAGAAATCGTTGCAAATCGCTCTGAACATTTTGACTACTGGGTGAGATAGAAAGAAAATCTATCAGCAAAGGGAATGCTGTTTGTGCCACCCACTCAGCATCTCAGAGAACTTTAATTTTGTACAGAGAGAGCGGGAAGGACTTTTGCAGGCGTTTTTAAGTGTTGTGTCACTGTGGCTTGAGCCTCCATTCCAAATAGACGTCTGGGACATCGTTGTAACTGCTGGTTGGCCTCCTATGCTTGGGAACGTTGGTCTGTTCAGATTTCACCCAACTGTCTCTTTCTTCTCTCCAATTTTTAGCCTCAGAAAAGAAAATTCCGCAGAACAAGATTCCAGCCCAAGCATCAAACAAGATAAGTTACTGGAATGGAAGCTTGTCTTCAGCAGTGAAGTTGCCATCCAGCAAAAATGCCACGCAGATGGAAAGCAATCTTAAGGTAAGTTGCATCTTCGGCTCACCTGCATAAGCCTCCTACATTAGGCAAAGCGCTTCCTAACCGAAATAAGATGTGTGACACCTGCCAATTGAAGCCAAAGCACATGGAACTCTTTTGTAATGGTCCTGAACTGTGAGGCACAGATTCCAAATTCTAATCAGAAAAACACGAATGTCCGCAGGTTGTGTTCATTTGCTCTGTAACGCAGCCCACGAGGGCTGTTTTTGTTCTTAAACCTTGGGAACGGTATGATTGATGTGTTGGATGCTGACGATGAAGGCCGGGGGTGAGGCAGGGAAGGCATGGGGCTCAGGACGGACCTGCTGGGGTCTGTGCAGAAGGTCCTCTTTCTGCCAACACGCAGTCTCTGTGTTGCCCGCACGGCACCCGGGCCGTTTCCTCTGCAGAGCAGAGCTGGGCAGCAGCTTCCCCAGTCGCCCCTTAGCTCCGTTATTGCATCTGAGCAGCGCAGCTCCCTTCCAGGTGTGCTCAGGAGTCCATGATGCCATTCAGTGTGGGCTCCAGCTATTTGCCTTGGGGTCTGTTTAATTATTTCTTAAAATTAATTTTGATTATTACAGCTGATTACACCTCACTGAGCAAAGTAATTGATATTTGTTAATGCATCCCAAGGAACGTCTTGTCGAACATGCTTTTTGCTGTTGAAGGTTAAAGACTGTTATTACTTTTTCTCTAAATATGCCCACATCATTAGTTCCTGCAGCAGAAAAGGTTGCCATCTGGAAAAAGCCACACAGAAACATTATTCAGGCACAAGTGCATGAAATTGGTGTTTCTACATCTTCTGTCTTTCTTCGCTGAAAGGAAGAGGTTCATAATTAAAGAAGTAGCTGGATCTGAGGGAAACATTACTCATGTTATGTTCTTCTTTATCATGTCAGTGCCTGACAGCTCCAAATCTGACAAATCGTTCTCTGCAGTGTGGCGCAAACTGAGAGTCCCGATCCTGGCCTCCCACCCTCATCTCGGCAGCGCGTTGCAGGCAGGCCTGTTGCGCAGTGGGCAAAGTTACTTGTGAGGAGACATTTCAGGGCACAGGCCCAGAGTTGCTCAGGATGCTCCAGGAAGGGCGTTGGTAGCACAATTGCCCTGCCTCACTCGTGGGATTTTCAACAGGTCTAAACACAGTTCTCTTCCTTTGGTAGCCTTTATGTTCGATCGTTTCTTTTATTGTAGCAGAAGTACGTACAGGAGGAAAAGGTTTGTAAACTGTATGATACATTGGGTCAGGATAGTTGTGCAATGCATCTTGGCCAGAGGGCCAGAGGGTCCAGCCACCCGCTTAGTGCAAGACTCCCAGTTCGACCATCCTTCTCAGTGCTGCCTCTTGCAGGCCTCCCATGTGTTAAAGCCCAGAACCTCCCTTGGCCGTGGGTTCCATTCTCACACTGCGCTAACCGTCTGGGAGTTCTGTCTGATGCTCACCCGGAACCTGGCTTCCTGTAACTTGAGCCCGTTACCCCGTGTGCTGCACTCTGGGATGATCCAGAAAAGATCTTGGCCTCCCGACTTGTGACAACTTCTCAAGACCTTGAAGAGCGATACCCTCTCTCCCCTCTGCCTTCCCTTCTGAAGGCTAAACATGCCCAGTTCTTTCCCCTGCTACTTGCAGAGCTTTGTCTCCTGTCCCTCCTCTGAACCCTTCCCAGCTTGTCTGCGTCTTTCTTAAACTGCGGTGCCCAGAACTGGACGCAGGACTCCAGCTGAGGCCCAAGCAGTGCTGAGCAGAGAGAAACCAGCACGTCACCCGATTCGGAAGTGATGCTTCTGCTACTGCAGCCCAAAATAGCATTTGCCCTTTTTGCAGCCACATCACATTGCTGACTCTTGTTCAGCTTGTGTTCTGCAACAATTCCAAGATCCTTCTCACTTGCAGCGTTGTTGAGCCAAGTCTCCCCCATCTTGTAACGCTGCATTTGGTTTCTTCGATGCAGAACTTGGCATTTGCCCTAATGAATTTCACTCTGTTGTCTTCAGCCCAGCACTCCAACCTGTCAAGATCACCTTGAATCTTGTTACATTCAAGTGTATACCCTTGAAAAGGATGCATCCTTCAATCAAAGAGTGTGGATTTGGCCCCTTTGACCTTCCCTTTTATCATGGGGCCTATTTGAGGACTTGCGCTAGATCGTGGGCTTTCCCACTTAGATCAGATTCCTCTCCCTGGTCCGCTCTGGAATCTTCATTCATGGCTCCTCTTCCCAAATGGATTGCTTTGGGCTCATCACACCCAAACAGATAACGTGCCTCCTCCAGTGGAGGAACTTGTGGCACACATATCCACATACGCAATCAATTTTATAGGGAATCTGGATTTCCATATTGCCAGGAAGACAGCGCACAAGCTGATTTTTACTCTGAATCAGCTGGCTTGTCCTAAGTGTGGGTGTGTTTGCCATTGTTTGCTTTCTGTGCAAGCTATGGCTGCGTGGCAATGCAAGCAGCTTTTATTTATTTATTTATCGATTTATATGCTGCCTTTTTCCCAAAGGGCTCAAGGCAGCTTACATCTCCTCCGCCATCTTATCCCCACAACAACAACCCTGTGAGGTAGGTTGGGCTGAGAGTCTGTGGCTGGCCCAGAGTTACCCAGTTGCAGCGTTTGGTAGAATCTTGGTTCGATCTGCTGTTTTTACAGCTTCAGGGCAGCCTGCGTTATTGGCAATATCGCTTGAGCCTGCGGAACTTCATCGGCCTACAACTCGTGTGTGCCAACCGTTATTATTGGTGAAGTAATACGATGCAAGATATCTCTGCCCAGAATGCAGTAATGAGCTGGGTCACTTCAACTCCTCGGTCAATGAACTACTTCATTTGTACCTATGTCAGAAGTGGTCAAGGATCTTAGCCCAAGCTTAATTCAGCAGAAATCTATGTTTCGGGTGTACCGGATGCCAGAGTATCTTTGATTGTTGGACTGTTGCCCTATTGTTGGAGGTGTACGAATGTGCATCTTCTTGAGATGTCTTGGCAGTGCTCATGGTAGCTTCCATTTGGCAGGTGGCAACAACTCACAGGAATCTTGTGAGGGAAAGTTCTTTACTATTAAAAGATGCAGCTGGAAGACCACAACACTGGAAGGATAAATGGCCACTTACAGTTGCAAGATGGCTGCACAATTTAATACAGTTGAACAGGTGGCCTCTAGGAATAAGTTATAAATTAATAAATATAGAGATATTAGGGCTGTCTTTTTTAAAGCATATGCATAATTATTTTTAGCAATGGTAGTATATTCTACCATCTACATGCTCTACGTGGGGCTGCCCTTGAAGACAGTCCAGATACTTCAGATGGTGCAAAATGGAGCAGCCAGGTTGCTGATGGGGACTGAGCGTTATTCTCACTTGACCCCAGTCCTCTACTAGCTTCACTGGCTTCCCGTCGATGTCCGGGCTCAATTCAAGGTGCTGGTTATCACCTATAAAGCCCTTAATGGCTTGGGACCTGGATATCTAAAGGAATGCCTTCTTCCATATTTGCCCTCCCGCTCCCTGAGATCGGCGGCAGAGGCCCTCCTCCGGGAACCCTCCATGAAGGAAATTAAGAGGGTGAGCACCCAGAGGAGGGCTTTCTCTGCAGTGGCGCCCCATCTGTGGGATGCGCTCCCCAGAGAGGTCCGCCTGGCGCTGTCATTATTTGTTTTTCAGCTCGAGGCCAAGACCTTTTTATTTAAATGATATTTTAATAATTGTTAATATTATTTATTGGTTTTAAATTTTTAGCCAGGATGAACCCAGATTTTATATGTACTTATCTGCTTGTTTTATTTATGATGTTGGAAGCCGTCCTGAGGCTTATGCGAATGGGACGGCATACAAAAATTCCAAATAAATAAATAAATAAATAAATTCTGTTATATACTAATTCATAGGGATAAATAATATTTCATTTCAATTTACATTTTTGTCCTGTCCCATAGTCCATTCGGGTTCTCTGGAAGGTATACAAATTCAGTTTCTAAATGCATGATAAAACAGTATACTAAAAACCAGAGTACATAATGCACAATAGATAATAATAAAGATCAAAATGAAAAATATAACAATGTATAAAGGAATAATATTGAATATCCAACAATATCAAATATCAACAATATCAAAATAAACAACACAACAATATCAAAGAGCAATAATGTATCAATGAATAATATCAAATGTCGAACAATATCAAATATCAAGAATATCAAAGTAAGAAACGCAGCAGTATCAAAAAACAACAATAATAAACCCACAATAACCAAAAGGAGAAAAAAAAATAATATAGATGTAATAGTTTTATGAATCTTTAAAAATTATCATCCCAAAATTGTCAATTTAGCTTATTTTTCCTTTCCCCCTCCTCTAATCTGTTTTTGTAAGGCACAATTAAAAAAAACCAAGAAACTGGCCCGATGCTGAACGGATATCTTTGTGCTTGATTACTTGCCTGAGTCATTGACTGGCTTGTCCCTTAGTCTGCCTGACCAGGTAGTGAGGTCTGGTGTTTGGTGATCTTATACATGATTGGCAAATCCCACTCGTAGACCCAAGGAAAAAGCAGAGTCAAACAAAGGCTCTCTTATTTTGAGATGGTGCCACAGATGTTCATATGGAGAACATCTCCAATGGAAATTCTAAACCGTGAAGGGCAGCCCTTGTTGTTCAGGGTTAAAATATGTAGGGTGTGCTGTGGAAGAGGCCTCTTCCGTTCCCTTTAAGTGGAAGTAGACACATTGCCATGACCCAAGAAGGGCAAGCGATGCAGCCATTCCTGGGACTGGTGGGGCGTAGCAGCTGGTTCCCTCTCCAGCCCCCAGTGACCTCGAGCAGCCCAGCTCTTCTGCTCTAGCTGCAGCTTCCTAATGGAAGAAAGCTGCCGTTTTCCCAGCCGGGGCTCCATGAGCATTCGTGAACTTCCTTTTGTCTCTGCTGGCTTTGGAAGACCGGGATGAGAACAAGAGGAAGCCCACAAATGCTCAGAGGGGTGGACTCTGGTGGGGGTTGACCCAATCCTAGCGTGGATCCTGCACTCCCGCTCGCACCTCCTATATCTTGCTGACCGTCATCCATCACAGCTTCTCTCTGTGCGAGAGGAACAGAGTCAGTGTGCTATTCCGGCATGAACACCTTGTCAGGAAAAAAGCGAGTGGCGGCACTCGCACTGCAGTGCTAAGATACTTTCCGCGCATGGTCTCTCAGTGGCCCCAAAAGTGAGTGGACGACACATGGCAAGATCTCACTCACGGTTCTGTTTGGCCTGTTGTTTGTAGTCTTTCAAGAGCCAAACAAACACAGATATAATTGTATTTCTCTGTATCACTTGTGTAACATCTTTATCTTCATAACAGAAAGATAATTAACATCACTAATTATCTAATTAAGTTCATTAAGTCTCCACCAACAGTGCTCTGTGATGCTGACATTATGTTCTACTGTCAACAAATGCTCTGATTTCTTTGGAAGTAATTAAAATGTAAATTAGCATGCCATTAAATACACACGGGAAGTTTTGAATCAAATATTCATTTCAAAACTGCTCATGGCAATTCTTTTTTTCCCCTTCAGTGATACCAGACAATTTGCTATTAATGATATATATTAAATTCTTTCCCCACTGCAGTAGGAATGTCTTATTTGATAGCTGTTCCATGCTATAATATTTTGGTGTGGCAAAAGAGAGGAACTCTCTTTAAAATCACGGAAACCGCATCTGACAGTAAACGGGGCAGGTTTTCTGTGTGCGGGAAGGTGTTTCCTGCTGCATTATTGATCTATGTGCTAATTTGCAATGGCATTTTTCATGCCCGGAGCCAGCAAAAGCATGAATGTTGGTTTGATGAAATCCTGCACAGCCAGTTGGTGAGATGACTTTGGTTTTGAGGTTACTGTCTCTTCAGAGACGCCCCGGGCAATACACATGCCGCTGCTGCGGGAGAGGGGACTTCCCGGCTTGACTGTGGTGTCCTTGTGGCTGTTTGTCCCTGGGAACAGATTTAATGAAGCATCAGCAGGGCCGGCATGGATGCTGACAGGATCGCGTCTTTGTCCAGGGGTGGCTGGAGGGTTCACCGCTGGTCTTCCCTGCCACCTTCCCATCTGGCGTGTGTGTATCGGTAGCTTTCCCATGATGTCATCGACCGGCTTAGATTTCATAAACATCCCATGAAAGCCGCTGCACCAAAGCACCTGAAGTGCTTGTCCTGAGAGCTCCTTCATTTCACATTAATTTTTTTGTAAGCAGCTGAACTACCTTTACCGGCACGGATGCTGGGGATTCCAAAACAACTGGAACTCCCAGCTTGGCCGAAAGCTTAAATGAGCTCCGTGCAGGAAGGGGGCTGTCGCTGCTGTTGGATGTACAGGGAAATCAGACGGCTTGCGGGGGGACTCGTGAGCCTTCCTGGGCTGGCTGCCAGAGGGCCTGGTGTGCGGGGCCTTCAGCCTTTGATCCTTTACCCGGTAGCGATCCCCAGTGCCATTTGGCTATCAGAGAATGTATGAGGTCAATCCCTGGCTTAGGGCATCCACTGGATATGTTGCTTTCAACTAGACAAGCTGGTAGTGATATGGAAGCATCCATAAAGGTTAGATAATTACCAGCAGTGGTTATTTTTTCCTTTCTTAAGTTTGTTTCACCCCAAACTTTGAGAAATTTTTCAGTCTTAGGTTCAGTTGAAAAAAGCTTGCTTGCAAGTTTTTCTGCACATTTCTCCAGCTGCTTGCAATTTTGCCTACCACAGACATGTAAAAAATCCCACGGATTTTGAGAAATGCAAGGTAACAAAAATTTAACAACAAAAACATCAACACGTGGCTGTTTTAGGACGGTTGTCCCTGAACACACCCTTGTACTATGCATTTTAAGCTCTGTTACAGCCAGCCACAAAATAATATTTTTTTTCAATTATGTTCCTTGATAGTTTTTACAGCCTTCCAAAAATAGGACTGCATACTTAGTAGACACTAGTCTATAAGGTCCTGCATTCATGTATGTAATGAAGGAGGGCCATGTTTCTAAGACTTAATTGTCCCTTTGATCAATTGGCTGTGCTGTGTTAGTTTTCTGCAAGAGTTTCATCCCAGATTTTCAGAAACCATTGATTTACAGTGTATCCCATTTATGTTTCCCACTATCCAGCTATAGGCCTTCTTCCTGCCACTAGTAATAGCACAGTTAGACCTTTACATAAGAGCTGCTTTTTGTGTCATTAAAAACAGAAAGAAGAACCAATAATGGGATGCCATGAATGGTTTCTTTTATTTGGAAAATATAATTAAAAATGACTGGCCAAATTCCTGCACATGTTCACAAGCTGGCCACATATAGGATAAAGCACTTTTGCGCTGGGAACCTCTGGAACAATTTGGAGAAAAAACGTGTTAGGATGATTTAGTTCCACAAATGTCTTATGCCAGCTATGTATTAATTTTAAACGTGTTTCTCTACTTGCTGAAACAATAGAATTAAGTGGATTCTTTTCCCAGACTGTCTTCTGCTTTGTATCTGTAATCTGTTCCGCAATACCGTTCTCCCAAACTATTTGCAATTCTCCTCTTGTTCCAGCATGATGTGATATTAATGGGTCTTATGAGAGACGCCACCTTTAAGCCTGCCTTGCGTGCTAATGAATGCATTTTTGGTGACGGAGAGGGATCAGGCTGCCTCGTTCTATCGTATTGGTTGTGAGTGGGCCTCAAATGAGTAAGAATCATCTCTCGCTCTGCCTTCTTCGCCTCGGGACCCACCACAAATGGGAGCGGCCGCCGAGACGATTCCCAGATGGGAAGCCGGCCCTCCTCTGGGAGGGGCTTCCCAGTGCTAAAGTATAGGACTGTAGCCTGAGAGCCCCCAGACCGACAGTCTCTGCTATTTCAAGAAATGAATCCCACTCCCCTAATAAAATGGGTGGAAACCCTTTATCCCAAGGTTCTTTCGCACAAGTCTCTCTGATAGGAATGGGCCCTTTCCCCGCCACCCGCCTCCCGAGGCAAATTCGCCAATTCCTGGGCTGCCTCGCTCGGCAAAGGACTTGCTGCAAGGTCACAGAAGTGCTCCGTGATTCTGACAAGTGCCCTCGCTGACTATGAGGGATGCGGGGAAGGGAAATGGCTCTTTCCCTTCTGCCTGCGATTCCCCCGCTATGCAGGGGTTCCAGGAAAGAAGAGCAGCTAATTAGGGATGTGCATTAGCCTCCTAGAGGAGATGCTTAATGGCCGAATCTTCAGTCTGATGAAGCGCAAATTGAATGTTTTGCTACGGATTACGAAGTGGCGTTTAACACAAGCACAAAAGCAGAACCGTTCTGTTTCATGGTTGTTCCCGAGAAGGAACGTTAGCATCTTTCCTTGCCCAGCTGCACATGTGTTTAACCAATGGGTTTTTCAGATTGGGCTCCAAATTCACGATGCACATGCTCTTTATATTCGTAGTGAAATGATCAATAGAGCGCCAGCAGCGCCTTGCGGAAGACCACGCGCAGTATCATGCAATGCGGAGAGACTGTTCAATAGGCAGAGATCCCGATGAGGCAAGCCAGGCCAAGGAGAATGGACTCCCTGGCTGCTCAAAGCTCCGTCCCAGTCTGGCCCAGCGAGCTCCTCCCCACTGCCGCCCCCTTTCCTCTGCCCCAGCGCTCCGAGGAGAAAGGGCTGCGCTCCAATCTTCTGCAGATTGGGAATCGGTCCTTCCCCTTCTCCTGACACCAGGGAGAAGCTAGTCTGCTGCAGAGGGCGGGGGGCAAGCTCTTTCCCCAAGTGTTTTTGTTTGAGTGTCTCTAGCACTGGCAAGAGCGCAGGGCAGGGCAGCGGATGAGCAGCTTCCCAGAGTGCCCACTTTCGGCCGCTGTCACTCCCATCCTGCTCTGCACTTCTGCACTATCCTCTGGGATACCAGTGGGGGGACTAAAAGGAGAAGGAGGAGTGGTTCCCCCCCCCCCCATGCCCAGGTTTTTATTCTAAACTACTCCGGGCTCAAAGTATCTTCTTAACCCAGCCAGTGTCATTTCCCCCGTGAAAATTATTTGCTAGGACTGGAAAGTGGATTATCAGGGATAAAAAGATGGAAGAATGATTGGAGTTGGGGCCAATCATTACCAGCTGGCCAAGCCCATTATCCTGAAAGGAGAGGTTTTTGACCAGCAAATATTATGAATGAAGAGCTTATCTATTCTGGAATCCTTTCCTTTCCTTTACGCAAGATTGAGGAAAAACTGGAGCAAGATTTTCTCGACAATCGTAGTCTTACATTTTGAGCCTGTAGATGTTTAGGGGTGGCTTGATCTGACCCAGGATGAAACTCCACCCCATGACAGAGAGAGCAGGAAGGACATGGGTGGCAACCAGGAATTACCGACATAGTCAGCTCCGGATGGTAGCTGAATTTATGCTGCTGAGCGGTGTGGATTGTGGCACGGGGAAGCGGCGGCCACGTGTCTGTATGAGGAGCGATGAAAGGGCTTCTCCGCTGTGCATACCAGTTGCCCAGGTGTTGTGGTTTGCGAAGACGTGCGCTTGCATTTTCCAGATGTTGACTATGAGTTATGGAATCATTTTGTGAGGTGACCACAAGGCTGATGAGTCTAATTACACTTTAAGGAGAGAAAGCATCACTACTTAAATTTATATTATATTATTATATCATATTGTTTTTATTGTTATATTATTTATTTGGTCGTGAGCCTCCCCGAGGCTTCAGAGAATGGGGCAGCATAGAAGTCCCCTAAATAAATAAATAAAATAAAATACTTCCATCCATGCCAGGCAAGGATTCCTGTGGGGGAGGTGCTGGTTGAAGGTGGGGCTGCACCCCAGTCAGCATCAATTGGCATCACACAGATCCTGGAGCACATTAAGTTAATTGGATCCCAGTGCAAGTAGAAGCTAAACAGTTGCCAGGAAGACTTGCTTGCTTGTGGCACAGACAGAGAGCACAGAAAAGCCACTGGCTGAGAAAGGCTGGCACAGAGCCTCGATCCTTCCGCATCTGAAGAGTGCTCGGCAGGAACCGCCTCCTCCGTCCCAGCATGCATATCCATGAAGAGTCTCTCAGTCCTTGCCAAAGCAGTCTCAGAACTGAGGGGAAACCTCAGTATTGATGGGGAAACCAACACAGGGCTTGTGGGTGGCTTATCTGAATGCACAGTTGACCACTGGAAGAGCTGCAGTTACAGGTACACAGCCTCTCTTTCTCCTTTGTGGTCTCCGTGAACCACACACAGAGGTGGGTGAAGAGCTGACCTTCCAGAGGTGCAGTCGCCGTCGATGACAACACGGCCAACAAAATGCCAGTTAGCTCTGTCAGGAATGCTCAGCAAGTAGCGACTGACAAAGGCCTACGCTCATGAGCAGAGAGCGTTCCGGAACGCCAGCCATGTGGCCCACATGGATCCAAGAGCAGAAGACCTGCCCTGCCAATCCACAGGCCAGCCTGATGGTTCAAACCAGCCGGGAGCAGAACCTCTGAGGTGTCGTGGGCAATTCCTGCCACTTGCTCCCATTGCGAAGGAGGTGCCTTGAGGCTATTCCTTGCATTCGTAGACAGCCAATGTGTGCCAGGCATGCAAGGTGTGGAGAGCAGATTGCTCAGGAGAGAAGACCAAAGGAAAATGGTGTCAGAGCTTGGTCCTGAGAGGGAGGGATGTCAGAGGCAGAAAGTCGGGCCAGGAAGGAATGCTGCCTGTGTCACAATGGGGCGTCAGAGGGGTGGGCCTGGGAACAAAGCCCCACGTTCATTCAGGGAAATTGCCGTGAAGAAAGCCGCTTTCCAGGCGAACAGGCCCGTTGCCACCTCCTCAAGCAGCCACAGCTCAAGACCCGCCACGTGCCGGAGAGGCTTCACGCCTGTGCCAGGGCCAACCTGGTGGGGCAAGATTGGTTGGTTGTGAACACGGCACTTGTTCATTTGTAAGGCAGCAAGCAGGGGGTGCTGCTGAAAGGACTCTTAAGGAAGGCAACAAGCCTTTTCAGAAGTGATGGAACTTGGTGCAAGAGGCGCTGAACCAGGCCGAACCTACAATAGTCTGCAAAAGCACAGAAAGGCCTCCACACATGGGCAGAGGTGCTCTGTGTTGCTAGTTTGCATGTGACGCTGAGGATGCATTGAACCAGGAACAGGGACCGAGGCGAAGGTTGCTTTCCCCTTTGGTCTGACGAGAGAATTTAGACAACCTTGGACAACCTTTACTTGGAACCCTGGCTATTGCCGTCTGCTTCGCCTTTGTTTTCTTCTCTCGAAATGAAGAGGGGAAGCCTTTCTGTTTTCTGCCACAGCGGTATAATGGCAAAAAAAGATTCTAAAGGGAATGCACCCTTAGTTGACTCTGGACACTGCAGACAAAACGAACGTGGGAATGGCAGGAAGACAGTAGGAAGGAAGAAAGGAAACTTAGATCTCCGCATATTCTAATTTTCCGAATGGAGCAACAAAAGAGTAGGCGCTTGCTTCCCTGTGAGACGGGGATTGCCGCAGAGTGAAACACCTTTCAGTTACGCAGCTCCACCATTTTGATTCATAGGAAGCAAGTGGATATAAGTGCAGGGAATCCATAACTGGATCTCCTGGGTATGGCAAATGTGAGTTGGGATTACGGCATAGTATGAGCAGAGGGATTTTTTCTTCCCCATGCACCATTACTCTAGCTCCACCCTTTCTGAAGCATGGAAGCAGAAAATATTCTACCATCTCACATACTGTGCTTGCTTATAATTTAGCCCCCTGCAGCTCCCACTCTTCCTTCCTTCCTCCTTCCTTCCTTCCTTCTTCCTTCCTTCCTTCCTCCTTTGCAATCTTTATGTAGTTTGAGCCTGCAAAGGGCTACAATAGATTATCGTAGAGCTAGAATCTAGGATGTTTTGCAATGGGGTCTGTATCTCAGCCCCACTCTGCATGCACAAGATCATTGCCTATCTTCAGGCGTGTATTTTTCTGTCTGTTTGCTTCTTTTGCTTTGATGTTCAGTATTTCCTACTTGTAAATCAACCCGGTTGTTGCATAAGTGGCCGCTCCATTTTTTGCCTGAAGTTCTCAATGTGTTGTTGTTCTTTCATCAGGATGTTGCATCATGTTTAGAAAAAAACAGAAGAAGTGGCCAAGAATTATATGCAGTTTTGTGCAAGGACTATGCTGAGGTAAGGAGCCAGATTCCCCTCTCACTAGGAGCAACCCCCCCGGCCAGCCCCGGTGTTCCACCGCCATACACATGCCCACAGTAAAGGTCTAACCGCAGGGCGTGTTGACACTGGCAGTTTTGTTTTCCAGCTGTTGCAAATGCGGCTCGTTGCGTTGTTGTTGTGAAGTGAAGAGCTGAGCCGGAAGGGGCATGACCGCGTGTCAGCGCTGCCCTTCGCTTGGAGTTGGGCATGAAACTGCCCAGCCACTGCTGCCGCCGTGATGCGGTTGTGGTTGTCCCCTTTCACGCCAGAGCTCAGGATCCACAGTGCTTGGGAGCCAGTGGGACCAGTTGCAAAAGGTGTCCTTAAAGCCGTTCGGGTTAAGAGCAACCGTTCCTTGCAGGAAAGGCATTTCTCTCCTTCGCTGCCACGATATATTTTTCTGTGGCAACTTTCACGTGATGCGTGTTGGGCAAGAGGGGCAGCCGTTGTTCTTGGCATGTGCTCCCGGGTCACGCCGATCTGGGCTCTGAGTCTGAGAATGATGCGGAGGAGGGTGAGGGGGCCTGGGAAAGCCCCCCCCCCAACTTTTTGATGAGAGAAGTGGAGATGCTTATCTCAAGGTTACCTTGCCAAAGTGCTCCGGCTGGCTTTGGGAATAACCGAGATGTGCAGCTGTTGGGTGGGGCATGGGGGAGGTCACCCCTAGTGTTCTTCTCAGGCAGATGAAGCTGGCATGATTCTTGGCCCCTGGAAGGTTAGCACACAGAGAAAGGGAGTGCTCCCTTCCCCATGCGCCCCCTCGGAGGGATTGGGCCCAGGCGGACTCAGAAGGAGGGTTTCTGGAAGTAGTTGCTTAGGCTGGGTTCAGCAAACCACTCACAGATACAGTCTGAGTGCATTGGGCACGCTTTGGCGAATACAGGGATTTTGCGAAAGAATCGCCTGTTGCCTTGAATGCACAAAGGGAGGAAGCCCAGCTCACAACAATATGCTGAGTTCAATGAGCAAGCTCTGTCTTCATTGGCTGGGCTGGGCTGGACTGAGCAACCCATGTAGGATCTTAAACAAGGTGTTTCTGCAAGCCTCAGGATGGCCCCCAGCGCACTGACGCCTCTCCTTCCAGGGGCTCTGTTCTGATTACTGGCCTGGGTGCATTGGCCACCTGAACTTCGTATGAGTGGGAACGGTGCATAAACAGACGGTGGCGCAAAGTCACGTCTCCATTTCTCAGGAA
Organism: Varanus salvator macromaculatus; assembly: GCA_023646645.1. Classification (NCBI taxonomy): domain Eukaryota; kingdom Metazoa; phylum Chordata; class Lepidosauria; order Squamata; family Varanidae; genus Varanus; species Varanus salvator. The sequence continues at coordinate 3,796,318 of JAIXND010000756.1, read as the reverse complement.
CTGCAGGGAGGAAATGGCGCTGCCAGCTCCCCTCGAGGAAGTCTGCACCCACTGTGCCCATGCCATGAGTCTGAGGGAGAAAGGGGATCGCAGGGGAGAGGCCTGCCTGTGGGAGGCGGTGCGCTCCCTTCCCAGGGTGCTCATGAGCGCATGCACGTCCCGCGTCGCGTGCATAGCAACCCCTCCCCTGCTTCTGGGAGCTCCAGTTCCTCTGGCCAGCGGGCTCCTTCTCCTGGGCTTTGCACGGCCGAGTGAAATGGCCGTTTGTGGAAGAGGCGTGGCAATGTGGGGCTGCGGCATGACTGCCCGGGTCTCCCCCCGCAGAAGCTCCTGTGTGCACGCAATAAAGCAGCAGCGGCCTGGACAGAGGCGGAAGAGCAGCTCTTTGGGAGAGGAGACGGTGGGAGCACGACTCAGGCCCCTTCTGCCTCCAGATGGGTTCTGGATGGCTACGAAGGCCCTGCCCGGATGAGGAAGAGGATTCGGCTCAACATCCCCCATCAGGTACTGGGGTCGTTTCGGGGTCAGGTAACATGGTTCTGCGGCAAAGGGTGAAAAAGGGTTCTTCCTCTCTCTGCTGCACACATTTCGCCAACAGCAGCCTTCCAAACGCTTCCGTGAGGCGGTTTTTCTCCCTGGCAGTTCGGCGCCTCCTCCTTTGGGGGAGGCACATATTGCCAGAAGCTTGAAAAAGTTGCATGGCACCTAATTAGAGGATAAATATTTTAGCTTAATAATCTTTGCTCATTAGGCAGAAAAAAATGCTCGGTCTCCATTCCTCCACGCTCGAGTTCCTTCGTGTTCCTGTCATGGTTTACTTATAGCACAGTTTGCTATTACCTCTCAGCTGCACATCTGTGCTGCCGTCGAAGCACTAGAAGATGCCCAGGCCTTTGCAGTGGCTCCTCAGCCATCTTGCTCGATTTGATCAGACCGAACTGCCACATCCGTGCGCGTTGCTCAGCAGGAGTGGTGGGCTGCCGCCGCCGTGGCTACGGCGGCGAGGGAAGCTCATGGGATGCCTGGGTGAGAGGACTGCCACCACTCGAAAACCTTCATGTCTGAGATGCTTTGGCAAGTAGAGACAGAAGGACAAAGGCCCAAAGTGGGCAGGTAAAATGCGAAGCCAGGAGAAGATGCAAAGAAGGAAAGGGAAAAGATCGTGCGAATGAATGGGAGAATCAGGGGTGTTTGAGCTGCCCAAATTCTTCATACCTCAAAGCTTTGTTAGCTCAGTCTAGATGTTGTTTTGTTTTTGCAAGCTGTACTTGTGTTTGTTCAGATGTTTTGAATGAGAAGGCTGCATTTTTCCAACAGTGCATGCTTGATTCTTGGGCTAAATGATGAAAATTCCTAAAGGCTCGTTTCGAAATGCACTGGTCTGTACGAGCACAGGGATATGCATTTCAGAAAAAGTCACTTCCATTTGCGTTCAGGGCTGTGAATGGGATGAGTTTGAATGATTTGCGAATGGATATAACATTCTTGTACAACCCTACATGTAACGTAGAGAGATTAAAAGTAGGGGCAGCACAGAGGTTTATGTGATATGATTCACTGTCACTGCCTTCGGTGGCTTTAAAAAGGGATTAGAAACATTCTTGGGGTGTAAGTCCATCCATGGATACTAGTCACTATGGGAATTCCGTAGTGTCCACGGTGGCATCCTTCCAGATAAAAGCTCCTTTGGACAAAGAATGGGAGAGAGGAAAGCTAGGAAGAGAAGTACCGCTGCTATTTGACCGTAAGTCAAGCACCATATGGCTTATGGGTCAAACCATTGGTCCAGTTATGCCAGCATCGTGAACACTGCCTAGCAATGTCTCTTAAGGGGCTGCAGCCCTGCCAGGAGACGCTAAAAACAGAACTTGCAGCTTTATGCATGCAAAGCACGTGTTCTGGTGCTGAGCCAAGGAGACACCCCCACACTCTGTATTATGGGGAACTTCTGGATGAAGAACATTTGCTCTTGGAAGGGATGCTCTGCATAGTCCTCCATTCTGGTGCAGATGTGTGTTATCTTCTCATGTTTTCCATTCCACCTCATAATTTATCTTCTCAGGATCTTCAGACACACACGAGTGGATTGGTCTAGCTCCTGAGGAAAGTCAAGGTAATATTTCAGGGCAAACTGTGCTGTTGGATAACTCTAGTGAGCTAAATGAAGCAGCTAAGATGTTTCCAGCTCTGAAACATCCCACTGGCATATGAGCACCTTCCAAACAATTGATCAGGCCATTATATTCTTGATTATTCAGATGTATGTGCTGCTTTTATTCAGACATCCAAGAGGTGAACATGCAGTGCAGAAGCATCAAATGTTGTACAATAATATCATGCGATTCAGCAGTAAAACTGCACACTCTGCTGAGCATTGCAGGCCACATCTGGATGGGTCAAACGTCTGGAAAAGGATACCTGCATGCCAGAAAATGGGCACCTGCCAGTGGCAGCTGGGATTGCATTCCGGAGGGTGGTGCCGCAACATGGCACGGATAGGCAACTCATAGGAGCTGTGGGCCTCAGCGCTGCCCTCAGAACCCTTCCTTGGCGCCTGGCCAGGGTCCGCTGGGCAGCTGCAGCTGCTGTGGTCTTCATTTCCCTTGGATGACTCTGGGCCACACACGGGACTTGGAAACCTCCTTGGGATGGAAGGGTGGCCAATGATTTCCTCTGCAGAATGTCCAGCCACCCAACGAGCTGGCAGTTAACGCGAAGCAATTTTCTCAGGGTGATGCCAGTCGTAGTAGCTTAAAAGCTTGGAGAAATCATGGTTGAACTTCTCAGTAACATGCGTGAGAGGAGAATGCCTGGAAAGGGGCTATAGATGATATTGGCTGCGGATGACGTTTCACATGGATGTGCTTGTAACGCCATGCGTGCTCCAAGGCACAGCAGACTGCTGTTGTGACTGAATTGCTTGAAAAGTGACACTACCTTTTTCCCCGAAGCAGAAGAACCAATCCCACATGCAGAAGAACAAGGCATGGATTCTGGCCAGCTGACTTTCTTTCCTGCCCTTCATGAAAGTTTTAATTCAGAAGAATTTTTGGAAGTGTGCACAGAAAGAAGAATCGTCCTGCAGGAGTTTGCTCCGGATGAAAAGGTATGATGGATGGATCCTGGGAGTCTTGGTTTCGCACAGTGTAATTGGGCCAACATCCATTCTCTTGGGATGCCATCTAGAGAAACAGTTTATCATGATTTAAAATTATTGGGTCTGAGACTATAAATGGAAAATTCAGTGTTATGGGGAAGGGCAGAAGCTTAGCAATGTCTCGGATCAGCTGGTTTTCCATGCCCAAAGCGTGGATGTTGTGTTTGGTTGTGAGTCCCATTTTCAGCATACGGGACCACAATCAAAAATAATACAGCTCAGGAAACACTTGGCCACATGCTCAGGTTTGGCTGTTAATTCTGCATTCCCACAATGCATCCCTGTTCCCCCCAGACTGGAGGCACTTATCATGTGCAGAGCATACCTGGGAAGCCTGTGGCAACTTCCACGGCATGGCCACGCTGCCTGCAGCATGCGGACTCGATGCCTGTGACATGTAGAAGGGGAAGGACAGAAATGACAATATGCTGGCAAGGGAATGAGTGGAGAGGGACTGCTTGGCTCTAGCAAACTAAAACCTGGAAAGACAATCCACAGATCCTCAACAGCACTGCTTCAGAGAAAGACCTGGGTTTTCAATCCCTGCCATCAGTTCGTAGCCCTTCTATAGTCTTCCACCACTCCTGCCATCCTTTTCTTAACCGAAAAATATATAAAAGGAGGAAAGGATGGAAGGCCTGCACAGTGGCTTTTTAATAGGACTGTTCCCCCCAGAAGCATCCCGAGCCGCTAAAGAGCTGCCTGGGAACAGCCTCCAGTGATGGGCGATGCTCAGGTAGAGCCTGGGAGGCAGGTAACACAAGGAACATTGGAGGGTGCGCACGAAGCAATTGCACCAGTACGGCTGACTGTCTTCCTGTAGATCAAACGCAGAGATTCGGTGGTGATCGTCCAGGAGCAGACGTCCTCGGAAGGGGTGCTTCTCTTCGGACAGAAGCATTTTTACCTCTGTAGCCATTTCACGCTGTCCCACCTGGGGGAGGTCTATTGCACGAGGCACTGCATATCCCGGTGAGTCGTTTCCTTCCCCAGAGAAGCTCTTCAGTCTATGTGGCCACTTCATAATGTTGGGGAACCCTAAGATGGTTGACTGGGCAGAACAGGGGCGTAAATATGGACTTTTGATAGTGTGATGATCGCCAGCCATTTCTGTGCCAAGGAAGGTGTGGGGAGAAACCCAAGCGATTCTCTAGGGGGTGATACCTAGCAGCCTAGTGAAATGGGATCTTGGCGGGGACTCTTCCTGAGAAGGCAAATCTTCAGATATGACTTGGCGTCCTGCTCCGGCAGGGGCTGGCTCTCCCAGGCCCCTTCCAACTCTGCCCTTCCTTGATTTTGCGAAGCACATTTCCTTCAGGAGAAGAGGCCGGGGGCGGGGGCCGGGGGCTGAGCAGGGGACCTTCCTTGCCTTCTGCCTAGCAACATCTGAATGCAGATGTTCCCTGGAACATCTCCAGGGAATGCGCTCCCTGGAGAGGTTTGCCTGGCGCTGTCGTTATTTGCTTTTCAGCGCCAGGCAAAGACCTTTTTATTTAAGTCTTATTTTAATTGTTAGTTGTGGTTTTTGTTTTTAGTTTGTGTTGTTTGTTGTTTGTTTATCTGGTTTATTGCGTATATTTGTTTTAGTTGATTTTGTTTATTGTAATTTACTTAGTTTGTTATGTTTATTTAACTAGATTTTTAGTTGCCGAGATGCACCGTGGCCGGGGGGGGGGGGGAGGGATAAATTAAAATTGTTTTATTGTTATTGTATTTTAATCATGTTGTTAGCTGCCCCGAGGCTTTGTTGCGATGGGGTGGCCTATAAATGTTTTAATAAATAAATAAATAATAAAAAACCCCATCTCTGCCTGTATGTGACCATGCATGGAGGAAGAGTGGGGAAGAGGGGAAACCAGTGGCTCTTGGCTAATGCACCGTTCACGTGGCTTCTCCTAGCATCAGCGACTCGTTCATCCATGGCTTGTGCCACAAAGACCAGGCCGTGGGACAGCCGGCGTGTTCCCGCTATGCCTACAGTGACATCAGAGAGATCCTGCCCATGCGCTTCCTTCTTCAGGTAGGAAGTGTCCTTCCATAGGGGATGCTAAGGCCCTGGGAGCAGGGAGCCCCCTTGAGAAGCCATGGCTTGTTGTAGGGCATTGGACGCCCTCCGTGCCTTGTCACAGTGCCCACACTCAGACTGAGTGGGATGCCACGCTCGGACTGAGGCATGGCACAACCCCTTGGCGACGCTGGCAGAGAAGGGCCGCTGGTCTGGGCCCCCTCGGCACCCTGCTCAAGCCCTGCAGCAGGGACAGGCATCCTTGGCTCGGCTTCCTCGAGAGGAAGCCACTGAAGGGGCCCTCCCTGGCCTCCCCCACCTCACCGGGAAGTCAGGTTTGCGTGTGGGGGGTACAGGCAATTCAGCCTGTCAAGGCTGTGTGCATGTGGGCCAACGGGCAGAAGCCCCCTGCTTGACTCCTGCTCATAACTTGCGGGGGTGGGCGGCATTCGGCCTGTCAGCACCCAGCCTGGTGTGACGCCGCCAAGCGAAATCACACTCTGCACTTTGCAAATCGGGTTGTGGGTGGGCGGGTGGCAGCAGAGGGGCAGGAGGGGGCAGAAGGCGGCTGAGCAGTGGGGCGGGAAGGGGCCACATGCTGTGCTGCAGGGCCTGGCGTGGGGCCACCGGGCACTGCCTCTCCCTGCTTCCCAGCCGCCTCGCCTTGCACATAGAATCAAAAGTTCCTAAATGGGCTTCATAGCCTCTAATGGTTCTGCAAACCACAAAACCGACTGCGTAATTAACACAGAACCTGGAATCCGCTGCCGAATAAGGCTGGCTTGAGGGGGTTTGACTTTTGAAGATGTTTGCGACCTTTGGATGGAAAGCTTTTGGGGAAAAATGCACCTGGTCTTCCTTTGAAGCTCACAGCACTGGCTGTGACCGTTTTGTCCCCACAGGAGGATGCTTTGGAGATTTTCTTCAGAAACGGCTACTCCGCATTCCTTGTATTTTTCAACAGCGACAGGACCAGAATCCTGAAAAGGTACCTCCCCGGAGCGCATGCATCTCAGGGCTCTTTTCTGCACTCAGGGCCCTCCCCCTCCGCCCGGTGCCAAGCGCCCTTTCCCAGTTGCTATGGGCACCGACGTCTTTCTAGCACTTCTCCACCATTTCAGGGGATGGGAAGCCTTGTCCGCTCTGCTGGCTCCTTCCCAAGCTTGCCTGTGGATGTTCCCTCCTCGGGGACCAGATTCAGACTAGAATCCGCTGTGTCCTTTGGGCTTGGAAATAATGTGCATTCCTTGATATGCAGTAGAAACAAGATAAAACCACATTGCAAAGAGGGCTTGTCCTTGCCAGGTACCACCAGGTTGCCTCAGAATTAGTGCAACCGGCTGAATGAATGATCTCCAAAGTGGACCTCTTGCCCGCCCCCTGATCTCCAGGGCTTTCCCAAATATTCACCCCCCCCAGTCCCCCCAGCACCCAATTTTGTGAAGGGATATAGGAGAACTTTGTTTTTGTTCACAAAGTGTGCACTGACTCGGGGCAAGTGCACGTCCGCTGAAAGTATTCAGACATCGTCGGATGGGTGTGTTGGGTGTACAAGGGCCCTTTAGAATGGATGCTCCAAAGGAGCAATCCATTCTAATCCACCTGCAGCCACGAATAAGTCATGTTGTCTCTGTATTTTCTTATGTTCTGTTCAGATTTTCTTCTTCAATGAAGCCCGTTCTGAAATCAAAAAGCATCACTGATGAATCCATTAATATAAGGTAATAATTTGTTTTGAACATAATTAATTAATTGCATTGCCCCTTTGGTTCTCTTTGAACACTTCCTGAGGATTTTCTGAGATAGTTAAGATAATAATAGCAATAGTAACAAAGAACTGTGCATTTTCTTGAGCGGCGTCCAGGGCAAACTCTGCCTCGCCAGGCCCATCACCTGTCGATTCCAGCCCCACCTCAGGAGCCTGCTCGCCGTCCCCCGGGTGTCTCCAGCCACCTGCTGAGGTGTGGCCCGTGGTTACCTGTGGAGGAGGCCACTGGGGGAATCACATGCCTGCACCAATTTCCCCCAGTATATTGACTGGGACTCAGTAGTCCAGCTAGGAGTTCCTCAGATTTTGCTTTCCTCAGATGTTCTGATGCCTTAACATGGCTTAAACATGGCAAAAGACACATATGATTGTGCTCCGCTCATGCAGCCTCCTCCAGTGCCGGGGCAAATGGGCGTCATACCTGTGCTGTCCCACGATCACAGCACACCTGGGTGGATGGCCCGTTGGGCAACGTGGCGCCAAGCATCCAGCCCCTGGAATCTCGGATGCTGCTGAGATGCGCGGTACTGCCGCTGAACCCGAGGGCTGCCTTGTGGTGGGTTAATTGGCTTTGGAGGGGAAGCAGAGAAATATAAAACCGGAGAGGGAGGGGCATGTAAAGCGTGCCATTTTTTCCCTGCAAGAAAAGCTGATGGAGAAAGCGCAGTGAAAGAGTGGATTCAGCCCCTCCTGCGGAGGTCTCTCACAATGTCTCCGTTTCCAGTATTCTTGCTGCTTAAGTGGAACATTTAAAAAATCCTTCAAATCGTGGCTTTCAATATAAACACACAAAGCAAGTCTCACGTCCAATACTTTCCTGAGCAAGACTTTCATTTCCTTTGTGTCTGTTAAGAGAGTCAGGTGAGAGAAATTCGTATCGCTGGGAACATGCCAGGCCTGTGACGCGTTCTTAAAACTTGCAAGGGAATGTTAGAGCAACTTGTTCAGCCGTGTCCTTTGTTCTGCCGCCCTTGTGTAAATACAGTTTCAGTGGGCATATATTCTACAATTGCCATTCCATAACTATTTTCTTAAGCGGGGATGAGTGGAATCCCTGAGACCTGCCCCAGCCAAGCACCATGCTGCAGATTTCAGGCATCTTATGAGAAGCAAAACCACTTCTGTTCTTGATGTCCAGTGCTTTATTGACTATGACTATATTGATCACATATGGGTGCAGATCAGTAATAAGAAAGGAAGGCGAGGCTCCCACCCAGGTCCCCTTAGACTGCAGGGGTTCCTGCACAACAGACACCCTCCCAGGGGCACGGGGGCACCCGAACACCTGAGCACTCCGGGCTCCAGGGGAATGGCTGATTCCATCTAGCCAAGTGGCGGATTTTATAGCCAGGAGTCCTCTGCCTCCTGAAAAGTGGAGTGGAGGGAGGAGCGGGGACTGGGAGAGCACTCAGTCGCCTGGGCGCATCCTCATCGAAGGAGCGTGGCAAATGCAGTCCGCCGTTCTCAGAGCCTGGAACCCGTTTATTGCGGGGACCTTGCCAGGCTGGAGGGTTTCTCATGGGAGCACAGAGCAGAAGGCCACCTCGTTGCCTGCTGCTAATTTGGAGGACTGTACTGGACACTGTGGACCATTCCCCCAAGCCCCTTTCGCAATGTCTTCTGGTCCATCCCAGCTGAAATGATCCACTCTAAATAGTTACTTCTGCCAGTGCGGAGCATGTGGCCAGAACACTCAGCTTAGAAAACTTGGGTTCCAGCAGCTGAGCAGGCTGGCCCTGGGCAACGCACGGTGGTCTTTCACATGCAGCTGGGTGTTTGGCCAGTGACTGAAGGTTGTCCTTTCAGCAACCACTTCCGAGAGGATTGATCCCCATTGTATGGCAGGGCAGGAGGGTTCGGGTGCAGCGCTTGCTTGCCTGGGACCCCCGTGTCCCCGTGTCTGGATGTTACAGTGGCGCTTTCCTGAACGCGGTGCGTAAGTCCAAGAACCTGCAGGGCTTACCTGGGAAAAGTCAGCAGGGAGTCAGCACGCAGCCCTTCTCAAGCTGGCTGCATGTGTGTTGCCATGATACAGCATGCATCTCCTCTGCCAAATTTGGGGATTTTGCAAATGAGATGCTTGCTGGAGGAAGAAAGCCCTTTCCTTGCGATCCAATCTTGGCAGAACCTGATAGGGTCCGGCCAGCTCTGCCTGGGGCAGCGCTTCGTGGAAGCAACGCACAAATGGGAAGGAGCGTTCGCATAATCAGAACCAGGTATTCCCAGGCTTTGGCTGGCCTGGGAAGCCCAAGTAAAACACTGGGATGGACAGGAATCCCCCTCTGCTGGTCTGCAACCTTGCACCGCACCTCTGCTTCTTCTGTTGATACCCCACTGCTGTTCCTGCAAGGATCGCAAGGCAGCTTGCACAGGGTTACGGTTAGGGTTGCAAAGGCCTTCCGCTCCATTTTCACTCACACCACAAACCTGTGAAGTCAGTTAGGCTAAAAGTAGTGGCTGGCTCAAAGTTGCAGGGCGGGCTCCATGGCCAAGTGGACACCGATCTCCCTGGATCTCCCTCAGAACCTTGATCTCCTGAGTTCCAGCCCAGCAGTCCCAGCGTCCTGCCACACTGGCGGGGAACAGTCCTCTAAGTCCTGGTATGAGCAACGGCTGTGGCGCTGAGTGGGCAAGCCCTCTTGAGCGCCTCTGCCTCCTAGCCCTTGGGCAGCTGCTCCCTGCATCGTGCCTGGCATCTATCTGGAGGACGAAGCTGGAGCTTGATCTGGCCCCGGGGGAGCCCACTCCCTGGCTGCCCTCTCCACCCAGCAGCAACTCACCAATCGCCAGCATTGCTCTCAAGAGAGACGCATGATGGGCAGGCCCTGAACAGCCTCTGCTCCCTGGTGCTCTTCTCTGGCAGGAGAGGGAGCAGTGACCCTCCCCATTGGTGGTGCTGCACTTCCGAAGCCCACGGCAGCTGCGGCGAGCGGCCCGGTCTTCCCCATCGGTTTCCTGGCAAACCGGGGCGCAGGAGGCAGAATCGTGTGGTGCCGCACTTGGGGCCTTGATGGAGCGGAACGCATTTAACGAGACAGGACACGGTTACCGAGCCACTTTATTGCATGAAGGGCTGGATGCCGTGCTCTGCCTCTGCCCCTCTGCCCATCCAGCATCCCTGGATGGCAGCTGTGGCCCATTTACCTCCAGTCTGGTTGGTTCTCCTTGGCCAGAGAATTGGGTGCCATGAGATTCGAAAAGTTTTGCTTCTTGGAAGGGACGGCCACTGCGTTCTTGAGCTTGTTCAGCTTGTCCCTCTCCTCTTGGCACTTCCTCAAGCAGGGGAAGCACAGGTCCTTTTCGTCCACCAAGTAGAGCGTCTCCAGGCGCTTGATATTGTCGATATAGAGCTCCTCCTCCGTGGGGCCCGGAAAGGGGTTTCTTTTCGTATTCATCTTCTTGAGCTTCGGGAGCTTCGCCACGCTGTTGGGGATGGTGGTCAGCAGGTTGTCGAACACGCCGACCTCCTGGAGCTCCTTCAGCGCCCCCAGCGTGGTCGGAAGGCTGTCGATGTGGTTCAGGCCGAGGTTGAGGTTGCGCAGGTTCTTGAGCTGGCTGAGCTCCATGGGCAGGCTCCGCGCCGTCAGCTTGTTGTTGCAGAGGTTCAGGAAGACGAGGTTCTGCAGGTTCCCGATGCTCTCCGGCAGCTTGTCGATCTGGTTGCTGTGCAGGTCCAGCCAGCGCAGGTTCTGGAACTTGTCGATGGAGTCCGGGATCTTCTTGAGCATGTTCCTGCTGAGGTCCAGCTCATCCACGTCGTCCAACTTGAGGATGCACTTGGGGAAGGTGGCGATGCCCATCTTGCTCAGGTCGAGTCGGTGCTTCCCATCAAACGTGATCTTGATGCAGTTCTTGGCTACTTTCAGGGTGATTTTTTTCCCTTTGGGGCCTTTGGCTCCCTTGGCCATTTCCAGTGAAAAGAAGGCAGCTCAGGGTTAGGCCAATGTGTGGAAATGAGCCCGAGGCAGGAGTCCCGGTGAGACGTGTTGCTGGCTAGTGCTGAACCTTAATTAGAAACACAGACACATGAGCAAGCTAAATCCAAGCAGGTCACCTTTTCCACAGACAGACTTTCCACATTGAAGTGCTGCTAATAACGGCTGCAAAGGATTGGACTTGATGGCCTGCTTGGCCTCTCGCCACTCTCCTGTTCTACAAAATGCATGATCAGTGCGCCAAGGCCTGCCTACCCCTTCCATGTTGACCAAACCAGAGAACTCTCCATCCACGTGTCAGGACCTGCTGCAGTGGCGTGACCCATGCGCGTGATACTGTAGGATGACTGGCAATATCTGTCGCTTCCCACATGATACTTTACCTGTAGGGATATATTCCGGCAACTATACACAGTTCTCCCTCCAGGGACCCCCGCGGGTGTCTGCACTGTTTCCTCTCTCACGCAGAGCACTGCTTGGGAAAGGTTCCGCCAGTTGCCGCTACCCCTCACTTCCAAGGCGCATCCTGCCTGCAGAGTGGGCCCAATCCAGGTGGTTCAGATGTCTGGCTGATTCGGAGAAGGAGGCGGAGGAGCAAGCATGGGGAGAACTTTGACATTTTGGGGTTACCTAAGGAAGCCTCTCAGGCAGGGGGTCTGAGGTGGCCAGCTCTGGAAGCGTTTTCAGGAGCCCATGTGAGACCCAGACCGTTGCCCAATGAGGAGGTGACGGGAGCCAGGAGTGACCCAATTAGAGGGTCTTTGGCGTTCCCGTCATTTTGCCTTCAAGCAACAAGGCCTTGGACCGCAAGGCGATCAAACCGGTCAGTCCTAGAGGAGATCAGCCCTGACTGCTCTTTGGAAGGCCAGATACTGAAGATGAAGCTCAAATACTTCAGCCACCTAATGAGAAGGAAGGACTCCTGGAGAAGAGCCTAATGCTGGGAACAGTAGATGGCAAAAGAAGGAGGGGACGGCAGAGGATGAGGTGGCTGGATGGAGTCACTGAGGCGGTTGGTGTGAGCTTGAGTGGACTCCGGGGGATGGTGGAGGACAGGAAGGCCTGGAGGAATGTTGTCCGTGGGGTCGCAATGGGTTGGACACGACTTCGCAACTAACATCAACAAAACAAGGTCTTGCTGAGGATGGAGTTAGAAGCTTCTGTGTTGCGTTACTGAAAGGAAGAGATGGCAAGGACGTTCCCGGTTTGGATTCAACTCTTTACCTGGGCAGGTGCTTCTCCCGCAGCTTTGGTAGGAGGCTATTTAGATCTCAAACTGTTCTGTAATCTGTTAAGTTTTGACAACAGAATTGCACTTCAAAGGACTGTCCTGAGTTTGATAACTGGAAGGGAAGGGCCAGGACATGACAGGACAAGACCCAAAGCCGCAAGTTTGCAAGTGCTGAGCAGGGCTGGGAAGGACGGGGCATTTTGGAGGGTCTTCCTCAATGGGCGGCTGTCTGCTAGAGATGCCTTAGTGGCACAGAACAACAATGGCACCCAAAGCGGTCAAACCATTTTGATGCCTGTAACGAAATATGGGACTGCCTCTACTTCCCTCCTGGCAGTCAAGCCATAGCAGGAAGAAGTTAAATGGCTGAAAACTTGCTACTTTTTAAGGCCATCCAAAATAAGATGTGGAGCCAGCCATTCTCAGCATCCAGAAAAGCTTCTCTGACTTAATTCTGCAGATGTTCTGGTTACTAAATGTGAAGGAACAAAGCCAGTCCAAACGGTAGCACTCGGCAGTCTGATGGCTTCAAGCCACAATCCCCTCACTTTTACTGAGCGGGACATCAACTCGGGCTGCCCCAGCTCAGTTGCTCAGAAATCAGGTACCCAGCAACACCCAGGGGTTTGTACTCCCAGGTAACTGCACTGCCAGGAAGTGAGTTTGGGAGGGCAGATTCCCTGGAAAGGGAAACGGGTCATGCCCATCCTCATGAACGAGTCTCTTGGATGCATAGCTGCTCTAAGAGCCACAGAGCACCAGCTGCTTGCCTGTGGAAGCTGGCGACTTCGGCATCCTTCCCAATGCCTTCCTCGTGGGAAAAGGAAAGGGGAAGGATCACAGGGGGAGAGCGTGTTCAGGGGAAAGCTGTGCTCTGCATGGAACCGGGCCTTGCTTGAAGACTGCCGCCCAAGTCTGGATAGAAATGGAGCAAGTCTCATGGGCCATCTAGTCTGACCCCCGGCTCCAGCCGGCTCCGCTCATAACATGCCCACCATGTGCATGTCCAGCCTGTCCTTGAACACCCTCCCCGATGGGGCCTCAACCACCTCCCGAGGAAGCCCATTCCACACCCTCGGGGTCCTGACTGTCAGGAAGTGCTTCCTGGCATCCACCCTAAATCTTGGTTCCCTGAGCTTTGCTCCACTGGAATGTGTCCTGCCTCCATTGCAGGGGGAAAAAGGTCATGACCCACCTCTGCATGGCACCCCCTCACGTCCCTGCATGTCACTATCAGGTCCCCTCTGAGTCTCCTCCTCTCAAGGCTGAAAAGGCCCGGCTCCCTCAGTCTCTCCTCATATGGCTTCTCCTGCAAACCAGCCACCATCCTAGTGGCCCTTCGCTGCACCGATTCCCACCTGGCTGTATCCCTCTTGCAATGAACACAAGGCTCCGGAGTCATACAGAGTGGCAGTCATAGCTCTCTCTCTGGATGACAGAGTCCAGCCATGCTATGGGGGTAGGTGAGTAGGCCAGCATTGTGTTTGCATCTTCCCCTTCCTGCTCACGTCACGCAGCTGAAGTGGGGACCACGATGCTGGAGCAGCCACAGAGAACTAGGCCTGGCCACGTGTGCGGGAGTTTCTCTTGGAGCTGAAGGAAGGGTTGCGATGCTGGACGGGCCACGGGTGCCACTGAAGAGATGTCAGTCCATGAGAAATGCAGCACACGGGGCACTGGGTGCCCCTCCAGTCCGGTGTTGGGGGGGCAGAACGCTGGAGCTGTGTGCGGCGGGAGAGAGGTGGGCAGTGGTAGGAGCAGTGAGGGGTGGGCGGCTGAGAGCAGTGGTGCAGCGTCTGGGGGAACCGCAGTGTGGCCGCAACGAACGCCTGGGAGTGGGCAGCTGGCAGTGGGAAGTGACCCCGAATCCTGACCCATGAAGACTCCACGAGATGCCCCATGCGGCAAGTTATTGGCCATAATAATTATTGCTCTTTCCAAGGTGAAAATGAATTGAAACATTTCATATCTGAAATATGTAAGTTAGACCGACGTTCTAATTATTCATCATTTCCCTGGCGATACCTAGGGAAACCCTCATTTTAGCATATCCAGCATCACACATGTTTATATAGAACAGCTGTGACTGAAAACAGAAAGCAACATGGCCCTCGGTGGTCACTCCTGAAACCAGAGTTCCTTAGTGGAGCGGAGCATTTCTGCACAATGGGATATCTCTCTTTCCAACCAGAGACTGGTAGAAAAAGCTTATGTGCGTGTGCCTACCGTGGGAGCTTTCAGATCAAAATAATGGAATTGCAGGGGACAGAGACGGGGCAAACTAAAGGTGAAGCAGAGGGTATCTGTGCCCTCCTAGAGAAAGTCTCTGTCTGAATCACCGTTGAAGAACCAGTCTGGCAACTCTCAGACAAGGCCTGTGACAGACTTGACATCAAGAACTGCACCTAAGGTGGATTTATTTTGAAAAGCAAGCAACAGCTGCTGCTGGAGGAACGAGGACTGCTAGCGATCATGGTCACAATAGGGGTATAGACGGGAGATCTCATGAGCCCCTTTCTTCTGAGCTGTGGCATTTGTAGAGTATTTCCACCCAATGCAAGCAGCAGTTTCAAAGGAATGATCTTTGAGAGGACAACAGGGGAGGAAGGTGTTCATCCCTCCTCCCCACGTGTCGTGATTCCAATAATCACACCCGCCCCACCTGTTACTGGCTTTCTAAAATGCCACAGCAAATGCAAGAACTTGCTGACTTTGACCCCAGGCAGTGGCTCAGACCTGCGCAGGACTCCTTTCTGGAGCACATAATCTGAAGCAGGTACACTGCAGCAGGGTGCAATATTTGCTGGAAATAAGTTTGTGGCAATTTTTGGAGTCGCTGGGGAGCAGAGAAGAGCAAACGCTCCAATCGGCTGAGCCCCGGCTGATCCAGAAGCTTCGGCATTTAATTGTGGAGAGTCAAATCACTGTTTTGATGAATGATTGTTTGGAAATGAATATGGAATTGTCTACAACACGTTTCTCCATTAGAAAGGTTTCATTACAAGCCCTTCAGGCTTTTTGACTACTCATTAATCATGTGCAAGTACATGGACGTGGAGATCAGATGGAAGATAATGCATTTCCGTTCATTTCAAAAACATTCTGTTGCTCTTGACAATGTAGAGTGGAGGATTTGTGCCAAGTTCCCGCCTGCACCCCGGTGCTGAGCGTCATCCAAAATGAAATGGTGGGGAAGGATGCGGGTGATGGAGGCCGACCAAAGATCTCACTCAGGATAGAAGACGGAGCTTTCTGGCTGTTCCTCAGACCATAATCTGAGACGAAGCTTCCAAAATCTTTTTTGTTTTACGATTGCACTCCTGGAAAACAGCATTCACTGCATCCAAACTCTGTCGTGATCTTTCTTCCCCTTTCCTAGGTGGTCAAAGCCAGCAAGATGACCAAGGAGGCAGCACAAAAGCTGTTCCAGAAATCTGGGAAGGGCCTTCAGTGAAAGCCGTTTTTGCTTGCCCAAGAGCCACCTCGCTGCTGCTTCAGGGTTCAAACTAGAATCAGATTCCCAAAGAAAATCTGAAATAATTTAAGACCCTTAATACAAATTAGGCAGGATCGTTTATAGTCCAGGTGTTAGCACTAAACCCGATGGAATAGTGTTGCAAATGGCTTGAGAAGGTGCATTAGAAATTAACAGTCGGCAAACAGACATTTTCCTGGTGGAACTGGCCCTGTAAGTAGCATCAGAGTTGTGCTATTGGATTAAACCGGAGAAAAACAGTCCTGACGCTTGCCGCCATAATAACGCTCGGGCTAAGGCCACATGGACAAGGCTCCGTTCGCAATTCTTGCTCCCTGTCAAATGCGCAGCATTTTGGTTTTGCTATGGCTCGTTGCATGTTATCCCTTTTCTGCCCATGGCCATGAAAACAACATGAAATGAAATCTGTATCAGCAAATAGGTATCGGATTCAGTGTTATAAAGACATGCTTCATCTTCACCTAAGGGCCAGAAATTATGCCTTAGAACAGGCAAAAGATGTTGGATTTAATGGATGTTTCTAGCGGTGCTAGAGTAGCTTAAGCAATGAGAAAATCCACCCGGAGAGCTTTGGTTGTGCAGCAGTATAGACATGTAAATGATAAGATAAAAGGTTTTGGCGTGAATGAAAGATGAACCTAGCCTTTAAAATGTGCTGAGTGAAAAAGGGGCATAGAGGAAAGATCTCACATTAGCATGAGAAAAATAATATTTCTGTGGCAAACCAGGCGAAAGGGAGCAGAGGGCCGGGGAAGCAGACATTTCAAAAGGGCTGCCTTGCTCCACCTAATGGGAACTTTGTGTTCAAGCTACACACCGGTGCTAAGGGCAGGAAAGGGGAAATGCAAGACAGAGGTTTGTCCACATCAGCCGAAGCCGAAGGCTCCTTACCGTTATAGGGGATTGTTTGGTAACACCAAGTAAGCGAGAGCTGCAGTGTGGCTGTTGGATGTGGGGTTCGTTCACACTTCTCAGATTAAAACTTCTTCAAAGCATTCAGCTCAAAGGAGGGTGGAGTTGATGGACGTTCCATTGCCACAAAGGGAATGGAAAAGGTGTGCTGAGCTGCGGCATTGCTTCAGTGCTACCCAGAGATAATCCGGATCTAGATGGGAGTCCTTTGAGTGTTTCTATAGTAACCAAAAAAGGTTTAACTTGTGTACTGCAACCTTTGATGGGCAGCTGTATGCCACAGCCTTCAAAAATAAAGGCATATTTGGACTTAGGTTGCTTAAAGGAACGGATATGAAAGGGTGCATTGGGGTTGCTTGTTTCTTGATTGAGGTTCTGCACTTCATTTCTGCAGGCAGGCCGATTTCTGGATGATGGGTGCAAAAGATGAGCAGCCCAGACACCAAGCCAGTCAACAGGGGTAGATGGCCAAAGGGGATCCTCTTGGATCCGTCCGGTCCCTGCGGCAGAGCATCCAAAGTGCTCCTCACAGCCGTTCCAGCAGCCAGTCCAACCCTAGCCAGGCAGCTGGTAGTTCCTGTGTCAACAAACTGGTTTTCACGGAAGTTGATTTCCTCCTGGAAAGGCGGCTGGCGCAGGGGCGTTTGGCTTTGTTCACACCTTGTGCGTGGCCTTCCCTGGTCAGCGCAAACGATACAAAGGCCTAAGGTGCCTCTTAGAAAGATTAGCTGAAATCCTGTCGCCAAAGAAGCAGCCGTGCTCGCAGCCGCTAGAGTTACAAAGGGGGTGGCGAGCAGGAACAGAAAGTTGTGCTCTGCGGGTTCCCTACAGGGAGGGAGAAACTGCCTTGCAGAATTAGCATGTTGTCCAATGATTCAACACGAAAAGTTTAGATGGATTGAAATAGGAGCATTATGGCCATTTTTATTTCGGGTTCCCTTTTTTCTCCTTTTGGAAGAGAAATGAAAGCAAGGGCTAAAGGAAAACAGAATTCTGGGTTTGAATGATTTTGGAAGATTGAACATCAGGATGACTGCAGCTTACTTACACGGGACTGAAAGATCTGCTTCTGCCATGAAACCTCTTCCTCAGTGTTGTTGAAGTCCTGCTGTCTTGCTTGAAGTGCCTTGTCAGTAATTGGACACCTTGGATATACAGGCTCAAACAGTTAAGGAGGTAAAGGTGGATCCTAGGTATAAAGAGGCTGAAGACAAGTGCTCTGGGCAACTGTCGGTAAGGCATTAATGATCTCTTCACCGCCTTACAGGTTTAGCGGCCTTCCTTACAGGGTCGTCTCAATTATTGAAGTAATGTTTATGTAGCTCGTTGGACGCACAAGAGTGGTAGTCGCTGTCATTCATACGCAGCACTGCAGCTGGAGAGTGAGCGCCATCGTGTGCACAAGGCTGCCACCTGCTGGCTTCCCGCTGCAATAGCCCGTGTCTGGCCCCGTTGGAGCGCCTTACAGCCCGAGGCCCTGATGCTCCAGGGGGTGGACTGGGAGGGAAAGGGCCTGTTGCAGTCGCACCGCATTTTCCTTAAATCGAGGTCCTAAAGGGACCCACTTCTTGTGCTGAATGCAGGGTAACTAGCAGGGCGGTGATGGGGGAGCCCCAGTCAGAGCGCAAACTGGGCTGTTTTCCCGCTTGCTTGCAACCTGGTTTGATGTATCCCGAGCCAAATCAGGACCCTCCACACCACTGCTTTCGGCGGTGGGACCACAGTGGGATCTGGTCGTTGCCCCATCCCCTCCGGCAGGACCGACCTGACACATCTGTCTGCCTCCTTTCCCAATGGCAGATGCAGATGGGCTTGGAGTCCAGTCTTCCTTCAACGGGGTCTCCCGCTGCCCATGAGGCCAGATGTGTGAGGTACCCCTGCCCTCCTCACTTCCCTTGCTGTGAAACTTACCTCGGTCTCTGGCTCAAATTAAAATCCGAGCCAGAGGAGTATTTTTGGAGTTACAAGATTCTGAAGCAAGCTGCCAAAGCGCTTATTTCCATGTCAAGAAACAGAAGACTCAGCAAAATTAAAAGAGTCTCTCTTGATTTCTACTTTCTGTGTTTGGACAAATGCTAGGACCATTTCAATCCCAGTGCAACCTAAGTGAGAAGGCCAAGACTTGTTTTCCACAAGGCTTAAGCCATCAAAAAAGTAAAATGTGGAGAATTCCCACCCCTCACCCAGAAGCCAATGCATCTTATTTTTCCTCAACATCACAGCAGGATCATGTTTCATCTAATGTGAAATGAGAACAATGAGAAGCGGTAACAGCTCTGGCAGTGTTATTTAAAAAAAGCTGAAGAAATTGTGCATATGTTAATTGGCAATGGTTACATAATAACTATTATAAGACCATATATATTTGTGTGGTGTAGTGTTAGATTCTGGGACTGGAACTCAGGTAATCTGGCTTCTAGTCCCCACTCAGTGATGAAGCTCCTGGGGGGACTTTGGAGCCAGTCTCTGACTCTCAGCCTAGCCTACCTCGCAACGTTGTTCTGAGGATAAGACAGAGAGTAGGCAGAAGATCTTTGAAGGATTCCCTGCAAGAAGAAAAGAGGTGGCGTATAATATAATCAATATCGATATTTATTTATTAGAGCTATACCCCACCTTTTTCTTTTTTTTAAATAACCCAAAGCAGCTAGTACCAATTTTCCCCTCCTGTTCTCACTCTTATCCCCACAACAACAACCCTGTGAGGTAGGCTGGGCTCCATGGCTGAGCAGGGAGCTAGAACCCAGATCACTTGAGTCCCAGTGCTCAGCTCAACGACTGCACTGCACTGCACTGGCTCTCATAAAAGAACTAAATGACTAAAAGTACACAGAACAGCATATACAATTATCATAAAATCATATACTATAACCACTGAAAATAAAAAGCAATAACATTTCACATAGAAAAGAACTAATATTTAACAGAAACATCAATTGCATGAGTCTACCAGGGTCCCAGGCAGACGGAGAGGTTAGGGGGCAGGGAGCCTAGCCTACTGCATGAGTTAATGTACTGTAACGTGTGTTGGACTGATGACGTCCCACCCAGCTTTGAAACACCTTTGTGCCTGCTTTTTCTTACCTGCTTTAAGTGCTTCACAGAAGCCATCAAAATATCCTTAGTATCATATGCCAGAGTTATTGATAGTAAAAGACCATCATTAAGAGCGGTGCTGTACGTGTGGAAGAAAAATGTGTGCATTGGAGGGACCCAGAGTCCATGTGGGATCTTCCATGGGTTTCAAAATGAATTTTCTCTCATATTTGAGATTTATAGGACTTCATTATGTTCTGTAGTTATAGATTTATAGACACTTGGTACATCTGAGCAGAGGTTTCGTGCAGGCCTGGGCAGACAGAATCTGAGCCTCCCGGGCCTTCATACAACTCGTGTGCATTCTAATGCACGGAGCTACACTGGCCAGTTCAAGATGCTAAGGCGCTTAGCTTCCAGTCCCTCCCAAAGTTTTAGGGGCAGCCTAATCTCCCAGTTTGCTATGGGTAAGAAATATCATTAGGATCACGGTGGGGAAGGAAGAGATCAAGCATCCGCTACCTGTCCACCACAATCCAGATGAAAACACCATGGCAGATATTTAAAGGGAAAAAACCCTCCAGCTGTACCTGCACCTAAGGTGTGACATTTGGCATCTCACTGCCTTTGGCCTTAGACTGAAGGAAGCATTCGATCAACTCTCTCCAGCTCACCTGGTGGATATTCCTCCAGTGGATTAAAGGAAAGCTGGTAACAAGCTGCTTTGAACTAAGTGGAACCTGCAGATCTTGAGCAGTTTTCTGCAGTGTCTCCTGGACACTCATGTTTGGCTTTTCAAGCAAAGCTCCTGGTCACCAGCCTCATCAGATAGCCAGCATGTTAAACGAGAATGAGCAAAAAGCGGATTTCTTCCGAGCAGATCTGCACCGCTGCGAAGTGCCTAGTCGGTACGAGGCTGCCTTACCGGCAAGCCACTGGAGTGAACCTGGCAACACGCTTTGTTTGTTAGGCAGCTTTCTCCTCCACCGGTTTCCAATTTTTGAAACTGCTTTGCCACTGGAGTGAAGCAAAATCCTGGACTGGAAGCGAAACTTTCCTCTTCTTTCCTTTCCCACAAATGCTCAATCCCCACTGGAACTTAAAACAATGGTTACCTGCTTTGGAAGGTGCAAACTTCTCCTGTTCATGTGATATTCTAGCCTGCTCTTCTGATCCTGCCTGCAAAATGTTTGTTCCTAAGCAACAGGAAACTAGTGTACGCCCCGCCTCCAAGGTGCAGGTTCAGAGGCAGTGCAGCAGGTCCCGGCGGCACCTTCCAGGTGTGGGGAAGCAGCCGCCTTGCTGGGAGAACCAGGTGTCCCGGGGCTCCAGCTGATGGACTTACCTGGCATAGCTTCACCATCTGTTCATGCCAGCAGGAGGGCTGCCCAGACTGTCGCCCAGCATCTGTGAGATCATCGCCCATCATCCTGCATCCAGCCCTGGCAACACAAAGGGTGGCCAGGAGGCAGCTCAGAGCTCGGAGCACGGCTGGTCCTGCCACGAAGCAGGTCCTGCTCCAGGTGGCACCAGGAAGAGGGAGAGAGCGCAGGAAGGGCCCCCGGCGTTGCCCAGCGGTTGCTCACCCGCACATTTATTTATTTATTTATTTATGGCCATTCATTATTTACAATAGCTGTGTTCTCCCACGCTTCTTCCCACTCCAGACCAGCAAATATTTCATTAAAAAAATAAAACTTCAAAGAAAGCTGCAACATTTGTGGTAAAACGATCCAAGCACTTAAGACGTGCAGCAGGCGAAGGGGTTTTTCGGATTAACATGCTTGGGAGAATGCAGGCGGCCTCCCTTTGGGCTGGGCGAACTGGGTGAGGTCCCGGCCCCGGTTCCAGGGGCAAGGGACACCCGAGTCCTGCTGCGGGCAGCAGCGCCTCTCAGGCCAACGTGGGCTGAATGTGCTTCCAGCGTCGAGCTTGTTCTGGAAATGCGTATTGCAAGAGCGGCTTGGAAATCGATGGCTTTGGGTTTGGCAAAAAAAAAAAAAAAAAAGATTTCTAATGTTTGGGCAAAGATAGGCCTTAGAGAGAGGAGTGAAAATATGAGCAGCTCAAACTAGGTAACCAGCTCGAATGAAATGTATACGTTGTCCAGATCTTTGTATCCAAATGTCTCTCCAGCCTACGCAGAAACTGCTCGGCCCTGCAATAGTGTGGGAACGTTGGTGGAAAGTGTGTATTAATTTTTAAACAATTGGGCACTCCTCCTTTATGTTGGCACCGTGTGCTGCCTTCGCCTCACTTTGTGGCCAGGAGGAGAGCTTTCCAGTCAACACCGTCTCTGCCTTTTGTGTTTTGCAGATGTTCAGGGAAAGAAAAGGCCATGCTCCTGAAGTGGCAGGTAAAGCGGAACATGTCTCTCGCCGATGGTTTTCCTTTGAAGTCGATCAGTCCAATGCCAGGCAGAACTCAGAGTTATTGGCAGACCAGGGCGTGTGCTTACGGTCTTTCCCCATGGATTTCAAATCTTTAGGGCATGGGCCCTCAAACTATGGCCCACGGGCCGGATCCGGCCCACCATCCCTGTTTATCCAGCCCGCCTCAGAGGTTCTGGACTCGCTGCACCTGTGCGCGCAGAGATCGCTTTGGACTCGCTTGGAGAAAACGGTCTCCGCGCGAGCAAGCCGCTGCTCTGCGCAGGGCCCCCCCCCCCCACTCACCGGCCCGTGCTCCCCACCTGCACCACCTTTCCAGCCTGCGCCCACCGCTGGCCCCTTTCAACTGGCCCCCTGTTGAAAAAGTTTGGGAACCCCTGGTTTAGGGGCTTGGACCGAGTACCCGATCATTACGTTAGGGAGGCTTCCAGAACATGCCTCCCCCACCTGGGTGCTTTACCTGTGCACGATGGGTAAAATCTCACTCAGTCGACATATCAAAAGGCACACCTGTGCAGGAGTTGCATTGCACACCTGTGACACCAGCCTGGAGGAGTAATGCTAGGTGTCTCCCTGCAAGGCCGAACCTGTGAGGGAACCCTGGTCCCCCAAAGCCGAGCATCCCCCGTCTTCTGGCTGGAGTTCGGCACAATCTATCGCTTCAACAGGTGGACCCTGCCCTCTTTCAGCAGAAACCACCAGGGAGGGATGCCTGCTCCCCGCTTTATGCACAACCAGCCCCCTGTCTGCCTCTGCACAGCCTGTTCTGGGGACCCTCTGAGCCAGCAGTGCCTCGTTCCCGGGGGATGAACCCCGAAGTCAGCGCTCTTCCATCAGCTTTGCCAACATTCTGGCTCATTCTGGGTGGACTGGTTTGCTTCCCTCTGAACAACCCTCTTCTGCGGACACCCGGCTCCCATCAGCAGGAAGTCAGGAATCTTTTCCTGATGTCTGGCTGAAATCTCCCTTCCTGCAGCTTGTCCTGTCCAACTATAAGTGATCCCATGGGCCAAATCTCACCACACTTTTTGGTCCAGTACCACCTCTTTCAGCCGAACTGTGCTCTGGCCTGCATCCTCTTCCATGGAGTCTATCCTGCAACTTAAGGCCATTATTCTGTGTCCTGCAGTCTGGGTTGGTTGTGAGGAGATCCTGCCCTGCTCGGTGTGCCAGCCTTTCAAGCGCTCAAAGAGGGCTGTCCTATCTCCCCTCAGTCTTCTCCTCTCAAGGTTAAACTTTTCACCGGGCAGCAGTTTACACACCCATCACAAACCCAACTGTCGATGTGGCTAATGGTTGAATATCCACCTACCACAAGTCCCCCACCCACTGGAGGTATATTCCTGGAATATGCTCAGAAGTTCTGTTCAGCTGGCACATGGCAATATGTTGCAGAACACCGATGCCCCTCCTGGCTTTCTATGCACATGCTGTTTTATTGGTTGTTCCTGGGCTTGCTTGGCTCAAAAACTGATTTATTTAATAGAAGGAGGTGGGGAAGACTTTAGAGCTTCAGCTTCCTTGCCCCATTGCTAAACTCAAATGGGTGCTTAACTGGTTTATGTGCTGTGTGTGTGTGTGTGTGTGTGCGCGCGTGCGCCTTGATGCTGACATGCTCCATCACTAGGGCTTGGTGAGATGATCAAGTCCCCTAACATGATGTTGGCCCTAGAAAATCCCTGTGCAGATAATCCGAATCAAGACAATAGTGCAAGGAGAGGCACGTGCCGCCCCAGTGCTGTTGCCTTAAGCATAGGTCCATGTCCGCAAGTGCTTTTTTCGTTGTTGCAAAAATTGGCCAGCATCTCCTGCAGCATGTCTGATTGTGACCTAACCTGGAAAGCTGAAGAGATGCTAGGATGGCTAGCTAGCTGGTGGGACTCCGCATGTGCCTGCCTTGAAGTGTTTTCAAGTGCTTTCAAGTGCTTGGCTGACTCCTGCTAAGGATGTGAGATGTACATGCAGCTTAGAAACATAGAAACATAGAAACAGAGTGAGTCAGAAGGGGTCTCCCAGGCCATTTAGTCTGACCCCTGGCACCAGCCAACTCTGCTCACAACATGCCCACCACGTCCATGTCCAGCCTATCCTTGAACACCCGTACTGATGGGGCCTCAACAACCTCTCGTGGATGCCCATTCTACACCCTGGGGGTCCCGACTGTCAGGAAGTGCTTCCTGGCATCTAAGTGGAACCTGGGTTCCCTGAGCTTTGCTCCGTTGGGGCACTTCCTGCCCTCCTTTGCAGGGGAGATCAGGTCTCTACCCACCTCTGCGTGGCATCCCTTCACATACCTGTATGTTGTGAACAGATCCCCTCTGAGTCTTCTCCAGGCTGAAGAGACCCAGTTCCCTCAGTCTTGCCTCATATGGCATCCCCTGCAAACCAGCCACCATCCTTGTGGCCCTACGCTGCACTGACTCCAACCTGGCTATATCCTTCCTGTAATGAGGGGCCCAGAACTGAGCACAATACTCCAGTTGCGGGCGCACGAGAGTCCTATAGAGTGGTAATAATACTTCTACCTGCTATGTTCTGTTCAGCCTAAAAGCTGTAAACAAGTTTTGCAGGCTTTGTTGCTGGACTTTTCTAGAAGATGCCTGTAATGAGATAACTGCGTGGAGTTGATTGCCAAGGGAATATACCTCTGTCCCATTAAAATTTGACTCCCTACCCTGAGGAATTCTTAACCTAAATAAGACTGAAGAAGAGCATTTAGTTACAGCTATTACTGTAAATCAGTAATACTGAGAGGTAGGCACATAGAGCTAGGATTTGAGATAATGCAGCTCCTGTCGGGAGCATAGAGAGTGACACCGACAGAAATCTTAGTCTAACGTAGCATGTTGTGAGCCGCCCCGAGGCTGTTGTGAGCCGCCCCGAGGCTTGTGGCAAGGGGCGGCCTATAAATTTCCAAATAAAATAAATAAATAAATAAATAAATAAATAAATAAATAAATAAATAAATGTATATGGTCTGGCCCAATGCCCTAAAGCAGCCCGTCTTTCAGTGATATGCCAGATATCCTAGCTTCATTCTCCAGCATCTTCAGCTAAAGGTTTTTGTCTGGGATCGTGGAGAGGTACCACCTTCTGGAAGATGGTAGTAAATCAATTATCTGACCTGCCAAAAGGGAGCTTTGACTTCCACAAGGCGAGGGGATGGTCGTTCTCTTTCTAAAAGGCTGGACAAGGCCACGGATGTGAATAAGGCTATCCTGAGCTGTTTTAGGCACTAGCCAATGCTACTGATGCTAGCAAAGGGCGTATTTGTTCTGCCTGTAATGTGTATCGGGTTGCCTATGGCTGCATCGGTAACCCTTGTTTCCGTAACGTGACAGAGGAGAGAGATCAGCAACTTTGATTACCTCATGTACCTGAACACCCTGGCTGGACGGACATACAGCGATCTCATGCAGTACCCGGTGTTTCCGTGGGTTCTTGCTGATTATCATTCCAAGGTGAGCCATTTCTGCGACAGCATCGGGGGGCTGCTGTGGACTGAAGACATTTTCCTTGTGCTGCTCTTGGGTTTCTTTGTCCAGATGTTCCAGTGACCAGTTTGCAGGATTTGGCTCCATGAATAAGGTCACCCTGTGTTTGTGTTTTAGACTCTAGACTTGACTAACCCCAGCACCTTCCGTGACCTTTCAAAGCCCATGGGAGCTCAGACAGAAGAAAGAAAAAACAAATTCATCCAGCGCTACAAAGAAGTGGAGAAGAGTGAAGGTAGGTGCCCCGTTGCTGGGTGCCTTCGATTCTGGGTCTTATTGACAGGGAGGTACCCAGCAAGAAAAGGGGCAAGCAGACCTCCAGTCTGCATCCAAGAAGCAGAACCCAGTTAGAAACTGGGCAGAATGAGGTATTGCTCCAGCCACATCCAAGCAGCAGGTGAAGGATGCTGAGCTGGGTTGGCCTTGCGGGCACCCTGCCCTTCAGCGGCCATTGGGCATTCTTGGTGTGGCTCCAAAGAGAGAGAGAGATAGAGAGAAGTCCTCATGCTATCCAGTGCCTGGGCTTCGGCAAAGACGCATTGGCTTCACTGCTCCTGGAGAGCCCTTGAAATGCCCATGCGCGTTATCTGGAAAATGCGGTGGATGATGACCTTGGAGAGTGCAGACCCCCCAGATGGATGGGGTGATCTTGCCAGGGAGACGGCAGGACCTTTGGAGAACTGCTGTGTGGCATCCTTGAAGAGTCCCTGAAAGGTGGCGCGCCTTAGTCTCCTCGAGGAGAAAGAACCAAGACTGGTAGCGCCATGCCACATGCCTGCTTTATGACATCAGCTTCCCTGACCTGGGGATCGTTTCTTGAGACACATGCCTTCAACATGGCCTCTCTCTGCTCAGTGCCCTCCAGAGGCCGGGTGCAGCAATGACCATGACTCTCAACCAGCATGGCCCGTCGTCAGGAACTGTGGATTTGTCGGGAACCCTGGGAGATGCGTTTAGTGCCATCCCCTTATTGGAGACAGGTGGCTGGGGTTGTAAATAGTCGTGCTAAAAAATACAGTATGTGCCAATTCAATTAAATTTTAAACATCTGTAAAACAAGCACAGTAGCCATTCCAAACAACAGTACTGGGGGGGGGGGGTAACACAATAATCTTCACATTGATAAATGCCTGACATTTAGTCCTGGGGACTTCATGTTTTAAATCTGTGGGAAATCTTTCCTTATTAGAGCCACAGAAATGAGGAAGCCAGCCCTGCCTTATGCGTTGAGATGGTTGTCATCAGCAACTCAAAGACTACCAAGGAGTCCCACATTAGGGGCCTTCAAAGAGGACCCGGACAGCCCCCTGAGTGGGAGGGTGTGACGTGGGGCCCTGCAACAGCAGGGGGTGGACCCGATGGCCTTCACGGCCCCTTCCAACTCTGCTCTTCTATGATTCTAAGGAACAGCAAGAATATTTCCATCATAAAACTATCATTCCACGGCACTAAAATGCTCAGGGCACGGCACATTCGGTCCATACTAATCTAATTCTGGCATCCCATCGCAGAATATTATGGGGGTGCAATGGGCAAATAGCCACTGTGTTGGGCGTCCGTTCAGTGGACCCAGCGCTGAGTACAGACAGCGAACACCTGGAGAGATGGCGAACTATGGCTCAGTGAAGGAGCGTTTGACCCGGAGAGACTCATTCCTGTAACAGGTACACATCTCACCTTGGCAGGTAACCTCTCGGCCCAGTGCCATTACTGCACGCACTACTCCTCATCGATGATAGTGGCATCGTACCTGGTCCGGATCGAGCCCTTCACCCAGACCTTCCGCTCCTTGCAGGTAGGCTGATGGCTTTTGTGGTTGCAGCTGTGACGGCGGACGGGCTGATCAAATGTCGTGTCGTTGAGCCATGTGGAGTCTTACCTTTTGGCCTTACCTTGGTTTCCTTGGACGATCCTGGTGGCAAAGGGGTGGGAGTGGTGAGGAGGGGCTCTGGGAATCCCACAAGGGTCACCCTTTGGAAACTTCAGGACCAAACGTCGGGTTCAGAGGTTATAATGAACCTGGAAGGGTGGAGTTCAGTGAACGCCATACAATCCCTGCCTCTTCACTGTCGAAAGTCCCCGCTTTTCATTTTGCACATCTGTTCATTCCACTTTCTCAGGATGTCTACTTTCTTCCAGTAGAAGTTAACTCTGCCTTCTTCTTTGCCTTAGAAATTGATGTCTTTCCAATCCTGTCTCGGTATTTTGGCACTGCATGTGTCAGATCTCTAGAGCACGTGTATGGTTGGGTCAGTTTCTCAAGTGCAGCATTTCTTACAGTTGGTCTTATTTCCAGATACTCTCCTTGCCTTTACTTGTAATTTATCTGAGTTCTTCTGAAAAGGACAGGAACAACTTGAGCACTTGCTCCAAACCCATTTGAGGCTCAATCTCAGCAGATGTCTTCCAATTTCCGCTCTCAAGGAGATTTTTGGTCCAGTTAGTCTTCCGGGAGGGGTCTGTTGTGGGTTGTCCTGTCATGTGAACAGACCCCTCCCTCCTTTTCAGTAACTCCTGGCTTGATGCCGAAACAAATGGAATTGTTGACTACATGCTGTCTCATGAAGACACACAAATGCACAACTAATGCTCCCTGCTACTGTCGGTTGCAAACAGAGAGGTCGCTGTGCCTGCCGCACAACATGTGTGGAATCAAAGCAGCACAGAACAGCAGAGTTGGAAGGGGCCAAGAAGTCCAGAGGGTCCAGCCCCCTGCTCGGAACAGGGCTCCCAGTGAAACCATCCCTCTCAGAGGGCTGCCCAGCTGCCTCTTGGATGCCTCCAGTGTGGGACAGCCCACCGCCTCCCCAGGTCAGGGGTTCCACTGCTGTACTGCTCTAACAGGAACTTTTTCTTGATGTCCAGCTGGAATTTGGCTTCCTGTAACTTGAGCCCAGGGACTGCAGGTGGTGCAGTGGTTTAAACCGCTGTGCTGCTGGGCTGGTTGATCGAAAGGTCGCCGGTTCGAATCTGCACACGGGGTGAGCTCCCGTGCGCCGTCCCAGCTCCTGCCAACCTTGCAGTTTGAAAGCGTGCAAATGCAAGTAGATAAAAAGGTGCCACTTCGGTGGGCAGGTAACAGCGTTCCATGCACCTCGGTGTTTAGCCATGCCGGCCACATGACCACAGAGACCGTCTGCGGACAAACGCCGGCTCCCTCGGCTAGGAAACGGAGATGAGCACCACCCCCTGGAGTCAGGCATGACTGGACTTAATGTCAAGGGGAAACCGTTACCTTTACCTTACCTTTTATTCCCAGATGATCAAGATGCTGAACCTGCGCTGTGTACAGCCTTTCAAGTCCCTGAAGGCTGTGATCATCTCTCCCCGCAGTCTTCTCTTCTCCAGGCTAATCCTGCCCAGCTCTTTTACCCCGCACCCCCGGGCTTTGTTTCCGGTCCCCGGATCACCTGGGTGATGTCCCTCCACTGAACCCTCCCCAGCTTGTCTGCATCTTGGAAAAGAGGCAGCGCTTATGTTTGCTGCTTTCTACTTCTCTTCTTCCTCTGTGCACAGGCAAGGCAGCGCCCAATCCGGCAAATACCAACCTCTTTGGATGCCTTCAGTTGGCACAACAATTCATGCCTGCGTGGATCAGGAAGCACTTTGCGACGAAGGGCTGAGACCCTTGGAGGGGCGGGTTCCCCACGTTGGCCGTGGAAAGGCCCCTGAATACGCTTCAGCAATTTATCCCAAAGGCAATGCTGTCGGTTATTGGAAGGACCCTGGATTCACACATCTTCCATGAAGCAGGAAGAGAAGAGCCAGAAGGGTGTTTTTGTGGGTTTACTAGCAGCCCATCAAGTTGTTCTGAACTTCCTTCCTTCCTTCCTTCCTTCCTTCCTTCCTTCCTTCCTTCCTTCCTTCCTTCCTTTTCTACTGTTTTTGCACTCTGAGAGAAAGAAAACTCACTAATTCTGATATAAATATATGCAAATACATTTATTAAT
The DNA here is from genome assembly GCA_023646645.1 of Varanus salvator macromaculatus. Lineage (NCBI taxonomy): Eukaryota > Metazoa > Chordata > Lepidosauria > Squamata > Varanidae > Varanus > Varanus salvator. Next base: position 3,766,944 of record JAIXND010000756.1, on the reverse strand, counting down.
ATAAGAAACACTGCAAATCAGTTATTGCTTCCTTTATAAATAATACAGGCTTACATTTTAAAAATATTACTTTCTCCAAAACACATTAGACAGCTGCAAAAAAATGACATTTTTTCTGGATGGTAATATCTTTAATCAGATTTGAGGCACTAACAACATTTCCTATGTAGATATTATTTTTATTTAATACAGATAACCTTTTTATTACAAATCACATTGTTTCTCTGGAGAGTGCCACCATCTCTCACAAAAGCTGCAAAGGCAGATGAAAAAGTGTCAGTCACCCACTCTGGGCACAGTGTGGTATGTATGCAGATGAAATGCGCATGGCTTGAAGCTGCCTCTGGGAGAGGCTCGTTAGCTGGCGGTCTCGGTCTCATATAACCTCCTTGTCCTCTGATATCCTCTTGTTTCAATTGAAATTTGACTTTGAGGGTTCTTGTCTGTTAATTATTAGTTTCTGAATGAGCTCCGGGACTGACTGCTGTTCATGTTGACAGTTTTGCAGCATCTTTAGCTTACTGCGGTGAAGCGTCAGATCTGCGCATGTGCTCCGAGGCTGCAGCGAAATGCTCCCCACGGCTGTTTTCGGAGGGCTGTAATGCGGGCTGGACAGAATCGGGGGCCAGGGGCTCGGGCGTTGCACCTGCACCTTCTGCTGTGGCTGCACCTATATGACCCGGAGGGAGGGCCATGGCCCTGGGAAGGGGGCAGCTGGCGTTCCCTGCCCAGCAGTGCCTCGTTCTCAGCCGAGGGCTGAGGGGAAGGAGCACGGCTTCCCCAGCAGCGCTGCTGTGCCTGCTGAGTGTCTGGCAGGACTCCTGCAAACTGGGAAGCGACAGCGTCATCCATGGCCCCTTCTGGCTATTCTGTGACTCCATTTCATCAGGAGTAGAGGCAGGGGATGCTCTGGGACTTCCTGGCCAAACTTCCATGGTTGCCTTTGAGACACTGGGACCCCGAGGACATGGGCGGACTCCTCGGGGACCAGACCCACCTCTGGCCCACCTTGCCCACCCCATCCGGGTCTCAGGGGGTGGGCAGTGCCTCACCTGGAGACGGAGGTTCTCACAGTTCCACAGGGACTGCGCTGAGGCCCTGACACTGTAAAGGGAGGGATACAAAGTTTTTAAAGAAATGAATGAATGAATGGAGACAGCTGTCCGTGGTGATTATTAATGTAGTAAAACAATTAATTCATTACAATTTATACATCCTGTTCTAGATCCAGTCTTTCATATCTTTTAACCGTGCTGGGAAAAATTTCAGACCACTTTCTGGTGGTGGGTGAGCAGAAGGCAAAGGTGATGAGAGCGGGGAGAGCCATTTAATTCCTGTCGGAGCTCAGTCTTCTCCCACAAGGGGGTGGTGTTTGGCCTGGGTCAGGTGCAACAGATTATACAACTGGATGAACCAGCAGAGTGAGGGGGCTCTTCCAAGTGCACTCCTTTTGCACCGGAGAGGGGAAGATCAAGAACCACTTTGTGGCTGAGATTCAACATGGGGTGGGTGTATGTGTTGGCTTTTGAGGATCGGCAAGATGTTCTGAGAGGCTGACTCTGTCCACAGCCGACTGGTGGCCCTTCTCTAATGCACAGATTCTGCCAACAGCCCAGCGTTTCAGAGCAACAGCTCCTGTGCTGCTGTGTAGTCCGCAAGGCTTGTTAGGAAAAGATTTCCTTCATCAGCTCTCAGTTGAAGCTAGTTCAGAGAGGAAATAAGGCAGCCTTTGGCCCAATCTAGACTTACAACAACATTAAGGTGGCTAAAGGAATGATGCCCCATCCACAAGCACTTGTACCATCTCAGTTGCCTTCCCCTGAGAGATACATTCAACCTGTGCCCATATTTAGTGAGAGTATCACAATATACTTTTAAAGTATTAGGCCGTATGTGATAGACCTCGCGTTGCCTGAAGCGACACTTCCAAGAAGCACAGGGGAGACGTGATCCAAGAAGATGAGGCAAGTGGGTCGCATTCAAAGCCTCAGTGGCTGATTTAACCGTGCCTTCTCGACCTGCTGGGGGAATAGGCACCGACTAATTTCTTCCCCGTGCATTTTCCTCCGTGGAGTTTCAGGCTGCATGCTGCAGTAAAAAATAACCACTGGGCAAGAGCCTCTCTGTTTACCCAGTTTGGCTCAGTTGCGCCTTAGCTGAGGTTTGTGTTCGGGAGAAAAAGCCCAACCACACGTAGCAGTGTCCCCGCTACCCACATCTTTCTCTGTGACAAGCCGTCTTGCAATTGCTTCTTCTTACTTCTTCTTCTTCTTTTTTTTTTGAATAAGTTTTATTCTTAATATACCTAACAAAAAGGAAACTAAAAAAATCATCAAACATCGAAAACATCAGACCTACTGGGTCAGCCCCGCCACATTTTTTCTTTTTATGTTAACTGTAAACATATTTAAGTCTCTGCGTAGTCCCGTTTCTCTAGCCAATGATAAAAAGAGTCCCAGGTTTGACAGAAGTCTGTATCCTCTTCCTCCTTCAGAGACAAAGTCAACCTGTCCATTTCCGCACAGTCCAAGATCTTTTTTAGAATCAGTTTGTGGGTAGGAGGCTCTTCAGTCTTCCAGTGTTGGGCAAATGCGATCCTGGCCGCAGTAGTTACATGTAGAGTCAAATACATGGCTTGTTTACCAACATCATCAGGTACAATGCCTCATAAGAAAACTTCAGGTTTAACTGTCAGAGGTTTTTGTAACATTTCCTGAAGCCATTTGTGTATTTTAATCCAATACTTTTTTGCCTTAACACAAGTCCACCACATATGATAAAAAGTACCCGGTTTGTATTTACATTTCCAACATCCATTTGACATATTTGGAAACATCTTAGCTAACCTATTTGGCAACAAATACCATCTATAAAACATTTTATACAGGTTTTCTTTGTATGAGGTTGCTAATGTTACTTTAATATTTCTTTCCCACAGCTTTTGCCATTTCTCTAGCTCAATATTATATCCAAAGTTTTGTGTCCACGTTATCATAGTTTCCTTAACCTCTTCATCTTCCATTCTCCCATCCAGGAGAAAGTTACACCATCTCTTAATCATTTTTTCATCTGATTTAAGAATCACGTGCTCAAATGCTGTTAGCTTCTTCTTCCTTCTTGATTAGCAGGACTTGGAGAGGCCCACGAGCAATCAGACCCAATTTTGTGTTTGCTTTCTTCTTTTTCTCTTGTCTCTTTCTTCCCACAGGGAGGCAGTTTTGATCTTGCAGACAGGATGTTCCACAGCGTGAAAAGCACGTGGGAGTCGGCCTCAAGAGATAACATGACGGATGTACGGGAACTCATCCCCGAATTCTTTTATTTCCCCGAATTCTTAACAAATTGCAACCAGTTTGAGTTTGGTAAGCATGAGTGCTGTGCTGAATTTTCACCTGCAAATCATTTCAGAGACAAAGCAATGATGAGGAAGTGGACGTGTTCTGTGAAGGGGAAACGAGACCCACGTCCTCATCTTCCCACCAGGCCCGATGGCAACCCACGCTGCTGCTCCTGTGCTGCCATTTCCCCAAAGGGTTTCTTTCCTACCTGATCAGAGATGGTGTTGCTCTCACTGCACCTGGTTGTCACCCAGTGGCACAGTGGCTGTTTCTGGGTACACACCGGAATGCAGATTTGGACCCGCACTGGTCAGCTTTTTCCCCGCACGCAGCTGGGCTCACATCAGCCTCATCCCTCGAATGCAGGGGGCTTGGAGGAGCGAACTGTCGGGGTGCCAGTGTGACTGGGCTGAAAAGGGCTTCTAACTGGACGTGAAAAAGCCGTGTTTTTAGGAGAATTGCTCAGCTACCCGAACGGAATTCCTTACTAAGCCTGGAGGGGTTTGGCCGTCGGTGCTTTCAAGAAAAAACAGCTTCCATTGTTCATCCCTGGCAAGACTCTGTTTGAGCTTATAGAACCAGTGCTGGGGAAAGGCCAAAGGGACTGCAATGCTTGGCCGTGCTCAGGCTGCTCCCACATGGAGCCTGCCCCAACATTTTGCCTCATGGGGATGATGCCAAGCCTTTCCGGACTTGTTCTTTTCCCTGCTTCTCCCGGGCTTAAGCCCGGGCGTCTGGTTCAGCTCTACCCGTCTCCACAGCAGCTTGGTTTGTCCTGCTGGCTCCTCATTGTGCTTTGAGGACATCCTCTCCATTGCCAGCCCTGGGGGAACATTAATCCAGATATACGACCCCACCCCGCAAACTTCATGCCACTTTGTTGGCATTGCACAGCTGCAGGAGCTGGGCGGGGGGATGTCTCCTTTGCGCCAGCCTTACTGTACCACACCAAACATCCCGGATGTGATGACCAGCTGTTTTTGTCACTTGCAGGAAGCCTGCAGGATGGGAGCTCCCTGGATGACGTGCAGCTGCCGCCCTGGGCAGAAGGAAACCCTCATAAATTCATTAGCATGCACAGACAGGTCAGAATGCGAAGGCCAGCTTTTGGGGGCATCACGGAGGCAGGAGGCAGCTCAAAAGCAGAATCCTCATGGATGGGTCCAGCTGTCACAAAGCTGGAGGTCCAGTGTCCTTGAGGCTTGCATTTTGGCCTGAACGTAGCGATGGGAAAGATCCAGGAGGAAAAAACCTTTACGGCTACCTTTTTGTACCTGCCGGGCACCTCGGGATCCCAGCTGATCCGCGATTGCACATGGCACACGATAATGCCACGATGCTCCGTAGCTAATCCGAGTTGCCTCGTTACTGCTGCTGCTAAGGGGAAATGCAGCCAAATTCTGAGTGAGGACACGGCTCCCTAAAGAGGGCTGCCACGCATCCAAGGAAACACCTTTTTGGCCTCCTCTTCCATTTGCTTCTTCTACTTCCAGCAGTGGAAACCTTTTCCCTTTCTGTTTGCCTCCCCCAAACCAGCCGTAATGCTCCTTGGATCTCGACATTTTAAAGTGGGGTTTTATTGTAGAGAAAGCTTCCTCGGATGCGATGCTTCACTCTGTTTTATTGTGCGACTGTCCCAAGACTTTGGTAGCAGATGGTATATAAAAGTTTTACACAAACAAACAAATAAAACAAAACATCCACTCTTAGGGAGAGTGGGGAATGTCAACTGAGTGCAGGGTGGCCGTGCCTAATAGTAAATTTTGAAGAACAGCGTTTAAACATCTATTGGAAAAACGTTAATAGGAAAAAGGTTTTATTTCTGAATTGATATACATGTGCAACACACGTGCACACACACAAAACTTATGAGCAGTAAAGTAATACAATAACTGGGGATAAACACATCCAAATAACTTAAATAAACTGCATCTCTCTTTTCTCCAGATCCCTTCCTAGCAAGAGCTGCAGCCCTGTTTTCTAGGCCTCTTTGATCCTTGATCCTTCCATCTCTACATTTCTGAGGTGGTGATACCTGGGGAGCGCTGTCCTTCTCAGCCAACCTGGAGGCTACTTTTGTGGCCACCAATCAGCTTTGGCCTAAACCACACGACTTCTGAAGTGTGCAGGTGTCCAGAGGTTCAAATTCCTGGTTAAACTCAACTGCAATGAATTTCTCTCATATCCTTGCCACTAATGGCATTTTCCAGGGATGGAAGGAAAAATGGGCAGAGCAGTGTGGCCCACACTCCTTTCCTCCCGTCTTTTCCTGCAACCTTTCCTGCTTCTGAAAACTTTGCTCTATGTCTGTCTCTACGGAAGCAGCCTTAAAGTTCTGCATTTCTCAAAAACAGCATTCGCTATCATAGTTATAATTTTATTTAGCTCTTACCATTTTTCACAGAAAGATGCTCATAGAAATATACAAAGGTGAGATAAAACATGAATGAACATACAATAAAAATAATTACAAAATAGCATTCCAAAGCCATTCAGTAGCAGCCATTATAATCGTAATAATTTTTAAAGCGCCAGTCCCAGGGCACTCACAGATTGGAGTAGGACGACCAAATGTCAGCGAGCTGATGGAGTTGTTGCCCGGACAACGGTTGTGACGGTTGTTGCCCGGATGCTCCCGGTTTGGAGGCTCGCAAGCTGCTGCAGGGCGATGGGGGTTGTGTCCTCAGTGTTTGTGTGGCAACTCAATAATCCGAACGTCTCCATGGCCAGTCCAGGAATGGGAGCCTCTTTGGGCTGGATGTCGTGCTAAGCAAGTCAGCCTGGGTGAATATGGACTGTTCGGTTTCAGGCCCTGGAGAGCGACCATGTCAGCACACATCTCCATCACTGGATAGATCTGATCTTTGGCTTCAAGCAACACGGTCCAGCCGCAGGGAAGGCCGTGAACATCTTCCACCCTTACTTCTATTGCGACCAAGCGCACCTGGACAAAGTGAACGACCCGCTCATCAAAAGCACCATCCTGGGATTCGTTAGCAACTTTGGACAGATCCCCAAGCAGGTACAGCGCAGGTGTGGGGAGCATCCAGCTGAGTACGAAAGAACGCTGAGTTGCCCAGTGCTGAATTCGTAGCCACTGTAATCCCGGAGGGTGATTTATCGGATCGCCCGGAAAAATGCAGCACGCGGACACTGGTTGAAGGATGTTGAGGGAGAAGCCGTGATGGGCCTCATCCTGCCCCTTCGCCAGCCCATGTCCTGGCTCCTTTGCGCACTTCTGTGCAGGTGCCCTGCATGAGTGCTGGGAGGGATCCTTCCAGGGAAGAGCACCTGTCAGGCCGCAGAGCAGACGCTTCCGGGGAACAGGCGTGGCCGAGCCGGGCAGGGTTGGCTGGCTGTCCCCCCACAGCGAAGGTGCCACTTCCCACCCGGCTCTGCTCAGCCGCTCCTGCTGTCCTTTTCTGCCCCCAGCTGCTTTGCTTGGGGGCCTTTATGGAAAGCTGGAGCCACCGGGCAAACCTGCATTCCTACATGCACATGGAGTGACTCGTTTCCGAGTTGAAAGAGCAATTGGAACTGGTTGTAGTCTTTGTTTATTTAGCTGCAAATTTTACGACTAGCATCAATGTCATCCTAGCTGCTATGAGAGAGCAGCACCGGGGCGACCAGAAGGGGTTTAGGGTTGTTGTCACTGGCTTTTCAGTGACGACACAAAACCTATCCATTTGTTTATGCCATTTTTGGGGGGGAAAGAATGGAGTGTGTTTGTTTTTGCTGCTATATAATTCTTCCAGTTAGATGGGATGTCTAAATATGGGTTTTGGATGTTGTTTTAATAGGGACCTTTTAGGGGTACCTCAAGATATTTTAAAAGAAGAAAACTGGTTTTTAATTACAACTAAAATAATACAACTGTTTTAAATGCACACAACTGATATTCCTGGATGTGTATATATACAATTTCAGGCGCCACATGGCCTGCCAGAGTGCGCATGTGCTTAAGATCAAAAGGAGAGCTGTGCATGATGTACCGCAGCGAGCGTCCCTTGTCTTTGATGGTTTCATGAGCTTCTGCTGTCATTCTTCGTACTCTGTTGCAGATCTTTACCAAGCCACACCCAGCCAGGAACGCTCCGGGGAAGCACTTGATGAGGAAGGACAATCTCCCCTTTCCGCATCCCACTGGCCATTTGCCTCCATCCCTCAGCAGCCTGCATCACCTGAAGTGCTCACCTGTTACTCTTAAAGGTATAGGCCAGGAACCTTCAGTCAAAAAGAGCATCAGGTGGGGGAGGCTTGAATGAAATCTTCCAGCTGTTCCTAAACCCCAGAGTGCATTCTGGAAACTTAAGGGCTTCCGAGACACAGAGGAGACATGGAAAACCTCACTGAGCAGAAGGGCCCGGAAGGGAGGGAGCTGCGACTGCTTTGCTCCAAGCGGAATTTGATGCTCCTTCAAATGCCTCCATCCCACACCACATAGGACCATCAGAACTGTGACTTGTGCTTGGGAATGGGTCTGCATTCGGTGCAGCTCTTTTAGCATTGAGATAGTATGGCCCTCATGTCCAGCCTTGTGGCAATTCTACATTCTCCTGGTAGTTTTCAAGCTGTCTCCAGAGTACTCCGTGTAACACCCTGCAGGAACTCCTCCTAGATGTGCCTAGAGCTTAGTTTACTCTGGTTAGGCTCTCCGACCCACTGGCACCACCATCACCATCGCATTGTGCTTATATCCCACCTCTCCTCCTCTTGCAAGGAACCTAAAGCAGCTTGCAAAGTTCTCCTCTTCCCTATTTCTCCTCCTCCCCAGCTTGCAAAGTTCTTCTCCACATGACAACCCATCATGGGTACAAGAACCCTTACAATGTCCCATGGGTTCTCATGGTGGCTTGTTGCCTTCAAACAAGCCACACTGAGGGAAACGATCCAAATTCATGTTGGGGTGTCGTGCTATTTTTTCTTTTTTCTTTTGCTATGGGGAGTGTTTACTGGATGAAATCCAGTGGGTTTATTTCTCCCTTCTTTTAAAGCAGGGGTCCTCAAACTTTTCCACCAGGGGGCCAGCTGAGAGCTGCTGGTGCTGGGCGCGGGCTGGAAAGGTGGTGCCGGCAGTGAGCGTGCGCGTGTGGGGGCGGAGGTGGTGCACGCAGGCATGCGCTGAGGTGGGGGCGGTACACGCGGCGAGGGGAGGCAAGGCATGGGCAGGGTGGGCATGCGCCGCAAGGCAGGCACACAAGGAAGCGGCTTGCGCGCTTCGAGATCGTTTTCTCCGAGCGAGCAAACCGCTGCCTCCCCATGTGCTGGGGGGGGGGGCTGCAGCGGGTCCAAATGAGCATGGCGGGCTGGATAAATGGGCATGATCCAGCCCCCGGGCCATAGTTTGAGGACCCATGTTTTAAAGCATTGTTCCAGAAGCAGAAACATCAAGACCGCTACCTTACTTTCTCCTTTGCAGAGGCACTGGGAGGACCCGTTGGGCACATCGTGTGCACTGAAAAGGGGGTTTTGGCTGCGGGAAAGAACAGCATTTTGCTCCCTCCATGCTGGACCAGAATGTTTTGCTGGGGATTTAACGATTTCACCTGCTGCCTGGCTAGCTCTGGACCAGACAAGGTAATGACTGGCGAATGCAGAGGAGCGTGCCGTGTTTTTGCATCGCGCCGGGGAAAAGCAGGTGCGGTTGGTGCAGCCCCTGGGCAGAGGAGCGATCCTCCCCTCCCGTTTGTCCCACCCTTACGCAGCCAAAATGGCGCCCTCTGCCCAGAAGAGGGAGGGAGATACCGCAAGCGCTGGGGACTGCGAAGGCTCCCAGAAGTGCCTCCTCCCAAGGCGCGTCAGCGAAGAAGCCCCGAAAGCACAACGTCCAGAAAGTTCATTCAGTCACTGTGCGGCTCTAAATCTCTGTTGCAGGGGAGAGAAAACCAGGATGGGATGGCATGGCATGGAATATCCTACGAAAAGGATATTGTAGGATTGACGCTCCAAAACGCAGCACTCCGGTGCAATCTTTTGCCGTGGGTCTCTTTTTAAAAAATAAATGAGAATCCAGAAATTCCCCAGTTCAAAGTTTGCCTCTGTCCTGTGTTGATTTAGGCAAACGTATTCACCCCCTCGCTCTTTCCCAGCAACAAGGGCGGTGATGATGCTGACCTATTTCACAGGGTTATTTTATGGGTAGCGCAAGTGATCCTGCCCTGGGATTGCTTGGCTCAGATTCAGATGTAGAGGGAAAGGGCTGATATGTCGGGAAAGGGTGATGGTAGGGAATCATAACAGCAAAAGTTAAAGGGTTGTTATGAAAAAAGCAACAGTGTTTCTCAGAGGCATTTGCAAAAGGAGAAATGATCTGTTTTAGATTTTACATTTATTTTCGAATGTTTTTCGGGGGGGGGCTGTAGAAAATTAATATTTGGAATCTTTGCAAAAGAAAATCTTTCTATGGTTTACTGCATGTACCACTGAAAAGATTGTGGTCTGGTTTCAGAACTGCACAGGTTTCCACAAGACCCAGGCTATTTACCCATTTCTGTTTCTTCTCCGTTGTTTGCTTCCACGGATGCTTCGGTGAGCAGAAGATGACCGTTTCTGAAGCCACGGTCGACTGGGCGGGCTGCCTCTGTGCCGTTTGTCCCGGGCCAACACTGCTCATCACCTCCGGGAGCAGTTCTGTCATATGTGCCTGGGAACTGTCCGTGGACAAGGACAGGCTGGCTTGCTTGAGCCTGAAGCAGGTAGAGCCTTCACCTCACGTTCGGAAGTCTTTGGGCAGGCGGGCGGGCCAGGAGCTGACAGCAGGCGGTCCCTGCCCAGCGATGTCCTGGGGGGCATTAAGAAAAGGTGCATGCCAAGCCCGAAAGCAAGGCCTCACATCCCTTCCTTGGCACAAAGTGCATCATACAATGGGAGGAAGCATTATGGCAGAGTGCCCTCCCCAGGGACTGGTGTCCGGGGGCACCTTGCTGCAGGGACCAGAGTCGGCACAGGCGCCTGGCAAGCAAAGGCATGTATCCCCAGCATCCAGGATTTTGTCTGGTCCCTCTTGGATGTCAGCTAAGAAGGTTGCTTTGCTCACATCCTGTGGAAGCGCATCCCATAATTTAAACCATGCACTTTGTGAAGAACGCCTTCCCTTTCTCTGTTCTGCATCGCCCGCTATTCAACTTCTTTGGGTGACCACAGATTTTAGAACTGTGAAAGAAGAGAAGCACCTCTTTACCTAGTCTCCCCCCTCTCGTGCCTAATTTCATATGCCTCTGCCATGCCTCCCCCCCACCCCATTCACACAACTACGCAGGCCCCAGCAAAGCAAACTTCCCTGGCAGGGGACCTGCCGCAGCCCCTTGGGCAGTTTGGTTGCCTTGCCCCTTTTCATTTCTGTGGGCCATGACCAAAACTGCGCATTATTCCCAGTGTCTTGACATAATGGCGCTGGCGGTCTTGTTTACAGCCCTCTTCCGCCATGGACTCTCCCCTTCTCATCAAATCTGTGCAGTGCACTGCAGTGTTTCAGGGCCAGCGATGGTGCGAGATTTCTAGAGAATGCTTGAGCGCATTGCTCCGAATCTTTAGAAAAAGTCAGTGCCACTCTCAATACTCAGCCGTACCAGAGCGGCGCATGCGCATGCTTTCCTGCTTTGACGGGATGGGGGCGATTCCTCTGCGGGGAGTTAGGACAAGTCCTCCAAGCCAATGCATGGCCGTGCATGGCTCTCCTTTTGCCACGGTGCAGCCCACCCTCCTAGCGAATGGCTGTGAGGGCAGGTCCGTGGGATCGTGTCTCGGGGCTCTGCAGCCCGGGCTCTTTGGCAGGGATGGGCCTCTCCCCTGCTCCCCGTCCTCCACTCCCCACCGTGCGTCCCTGTGAAGTGAAGGCGGCCCTGTGGCTTGCCGCTAACCGAGCGCTTCCTTCCGCCGCGGTCTCCGCCTGCTCTGTCCCCAGCTGCTGTTCGGCCACACGCGGCCCGTGACCTGCTTGGCCGCCTCGGCCTCCTACAGCATCCTCGTGAGCGGATCCGCCGACAGGTCCTGCCTCGTCTGGGACCTGAACCGGCTCACACGCATCACCCGGCTTCCTGCCCACAAGGCCTGTCTCTCGGCGGTCGCCATCAATGATTCAACGGTAAGGTGTTCATTTATCATCGTTCTCCTGACACGTCCATGAACATTTCATGACGAGTTAATGGGTGCCCTTCCCCGGGCGAAACCGTCCTGGGGCGCGACAGATCGATTTTCTCTTTTCGCAGCGTTTCTAATAGTACCCATAATGCTGAGAGAGGGCACTAAAAGCAGTCTCTGAGGCAAAGGAGCCGCGTGGAAGGCGGAGGCTGCAGGCCTGCTCGGCTTCGGAGTCCCGGTTGTGCGCAGCCTTTTGCGTGCAGTTCATTGTCTGGTTCCAGCGGAAGAAAGCCGAGGCCGCCTTCCCCAGCACAGGCAGCCGACCCTTAGAAGGGGAAAGGGGCATGTGGTCTTGTCTTGCTGGGCAGGGTTCGAGCTCATCCGGGGCCTCCAAACTGGCTTCACCACATCTGCGTGTTTAAATGCAGGCATCTTTTGCTTTGCCTGTTATGCAGGCATGCCTTTTAGAAGTGCGCGTTTTCCCCAGTGAAAGCAAGGGCATTCGTTCCCCTGCCCACTGAAAACGCGCTTTCCCTCCCGGAAAACGTGGGTCTGCACAAGGGGCCTTTTGGCAAACGAACCTGCGACTGGAACGCTCGCTTTCCGGGGAACGGTCAGGACGGGGAGCCATCGGGGGCGGAGGACTTTGGCGTCGTCTGAGCTGCACTTTCCCTGTGCCCTGTAGCGTTTCGCCCTCCTGGTGGCTTGAATGTGTTCCGATGGGGAAAATATTATGCAGGCAGGCAGGTAGACATATGCATCCCGCCGTTTTTCTCCTTGCAAGAAACCCAAGGCAGCAGCCATGGTCCTCATCTTCGCCATTTGGTTTTCACAACAACAACCCTGTGAGGTAGGCTGGGCTGAGAGTCTGCAACTGGCCCAAAGTCATCCAGCGAGCTTCATGGCTGAGCGGGGACGCGAACCCGAGTCCCAGGCCCAGCTGCCATGTGTGTCTGTGTGGACGACCACGAGAGGAGGACGCTGACCTGAAACTGGGAACCACCAGGCAGGAAATAGGTTAGGGGGCCCATTAGCATCCCCAAAATGGATGGTAGGCACCAAAAATGAGGACAAAAGGAGATGCTAATCTGCATTTCATATACGCTATTGTGTGCCAAATGTGTGTGTGTTTATGTGCTTGCTAATTTAAAAATTATTGTTACAGCTTAAACTTCACTGAAGGAAGCCAATAAATTTCCCATCCATATCATCCCAAATTTTTAATACTCATTCCCAGCCTGGCCAGGATCACGCAGATCTGTCCTCCTGCCCAGTTGATTTGCTCAGCGATGGTGGCCTTCCCCAGGCCTTGCACTCCCCACGTTCTCCGCATGCCTCTGCCGTGCCTCCGCTTGCTGGCTAAACAGTCCCAGATGTCATAATCTTTCCTCGCAGGGCAGCTGCTCCAGCTCCTGACCAATTTTTTCTCCTTTCCTGCACTGTTTCCAGCTCAACCAGGTCCTTTCAGGTGCAGGAACCGGACCCGCACCCACTATGCCAAGGATGTCCATGCAGCAGAATGCACGGGCGGTTCCCTTCCCGTCCCTTCCCAGATTTGCCCAGCACAGAATTTGCCTTTTCCACAGAAGTGGCACCCTGGGTGAACACTTGCTTCACCTCTGTAAGCCCTTGATGGGTCACTGCTAAGTCACGTCTCGTGAGAGAATATGAGAAGCCTGGATTTTTCCCCCAATGTGCATCGCTTTATGCTTCGTTACACCGCACTGCATTTGCCATTTGGCACCCATTCGTTGAGTTTGGACGGTCCTTTTGGAGCTTTTCACAATCCTCCTTTGTTTTGACCATCCTAAACAATCTGGTGCAATTGGCAAACTTGACCACCTCTGCACTCACTTCTAATTCCAGATCATTTATGGATCAGTTGAAATGCAGAGACCCCTAAATACAGAGCCTTTTGGAGTCCCATTGTTTACATCTCTCCCCTGGAAGGATTTTTCCCAACTTTCTGCTCTGTATTCTTTGACTAGTTACTGACCCATAAGATGATCTCTCCACTTTTTCAATGGCGGCCAAGTTAGCTCAGGATTCTTTGGTGAGCGACTCCTCAAAAGCCTTTTGGAAATCCAAATAAGCCATGTCTGCCAGATCACGCCTGCCCACGTGTTTACTGATGCTCTCAGAGAACTCTCAAACGTTTGGGAGAAAGGACTTGCCTTGTCGATTCTTTATCAGCTGGCCTTTTTCTTCTGCATGCTGAATAATTTTGCCTTGAATGCGTTCTGTCAATTTCCCTGAAAGGGGCATTAAGCGAATCATTCCCCAGGTCTCCCCATCTCTTTTTAAAAATGGGGCTGCAGTGGAAACTCTCAGTGTCTCAGATACAGAGCTTTGAAGGACTTGTTAGATATTTTTCTCAGAAGATCAGCGCTTCCACATTTGTGCTCTTTAAGAATCCTCAGGTGGACACCATCTGGGCCTAGTGATCTATTAGTTTTCAATCTGTCAAGCAGCTTTAGTGCAAAAATTCTGCCATTGTAGGAATTCTGCAGTTCTGCAGGAGATTCCAGATGATGACAACAAGTGCCATCTGGCCCTTCCTACACAGAGGCCATTGGCTAATGACGATCACTCTCAAGCGTGCTTCCTTCCACACTGCAACCGAAGACAAGCCCCAGCAGTATCCTCAGTTTGTGGTGGGCCACAAGGTCATCCCCACATGGTGACTGTGTGTGGGCATCTCCGTGCCAAGACCATCCGGCTCTATGCCTCTCTTGATGAGCAGCTGCTGTTTGCCTCTGCAAAGGAAGGGCGAGCTTGCGACTCTGCTGCTTTTCTCAGTCTGTTGGATGCCTCGGGCTTCCACATCCTCACTGTGAAATCTCCGCTCACATTGGTTCACTCTGTACAGTGCATTGGAGCAATGCTCAGCATGCAGTCTAGCGGTGTTTACCTCCCACAGGACAGACATCTGACCCTGCGCACCTTATATCAGGGATGCGCCAATGACCTTTATGACTCGGCACTTTATAGAACGACTGGCAACTATGAGCATGGTGCGTCCCTTAATGTATTTGAGCCCCTGCGCTGAGCAACAGCACTGGGTTCTTCACAAGCCCCTTCCAAAGAGGATGCTCCCTGGCCAGAGCTACAAATTCCAGGCAATGCCCGAGCTTTGCTCCACTGGTGCACAGGGGTTGTGCACCTCAGTGCAGGGATGCTGTTCCAGAAGCTGCCACCATCCCAAGTAGTAGCAACATGTACTTCTCAGATGGGTTGGAGCATCCGTTTTGGTCAACGCAAAGCACAAGGTGCGTTGGCTTCTGTGGAAGCATCGGATCCCATCAGCAAGTGTTTGGAAAGCTCTCAAAACTTGATCTTCAGGGTTGCAGGCAGGAAGTGGCAGGCACTACAGCGGGCATCCACTGTTTGAACAGCCCACGTTCTCCCAGGCTTCCCAAACAGCACCTGTCCTGTAGCAGGGGCATGCAACTCAGAGAGGCAACATCATTGCCGGCAAGGGCTGTGTCTTAGCAGATCTGCTCTGCAGAAATGCTCAAACCCCTTATGAGAGGTAACTGGGCTTGAAGGTGCGCCTCCCCCTTTCCCCCAGCGTTGGTGGGGAAGACTTTCTGCAGACCCTTTGCGAGACGGAGTCTGTTGGCAGAGAGCAGGCCTGGGTCGGGCCTCATCCAGGGACGCTCTCCTGTTCCGATGGCATTGCAGCCTCTCCTGTCCACCTCTGCTGTTTCCACGACTGACCAGAACATCGGCAAACATCGAAGTGGTCAATGTGAACTCATCATGCTGTTGCGACCATGACGAGCTTGGCTTTCGTCAGGCTTGCGGCGGCTGCGTTTGCCTGCAGCGGCTGCCTCGGTTCCCCCAGGACTGAGGCTGCCTTCCCCATCCAAATCCAGACAGTCTCCGCTAAGGCTTTCTGCAGTTCTAAGCGGAAGGCATTTTGCTGCTGTTTGCGAGTCTGATCCTCCAGCTTCGGGTCTTGGCACTGGCATGCTGCTCGCCCACTGGTGTGATGCACAGAGATCAGGATGCAGAAGCGGCTGCCTACCTCGGACCGCGGTTCTTCCTCTTGTGCATTCTCACAGCACAACTGCCACCCCGGCTCCGGGGCCATCTTTAGCATAGTCTGTCTCGGTAGCCGTGTGTCCATTGGGAAAAATGCACCAGTGCAGACACCGTGCGTTCCCTTGGGATCATGGCAGTATATAGGGGGGCTAAAGGGAACAGGTGGGAGCCCACTGGGAACATATGTGCTCAGGTGGGGTGGGGGATCAAACCTGCAGGTGTGAATGCAGAGATGGCCCCCCAAAGAAGCAGTTGCAGGTAAGCAACCTGCTCTTATACCACAGCCCAAAACAGGGTCGGTAGAGCCAAGGAGCCGGGATTGTGTCCCTGGAGGGTGCCGTGTTGCACGGGAGGCAGGCTGCTGCTGTGCACTGGCCCACTCCTGCTCTCCTTCTGAGGGACAGTGGTTCTCCCAGGGGTTTCCTCGTTCCATGCCCCCTTTCAGGCTGAAGAAGCTGCGGATGCTGCCTCGAAACTTCCTGCAAACAGATGCTTAACCCCTGAGGTGTCACACCTGTTTGGACCCAGGATCGGCCACGATTCGAATTTCTGGGTGGCCTATACACTGGGTTGTACGGTTGTGGCAAGGATGTCGCCCGGCATCGTCACACGCTCTGCAGTGATGCCCCGCAATCTGTTTCAGGGTGACATTGCCTCGTGTGCCGGCGGGACCCTCTACCTGTGGAACATCAATGGGCAGCCCTGGCCGAGGTCTGCGCCACCCTCAGCGCCGGAGTCCACATTTCGTGCTGCTGTTTCAGCCAAGTGAAGGACTGGGATGTGCGGAGCCTCGTGGTCACCGGAGACACCGCTGGCAACGTGCAGGTCGCCTCTCGGGGACTTTGGGGGGAATTGCTGCTTCTGGGAACACAAAGCACAACGCAGAGTCACTCAGCTGCCCAAGAGAACACGGGGGCAGTGCTGGACAAGGGCAAGCTGTGTGCTTCCTGAAGGCAGCCCATAATCTTTCCTTCAAGTTATTTTTCCTCCCGTGTGTGGAAGATGTGGGTGACTGACATTTGAGCGGAGAACCGGAGGAAAGGCGGTGTTCCTTTCCTTCTTTACAGGTGCTTGCTCACATGCTCAATTTTTGGCAGGGAAATACATATACAGCCATGAATCTGTATATATTTTCCTGTCAAAAAACAGATGTGGAGGTTTGCAAGATGTGGAGTTTCAAAAAAAGTCTTTCTCTTGGCAATGAAGAGAAGCCTATGCAAACGCAGCGGGTGAGGCCGTCCTCACAGTCTTCATTGATTTAGCAGCTGGAGAGTTGGGGAAATGAGGACAAGGCGGAGGAGCTGGGGGCTAAGGGCAGGACAATGCAGATGCCGAGGCTCTTTCTGCAACGTGGGGAGTCGGCATTCCCTTCCACAAGCAAGGATCCCTCGTGGATTTGCTTTTCCTGGGCAGCTCTCTGTCTGAAGTGAGCACAGAGTTACCAAATAGTCCATTTGCAGGCCCCTCAGCCGGGGTCCCTGGGTGGGACCTCCCACCCTTTGCCAGCAGACGCCCACCAGGAGAGCGCCGGGGCAGGTCTTCCCATTTGGGCCATTCGGTGAGATGCAGGTGATGCCGATTCAGCCCATTGAATCTGCTCGCCAGCGCACCTTCCCCCGAGGAGCCCTGACCAGCAGGCAGCTCTGCTCCTCTGGGCTTTCAGGCCCCTGACCACTCGCCGGGGGACCATTGGAGACTGCGCGCTCTGGAGCCAGGGGGCAGGGGACTCAGGCGGGGGCTGGTCCAGCCCAGAGTGCGGGATCCATCCCAAAGATCCTGCAATGCCAGCCTGGTGGGCTTTCTCCCAAGGCAGGAGCTCTTCCCTGCCAGTTCCAGCATTGAGGGTCTCATTCTGCCTCCTTTGGTACCCTGCCCTAGTTATGTTGGGTGGGGCAAAGGCCAGGCATGGCATAGGATTTTTCGTCACACCTATTTATATGGGTTTTTTAAAACATTATTGGTAGAATACAGCTATTCTTACCATTACACATCTGATACATTAAGCCAGTCTTCAGGTGTCCATCAGATGTTTCAGCAACAAATCTCATCATCCCCAGTGGTTAAGGATGATAAGAGTTGCAGCAGAAATATCTGGAGGGCACCGAATTGAGGGAAGCCGTCTTAAACTATAGCAAACTATATAAACTAAAACAAAAGCTCTCCATAAAATCAAGTCCAAATTGCATTTAATTGTCATGATTTCATAACAGACCATTACTATGTTTTTAGCTGTTCTCTCCTGCCATCGTTCAGATACCTGCCCATCTCGAGTGCTTGCATGTTTCTGACTAGCCAATATTTTAATCAGGAGAACAAGGCTGTTTCCTCGCCACCGTTTCCCAAACTATTGTTTTTAATCATTTGAAGATTTGATTAAACTATTAAAACCTGCATGATCAATTATGTTTATTTAATTTGGCAGCAGCCCTACATTGAATCTGCTTCCTCCTGTTTCAGGTCTGGTTGTCTGCAAATAATTTGCCTGCTTGCCAGGACGAGGATTTGGAACGTCAGGCAGACGCGGGTAAGGACAGCAGCTTGTCTCCAGGGGCCGGTCCCTTCATTATTTGGCTGGTGTTTCTGAACGGGACCCTCATTGCTGGTTCTTGCTTTGGCCGCCTGGGGTGGAGCTGCCGTCAGAAACACTGCAGTGGGAACAGACAGCGCCTCCTTTCTTCAAAACTTGGGGACACTGGAGAATGCATGTTATACTGGTGGCCCTGTGTCTCCTCTTATCATTTATTGTTTGTTTGTTTGTTATCAGAATTTATTTACTGCAACCTATAGCCCAATTCAGGATGCTCTGGGCGGTGTATTTGATGTGACCTATAAAGAGAGTAGGGCAGATTGGTGGCCCCCCATCTTTGGAATGGCCTGTTTTGGCCCACGTGGCACCAAATTTGCCATCTTTTCGGCTTCAGGTTATGACAGCCCTCTATGTAGAGACCTTTAAAGACACCCTGGTCATTCAGGGACCGCACACCATTATCCAGGTGCCTTTCTTTTATTCTCACCAGGTCTTTTCATTCTCTTTTTATTATCTTTCAAATGGTACGTTATTTTAAATTAATTTGCAATTCTTGTTAATCTTTTTATCTATTGCATTTTATTTTTTTATACTTTGTTGTAAACCACCCAGAAGGCTTTGGCTATGTCCAGTACAGAAATGTTGTTGTTATTATTAATTATAATAATATTAATTAACAACAACAACAACAACAACACATCCATCCAGTTGGCCTTCTCAGGAGTTGAGCACAACCTGCAGAATCCCATTCCATTCCAAGTTCTAACTGTTGGGTAATGGCAAAAATGAGGGACTGTATTTTTGCGAATCATTCAAAATATTAATAGGCAACAGAGAGAGAGAAAGTATGGGTGCAGTCACATTTCAATAGGGCTGAGACAGGAAATTATCTGCGCTTGGCATTGAATGGAATAGAACTGGAAACCTGCCAAGACTCCCCGCAGCCAGTAGGGGGCTCCCTGAGCCAAGGTTTCTTCTGTTCTGCTCTTGTCCATTGTGTTGAGCAAAGACCAATGTAGTTGAGCTCAGTGAAAACCCCGACACTTAACATCCGTGGGTAAACCGTAGCAGAGTGACTCTTCTTTGTCTAACAAATCCAGCAGCTGTGGACACTCTATTTTGGCATTCATGAATATTTTTAAAAATCATGCACACTTCTGCCTGCTCACAATGCTTTGCAAATTGCTTTCGTGTAAGAGCCATTACGCAAGGCCTAAACAGCATTTTTGTGTTTCATTTTGAGAGACCGCGTTTGTATACATTACCCATGTAACTACATAGCAGCATCATGCATGTATTAATGGAAGAGATATTCCGCACGTGCATACGTACCAGCTCAGCATCTTTTGGTACCGACCTGAATTTATCCTAGTTTCCGATGGAACGCACAGTTCTCTGTTTGCTTTTCGGCATCCAGCTATTCCCCTGTCTCTTTTGCAACATTATGAGAAAATACTATTAATCGAAAATGTGATCATTGCAAAGACTGAAACAACAATGATTGAGTTACATTTTTTTCACTGTGTTCTTGGCATTTAATTATTGGTTGTATTATGAGCAGATTTAGATAAGTTGATAATACCAGGACTTCATGTAATTTGTTTTAACTGGGCAATTATGGGCTGCATTATATCCTGGCAGCAAGGTATTCTGGGGCATGTTATTAAGCACTGAGACAGTAAACACTGATGAACAATTTTGCTGAACTAGGCATGCAATTTAGAAAGCAATAATACACAAATCCAATTTAGCCCGCAATTGATACAGCCACACGTCAGCACGGGGAACTATCCTAGCCTGCAAATTCAATTGGGACGGGGCTTCCTGGCCATGGCACAGGCCAGGATTAAATATATTCATCAACTAACAAGTGGCAGATTATATATAACTGCATTTGTCGCCACCTAACTTCTCACACCAAAAATCGAGGTTGGCAACATTTTCCAACTTTTCTTTAACCACACCACAGGCACGAAAGGGGGAAAACCATTTGTTCTCTCACGAGAGCTGGACCTCAACATGGCTTCTTCAGAGAGACGGAGCAAAACCATGCCAGCAATCACGGCTTTGGCGGTATCCAGGTAATCATTTCTATGGCAGCATTGTAGGTGGCCACTAGAGGGCGCAGTGGCAGGAAACGTAGAGCCCCCTGTGGTTTCGTTGTGTGAGATGCCAGCTTCTTCCTACTGTTTTACTAGCAAAAGTGGGTTTGTGTGGGTCACAGGGGCTGACTAGCACGAGACGATGAAAACCCTCCCATTTTTGGAGCTGAGCAGATCCAGAGCCATTCCTGCTCTTTGCGACTGGCCATAATGCCCTGCCTCGGCCCCTCGTGTTGCCAGACCCCTTCATGTGGTACGGCATAACTGAGACTGGCTGATTATTAGTCTGCAGGGAAATGCATGTGACATTGTTCCGCCTTTGCTGTGTGCAGGCCTTCCATTGAGTGTGCATTTCAGATCCCTGCAGCAATATCATTTTCCCAATGTGTGTATTACTTTTGCACTAGGAAAACAAAGGTCATTTCTCAGCGCATCCCATTGTTATTGAAACTTAAGACGTTCAAAGCAGTTCTGCTAGTTTTGCATTTTTCTGGCAGACTAATCCTTCTGATAACTGGGCCTCAACCCCTTTAGGGCTTTGTTTGCTAGTACTGGCCCTTTGAACCAGGCCTGGACTTCAATGGGCAGCCGGTGGGGCTGGCTGAGGACCGCATAGTATGTTCGCATGAGCCAGCCCTACTAACGGTCTGGCTGCCCTGTTCTGGCTTAGCTGAACTTGGCAGTCAGCACAGAGAAATGGCTTGCAAAGAGAGGCTTGCTCACTTGCAGGCAACACAATGGGCTGGTGGGCTAGTCAGGGACCACATCAAAAGCCCCCGTGCAAACACCAAGCAAGGGACCTCTCCGTCCCCGTCAATAGCCACGAGGAGTGGGTTGAGCCACATACGTTCTTGTTGTAACCTGCCATCAAGTTGCCTCCAACTTATGGTGGACCTACGGATGGATGCCCAGCAAAAGTCTTCTCCTGCTCTTCGTTTCTTTCTTGGTCTATCCAGAATGCTATGTACCCAGTGGAAGGGGGAGAGATGTCCAGATCTGGGTGTTTGATCCCCCCATCCTGAATTTCCATAATTCCAAATTGGGCCAGTGAAAGTTTACTCAAGAGTAACTCAATAACACCTACACAGCTAATTTTGCTAGGATTTTTTTTCAAGCTGCCAAAAGCCGGGAAAGGAAAAGAAGAGAATCCAGGTGCTCGAGGGGGAGGGGATGGGGGGCTTTTATTTTTAAAGTCCTGAAAACTGCTGGTGACGGAGGACAGAGGCGTGGAGAAGGGAATATCCTGCCCTAGCAGGCATAACAGAAGGTTGTGGGGAAGCAGCAACGGTTTGGCTTCGCATAGCGCTCGCAAAAGCCTTTGCTGGTGGTGCTTCGACAGGGATGGGAAGCTGGCAGAGCTGCCAAGAGGAAATGGCGGACATGCCGATTTTGCAACGCATCTTGACTAAGGGGGCGTTCTCCCACCCCTTCAACAAAACCTGACTGTTTTTTGGAGGGAGAACTTGGGGAAAGCCAAAGTGGACCGTAGACAGAAACTTAAACCAGAAAATGGTAACCCACCACACCAGCTGGACTCAGTGCACATCCCGAAATCAAAGAGGGTTTAAAAGGGGGCAGGGGCGCTTTGCTAGACATTCACGTTATACCAGGATATAGCCTTCCACTCTGAAAGTGCAGTGCCCTTATCTAAAGGATCTCAGAAGACTTGTGTTCCTGCTTCCCTATTCCCCCATGTTTTTTTGCTATGGAAATCAAGTATTTTCAATAACTTGAGAAGTTTAGATTCAGCAATTAAACAGAGGGAAGTTTTACTTTTAATAATGAACTGATAACTTTCCTCTCCTTACGCAGATGTAGCTTAATCACAGGGGACACGAGTTAGAGAAGGAGAGGAAAGATTCTTGGATCATTTGGAGTAGGGAAATTGCGTCAGGAGCTGAAGAGAAATGAATAGTTCTCCTTTTGTGGTTAAGAACACAAAAATGATCAGGAAAATAAATTAAATTTTTGTTAACATGATTTTTCTATATGATTTCAAACTTATGATTTGTACATCAATACATTAAATGACAAAGATCTTTTTTTTTTAGCAAGTATGGATTCAAGAATTGGATTCTTTTCCAGAAGGAGAAATATTAATTGGGAACATTTTAATGGAATTATTAATCCACATTATTAGTCCATTATTAGGACCACCAAAATATTTATGCAAACTAAAGAATCCAGTGGGAGTGAGAACGAAAGAGGTTAAAGCCTTAAAAAATCAGACAAAAGAGTTAGAAAAATGTCATAAGAGGATCTGTTCAGCTAACATTTATAGAAGCTTAAAGACAGTACGGAAACCACCAGAATCAAATGATGTAAGGCAATTTTTGAGGTTTCTTAGGTAAGAACATTTGAAAAAGCAAATAAGGCTGATAGGTTATTGGCACACATTTTGTAAAAGGAGAAGCACATATTAATTAATCCAATTAAAACTACCCAGGGATAGTCAGTTATCATCTCAGAAATTGCAAATTAATATGATTATGAGAAACTTTATGACATGGAAAGTCCATCAATTATGCCACCTTACAATGGGCTCAAGTTTTTTTGGAGTCTGAAGGAAAGCAATGTGCCAGGTCCAGCTCTGCTTCCAGGGAGAGTGATGGAGTTGCTTACGATGCTCTCATGTTCTCCACCAGCTGGAATGGATGGTCAGCACAGCCTGCTGCTCTGAGCAAGAGGCCAGACAAAGGCAGGTGGGGCTGAGAAAAATGCTTTTGTCAGGTCTTAGTTACAGGTCTGCAGAAGGTCCTCTTGCTAGTGCCATATTTCCTTAGGTCTGTCTTGCAGCTGTTCAGTACGAGGTGTGATTGTTGTAGCCTCTACTTCATAAAACTTTGCCCCCATTGATGGAAGGTTTGTTCCAGCAACGCTGGATACTTGCAGATGAAGACACTGAAAACATTGCGGGTCATACTAGCTTTCCCAGAGTTTTTATCAGCCATTGCACAATGAATTTATATTTTCTTGTTTTGTTGGGTTTCAGCTGATGCATAGCTTAGAAAGTTAAGCAGCTTATAGCTAGTTTAAGGAAACAGAGACACATCTGGATGCTGCCAAGTCTGTTACTCTTAAAGGTGTTCTTTCTATCATTTCCCCACAAGGAATTATTCCAGAATCCTGGCCGGCAATGAGCATGGACAGATCTACTGTTGGTCCATTGACGAGTAACAGGAAGAAGCGTCATCTGGGCCTTATTGGCCTTATATATACACGGTTCCAAGGAACACAGGAAATGATGTAACTGCATGAATCTCAGAGGATTTTGATGTAATTCCAAGTGATGACATAGAATAAATTGTTTATGGGTGGGTCTTTGGTAGCACCTGGATTTAAACACTCAGTGTGAGCTGCAGCTGGGTGCAATTTTTGGCTGCCCTTTTCTCGTCTTTTGTGGGGAGGGGAGAGTTGGGAAAGCAAACTTCCTGCAGCTGGGAGGCGGAAGAGTGTGCGCTAGTCTAGTCTATTCTAGGTGTGGCAGGTTCACTTGGCACTTCCCTTACTTAACTTCAGAAGGTAAGTGCTATTATGAGCAGGCGTGAAACTTCTTTTAAATGCCTGAACGGCAATCAGAACTTCGTGCCCACCTTGTAAAGTTGTAAGTGCCAGGCAGCAATTCACAGACGCCAAGCAAAGTTCAGCAAAGTTCAGTCACCATAGGCCTGTTGGCACGGCATACTAAGAGCGCAAGGTTCATACCTGGGCCATAGACTCTTCCATATTTTTATTAATGACTTGGAGGAAGCAGTGAGTGGCAGGAATGCTCATCAGATCTGTAGGTGACACAGAGCTTGAGTGGAATAGTGAATGTCTTCGAAGACGGGAGGGAACACAGTGCTCTGGAAAGGCTGGAAAACCAGCTGGGAAATATTGCAATTTAACAGAGACAAGAGCAGAGTTTAGGGAAAGGAAATTAAATGCACGGGTATAAGACGGGGGATACCTGGTCTGGCCGTAGTACTTGTGGAAAGCATCTTGGAGTTGTTGTGGTTGCAAGATGGTTTTGTGATGTGGCTGTTAAAAAGGCAAATTGCATCAATTTTAGGTTGCATCAATAGAATTATAGTTTCTTAACCACCAGAAGTAATAATTTCACTCTTTTCTCTGCATTGTTCAGTCAGCACCTCAAATATTTTGTCCAGCTTTGGACACCGTGAATTTAAGATCCAGAGTTCTGAGAAGGAAACAAAGATGATCCGGGGACTTAGAAATGAGGTCCTGGGAGGAAAGGTGGAAAGCCTTGAGAAAAGAAAACTGAGCAGGGCTAGGATAGCGTTTTCCGAGTACCTGAAGAGTTGTCATGCAGAAGAAGGTTGCAAAGGTCCTCTCTGTCCTCCAATACAAAATAATGGGCTTAAGTTACAGAAACAAACATTTTGGTTAAGCATTGCAAAAAATGTTCATACTCAGAGTAGGCAGGTAATAGAACCATTTTCCTACGGAGGTGGCAAACTCTCCATCACTGGAGGTATTTAAGCAAAGAATGGACAGCCGTCCGTCAGGAAAAATGGGGTGCAGTTTGACCTGATAGTCCAAAGGGTCCCTTCCACACCCAGGATTCTGCAGGAATTTCTAAGTGCCTTGGATAAATGGTATCCGACATTCACTCCTGTATGGGACTGGGAAAGATTCTGAATTTCCCCTGAATGCTCCCAGTATATGAATTGTTTTTCATTTTTGTACTAGAGAAAATAAATTTCTTTCCATGGCTGACTCAAAGTTGTGTGCTTTATTCCTGAACTTTAGGTCCACCTAAACTTCAAATGCATATATAGGAAACAACACAATCGCTTCTGCTAGGGAAGCAAATGGCCCCAGAAGTCTCAGAAAAACTCCCTCCCAA
The DNA here is from genome assembly GCA_023646645.1 of Varanus salvator macromaculatus. Lineage (NCBI taxonomy): Eukaryota > Metazoa > Chordata > Lepidosauria > Squamata > Varanidae > Varanus > Varanus salvator. Next base: position 3,742,002 of record JAIXND010000756.1, on the reverse strand, counting down.
TTCTTCCCCTGCCCCTGTGGATCACTGCCCAGAGAGCTGCTGCTCTCTCTCTCTCTCTCTCTCTCTCTCTCTCTCTCTCTCTCTCTCTCTCACACGCACACACAACTGTTCATTCCCTCATTTCCTAAAAATTCTCTCTGAGCCCCCTAATGTAGGGGATTACCCACCCCAGATGCCTTCCTTTTACGAGTTTATTCTTCACGGTGTATTTTTGGCTGGTTTTCGTTTTTTGGGCCGCCTTTGATGAGGTTGGTATGGTTCTGCATTGTTTTTATTTATTTATTTTATTATTTATTTATTTATTTGATTTATATCCTGCCTTTTTCCTACAAAGGGCTCAAGGCAGCTTACATCTCCTCCTCCATCTTATCCCCACAACAACAACCCTGTGAGGTAGGTTGGGCTGAGAGCCTGTGACTGGCCCAAAGTCACCCAGTTGGCTCCATGGCCGAGCGGGGACTCGAACCCGGATCCTCTGAGTCCCAGTCCCAGGCTCTTCACCACTACACCAGTGGCCCAGAGCATTGGCTGATATAGAAATGAAGTAGTAGCAGTGGCAGTAATAGTAAAAATGGAACTAGATCCAAGAGTAAATATGCTGCTCATGTTAGCCATGGATGAAAAGCAGTCCATGGAAGGCATTTCATCGTGATCCATCAACATGGCCCACAGATGTGTTGTCTTTGATTTGCCCAACATAGTCCGGCACGTCTAAGGAACGGCCCCAATCCCCCCGGTCCTTAGCACATCGTGTATCCTGGACAGTGGATATGTTTAGTACTGCAGGAATTGGCATGATTCCTTGGTCAGTCCCTCCCCCCCATCCATCCCCCCCCCCCCAAGGTGTACACACAGTTCCTGACTGGGATGTATTGATGGACTACTCTCCCCGTCAATGTCTGGAGGGTCTCACATGCGCCACCCCAACCCTGGAGCAATGTGTTGCTTCATCTGTTTTGAGCCACGCATTTTGTTGCCAAGAACCTCATTTACTTTCCCACCAGCCCCAAGGGGCATGGCGTGGGCCTTGCATTTTGATGTCCCATTACTGAGAGTGCAGGATCTTGGCATCAGGTCTACAAATAATTATCTGCTCTCCCCTCCCCTCGCCCCCAGCAACACCTGAACACCATAGGATTGCACCCATAGACTGCAATCCCTTGCCAACCCACCTGGAAGTAAACCCCATGGAATCAAGTGGGAATGAATTCTGGGCAGACCTAGATAGTAGACAGTCCTCGGAGTGGGATGCTGCAACATGGTGTCCTGCAACAGCAGCGGGCTGGACTCCATGGCCTCCACGGCCCCTTCCGACTCTTCTATTCCAGGTTTCTATGTGTGTTACTCTGTACGTGCGAAATGCTCGGCTGCAGTGGGAATGGAAGTTTGTTCAGGATATCGGATTAATACCTGGACCATTTCAGGGTAAGACATGAGCTCGGGATCCTTCAATGGAGTTGATGGCAGAAGGTTCTGACCAGAGAAAGGTATTCTTAATTCACAGATTTCTAGCTTAGAGGGCTTTAAAGGGGAATTAGACAAATTCTTGGCTACAGGAAATCTCTCGGTTCAGCGTCAATTTGCCTCTGAGTATTAGGGTGCTGAGGAGCCATTCTTGGAAACAAGATGCTGGCCTGAATGGAAATAGAAATGAGAAAACTAATCTAAAAAGGCTCTTATGGTGGAACTCTAGGCGCATGTCCTCTTTTATGATTACAAATAATCATAATAAATACAATGAGATGTTCATGGGTCTGGATCTTTCTTAATTTCCTTTACAAAATGCTTACTAGGCACAAGGAGAAATTACACTTACAGATTAGCATAATACTGCCATTTTGAAATACAAATTTAAGTGTGTTTGCGTGCTTCGATTTTGGCAAATTTCGGTAATCTTACTCAGCTGTCATTCCTGAGTGACAAACGGATTCAGATCCACGGCATCCCCACATTACTGCTGTTCACTCTTGGCCAAGGCATTTCAGCTGCTGTTCCTGTGCCGAACAGAGCCAAGCTCCCCTCTTTTCCCACAAGGTCTCCCCTCTCTGATTCCGTCAATGCAGTTCTTCAACAGTCATCTGTGCTGATCTTTTTGCTTCCTCTCTGGAGCTCAGTGAGGCCTGGCTGAGGTTCAGCTCCATTGGTGAGCAGGTTCTCCCCAGTATCATAGACCTGTAAGGTTGGAAGGGGCCTGGAAGGCCGTCAGGTCCAAACCCCGACTGTTGCAAGTCCCCAATTCACATCATCCCACTCATCCAATTTCTTTTTGGGGGTCTCTTTGACCCCTCCAGGCAACTGGTACACAGTTGTCTTGCTCTGACAGTGAAGAAGCTTTTCCTGATGTCCAGCCTGAATTTGGGTGGTCGCAGCTTGAATGGATTATTCCTTGTCCTACACTCTGGCATCATGAGAAGAGGTCTTGGCCTTCCTCTTTGTGGCAGCCTTTGAGGTCCTTATAGAGGGATATCATGTCCCCCCTCAGTCTTGCCTTCCCTTCCCTTCCTTCCCTTCCCTTCCCAAGGCTGAGCATGCCCAGTTCTCTCAGTCTCTCCTCCTCCGGCAGCTTTTCCAATATCTCCCCCACTCCACTATTCCGCCTTCCCTTCCAGGTTGCACAGCCGAAGAGGCACAATCAGGCATGGATCGGCCCTGCCTCCTCCAAGGGAGCCGGCCCGTGGTGTTCCAGAGCTGCGCAAGGACCGCCTTGCCTGGGCCCTGCGCTTCCGTCCTGCGAGGCGAATGCAGAGGGGCTGCCGCGAGGTCTCCCCGCACAATCTGCTCCGTGTGTCAGGGCCGGAGCTGTGATGAGTGGGAGTGAGGCCGGTGGAAATCTACTCAAGCCTGGCTAATTGTTCCAAATAGAACGGCTCACTAGAGTGGAAAATAGTCTCCATTCATCTAACTGAAGAAGATAATGACCTTTTAAATAACAGGAGCAATTTTATCTCAATACCGCAATTACTGTGAGCTCTCAAAATGTCAAAGTGCTGGGCACTTTCAAAATAACTTAATTTAGACATTTATAGCTCTTAGACACTGCTAGTTTCTTATCTAACCTAATTATGGGTTGTTCAGGAAATGGCGAAGCATCCCAATTAATGTTATTTTTTATAGTGATACATAGGCATGGCCTTTGGCTCTCTTCCCATTCTGAACTGTATGCTCTGCTCACAGGCATTTGCTTTCGCTCCCTTCTCACAGAGAACGCTGTCTTTTCCGCACCGCCATGGAGGGACTGCCGTCCTCCCCGGAGCAGGATCGCGCTCGGCCCACCACGGCAGTGGAGAGGATTGGAGTGGCAAGGCGGGGAAACTTCTCACGTGTGCACATGTGGTGGGGCTGGCGGGCCCTGTGCCTGCCGGGAAATGCTGCACAGAAGCCGGAGAACCTTGGCGGAGGGGAGGTGGCAGGCCGCACGCATCCTGCATGGTGCGTTGCATGCAGGGGCTGCTGGGCAGCCGCTTTTGCCCACCAAAGAACACCTGGAAGAAACCTGCAGGCCTTGCGTTGCAGCTGCAGGAGGAAAGCTGCTCAGCTGACAAGCAGTAGCCGTAAGGGATTCCTGGATGCAGGTATTCATTGGTTTCATTTTCAGGTGCTCTCTGGGCAGTTTATTCAGTCTGTAAGAACTCATGATAAAGATACAGTAACAATATAAAATCAGAAAAAATCAGGTGTTTAAAGCAGCTAAAAACTGACAATAAAAACTGACAATAGCAAGGAAAAACAAAGGATGACTCTGTGACAATGGGACTCTTTCCTTTTCTTCTTTGAGCACAGGCTCACGTAAAAGGGCTGATTCTCCTGTGTGCAGACAAGGTGCTTGCGCTCAAGAATCTGTGGAATGAGGATGAACGGGGAGCGCCCCGTTGATGCTCCGGGACGGGACCTTACGAAGCGCCTGGGCGTTCCTGCGTCGCTGCAGAGCATCTCTCGCTACCAGCAGCTGGGGTCACATTGGCACCAGGCGAGGATTCCAGCCGCTGCCCTGAAGGCTTCTGGTCCCCATGTGGGACTCAGATGCATTCCTAGGGGGTGGAGAAGGTGTGCGACTGCAGGCCGGGGTTATCCTCAGAAGCACGACCCTCCAGCAAGGAAAAGATGTCCGGGAGGAAAAGACGGTTGTCCATGTGCTGGGAGATGTCCCACCTTTGCCACATCCCGCAAGGAAGTTCTCCTGCTCCTCTGCTGACCTGCGGTGCCCCCGAACCTACCTGCAAAGGCATCCCAGGAGTTGGTGGTGAAGTGAAGCGGGAGGCTCGCCACTTTGCATGACTGCCCCATCGCCACGCTGGCCCACTCCTCCGTCTGAGGAGAGTCTCACGCTGCACAGCTTCTTGCCACATGCGGCAAGGAAGAGGCTGTTAAGAAAGCGCATGGCTCGCTCGCGGGATTTCCACAGAGAGCGGCAGAAAGCCACCCGACCCTGTCACAATCCGCCCCTTTTGACCACGTGGCTTGCAAGTCCTGCTTAAGCAGACACCTTAACAAAGTAGAATGCCGGCTGGCTGCCAGTCGGAATAACAGCCACCCCGAGGACAACGTTACAATTATTAAATAACTAAGGAAGCAGCCTCTGCTTGTAATGCCGCCACAACGGTGAAATGAGCCAGCCGCAGTGGCAGTAAAGGGTAAGCGTTCCCACTTCCCTGGATCTCTGGACAGGCGCTCTCCCCCTCCCGCTGAGCCCCCCACCCCCCGGACCTGCCCAAGCTAATGTGATTTACTCCTGTTTGCTGATGGTGATAAAGTTTAATGTGGAGGAACAAACCGTACTTAGTCCAAGGTGTATAAAGCCCAATCTCTCTCTCTCCATCGTTGGACACACAACATTAACATTAACAACGTGATGGGGAGAAGCTAATGGGGCTGCACTCGTGTCCCTCTCGGTAGCGGGCTGGCGATGACCAATGGCAGCAGAAGGATGCGTGGAAATGTCCTGAGTAAGCAACTTTGCGAGGGGCTGGGTTGCCCTGGAAGGTGCCTGCCTCGAAATGGAAGCTGACTCTCCTGGGCAGTGCGTTACTCCAGGAGGAGGTGCCTCCTCAGGCGTCCTGACATCCCCTCTTTCCCTAGACGTGGGACTGCATTCAGAAAGCAGCAGCACTATTTAAGAAATGGAACAGCAACCGCCAACAACCAGCAATTGATAGGAGGAATGAAGCACTGTCCAGCAAGTGTCATCCCAAAATGCACTCATTCCTTGCGCAAAGCCGTGGCCAAGTGCCGGTCATGTCGCATGATTGCGCATAGGAAGCTGGCTGCACCTGAAGCCCTCCACGTTTCAGAGCACGAGTCTGCCCCACCTTGGAAGCTCCGAGAACCTCTCATGGTATGTCTAAATATTCCTTGGGAGGTTTGGGCCTAGGTCCACAAGAAGGCATTGATAGGACTATGCCAAGCAGGTGTGTAACAATTATCAACCGCTACAGAAGGCCATGACAGGTCACCTGCTTCTGGGGGCATTCCCCACAAAAACATGCACGAAGCCCCTTATGCTGAGCCTGAAGACACACCTGGGCAAATATCCCCTCCAGCAAGAAGGTGAGAGCAGGTGAGTGCAGCAGGTGGAGGCGGCCAGGGTGGGAGACCCCGCTAGCTTCCTGCTACCAAACAATTTGGTCTTCCAGTAAGTCATCCCAATCGTAGGCATAAAGACCAGAGCAGTTACAAAGCTGGTAGAGGTGTAGCAGCCATCCTGTTTGCTGCACAGTCCAAGGTGAGACTCGCTGCCTGCAGGACCGTCGAGTCCCAGTTCGTCCTCACGGGCCCGTCTCTGTGACGGCGCTCTTAGCCCGGCTGAAGTGCAGACGCATCGCAGCACCTCAAACAACTCCAGAAGGCCACTGCTGTAGGTCACGCCAACCTCTGCAGAGCTCAGCGCCAAGTGGAGAAAGAGCGGGAGAAACACCCTGGGCCACCCCAGCCTGCAACTCCAGTATCAGGAAGGAAGACAGAGCTGGAACTGCATGCCGCCCCTCATGGTGTGCGCAATTTGCAGGCAGTCTCAGAGCAGCTCTCTCTCCACCTAGAACTACCCCGTTTCTTCTGCGCTCTCGTGGAATTGGAGGGCTGGTAAGAATGTTTAGACATCCAAATCAAAACATATTTTTGTGGGTTTACAGAAGTAACCAAAACAGCTTAAAGAGTTCAGGCAAGATGACTGAACTGGCATGTCTTTTATTTGGGTGAGTTCAGCCATCAGACGAGACATAAATGAAAATACACATGTCACAACAACTTTAACAGAACTACTCTTTACAATATTTCCTCCAGATGAAACGTGTCATTGTGGCTTCGTCTCAGGAATGCAGCCGATGCCTGTGAGCTAATCCCGCCTGTTTTGGAATGGAATTTCAAATCCGGATGGATCCACACCTAAATGGCCAGGAGAGGGGCTGCACCAGGGGCTGAGCCAGCGCAACGCCACACAACTCCCATCAGCTGCAGAGCGAAGCCATTCATGGAATACGCGTACAAGCCGTGAGAATGGCCCTTTGTGCGTGTAACTCTGCAAACAAGCAAACATGTGAGAAGACTTGGCCGTGTTGGAATGGTGGCAGCGTACAGTTGGGTCACCCTAAATTAGATCTGGGAATTCACATTGACAGATTCCAGGTTTAAAAGAAAAGGCCCAACAAAGGAATATGTTATGCTTGCTCCTCCAGATGGATCCCTGAGAATCATAGTTCTCTTATCTTAGAAAACAAGGGTTTAGTTGCCAAGATCCAGTGGAAACGACCTCCGAGGAGGAACAGGATGTTGCTTGCTGATCTCCCATGTCAGAATCACAGATGAGGGCACTTGAAGCTGCCGGTAATAGGCGGCCGAAAAAGTTGCAACATACAGCAAATGTTTAGCAGGGTCTGGTTGGGTGTGCACATGCCATGCATGGGGACCCCCCCCCCCCAGGAGCGCAAGGAACACACGAGCCCGGTGCCGGGCCGGCGGGGACACTCCTGCAGCTCCCGTGCATGGGAGCAGCCGCGTATCACACGCCGAGGGCCATGCTGCTGCGTGACCAGAAGCATGTTCCAGCATCCAGTGCGAACATGGAAGGAAACGTGGGGGACACCTCTGAGAGCAGGTTTCCCAAGGGATCTGCTTGGGATACTTGGCCAGTTGTCAATCTACTCCTGATACGAACAGCAATTCTCCAAGAATCAGAAATCCCTCCTCATGTCAAAAGCTGCACATACATGGAGTGACAAGGCGTGGAGTGACTTCCCAAAATCCCTCCATTTGAGGCAAGGGGGCCGAACTTTTCCTCCATTTCCAGAGGAGAGTTCTTCCTCTTGTCCAGTCAGATTGGCCTAGTGAAATCAGAATGTGGGAGATGAAAGTGTGGGGAGAATTGAAAAACAGGATTCAGGAAAAAGCGAGGAGACTCTATGCAGCCATGTGCTCAAGTCACAGAGCATCAGGAGCACATGGCATTTTCCAGTTATAAAATGGCTCCCACAAGGGATGTCCGTGGGCTTGGCTAATGTTGCAAGACAAAAGAAGATTCCTGGAAACAAGCAAAAAGGGAAACGGATGCAAGGGAGGCTGCTGAGAAGGTTCCGACGTGATGGCATGATGCAGACCGAGAAGAGCCTCTAGCGTGAAGGTGGGCACCTGCCACCTTTCAGGAGAAGACCACACTAGCTGTGACCACGAGAGCTGAGGGCATTACAGATCTGGTCAGCTAAGAAGGAAGATCTAAGAGCTGTGAGAAATCACTTGAAGGAAGGAGGGATAATCCTGCAGCTTTCTGAACGTAGAGGGTTTTGTGCATCCTGTCTGGAACATGAAGAGCATAGAGGTTGTGCCAAACAACCAGTTTCAGCTGTCTCACAATGGCGCTTTGGAGGGGAAAGGAGCCCCAGGTGGCTCGGTGGTGCCATTCCCCTTCCCTCCCACAAAAACCCACTGACTGTCTCTCCCGAGGTTGTTCTGCAGCCTCAGAGAAACCACCAGTGAAGTTCTTCTACCCAGGCTGGAGGAGAAGGGGGCCTGAGCAACCTCCCCTTCCAAGGTCAGAGTGATATTCTGGCAACCTTGATAGCCTCTGGCAGATTGCTCTGTCCATTGTGTTAATGATGGTTGCCCTCCTCCCCTTCCCTCTTCTCCCCCCCTCTCCCGCCCATTCTCTTTGCTTCCCTGTGATATCATAAGCTTACTTTTTCATGGAAATTTCTGCTGCCTTTCAACCCTGTGTTGGATGCATTGCCCTGGGCCAAGGTACCCCAAGTGACAAAGCTGGTAAAAGAAAGTCCTGTGTAAGTTCTTGGAGAAATCTTCCTACATGCAGACTATATGAAACTAAACTTCTGAACACCATTCTGGTCCAGTTAAGAAGCCAGAGTGTGGTTTCTGAGCATGGTGTGCTTTTCTGACAATACGTTTAAAAAAATGCATTTAACATTAAAAGAAAAGTGGTTGAAACAGAGGATTTCAGAGAGCAGGCAGAACAGCCTCTCCTGCTGGGGTCTGTGCAGATTCCACTGAAGAACAATTTTAAAAATGTATAAAAACAGCATAGGATTAGAATAATACAAAGGACATTTGTGCGACATTTTATAAATAAACAGCACAGGAAGAATTAAATATGCTCCAGGATCCTGGACCCGCACTACATCTTACTCTCCTCAAAGAGAATCTGTGCGTAGACCGTCATAGTGGGAACGCCTTTGGCATCCTCGTGAGGCTTGATGAGTTCCAGTTCAGCATAGGTTAAACTCTCATCCGCGATCTTCGGCTGCAAAACACAATCGGAAAAGTGTGTCCATTCAGTTAAAATTATTGGATGATTTGGCAATGAGTAAAAGATCTGGCAACAGCAAAATGAATCACAGACCCAAAGAGGAACATAGTAAAACAATGAAACAGAACATTGTGTTTTTGAAGCTCAGTGGATTAAGTGTTTCCATTGTGGTGCGTGGCATTCAATGGTCGTTGTTGGTCATTTTGATCTTTCAGTACATCTTCGGGGGGGGGGGGATCTAGAACGTCCTGCATTGTTTCTGGTTTGAGTCCCAAACCCAATGACGCTACGTGAGTTCCATTTACTTTTTCTCTGCTATTTTTCATTCCACCAAATGTATCTGCTAAAAGGACCCCCAAAACAGCTTCTCTCCTTACAAGGCATATCCCTGGATGATTTCCCGAAACCTGAAATAACCTCGGCTCACGAACTTAATCCGTTCCACGACTCTGGTTGTGACCCAAATTGGTTGTGACCCAAGTCAAATTTCCCCATAAGGTTCAATGTAAATAAGGTTAATCTGTTCTGTAACTATTTTTTTTAATCAGACATTTTGAAACAAAGTGACAAAGAACAACCAAGTGACAAAGCACTGTACCGTACAGTGGGGAACACTAACCTAGGTGCGGGGGAGGTTATTGTTTTGAGAGAGAGTCCCCCTCCATAAGGACACTGGGAAGATCTCTTTCAGGGATCTCCTCTCTTCTTTGTCTCTTAGCTGCAGGGTCAATTTTGGGGAAAAATCTGTCTGAGTCACTTGTTTTTTCCTGCGCTCCGTAACCCTCCGGAAACGAGAGGCCACGTTATCGTTCATCAGATTCAACACTCCGTTCGTTACAGTTCTGTTGGGGTGGTGCTTCTCAAAGAAACCCTGGCATGGCTGCGCTCCAGCAGGAAAGACGGGTGCAATCGCGGCCATCTTCTCCTCCCGCCCCCCGCCCACACACACACAAACACAACTGCCATCGTGGCCATCTCCCCCCTCGGGGGGTGGGGAGATGGCTGCGATCGTGCTGGTTGCGGTGGGGGGGGATGCCTGCGATCTTGGTCTCCACCCAAAGCGGAGTTTGCGACCCAAGTCAAAATTTTCATGAAATGTTTGTTTGTGACCCGATTTGGTCGTGAGCTGAGGTGTCACTGCTTTGCCTTCAGTCCTGATTTTAGGGCTGACGCACATATGCAAAGCAATCCCTTAATGAGGCACAGCTGGATGTCTGTGTTGAAATCTGGGGATGTGAGAGGTCAGTTAGGCAACCGTTATTTATACTGGCTCATTTAACACATGTAAATAATTATTACAGTCCATGAGTTAACTGGAGCACTCCTATTCTGAGCAACAGCCATTCTTTAAATTTTGGATGCTTGAAAGCTTCCATTTCTCTCACCTCCAGAATTCTTTTCCTCTTAAATAAACAGCTCTGTTCTCCGGGGTTTCTGAGAATTGCGTGTTCTTAATTCAACCATGTTTTCTGAATCTCCCACCGCCAAGGACAAACCCTTGTTCAGACCTCCAAACTTTTGCCCCTGTTCTCACTGAGGTGGCAACAGGCATGTACAAGAATTTCATTTCCCTCCGTTTAAGGCCAAAATTCGCCCTATTCACACTCCTGAATGTGAGTGAATTTCAGGCGAATTTCAGATTCCAGGCGAATCTGGAATACTCATTCCCAAAATGAAAAAGTTTAAACATGCAAATTTTCATTTTTCATTCATATTTTCATTTCTTCGGACACACTCTTTCAAAAAGGAAAAGAACGTGCGCTCAGTTGTGTCCTTTCTCGTTTGGGAACAGGGCTGAAGCTCTGCTTAGCGAACTCGGCGAGCCTGAGCCCGGCCGATTTCCCATCCGGAGGTGGCACTTCTGTGCCTGCGAGCTTCCAGGTCAGACTGTGGGCAGGTGTCTGTTTCCTCTGGAGCGAGGAGCCTTCTCCAGGTGCCAAGAAGGTGAGCCTGCAACGCTTCTCCTTGTCTTCCTCCATGCACCTTTTTGTGCATGGAGTAACACAGAATCATGTAAGCCTCTCCATGTCGAAGCAGTATGGCTAAGACACGATGCGCAAAGGGCCCTGCGTGTAAGGGAGGGCTTCATGACGTGATCACTGGGACCCTGAAGTTCACTCAGAAGAGCAGGCCCACCTGGCTCCCCCCATTTACTGGTACCTTCCATGTGCACCAAACCAAACCGGACACATTTCCTTCCCTTCCCTCCTTAGTTATATTTCTCATTCCAATCCCATCCCCAAACATCATGACTCCTACAATGGCCCTGGAACACCCAGCTCATGTAAATTTTAGAGCTGAGATTTATGAAATCACATTGTCCAGGTGTATTATTATATTATCTGGAAATTGCATTGTTTTCTTGGGTAGATTATCTTTTTATTCCTACTTTATTCTATTAAGTTTGGATATGAAAAATAACACTCGATTCTTCCAATACAGGTCACCGGGCAGCATTGGCTGATGTGTTACTTTCATACATTTTTATGATGTTCCTATAGTAAACATAATTTAATAAAGCCAAAACACACTAAATAAATAATTGCATCTAGAAAAGCAATAAAAGCAAATAAAATTAGTACTTTCATAAGTGGAAAAGGTACTTCAATTACTGCTACAAGCAACGGCGCACCATAAAATGTGTAGAATAATTTCCCTTATGCATATTTCCAGTATGTAATAATTTGATTGAAAATATGAGGAAACACACAGGAGGTTCAAAATTGTAGAGCACATACAGTTCTCAGCTATGTGTAATAACTGCACATAGAAGATATAGCTTTACAAAGTCCTTTTGCCAGAAAGAAATCAGAGGAAAGGGCGTATTTTTCGAGTTTGATAACTGAAAACAGCTTCTAAGAAAAAGGAGGAAAACTTTCTCAGCGCATCGCTGGTATGCTTTCCAGAAGGACATCATATCCGTGCTCTAAACCTTCATCTAAAATGAAAAGAACACATTGCCGGGTGTGGCCAGACGCTGCTGGGGCTTTGCACAAAATCTGTTGTGGCGGCTTTAGACACCCTGCATCCTACTGCAGAGTAAAAAGATGTGGGGCAGGTGTGGCGAACTGGAACCATCATGTCCGTCAGCATCCGTGCCCTGCAAGTGCTGCAGCCACGGGATGAGCGCTGGGCCAACGGGACAACGGGCGGAATCGCTGCTTTTGCCACCCTCCACGAGGAGGCTGTCCAACAGGCCTGCGGCAGTCTCCCCCCAGCCAGGGTCCCCGCCCCTCTGCTCCACTCCTCACGGGGCCTCAGTTGCGCCTCCACTGCCCCCAAAGCCTTTCCCAGTTTCCATGTTTTGAACTACAGGGGCAGCTGATGGCCTTTAGTGTGCTTCCACTGAGCTTTCATTGGAGGCCTCACTGATGGGTCCCTTGCTCGTGCTCCCCTTGACACAGGAAGTAGTTCTCCAATACTGCCTCCGCCAGGGAAGAGGCAACTTGGAGAGAGCAGCAGGCAGGGCCTCCCTCTCAGTGCATCCGGTCACCTTCTTTCCTGGACTAAACTGATGGAGCTGGGAGGATCGCCTGCAGCGGAGGTCTGGGGACAGAGCTGGTGATGGCCTCACAAGGAGCCCCGGTGGCCTCTTGCGGCTGCAGGCGAAAAGTGGGGATGTCAGCAGGGCTATTCCGCCATCTGCACGCACAGCAAACTTGATGCCTTTTTGCACAAGGACTGAAGGTGTGCCGTGATCAACGTTCTCCTTGCACTATATTCCTGGAAGTGACTTTTCATGATCGACGAGTCCTGCTCGCACAACATTGGTTAGGTAGAGAGATGTCATTAATCGTGACTCAAGATGCAGTGGAGCTTAGCACTGGGAAGTTCTGGGACTGGGAACCTGAGGCCCTTCTTGCCAGTGGGGAGTGTGGCTTCAGGTACGTCCAGCTGCAAGGTAAGGTGCCACGTCACACCTGGGATCAGTGCCTCAGAGAGCAGGATGCAGAGAACAAGAAGGTTCTGGGCAGGAAGAAGGCAGTATCTCACCCAACATGAGATGTTGAACCAAGGAGAAGGAGCTGGGACACCCAAATCCACGTCAGCTGGATTGAAGGTTTAGAAGGAGCAAGCTTTTATGGTGCTACTTACCAGAAGAACTTTCCTCTGTGGCTTCAGAAGCTTCGGCTTGGAGAAAGTGTTGGACACCGGTGCTATAAAAGTAAGAACAAAACAGTGGAGAAATGTTTCCAGTTTCTACGAAGTGGGTTGCTTCTAGGACAGGCATCAGCATTCACGGCCAATCAGCCAAAATAATGGAAAAAGGAGGTTTGGTTGGTTTCCATATTCAGAACCGTCTGTGGTCAAGAACGCACTGCCTCGGCTGGTGACTGATGTCATCTGCTGTGGTAGCAGGATTTTTCCAACCACAGCCCTGAGCAGAAGTAACTTGCCATGTTCATACAGAGCACAAAGCAACTTCTACACAACTCGCTTCAATGAGCAGACTAATCTCAGGAGTACCACATGGCAGCTCAGCAGGCCTGCTCCGGGTCCATCCAGGGATCATCTGTGGGCAGAAGCTTCCATGGACACATTCTGAGTGAGGCAAGGAACACCCCCTACACCAGGGGTCGGCAACCCGCAGCTCCGGAGCCGCACGTGGCTCTTGAACCCCTCTGCTGCGGCTCCGCCGCTCAAAACACGCGCCAGCACGGCCGCTGATCTGCGACAGGCGCCGATTTACTGAGCTTTCATGATTTACTGAGCTTTTTCCCCCATAGGCCAACCATGGATAAATCGAAGAAAAAAGTTTCTGAAGAAAACTGAACATTTAATGGTACGTGGGTAGATTCATTTGCTTTTACTGCTGATGAACTTATGGGGTTTGCTGTTTAATGCATGGAGCCCTTTAGCACTGACTTTGACTCTGCAGGAAGCTGTTCTCCTATTCAAAATATATGAAAGATGTCCTACTAATTTATAATGTAAGACTAAAAATAACCATTTTTAGTGACTGAACAAGAGCTGCAGCTAAATCATAATGAAGATACAGATCTACTTCCTTGTTTTAAGAATATTCTTATAAAAATTCCAGCCACATTATTGCATTGGGAGAGGGATGTTTTCACCAGACTATTATTCATATTTGTTGTATTGCAGAAACTCTACTTACTGTATGAAAGTATCAATTAGTCCTTTTTTTATTCAGGTTGACAGCTGACTGCACCCTCCAGTACCCGTGATAAAAGGGTGAGGGCACACAGAAGCAGATGGCATTTTTGGTTTGCTGCAGGTGGATAATTTAAGTTCGGTTTTTTATTTCATAAATACGAGGAGGACTCAAATAGGCACTGAGTATTTTAGCTGAAAGTAACCTTCAACCCAGGGTCTTTTTTTCAGAGTTCAAAATGTTTTTGTTGCATGCAGAAATAAAATTCGTTTTCTCTGTAGCAGTTCATTGATTTCATAAATGCAACACACTACCGCTTTTTTATACATAGAATAATGGTAAAAAACGATATATGCAGGGTTACCTTCATTTTAGACGTCAAAAGGGTTTTGTGGCTCCCGGTGTTTTCTTTTCTGTGGGAAACGGGTCCAAACGGCTCTTTGAGTGTTAAGGGTCGCCGACCCCTGGGCTACACAAACCGGTGCCGTGCCCGTCATCCTTCTGCCTGACCTAGCTATTAGTGGAGTCTTCCTTAAAAAGCAAGGAAGTCCTGTCTGTTCTTTGGGACAGGAAGACGTGCTCGATTTACCAGTCAGCTGACAAATGGCTCATCGGCATGACTAATGTTCCTTGAAGAGGACTCCATGCATGCGCTTCCGGAGGTGAGCGCGGCCCAGATGCTCTGAGCCAAGCCTGTGACGCTCTACAACTGCTCCCTCACGAGGACTAGCACAGTAGTAGAAAGACTTGTGTGCGATCTCTTCCATCTCAAGGTCATAGCAAGTGTTCCTTTCTGGCTACATACAAGGGGTCTTCAAGGAGTTTCTGCACTTTTTAATAAGATTCTCAAAAACGAATTACATCACTTTCCCACGTGTTCGCCTTCCTTTGCGAGAGCATTTTCCCAGCGTTGGACCAAACCAGCGTCTTTCTAGAACCGGGCTCAGGGGTCAACAGGAAAGAGGCGATGCCCTCCGTGCCCTGCCCTTGGCTGGAGCTCCTTCGCAGATACGGAGGAGCAATGCAGGAGTGCTCATCCATGTGGCACGGAAGGAGAAAATGGGAAAAATGGCACCCATTTCTTCCATGGGTCATTCATTAAGAAGCCATTTAAATAGGAATGCATGAGCTCGGAATCGACATGGATAGATGTGCTTCGTTCCATCTTGCCTGCGGATGTAATAGTTTTTGCCGAACGCTGCCTGTGCAAGCGACGGCCAAGCCAGCAGTTACAGGAAGCGATGGGAGGAAAGGAGACGCTCAGCGATGCTGCGGCGGGGGCGCTCCTGAAACTTTGGGATTGTTCATCGGAACTGTATGCCCAGGGATGCCTGGGTCCTCTCTCCGAAACAGGAGCACAGGACACTGGAGCTCGAGCCCCAGTTGGGTCCTCCTGGGGAACTGGTCCAGTCTTCCAGACTGGCCACCCCTCCTTTCTTAGCGGCCTTCCTGACCTGTGGGATGGAGGAAAGGCTGCATAGCCTCAGAGCAACGCTCCATAACCAGCCTAAGAGATCCATAGGCTTGCAGGTGAGATGTTCCTCAACCCCAGGCCTTCTTCCCTTCCTCAGGTGGGCAGTGATATTTGGGAAGGAAGCATGGGCGAGGTATCCTTGTAGATGTAAAATATATATTCAAAGGACACCACCGCTCCTACAGCGGTTTTTGATTTTGTGCTCCGTGACAATATCACGGCTACAAGAATGGGCAGAATGTACCTGGTGGGTGGCCCATATCACCCATAGAAGAACACAGACTTTTCCGAAGACTTTTGAGTACTGTACTTTCTTCAGGTCTGAAAATCCCAGTTTTCAGCTTATCTTGAGAACTTGGCTCTAGAAAACCACTTTCTAAATTCCCAGGAACCAGAGTGCATGTGGACTTTGTATCAGGTCTGTACCTGTCCTATGAAGGGCAGGGTTCTCACTGGTTCTGCACACAGATACATACGAAATCACGAAATTCTCCCCTGGAACTGGGGCTTCAAATTACCTGATTTTGTTTATAGAGTGGCAATAACAACAATTGATTTTAAAATGTTGTTCAGACGGCTATACCATTTGTCATTTGCAGCTTTTAAATTTTATTATAGGAAGGTAATACACATATGCACATTAATTAACCCTTGCTGTAAAAACAAATCCTGATAAAATACTTTTTGGGGCTTTTTTAAAAAATCAAGGTGTACATCACTAGATTAGGATGTTCCCTGGAATCTGGCAAATCACGTGTATACTGGGACCAGTTCAGGAAGCTTCAAGCAAAACTGAAAGACGGGAACATGGAAAGAGAGCGAGGGGCAGGTGATGCTGTGTCATGAGTGGTGGAGCTCCTTATCCATAGCAAGGTCCTTTTGGAGCTTCACTGGAGTTATCCGTGGTCCTGAACCCCATCCCGAAAAGCTGCAATGTATAAGAAGCCCACTGACATGGGAGTCACCAGCCTCCCCCCACTCCAGAGCAAGCCACAGGCTGACCCGAACATGCCCACTCATCCTCCGACCTGGGACATGAAGATTCAGGCTCTCAATCTCCCGGGCCTCTCTCCCAGCTAGCTCTCTGGGACCATGTTACTCTTTGCCTGTCACATACCTTTGGCTGGAATAGCAGGAGGTTGCTCAACTTTCTTCTTCCTTTTGACTTTTGTGGGTGGCACTGGAGAGTTTGGCACACCGGTAACTGCCTCCCCTAAACTGGAAACAAGACAGATTCGGCTGAAGAGAGAGAGCAATGGAGGAAAAGCCAACACACAAAATCCTATCCATGCAAAAAGTACTTTTTGTCCACAAAGTCCTGCTATGAGCATATTTGCCAAGAGAAAGTTCTTCAGCTTTCACTTTGTTTGCATTCTCGCATATTCATGTATCATGGTATTTATTGTGGTGGCTAAGCATCCATTATGGGGACTGTATGCATGAAGGTGCCAAATGGTGTTGTTTTCCTTCCCTATGTTTGTAGGGTCTTTTGTGCTTGTCCTCCATTTCTCCATCTAAGAAGAAAGAAGTTTGGACAGTCACAAAAACATACTCTGGAATGTGAGTTAAAGTAATTTTCATGACCCTTAGGTTGTTTCTATCCTCCCTGATTGAACTTGACTTTACTACATTTGTAGCCTTGCTGAAGGTTCTTCCATGCGTCCGAGGCTGAGTGGGAGTAACGTGACAGCTCCGTGATTTGGAGAGCTGGCATTTGAAGAGGCATCCAGTCCAAGCCCAGGGCAAACAACCACAAGCAAGTCTCAGGAGTGATCCATCAACAGCTAGCCCCTGGCCATCTGTCTGGGCAGGCAGGCAGCCCACCCGCCCCTCTGGTCAGTCTTCTGTCTTCTCTATGGTGAGTTATATCATAGAGTAGTAGAATAGTAGAGCTAGAAGGGACCAACAATGCTCAGTGCAGGACTCCAGTTAGAGCATCCCTCTCAGAGGGCTGTCCAGTTGCAATGCCTCTATTTAAGTTATAGTTATTTCTAATTTGTACATTTACATATAAATGTACATATGCAAATATTATGCAAATCAGTGTCCTCTTTTCTGGTGAAGTGTAGGCGCCTACTTCTTCCACAGCATCATCCTGCAGTGTGGGGTGGGGAACAAGTCAGTCCATTGAAGAATTAACACTGCCTAAAACTAATTTTGGGTACCAGTGGGAGTACCAGCATAAGTCTCTTCCATACCCCAGTGGGAGGTTTTATGCCGTAGCTTAAAAAAAACAACCCTGTATGTTTTTTGTCTCTTTTGCGAATGCATGTAGGAGTCAAGCTGGAGAGACTAGAAATATTCTATTTGCTCTATGCACACTGCAAGTTATTTATTTTTGCAGATTGTAATAAGAAGCCTTGAAGATTGGGTCTATCTTTTGTTCTGGGGAGCAGTTTTATATTGTCAGAGCCAAGCTGGGGGGCGGGGTGGCCTGTGTGAACCAGTTTGGCTGGGGTGCAGCAGTGGTGAAAATGTTGAGGGGGGGGGATTGGATCATCTCTTCTCTCAGGACATGATCAGAAATTTGAATATCGCTGCACATTTTCATTATACGAAGACATCTTGTATTGGCATAGCGGTTTGTACAGTGACCAGATTATTCGATGAGCAGAACCAAGTCAAATAACCTTTTGGAAGTGCCTAAGCTGCAGATCTTTCTGAATATGCCTTCACAGCAGGTAACAGGCTGTGATACTTAGTACATCAGAGAAATGGAGAGGCTAAATATTTCCCTAATGTTAGTATTCTAATAACATGCAGTGTGTGTGTGTGTGTGTGTGTGTTGGTGGTGGGGACATTCAAATGTGCAATGAACCCAAGAGAAGCCTGAAACAGAGCAATCGACCACAAGCTTTCCTGCTCTGTGCCAGCTGCCCCAGAGACGTCGTCCAAGTGGATAATTTGCTGAGATTTAGCTGTGATTCCTGACAAGCGTCAAACTTGTATTTGCCAGCATATAACATGTGAACCTGGCTCAAGTTAAAAAAGATGCTTAGAAAATTCTAAATACGATGTACGTGGGGGACTAGCTTTTTCCAGCAAAACATACACCTTAAAAAATTGCTAAGGGAAATGGAAGTAAGTTAGCAGACCAGAATTAGAAGTTATGACTTTGAAATGCTGCAGCCCTTCAGAGGCCAGGCAACCTGATGTGCTCAGCAAGGCCTGCCAGAGAGGTGAGCAGGGCCTTGCGAGCTCAGGACGGCCCCTCAGCGCGAACTGCACAAGCGGAGTGAAGGTGAGCTCTGATTGGGGTGGCATGGTACTTTTGGACTACGGTGCCCATCAACCCCAGGCAACACAGCCAGAAGTTGTAGTCCAGCATGTCTGCAGGGTATGTGGTAGAGGAAGCTGAAGTAACTTCTCTGCTGTTTTTTCTGCCCGACTAGCCCTGACGTTCATAAGAGGCAAAGCTGCCGGTCCTTCCCCAGAAGGCCACCTTTAGTGCCGCACCTCCACCCTCGACACACGCGTGTGATGTGAACACGGGGGGTTGCCACTGTCCCTAGTCTGGCTACTTATCCCCTGGACTTAGAGTTGCAGCTATCCTTGCAGTAAAAGAGCGGATGGTGCCTTTTGGATAGTTTTTGGATAAAGTGATATTGCGGTGGATGCATTTTTAATTGTTTAAACTCATGGAAAAGAACTCAGGGACGCAACTCTTGGCCTCAGCCTGTGCCTATTCCAAGACAGAAAGTGGTTTTTAAAAATTTGATTGGTACCACACCTTCCTACCAAACAAGGCACTCAAGTCCGCTTTCAGGCACGGAGCAAGGATTACACTAATACAGGAAATAGGATTCAAAAGAAATGCAGCTTACCCAGATAATGCCACCGTCCAGACAAAGAGCAAGGCAGAAGAGAGAGAAGGGAGGTAGAATGCAAAAGGGGATGAACATTAAGGTCTTTATCTTAATTTCTACACCACAGTTTTAAAGAGAGACTGAAAGCAGCTGATAAAATGGAACCCTGATATTGGAACCTTTAATTTGCTTTCATTTTCCCTGAGCATTTTCAGTTGGAAGCTACAGGGACATTTATCAGCGTTTCCACGATCCCATGTTTATTCCTGGGGGTTAAGCCAGTGCAGAGAGATGCAGGTGTCTTCTGGCTATTAAATCCCGAACACAACTGCAGGTAGACATGTTCAGCCATGACCAGATCAAGGCTTTTTTGTGGCTCCTGGCGTGGAAAGTCTTCTGCAGAATTCCATGCCTGTTGGAGCAATACAACAATAGAGGAAAAGGGTCCCCCGCTTGTTGGAGGCATTCAAGATGCAGACCTAGAACAAAAATAGACGGAATAGAAATAGACGGGAACCCTGCTTAAGTTAGCTAGGTAACCAATCAATGGAAAAGGGGCTGATCCCATTCATTTGGGACTGAAGAGTGGCAAGCATGGTGTTAATTTAATTAGCCCAAATGCCTAGCAGTTAGCGATCACCAATGACTGTGAAGGACACTGTCCCTATTTTGAAAATATTTAAGTTCCACTTGAATTGAACTTTTTATATTTCACAGTGATTTTGCTGCAGCTTCTATTTCCCCCCCCCCCCCCACAAGGATGGGCAACCTCTGTCAGCAGGCCACCCCATTCAGGCCACCAAGACCCATGCAAGGGATCCCCCCCGCCCCGCACACCCACCTCCGGCATTCTCACAGCAGGATGGGCAGGGAAGGAACTGCGTCATGGGAAGCTGCCACTCGAGCTCCGAGGTGCCCAGAAGTTCCGGTGGCTCCCCCAGGGATCTGCTTGCCCCACACCTTTCTCCGTAGAAATGGTGAGGCGTACACCAAGCTAGACCTGCCAGGAGACACCCCTTCCGGGTGCCAGGAGTGCCTTCGGGCAGCTGCTCTTGAATCGCCATCTTCACCACTGTGCTGGTGTGTGCGACCACGAATTTTATTTATTTTTATTTATTTAAATATTTATATGCCGCCCCTTGCAACAGCCTCGGGGTGGCTCACAATACTAAAAAACATATACAATATGCAATATTAAAAACATAAACAATATTAAAAACTGGCCCATCTCCAGGTTAAATATAAAAACATACAATGGGCCACGAAGGCCCTCAGGTCCAGCCCCGTGCTCAGGACAGGACTCCAGGCTACAGCTTCCCTCTCAGATGGCTGCCCAGCTGCATCTTGAAGGCCAATAACTGCCCTTGGGGACTGGTTCCCCTGTTGTAGTACTCCAACAATCCAGCCTTTCCTGCTCCCCAGCCAGAATCTGGCTTCCTGGCTTCTCTGTTTTGTGTCCTAGAGATCTGGGCCTTGCAAGTACTTGAAAGAGTGCTCTGTATTCTCCCCTGTCTTCTCTTCTCTTTCTTCTCTTCTCTCTCTTCTTCTCTCTCTTCTTCTCTCTTCTCTCTTCTTCTCTTCTCTTCTCTTCTCTTCTCTTCTCTTCTCTTCTTCTCTTCTCTAGTCTTGAGAGGAAACAGATCCAGTTCTTTCCGTCTTTCTTCAGGGCTTAGTTGCCAGTCCCCTGATCAACTTTCTGGTTCTCCTCTAAAAGTCTGCCACCTTGTCTGCATCTGCCTTAAACCGTGGTGCCCAGCGCTGGACGCGGTACTCAAGAGGAAGCCCAGCCTGTGCTGAGAAGAGAGTAACTAGTGCTATGTATGATTTGGAAGTGATGCTTTCAACTAACACGACTCCGTTTTTGCAGCCTCATCGCACTGTTGACTCAGATCCAGCTGTGAGCCACAACAACTCCCAGATCCTTCTCACTTGCAGCTCTGTTGAGCCAGGTATTCCCCATCTGGAAGAGAGGCATTGGGTTCCCTTTTCCCAGGTGCAGGACTTGGCATTTGCCCCTATCGAATCTCATTCTGTTTTCAACCCAGCACTCCAACCTATCAAGATCACCCTGAATTTTCTTTCCGTCTTCCAGGTATTAACTGGAATTTTGCGTCATCTGCAAATCTGATGTGCCTTCCCTGCACTCTCTCCTTCAAATCATTAATAAAAAACGTTGAAGAGCACTGGGCCCAGATGGAACCTGCAGCACTGCACTCGTGCCACCTCCCCAGTCGGCGAAGGTGCCGTTGGTACGTTCGTAAGCCACCCAAGATGCCACGGCATGTGGTGGCGGCACATACAAGTTTTAAGCAAGCAAGCAAGCAAGCAAGCAAGCAAGCAAGCAAGCAGGTAGGTCTGAATGAGGGTGTCTGAGGGAGAGAGCAAGACACCGCCCCTGACGCCAGCTCCAGCCGTGCCCAGTGGCAGCCCCGGCTCCTGGCGGCCTTTCCGGGAACCAGCGAGCTTTCGGCCACTCTCAGATGCAGTTCCAGTTAGTTTCCCAAAAGTTATTTGTCGTTTTTCCAAGAAAAACCATTTTCTTTAAAATAGTTCCCCATTTGAAGTTATATAAAATACAAAGTGAAAGCCCATAAGTGAAGCCCCTTTTCCTACCTGTTCTGGGAACACTTCGCCAAGCAGTGTTTCACTGTGGAAAGCAGTGGAGAAACAAGGAAAACAGGGAAAAAAGGACGATACCCATGAATGCAGCAATGCAGATACGATCCTTTCCTCACACACATTTCTGGGTGAGCGATTGCCGTCTTAAGAATTCTTCAAAATTCAAGGACGGCAAGTTAGTAGCGGCGTTTGCGACTGTCCAAAAGATGCTACAGAGAAAACAAGCCACCTGAAACCCTATCGGAAGAAGTTCTCGGTCAGGCGCTGACTGCCTGTGTGGCCCCAAGAAGCAGGGCCTTTTCTGTCAAGCCACGAGACAGTCTGTCCCTCTCCTGCATTTTCGGGGGGGGGGGAATGCACCTTTTTAGGGTACCAGTCATGAGCATTTTTGGAGAACTCTTGAAAAACACTCCCTGCCCCAAAAGTTCTAAAGTGACTCAGAAGAAAAAGCCAACTGTGTTGGCTTTGGCCATAAAAATGGCAAAATCTATATGTTGTAATGTATCTTAATACAGCTAATTCAAGGATAACAAATGACGTGCAAATGTTTGGAATTTCTAGTTCTCTGTTACAAAAGCAGGTTGGCTGGATAGGAGGGACAGGCTGACTGCACGTGGATATATCTGGACTACAGTATCCATTCTCCCCCTCATCCCACCCATTGGCCAAGCTGCTTTTGCAACCTCTTGCCTGATGGAAAGACCCAGAAACCTTCATGGTCCACACATTCATTTTTACACTCTCTGAGTCGGCCTGACTAATGCACAACAGCACATGTCGCTTGGGACCAAATGACTACCAGCTGCAGCAAATTGCAAGGAAATCCCAGCATGCCTCTGCTCAGGAAAACACACGCAGGAGCTTTTTCCAGGCGGATTTAAAACACGAGAGGTAAACAAACAGCGACCTCCAGATGCCTATGCATGCAATGCCATGACTGGGCAACGCAGCAGGCATTTTGCTCCGCGGTGGCCCCTCGAGAAAGGCAGGCTGCTTGCCTGGGACGGTCGTTCCTCGAGGGATCACCTGCGCATTCACACAAATGGGCTTTGCGCCTACTCGGGGCCTGCATGGCAGACCCATTTCTGTGGGAGCCCCTCTTGTCCCACCCCCTGGGATATCTGAGTGGAGCTCCCCCTTCTTGTTCAGCTCTCTTCTGACCACCATTGTGGGAACCTTGGGACTTTCCTCTTGGTTCACTACCCCTTTTCTGACTCATGCTTCACGGAGTCTTGCTTTCTCCACTGTGTTAATCCCTGCTTTTCCCGACCCAATCCCTTGTTCCAAAAAGCAAAACAAACAAAGATACCCAAAACGAAAACTCGTCCCTCTGTCCATGAGTCCTTCCTGTCTTCTTCAAGTGCGTGAAGGGTGGGAGCTGCCTGCCCCTGGCTGATGGGCATCCCCTTTTCCTCCTCTGTTTGGGAGAGGGGCACCGTGGGGTGGCCGGCCAGCCAGCACTGCCAGGCCTTCACTGAACAGGAACTGAGCTGAGAGGGTAGACTGCAGAGGGAGCTTTGGAGCGACTCCCTCAAGGCCACCGACTCAGCTCAACTGGTAGCCACCTGATGGCTTATCTACCTTGTGGTCCTTGGGGTCCACGCCCACCATGCACTGCAGCAGGGGCTCCTGCAGTCACCCTGTCCATCCCTGTGCACCCCAGGGTGCGTGATCAGAGCCCCCTGGGCCAAGCAGCTGGCCACAGACATGGTGGAGGCAGAAAAGGCCAAAGACAGGAAGTAGCCCTGGGCATGCCACTCTCTCTCCACTCCAGGACCTGAGCCAACCATCATCCAGGCCAGACCCTAGTGTGGAGCCGACCTCAGACGCTTTGCTCTTGGAAGGAGAGATCCGGGTCTCCATTCCGTTCCAAGGCCACCAGGTTGGTTTCACTGGTACTGAAGAAGTGGGTTGGAGCCCCTCCCAGATATACTGAGAGGCGGGAGGGAGTCTAGCTAGGAATCTTCCCAACAGAAATGGGACTACGTTCCCCACCATCCTGCATTCAGCATGCCCACACTGAGCGTTCACCAAGACATTCCAACTGCCTGGTCACCCTCCTCTCTCCCACCAACTCGCCCAGCAGCAAGCATCCTCCACTTGTGAGCGTCTCTCGTTAAATCAACGGCAGCGACATAATTCGCAGCCGCCTTTCTCACCGTTGGCATTTAACAGCGGCACCCTCTTGTCTCCGTGTTTCTGCATCACTCACCATGGGACTGTTTCCTGTTGATCCAGCTCTGGCAGAAGATAACGAGGGTGAAAAGCAAAACGCTCACGATGCCCAGAGAGCACACAAGTACGGCGTAGACGTACAGGTCTGGAAGGCAAGCGGGAAGCGAGGATCAGCCGTGTGCCTTCAGCTTCCGCCTGGGCGATGCCAAGGGCACGTGGCCCCAGGAGAAGACGCCTGTGGATAAAGCCTCACGCACAGCCCCGCTTGACCAGCCCAAAGGCCTGCGCCACATGGAGTGCAGGCCATGACAGAGACCGAAGGCAGATGTCCGAGAAAAAGATTGGCTATACAGTGTGTGGCGCACTAATATTTTGTTCTAGGGATGCAATTATACTTTGCATGTAGTTTGAATCTTGACGGCTTTGCGTATTTTTTCTTTGGTGGAATGTTGCCATCTCCTGAAACTATTTTGGCATGGTTTGGGCCTGCGTGTTAGTTATTTTTTCCCCTTAATTTCCTCTCAGTTTTGAGGCCTTATTGATATTTTGGCTGCTTCTGTTAGCTATTGTGAAGACAGGAATAAAAGCATGATAGAGTTTAAATATTCCTGATGCAGTTCTCATAATAAAAAAAATAAATACACAAGCACACCTCCACTAATTTATCCACATTTTATAAAATGCTTAAAAGGAAAGTTAAGACAGCCTTACTTGTTTGCAATAACAGAAGAATCCAATCCATAATAAAAATAATGCATGATCTGTGTTGCATGTGTGTTGCACAGTTAAATCTGGCTGGACCAGACGGTGCACATGAAGTTCAAAGGCAACTGTTTCTATTTACACTCAGCTACAACTGTATCACCCCAGACAATGCAAATAGTATTTCAATGTCACCAGCATTATGCATTCAAACAGAACTTTGAAATATATGTTGACTTACTGCTCATAAGATCAATGTAAACATTTTAGCGATTGATCTCACAGCAGCTGCAGAATTTGCATAACCACATACAGTGGGACCTCGGCTCACGAGCTTAATCCGTTCCAGGACTCTGGTCATGACTCAAATTGGTCGTGAGCCAAGTTAAATTTCCCCATAAGGTTCAATGTAAATAAGATTAATCTGTTCTGTAACCATTTTTTAAATCACAAAAATGTGAAGCAAAGTGACAACAACAAAGATTGCGACCATCTCCCCCCCTCCACCCAGCACAAGCGTGGCCATCTCCCTGCCCCCCCAGCACGACTGAGATCGTGCCCATCATCCTTGCACATGCCCATCATCCCTGCAGGCGCCCGTCATCCTGGTATGCGCCCATCATCCTGGCACACGGGGGGGTGGGGGGCAGAGATGGGCATGATCGCGGGCACACTGGGGGAGGAAGAGACGGCCGCAGATGGCGCGCTGGGGGACAGAGAGACGGGCGCGAACAAGGCGTGCTGGGAGAGGGAGAGACAGGCGCAAACGGGGCGCACTGGGGGTGGGGAGATGGCCGCGATCGTGCTGGTTTGGGGGGAGGGATGGCCAAGATTGCGCCCGTCTTCCCTGCACGAACGCGACTGCGATCATGGCCATCTCCCCACTCGGGGGCGGGTGGAGATGCCTGCGATCTTGGTCGCCACCCAAAGTGGTGTTCGTGACCCAAGTCAAAATTTTAATGAAATTTTTGTTTGTGACCCGATTTGTTCATGAACCAAGGCATTTGTGAGCCGAGGTACCACTGTAGTATTTTGTTTATTTTAGAGGTTTGGAGTAACACCATAACAAGATTGCATTGCTTTGGCTATGGAACAATACAGACATAATACTCATAATAAGCTGTGATTTTCATTGCAGCTGATGAAGGAAAAACATTTTCACACTGGGCAACATGTAGGCACTTAAGAGCATAAGAAAAGCCTCTCTGGACTGGACCTCTTCCCCGGTTTCCCAGCCACTGGTGACTCAAGACTCCTTTTACTCTCACTAACTGTTTTGACCCCTAAATACCTTCCTCTATGCTATTTTCCTATCCTGACAAAAATCATTATGATTCTATTCTTTGTTTTATACGCAGTAAACAGGTTCCTAAATATGCATGAAGATTTGGATAAACATGTATATGTTTGTTTCTTTGTTTGGTCGCAAGGTCATGCCCACCCAAGCCCACACCGACCATCCCAGTGACCCCATCCAGCCACCTCATCCTCTTCTGTCCTCTTCTCCTTTTGCCATCTATCGCTCCCAGCATTAGGCTCTTCTCTGGCGAGTCCTTATTTGAGCTTCGCCTTCAGTATCTGTCCTTCTAAAGAACAGTCAGGGTTCATTTCCTGTAAGATTGACTGGTTTGATTGCTTTGTGGTCCAAGGGACTCGTAGGAGTCTCCTCCAGCACCACAATTCAGAGGCCTCAATTCTTCGGTGTTCAGCCTTCCAACTCTCACAGCCATACATTGCAACTGGGAAAACCATAGCTTTGATTTTATGAGCTTTTGTCGGCAGGGTGATGTCTCTGCTTTTTAGTATGCTGTCTAGCTTTGCCAAAGCTTTCCTCCCAAGGAGCAAGCGGCTTTTAATTTCTTGGCTGCAGTCCCCGTCTGTGGTGATCTTGGAGCCCAAGGAAATAAAATCTGTCATTACCTCCACTTCTTCCCCCTCTGCTTGCCAGGGAGGGGTAGCACCAGATGCCATGATCTTATATCCAAATATACATGGAATGGGATTTGGATGCTGAGCAGTGTGAACGACTCCTGCTTGTGCAGGTGAATCTCCCTGGCTTTACTTGAGCACACTAAAACGAACTTGGCAAGAATGCCCCATTAAGAGAATCATCTAATTTTGAGAAATTAGCTGTAATTAGTGGCAGCGAAGGCCTCTTAGAGCAAATCCACTGCTGTCTAATGATATTTGAAAGAAATAGGATCAAGACTTTGAGATCACACATCAACACAGGGAATGTGGAGTTTGATATACAATATCAACTCCAAAGTAAGCTCTGATAATGAAAAGAGCCAGAAAGAGGCCCTTGAAGTTCAGCAGTATATCCCACAACAGTGTCCAAGGCATGGGACTCAACACACGCATTAGCACAGGTTTCAGGAGTAATCCCAGCAAGAAATTGTGGTACAGGCACCTACATACCCATAAACCTTGCAGTGGTGATGCAACTCAGACTCCTTGCCTGCCAGTGCAGTCCTGAGGGGAAATTTCGCCTGGAGTTGAGAAAGCCCCCTAGCTGGGGGCCTTGCTCTTGCCTTTCCAGCTCCGGCATGAGCCAGGAGGTAGCTCTGGGCATCCCTTCTCCTCGCTCAAGGCTGCCTCTTGGCTGGGTATCCAAACAGCAAGTTGCTGAGCGCTGCTCCCTTGGCAAAGCAGCCTGTCCTGCTTGGGGTGACACCAGGCAGAGACACGTGGCTGGGACCCAGAGACCCCAACACAGCACTGCGAGGTGGCACAACACGGCGCGACACACTGGCAGGTCCGGAGATTCGCACTACAGCATCGAGCATCGAGAGCTGCGCAGGAATACCGCCGCTCTTGTGCCTTACAGCCAACGTGGGAAGACGTCACTTCCCAAGGAGAAGAAAGAAGATCAGAGTTGTGTGGAGGATTTCACACATCAGGTGAAAACCAGCCAGAGTGGAGTGGCAACCAAACGAGGAAATGGCTCCGTTCATACTTTCTGTTTCTGGATCTAATGCCTGCTGTGTGAGAGTTTTCTCTTTCAAGGCACAACACGGACCAAGGATACAAACAGGATGCTCACTAGTGTTGTCAAGGCCAAGTTGCAGCCGAAAGCAAACCTTAACATGGCTTGGGCAAAGTTTCTCACTTTTTAAGCACCTGGCTCTGCTGGAATCTGCAAGATGCCAGCTCAAAGGCACATTTAAAAGGAATTTAAAAAGTCGAGGTCAAGCCAACCAGATCGAAGATTTAAAGGAATCGCCTTTGAAGCCTAGCAGCAAGAAGGGATGAATAACAGAGCAGGCTTACAGGTGAGACAGAAATGGCCCCAGAGGATGAACGGCTGCCTGAGGAGACTCACCAATCCCTTTGTGGCTTAATGTTTAAAGCTGAACTGAAGGTGTAGAATTAGGACTGCATTCTAACCAGCACTTAGAGATAAAGCAACATGTAGAAATACAATTCTGGTTTGGAAAGTCCTTAAGGAAATCCTTCTGTTAGAGTTGGAAATTCTACCCTCCACCAAGAGACAGCAGGAATGAAACTGGGAGTTTGATTCTTGAGGCAAAACCTCTCATCTGTGAATTAAAATATATGTTAAAATTAAAACCCTTGTCCTGAGAATTCACACATTGAGAGAAGAGGCTTGAAGCTACAGCCATCTATGCTTCTGTGAAGAAGAAGGATGGAAATTATACTTAACCTTCAAAAAACTTCCAGGTCTTGTGGTTTTTCTCAGCAGTGGAGTCATCTGAAGCTGGGGATGAAATCACTGTAAGAAGAGATACAGAAGAGAATCGGTAGAATATTGGTAGACTCTTCAGACACTGAAGCACTTTGGCATTGAGAAGGAGAGGGGCTTAGCTTCCCCCTGGAAGACATCCCGCCTTGCACTTGAGTTAACATGTGATGGAGGCCAGCAGTTAAAATTAGACTGAACTTCACATTAACGGGGAAGAGATGCTTAGCATCATTGTGTTGAACTGCCATGAAATGATCTGTGACAGAGCAAACACTGGGACCCTCACACCATCTTTTCACCCCTAAAGAACCAGCAATTAGGACATGATCGCCATTCTTCCTTTACCTCTCATGTGAAAAAGATCAGGGATTGGGGCCCTTGGGCCACACTTATGCATTCAGAAAAATAATGTGAGACCCTATTCTCTCCCCTGAAATTCTCTCAGAATGAAGCTACATGTTACTTCAAAGATCTAACTAGGCCAGTGGTGGCGAACCTATGGCATGCGTGTCCCAGTGGACACGCAGAGCCCTCTCTGCCGGCATGCAAGCTGAGTCGCTCCAGCATCACCTCAGCGGCCGAGCATCAGATAACAGCGCACAGAAGGGTCCTGCGCTTGCTTGGAATGGAGTTGTGGTGCCAGGCGACGCCGTCACAAGTCGCAACACTTTAGCTGCAACTCGTCCGAGCTTTCTCATGGCCATCCAGTGCACTGCCAAGGATGGATGGATGGATGGATGGATGGATATTTGCTTGGACAGGCTGTGAGTTGTTTTTTCTAAACTAAAACCTCAGTATTCAGGTTTTATTGTAGTGTTGGCACTTTGTGGTAAATAAGTGGGTTTCGGGTTGCAGTTTGGGCACTTGGTTTCTAAAAGGTTCGCCATCACTGAACTAGGTTTTCTTCTTCTATATGCCAAAATAATGGCGGGGGGGGGGGATCAGGACCCTAGAGTGGAGGAGTAGGGCTTTGACTCTTTGCCCTATGCCTGCAAGATACATTACAGTTGGGTGCTTTTTTTTGCAATGTAAATGGTCATGTGGGACCAGATTCGGACTGGAACCACAGCAGGTGGGCAAAGGGTTAAGTTCCCCTGAGCCACCCACACAGCCAGGGCCCCAGTCTGGATAGCAACATCTAGATATGGCTTCCCGTATCTAAAGGATATGCAAAAGCCTTTGAAAATGTTGGAGCATTGGCTAACATCAGAATTAAACTGGACATGCATAACTTCATCAGCAGTAATGTTGATTAATTGCTCCATTGCTCTTATGGATCCATTGTTCTTATGGACTTTAACAGGGTAGGGAAACCGTAATAAGCTCTGAACCACTACTCAGAATTTCATCAAACCAATGCAAGAGAACTATGAATGAAGCACAACAACAGGTTTTCCCTAACAGAATGAATCCATGAAAAGCTATCAAAGTAGAGTAAAAAGATGAAATGTGTCAATTTTAGACAAATTCTGGACATTTTGGATTCTTTTGGAGCTCATTCTGAATCAATCTATTAAACACGGACCAACACCGATCACACACGAGGACCTCAAACTTCCTCACCTTGGATTTCCGTGGACGCGCTACCGTTGGACCACGCTGTCCACTTGTTCCGATACTTGCCAATCTCCTGAACTTTGCAAATGTAATGCCCCTGATCAGCCTGTTGGAGATTCAGGATCAAAAATGTGTACATTGTTCTCCGTCTCTCCTCAATGAGATGAAGCCTTTGCTTATAGAACTGATGTGTGTAGTTTCCATAGTACTGGACTACCCCGTATTTTGTCATTTTGATCATCAGATATTCCTGGGTAGGCAGAACGGCGAACACCCATCGGACAGCCAGCAAATTCTCTATTCGTCTTTTTTGAGAAACATGGCAAAAGAGGGTGGCGTTGTCTCCGACCACATATTGTATCTTGGGTCCTGGAGAGACAGTCACATTCAGAGCTTCGCAGGCATCTGCAAAGGGAAGGACAGACAAAGGCATCCAGATGGGCTCTCATCGCATTGAGAAGGGAGGGGCGTACTCAATGCAACCAGTCCCAAGTTCTGGATGTGGAATGAAGAACCCCTAATGTGTCAAGTGGACCTTTGATTACTACAGATTGCGCATGTTTTCACGTCATCTGCTTCATCAACCCTCTGCCATTTCTGGAGGTTGGGCTGCAAGATCTGCATCATATTTAACAGAACTGTTTCACTGTCAGAGACTGAAACAAAAATACCGATCAAGAAGTAAGAAGATCCTTGCTTTCTGATGTAGCTCTGAAAAGATAAATCGGTTTTCTGAAGTTGCTCAGGAACTAGAACGTGAAACAGTTTCATATTTGTTTACAGCTGGAAAGAGGATACAAGTTTCACAATTGTTACCACTCTTGAGAAGATTCTTAGAAGGCTGTGGCTATGACTGAAATCTACACATTAACTTCAGTGTGGAAACCCTTGCGAACCAGCTAGACTCATCGTTATGCAAAGCTGATTCTGTTTTCATGCACTGAAGTGGCCGTGATCATGACGACAAGAGCAAAGTCGAACCATGCTCAAAAGGGTGTGACAAAAGAAGGTAGGAAGTCTATATCCCCTATGCATAGTGGCAAACGTCTCGGGATCTTAGGGCCGAACCAGGCAAGGTGTGGGGAGTTCTGTTAACTCCCCACCTTTTCACTCAAAGCAGCCACGAAGGAGCAGCGGCACGGGTAGGAATCCTGACCCCTGGCGCGCCCAACTAGTCTCCTTGCCAGAATTGTCCCACCAGCTGCTTTCTGATCCTGCAGAGGAAAAAGTAGATCGGGGAAAGTGACTTGGAACATGAAGAGGGAGGAGGATGGAGGACGAAGCCTGCTTTTGGTCCAGTCAACCCACCACTTCTTTTCACGAGGGGAAAGATGGAGGAAAGAAACGCTGTTAAGGAATCGCCTTTGTCTTGTCTGCTTTGGCAGCTGGTGTGCAAAGAGCAACCGCTAAAACTAGATGACCAAAATATGCACTCTGCCCCTTCAAAATTGCACTCTCGGGACATAGAAGTAAAAAATAAGTTTACTACAAATGATAACCACCTGATCGGTTGTTTGCCCTGGGGAACAGGGATAGGCATAACAATAGTTGTGTTCATTTAACTCTTACTCAGGAAAGAAAACATGCGGAGGGTTTCAGGAGGGGGAGAGCGCCATCCCCCTTGGCAGCTCGATTCCGTTCTGTGTTCCTCGTTGTGTAAGTACTTAGCACGGGACTGGATGCAGGCACGCCCCTCACACACACTGGGCATGCTCGGCTAGGGACCCACGGCCAACCACCGCTTCCCAGCGAGTGTCTCCACATGTCTCCACGCTTTACACCTTGCTTCCTGTGGGCAAAGCCCCAGCAGACAGGAATGTTTCACCGCACAGTGCAGCGGGGGCTGCGCTCCGAAAGCCTCAGAAAAGCCCTCAGGCCCAGGAAGCGGCCTGTCCGCGGGGAGCAACCTCCCTCCAGGAGGGCACAGCGCCGCTCTGGGTCTGCCCAGCCCCGGAATTCCTCCTTCGCTTGTCCAGTGTTTGAAACCGTATTTCCCCCCGCATTTCTAGCGCATCTGAAGACCCACAACTGGTCTGCGGGAGCGATCTCCGCCACGGAAGGCGAGCCCTTTCCAGGCTGCGGTGCGGAAAGCCGCGCCGGTGCTCTCGGAACGGCTTGCGCCGCTCGACCCGGCAGGCGAGGGGTTAACGCCGGGCGGGCGCCCCCGGCCCCAGCCCGCGCATGCGGCGGGGCCCACCTACCCGGAGGCGCCGGGGAGGGGAGGCCAGCATCCCGCGGGACCTTCCGGAGGGTGAGGGGCTGCACGCGTCCCCTTCCTCCCCGCTCGGCCGGGGCCGGTCCGCTCGCCCCCGGGCAGCAGCGGCGCGGGGCTGCGCAACGGGAGCGCCGGCCGCAGGCTCCGAGGCGGGGCGCTGGGGCCGGGGGCGCTTGCGGGAGGCCTCGGAGGGCGGCCCGGCGCCCACCCCCCGCCCGCCCGCCCATGCCGCGCGCGTCCTCCCCTTACCTGGCGAGGAGGTGCCAGCCAGGAGCGCCGCCAGCAGCAGGAGACGCATCGCCCGCGGCGCACGGACCGGAGGCGACGCCGCGCCCGCCCGCTTTGTCGCCGCCGCCGCCGCCGCCCGGATCCGCCTGCTCGCTCCAGCGCCGCTGCCCACCCGCCTCGCCCCGCCGCGCCGCGCCTCTCCCCGCCCCTCGCCCCACTCCCCTCCCGCGCCTCGCTGCTCCCCGCCGGTCACGGAGACGGGAGTCCGCGGCGCCTCGCAGACGCGCGCGGCTATTCCGGGCCCAGCGCCGCCGCCGGACGCGGCCCCTGGCCAGGCGGCCCGGCGAGCGCGGCCTGCGCGCCCATCCCGCGGCGCGGGGGCGGGCCGCGCTGGCTGCAGAAAGCGGATCGGAAGCGCGCCCCCGCGCCCGCGCTCCAGCCCTCGTCCCCCGCAGCCCGGCGCCGGGGCGCAGCGCGCGTCCCGCCGTGCCTTCCCCGTGGCGCTGCCGGCCGGGCGGCTAGCGGGCGTCCCGGGCGAGGGCTCCGCGGCAGCCGGGCTCCTGCGCGCCCGGCTCGGCAGAGGGGTGGAGGGCTGTCCTGGGGGGCCGCGCAAAGGGCGCCCTCCGTGAGCCGGGAGAGGCCTTCTGCCCGTGCTCAGAGACGCTGCGCGCGCTGGGTGGCCCTTCCAGGCCAGCAGGGCCAGAAAGCCCCCAGAGGCGCATATTACGGGGGGGGGGGGCAGCTGTGCCTGGCTATTTGGGCACAGAAGGGGGCTGAGGCAGCCCACCTCCTCTGCCTCTGCGGTCCTGCCAGGGCCCCTGCAGAAGCACCGAGGAGAGCCAGCTGCCAGGGCTGGGCGTCTCGGGGGCTGGCATCCCCTCCTTGCCCCATGCTCCAGCTGCTGCCAGAGAGCAGGATCATATATGGGGGGGGGGGGCGGGATGAGCCGCCTAACGCAGAGGCAGCCCTCCCCTCCTGCGCGGCACGTCTCGGCTGAGCCACTCCAGACCAGGAGGCAGGAAGGAGTGCACAAGGGCTGGTGTGTGTGGGGGGGGGGGGGTCATCCTCTGCTCCCCGCAGGGAGGTTTAGCACCTCCTCTCTCCCAAACAACAGGTGGGGACATGGCAAAGGGTAGCGGGGCTGAAGCGGCCCTTTTCCCCTCGAGCAGAATGCCCCTTGCCATCGCAGGGCGACCAGGAGAAAGGCTGCTTCAGCCCGCTGACGGAAGCCTTTCCACCTCCAAGCTCCACCTGCTGGTTCTCCGGGAGGCAGACAAGGAGGGCCCCGATCAGCTGCTTCCTTCTGCAGAGGCAGCTGATCGCGGTGGCTGCTCCACTGCCCCGCTGGTGGTTGTAGGGTGGGCAGAAGGAGCCGCTTTCCCCCAGTATCCCTGGGAGGCAGCCTGTGGGCAAGTGAGCCCCCCATCAGCCGGCTCCGTGACCAAGGGATTGTGCCAACTGGT
The DNA here is from genome assembly GCA_023646645.1 of Varanus salvator macromaculatus. Lineage (NCBI taxonomy): Eukaryota > Metazoa > Chordata > Lepidosauria > Squamata > Varanidae > Varanus > Varanus salvator. The sequence continues at coordinate 3,708,195 of JAIXND010000756.1, read as the reverse complement.
GTGTTGGGGGTGCTGAGCTGCCCGCTTTTGCGCACTGCTGGTGCTGCAGCCCTTTCAGCGGAGGCAAAGGCAGGTGGGGCAGGACTGCTTTCCCTCTGTGTGCCGCCCCTCCCTCCCCTCGGCCTGAGCACATGGCCCACGGAGGGCCCAGGTGCTTCCTCCATGCTCCTGCCCATGAGCGGTCCTGCTCTCCCAGCATTAGCCAGGGCAGAGGAGGGAGCCTCCGACGGCTGTGCAAGGTGCTGCTTGGGCACTTTGTCCCCCAACAACAGCTGCAACCCCTTGGCCAGAGTGGCGGCCGCCTTAGCACATCCTCCAGCCTTGCTCTGACTCAGTGTCCAGCTGTGCTCAGATGCGCATAGCCACCCCAGGAAGCAAGAGGGTGTCCAGAAGGTGCCCTGATCCACATCCCTCCTTCATGGTCACCTGGCATGTTGTGCGAACCCAGCCATTCTCTTGTATTATTTGAGGTGTTGCAAGGCTTCGATGCGGATCCTGAGAATGCTGACGAGAATATCAGAAGTTGTCTTAAAACTTGCCCGAGGAGCATGCCCTCAGCAAAAATTACCCTGTGCAGGCTGGAGAGTAGGAAAGCATTACGGAAAGGAGCAAAAAGAGCGGGGATTGGTAATTGCCATGTTTTGCTCAGCAACTGCACGCTTCTGCTGTGAAAACACATGCTTCTCATCAAGTGGGGAGTCCTCGGCTCTCATCTGGTCTGTTAGCAGATCAAAGCCGACTGTTCTTCTTCCAACTTTAAATTTAGGACTAGCCTGAGATCTCATCAACCGATACTTAAAGCACTGACTCACAATACCATATAGATGCCATGTCAGCTGGGAGATGCTGCGCCGGGCTGGACACGATCCCAGCTGGCTCTGTTCCCGAGGAAGAACAAAACGCGAGGTCCAGCTACACGTTGGAGAAGCTGGGTGTCCTGCACTTGTATCTGAGCAAAATACAACATGCCGCCCAGCAGCAGCTGTTGCTGGTTAGGGAAGAAAATAGCCTGGGAATCTCTGAGCGGCTTTGGGGAAAGTTTGCGGGGCCGGGCAGGGTGCAGGACAGATACTTTGTTCTGGAAGAAATGGCGACTTCCTGCTCATTTATCCACCTTCTCCGCAGCTGGGTTGGCACAGCAAGCCACGGTGGTTTGGGTCATTGTCCGTCTGTCGCCTTGTCCAAGGTAAGCCGTCATATTTCAGTGTGGTGAGTTTGGTCCTCAAGAACCCTGAGAAGGAACAAGTGTTTGTTGTGTGGTTTTTGCCTAGTGTGATTGTTCCAACACAACTCATCATGGTAGGAGACCTAGAAGGAAGGTGCTTGCTAAGTAGCTGGCCGTGGAGCAAAACTGAATCACAGAATCAGAAGAGCAGAGTTGGGAGGCGCCATGGAGGCCATCGGGCCCAACCCCTGCTGGTGCAGGGCACCACGACACACCCTCCCGCTCAGAGGGCTGCCCAGTTTCGCCTTGAATGAGTCCAGCGTGGGAGAGCCCACCACCTCCCCAGGCAGCTGGTCCCACTGTCGCATTGCTCTGGCAGTGAGGAAGTTTCTCCTGATGCCCAGCCTGAATCTGGGCTGCCGCAACTTGAATTTATTTTTCCAGTTTGGTGCCTGGAGAATAAAACTGCTTCCACCTGGTGCCTAAATGATGGCAATGAGGGCACCAGGCAAACTTCTCTGGGAAGCCGATTCCAGAAATAAGATCCTTCTTTTATTCTCCATCCCCTTCACCTCCTTCAGAGATGGCACCTTGAGAAGGGCCTCTGAACCAGATATCAACGATCAGGTAGGAGTATCTGATCGAAGAGGGCCGTCCTTCAGGTGTCCTGGGCCCAACCTGTCCAGGGCTTTCCATGTGGAAACCCACACTTGAGATTGGGCCTGGTAGCCAGTGAAGGTGGTATATAATTGGCATGATTCGGGTGTGCAGACAAGGAGGATCTGGGGAATTCAAGGCGTCTGTAAAGGTCCGTCCTGTCTCACTAACCTTTTAGAGTTCTACAGTGTCAGTAAACCCATCGACAGGGTTGTTCTGGTAGTATTTATCCGTCTCTCATCAAAGACCCCTGAACTGTCAATGGCGCAAGAAGGGGCGTCAGTCTCTGATTGGGGAACAGAAAGCAGAGTGGGGATAGTAACTCCTCCCAGCATGAATGGTGACATCTCACAGGATCTGGAGGATTCATAAATGATCGGGAGTTAGGAGTGAGCAGTGAAGGAGACAACAACACCAGGCTATACAGGAGGGTTAAAACAAACATGGGTGTCAAAAGTCTCTGGGAAGATCTGGCAAATATAGTTCCATGCGAGCAAATATAAAGTGATGCACATTTTAAAAATGCCAGCTTTGAATATAAGCAGATCGGGGCTGAGCTAGAAATAATCACAGGGTTGCAGTGGAAAGCTCAGAGAAAACGTTGACTGAGTGTGTGGCTGCTGAGAAAGGGCAAATTCCATGTTAGCCATAATGTGGAAAGTTGCTGGGAAGGAAACTGCCAAGATCGTACTCCCCCTGTACAAATGTGTGGTGTGACCACACTTAGAATACGGAGCACAGTTCTGGTCGCTGGACTTAAGGGACATTGCAGGGCTGGGAAAAGTGCAGAGAAGAAGAGCTAAAACGATCACGGAGCTGGACGAAGCCTCCTCGAAGGGAAGGCGGCAATAGCTGGGGTTATTCAGCTTGGAAAATAAGTGAGGGGTCAATAGATAGAGTGTACCGAAGTTTGCTTGCCTTGGAATAGGTGACTTGGCAGACTTTTAGTCCTGGATCAACAGATCTTCTCCGGAAAACACATGGTTAAACTATGGAACTCATTGCCAAAGGAAGCCGTGATGGCCACACATCTGGATGGCTCTGAAAGGGGATAGGACAGACCGGGGAAGGCTATTAGTGGCTATTAGCCTTGGTGGCAAGAAGCAACCTCCATTCACAGAAGAGGTGGGTCTGTGTGCCCAGTCCCTGGGGCAGAAGGGACTGTTGCAGCCATATCCTGCTGGAGGGACCCTGTGGGGGCAGGTGCTTGGCTGGCGCGCGAGCAGAATCCTGGAACAGGAGGACCAGTCACATTCTTAGGACTGAAAGCATGGGTAGATGCTGGGAGAACATTTGTGCAGGGAGAAGTGCATGCTGTTGATGTCGCAGAAGCATTTCAGTGCAACATATTGATTGTCCTCCAATGGTGGTAGTTTAATGCATAGTTTACTAGTATGTATCATTTCAGAAAGGAGTGACTACACCAAGCAGGGGGAAGGGGGTGGTGGCTGGTCAGTGCCCCTGTCCTTTTGGTCTTTAGTCCTGGAAATTGCTCCCAAGGCCGTCTATCAGGCTTGGTGGCAGCTAAAGGAATAGCTGGGGCTTCATAAGGAGGTGCAGGAGCAAGGCAACATGAACCGCCCCTGCTGGTCCCGGCACTCCTTCCTTCCTTGACTATATTTGCTGGGAAAGACCAAGGAAGACTCTGGTTGCACGGGCGGGGGGGGGGGGATGACTTGTGAGCAAGCACAGTTCATGGCATTGCAAGGCACCAGTGAGCACAGGGAACTTCCTTAAACAGCAGCATCAGCATTCGGTTTCCTGGCTTTTCGGAGTCAGGACCGACTTCATTCTCACCTTCTAATGGAGCAGCTTTTTTAAAAAATGCAGAATTTTCTTAGGTTTTGAGAAGGAAATTGCTCCCTAAGCTGCTTGCTTTTAGATTTGCCCCTCTGCAAAAGCATGAGAAAGTGGGGTATAAAATATAAAATACTAAGTGTGTGCCTTGGGGACAAGCTGATGCCCCAAGAGCCGAAGCACACAGCAACTTCCTGCCTTTGCAACTGGCTTCCAGTGGCGTGTGGGGCAGATTCCACACACTGCCTGTGGGACGAGATCGAAAGAGGATCTCTCGTTTCCTCCCACGCATCTTCCATCCAGCTCTGAGGGGGCTGGGCTGGTGGCCCTCGCCAAAGCCGAGTGCACCAAGTGAAAGCTGCGATTACGTCACCCAGTGATGTACGTGAGACGTTAAAAGGATGACAAAAGCCAAGGATTGCCAACGAAAGACATACGGCAGGTAGCACTGAGTGTGAATCCCTGGATCTGTTACCCATGTGCCCTGTATAACCAGAGATAAGTGCATTTAATTTCCAGGGGGGAGTTTTCCGTATACGCTTCCCTCTTCCCTTACACACAACAGGAATTCAAAGTGCCCGATCTTGGCTGGTGTCTCTATACTGAGCGATATTTTTTTGTTCCAGAAATACAGCGTGTGCAAACTGAGAGGCCTCTTTGGAGACAACATAGGGCTGGTTGCGCCACAAACAAAGCGCAAACTGTCCTGCCCACACCATCTGTGGCGGTTTTGACTTGATTAACCATTTTGGGCATGGTTAGTCGTCAGGGCTGACACACTGCAAGCACCCCCTCGGGTTAAGCAGACACTTCAATGCTAGTACTGGGTTTTTACATTTTTGTTTACTGGTGGGACGTTGCGTGCGTGCGTGCCTGCGAGCATGCAAGAATGTTGGGGTGGTACTTGGAACACCCTCACTTTCAGCTTTCCTTCCCAAGGTCTTTTTTCCAAAGGATGGTGACAAGCTGGGAATAATTTTCCCTTAAAAAACCAATCCCCAAAATGCAACCCCCGGGAGAGCACTGAACGCTTTTGGGACCAGCCAGGCGTTTTGCACATCAGTCGGCCGAGGCTCTTCCCAGCCGGAGCGCATGCGGCCCCACTGTCTCCTCCCGCCCACAGGTAGCTCCACAGAACTACCTGTGGCATCTCTCTGGCAGCCCGCGACTCCCATGCCGAACATCTGGGCACTTCTGCAGCAGCAACGGCTGCCTTGAGGCCTCCCCGGCACAGAGCTCCTTCGTAATCAGACGCCACGCTTGCGCCCCCCTCCTCCTTTGCTGCCCCACAGCAGTTGCTACGGAAGCCTGAGCGCAGCTGCTGATCCCTGGGCTGCTCCGGCCCCTGCCGGAGCCACCCAAGGTCTTGGCCAGTCCTGGGAAATCGGCATAAGGCCCCAAAAGCTCGCCCTCAGCTCTGAGGAGGCTGCAAGGTCTGCTCGACTCTCCTGTCCTCCCAGGCTGGTTCTTCCTTGTTTTGGTCTTTTTCAGTGGCATGTGGGATCGCAGAACAGTGCACAGACACCAGTGGAAATTGTGCTTTCTTTCCGTATAAGAAATGCTCCATGTTACTTGCTCCAAAATACTTGGGGGAAAACAGCAAAACATGACGTGATCCATAGAGGACTATGACAGGCACACGACATAAAAAAGCTCCAAGATAACTTCACTTTCTCAGAAGTTCCTTTGGCTATCTGGGGTGCTCCTTGCAGCTTGTTTTCCCCAATTTTGTCGTTACTTGTTTCAAGGGGGGGAGCCCCTCCCCTTGAAACTTACAGCTGTCACTTGCACATTCTTCCTATTCCAATTTTCTTTACCCTAAACTTGCATTACCCAGTGTTGGAAAACAGTCATGTTAGGAAAAGTCAAAGACAGAGGATGAGAAAGACCAAATATGAGGTGAATGGACCCCGAAAAGGAAGCCCAGTCTGGAATTCACACGAGGGCTGTCATGGATAGCACATTCCGGGCGGCACTCAGTCAGGGTCTCTCTAAGTCAGAGGCAACTTGACCGCATGGAACAAAAGCGAGAAATTCACAGCTCTTCGTTTGGTTTCTCTCTTCCTCCTACTCAAAAGTTCTCTTGCAACACCCTGGGATGAGTAACCCGATTGATGCTGCTAACTCCCTTAATCCTGCAAAAGCCACATTTTACAACAAGCCTTCCTGGAATATGCTCTTTGCTTCCTCCTCCAGCAATAGGAGATCTTTCTGTGATCCCAGCAGTTGCAAACAGGATCGATGCCCATCTCCCGCTTCTCGCTCCCACGCTATACAGAGTCTTTCTCCGCATGATGCCTGAGATACCTTTGCTGTGGCCCTGCCTCACCAGTACAATGTGTAGGAGGCCTTTCGGGGCCTTTTCAGGAGCTCAGTTATTCACCTATGATCCCCCTTCCCCTTCTAGTCTTTTTTCCATGAGCTGGAAGTGTGGATGAAGAATGGACCACTTGAGCCCCGAATCTCTGAGTTTCCTTCTTAGAGCTTCCTAATTGGGCACAATGCACTCATAGCTCTGCTAGGTGGTATCCTTCGTTCCTTCATGGGCAAGCAGGAAGGGATAACGGTCAGTTAACCTGGCCAAATTAGCTATCTCAGGTCTGTTCCCTGGAGGACATCCTACTTCTTGAGCCAATGGATCTGGCCAGCACACACTTCCTTCTCTTTCTTGCAATAGGGGCTCACCAGCCATGGCCACCCTTCTCTTCCTCTTGCTGCAGTGAGAGGTTCTACCAGTTCCACAGGGCTCTTGTGTCTTGCTTCCTTGTCAGCGCTGCTGCAGAAGTTCTCTGGATAACCCAGAGCCTGTCTCTTCTGCAAGATCTTCAGAGCAGTTCCCTAATTCCAATGGAGCAGAACGTCTTCTGAATCCCTCCTTGAGTGTGCAGTTCCTGAGGGTCCAGCACATGGTGTTCTGGAAGCTCTGTGCCCTGGACTCTGCACTTCCGGGGCCTCTCCGTCTTCACGCACCGTTAGCAGCACTTGCCCAGTCTGGTCGGCATCCACAGGGCCTCCTTTGAGCAATTCAGCTCATCGCTCAGGGCATGATCCCAGGGATGCTCGACAGAACAAAACAGCCGAGTCCCAGTACAGCTGGCTGGACAAGCTGGGGAGCTGTAGGACTTCCCTCTGTCTTAACATGCCCATGTTGCACCCAGTGGGATGGTGGTTGCCAGATGCCATCCGCGCATTGTAGTCCTGCATTGCCTCACCCAGCTCCTTTTTCTGCGCATCTCTCTGTAGTTGTCCCTGCAGCATCTCCTTTATTGCCTTAGACACCGGCTTGTGGCCACTCACCTGTTACCTTTTCTTCTCATAATGCAAGCTTGCACTTGCCCACAATCTCATTTTCAGGTGGGAAGCCCTCTGCCTCGCATGCCTTACACTGCTGAATTGCATTTCCCGTTTTTATCTTCCCTGTGGTCCTCCTTCTCTGTGATTGTGCAGTAAAATTTCAGGACTCACACCTTGCCATCAGTCAAGCAGCTTTCGTGGGTGGCACCCTTTTTCAGCCTACACTGCTGAGTCCGTGGTCCATCAGAGCACGTGGCCTCTCAGCCCCACTCTTCTTGTGCCCAACTCCTTGGAGCTTCCCACAGCACTCCTTGTCTCTTCCACCCAAGACTTTCACAGACGGACTCCTATTAGTTCCCCCAGTCTGCTCACTCCCTGGGAATTCCAAGAGAGGTCAGAAGAAATTGCTTATATTCTGTTCTTTTATTTCTCTGGAATCATCTGTATGAATTCTTAGGCTTTTATGAAGTACAACCGTGAGCTTTATAAATGATATCCTTGTAAGACTCTGTGAATCTAACAACACGGCAAATCATCACAGATTAAAACCAATTTTTAAAAATGAATAATTTAACAAAACCGGTTAATTAATGCTTAGAAAACAATTCAAATAAAATTATCCCTTGTTGGCAGAAGCAAATACTGTGCATGTGAGAAATCTCATTTTTTCGGAAACATGATTAATTAGCCTGACTTTCCAGAAATTATGACAGATTAGTGAAGAGGGAAACCTGGCTCGGTAGCAGGACAAGCAGCAGCAGGAGCCCCCCGAGCTGTGGCTAGACACCTTGAACACGCTGCGTAGCACGAACTGGCTTTTTCTGCCTGGGCAGCGGCACTGCATTCACATTTCTAGGTTCTCCCAGGCAACCTTTTCGGGGTGAGGAGGACATCCCATCCATCCTCAGCCGTTACTCATTTGTTGCGAAGGGTTCACGTGCCTTTCCCCAGGTGAGCGTCTCAGGTGCAAGTAAAATGGCCTTTTCTTCGCACTTTCCTTCCAGCCAGCTCTCCAGAATCAGAGGCTGGGCAAGGTGTCTATTCTATAGAAACATTCCCTTTTTATGTTCTTCCTCTTTCCGAGCCATCTCCCTGACATGGGCAAATAAATTGCACCAATGCCAGGAACTCATGGGGTCCTTTAAGAACACGGAGGTGATGTGGAGTCACAAAAACTGCACCTTGGAAAGCATTCGCAAAGGGGCTTGCTATCCCCAGCTTCAAACTTCTCCCAGCATCCTTCCAAATTAAGCCGCTTGTACTCCTGATTCAACATGATAACTCTGCCCCATGTGTCTCCATGGAAACTTCAGGTGATGCATTACCTCACTGGGCACTTCCATTCATGCCGTTTAATAAGGTGCTTTTGAGAAATATAGCAATGCAGCTACTGCTGTGAGCTCGGTGAGTCCCGGCAGATGCTTCATCCCCTCCTCCCGCAACCTGTGTTCCATCTTCGGTCACTGCTTTAAGGCTGAAGATGAATATGCTCAATATAAAAGCTGGAAAGATAATATATATGTTAGGGATTTCGTTGTAGGAAGGAACCCAGTCATAGCAGGCAGCATCATGGTGTGGGATCCCATCAGCCAGGGGAGTGAAACCTTGGCCAGGAGAGAGGAGTGGGAGGGGAAGTAGGAAGTGGTGAAAAGGCCTCTGGGGTGTGCTCAAAGGGAGAAAGATGAAGACGACGACGACAACAACAACAACAACAAAGATGAAGGAGAAGGAGAAGGAGAAGGAGAATGTGGTCAGAAGGAAAGAATGTTTTTAATCATGGGCTGGGCAGGAAGCCAAGATAAGGAGCTGACCTGGACATTGGGACAGAGAGTCTGTACGGGGCAAGGAGGAGGAGGAGGAGGAGGAGGAGGTCATCTGGGGGAAAGAAAGTTTTTAATGATGGGCTGGGCAGGAAGCCAAGATAAGGAGCTGACCTGGACTTTGGGACAGAGAGTCTGTACGGGGCAGGCAGGAGCCAGGAGTCCAGCTGCATCACTGATGCCCAGGCAGCAAGCTGTTGGGAGTAGGAAAGCGAGGAAGTGATGGTGCTTGAGGAACTGCAGGGAAGGACAAAGGGGGTGCGTGTGATTCTATTGTTGAGTGATGGAGCAAAGGGAACGGTGTCATCACTCTTCCGTATCTTAAATCCAAAGAAGTGTAACTATTATTCCCAGCTAGGAGTGCGTCTGGCTTATCTAATTCCTCACTCAAGTCTTTATTTAAATAAATCCATGTCCGCAACTGCCTCACCCTGTAAGCAGCTTTCTAGGCTGCAGAAACCCAGCTAGTTGCATTTGCAGAATTCCTGCTGCAAAGCAAGAGACACGTGGAGCATTTGGACTGTCCGAAGCCCTTTGTGCTCCTCAGCGTAACGCCCCCAGAACTGCCCTACGTATTTTTAGCAATTCACTTGGGTTGAAGACTGATCAGAGAATCGACCGCAATGTGAGCGTTACTGGGATTTTAACTGGGAATGGATGTGGCTTTCCCCAGTCTAAAACCAACTGGACACAAAGCAAAGAGGCGAGTACCCCCTTTGCGACAAATCTCTCCTTGTTGGGTGAAGCGGATGTGGAAAATGGACCTCCCCATAGTCTCGGAATTCTTGAAAGAAGTGTTGCAAATCCCAGTTCTAACAAAGGGGCAATCCATAAAGCATTGCGGGACACAGAGACTGTTGTGAATCTTTGGAAATAGAAATGAATATTTATTGCTCAATAAAGGCTTAATCAAAATGCTGGTGGAAGCAGTGAGACTTGAAGTGGCTATGTAATGGAATGCTCGACAGATTTATCTCTGCAGGGCTGGATGGGCAGAATTTGGAAGGTGAGAGAATTTGGAAGAAATTGATGCAGAAGCTGATACTAACTAAACGCATAGACAAAGGTAACATTTTGGCAGATGTGTAGCATTGGGGGTTTTTTACATATACATACCTGGGCTCTTCAATGCATGGACCATCAACTGCACAACTGAAGACTTGCAAGGACAATTTTAAAACATGGAACTACAGTTTGAGGTTGATTGACAGTTTGTGCATCTCTTCAAAATAATCATTTGCAGATGTACCAATCTTTGCTCAGGTTCTTTGTTTCTGGCTGAAATAACATCAACAGTTTTAAATGTACGAGGTTACAATGCTTACGGATTTTCAGCTTTTAGAAGGGTGGACATGGAGGAAGAGCATGAGGTGATGCATGGTGCGCAGAGAGTGCGTAACACATTTTTCACAGTGTTGGAGCCCAGGGGCGTTCCATAAAGCTGAGTAGTGGCAGAATGTGGGCGGTTGAAAGGAAGCAGTTCTTCGCACTATGGAATTGGCTACCACAAGATGTAATTATGATGGCTTTAAAGGGGTTTTGTTGAATCCATTGAGAATAAGACTATCCATGGGTCCTAGCCATGGTAGCCACCTTCAGTGATACTAGTTGCTGGGGAACACAAATGTGTCTCCCATTGCATTGATGTCCAGTGATGGGCTTCCCATGGGCAGCTGGGTGGCTCTTGTGTGGAAGGAGCCTGGACTAGGTAGGTCTTCCATCCCCTCCATCGGAGGTCTTGCATTTTAATGAACAGCAGATCTCTGAGAGAACTTTGGTTACCAGGTGGCTCGAAAGCACAGTGAATAGTTAAATGGAAGGAAATGGGATTCTCTTCCCCAGACAGCCTGGGGATTAGGACTGATCAACAGCTCTGACAAACTAGGTGAGGGCAAGCTGTGAGTCTGGTGAGGTCCGCTTCTGCATCCAATGGCATCCAAAGCCTTGCACACAGCAGCAGTGCATGGACTGGCCCTCAAGATCCTACAGGGGGTTCTCCGCCCATATCAGCTTGGCTTGGACTTGGCTCTGGGCCCCTTTTCAGGAAATTGGACCCTGTGATATTCATGTGCAAAATGCCCTCCAAGAAAGTTTTCCAGGTCATCCTGCTGTTCTGTTTTGGCATTTTAAGGCAGTTTCGATGCGTATTATGGGGAGCTGGCGCTGGTGCTACTTCTGTTTGCTCTTTCATGTGAGTATTTCCATTGTTTTTCATTGTTCTGGTCCATTGCCTGCAGCATTTTTGTAGGAAGTGACAGATACATCTTTTAAAAACTGTAAGCATCTTGTCTGTACAGAACATGGTGATGGTGGGTGGGGGGGATTATTACTGCTGCGTGAACATCTGTGCAGTGTTGCGGAAATCAGCCAACCAGAAATGTTCATTCCAGAGGTGAAGAATGGTCACAGTCACTAAATTGGGAGCAGGGCATTGCTTGGGATGGGGTGTTGGGAGCTTTTCCTGTTTCCCCCCTCTTGCTTGGAAATGTTCTTATGCTTGAGAGATGCAGTGAGTAGAGGAGAAATAACATTCTCTCTCTCTCTCCCCCCGCCCCAAATTGTGGGGAAGATGGGTATTATATCTGTCATTATAGACAATATCTAGAAGGTAGTCATTGGATTTTCCAAGTCCCAGCTCTGATGGCAGAAAACAGCTCTGTTGTTGGAGCTGGGACCCTTGCTCCGAACACCCATCCCCTCGCAGTCAACCTGGAAAGAACCAGCTGGCCATTTCTTCAAGATCTGCAGAAACAACTTCAGAGAAGAGGTTAGGGGGTGGCAAGAGAAGGTTCCTGGTGCTGCCAAGATACAGCCTCTGTTGGTGGCTCCCTAGGATTGTGCCTTAAGCCATGCATTGTTGTCTACCAATTAGTGAAAGTCTTTTGGAATTAGGATGCTGAGTTATTTAAAGAACAACTGTGGATGAGGTAAGTTAGAAAGGATTTGGGGCTTATTTTTGGGTAGATAGCCAAATATTCAAAGGTAAGAGCAAAGGTTTGCTATGGTTGATTTCTAGGACTGTTTTTATTTGATTTTTTTACAGGTAAGCAAAGAGAATGATGGGTGATTTTTAATTTTTTTATTTTAATTAACAGTGTTAACAACACTGTAGCTATGGGGGATATAAGGGGGATAGAGGACAACTCTATCATTTCTGAGGTCTAGCTTGATTGCATGGATAAGCACATCTGAACTATGGAACAGCTGTTGCCATCAATAAGATTTCACTCTATTCTAGTTTATTCAGCAATTTGAGCAAATGTGGCCATTCAGATCACTTAAAGAGCTTCCAGGAATAAAAGAATTATAGGCATGTTGACATAATGCTCCACATTTAAGACGTTCATGACGAGCTTAGCCATCGGCATAAAGCCCATTGGGCAATCTGGGATATTGTCGGCCATCTTGCATCCTCAAGTCCTCTGTGAGGTGGATCAGTGGCATTCTGCCAATATAGCCATCAACTGGGGTGGGAAGGAGGGCAGGTTTATGGTGGGTTATTTTCCAAAGATGTCTGAACAGATGTCTGATCTGAAACTTGGTAGTGTGGGCTGGTTGATGATCCACACCAATCTGAGACAGCCATGGCAAGGAGTTGGTGGTTCCTGTGAGCCCGGTGTTTCACGAATGGCTTCAGGCAGCTTGACACACACTGTCCTGTGCCAATCCATGTCTCCACCTGTGTGCATCTTCCGGGAAGAGGTCTTCTATGTGAGGCCGAGGGGAATATTCACTGTATGTTGTGCTCCATTATCAGTACCGCACGAGTGCAGTGTTTTAAACAGAAACTGAATCATTTTGGTCCATTTTATCCTATGGGAGCTTATAAATTCCCCAGTAGATATTTGAGCTGCCCATCAAGGCCTGAATAAGAGGCCCAGGCCTGACTGTATTTGGTAACTAGTGACTAAACCGCGCTTGTGTGCCTATGTGTGCATAGGCATCTTTCCATAGCTTCCAAGTATGTTATCAAACATATTGTGTTGTTGGCTTGCTTCCTTTTTTGGCAGAGTGCATCACAGTCGCAGTAATGCAGTGATTCCATTCAGGTCTGTGTTCAGTTCTTGGAGGGTGAGATTACCCCAACTGGGTAATCTCACATCAAAATGTGAATCCAACAGAATTCATATCTACCCCCAGTTGATGGGCAGATCAGCCAGTTCTCAGCCTGGGTGACAAAATCAGAACTTTACTGTGAATATACCATGAATAGTTCCTCCTCTAAGAGCTCCTCCCTCAGGATCCAGAGCTGGTTCACTTGGGTTGCAGCTTCCCTATAGCCTGAAGTGCTTGATGCAATCTGTTCTTGGAAGCTAAGCACGGCCAGGCTTGGTTGAGATCTGGATGGGTGACTGAAATGTTGTGAACTGCCCAGAGAGCTTTGGCTAGGCAGGAGTATAGAAATGTGATGCCATGAGACAACTCTGCCATGGCTCCTGGTGAACAAAACTGGTATTGGAGGGACTTAGGTGCTGCACCACCATTTTTGGACAATTCAGCAACTGTGTAGTAGGAAATTATAGTTTGAAATCTTGTCTGCTCTTTTAAACCACGCAAATTAACTTCTGGGTTGTTTCTCCTTAGTCTCCTACTGGCCTCTCATTGGGCAGGACTCCAGGATGACTTCAGATTCTAAAATTCAGAACCGTAACTTTACATGACCGCCGTCCATACAACAGGTCTTCATTTGTGCTCCTACTGTTACTTTTTGCTTTGCTTTTTTCTGCTGTGGTTGGAGTGGAGATAATGGAGCAGTTACATGTAGGGATGAATTGATGTCTCTTAGTTTATCTCTATGACCACATCCTCCCTCCTGTTCTAAACCAGAAATCTTAATTAAAATGCTGCTATAGAAAGGAAATCAATTAACAGACACCTTACATGAAGGGTTCTGCACACATCCAGAATTACTTACAAGCATGGCTTTACTGAGTTAGGATATTAGTTAGCCTTTCCCACTAATGAACTGCAATATTATTGAACTAGATAAAAGACACCTTGGGAATCCATGCAAATTATTCTAACACAGCACTTTGCTTTCCAATGTACCTCATCTTTCATCACAGAGAATAAGGGGAAAACTGATACAGACAAATAAAGAAAACTCCACAGGGATTAGTTTTCTTGAGTCTCCTATATTACCCCAATTTGCTGAGCAAATACAATTATGTCTTTGCTCTAGTTTTAGAAGAATTTTATTCTGTTTTATAGTTGTTAAACACATTTGGGTGCAAAATATAAATTAGAGATATATTTTCTTAAATAAAATTAGTGCACTTCCTTACAAAGTGAAAAGGGATGCAGTGTGTTTGCGTAAAGCACAAAGACATCCGCCTCTATTTCCACAGGGCTTCCTGGCTTGGCTTGGCTTGGCCTTCTCTGAGATTTTGCGGGGTGATGGGCAGGATTGCATGACCAGAGTGCCTCGGTTCAGCTTATAGACCATCCTCCTGTGAGATGCCCAATGGACTGGACAACATGGACTAGATACCCTGCAGTAATTTCATGGGACACCATAGGAGCACTGAAGGGGTTGCACTACTGGTAACGGTGCCAGTAACCATCCGCAATGGTTTGGGTTATCCTCAGGCTGTCCAGGTCTGGATGATTCAGCAAGCCCAGCTGTTAGAGTGATTTATTAGAGCAAAAGCTGGGCTTATACCACACCCCTAATAAGCCAGGGCTGGATCTCATGATGCAACAAGCCATCCTGGGCAAGAGCTCCTGTTGCATGGTGCAAACTCAATCGGTGGGCAAGGTCACATGACATGAGAAGCCATGCTGAAATCCTACCATTGTTCTGGTGTCTGGATCCAGTGCGAAGCTCTTGTGTGGTGGGAATAGTTTTCTTGGAAGCTACAGAGGAAATCCACGGTCTGTTCTAAGGTTTCCACACTTCATTGTGGCTTCCCCAGTCACCTGGACCTGGGACTGCGATTTTACCATTGCTGGTAAGGAGACACCATAGAGTTCCCTGACAAGAACAACCACAAGAATGACCACTCCTAGCCAGTGCTCTCTATTGCCCTCATCTCCTTAGCAATGGGGGCCCTGGGCTCACTTTATTTTCATTGGTCACGTAATGTGTCTGTCTCCCTGCTTCCTTTCAGGGCTCCCTGAAAATACATGTAGAAATCAACTATGGAGCGCTGTGGCAACTCTGGATGTTCTTGTCCTGTAGCTCCTGGGGAGGAGACTAGAGAAGCCAAAATACGTGGTGAAGCTGTTCCAGCCCCCTTCCTTCCTCTTCAGCGAGGTAGCCAATAAAGCCCATCTAGCAAAAATGCAGGGCAGGAGGACAGGAGGAAGATCTCCTCCGGTGCTCCTCCCGCTTTGCATAGGATGCCTGTAAGCCTAAGCATTGCTCAACAGACAAGTTACCAACATGGAAGAAAGAGTAAAACACACAGGATTTCCACTTCACAGTTAAGTCACAGATCTCGCGTGGGAAACCTTCCCATGAAGAGCTAACCTGCAGGTGCTTGATTTGCCTGAGCAACCTTCACAGGTACAGCTGAAGAAGTTTTGGACTTGGTCCTCCGGGACATTTTAAGCTTGCTTCCTGACGTTCAGCGTGAAATTCAATGAGCTTGTCGGGCTTCTGGTTCTCCACAGTGGAGAAGTCTAGGGCCTTTTATTGTCTAGTTTTTATGTGTTTTCTCTAAAGAATAACTTCTTTGTGCAAGAAGTATCTTGTAAGTTCATTAAATCAAAAAGACAAGCAAAGGGTTTGAGACTTGTTTTTCACATTAAATTCCCAGCTGGTTTTTTTTTTTTGTGGGGGTTGAGGGGAGGAGGTGGTTGTTTATGAAGGCGAACGAAAGAAGTTTCTATCTTCAGAAGCTGCCGAGTCATTTTAATGGGGACCTGGGCCACCTACTATGCTCAGAAGACACCTTCTGATTCTGTTGTTCCCAGTGCTGTGACTTAATTTTATTCTCGAAGCTTGATGGAAAAGTCTGGGCATTCAGCCAAAGTTTACACAGTCTAGTAAGACAAAGTTCCGGGCATTTTGCCACTAGTTGCTTTCCTTCTTTTTAAAATTGTAGCCTGTGCCTTAATACCTAGATATGTACAATGTTTTATTTCCATATCTAGTTTATGGGATATGCAGAATACATAGATTGTATTGTCTTTTAGCTATCCAAATTTACCTTAATATAATCATCACATAATATGTATTTAATGAGTTTACATAGTTTGTTATGTGGAGTAAGCCTTGCTAGCTTTTTCGGTCGGCTCCATTATACTTGTATAATACATTATACAAATAATATTCTCTAGTATTTGTTATCATTCATGGATATAGTTGATGATTCAGCAAGAGGCAGGTGTGACAGGTCATGCTGCCTCCTCACCAGAAGCCAAAGAGCTTTTGTTCTTTTTCATAGAGATTTGGTGTTATTTAAAAGTTTGCTTAAAACACCATTGGGGTGGTTTGAAAAGTATTGCTCTCATAATTTATACTTCTGAATTATTCAGAAGCATTTCTCCTTTGCAGAATGGTCAAGATGCTTCAGTGTGCAAGAGCAGACAATGTATTTCTCTTTTTCCTATAGTTAATATAACCTCTTCAAGGGATGGCAGAATCCAAACACATGGAAGAAAATGCTTCCCAAGCTAAAGGAACTTAATTCTGATGTGTCTCTTTGCAAGAAGCTCACCTCATGGTGGCATCAGTTGAGAAGAAATTGGGTTAGAGAGCAGTAGCAAATTTAATTCACAGATGGCTTCTGTCCTCGGACCAGCAGACTCTTATTGATCGTGCTGGTCAGTTTTTGATTTCACTTGGAAAATATAATGAGAAAGTGATTGCTCTGACTAATGTCTCTGGGCCTAATCATGATTCCCAGCCCTGTGTAATGAATGCTTTACTAAATTGGTTGCCATTGCGTGTGATTGCTTGATTGAGGGGGAGGGGATTTTGATGAGACCTTAAGGTCCTGCAGCGGCAGGAACACTCCGGCCCCCGAGAAGCAAGAATTAACAAGATCCAACCTTCAGGCTGATGGAGTAGAATTTGTCCTTCCTGGCTGGCTGTTGGAGTATTTTGCATCCAGGTGAGAGAGAGATGCATGCCTTGCTTCTGCAAATCGCAACTGCTTTCAGGTAGATGTTTGTTTGTTTGTTTGTTTGTTTGTTTCTACTAGGGATGTGCAAGGAACACACACTGGGTGGAAAATCCACAGGTCCCTGGGTTTCCACGTCCTGGAATCTGATCCGACTGCAGCGACCCAGAGTCCAAGTTCCTGGCGAGCATGCCAAGGGTGTGCAGGGCAGCCTGCAGAATGTGAGCCCCATGTGCTGCGCAGGCAGCGCCATGATTGGCTGCCAGGAATGGGGGCTGTGTGCTGGCTGGCCGCACCCACCTTTTCCTTGGGCCCCAATGCCAGCAGTGAGCAGGAGGTGGTTGGCTTCCGGGACTGGCAGCTGGGGAAGGTTCCCCCTTGCACAACTGGGCGTTCACGAACACTTGCAGGCTTCTTCTTGCTTCCCTAGAGCCGGCAAGCACAGGAAGAAGTCCAATGGGCAGGCACAAAGCAGCGTCTGGAGAGGCTCAGCACAGCCCTTGCTTCTGCATTCCTGAGATGCCAAACCAAAGCCTGAAAGACTGAAGCATGGGCTCCCGATTGTTTGGAAGAGCCGTTTACGAATGCAACAAGGCCTGCCTGCTTGCTGTGCTTTAACACATCTTCCTTACAAGTCAAGCTGTTAAAAAATCAGATTTTTTGCTGAAATACACAAGTACTTTGAAATTAACGAGGAAACAGTTAACTCATGCTGCACTGTGTGGGAGCCCTCTGCCCCCTATAAAACAAATTGAAATACAACAACAACAACAGCAAATTGTTTTAAGAGAAAGGTTAAAAAATATTATTCAATTCGCCTTGTCTCTAGCTACACAACTTTGCAACTGGAGGTGTAGCACGTTGAACAATAATCTTTTGCAACAGGCAAAAATTTGCCATAACCTATTTATGGGAGGCATAGTCAGAAAATGATGAACATCCTAGTAAGAAACAACAAAATATTATCCTGCCACTGAAGATGAGAGTGGGAAGCTGAAAATATAAACTCCCAAAGCTTCAGCCATTCTTTAGAATTGTATAGCAGAGGTTGTGAAACATCAGGGCAGAACCTGATGCATTTTTTCTTCAAGTCAGTCTTCCCCGCTTAGACTTTTGCAAAGCTCGTCTTGCTTAGCACCTTTCAGTAGTGAGGAATTCACAAAAGTTGGGAAGTACCCGGAGAAGATGGATTTTCAACAGAGCAGTGCCAGTGCTTTCCAGCTTGTCAGTTCCAAAATTTCACTGGTTTTATGATGTTCTCCTTGAACCAGGATTTCCCTTGTCAAGGGTACATCTTTTGCTCTGATTCCTAAGTCCAATAAGTATCACAGCTATTGTGCTGCTTATCAACCTATCTTGTAAAGCAATGCTGACATTAAAGCTTCGGTGGTAGTCTTGTCCTCTAGGGTGCAACATGTTAGTACTACATTGGTCCAACTAGACCAGCTGGATTTTGTGAAAAATAAATAGTCTCAGATTGGTTGCTGACTTGCTAGCACTCCAAAAGGACAGGGCAGATGCAGCTGTTATGCTTATAGATGCAGAGTGGCTTTTGACAACATGTCGTGTAAATTTATTTTAGTTACAGTCAAGATGTTTGACCTTTCTGTAGAATTTCTGAAATGGTCCTGATGCTGCATCTCCAGGATTTCTTGAGGGGATCCCCACTGCAGGGGAGCAGCGAGCCCAATCTCCTTCCCAGGTGGTCCAGTCCAATGCCTGTCCCCACAGAAGGCAACAAAAGCTCAAAAGAGCAGTGCCGCAGTGGGAGGCTCTGCAGATTTATTTCTTTACAGTGGAAATAGCCTTTCAATGTTGCCTCTTGCTAGCAGCTACTTCCAGGATTTAGCTCTCATTCCCGGCACTTCATTTTTTCTTGATTACTGCCATAACATACTCGCCCCATGGAGAACCAGGGCAGGCAAACAGGAATAAGAAATAGGGAGTTTTCCATGGGAATAATGGAAGAAGCCAAGAAGGAGGGAACTGGTCATGTCAGGTTTTGCATCAGGCTATTGGTTGTCATAGAATCATAGAATCATAGAGTAGTAGAGTTGGAAGGGGCTGGGAAGGCCATTGGGTCCAGCCCCCGGTTGTTGCAGGACCCCACATCACACCATCCCACTCAGAGGGCTGCCCAGTTTCTTTTTGAATGTCCTCAGTGTGGGAGAGCCCACCTCCTCTCCAGGCAGCTGGTTCCACTGTCCTATTGCTCAGACAGTGAGGAAGCTTTTCCTGATGTCCAGCCTGAATCTGGGTTGCCGCAACTTGAATTGATTATTCTGTGTCCTACATTCTGGCATTAGGAAGAAGAGATCTTGACCTTCCTCTTTGTGGCAGCCTTTGAGGTCCTTAGAGAGGGTTCTCATGCCCCCTTCAGCCTCCTCTGCTCAAGGCTGAACAGGCCCAGTTCCCTCAGTCTCTCCCCACAGGGCAGCGTTTCCAAACCCTGGATCATTTCTGTTGCCCTCTGCTGGACTCTTTCTATTTTACCTGCACCTTAAATCTTGGTGCCCAGATTCTCTTGTTCTGGAACCGCTTGTGGCCTGACTGTGTCTCCGTTGTTGGTTTTCACTGCTTTTCACTGCTCGGGCACCTGGTCCTGGCTGCTCAGAGCGAGTCACAGAGGGTGGTGGGGTTGGGGCAGAGGTGTAGCTGTGTTCTCACTCCTCGAATGCAGCCCCCTCTGGGATGCTGGAGCCTCCTGCTGCTTGGCATGTTTTCAGCACCAGTTCAAGACCTGTCTTTACACCAACTGTGTGCCCACTTTGTTGGTTGATAGTCCTCTAATTTTAGATGTTTTAATTGAGACTGGTTGTTTTTTTTAATAACTTAGACACAGGTATTCTGGCTTTTTATGTTTTCACTGTTGAAATGTTGCATTTTGAATCGGTGTGTTGTAAGCTGCTTTGCGATGTCTCTTAGATATAGTTAAAACATCTATAAATGGACTGAATAATTCATGCATAATATGTTCCTTGTCGTTCCCAAGGACCCTGCAATCTAGAGCGAGCAAACAAAGGGGGAGAACTGCATTTTTCATAGCAGTTTAATGAGGAAGTCTGAGAAGGGGGTTAGGAAGGCCGGAGCAGCACTGACGGAGAGCCGAGCAACGTGGCGAGTGAGCAGGGGCTTTTGGGGACTTGCACACTCCGCGCTGCATTTCCTTTCCTTCTTGGTGGTGTGCAGAACGGCACCTGGCAAAGGTATGTGGCCCTGAGGCATTTCTGCCCACACGTTGTCTTATCAGGGAAGGTCAAGACTTTCTGGATGGTGTGCAGGAAATACTTTTGGATGCTCAAAGGAAGGGGCACTTTCTAAGCAGGAACAAGAAAAGGAGACACCGTTGGGTGGGCGCACAGCAGAATGTCACACCATCCCTGCCTCTGGACAGAGATGAGGGCCACTTGGCCCATGGCCCTGGTGCCCCTTGCCCAGACCCCCAGACTCAGTCAGCTCTTACCTCTGGACTGCAGAGGAACAGGGCTTTTCCCAGCTGCAAATCTCGGATTTCTGGAAAGAGACACTGGCTCTGTTTTCCACCCAGGACACTGCTGCTGTTGTGTTGTTGTTACATTGTGTGGTTGTTGTTAGCATAACAGAGCCTTCACTTGTCTAGCGCCATGAGCCCCCTTGAGCCCCCCCACCATGCAGTGGGGGCATTCTGGTTGGAAGAATAACACTCCAATGGTTAAGCATAACTTGTCTAAGCGGACAAATGAGATTTTGGCAGCCATATTACAGTTGAGTGTATGGGTAGGATAGATATGCTCAGGATGAATGCGGTACCACTAATTGTTTATGATCTATGCGGCATTCCTGAGCTGAAAAGCATTTGCAAAAGTCAGTGCTGTATTTCAAGAATGTCTACAGCGTTCTACCCCGCAGAAGAAGATTCAACTTCTGATGGAAGAGGGTAGATTTGACTGTTTTGATCTAGTGTTATCTGAGTGGGCCTATTTGTAGATGTTGGTCTTTCCCACTCAGATTCCACTCTGCCCTGGATCCTTTTTGGAATCTTTTTATGTCTGAGATCAGCCGGGGGCTGGACCCGATGGCCTTCATGGACCCATTGAACCCTCCTATTCTGTGACGCTATGATCTACTCATGGTCAAGAAGGCATTCATTCATTTGGTGTGCTTGGCTAGCTAAGCGGACGTCCACTTTGGACAGTTAACAGTGCTGATGAAAACAGCATTTTATGTCCAAAGATGATCCGTCAGCTATGGCTGAATGGCAATACATGCAGTTGAAATTGGTGCTTGCAAAATCTGGCCCTGATGCGTTTACAGCTGTGAATGCCCTTCCATTATTGGAAGTATTGATTAGGGCTGAGCCTATATTGACCCATGATCCAGGCTTATGAAGATGTCTTATTGGCCAATTAATCATCCAGGGTCTTAAACAACAATGGAACAAGGAGGAATATTGTCTTATCTCACCCAGTCAGTGGATTGCTGGCATCTCTTTCTGAAGAGTCAAGGGATTGTGGGTTACATTTAATTCAGCGAGATAACCGAAGCAGGTGTATGATATGCGAGAGAAGTCTGATCTCCCGCTCCGTTCTGGCCTATGAAGCAGCGTAAATTCTAATTCCCAGAATGTAGAGTGAATGCGGTTTCCACTGGAGCAGGAGCACCGAGGCACATAATAAGATTCTGAATCACTGTTCCTACCTGCAACATTCAGCCTCAAAAATGGTCTTTATTCTTACTCCTTCTGCACTGAACAAGGTTCACAGTGGAAGAGAGGCCACCTTTCCCTGAGCGCTCTAAGTAACCAGGCAAAACTGCATTTTCTTTTTCATGTTCATGCTTCAGGCACTGTATTTCAGAGACAGCAAAACAGCTTCGATGTCATCTGTCAACAGAGGGGAAGGTCTGATGTATTCCCCCAAGTGATTCTAAATGATGATTTCAGAGACTTCCAAATATCGAGTGCCCTCGCATTTGGTTGTCAGCAGGCTAGAGGTCACGTGGAAGGGGTTTGTGTCTCCTCCCCGCTCCATTTTCACACCAGAAGGGTTTCTAAGCCCATCTGGAGGAGACATCCTGGGCGAGGAGGGTGGCAGGCTATCGCCTCTCCTCTCCCACTGAGTCATTCTCCTTTTGAGCCCTCCAAGACCACTTGGAAGCAGCCAACACGGCTGTTTCCATGGAGGCTGCAGTGGGGAAGGGGTGGGCCAGATCCCAAAGGTCCTTTGCCTGCTGGCTCCCAGGAAGGAGCCCCAAGACTCCCGTGCATCCCGGGACAGGGTCCTGGGGCCATCAGATCATTTTCTGGAGCACCCAGTTTCATTCCTTTTTGGTACCGTCATTGATCCGAGTAGCCCTAGCGGAACAGAAGTTCATGAAGATTGCTCTGTGTTCCTGTAAGTTGTAATAAATAACGGATGAGTTTGAAGACGTGTGCACAGTGCCATTTCCCAGCTATAAAATATGCATCCTTCTTAAAGTGTGGCACCAAGAACTGGATTCAATATTCCAGATGATCCCCAGTTCGTTCAGAATAAAGTGAGACTGTTACTTCCCAAAGACTCGGAAAGGGTGGTTTTAAAAATACACTCTTGAGTTGCATCGGCCCCTTTCGGCCACAGCACCCTCTGGCTTGGGGTCAAATAGGTGTTTACTTGTGAGGTTATTGGGTGCCCGTGGAGTTACTGTGCGCCTGCCTCTCAGCTTTGTCTGCCTTACAGGGTTGTTGTGCAGAGAGCATGAGGAGGATACTGAGCTCCGTAGAGGAAGGGTGGACTGAAATGGAAGGAACAGCTCCAACTTGGTTCTCCATGCTTGGCTGGGTAACACGAAGCCTGCAGGCTGCAGGTGGGCCGCTGGGTAATTTTTGCAGCCTCGTGCAGCCGTTTCACCCCACTGGCTTCACTGCTTAAATTAAATGCAGCAGCAGCAAGAAGAAGAAATAACACGCTTTAAAAGCTGAAAGTGCTTTGCTGCTTGCTTTCGGGGGCACAACGGTGGAAGGAGAAAGGGGCCCTTTTGCTCCCAACTGCCCCCTGTGGCCAGGCTGAGCCCTCAGGGTGGTTCCCCTCACTCTCGGCTGCAGCTGCCCCCATGGGCTTCCTGATCCCTGGAAGCTGCTCACCCGGCCTCTTTTCCTTCCTTATCCCCCTCCTCCTGTCTGTCGGAATGGATCTGGCTGTGTGGCAGTTAATTCAAAGTGCTACCCTCATTAAACATGCTAGACATCTTTATTAATGCTTGCTTTTTCCATTGTAATTTACCTAACAGGTGTCATTTCAAATGAACATGAACTATTAATTTTCGCCTGCATTTAAAGCACTGCTAGTTAACATCTAGATTCCTTTATTCCACAGATGGACTGGAGGAAGCCTAAAGCCTCACATTTCTCTTGCGATCTCTCTCTCGCTCACCTTTGTTTTCCTCTGCAGCGTGAGGAAAAAAAAGAAAACATTAACTGAATAGTACTGCACAGCTCAGATAAAGTGTTCCTCACAGCTGGGGCTGGCCCTGATTTACTTTCAGGGAGACCCACACATGATGGAATAGCTTTGTCTATCAGTTGAATGACTGTCGACTTGTAACACGAAAACCACATGGAAGCAGGTACCTAAGAAGGTGTCTGCACCGAAAATAATGTTTGTCCTTATTCTGGATTAACTCGGACTCAGAAGTTCAGCCCCATCATTGCTCCTACAGGAGAAATATGAGTTTGTTAAATTGCTCTGTGACAGCAGTCAGTTTAAGCTACAAAGATACTTCCATTTCTTGCAAAACAAGTAGACTTTTAACATTTTATTTATTTTATTTTTATTTATTTAAATATTTATATGCCGCCCCTTGCAACAGCCTCGGGGCGGACACAATAACAGCCTCGGGGCGGCTCACAACATACTTTGGGGATAACCTCTTTTCGCTCTTCGGGCAGATTTATTTATTTATTTACTGTATTTTTCGCTCTATAAGACGCGCCTGACCATAAGACGCACCTAGTTTTTAGAGGAGGAGAAACAAGAAAAAAATATTCTGAATCAAATGGGCACCTAATCACAGGCACATTCCCCATCACTTCCCCACGGGCTGCACATCTGGCAGACTTACTGCACACACATATTCGCTCTATAAGACGCACAGACATTTCCCCTTACTTTTGAGGGGGGGAAAAGTGCGTCTTATAGAGCAAAAAATATGGTATTTATTTAGCAAGCTTCTATGCCGCCCCATTTGCCGAAGCCTCGGGGCGGCTCACAACAATAAATAAATACACAATTAACCATATAAAACAATATAATTGGAGATGTCCTGGCCAAAGATATAAAATCAATAAATAATATTAACAATTAAAATGATGTTTAAATAAAAAGGTCTTGACCTGGCACCGAAAATCAAATAACGATGCTTTGCTCCGCCTCATCAGAAAAGTCTGACAAAGTCAGCCAAGACGTCAGCCATACAATCACTAGGTGTAATTATATCCTTGTTTAGACAGAAAAAGTCCTGCGACTCTCAGCATGCCCCCAAAAGCTGTAGGACATTTTTCAGTCTAAACAGGCACAGGGTCACACCTTAGCTTGTGTGGGGTTCTTGGCACTCAACCCTCTGTAACTCAGGATGTCTCCCTCTGGTCAGCCGTGCATCCCCCGTGTCTCTCTGATGCTTCTGTTGGATACTTCATTATTGCTCGAAGTTCAGTACGGCCAAGTCAGCTGGGCGCCTCGCCTCCCAAGCCTTCACTCCTCCTCGTGCCTTCTGCTGCCAGCATCACTACCTGTCTTGAAGTACAACCATGCAGCTTCGCTTTCTCTTCCAGTTCATATCTCCTTTGCCTCCTTTACTTCATCCATCACAAAAACCTGGTGCTGCCCCCCATGTAACACCGGGAAGGTACCGCCCTCCCTCTTTGTCCTCTTAGCAAAAGCTCTCGATGGTGTCCGAGTGATTTTTCGCTTGGACTGCTACGCGCAACGTTCTTTTTTCCGGACTCTCCATTGCCTCCCTTGAGTCTCCTCAATCCCTTCCCCGCTCTGCAGCCCAGATCATCACTGTTCTTGTCGCACTGACTACATGGTGCCCCTTCTTGGCTCCTGGGCATGACGCGCCCCTTGGCCCTCACCCCCGGAATGCTCCGCACGCTTTCTGATGGCCTCTCTCTGCTCTTTACCACTGTATGCCTGCTTCTGACGTTGGCTCCGCCAGGCTCGGCTGGTACGGCTGGCTCCTCAAACAAGCCTGTCTCTTCTTCCCAGTCGCCATTATGCATGGGACTGGCTGCCGGAATGCCCCCAATGCCATCTCCATACCCCCCGAAACTCACCCTTTCTGCGGAGACGTCAAGCAGTGCTTCCGGCTCCCTCACGCAGTAGCGCCTGCAGGTGCCACACATTGCTCTGCTTCCCTGCCTCCGCTTCCGACTCCCGCGCGTCCACTTGTCGATTGCCGGCCCTGGGTGGTCGACTGGGGTGGGGCATGACCTCACATGCTTTGCCAAGTGCCAGTGCATGGCTGGGGCCATGCGCATAAATGTTGCAGCTTCCCCCATGCAATCCAGAGCCCGGCGACGTCACGAGCACAACACCAGCTTTCACCATCCATAACTGAAGCCAGTGAATCCAGCGCCCACTCACCGTTCTGGCTTTGTGCCAGCATTAGATTTCCCCCTTTGCTGATGTTCTCCCTCCATTTTCTGAGGTTCCAATAGGGGGTTCTTGTAAACAACCTTATTGCGAACCCGTGACTCTGCCTGCAACCAGGACAATCGATATAAGCCCCCGACGTGAATAGAAACTCTTCGTTGGCTGGAGTACACATTCAGTTTTAGTTCTGGACTATCTCCCACATGACAGTACTCATACCTGCAAGAAATATACAAAGAATCAGGCGCCCTTATGAGTTCTGCCTATGAAAATGCCCACCGTTGCGTTTTCCAGGGGTTCCCCTGCCCCTTGACCTCTCGGTGAAGTCCCGCAAGCGCAGCGCACAATCCCCAGCCACTCAGCAACAGCAGGATATATATTTTTAATTAATTCCAGCTTCACCTCCACTCGGTAAATTAGAGGGAATGGTGCTGGATTTATTTGTGGTCAGAATAACAAGGATTTCTCCAGGGTCCTTCTCCTGGTGAAAGAGGCTAACAGTAATTTTCAGCCATGAGTAATTGTGTATAATATAGTCCTAAATGATTTTTCTACTGTAATTTCATTAGAGTTTAGAAATTTAATTAGATTTTGAATCGCTCTGAAATAAAGTAGCAAAGTACCTAGAGACAGAAAGCAGTGGTTATTTTGTCCTCCGAGGCCAGAATTCTTGCTCTCAAATTGGCATGTGTTCATTAGGAGGAACTTTGTAGAACTTCGTGATAGATTGTTGTCTTCCAGAACGGACTCCGAATAGGCCTTTGGAGAGCATTAGAGGAACACACAATTATTATGCGCTCTCTTCTTGAGGTTTAAGATCATCCTCTTGCATGTGCTTAATAAAAATATGCCGCCAAAGTTGAGAGTGAAACTGTGGAGACAGAGAAGCTGCTCCTTAAATGCCCCTGTGCTCTCCGGGCTTTATTAGTCACCCCAGTATTTGCGCGTGATGATCCAGCCAGGGGCTGTTTGCTCTCCTTTAATGACGAGGTAGGGCTGTGTGTTTTTTTATTGCTGCAACATGTGAAGTGTCATGGTGGCAGTAATTAGAGGTTTGCGAGCATTCAACGTGTCCCTTTTGCCGGGGAGAGGGAAACATTCTTCCCGCTGCCAAAATCCAGCTGCAGCAGGAAGCGCTCTGAAAGCTCCGAAGGCGCCATCGGCCTCAGGGCTCCACAGCTCCGGCTGGCAGTGGTTTCGAGATGCGAGGCCCCAGCTCTGGCCCCATCCCTGGGCTGCTTTGCCTTCTGCCCTCTTGACCTGGAAGGAGAGGAAGAGCGGGAGTGCCGGGGGTGTTGCCTGGTCCTGAACGGCGTGCCAGCGCTCTACTTCCCTCTCCGTGCCAGGCCGGCCCCTGGAAACTGTGCCAGCAAGAGCTCCGTTGCCCTCTCCTTGCTGCCATGCTGCCCGCGGGCCTGGCCAGGGCTGGTGGCTGGCACTTTCCTGCCTGCTCCCCCACTGTCCCTCCCTGTACCTGTGCAGAGAACACATCCTTGGGAGGCCTTGGGTTCCTCCACTGGATGGGCATCTCTCAGGGTGCTGTAGGTGCATCCTGCAGCCCGGAGGGTGCACTGGGCGGGTGACCTCCAGGCTTCCTTCCAGTGCTTCTCTGATCTAAGCTTCAAATTTGAAGATGTTAGTCGTTAACCCCATTGTGTGATGTAAAGCATAAATCCCACTATCCCCCAAGTTCCTCCATGAAAACTGAAACCCTTTTACCACAATAATATGAAATACACAGAGACAATATTCATGTGTTTTCCAGAATGACCTGGGCAGTGGCGAAAGCAAACAGGGCTACCTGCTCTCTTGAGCCAGCCCTCACAACCACGTAGCACTGGAAAAGTGAGAGCCGGCAGGGAGGCAAAACGGAGAACGGGCTGCAGGTTACCAGCATACGCAGGGGAGCGAGCGTCTGGCGTCACTGCTAAAGAAGAGAAGGAACCAGAACTGCGGCCGTCGGGGAGGGTGGAGTTCTCACTGCCATACAGTATCTCTTGTCAGTTTGCCTCCGTGTCAATTTAGCTGTCTAAATTTAGGTCAGGTTTCCACTATTCAAGGACGACCCCAAGAGCACAGCTGCCCAATTTGGGCTTTTGCTCTCTAGACCACGTAACCCGAGCTCTTCCCTGGACAGTCACACCGGTGGCAGGCGTTCCCTGACTGCAGAAGGGTCTCCACTCGGCGCGTGGGGCTGCGGGCAGGGCCGCCGTCTGCTCTTTCACCCCACCGAGAGCCGAGGAAGTTTCAGCCCGAACCATCAATACCAGGTGTTGCACTCTACATAAGTTACACAGGTCTATAAGGAAGCTTTAGAAATCAGGTTTTGCCCATTAATCTGCCTTGGGCTCATTTCATGCTGAGACTTGAGCTGGTCGAAGGGGAGGTTTCTTACTTAGGCTGTCCCTGAGCCACGCTGGCTAAGACTCCCAATTCTGTGACGGCCTGGGTGTCCTGCACTGAGCAGAGGTTGGACCCGATGGACTTCATGGCCCCTTCCAACTCTGCTCTTCTAGGATTCTGTGAAACGTATTTGCCTGCCCCAATTCTCTCCCCAGAGGGGACAAAAGCCTCCTTGCCTGAACCCCATGCCTTGCAGCCTCAGCTCTGCTCCGAGCTGGTCCTGATCCGGGTTCCTCCAGCCTTAGGCTGTGCTGGAGAAACCTCAGTGCCCTTCCACTTGCAGTTCCACTCTGCAGGCTGAAATAAACTTCCACCAAAAGCACAAGCTACATTCAAATCTCCAATGTGTTCTTCTTCATAGCCCCAGGTTTAATTAGTTTTCATTGTGATATTAATGACTGGCGCAGCCCACTGTAACTTTCCTGTTACATGGCTGGCATTCTGTTCCTCTAAAGGAACGAGAGCAAGGACTTGCTTTTCCTTAGATGGATTCTTGGGGTATGCCTTTAAGCTCCCCTTTCCACCCTTGCATAGCTTCCGTCCTGCTTTATAGCCCTTTCGGTTATTCAAAGCAAGCAAACCAGCTAACGGACAAGCAAGCCAGAAACTGGCAGCCGCTTCCTGCTGGAATCAAGGTATTAATGCCCAAAATTTCAGGATGGGATTAATTATTTCATCAGTGTATCTAGAGGATCCCAGCAATATACACAGTCAAGTGGCAGCGACTGCTCCATAATTATAAAGCTGTTGAAGTGCAGCCTCTACTCAGACATAAACCCTACTGAGTTAATGGGGTTTCCTCCCAGGTAAGTGAGTCTATATCGCAGCCTGACAGTGCAGTCTGTTGTACTCCGAACCACATTGACTTACTCACAGGACGGAATGTGTTCACTAGATCGCCCAGCATTCCTGACGATTGGCCCTGCTGGTTGGGGATGATGAGACTTGGAGTCCAATAACTTTGGGAGCACACAGATTTCCTGTCGCTGCCGCAATGGACACTAACGTTAGAAACAATGCATGACAGACTCACATGTGTCGGCAGCGATTGCATGGACTAAGAACCATTTGGATACATCTGGTGGTCTAAATTTATCTCAGGTATCTGAGATCGTGTCAAAGGGTTCCTCTAGGCTACCAAATCCTGTATACTCTGCTAACGATCTTCTGTAATTCTGCCCTGGACTTTGCTGCAGGAATGAAAAATGCAGAGTCCTGAACATCTTCCTGGCTCTCAGAGAAATGACACTTTGGTAAGGAAAATGGAAAGTCGTACCAGTTCTTTCAGATCAGTGGAAACCCTGGCGCTTCAGTAGCCTTGGAGCTCAGAATAATCTGTCTGGGAGAGTTCAGCACTTTTTTTAAAAAATGAGAAGGGGATAAATAATCTTCAATCTAAATTACTAGCTCATCCTTAATCATAAGGGCTGAGATTCCATTTGCCACTGAGTTTGTAAATGCCCATTCATCTTGCTAGGATGTTTTATATGAAGATAAGCTCAGGATGTGGTGCAGAACCTAAATCAATAGAGGAACTAGGCTTCTTCATACTTACAGCTAGTATTTAAAGTAATCTGAAAGCTTAACACTGCCTGCTGCAGGAAGGGCTGTTTGCTTTTTGTTGAGGGAAACCGTCAGCACGAGCAGTACAAACTCAGCTTCCCAATTCTCTGCCTCTTCTGCCTTCTTCTCCAAGAAGGTGGCTGCTGCCTCCTTGCCTACCCTATTAGCTAGTTTCATAATTGTTGTGCTGTGTTCATTAGAAAGACAGTGCTTAGGGTCACGAGCAATGCAACACGCAGGCAGAAATGCCACACATGGGATGCACGAGAGAAGGAGGTTGCCACACAAGACAGAACTCTGATGAAACCAGAATGAGAAAAGAAAAGAAATTAACTAGAAACTGAAAACTGGAGAACTAGCTGGAAACGTAGATTGGAAAACAAACTACAGGTCATGATTAATACTGAATGAATATACTATTCTTTCTTTTATTCATTCACCTTTGTGGAATTCCAGGGGGCTCCATGCAGTTCCCGGATGGTCTCCCCTCCAAGCTCAGGCTAGCCCTGGACCTGCTTAGCTTCAACATGGTGCATACCTTCAGTGCCTTCAGACCATACACTGACTAATGAAGTCATGTGAATCTATTTATTAAAAGTAAAACATAGGAACAAGAAATGGAACTGAAGAACAATAAATACACTGATTTTTTAAAAATCAACTCTTATTTTCTTCCTTAATTGGGGAAGGGTGGATTAAACTGTCCTAGATCTTAAGAGACATGCATATTTTTAAAAAATGAGAAAGAAGTAATGCTCAGGCAAGAGAACAGAAGGATCTAGGGCTGCACTGAAAGGGGAGGACTTATTTGGGAAGGAGAAAGGATTGAAGGCGGAATCAGCATCTGGAAAAACAACAAAAGAAGCCACCAGAAAAGCATGGAGTGGCTGATCACTGCACCTAAGCCTTTCACCCACTGAAAAAGAACGGCGGAAGCGCAGGAGGGCACCCCTCCATCCCTCAGCCTGGCACAAAGTGGTCCCTCTGCCAGAGCAGTGATAAAATGCACCAACGTTAGAAGGTGTGGTGTTGCTTAGAGACCTGCCTCCCTCCCTCCTGCCGCTGACTGGCACTTTGCAGGAATGAAACCAGAGGATGTTCTTTGGCCAGAGGATGTCTCCACACACACGGTGGGAATGAAGCCTTGTTTTCTCCCAGCTTGGGTTCTAGTTGCTTTGGATTGAAGAACACAAGGGCTTGGTGCTAGCCCAGTCAAGCCCGACAAGAATAAATATGGATTTGATTCTCGAGAATCGTTCAATCACCAGCAAAGGGACAATCGACCCAGAACGCAAGGTGCAGCCTCCTTTCTTATACCTTTGCTGATCAGGTAGTTCTGAGAGAGAGCCACTGGCTTGAACTCCCCACTGCGGACACTGATTGGTTCATTTGAGCTCAGGTAGTTCACCTGGGAGGCTGGACTTGCAGCCCCTGTGAGGAATTGATCAGTCCCTGCCTCGTGGCTTAGCTCTGGTTTCACTGCTATTGTTGGAGCCACGACCTGCCCACTGTGCTTAATGCTGGTCAGCCAGGCATGCCTGAAAACTAGGAAAACAACTTCCTCTTGAAGAGCATCCAAAATGGTCCAAAGGAGATGCCCTTCCCGTGTGAGTGCCTCTTTCTCTACCACTCCCTCTCGCTCTCCCCCACCAAAGCGTTTGTGAACACGTCTGTCTGTTCCAATTCATAGGACGGTGAGCACTGAAGAAAGTGACCAGGACAATGTAGGACATCTCTCTTCCTACCTGGCCTACCTCTTTCTATCGACAACCCACACAGCTGCCCGTAGAAAGGGGGCTGCTCTTGCAGCGGTGGACGACCACCAGGCATCTCTGCAGCTTGGTGGGCTTTGTGCATCTTGCTGCAACTAGGAACAAGCGACCTTGTGAAAATGGAGACGCTGGAAAGAAAGCGCTGCCCATCGGCCTTCCAGCCACTTTCGTTTTCCTGAACGCGTGCCAACAGTTTCTCTACCTCCCCCTCATTCCACCGTGTCCCTCTTTGAGCCATTAGTGCGAGCTGGGTACTGCGCACAAATAATTCTAATTCCTCCAAGGAGGGAATGGCACTCCGTTACAAGCTCTTAAAACCACCCATTAGTTGGCACGCCCTGTTCATTCTTCCACTGCAGTTACGAGGTCCCGCTTTGTGCTTCTGTCGCCTCGTGTGTCGTAAGCCATCTTGTCATCATCCCAACAACTCCAGATGGATCACTATGAGCTGGACAAACAGTGCCTGGCTGTTCCTGGTATGCTAGGCTATTGCGAAGGTTACTGAGGCCTGAGCGTTCCCTCTTGGGCAACATTTCCTGGGAAATTGCATGGGGCCATCACAGAAATGCGGATGCTTCCAAAGTACTGCTTGAGAGGGAAAAAAGCACCTGCGCGTGTTGTCCATGTGGTGAAGTCTGGCTGAACGACCAAGGTCACGCGGCTTTGGGTACAAGGCGGTTGCAGAATGCAGTTCAGGATTGGGGAAGAACAGGGTCGTGTGGCCTTCCTGGGATCGGCTTCACCACGTCCTGCCCAGTGATGCCAGAGCAAAGCCGATGCGCGATGTTCTGGTGCTGACCTCACAAGAACTCTCCAGCCCAGAAGACTCAGCAGAGGCCTATTATATTTTCCCGAGGGCCTCAGTATCAGTGATGTTCTGCAAAATCTTGAGCAAGATGCCACACCAGGCGCTTGTGCAAGCCCGGAAAGGCATGTCGGTTGTCTCGTTCGGTACCACAATGCATGCATGCCTTTTGCAGGTGGGGAACACCTTGAATGACCCGTGGAAAGGCACCGGCAAGGGCGGCTGCTGCATCCTCATGGCAGAAGCCTGTGACCGTCCGTTCATGCACAGTGGCACGGTGAAGCACCTTGAGTTCCTCTCAAGAGGAAAAAGGGTGGGAGGGAAATGCAATTTAACCGTAGCAACACTAATCAATTGGTTTGCAACGGGTCTGCTGTAGCAGCTTCCCTTTGAAGTTAGACGGCAAGCTGCCTCCTGCGCCATCCATGAATTTCGGGGCAAAGCGGTTCAGGCGTTGCCTTCTCTGTCTTGTGGACTGCTGAGCTATCGCTGCTCTGTCGGCCAACAAGAAGTTGCTCTGGTAAAAAATTATGCCCGCCTCCAGAAATGCCTGCATCTATCCCTCTTAAGGGAAGACTGAACAATGCAGAAATCCCAGGCTCCACGATGCATCTTGCCAGGCTGTTGGAAGTTGTAGTCCAATCCAAGGCATCTTGAGGGAACCACGCTGGGAAGCCTGGCATGGACTCAATTTCTTTCCTGGGAAAATAGACGTTATCACATATCATCAGCGAGTACCGTATTTTTTGCTCTATAAGACTCACTTTTTCCCCCTCATAAGTAAGGGGAAATGTCTGTGCGTCTTATAGAGCGAATGTGTGCGTGCAGTAAGTCTGCCAGATGTGCAGCCCATGGGGAATGTGCCTGTGATTATGTGCCCATTTGATTCAGAATATTTATTTCTTGTTTTCCTCCTCTAAAAACTAGGTGCGTCTTATGGTCAGGCGCGTCTTATAGAGCGAAAAATACGGTAAGTGCCGGGCAGACTTTTGCACCAGCTACCACCTTCCTTAGGATAGGAAAGACTAGCAAGAACGTGTCTTCTGGTGTGGGCTCACAAGGTTGTGAAGTACAACACAGTCCAAGATGCTGGCTGCCGGGTTCTTCTGCAGGAGGTGAACTATTAAATGTTTCTGCCTTGTTGTAAGTATAAAGTGCAAGGTGGAAATCCATGTAGTAAATGTAGCAGAATTTATTCAACTAAATAAATAAACTACAAGATGGAAATTTATGTGGCAAAATATCAAAATTAGGAGTCCATGGTGGGACTTCCGGAAATCACTACAGAACCAGACAAATTCCTAAGGGAATGGCATATTAAAGGTACAGGGCATAGTTCCGGTGGATAAGGGATGGAAGGATTAAAGCTATGCTGTTCTTAATAGATATCCGGTGGATCTTATGGTTCTCCTGATGAATCAAAGTAATTGACTAAATAGTTCAGCGGGGGGATATTTTGGAACAAAACTGAGGAGTTACTTTTAAAAGAGAGATAAACCGATGGAGGACCTTACCAAGCAAAAGCTTGAGGGGGACTTAAAAATATGAGAAAAAAACAGAATATTTTAATAATAATAACAGAAGAATATTTGGAATATTCTGTCATGCCTAACAGAAACACTTGGAGTTTAGTTACCTTTGACTTTACTCCTAAATAAATGTTTATAACACATGAAACAATCCATAGAAAACTGTAATATTTCTTAAAAAGATATTTGGATGATAGTTTTATAATTTGGAAATGGAATAGAAAGCAAGCTTAAACTGTTTGATTTGATTTATTGATTTTAAACATACCACCCAAATGTGACTTTACATATCATGGAGACAATGTGCATTTCCTGAATGTAGAAATTAAGAATTGTAACGACCGTTTACTTACTGACACCTACAGGAAACCCATTGTTGTTGATACAGCTCTGAAATATGATACTAGCATCCTTTTTCATCTTAAAAGGAATCTAATACATTCCCAAATGCTGAGAGGACAGACAAAATGTCGCAACACATCAGATATGCGCATAGTTCCACTGCATCTCCTACGACGGGCACGCATGCTCACGGAGCCGGTGTGGCTGTGAGGCCGTAAGGCGGGGCTCGAGGAGCGGAAGGTGGGAGAAGAGGGGCGCTGCTTGCCCTTCAGGTCCCTTTGCTGCTTGTGGAGGGAAAGCTAAGGCAGCAACCAGCACATCCTGGTACCTGTTGGGGGAATGGAATGGCCCCGCTTGTTTGTGCATAAGGAGAGCAGGAACCAGGCCCTGCCAGAAGCTGAGATGAATCTGCAAGCAGGGTTGATTCCCTTGTGGGAACGGCAGCATGTGTTGCAAAACAATTGTTGCAAAACAAAAAGAGTCATCAATCCTACCAATAATTCGGTGATCTGAGCATCTTCCGTTTGGGCAACTAAGACTGACATGCCTCAAATGTGAATTTGATAGTGGCAAGTTTCATCTGCAACTTTTTCTTTCCTTTGAAGGAGCAAGTCGTGCTTTAACAGCAAGTTTAGGCTCAGCTTTGCTGATTTCAGGCTGAGTCCTAAGCCCTCCTGACAGCACCCGGGAGGCCCCAGGAGTGGAGAGAGTCCATGCTCCAAGGCCCTGCGACCTTACAGCTGCGGCTCTGAGGGCCAAATTCTGACACCACCACCGTGCGGCTGGCGTGCGGTGCTGGCTGCCACAGGGCCTTGGAGGGGGAAGGGCTTCTGCTGATTCCCCTGGGTGGCCCAGCTCCCTTCCCTCCTGCTCCCTGGCACTCAGTCTAGATGGCGGAAAGGAGCCTCCCCGAGGAAGCGCTTGGGGCAAAGCAGGGCTGTGGCGCAGGCTCCTGCTGCTGCTCGCCATGACACACGAAGCTTCTGGGTTTGGCAGCCGGCATGCCTCGAGGGCGAAGGACACAGGATGGCTCCCTGAACTGGCTGCATTCGCCTTCGGAAGATGGCACCCCCTGACAAAACCGACTGTCCCATCCTGGGATGCAGCCATCCCCGAAACCACGTGTGTAAGATGGAGCACAGGCAATGAGACGCAAGGAGGGCTGGGACATGCTAATGATTTCTCAGGGCCATCTTGAAGGGGGATCCTTCCACCTTGGGAATAGGCATCAAGATCTATAAATAATCATTATCTCTGGGAGGCTTTGGAGCAGATTGGGGAGTGGAAATATAGACACACAATACACAAGACCACTGTGGGTCTGTCTGAAGTTTGCACCTACACAGGAAAGGGTAGAGCCCTTGATGACCCAGGGAGCAAGTCCATCTGTTACGAAGGCAAGAGCTCGCTTCAGGGGAGAGCAAGACGGGAGAGGAGGAACCGGCAGCCTGCTGGTGCCATCACTGCGGGCGTTCCTGCACCGTCATCAGTAATGGCTGCCTTCTCCTCTGTGAGGACACAGATGTGTTTGTCCATCAGGACGAGCTTGCTCCAAGAGCGGGTCCTGGGAAAACATCCACTGCCCTTGCCTCCAATTATAGCTCTGCCGTCACCGCGTGCAGTATAAGGTAGTCGGGGGGATCGTCTGGCAGCAGAAGTATTTGGAACCTGCAACGCAGCGGCAGAGAGCTTTTCCACACCTCCTGCTGGGACATGCTCAGATGAAAGCATCTACAGCCTGGAAGGAAGAATTGATTTTTAAAAATAGTGTTTAGAGTTTTGACCCACAGCGCGACATAATTCATGGAACAAAAATACAAGTCTGAGACCTTCTGCTTTTAAAATTGCATGCACATTTCTACGTGAGTATTCATAAACAGCGGCAGTCCAATGTAAGGGCCAAAAGATGTGCTATACGCTCACTGGAAAATTGTTTTCATGACCTTTTCCTCGATCTTTGCCTGCCGTGGCCCATTAATTTCTATGAGGAAATACAAAACCGATTATCTTTTGGAGCAGGAAAACTGTTTCATTTGAAAACGGCCCAAATGCTACAACTTCCTGTGATTCTGGTGTGTGTGCCAAATAATACTGGGTCAGGGATGGGGGAAGAGCTTTGGGAGTTCCATCCGAGTGCTAAAAACTCGGAAGACTTTTCATAAGACTCAGAAGTGTGCTTGAAGGGCTTGCTGCCTCCTTTAACCAGTTCCTGGATCCATGGGGAAAACAGTGGGTGTTCGGGGAGTCAGGATAGGTAGGAAGCGACAGAGGTGACTCTCTCAAGGGATGCTCGTCATACCTCTCCTCCTCTCAAATGTTTGTAAGGTGAATTGTTTCCAGCATAGTAATGACAGTAGCAGAGGTCTCATCCTTGTTGATGTTTTCCCGCTCGTGGTCACAGGAGCTCAGGCTGCATCCTCATTTTGACACACCTGTAATTCTGTATAGCACCCTTCCAAATTTTTCTAATCCTTTCTAAATCCTACTTGAAAAATGGAGATTACGTCTGGCAACTGCCTTCTGTTGTGCTCTGGTAGCCAATGAATATTTGCAATAGGATCTCACATGCCTCTTTTCAAATTCCAGCTTGAGCATCAGCCATTTCTCACTCCATATAGGGTAATGTTCTTCCTGGCAGCACCTTGAGCCCCAGCTGGCTGGCATGGGGAATTAGTGAAGTGGCCCTATAGATGCAGCCCCATTTGCACCGCCTTTCTTGGGGGGTGGAATGCGTGTGCAATGCATCCGGTTTTCCATATTTCTTGGCATAGTCTTGTTCGGGTTTGGGCTGATTCTGCCCCTGCAGCTGGGAACACGTCTACTGGGATCCCCTATACTCTGAGTGCTTTACTCCTGGCAAATGCCCTTGGAGCAACTTCCACTTCACTTCCTAACACTGGGGGAACTTGCTCATAGGATTCCTCTTTGAACCGCTCAGACTTCCTTTTATCTCTGCTTTAGGTTCTTCTATATATTGATTCCATGTGCTGAGCCTCTAATACCCCAACCCAGAGCAGGCCTATCACAGCCATGAAGAGATGGAAAATAAAGGGATGCACATATAGAAAAAAGTCAATACTATCAATTAGGGATGTGCTGAACACAGTGCGATCCATCCCTTTACTGTTCACAGACTTCCTCTCATGTTTGCCCCTGTCTTGAGAAGTGAGCAAAGCCAAGAGGAAGCCTGTGTATGCTCCACAGGGAGGAGTTTATGCCACCAGCAAGCTCCTTCCATGTCATGTGCAGAAGCTCAACCAGAGGCTGCTGTGTGTGCCATGGAAGAGGGACAATGCTTGGCAGTCTCTGCTTGGGGCTCAATTCCTGGCGCTCACATCAAAGGAGACTGGAGGCTGCTGGCTGAGCCCAGGGAATCCAAAACAGATTTCGTACACATCCTGGCTCCCAGTAGGATGGAAAATCAATTACAGTGCCCCTTGTAGCTCGCAGTGGGTAGTCTAGGAGCGACTCATCTGGAAGCAACCTATAGTTTAGCATTCATGTCCAACAGGTTGGCTTATAAGCTATTTGGGGAGTTCATCTGGTGGTTTGGAAGGGTGCCAGCAGAATGCTGGTGACACACAACTCTATTTTTCATTTTCACATGCTCCAGGTAGAAGATCATGAATGGATGCCTTTGGTCAGGAATGGGCTTGACCAGAGCGAACAAGCTGGCGCTCTGACCAGCTGACTTTTCCTTTTCCTGATGGAGAAGAAAACCTAAGAGGGCAAGGACCAAGTTCATGGTGGGGTGGCGGGGGGTGGAGCCATCACCGGTGGTCCCCTGTTAGGAATGGTAAGGAAGCTGGGGGCATCAGCTGCGGACTCAAATGAGTTTTGATTTCTGTGAATCTGACGTGGGCTGGGGCATAGAAGTCAAAGGAAATGGGCGGCCCAGTTCCCCGGTGGACTGCCTTTTTCCTTCGAGGGGGAAAAGGCTATGAGTTGGCACCACACCTGCACTGGGAGAGCGACATTCTTGTACACCCCTAAAAACATCCGCATCCTCCAATGGGCGTGTCAAAGTCAATGGGCGGAACCAAAGCCGCGTGGCAAGCCAGTGAAGCACAGACGAACTGAGCAGCCGCGGATGAGCCTGCCCCTGTGCTACACGTGGCCAGCTTCTTGCATCCGGATGCTTCGGTCTATATCCTCTGTTGGACCTGGCCAGCACAGACAAAGCGGTGCTTCCCTGGGAAGGGCAGGCCAAAGCATCTGCAGGTCACAAAGTCTGGAGAGCCTCGTACGCTTGGCTTTTCCTCAGGGATTTATGGATTGTTCTGTGCTGCCTGAACTGGAGGGCAAGGTTGCTCCGCCGTGTTCAGGATGTGAAATGGAGGCACTGGAGGTGCAGTCCGATTGCCCCCAGGCAGATGTGCATAAGCCTTCAGGCTTGGAAGCCTTTTTCCATCCGGTGCCTGCAATCAAGCGTAGCAGTGGCAGCCATTTTCCTCTGTGGTGGATCTTGGCCATCTGGATGTAGGGCCGCTGAGGGGGAAGGGAGGAGGCTGGGTAGCTGACTGGAAGCCTGTGGCCCCAGCGTCTCCCTTCCTTGCCCCTAGCATGCATCTGTCTCCCTCCCCAGAGGCCCAGGTGCAGCCTCAGAGAAGGGCAGCTGGTGCCATTCATTCCGTGCCTGCTGTGGGGGCAGTCTGGGGCTCCGTCCAAGCACTGATGCTCAGACTCTGAAGAATCTCGTGGCCTCCCAGGCAAAGTTGGAGGCCAGAGGGTCACGCCGTCAAGTCACAAAAAGCCAGTGAGGAGAGACCATTACCTGCTGGTCCATCATGGGTGATCGTCCCCTTCATTCTCTTGTGCGCCTTCCTGCAGTTTCTTAATTTTCCTGCTGAATAGAAGGTTGCAAGGTTAAACCATTCCATTCAGTAGGTGGAAAAGAAGAGGCAAATAGGTCGGTGGTGTTTCTGAAACTCAGACAGGATTGGAAAATGATCTGAGGGAGGAGATCTTGGATTGCTCCCAGGCTCATC
This sequence comes from Varanus salvator macromaculatus, assembly GCA_023646645.1. NCBI lineage: Eukaryota > Metazoa > Chordata > Lepidosauria > Squamata > Varanidae > Varanus > Varanus salvator. Next base: position 3,669,382 of record JAIXND010000756.1, on the reverse strand, counting down.
TGAGGTCACTGAGAAAGCTCTCCCACATCTCTGGTTTCCAGGAACAATTCAAAGTACTGACACTAAATTTAAAACCCAACATGATGTATGTACCTGTTGTATGTTGAGACCACCTGTGGAGGCCGTTCACCTGCTGAGCGCTGCCTTGGAAGAGGGCTTGTTCTGTAACGGAGCCCTGTGAAACTGCTCAGCAACAAGGGCAGGAAACTTTAGGCCCACTGGCCTTAATCAGCCCAGCAAACTCATGCTGGTGGACACCCTTCCAGAAACCCCGTCGCCTTCACTCATTCCTCTGTCCTGCCCCTGCCCTGGATGGCTCTTCTCTCTACTCAGCTCCTGGCTGCTTCTTCACTAGCGCTGGTGCTTTTACTTCTCACTCCACCGCTGTGGCTCATGTTCCGGAGATGAGCCAAGGCGGAAGCAAAATGCCTGTGGAGGCTGATCAGCAGAAGATAAGGGAAGCACAGGGGTGAGCACAGTTCCCATCACCCACAAAGGCCTTCTTTGCACCAGAAAAGGAGAACCTCCTGACCAATGCAGAACAATGTGTGTGCATTTTGTACACATGCCTCCACTGTCTAAGGCACATTTTGGTGCAAATTCAGAACGTGCATATTTTTCACCGCACATGCTCCAAATATATGTACGTTGCTGAACATTTGTTTTCAGAAGCTCAGAAACTGATCAAGTTTCAACTGCAAATTGCATTCAGGTCCACAGTTAGTTCTGGGAGGTGTGAATTGGGCGATCTTAAATGAAAATGGGAAGCCAACTAATTTCCCCCCCATCCCTAGTTTCATGTCTCGTGTGGCCCTTAAGACAACACTGGGGCAATGCCATATGTTCTCTGCAGACAAGAACGTGTCTTCATGAAAATGGAAACCTTCATTCCCCCAGGCGATGTCCGCCTTTCTCTGTTTTACTTGTTCATCATTTCAACGCACAGAGAATCACAGACTCACAGAAGACTAGAGTTGGAAGGGGCCACAGAGGCCATCGGGTCCACCCCCTGCTGTTGCAGGACACCACGTCACACCATCCCACTCAGGTGGCTGCCCAGTTTCTCCTTGAATGTCCCCAGTGTGGGAGAGCCCCTCACCTCTCCACGCAGCTGGTTCCTCTGCTGTATTGCTCTGACAGAGAGGAAGCTTTTCCTGATGTCCAGCCTGAATCTGTTGCAGCTTGCCTTGATTGTTCCGTGTCCTACATTCTGGCATCAGCAAGAAGAGATCTTGACCTTCCTCTTTGTGGCAGCCTTGGAGGGACTTACAGAGGGTTTGCGGTATCGCTCTGACCTTCTTCTTCACAGTGTTCTGCTGCACAACTCCAGATGACTTCGCAACAGTCAAACCCAACAGGAGGCGTTCCAAACGATACAGAGCGGAAGTGGGAGCGTACGCCACTGTTTATTTCTTATTGCTGCGAATCAGGCAGCTGCTAAGGGTCCCCACCCGACGCCCCACAATCCCATAGCTGCCTTCAACTTCCATAACCAGCGTTGGCCCGTGTATGACGCAGCCCCGGCCTTGTGATACTAAAGCACAGTTTCCTGGCCACACGCAGCCTCCACCCATTTTACTGCTTCGTTGCCACATCTGATCTGAAGCTCGTCTCCGGAGCGCCTCTCCACGAAGCCTGCCCCTTCATCACTTTCACAGAGCTGTGTCTGGAAGGACGCGGCACACAGTGCCATCTGCCCAGCCGCGATGATGAAATCGCCTATTTATGAAATGACACCGTGAAGACAATCATGTGCATAACTCATGGACACATTTTTGGATTGCTATTTTTCATGACGACTTTTGTACAAACATTTTCGGCCATCACCTGATGATATGAAAATGCACTGGTGCATGGCATGAATCACCCCTGGGGGCCGGCCAATCGCACGACATTATCTTCTGTCAGTCAGTTATCTTTGAAGCCCTGCCAGAGTCGAAGCTGGAGGTAAAAATAGCTCATGCGTGCCTGTCTGTTACTTGACACTGCATGGTTATTCCAATACGTATGTTTGCCTCTTCTCTAACGTGTTCTCCACTCGGTTTCTCCTTGCCTAAGATATATTTAAGTATGTTTCACTGACTTTGGATTTCTTGATCACTTCATTTTGCCTATTTTGGCAGGTCTAGAGGGAAGAGACTTGGCTGCTTAACTTTGAAAATCTCTGTTCTCGTGCACATTAAAAGGGGCCCTCGACGAGGATATGGATTGCAGGAAGTAAGGAGCCTTCTGTGAAATTTAGTGTGCTGGTGGTTGGCTCAGCTGGACTTGGCGTCGTGGCCCTCCCCGCTTGGATATAAAAGGTAAGGCATAAGAAACTGCATGGATGAGGACATGGTGAAAGTGCGGGAGGGTCGTGCTCGTCCCCTGAAGGGTGGGAGGAAAGGGAAGCCTTGACGAGAAGCCGCTCAGGCGCAAAACGTGGAGAAGTATTTGCCCGAGTGCTTGAGCACAGCTCGCCCAAACCTGCCAGCGCCTTAAAAACCCGCATTGCTGTCCTTCATGCCTCCATAGGAATAACTGTTTACCCCTCCAAGTCCTCGCTCAATAAAATGCACTGGTCTTAAGTTGTAATTCTACTCATAGTTATTTAGGAGCAAGCGTGCTTGAATGCCTGGGACTTGCTTCTCTGGATCTGGGCTGTTTGGTCTGTTAAAAGCAAATGTTACTGAATTTTATTTACTAAATGTGACCAGATGATACTAAGTATAAGCAGTAGCTGCAATATTTGATAGAAAGTGTCTTAAATTCAGTTTTATTTTCTAGCTGAAAAAGAAATAAATATCTGGCATAGTTGATACTTGGGTGTGGACAGTATTGGCACCGTTTGGTGTGTCAGAGAGTTGACACATAATTATCTTAACATTTGTCCTGAGTGGTTAGTCTATTTAAACATTCCAACGCTGGTTAAATATTCTTAGGACTTTTAATTTCTTCCCATTCCTTGAAAAGAAAAACGGGCAGGCTAGAAATATAAACAAATAAATAACCCAAGCAATTCTATGATGTTAGGAAAGAGGCACCTGGAAGTAATTTCCATTGAACTTTATTTATTTATTTATTTATGCTTACTTTTTACATTTCTCTACCGACCAATAACGAAATATCTCTGGTTGGTCCAGGGAAGTAAAAATCAAACAACACAACACCATGATAAAAGTAAATATAAAACCTTAACAAGCTTAATGTTGTGTTATATAACCAAAGTAAAAGCTAACTTCATTGTATAAATCCAAAACAACAAAAATGCAAGAACATATTTAAATCAACAAAAACTGAAGCAAAAAAACAGCAAAACAAAACAGAACACCTCCCACTCAGATGCCTGGGAGAATAAAAAGCACCTGAAGCTTGCGTCTTGGGACTCCACAGCTGACACAGACAAGATAGTTATGTCAGACAATTATCCGTATCTTCTGATATCAATGAAAAGTGTCTTCATTATCGTGAAGTCCAGTTGTAAAAATTTCTCAGTTGTGTCTTACACAAAGAATGGTTTCTTCATTGAATGTAATATGCAAATGAAAGCACACACACTATTACAACTGGTTTGGAAAATCCCGGCCTCTTGCATTCAGTAAGACACAAATATTGGTCCTCAACTTGCCATTAGCTGAATCTCAAAACAGGCCAAGCCAAGATGGAGCCACTGAGAAACTTCAGCATTCTAATACAGCTGCTGGGCCAAGAAGATGAAACCAGGAGTCTTACCTGGTGAGGTCTACACCTGGGCAAAATTTGGCCTATTTGTTCACAGCTGTGACTTGGGCGCTCCTAGATTCCTTTCATATTTTAGCAGAAACTACAATGCACATTATTCTGCTTTCTTGGCTTGGAGAAAGCCTGAGAAGTTGCTCAAAGGTTATTCAGGTGTATCTCTCCAGAAATGCCAGTGGCAGCCAATGCTGCCAAAGTGACATTGGGCATGCAAGCTTAAAAGGCACCCAGCACCCAGCTTTCAGAGGAATTCTATCATCAGCATCATCAGCATCATCATTGTTATTACTGCCCAGTTCTCAAAGCTGTCTGGGCAGTTCACAACAGAAACACAATACAAAAACACTGTAAAAGGTGCAATGCAACATTTAAAACTGGATGTAAAAAGCTTCAATAGCTTACACAAATTGAGCCCTGGGGCCTGCTGGCCAGTTGGTGGCATGTCCCAGTACAACCAGAGGCTGCCTACATGCCCCATCACAAGGGGCAGACAGGATCTGGCCCCGAGGGACGCTGGTGCCACGGCTGCGCTGGTGCTCCAGAGCAGGGTAACCCGGCTGCTCGCTGCCATCAGCTGAGACAGCTCAGGAGCCCAGGGCTCCCCCACGGCGCCCAGGAGGTTGCCGTCGTGCTGAGGGCCTCTTTGGCACTGCCCCCACTTCGCTCCCAGTCTGCATCAGGCGCACGGCCCCTCCACTTCACCCTGCCAGACAGGAACCCCACTGTGATGGAAAGTGCAGGCAAGGGGTTGGGTCTCCTTACGCTCCCCCCCCCGCCCCCGCTCTGTCTCTCTCTCTCTCTCACTCACACTGATTTGTATCAGGGCCTCTGCACTTCTTTCTGCACAAAAATGAAAGGCTGAGGTCAGGCATCTGCATCCTTAAAGAGATGTGTAGCGTGACCCTCAGGGAATTTTGGAGGGCTGCACCTGGGCTCTCCAGGCTGGGGAGCAGAAGGATCAGGGCCCCACACCAGCTTCCTGAAAGTAGGACTGCAGCCCCCAGGTCCCAGCCTTTGCTCTGGCTGTCCTGTGGCAGGGAAAGGACTTGCAAACCGCGTGCCTCACCGTCATGCCATGTTACTGACACGTCACACGGAATGTGTGCTTGTCTGCTCTGTGCTCTCAGGAAGATCGGTGTGAAAGGGGGACACGTCCAGCGATTCCTGTTGTGCGCGGGGTGGGGGGGGGCGGCCGGCACTGTCCTGCCCCTTCCCCTCACTCTCTGCACCCGTGGTAGGCAGTTGGCTTCAAAGGACACCCTCTTCTGCCCAGAGGATCGGGCGGACAATGTGTGACCCTTTGGGGCAAAGACCTTACAAGGCGGAAGGGCGATGTGGATCCTGGCTGGGGTCAGACCTGCTGCCACCTTCTGCTCCACTGGCAGCACATGAAGCCTCCGCGAGTGGTTGCATTTCTACAATGCGAAGCAAAACACCGACTTTTGTGGAGCTGCCTGAGATACTAAGCAGGGGGCAGGGGGCTCCTCCTAGGTTTCCTGTAAAAGCCAAGCATTGGCAAGTTCTCTTAGCTCTCTCCTTCTCTATATTATTATTATTATTATTTCATTTCTATTGCACCACACAGCCAAAGCTCCCTGGGCAGTTAACAATCTATAAAACCAGACAATAAAACTGCAATCAAAACATAAACTCGGGAAAAAAAAACATTAAAAGGTTTTAAACAGCTAGAAACAGACAGTGGCAAAGGAGGACTGGGTGATCCTCCTCTAGCCCCTGTGTGGCCAAGGAGGTCTTTAAAGGCCTCAGAGGATGGTTTTTAAAGGCCACATTGACCTGGCACTGAAAAGATGGCAAGTTTCACTAGTCAGACCTCACCTGGCATCCTGTGTCCAGTTCTGGGCACTAAGATTTAAGAAAGATGCAGAAAAATCAGAAAGGGTCCAGAGGAGGGCAGCAAAAATGATCCAGGGTTTGGAAACACCTGAGAGAACTGGGCATGTTCAGCCTTGAGAAGAGAAGACTGAGGGGGAACATGATATCCCTCCATAAGTACCTCAAAGGCAGTCACAAAGAGGAAGGTCAAGATCTCTTCTTGCTGATGCCAGAGTGTAGGACACGGAGTAATCAGTTCAAGTTGCGGCAACCCAGATCCAGGCTGGACATCAGAAAAAGCTTCCTCGCTGTCAGAGCAATTGGACAGTGGAACCAGCTGCCCAGAGAGGAGGGGGGCTCTCCCACACTGGAGACATTCAGAAAGAACCTGGACAGCCCTCTGAGTGGGGTGGTGTAAACTGGTGTCCTGCACCAGCAGGGGGTTGGGCCCAATGGCCTTCATGGCCCCTTCCAACTCTACTATGCTAGGGTTCTATGATTCAGCCAGTTGGTCTGCAGTGGGAGGCAGTTCCTTGTCAAAATAATTTTTAAATTTTTATAAACCTGGAACAAATGAGCAAGGCCTGAGTTAGAAAGATCACAAACTCCAGTCCGTGCTGCTACCTCTTGGTCTTAGAAGATGCAAAACCTAGCACAAACCCACCTACATGAAATTCCTGTATTTCTAAATTGCGATTTATAAAGCTGCAACATCATCTGCTCCAACAAATACTTCTGGACCCAACCCATTTTACTGAGATGCAGCACAAGGAAGCCTTCCAGACAAGTCAAAAACAGACTGGGACTTTTGACTGTTCCTATGCCCCTATGGCTCAACTTTTATTTTATTTTGCTTTTTTTTCTTATTACCAAACCTCGTTACTTGCCTGTCTTGCTTGCCTGAAATGTTTACCCAACACAAAGTTACATGGGCGCTGGAAATGCATCAAGACTGGTGTTAGTCAAGCCTTTATGCTTCCAATTCTCTTCTAGGCAGACTTGCAGGAAGGCGGGTGCACGTACACAGGCGAGAGAGAGGGGACAACACACCGAAGCAGTGCAGCAAGACTGCGATGCTTCAACAGCCAAGAGAGCAGCTCAGAGTGGTGTTCCAATAACTTTGCTGAGGATTATTCTCCCAAAATGGCCCCAAAGGAAGACTAGAAGGACGTGAGGAGGTGAGCATGGAATAACGTTCTGTTGAGCTCATTTGCGGAACGCATGAGAATCTAAGAAATGTCTTTCTAGCCCTGGCCACAAGCATCTTAGCCCGACTCTCTGCCCAAAGGACCCACCGAGAGACGGGGCAGAACCTGGGACTGGAGGAGTGTGGCCTTATTTATCAGGCAGTGGGTCCTGGCAGAGGAAGAGGTCACTGCCTGCCTTTGCTTGGTGGTGCAGGATGGGCTCTGCTGGACCAGACACTGGCCCCAATAGCTAAAGCCATGTTGAAAATGGCCTGCCTGCTCTGCTTCATCCCATCTGCCCAAGGCCTGGGAACTCTGAGAACGACGCTAGCACTTCCCGTCAGATCAAATAACGGTGATGCTGCTGCAGCCATGCTGGGCATACTGGTCCTGGAAGTCAGGAAGGCCTTGGTCTCGGCATTTTCCCCAATTCCAGGAGCTTCATTGTCCCCAGTCACTCAGCCACAGCAGAGCAGAGCAGAGCAGAGCAGAGCAGCTATCAATCCTGGTCCCAAGAAAACGGAGGAGGACGAAGACTGTAAGACCTTGGTGGACGAGATTAGCGGTGGCAGGCAGGGCAAGACCTCCCGTCAACCTGTGGGCAGCCCTGCTCTGCTTACAACTCTGCTCCCCTCCTGCCTCTTTGCCTGTACATATGGGATGCATTCTATTTCATCGGACATGCTCGATGTTCCTTCAGAGGCGTTCATTGTCAGATTGTGCTTGTTGCGAAGCAATGGAATTAACCCTGGTAATGTCCATTTAGTAAGGCTGAGTGGCAGACAAGGAACGGCTTGACCACTGCTCAGCCATGACCTACCTGAGAAAGCTAGAGCTCTGCCAAATTTTCAGCCAATCAGATATAGGTTACCCCAAGTACAGAAAGCATGCTGAATATTGGCCCTTTTATTCTGTTTTTTGACAGGCATATCAGTATAATTTGGTCAAGTACTGGTGAAAACGACTGAAGTATTTTATTGGGGCTTCTCAAGGAAGCCTTCCCTCCGCCCCCACCCCATCCAAGCCTGCTGTACCAGGAAAGAGCCGGGAGGATAATTATCTAAATTTCATAGAAAAGTGACTAAGGAATTTAATATAGTGTAATACTATTATAACTGCATTGATGTTACTGTATATTTCACTTAAAGAGAACCATTAAAAGAATAGAAAGAAGCAACATATGCAATTACATAAATTTGGATATATCAGTTTCAATTAACATATGTGAAGTGTGTCAGAGAGAGAGAGAGAGAATCTTCTTGCGTGGGTGGTGAACAGTGGCAGGGGCCAGATGGATGGCCATGGTGGGCTGGATCCGTCCTGCAGGCCGTAGTTTGAGGACCCATGATTTAAGGGAACACATGCATAAGTAATATCAAAGAGGGTCCCAGAACAAAATTTGTTTGTTATATTTCTATACTGCCCAATAGCTGAGACCATTTGGGCTGTATCCCACAATTAAAATCATAGAATGAAACATGAAATATTCTATGAAAGTTTAAAATTGCAATGAGAATAGAAAAGAAAGGTCAAAGATAAACTAGAAGCATTGTGAAGATTTAAAATACAGTAAAAAAATTCAAACAGAAATCAAAACATGAGAATTCATGGGAACATAGGAAGTTGTTAGAAACAGCATAGTGGTCGTGGGCTCTCCCATGCGAGAGACAATCAAAAATAAAGCTGGGCAGCCCCCTGAGTGGGGTGGCGTGACGTGGGGTCCTGCAACAGCCGGGGGCTGGACCTGACTGCCTTCATGACCCGACTCTTCTGTTCTACAATACTATGATTCTAGTGTGGGTACCAGGCTGGGAAGCTCTCTCCACAATTAGAAAGCCATGCGAGCAGAGGATCACGCTCTTCTTGCTATCAGCACATCTTGCTTCATAGAATATTATCTGGAAGGGGTCCATCGAGTTCAATTCCCAGCTCAGTGCAGGAGTCTAAGTTAGCCATCCCTCTCAGAGGGCTGCCCAGCTGCCTCTTGGATGCCTCCAGTGTGGGGAAGCCCACCACCTCCCCAGGTCAGGGGTCTATTGCTCAGAAAGTTTTTCTTGGTGTCCAGCTGCAATCTGGTTTCCTGTCACTTAAGCCCCTGATTTTGTGTCTTGAACTCTGGCACAACTGAGCAGAGATCTTGGCCCTCCTTTCAGACAGGCCTTCAGGTATTTGAAAATGCCTCTCCTGTCTCCCCTCAGTCTTCTTTTCTTCAGGCTACACATGCCCAGTTCTTTCACCCTTTCCTCACAGGGCTTTGCTTCCAGTCCCTGGACCATCTTTGCTGCCCTCCTTTTCCAGTTTGCCTGCATCTTTCTTCAACTGTGGAGCTCAGAACTGGACACAACAACAATACTCGAGATGCAGAATAGAGGGGAGTCAGTACTTCATGTTACTTGGAAACAAACATCCTATTAATGCAGCCAAATGTAGCATTTGCCTTTTTGGCAACCACATCACTTTACTGACTCATTTTCAACTTGTGATCTGCAGCAATTCCAAAATCTTTCCTGCTTGTAGAATTGTTGAATCAATTACCTCCCATCTTGTAACCGTGCATTTGCTTCCTTTTTCCTAAGTGCAGAACTTGGCATTTGTTCCTACTGAATTTAATTCTGTTGCTTTCGGTCCAATGCTCCAGCCTATCAAGGTCGCTTTGAATTTTGTTCCTCTGTCCCAAGACATTAGCCATCCCACCAAAATTCATAACATCTCGGAGGGATCAGCATTCCTTGTACCTCTTCCTGTGAGTCGTTCCTAAAATGTGGGCCCCAGACTGAGCCCTGTGGTACCCCACTTATTACCTGAGAAGCTGCCGCTGAGAAGCTCTCTCTGGGTCCAATTCTGTAGCCAGCTATGGCTCCTCCTGACAGCTGCTCCATCCAGCCCAATTTCAGCTAGTCTTTGGTTGGTTGGTTGGTTGGTTTTGTTTCCTTTTTCACCCATCCTCCACGATTTCTCAAAGAAAATAGACAGGGGTTCTGAGAGTTCTTCTGCCAGTTCCTTTAGGATGCAGCTCATCAGGCTCTGGAGACTTGAATGTCCAGCAATTAAGTGTTCCTTGATCATTTATGGATCTCAAGCTTCAATCCTGACCCTTCAGTTTGTACTTCATTTCTGCCAGGGTGGTCATAGACATGCTTTTGGGAAAAGACTGAGCCAAAGTGGGAACTGAGCTCTTTGGCTCTTCCTTTGTCATCTGTTTTCCATTTGTGCTTCTCGGGGAGAAGTTGATCCACCGTTTCTTTGCTCTTTTACAATGAACGTATCCGGAAAAGAGTTTGTTGTCGTCGTCGTTGCTTTTATCATCCCTTCCTAGCCTCAACTCATTCTCAGCTTTAGCCTTTCTCATGTCATGCCTGCACTTCCAGGAATTCCAGAAGAGGGGTCTGGAAATCCTTCCTGCAGGTCTTGCAACATGATCCCTCCCGGTGAACCCTGCAGGAGGCTGCTTGGGAAGCAGGGTCCGCAGGAGAGACATTCCCTATCTTTGTGATGCTGGATCTTCTTCCCCTAAATTGTTTGCCGGTGGCGGCCCACTCCCCCGCTTTCCCAGCTTAGGCTTAAGTTGTTTACTAGCCACTTTAGGGAATTACAGCTCTGAGTTATTAATTTTAATAAGACTAGCATTCATTAAAGATCATAAGAAATATAAAGGGACCTTAGATCCAGAGGGAGAGAAAGTGCATGTTAGTGTTTAGTGCATTACTGGACTGAGACTGAACTGGGAATGTTTACTGACCTCTGCACTAGTCCAGAGGTCCAGGAGTATCACTCTGCCCACAGCTTTTGAAGCAAAGGCAGCACCAGGAGAGCTTGTGCAATTCTGCTGGTGCAAGGAGAAGCCCCACACACTGAAGCGTTCAGAAAATCATGGCTCAGAACAGGAGCACAGGAGTTGAACTCTGCACCCATGCCTTTCTCTGGCAAGTTTGCCAATATTCTGCCAGGGACGTGGCAGCTGGTGATACCTCTGGGAATGGGATTCTCTTGAGCCATCCACAGGGTCAGCAATGAGAGGGGCTGCTAAGAAAGGCTGCCCACCTCTCCCCATGACTCGCCCTGCCAAACTCGCAGGTCCTTCGAAGCCACTTTTGTCCAGGACCTTCAAGCCATGCAGCTCCACATTTGCTCACAGGCTGGCGTGAGCGGGCACTGCCTCCACGCAGTCCATCCCTGCCTCCCAGGAGCCAGCCGGCCAACCTTCGGGGACTGCTTCACTAGCAATGCCCTCCTGCAGTTTGAGCAGCTCAGCATTTTGCTCTTCTCCTGGAGGGAAGGAAATTAGGCTGGCAGCCACAAGAACTGTACCCCAGGGCACCCACTCAAAAGTCAGGGCCAGGGCGCAGCCATTCGGAAGCAGTCTGGATTACTTCCCTAAAGGAAATGTGGGAAGTGTGGAGTTCTGGTTTCAAGGCATCGGGGCTGTCCCACCTCCAGCACCGGCTTCTGTCTCTGAAGCAGCAGCAGCAGCGAATGCAGAACAGTCTGCGGGGTCGAGGCACGCCTGTGATGCTGCAGCTTGGGGAACCACTGAAAGCGAGTTGAGGGGACGTGCTCCCAAGCAGCCCCAGGTCATGGCAGGATGAAGCACACCTGTGACCCCCAGCGCTTGATCTGCTGCATCCTTTCAGTGGGGCGGGGCGGGGTGGGGCGGGGGGCTTCAGTGGCTTTCCCTTGAGAGGAGGCTGGGGGTGGGAGGCTGAAGGCAGCCTAAGCAGCAGCCACGTACAGCAGCCAAGAGCCCAGGGGGCCGAGGGGAGAGTCAGCGGGGGAGAAGCCACTGTTAACGAATGCTCAGTGGGCAACACCTCTCCATAACGAGTGTCACGCTCATCGTGCCGCCTGACTTTGGACCAGGGTCAGCGAGCGTCTGGCCGACTCAGGCGGCCGTTTGCACGTTTGCTGGGTGAGGGCAGGGCGGCCTCTGAGTCTGAGCTGGCAGTGCGGGATGGAACTGCTTCCTTGGGCGGGCAGGCGGACGTGCTGGCGAGTCGCCCTGGAGGCCCCCAAGGGCAGGCTCCAAAGATGCCACTGCAGCGGTTTCCACTCGAGACAACCGAGTCCTTGCCGCAAGGTACTTTTGGCATCCCTGCATGCGGTCCAGCCTGAATTCCCAAGTGCATGAACGCAACCTAGTTTTTCTAAGGCAGATGTTGGGCTTATGAACATCGTGGGGAAGGCAGGCTGCCTGTAAGTGGATACAGGTGGTGCTGAAAGTTTCTTTATGTCAAAGTGTGGTTCTGTCTTGCCAAAAAGAAGCAGAGGATTTTGACCTGGAAGACTAAGAGGAAGTGTATAAAGTAGAGGATAACAGGGAAAGTCTTAAACAAGTGTGGTCCGGGACTTCTCACAGTTCTGTCTTGAAAGCAGAAATGAGGGTTTAATTAGTGTTTGCTCTAGAAACTGTAATAGCGTTTATGTCCAATTGTGCACACATTAGCACATGTAAATGGATGCCTTTTTTATCCTGTGGGCCCAAGCCCTAAATATTTGTGGTACCTGCGATTTTCCCCACAATAGGAAGAGCAAGACTCCAGCAATTTCCTTGAAATTTGAGCGCACGCAAGGGAAGTTATGCTATGGGCAGACACAAAGAGCCACACACACACTTACAATGCACTTAATGGGGGAAATGCTTAACCTTTTCTGTCTCAGATAAAGACCAGGGGCTGGCACTCTCTGTGCTGCCCAAGGTCAGGGCAAAACAGGACACCATTCTGCAAGCTCATCTAATCGAATGCTGTAGAAATCCCTTGAATGAATGAATGAATGAATGAATGAATGAATGAATGAATGATGGTTTTATTTTATTTATGTATTTATTTATGAATGTGGTGTTATACTGATGGGTAGCCTGTCAGCAGAAGCTCAGGCTCAGCTGGGCCCCTCAGGGCTCTAAGGACAGCTCATCCCCATCCTTTGGTCTCACCCTGTCCCCTGGTTACCCCTGGGATCTCTCTCTAGCACACGAAGTGTTGCCTCCTCAGAAACATTCGGCTTTGTAACATGGCAGAATGCTTCTTAACAAGCAGGCGCTGGCAGGCACACAATAAAATCACGAAGTCCACACACCCGGGTAGCTTTCAGTTTTAATGATAAATTTAACTTTGCACTGGTTAATAATGTTAGAAGACCCTCAAGTGCAGCTGGTTAAGATGGAGTTGTAAAGGGAATTCCAGTCAGGCAGTTCCACATCTGCAGGATGAGGCCAGCTTGTCTGTGAGGCATCTGGAATATTCCTTAGAAGGCTGAAAATAAAACAAGCGATAGCAAAAACACATACATGGATGCCCCCTTTATCACATGCTGTCACGACAGACGAACACGGAACCGGATGGATCCGTGAGAACCTTTTGCCACTTTATTTGTTGTTTATTTTTATTCGTTAAACGCGTTTCTAACCCATCCACTACTTATGTCCAGGGATGGCTTGCACTTCTGCCTGGCTCCAGTGCACTGTTGATGTCCTTTCGCCCGTTTCACCTGAGAATTTAAAAGCGGGGAAGGGGGCATTGTAGTGTTCGTTGCGCTACAAAGAGGGATATGAGAGCAAGAGGGAATTTTCAAGATGTGTTGCTGACAACTAATGGAAGAAACTATGAAGAAACAGCTAAGCAAAAAACTGCCTTGTGTTGTTATAAATGCATTTTTTCCTCTTTTCTTCATTCATTTGCAGAGTGAACAAATCCAACCAATGTAATGAAAATGCCCGCTGAAAACCTTTCGTGATGTCTTTTCAGTTTGCTATTAAAATGGGCTACCATGAACTGGATAAAAACATGAGAAGATCAAAATGGGGACTTCCCCAGCATCTTTTAACATAGCAGGTAAGAAAAATCTGGGTGTCGACACAAAATTCTATAGTCTGGTTAGAACTGAGAAGCTGGAAAGAACCTCTGGGGCAGCTTTGCTCATAGAGCCAGCCGTCCAATGCTCCTCATTCACGGTCATGAAGTGCAGCTGAGCTAAAAAGCCACAGCATTCATACGTGGGAGGTTTGGGGGGAATCTGGCACTGCAGGGGCAGTGACTTCCTGACGGGGATGGCTTACCTTCTGCAGCAGCCGCGATTGACAGCCACCCAGAATGCCTCAGTTGTGGTACTGCTCCAAGGCATGGTGGCGGACAGGGAGAGGAAGAACCTGTACCCCTTCTCCTGTTAGCTGCCGTTTTTCTCCCACAATAGCCTAGAATAATGCTACGTACAGGCATGTGGACTGGTGGTGAGGGAAGGAAGGGAGCGTTACAGCCACCCCAATCCTCGGCCTTCACGACCATGACGTCAGCAAGTCCAGCGCCATCTCATTCACCAACTGAGGGGGCTGCAACTTGGTGCAAACCCCAGTTCGACTCCGACCCCTAGTAGATACTATAAGGCTCTCAAAATCTCCATCTCTTCTCAGCTTCATGGCTTCATGGCTTCTTGTCAATGTTTGCCACTAGCTATCTTGCTCCTTTGTAATATTTGTGGAACCACATGCCACCTCTTGAGCAGCCAGGAGAGCTTTGAGGAAAAACCCATGCAAATCTCTGTGATGGGCAGGGGTCCAGGAACATCCACCTTGGTTGACGTGCTCCTACCAGCACCACCACAGTGACCGAGCACTTGGCAAACCCCAGCTAGAGAGACTGGCAGCCAGAATGCCTGGGGAGAGGGGGCAAAGCTACGCAGGACTTTGTGCTCATGAGTTGCATGTGCTACCGCAATCCAGCTTTGCACTCTCTGTGTGCTCTTTGTCGCTTTGTGCCACTCTCCACGAAGCCCTCACAGATTAGCAGAAGATCCTGGAGACTAACAGTGCTATGCCAGCAGTGTGCCAGTGCGACCGTATTGGGCAGAAACCCCAGAGGCAACAGTGGTCTCTCCTAGCTTGAATAGTGCCTGGGCTCCATTTGTTAGTCTCACCTACGTGCTTAAACAAGCATATGTGGATCGATTTGTGCTTCCCTAAGTGGCAAATATTTCCAGTGCTTGATCTGAAGATTCTGCTTGTTGAGATCATTCCCGTGGAGGTCAGACCTTGACAAATCCAATTATGATCTCAGATTGTATCCCAGAAACAAGCTGGAAGTTGTTTCAAGGCCAACAGGCGTTTGAAAGTTTAGCACAGAAGGAGCCCAGGTATTCTTCTGCACCTTTCAAAGGACGTTTGGTGGTTTGGATAAAATGTTTGGCCAGCCCATTCCTTGCAGGGTGATGCGGTGCAGATAATGCGTTCTTGGTACCACTGGGCTTCATGAAAGAGCTAGAATTCCATTGCTCATTACCATTTTAATAAGCAACACCTTTCAAGCAAAATTAAATCAGTTCCCTGCTAGAAAGACAATGTACAAAAGTCGTAACTGCCCAGACTGAACCAAATGGTTCCTGGTCTATTTGGGCATGTTGTGCTCAACAGGTTGTGGAAGCAAAAGCAGAAGCATAATCAGCTTCCTCCATAACAATGCTGAAACATGGAAACTTAGAGCCCACTAACTTAGAAGCAATGCTGAAACATGGAAACTTAGAGCCCACTGTTGGCTCTCTGTGGTGATGCGCTGTGATTCATGGAGACACATTTCACCACGCTTCTGGTATTTGCACTTAGCAACAGCTGTTCCTGCTGTTATCGGTAAATAAAGTCACAATGTCAAAGTGGAAATAGTTTGGGTCCTGGGTTGTCACCAGAACCAGGGGTGGGCTAGGTTGTCAGGAGCACATTTAGCAGCTCCAGCTGATGCAGCCGTCAGATGCTTGTCTGGATGGGACAGCCCAACTGCAGCGATGCATGCTCTGGTGACCCCTTGGCTAGATTGCTGCAATGGGGCATATGCTGGGCTGCCTTTGAAAACCACCTGGGAGCATCTGGTCCAGAACAGAGCAGTGAAATGCACTGGCCGATGATGCGATTCTTTCGGGCCGGTACGTCACTTTTCATGGAGAGCATTCAGTCTGTCCTGGGTGGGGTCGCACTCACCTTGAAGGAGCAGCCTCATAACCTGGGGGTCCCTCCTTGGAACATCCTTTCACTTGAGTCTTAGGAGGCCTCAGGAGCACGGAGCTGGTGGCCCAGCTTCACCCTCACCTGGACAAGAATAACGTTGTTCCAGTAATCTACTCTTGGGGGATCTCTGAATTAGATTCCGACCCAGGGCTGCCCTTGATGGCTGCTCAGAAGCTGCAGCTTGTGCAAAACACAGTTGCCAGACTAATAACCAAGACACGCCGAGTGGTGCCCTGCGCGCCCCGGCTGTCCATGCACTTCCCAGCACTACTCAAGGCCCTGGCTTTGGCCTTACCTGGCCTGGGGCCACAGTGCCGGATGCAGCTTCCGGCCTACTTGTGGTCTACCAGACCCTGCAGCCACCATGCAGGACCTTCCCTTGAGTGCCGGTTCCCAGGGAGGCCTGGAGGGCAGCAACAAGAGGGAGAACCTCTCCGTGGTGGCCCTCTCCCCATGGAGTGGTCTTCACACTGAGGCCCACCTGGCCATCCTTGCAGCATCAGGTTCAGCTGCATTTCAAGGCATACAAGAATATTTTAAGGGCTTGAACTGTTTTTGTTTTAAAAATTTGAAATAAATGTTGTGTTTTGTTGTATTGTTTAAGAACTGCCGAGGGAGCTTTGAGTATTGGGCAGTGTAGGAATGAAATGCATCACCATCATCACCATAACATGAAACACAATCAACGGAAACATCGCAAAGTCTAAATTAAAATGTAATTAATGGATTAAGCACAGGGCAAGAATAATCCATAGAGTCGCAAACACAGTGGGAAGCATGCCTTACGGGACAGCAAAAACATGCTTTAGATAACAGGAATTCTGTTAATTCTCATATTAAGATACCACTGCAGCCCACTCATCATGATATTGTACAGTAATGACATTTTCTGCTGATGCAAACAAATGAGTCCGAAAGAGCATGCAACTGCTGCAATTAAGCCATTGAACTCTACCATACACACAGAGCTCTTATACACACGTTATTACATATATAAATAAGATATAATGCAAGATTCCACTGCCAAGGCCATGCTACCAGAAGATGTCTGCCAAGCTGCTTGTCACCAAATTCCACCGCCTGTCCAAGGGTCCCCTTTCAGCAGCTCTCCTCGCAAGCCAGCCTGCCCTCTCTTCTCCTTTTCCTGCTCCTTTCCCAGGCCCACTGGCAAAAGGAAGGGGAAGGACTGGGTGGGAAGGTTTAGAAACATAGAAACAGAGTGAGTCAGGAGAGGCCTCCTGGGCCATCTAGTCTGACCCCCAGCTCCAGCCAGCTCCGCTCACGACATGCCCACCATGTGCATGTCCAGCCTATCTTTGAACACCCTCACCAGTGGGGCCTCAACCACCTCCCGTGGAAGCCCATTCCACGCCCTCGGGGTCCTGACTGCCAGAAAGTGCTTCCTGGCATCTACATGGAACCTGGGTTCCCTGAGCTTTGCTCCGTTGGAGCGCATCCTGCCTTCCTCTGCAGGGAGAACAGGTCTCTACTCACCTCTGTGTGACACCCCCTCACATACCTGCATGTCACCAACATTCTGGAGAGGAGAGAAAGATCTTGAGCATCCGCTTAATTAACTGCAAGCATATTAGCTAAGAAGAGTGTGTTGCTGCCACAGCTTTCATTCAGAAACCCGCTTTGAGTAGTCTAAATTGAAGACTATTGCTTTTTAACACAGGATGTTTCCAGGAGGACAAGCTGGGGATCAGTGAGGAGAGAAAAATGGTGTACAACTGCTTTCTATTGCAATACAATAATATGTATTATATGTGTTTCATTTGCAGAGCAGAACGGCCTGTTTTGTGCTTCCATATGATAAATGAATATAAAGCTGCACCTTCTGGAAGAGAGAGTCACCCAGAGGCGTTGAGAATGGCCAAGAGACGGTAGCTGGAAGAATTGCCTACCTATCTGAACCATGAGTGTGTCATTTTGATAATTTGATGCATGCCTCATATGGACAATGCAGGTGAATAAGAAGCACACAGATGGACAAAGCGATTCCTCCAGCATTGGGAGTTTCCTCGACGACACAGACAGAGAAGTCTGCAGCCTCACCGATCGAGCCTTCAAAAGCCTCTGTGTAGCTGAGCTTGAAGCATCCTACACAGAACCGGATGCAGTTCTTTCATCCAATATCCCCTCCCATCAGTTCACTAGCAAATTCCTCCACGGCCCATGGAATCATGTCATCAAGAAATCCACAGATGCCAACAAGCACTTGGCAAAGCCTGGGGAGCATCCAACATTCCAGCGGTTTCCAAAGGACACTCCACGAGATAAGGCCTCGGCAAACATCAGCAGGAAGCCGGCTATGCCAGCGTCTGGCCCGCACAGCTATAAGCATACCTCAAAAGTGTCCTCATTGATAAAGACCTTTGATAGCCCGGAGTCGGTGGCCATAAGCAAGCAGCCCACTAAAAGCCGCTCGATAGACCGCCCACTGATGGGTGGAGGCAATGTTACTTTCTGGGATGGCAAAACCATTTTAAGCATTCAGAAAGAGTTCTCTGCACTTTCGGACACCTGCCAAGATGCAGCAGCTGCAAGGGGCAGGCATAACCTGCACAAAAGGCACAGCAGGATGGATCTGGATTGCGAAGGCGCACATGGCTTCAACCTTCCTCAGGCATATGCGCCTGGTCTACCAAAGTTCAGTATCTCCACTGTCTCCAAAAAGGCGGTGAAAAACAGAACTGGGAAAGCAAAAGAGCCAACCAGAAATGTCAATTTTCTTCACAGTGAAAACAGTGCTTTTGAATCATGGAATGCACATTACAGAAAACTGATTGAAACAGGAGGATCTGCAGAAATTATGCCCAAAGGGAAAAACCTCACCTACATTGAAGACATGCCTTTCTTTGAGGAGGCCTGCACTCCTGAGCAGAAACCAGCTTCCCACCAAGTCACAGCTCCTGCCATTCTCGAACGAGATTTCCCAGAGGCCTTTGCACAGAAGCCTCGCTCCAAAGCTACGCTCTCTCCAGTATCTCTAGCCCAGATACGCTTTCCTGCACTACCTAAAGCCAAAGATACCGCTGAGCAGATGTTGTTAGCCCAAGTACCCGATCCGGCAACCTCCGTGCACAAAATTCCTACCCCCCCGCCTCTTCCATCACGCGCTCATTTTCCACCAGCACTGATCCCTCAAGTTGCTTCACCAGTACCAAGGTCCAAGGCCCCCATTGCACCATCGTCTGGGTCGTGGGTCTCTGCTCCACCGGAAGCAGCATCCCAGAACCCTGAAGCACAAGCACGGGTGCCACAAGCTGCTCTGCGGACAAAGAAAACCGGTCATTTAGAATTGAAGCCTGAGTCGGAGACTGCTCACCTCCCCTGGAGAAAGAAAAAGGCCCCCCTTGGGGAAACGGATTTGGGTGCCGAAACGGAAGTGCCTAAGCTAAGGGAGGGCGTATCCGATGTCAGTCCATTGGCTGAAGCGGCCATGGTAGATTCACACACAATTTCATCAGAACCCTCCAGTCCTTCTTTCAACATCTCAAAACTTCTAACTCCAGTTATACCACCCACGCAGGGCAAACAGCCAACAGAAGATCAGTTGTTGCTGATAACTCCTCCCTTATCCGACACTGGAGGAACCAAAGAATCTGATGAGAGAACACTGTATTGTTCTCAGAACAATTATAAATCTAAAGCACCAAGTTTGTTATTCAACCTAAAGGATATCCGAAAACGTGTGAAAAGCACTTACAGTGCCTCTCCTCTCCCACAAGCCAATGAAGACAGAAAGAAAATCAAAGAACAGGAGAACATAAAAGCAAGTGTTAGCGCAACCGGTGTGCTAGAGGATGGCAGCGTGAAATTGGTAGAGGATTATGAGAAAGGCCACAGAGCTTCTGGACAAATGGTCAGTGCCAGGGAGAAGGACGGTGCCGCACATTTAAATGGGAACCTTACAGGCGATTATCTGACTTTGCATTCACCCATCTCAAAAGCAGATAGTCTGAACTACCAAAACAGGGACAGTTTATGGCAAGGGAATTTGGTGGATGTGGAGGACTCTGTGGCAGGGCTCCACCGAAATGATCACAGGGCCAGACAACGTTCTCCTTCACCCAACGCCTACTTTGCAGATGAGTCAACGGAGCAGGAAGTGTGCATGCAAAGTGTTTGTTTGCAAAATCTGAAAAATATAACAGATACTGCAAGACAGAATACTGATGTGAGACCTCACGCATCCCCCCGCTTATTTTTCCCTGCTGAAGAAGGCAGGCATAACAATGAATACCAGGTTTGCCTGCTAACCGGGCATGAACGCAAAGACAAAAGAAGCACCAGCTCTTCTGAGCAATCGTTTGTGTCTATGACAGACCAGCCCTTTAATGAGTCACCTTTTTCTCTCATGCAGCTCTTTCAGAAAGCGTGCCTTCAAGAAAGCCAGAGGAATGACATGAGCAGAGAAGAAAAGACGGAAAGCAAAGAAAAAGTGAAAGAAGAGAGGGAAAGGAGATCGCATGATGACCTTTTTACCAACTGTAACCCTAGTGCAAACTGGAAGTGCGAGAGGAAAAAGGAGCAGAGTGAAAATGAGGATGCAGAGCAAGAAAGGATTGTCATGGAGAAGAAAGACGACGGGTGGCAAGGTGTGGATTCTGCTTCGGAAGGCAAGTCGGAGGAGCAACTGACACCAACTTCATCCCTTTCCTTTAAGCCTAATTTGTTCATGATTAAAGACAACACATTTAAGTCCCCACCTGTGACAAAAGCAGTCAAACTGCCTCTCCTCAGGTCTTTGTCCTGCGAAGAGGTTGGCAGCCACAGTGAGGCTGAAATGCAGGCGTATGGGTCCATTCGGGCCACTCAAAATACTCAAGAGAGGGACTTGTCTGTGCCAAGATGCAGGAGCCAGCAGAATGCTCACGGCAGAGATGCTGATGAGCCAGGATCCAACCTGGTGAATGAGGGCGGCCAAGTGGCAGACAGGAGCAGCTCAGGGGCAGAGCACGCTCTTGGGGAAGGGCTGGGCAGCTTTTATGCACAGGAGCTGGTGGGGAGTGATGCGGGAACTAATGTGACATCAGTGTCACCCCAGAAAGATTTGAAAGGGAGTGGGAAAGTGGCCAAAGCCAAAAGAAAGACGAGAACCGGAAAACTGAGGCCAACTTCTGCCAGTCAGCTAAACCTTGTTTTTGAAGGTGATCTGGCACAAAGCAAGCGACCGTCTCCTACAAGAGAAAGGATAAATTATTTTAAAAGTAACCCCCTTTCTAAATACAGAGGTGGCTCTTGTGCGAAAAAAATAATAAGTCAAGAGAGAAGCTCTCCCATGGTATTGGGGAGCCAGACAGGTTCTCCTGCTTCGGGTGATGGCTTTGTAGATGCTTCCGCCGCATCGGGCAGCTTCGCAGGTTCTGCTGCTGCAAGTCCAAGGCCAGACAGCACGATGCCATCGGCCTTTGCAGCACCACTGCCAGCTGCAACAGCCACTTCCAGCGTATCGCAGCCTGAAAGGGGGGCACGTGTTCCTTCGCTACGCGAAAGCAGAGATAAGCCTCCTGCCGTGGAAACACCAGATTCGCTGCAGGCGACTGAGCCCTCTGGGGAGGACGACGGCAGTCCTCTTGTGAGCGGCCTGATGGGTCGAATGGCCAAGACAGCGGCCAAGCCCCCTGCTGTGCCACCAAAAACAGAAAAAGCTTTACGGAGGGCCAAGAAATTGGCAAGTCGGAGGAAAAAAATCGAGGCACAGCAGAAGCAGATTCAGGATGAGCCCGCCTCGTGCCATGCAGACACGGTGCCCTTGCCACCAGCCCAGCCTCCACTCCCCACAGCAGACTTGAGTTCTCCCTTGGCACCTTCAGACTCTAACTCAGTGAGGCTGCAGCCCGGCCCCCCATTAAGCCCCACACATTCTTTACCTGCAACGCAGCGCAAGCTCCTTCAGGATCCAGATTCAGGAGAGTATTTTATTGTAGATTTACCCGCTCAGTTAAAGACCTTTTATGATCCAGAAAGCGGCAGGTACGTGCAAGTCTCAGTTCCTCCTGCAGACAAGACCTGGGCTCAAGCGCCCTCCTCAGAGCTGCTCCCTTCTCCTTACGTCTTGTGCCCCAGTGCTCTCCCTCCTCGGGTTTCGTCAGTCCCACTAATGGCATCTCCTTCTCCACTTTCCGGACCTGCCTTGTTTCAGCGAGGCGCACGCACAGAATCCGCTGCAGGCTGGCTGCCCAGTGGCCCAGATCTGGAACCTCCAGAAGGCCCCTGGGCCCTTGGGCCTGCCCTGCTGGAGGCTCCTAGCCAAGAGGCGACTGAGTCACGACGCGACTTTGGAAAGGATACAAGCCTTCCTGCTACCGCTGCTGACGTAATTTCGTTTGGTGCAGCTGAAGACTTTGTGGTTGAAGGTGCACTGTGAGCATGCAGGTGTTCATCACGGTTTTAGAGACCTAGGTAGGGCGTCTGCTTGCAAGCGCACCCTCTCTAATGTAGGTACCCATGTAAAAGGCTGGATCTGGGCGCAACCGGGGCAGGAGGAAACCCGGGCGACTGTCTCCGAGGCAACGAAGCCCAAAGTAAGAGCAAGGCAAAGACTGTGCAGCCCAAAGCTCTGGTGCGGCCGCCCATCTTATGGATCAAGCAACGGCATAACGCGGGATGGAGAGAAACGGGGGACAGATTCTCTGTGGGAAAAATCACAAGGCTCAAATTTCTTCTTGGCAGCGGCTGACACAAGCTCACGGGTGGCAAGAATCAAACGTAGGAATGAGAATTCCCTTTCTGTGTACTTAGAAAAAGCAAATGCGTTAACACAGGTCTTTCCGATACTTTACCATGGATTCACGAGTGTCCTGGTAGAATTGCATGGTACACACCACAGTGTTGCTGAACAGTCTAATTAGGACACATCCTCGCATGTATGTTCCATACCTCACGGTCAGTGGAAAACGTAAGGTTGGAAACCGGGCTAGTGAGTTGAAAGAAACGTGGTCACTCTCTATTCACTGAGGAATCGGCCACTTTTCGCTTTTTCTGTTTTTCATTGCCTTGACTGTATTGCCACCGACACGTCCCTTTTCTTTGGATCTGGTACAGGTTTGTGACCCTGAAACACAAAGAGTAATGAGGCAGAATTTGTCTAGAAAATGAACATGGAGAGGAATCCTGGAGACCCTAAATCTAAAACTCACTGAGATTCACTTAACTGTCAAAAGCCACGTAATGAAACCACTTACACCTGTTACCATGATGGTCTCCAAGCTGCGAGAATTCAGCAGTTCAACCAGTGCGGCAAAGCAGGCAGCCATTCTCAAGGGTTCCCAGGTGCTTGTGCAGCTTCATGTATCAGGAGCTCCATATGGAGCAGTGCAAGCTTCTCCAAGCAGGTGCCCCTAGATGTTTTGTACTATGGACTCCAGCGTTTCTGACCATGCTTGCTGGGGCCGATGGGAGGAAGTTCCAAATATCTGGAGGACACTAGTTTGGTGGTGGTACGGAGCATCTGCTAACCTTTCCACTATCATAGAAATATATTAACTTATAACAGTCACCTCAGTGAAAAAGGTCACTGGATGATCTTTGTGATGGACTTTGGCGCCCAAATTTTCATTTTTAAATAAATCACATTCTAATGCCCATGGCATGGGAGATACATTTGGAAATACGACAGCACTCATCACAAAAAGGTCCAGTGATGCAGAGTTCTGGAATTTTTATGACCTCGAAAGCTACCTGCCTCTCCCTCAAGAGCTCTTCTGTTCTGCCCACGCACATCCAGCGCTCACTGCTTGTTCCCCCTGACCACCATAAGAGCAGTGTGAAAAAGAAATCCTGCAAAATGTTGCAAAATTAGGTTTGCAATAATCATGGAAGTATTAGCAATGGTGCAAAACAAACACACTTTTGAATTGGGGGCGAGGATGATGCGTCTTGATTATGGTTCAATGTATAATATTATAAATTTATTTTTCACTGCAGCTCTGTTCCTGGACTTTGTGCCTCTCAAGGGGTTGGACTTGAGGGGTGTGGCTGGTTTGACAAGCATGACCAAGAACCAATTGTAAGCGTGTGAGTGGAGCACTTCATAGGTGTGCTCTAAAGAGATGGATCCAGCGCTGCAGTCTCAGGGCCGTGATTCGTCGGGCACAGTTGCTGTGCTGGAACCTGTCCGTAGCAACAAGCACAGTCCAAGAGAAGCTGATTCCAGTGGCTCGCTTTGCAGTTAGGAACGGTTGAGGAATGCCTTGCATCCATATCACCAGCAGAGGTGGCTCTCTGGAATCGCCACTGCAGGCACGGCAAGGCCTGCTCTAAAACAACTCTTTTTCAACAGGGGTGTCTACTTTCACACATGCGGCACCTGGGGCTGCACATGCCCCTGGAAATCGTGGGACCGGACGGTGCTCGGTCCCCTCCCAGGGACAGTGCATGGGAAGCATAAGAGAAGGGCTGCGCCCACTCCCCAGCAGGGCCGTCCCGATCCCGTCTGCTCCGCCCTGCAACTGCTTGGCTTAAAACATTAGAAATCGAGAGCTCCCAACCACGTCTTTACCACGTCGCATCTAGCTGGCCTGAGGCCGTCTCCTTCTAAGCACAGATGCAATGATCTTAGATCATGTACCTGACCAGTCACTAAGTGGATGAAGATGCTACTTTTTCCTCTGTGTGTCGTTCTCTTTGGGGTTGCGCCTGCTTGCCAAGGCTGCCTCATCGAGCTCACTTGAGCCACCAGGAACGCCAGGGTGGCATCCTCTTGCGCAGGAAGGCGCCCTAATGCTGGGCAGCCCCCTTTCGGCACGCAGAGGTCCCCTGGCAGCAGCGTCCCACCAGCACTTGAGATGGGGCCGGGCAGGGTTCACCCGGCTGAAGGCTCGCTTGCCCCCAACACCCCGTGTGAGGAGCGTTTTCCTGCGGACTGACCTCCCCGGCCTGGGCAGCCCCGCCTGCGGTCTGAAGCAGCCTAGAGGTTAATTCGCCACCCCCGTTCAAGCCAGCAGCCTCCTGCAGGCACGCTCTCTCCCTGGAATGAGAGGGGCGCTCTGGTGCCCAGCCTGCCCAGTATGGGGGTGCAGTGGTGAAGAGGAGTGAACAGATATCGGGGGGGGGGTTGTACGCTTGGGCACGAAACCAGGGTTTCTGGTGCAGACCTCAATAGCAGGGGGTGGGGACTGTGCCAAGCTGGTAAGCCAGATCAAAATGATCGCCTTCCTTTAAATGAGATTTCATAGCAATTCCATGGGGAGATTGAGAACTATGCTGAATTATCTTAATTCAGACCGGTGCATCACAAAATGTCATGGCGAGCAGGTTGAGAAGAAGACCTGTCCCGGAAGACTGGATGTTCTCCAGAAGGGTTGCTCCATGCTGGGCTCCACTTCCCCAGCTCCCGGTTGTGTTCCTCGAGAGGGCGCAAGTGGAGCACTTGCTTCCACTGGAAGCACATGGAGGAAGGGACAGGAGAGCAGGGGCGATGGCAGAGGATGGGCAGAGGGGAGGCAGAGGAGCCTGAGAGGTGGAGTCACTGGAGCAGCCGGGCACCCCAAAGCGGGAACGGCCACCAGCTGGCGCACGAGCCGAAATCATCAATGGAGCAATGTAAGCCTGGCAAGGCCAATTTAAAAACCTGATAATTAAAATCTAAGTGTCTTCCAGAAGGATTTTCTTGAAAATTATACTCATTTCTGGAGGCAAATATAAGTGAAGGGGCACAATATTTCTATCTGGAAGACAGTTAATTGAAATTGTCATATTCTCAAATAATTAATTAAACAGAATCTATCAATCAATCAATCAATCAGAATCCATAAGTACACGTAATTGAATTCAGTTCATTGCTCCCTATTTATCTTCACCAGATTGTAAACTCTTCAAGGTGCGTGTGAGAGAGAGCGAGAGGATGTGTTTGACATGTGGGGCCTAGATGTTTTCAAAGTTTAAACTTGTCCGACCTAGCCACAAACAGTAGCTCTTCTTCATCAGCAAAGTTTTTATTTATTTATTTATTTATTCATTCATTTCATTTCATTTCTGACTGGATTTGTGGCTACCATACGTATTTTAGTTTGCTATAAGAGTCATTGCAGAAATGCTTTCTGTCTTCAATCCATCTCCAGACCTTCAGCATCATTATTACAGATGTACACTCCTTACAGTACAATGAGAACGGCTTCCATTCTTCTCAACGCATGTCATCACTGTGAAGCGCATTTTGCTACACGTGGGTCATTGCAGGTCCTGTGCGATCTTGCTTCTGCTCTCCCCATAAGCTCATCTGGAGCGCATGTCTTGCTAGATAGAACTGAGTTTTAGGATATTCCAGCTGAATGCATTTTTCCCTTAATAGACTTTCCCCCTTCGCTCCAAGCTGGTCTCAGCTTAGGATTCAAGGCTCACAGAATAACCTGATTCGCTCACTCTTCAACAGAGAACTTCTAAGCAGGTTCACCCAAACTTATATCCAACAATAACAACATGCCCAGATTGTGATCCAGCGCCATCCAAAACAATGACATCTAAGTCCGCACGAAGGTGATCGATTGCATCTGCAAAACGCACAGCGAATTGCTCACAGGGACCAATGAGAGTTCCAGCCCTCACCAAAGGAGCTTCTGCAAAGGAGGCCCTTCTGCACCCCAAAGGTTTCCCTGTTCAGCACGGAGCGCAAGCAGCGGTAGCAAAGTGCCCAATATGGCTGAGCACAGTATTTCCAGCTCTTTTTGGGTGCAACCCAACAGCCCTTTGTCAGCAGACCCTCATCCAAGTAGCAAAGTCTAAGGTCCCAGAATCCAAATCTCTCACCTTGGCACCACCTTCGTAGCCAGTCATTCACCTGGAGTATCTCCCTTTCCCTTTCTCTCCCTCTTCCAAGAACAGGGAGGGTGGAGAAAAAGATGAATTGGGCCCTGAAGCTCTGGCGTGTCCTTCCCAGAGCTTCCAAATCCCAGAGTTCTTCGGCAGCATCATTTGTTCTCCCACGGATTAGAAGAGTCGGGTAGATCTGTGTGGGTTTACAAGCTTGGGCGATCTTTCCAATGCATCCCTAATGAGCTCCAGGAAGACAGCATGCTGCGTGAGTCCATGGGTCATTGCAACAGGCTTAGGCTTCAATCCCATTCAGCAAGGAATCTTCCCTCAATGACTAATTTTCTATTCTTTTCTTGGTCAATTGTCTCTGGGGATTACGTGAGCAGAACTGGCTGGAACCGGAGGTCAGACTAGATGGCCCAAGAAGTCCCTTCTGACTCACTTTGTCTCTGTGTTTCTTTCTGCATGGTGCTCCCTGTTGCACAAGTTCCCTAGAATTCTTCCCCTGCAGGCCGTCCGCTGGTCTCATCCTCTGGAGGCTGAAAGTGGTCCCCGAGCTCTCGTGGTTCCACTGGGGCAGAGAACTGTTAGATCCTTCTGCTCCCGACTGTTACCCTTCTCCAGGGAGCTTCTCCTTCACTGGCCTTCCTCCGCCCGGCGTTCTCCACCTTTGCTTCGACCTCCTGATAAACTGCATCTCTGGTGCCTCTTGCTGTTCTGGCAGTCCCCCTCTTCTGCCCAAGATCTCTTCACTGGCTCTTCTTCCTTGGAGGGTGGACACCCCCCGCTCAAGCACTCTTACCTTCTCTTCTCACAGTTCCTCCTGTTTACAGTTATTGCAGGTATAAAACAAACGCTGCACACGCTCTGCAGGTCACTACAACTGGAGAATCCTCTTGATCCCTTCTGTGCTGCGTAGTGCAAAGGCAGCGACCAGTCCCCACTTAAAACAACTTGCGGACCTAATTCCCCAGCTGTTCTGATTTACGGTTGGCTGTGAATTTAGCCCAGCTCAGAGCACGCTCTCTCTTGCAGACAATGCATGTCAGCCCAGCACCCCCGTTCATTTTTCAGGCTGGGTCTATTCCTTGACCTTCAGCTACACCCCCCACCCTGCCCGGCTCTCTTTGGGACTTGTGCCCGGCTGAGATGCTTGGCATGGCGAATGCTGCAGCCTCTGAGTCGGACTCATTTCTCCATCTGAAGAGGCTCTCGCCTGGACTCTGCACTCGCTGAAACAGGAGCAAGGAAACTGCACCTAAACCGGCTTGTGAAGAACACCCCCTCCCTGCCTTGCAAAATTTCACCTCCCTCTGATTTGTGAAATTTGCATTTCACAAATTTGCATTTCACAAATTTGCAAATTTGCGTTTCACAAATCAGGAAAAAAAGATGGCAATTCAAACAGTAAGCTAGCAGGCTTGGCAGAAAAGAGAGTCCTAAGAGCAGGATATTTTAAAAGCGGCCCCATCCATATTGCTGCGAGGACTGTCGATCTTGTTTTCCATGGTGGAGAGGCTGAGAGTGAGGGGGAAGTGGAGGGATTGTCCGCAATTCCATGGACATGGACCAGTTGCTCCCTGGTGGGACCGGACACGCTGGCAAACACAACCTTTGCAGTGATGGGGGGCGGGGGTTGATTAAGATGGTCTGGGCCAGAAGGTGGATAGCTTTGAATGGTTTCTTGATGGCTCTGAGGGGTCTACCAAGAAGCAGGCAACTCTGTGGAAGCCCTTCCCAATCTCTGGAATGGAGATATGACCAGGGCAGTGGTCACGGTCCCTCCTGGACGGCCTCTCCATGGAGCCAAGCCCACCCCCGCGCACACCCCCCCCCTGGTTTTCTAGGGAGTGGCAGCAATGTGACAAGAGATTATGGCTCGGGTGACACTGGTGGGAAACTAGGAATGACTCAGGTAAACCCAGGCTAGAGACTTGGTGGCAATGTGGGCAGCGAAGAAGAAACAAGAGGATGCAGGGCTGTTTGTACTGTGGTGAAGGACGCTGAGCTGCAAGAGGAGGCTTCGGACCCCTCAACGACCTGCTCCGAACCATTTGCAGACGAAGTTGCTCCGGTCCAAAGAAATACTGAACACCAAGGGATACAAGCGTGTGGCTGTCTGACTGAAGTAAGAGCACTGTCTTCTAATTTTGCATATTATTTTCCCAGTATTATGGGTTAATTCTTTTTATTTGTGTACTGGTCAATTAACAGTCAAAAGATCAACAGTTTAGTTAATGATGGTGGGAATGGGGTGTGTGTGGAGGAAGCTGACATCTCACAGATGATTTCGAAAGCCAAACAGTCTGCAGAAGAAAAATACAAGAGGGAGTGGGCAGGAGGGTCCACAGATAATCAGAAAAAAGAGACGCTTGCAGGAGGGCTGCTATTTTTTGGAAATTTGGCACTGATGGAAAAATAATGTATTTGGCGTGAAGGTCAAAGGAAGCACAAGCGGACTGGCACGCAAGTGGAACCCTTCTGATTGGAAGAGAACAGACTCTCTTTAACATCTAACCCCAGAGGCCGGGAGAGTTTTCGAGAAAGATTGGAAAGGGGGAAAGAAAAGAAACCGGTGTGCTGCTTGAAAGAAAAGCTGGAATCCTGGTGGAGGACACGGGTCTGCTGAGGGCTCGAAGTGGCTGGCCAAGGGTTCAGGTGAAGCAGCTGGCCCCCTGCTGCGCTTGGACGGGCTACCACCCCGCACCTGGAAGCCAACTCCCTCGGCCCCCTCGCCCCAGGTGGGCTTGGGCAGCTTGAGGGTGGCAGTGCCGATGCTTTCAACCGCGCCCGGGGTGCAGACCTGTGCCTGCCGGCCACGGAGAAAGAGGCTTGGTGTGGGGGAGCTGGGCCTGAATGCTCCCCCATGCCATGAGGAGGGAAGGCCACCCCCCTTCCCTGCTCACCACCCACGTCGCTGCATCGGCCGGAGAGCCAGAGAGATGCTCGGCCCCCGCTGCCCAAGAGGGCGAGGCAGGCAAGCGCACAGCTTCCACGGCCAGCGGTTCGGGGAAGGTCAGCACGTGTGAGGCTTCCCAGATGAAAAGCGCACCAAAGCGGAGGCTTGCACGCAGTTCCTCTTCTCCGAAGGGGTTGCGACCTCATCCTGGCAGCCTGAAACGGAAGCAGCGGCCCCTCTTCACCAAATCGCTTGCCTGTCTGCTTAAAATGTAAGAGATGCGCCTCACCGGCTTGCTTACTTTTTCCTGAAGCTCGGAGTGTTTTGCCAATGGAAGAATGTAGTCAAGACCGAGCAGCGTAGAGTGCAAGGGGGCAAGCTCCCAGGTGCAGAACTGTGGCCACAGTGGGTGGTGTGCCAGGCTCTCTAGGGGGTGGGACGTGCCACTCCTGGCTGCACCGCGTGAACTGCCAGCCCCCTTGGGGACTGTGTGACCGAAAGGCAAAGCATGATGCTCCCGTGCTCAGGACTGAGCAAAAGAGCCCTTCCCAGAGTTTTACTTCTCTTGCAACCGAAATAGGATGCGGGGGGGGGGGGGGGGCAGGCTTCTGAGAAAGAGAACGAGGCTTGTCCAGGGAACTGAGGAGGATGGTCAAGGGGCACCTGGCATTGGTGAGGCCTCAGGGGAAACGCAGGACGGGCAAGGGAGCAACTTACATGGTGGTAGAACTGCGAATCGTGGCCTGAGCCTGCGCCACTTAGGCTTGGTTCACATGACAAGGTGCAATTTATTATGGGTTATTTAATCCACGGTGAGCTGCCGTTCCCCTGGAGAGCACTTGATCCAAGCAGATCTCGTGTGATTCGAGGTTCACCTGGCAAGTGTGAGCTGTGTGAGGGCTGAACAACCCACGGTCTGTTCCGGGGTTATGTGCAGGTTGTTCAACCTTCCCATAGCTCACACTCACAGGGTCACATGGCACAGCTGTTCCCCAGGGAGGGCTGACTATGCAACACCGTGGAGTAGATCCCCGCGGACACTGCAGCCTCCCCATGGAAGACTGTCACAACCCACCACGGAGAGCTGTCAGAGCGTGCAAAGAGGTCTGCTGTCCACAAACATCCACAGCTGGCATTTTCAAGATTTGGAAGCAAACCTATCACCAGACTGTTGAGGATCCAACAGCTGTGAAAGGAACACGGCCTTCCAAAAGCCTGTGCCACCTGCTGGCAACCCTTTGGCAGGTGGGTGGGAAAGGGGCTCAGCACAGGCAGGAAAAAGCTTGTGGGAAATGGCTGCCGGTTCCCATGTTCTCTCCTGACAACAAGGGCTTCACGGCGAGAGGTGCAGAGGTGCTTGCTGACCTCCCAGCCACACCCCGTCTTGCCCATAGGGCAGGATCATTCTGTTTGACCAGATGGTTGTGGTGAAAAGCGCTCCTTCCCAGAGCCCAGGCAGGCTGCAGGGTTTGCATTATAGTCACTTGCACAGGCTGAGCTGCAGTGTTCTGTTTGCGAGAGCATGATGCTGGCACCTGCACACCCAGGTTCCCAGCTGCTTCCCCTCAGCCCCTCTGCCTTCTGCTCCCACTTCGTCGCCCAGGAGCACCGGGGCTGGTGGCAGAGGCAGGAGCTACAGCTGGGCCCCTCTGCCACCTCCCCATCCCTGCCCTCCCCTGCTCTCTGTCTCAGCCCCGGGTGACCTATCCAAGGGTCGCCCTGGGTCCTCATCCCACACCCGATCGGATCCTGGCGGTCAATACTTCATTGCACGCTTTGCAAATTCCATCGCAGAGAAGTTGGTGGTTTTGTCAAAATTCTTCCCCCACCCCCTGTATGCTTCCACAAATGCTTTACCTGAGAAAAACATTTCAGGTATGCATTTGCTTCATGCATCACACAGGAACAGCCTGAAGATGCGCTTCCACGAAATTTCCTTTGCAAGATTCCTTTAGACTTCTCCACATGTAGCTTTTTCCTTGCTCTGTTTCTATTGGCTTTCACCTGCCCTGGGTTTTGGATACAGTCTTTTGGTGGGGCCAACAGCCCATTGCCAGCCTAGTCCCGAGGTTGGGCAGTCTCCCCGGCTTCCTTCGCACATGGAAGTGGGGCCCCTGCTTCTCAGCAATGGGAGAAGTGTGGACTTTTTGGTCAGTCGGGGCTGAATTTGTCCACAAGGACTGGTTACATGGGCACGGCACAGTTTCGGTGCCTGGTCAATGTCTTCTTTACAGAGCTGATGACTAGCACAACGAAGACGCACACGTGCCAGGTTCCGGGCTCACGAGCATATGCTCCAAAGCATGCCTGTGCGGCAGCCTTCACTCTGGGTCACGGCCAGGAAGTTCCAGGGCTGGCCAGGCGCTGGGTCCAACTTCTTCTCCAAGAAGATCCATGACCCATGAACAAAGCAGCCATGGCAGTGGGATGAACTACCCTTTTGGCACGTTGTTCTTTCAGTTGGATTGCATAATTCAGCTGTTGTGTGTGTGTATGCGTGTGTGCGTGCATATGAAGGAGCGCCTTGGGCAGTTTCATGGCAGTGCTGGTCTTCCACCCGCAGCCGTTCGTGAGGTGAGGTGAGTTGAGGTGAGGGACCTTCCGGACCTTGGTGCGTCTTGTGCTGCTGTGTTGTTAGAGCAGGCATGCCAAGCAGCTCTGAGGAAACTCCTGGGGGCCACATGCTGAGGACGGGGAGGGCCAGACCTCAGCGAGCCACACAGGGCCGCCCACGAAGCCTTCACAGGGGGGCTTTCACCTCTTACTGTACAGGGGGCAGGGAAGGCGCAAAGGCAGAAAGCCACCAACCAGTTTTGGGGGAAAGGGCATGGGGCTAGGGGAGAGGGGCACAGGCAGCCAGGCCTCGAAGCCTCAGGGCCCCACCCGCCTTAACACCGAGTGAAATCCTAAATTAGCCGTGTGGAAAAGAGCCCTGCCCAAGCCAGCTCCACCCCGGGCTTTTCTGCAGGAGGCATTTAGCCAGGCTGCTTCTGTGAGAGGCTTAGAGAATCAGCACATTCCTTTTCGTGTGTTTATTTATTCATGGGATTTATGAACTGCGCCAAGAGTCCTAAATCGGCTTTTCCATTAGACAACACAAGGTGGCTTAGTGGCAGAGGGTAGACTTGTGAAATGGCACCAAACCTCTGTAGCGAACAGTGGCAATACCGGGAAAACAGCTGACTGTCCTTCGTCCAAAACAAGAAAAGCTGTGAAAAGGATGGCAAGGTTGTAAAAAGGACCCAGAGAGTTCTGTGTGGAGCGGGAGGGCAGCAAGCGTGCAATCAGGGATTCTCGTGGAGAAGCACCCGGTGAGGAGAGCAGCGCTTCCCCAAGGACACGAGCAGTCAAAGCTGCAAGGGCCGCAGTTGGAAGAGAGCTGCTGTGATGTGGTCACTGCGGTGCTAGGAAGGACCCGGAGGTCCAGGTTCTGTCCCCACTGAGCCACTGGGAGACTGTGGGCCGGTCCCTGCCCCAGCCCAGCCCACCTCACAAAGCTGCTACTACGATGATAAAACACACAGTATCATCAGCCTAGGTGCCTTGCAAGAGGAGAAAAGTCCCGTTTTAAATGTGGCACATGGGGCTGGCTTTTCCTCTGTGTAGATCACGCCTCTCTGCTTACCTTTCCAGAGCAGTCAGATCATTTCCAGTGGGGCGGAGGAAGAAAGAGCGATGGCAGTTAAATACGATGGAAGACCAAGGAGATGAGCAGAGGTCAAGAGCTGCCCTCTAGCGCTACGTCCCTTCCAATCCTCGGCCTGTTTCCGGAGTACCTTCCGAATTCTCCTCCAACCAGCCCAGTTTGCGCAGGAAATTCCTTGCCTGGGTAAGCTTTTTGGCATGCCCTCCTATCACGGCAGGGCAGAGGTCAGTACGCTCTGAGCTAGGAGGCTTCTGGGTGTCCTCTGCCCGGCACAAGGTATGGGTGACCTGTGCCCCCATCGCACCAGCTATTTCTCTAGATGGTCATTTTTGGCCATCGACATTTAGTGCCATGACCAAGGAGGGGGGAACGCTGGGAATTGGACTGGAAGGGGCTTACGTCTCACGTTAGAGACAGTAAAGGCAAAACTGGACAGCCCCCCGAGTGGGAGGGTGTGACATGGTGTCCTGCAACAGCAGGGGGTGGACCCGATGGCCTTCTTGGCCCCTTCTGACCCTACTCTTCTATGAATCCATGAAAATCCATGGCTCCACCCCGCCCCGTCCCACCCCTGCCCTCCCACCAGCATGTTCTCCCCCCTGCCCTGAGACCCACCTGCATCTGCTGGGGGGGGGGTCCTTCCATGCTAGCTGTGGGGGCAGGCTGCGTTGGGCTGCCCCAGAATCACATTCTTCCTGGCTCTTTTGCATGTGTGAACATGAATTATATGCACACGGAAACCATTTCTGTTGGCAGGCAGAGGAGTTCGGGGGTTGCTGATTCAGGCTGTTTATTCATTTCTGGTGATCGGCTCCGGTACCGTAACTCTAGGGCGATCACCCATTGTCCTTCCACCACAGTGCTCTCTGTGACGGCTGGAAATTGAGTGCACACGGCACTGAGGAAGGGCGGGACCTGCTTCTGCTCAGAGTTCCTCACCTGCCATGTGGGACCAGAACCAACTTTTTCTTACCATCCATTAGGCATTTCCACCTCACCTCCACTCCCTTTGCCATCATCACATCTCCCTATTGGAGCACATGTCCTGCACTGAGTCTGGGGCACCTCAGCCCTTGGAATCTGTCGTTAAAATCCTCACCAGTACAAAGCTGAGGAAGAACCATTACTATCTGAGATTTTGCAAAATGGGTCAGTCAGAGCATAAGGTGGACCCAAGTTCAAGTTTTGCAAAGTCTGTCTCACGGGCATGCATGCATGTGTGCGTGTACAGACTCAGAGACAGATCCTCGCTATATATACCCAAACCAAAAATACATGGATGGTGGGAAAAGACTGAAAAATAATGCAGAGCTCTCCTTGGGGTCCTTTTTTCTATTTTTTCTTTGTTTTATTAAACCAAGAGAAAATACATCATGCAGTAGGTATTTTTCGTTATTTATTATACAGCAAAACTGGCAGGCACATTTTCCAGCCACATCAGGCAGGCCCTGCGATAAGTCTCCAGTTTTGCACAGTCACTAGAGTGGCACACCATGAATTATTAAATCAGTGCTTCGTGGTAATACATAATTTCTTATCAATTATTCATGCTAATGTGCGTGTAGTTTACTTAATTGTGTTATTGACGATCAAAAGTAATTTCCTGAAAATCCTCAAGGACAGAAAATTTAATCAGCATAACTACTTTTCAGATGCAACGCTGTTAAGTATTCTTAATTTGCTCAACAGTTCACTTATTTATGTACCGTTTCTACAGGAAAAATGAGTTTAATCAAACCATTAGAATGAAGAGTTAGTGTATGTAGGGGCCAAGTTCATCTGAATGATCGGTAATTATGATGAAATGAAATTGAGATTGCTTATATTTGGCAAACCATTTTTGTGGTGGAACTTTAGCAAAAAAAAAAAAGGGATTTTTGGGGGGAAAATTCAAATGATGTCTGGAATGATCAAGAATTGGGGCAGGGATTCCTCTTCCACCCAAGATGTTTGAAAGTCTCTGTTGGCAGGAAGAGCATTCTTGTTGCTCTTCAGATAAATGCTTAAGAGCTTAAGATGAAGAGAATTTGCAGCTGGAGAATCCTGGGTGGATCCCAACTCCACAGGGATGCTTTGATTACCACAGCTGCTCTAGCTGCCTGCTTCTGCCTTTGAGATGCAAATTGATCAATGGGACAGAATAAATTAACAGTGGGTCAAGTTTAAACAAAGAGCAACCCTCTCAAAGCGGTGTTCTCTACCAGGCGTGGGGTGGAACGCCACGCCCCGGCCCGGTCCTGTGGAGCACGGTCACACGGCATGGGATGCCCAAGCCGGGCCTAAGCGAACCCAGCTGCTTCAGGAGCCCTGGTCTGGAGAGACTCCTGCCACGGGCTTGTGGGCTCATTCTCTCCCTTCCGTGGAGTTATTTGGGATAACCAAGCAGCACATCTATGCTGGATGGCTGTGCCTCTTTCCTGAATTGGACCCTTCATGCTCATTTCATCCCACAGGGTACTTTCACGATCACGCAGGGAGATGCTGAGGACACGTGGTTTGGTGTGTTTCCATCTGCAATCCTATGCCTGCCTGCTCTTCTCACTGAGCTTACACCCGAGTAGACAAATAGGATTGCCTGGGACTGAATGTGCTTCTGGTCCTATGGTTGAACACCACCTAAGAAATATATTTAAGGGGCCCTGTAATTGCTCGGATGGGGCCCTCCAACCGTTGCAGGCAAATCTTTGACAGTTATTCCAATCATCAAAATCAAATGGTCACAGTAAGAGAGGAGCAAAGCCTTCAGACCCATGGAAGCCTCTTCCAAAAGGAAGAACCTGAGCAGACCGGCCTTAGCAGTCATTTGGTGGACTTGGACCCACGGCAGTCAGTGGGTGTAGCTAAATAGGGAAGCATGCCACCCCAGAGACACCGATTCACTACCTAACCCTTGATTGTCATCTGCCGCTACAGTGGCTTTGGAGGCATCTCTTCCTTCTGCTCTGTGGACGAGATTAATTATATGCTGTCTGAAGCCTCCCAAATAATTAAGAACATGAGGCAGAAACATATGCTAGTGTGAAGCTCCAGTTGTGACGAGGTGAGATGGCTGAAATGAAAAGAAGCTCTCGAGAACTCAGGCAGAACAAAGCCAGGCAAGCCATCCCTCCTTGGAAGAAAGTGGATCTAAAGACCCTATGCACCCTGCAAAACTACCTCCATAAGCTGCTGCCCCATGCCTTGCCTAGGAGTAAGCCCCAGTGAACTCAGCGGGACTTACTGCTGAGTAGATATGCTTAGGCCTGTGCTGCCAATGATCCAAACATGTGTGTTGCCTGGACATTGATCGGCTAAGTTTTCTCGAACTGTTGTAGACGCTTCCAGACGTTTCCACTCCCCCAAATCACGGCTGAGACGGCCCCCTAGAATAAAGATCCAGGCTGGGATCACCCTCTGATTGCAATGCTGCTCCTAGTGACGCACTGAATGCTGCCACGGCCGTCTCCCAAGCCCAGGGTGGAAAGCAGGGAGAAGCACGGATGAGGAGATGGTCCCAGGGAAGGATCAGGGACTCCCACAAAACGGGCCACAGCCTTGCCACACCTCTTGCTTCTCAGCCCCGTGTGGCCTGAGCCAGGAAGCAGTGGTGCCAGCAAACTCCACTGCGGAACCCGGGACTTGCTCCCTCGCTACACGCTGTGCCGTGGCTTGCGTGCAGAGCCCTTCGGAGAGCGATGGAGCCAGCAGGCCGCTCATCCGTGGTCTCTCCGGGCCGCGTGACGCATCAGCCACCATTCCAAGAGGCGTTCCATACCCAGGACATCATACATGAAACACGAGCTCTCCCCATGATCTTTATTGTATCAGCTTGTTTTATTAATGGGAGGGGAGTCTGTTGGCCGCTGCTGCCCTGCATCTTCTTCGGGGGGAATATAGGCAAGGCAAATATCCTCCGTTTCTGCCTAGCAGGACTCCCAGATCCAGTTCCCTTGTGGGTAGAACTAATGCCTGATGGTGCCAGGAAATGCAGGGAGCAGAATAAGGAACCTGAGGAAATCCACCGGGAGGTGAAGATGTCATCAAGAAAGATGGCCAGAGGAAGCCAGCGTGTGTGGCCTGGTGAAACAGGAGACCACCACCAAGTCTTCTCCCAGTCACAAAGTACTCCAGGCAGCTGAAGAAGGGCTCCAGGAGATTCTGGCGATTTCGCTTCCTGGGATGACGAGTCCGTTAGGATGTGGCGGGTGGGGTTTTCTCGCTCTCGCTTTGCTCCACAGCCACTGGGGGCTTGTTGTCCAAGACGGTCTCTGGCCCAGGCTTGGCCCCCGACGAGGGGGTGGGGCTGGAGCTGCTGGAGGCCAGAAGGTTAGCGGACTGCAGCACGGCCTCAGAGTGCTCCCGGGCCTTCATGCGCAGGGCGGCCACACTTGCTGTGCGGTTGCTCTGGCAGCCATATGTGGGGAGGAAGGAGAGACCCATGTGGTCAGGGACGCAACAAGAGCACAGCGGGCTACCTGGAGGAGAAAGACAAAACACTACCTGCCGCTGGAATACTCAACACAGAATCCACCTATCTCCACTCATGCACCAGAGGGATTTGGCAGGCTCCTACCCACCTGCAGGCACCTCTACCTTGGGGTGAGGCAGCTGTGGGGCCTCCATCAGCCTGGAATCACTGCTTCCAGGGAGCGGATTCAGAAGGTTCTGGGCCCCTTCCAGAAATATACAGAAGGGACATCGGGCTTTCAATGCACCCACTCCCACACGTGGGGGCCTCTGCGGGGTGTGACAGACTCTTTGGTCATATCGAAGTGGGGAGGCCTCACAGCAGGAGAGACAAGTCTACTGCATGCACAGGCTAGAGCACAGAATTCATCTTGAATCCATGCCAGAACTTTGGGAGATCCACATGAATTCATTTCAATGTTTGCCAAGGATTTTCTGAGCAGAATGGCCACGTTCCGCTCCCCCTCTCTCTAAGGCCTGGCTGACAGGCAACATCGTGAAGCAAAGCGTTTCCCCTGCAGCGGAAGGGTTGCGCAGCTTCGTGTCGTGTTGTGACTCAGTGGCTCGTACCTGCACAGGCACACCAGTCCCGTGGAAGAGGGCAACTGCGTCCTGCTACGGAAAAGAACAAAACACCAAGAGTGGCCGATCTCAAGATCCCGAACGTGCCCAATGCCCTACAATTATAGCAAAGCCATTTCAAAATTATAGCTAAGAATAAGACGAGTGGAAAAGCTGAGAGCGGTGAGACACTCATGGCTTCCTCTCTGGAGCCAATGCGGGGAGGGAGACCGGGGTGTCGATATAGTACCAAGAGACCAAAGAGGAAGTGGTCCGACTGAACTTCCTGAGCAGTCATTCCAAAGCCAGGGAACAAAGGCTGTGTCCCCCCCACCCACCCACCCGCCTAAGCTCTAGAAATGGCAGGGAGGGGCTGCTATGCTAAGACATACGAGGACAGAATAAGGTGGACGATTGTTGTGGCTTACCGTGTCTTACAGACAATCCTTTTATTCCTTACGATGCTGAGAATTAACTACTTTTACAATGGTGCTTGCAAAGCTATCACTCAAATGCCCCCATTAACGTTGGTTCATTAAAATACCGGTTTGCTTGCTTTATTTTGCTATGCACGGGGTACATTTTCTGCCACTCGCATGATAAGCAAAAGTAACATAGAACCATGTTCAACAAACACCACCATAAAACCAAAGCAAAATGCAACAAACGGCCAGATTTTAAAAAATCAGAAATGATTAAAACAAAGCCATTCATAATAAAACAAAACATTGTATGAAAAAGGCCCTCTGCGAGAGCTACACTTTTACCTGGTGGCAAAATAGCATCAAGCCAACGTGCTCCACCAAAGTCTACTCAGAGAGCACCATTGGATGCCTCGCTGAGCCTTGACTGCCACTTACTTCCCACTTTCTGGAGTTCTCACAGTCTGGATAGAATCTCACCTTCCAGAATATTTGGGAATTACCCACAGCTCGGAAACTTCATTGCTAATCCTGGACTCCAGAAGATTTATGAATAACTTAAATAGCTTTAATTATTGGGCAAATCCTAACACATTTGTCCCATACTCTCATCCTCCTCTTTATTTACATGTGTAGGCTGCAATTCTATGGCCACTTTCCAGGAAATATATCCCACTGACTTGAATGGATGCACATCTGATCGCTCTAAGGATATAGGTCCTATTTCCTTTTTGTTTAAAAACGCTGTTTCTAGGCCACCCTTCAATAGAAACTTTTTCAGGCTAGGTCACACTGCAAACAAATGCAAAGCATGAAAAGAACATTTAAGGATCGTAAGCAAGACAACGAGGACGACTACTACCACGACGACAAAAGAATTTAAAAGGCCAATGCTTATTGGAAGCCCAAGCACAGACTGTCTACTGAATTGCTTCTATTCCAAATAATGCTAATCTTTTAAAAACTCCCTTTAAAACTCAATTTCTACATTCTAGACAAAAGGAAACATATTAGATCATTACTCACAAAGTTTGACAAGTTCAGTAATGCGATAGCATTTCATCTTAATAGGCAATAATAAACCCTAGAAATAGCAAACATTAATAAAACTACTTCAAGGTAAAATAAGAGAAGCAGGATTGGCATTTAAGGCAGGGACATACAATGCAACTGATTCTGCCTTTCCACTGGCCCGGGAAAAGTTTAAGACCAAAGCAATTAAGGGCATGATAGCTTGAACAGGTAGACCCAAAAAGAGAGGAAGGGATATGCTGCCTGGAGAGCTGTAGGAGTTTTCCTGCCTAACTTGTATAGTATTGCACCCTAAGAGTTTTTCCAGACAGAACCCTAGGTGTGATGTGCCGGGTGCCAGAAGACGGACTCCAGCAGGCTTCAACACTGCGTGGGAATGTTTAACGGGAGGATGCCAGCGAGCATGGCCCTTCCTGGGCGGGAGCAGCTTCTGGCAGTGGAGGCCTGGCTTCGTTTCTCCTGCCTCATTCTGATTTCTCACAAGGACATCGCACAGGACCATAAAGAGCTGGCGAGCCACGAGGGCTCCCATCCCAGCCAGTGGAGGCCCGGCCTTCAGCACTGCACTGCGCTCGGCTCAGTTGTTTCAAGAACCTGCTGCCTCTTCTATTCTAAATCAAAAACACGCAATTAGGTCTCCATTAAGTTATAGCAAATTCTGCAAAATTGATCCAAAGCACCTACTCTTGCTGTATTACATCATGTTTGAAAGGCCAAGCCTGGACATAAATACTTAATGTAATAAATACAGTCTGAAATATTTGATCCACTTGACAGTTTAATTGATCTGTGACAGAAAAAATTAAATTAGTCCTGCCCCAAGTCTGCCAAAAGCACATTTTAATTGTGTGAGGTCCCTTTTGGTTCACAAAGAGATCTCTTCCGCCCTGACGCTCCGGACTTCCACCCCACTTCTCCAAAATCCTCAGCAAATATCCATGCAGTCCCAAACAGGATCCCAAGCAACGGCTTGTCTCCAGCCACAGGACTGCTCCCTTCCGGTCGGAGAATCTGAAGAAATAACTCCCCATAGCCAACCAAGACAGGGGCTCTCAAACCTGCTGCACCATCGCTCCATATCCTAAGCACTGTTTTCTCCTCTAGCAACAGTTCTCTGCAGGCCTTGGCCAGAGCCCTTTTCCCAACTTGGTTGCTGGAGATCCATGGAACTGCCAGGGACCAAGCGCCAGCCCTGTGAGCACCGAATGGTCCCACACCACCCCTGCCCTTCCCTCTCCCTCTGTAAAGGCTGGAAAGAGACGATCTACGCACAGGACTTTTCTTGCAACTCCCCTTACTTGCAGGCAGCAAATACCAATTGAGCTGAAATGCAACGATGAACACAGAGTTTGCTGTCCTTTGCCAAAAAGAAATAGAAGATATCCATTCCCCATGTTATAATTTGCTTCCTTTCCGTTGCAAAGGCAGCTGTGCAAAGGGGACTTGGGCTGGAATTATGACAGGAGAAGAACGCCACCCCACCCCAGTCAGCAGCTGCACAGGCTGACCATAGCCCTCGGCCACTGTTCACATAACCCGGACCAAGCCATAATCCCATTCATACAATAAGCTTCATGCACAGTGCCTTCAAAACAAAAGCCTCAAAAGAGTGTATTGATGATTCAAGATGGTTGCGGCAAGACCCTGAAGATGTAAATTTTCAATTTTTACAACTTTATCCAGAATTGCGTAATAGCAGCTCTGAAGTATCAGAATGGGATATTGGTACGTATTTTTCTCAGGTTAATTTCCCTTGTCTAACTATTCTACAAAAGCAGTTTTTAATGGGATATTCGCAGACTGATGAAATTGTGAAAGCCATAACCAATATGAAAACAGGGAAACACCTGCTCTGGATGGATTTCCAACAAAGTGGCAT
Organism: Varanus salvator macromaculatus; assembly: GCA_023646645.1. Classification (NCBI taxonomy): domain Eukaryota; kingdom Metazoa; phylum Chordata; class Lepidosauria; order Squamata; family Varanidae; genus Varanus; species Varanus salvator. The sequence goes on along the minus strand of JAIXND010000756.1, from coordinate 3,628,016 downwards.
AAAACGTTTTCCAGTTTTCTAGTTACCAAGCTTCCTAATTTGTATAATGCCATTTTTGAATTGGTTTCTCTTTCAAAGCACTCAGTGATGTTTAGATTACATTAATCCCTCAGTCAAAGAGAGAGAATGCCTTCTGTGCCAATTATCACCATTTCCTTGATCAATGTTAATTTTAAAATATTAACTGCAATTCTGGCTGACAGACTACAAGGAGTAATCACAATGTTAGTCAAACTGGATCGGGGGGAGCCATTAAAAATAGGAAGGCAGCTAATAATATCCGGGCCCTTTCCTTTCTCTTAACCCCAAGCAAAATATTCTCCAGGAGAGCAAATTCCAACAGACAGTCGGGATTTCATTATTACCACTGGCATTGCGGCTGGGCGCTTGACTTCGGGTGATCGTGGGTGGAAGTGGCCTACGGATGGTCTCCTGTATGGGCTGTACTTTTTCTTGAGGCAGAAAAAAGGCACCCGTTTGCTCATTTAATTCTACAGAAGTTGCCAAGCTTCCCTTTTGGATGCAACTAGTGGAACATCGGCAGAGTTGGGTCCTTCTGGAGGTGGAGCCACAGCCATTCTGATACTGCCTTGGCCATCCAAGTGCCAGGGATGGGGAGGGAAGGAGGCTGGGCACCCGAAGCGCAAGACGTAGATGGACAGGGAAGGCATCCGCAGAACCCTATGATGGGAGGCCATGGCCTACTCATTGCACTATAGGCCTCCTGGGATGTGAAGCCAGATTGATCTAATCAAATATCATGCCGGAAACACTGACTTTCAGCACACCTGCTTGGTGCTGTCGAGCTTTCTGTATTCTTTAAGGAACCACAGTGAAAATAATCCAGGAAATACTTGGATAGATTCGCAGAAGCCCTCAAACATTAGTATTAAATCTCTTTTGGAGCCCAGCAACCCTCTGGCAGGAACAAGGCTGCTGATGGCCAAAAAGCAGGGAGGGAAGGGAAGGGAAGGGAAGGAAGGGAAGGGTTCCAAATCTTCTTTCTAGCACAGGCACGTTCATGTCCACTGAGAAGCAGGCTCCAAAGCAGCAGGCACATTAACCCCAGATGATGGGCAGAAGTCAGACTCTGAATCAGGATCAGAGTAAGAGGATTTGGCACATTATGATTAATATCAGCAATTTTTAAAAGTGTGTGTAGACCACATGAGCACACACTAGGGGGAAATATTTGGTAGTGGGACAGGAAAAGTTCAGGTGGAAACTCTGGCAATGCTTTCAGATGAATATTTTAGAAATGTGAGCTTTTAAAAATTCATCCATGTGGTAAAAAGCTGCTTTTTTGTAATAAAGTTGAAATGTCATTTTAATTTATGTCAATTTTTCTTTGTCAACTTAATGTTTCTTCTTACATTTTGCATGCTTTCTCTAGGTTTTTTGTATTTCTCCTTTCTAATTAAAAACATATTGCATTCTCTTTGCTTTCCAACACTGACAAGTTGCTCATTTTTTATTTTATTTTTTTACTTTGCTCCCAAACCTGCTCTGTATTGCAAAAGCACCCTCAAAACAAAACAAAACAAACCACTAATAGACAGATGCATCACCAGCACCACGAAGACCCAGGTGGGCCTGAAACACCATTCTCCATCATGAATATGCGAATCGACTCAAGGTGCCACCTGGGGCATGCTGGGAGTTATGGCTGGGGCTGCACAGGCTTGCTCCCCTGGACATCAAGCAAGCGGCCACCAACCACATTGTGTGGCAGCAAATTCTGGATGTTGGACTAGATGTTCTCCTAAGAACATACAACGACGGTGCAACAGAGAAGGAGGAGAATGGACAGGCCTGGCCTTGGGCAAGCCGTCTGCTCAGCCAGCAGCGTGTGGGGTGGGCATGAAGAAAGTGGTTGGAGCCTGAGCGGGGCCACATGGCTTTCAAAGGACTGGCTCACCCTGGCTGGGATTCGGGCTCAGCCGCAGGCTTACGCCAGGACAGGACACAGCAGGACGGATCCAGCAAGTTAATTAACAGCGAGTTCTTCAGCAGAATTCCCTGAGAGCGCCTGCTGCTATTGTGGTGACAGTCTTATCTACACCTTCCCTGGCTGGGGGCAAATGCCATGGAAAACAACGGGATTTATTTCGACACGGTTATTTATTTAAGGCCTTTATATATCGTCCAACTACTCTATTTATTTATACAGTTGTGGTAAAAGAGAAATAAATTAAGAATAAATAAATGTTATGAGAGATTCATGGGTGGAGGGGTTGTTTACTGAAAGGAAGGAGCATCCTTGTGTCTGGGATGCAGGAATGTGGGTGGGGGGTATTGATATGTGTGTTCCATTCGATTATGGGTTGATAGTTTCTTTTTACACATGAGTATACACACTTCCATCCATGTGACAGGGAGGGAGCAAAGGAAGGAAGGAAGGAAGGAAGGAAGGAAGGAAGGAAGGAAGGAAGGAAGGAAGAAAGAAAGAAAGAAAGAAAGAAAGAAAGAAAGAAAGAAAGAAGAAAGAAAGAAAGAAAGAAAGACTCACTGTGAAAACCAGGCAGCTGCCACTTGGTGTTTTTTTTTTTTGGAAAAGTACCTGCATCCCAAGCCTCCTGACTTTTCCTCTCAGCTGACAGCAGGGGCACTTCCTTCTCACACATACCTGCAAGTGGCACTCCTGAATTCAGGCAAAAATACAAAGCCACGTACAGACGCAAAGCCTCGTGAGCAACTTAAGCCAACACAACTTTAGCTGTTTCATGCTACTCATTTCTTGTAAGCCGTCCTGAGACATTTGTAGGGGATGGGATAGAAAAGCTTTTAATAAATAAATGAACAAACAAACAAACAAACAAACATCCGTATGTGAAGGGCATCTAACAATGCCGACACACAATGCTTTGCAATGCAGCCCCTGCTAGCTAAGTCAGAGCAGTGCTGAATTCTCGGAAGTTATCCGGGGAAATCTAGTCCACCACTCTTACAGCAATCCCGGTTTATCACTGGGAGGATTCCGAAATATTTGTCAGGCAGGCAGCCCCGCGTACGACCACTTCACAACGCCTGGCATTGGCAAGCCCAGGGCTTCCAGAACGACTCAGAATCCAGCCCTGTCTTGCAGGCACCTCAATTAAGCCTCCCGAATCAGAGCACAAACCCTGAATGATCTCGATCGATCCTGTTCAGGTCTTTGATGTATAATGCAAAAGCTACTTTACTGTGGTACGGGCTGCTCTGCCGATAGAGCAAGAAATGACATGAAAGAGGAAGAGCGAGCTGGGATGAAACGGGCAAGTCATTATGTGACGAGGTAATGATTTTCCCCTCCCCACATGCGCTGGGCAACAGGTGTTCCACCAAGTCCTGTACAAATGCAAGCTGGCCCTCTCCCACAAGGACAGCGAGCTCCTGCTGAAAACCAGAGATTCCTGTTTGCCTCCATTAATAACCTTTCCATTAATGAATTGCCTTTGCCCATTAAGGAGCCGCTCTGAAGTTCATGCTTTTAGCTTGTTGATTCCTTGGGTTGTTTGCTGCTGTTACACAATGCATAATAAATCAGGCACTGGCTGCAAGGGGTTTTCCCTTTAGGCTCTGCACTCAACAATAACAATGTAATGTGAGAAGGAGGGCAGGAGACCCGAACAATCCACATAATGAATTCACAGATTCTAGATAAAATACTTCTCCGGTATATTACTTAAAATGCACATGGTGGTGATTTGGACATTTCGCCCTAAATTACGTTTTGTCTGGGAAATGTGAGAGCAGTCTATCTTTATCCCATTTTAAAAATGTCCTTCAAGAACGGGTGAGCAGTCCAGAGCACAGCTATGTTTTAGCCAGAAGGAGAAATGATAGACGTCGGCAGCATCTGGTGAAATGGACGCAAGGCGGTGTAAGAGAAATAAACAAAGAATAAAAATGCAGCATTTACGCTCCCCCTAAACATCTATTCAGGGTGGCTTGTAGGGAGCCGGAGCTTATTTGGAAAAGCAGCTTCCGTGCGGGGGCAACGGAGAGCGGAAAGGGGACTTGGCTGCAGCAGAATCTCCAGGATTCTCCAGGGGATTCACCGAGTCATAAAATCATAGAAAGTAGAGTTGGAAGGGGCCGGAAGGTCGGGACACAAAGTTACACTCCCCCAGATTCTAGTATTAAACAGAGCTAATTGGAGCATCTGCTGGATGTATCCATTCAAATGTTATTCTCACTGTATTTGATAAAGGATCCTCCTAGGGAAGTAAGCACAGAATTTTAAGTTTAGCTTGCCTTGCAAACATGTATTTTGCAGGGTAACCAGGCGGGAGGGAGCCATATGAGGAGTCTGGGGCAACAGCAAGGTAAGCACCGTCTCCCTCTCCAATTGCCCCCTCCCACAGTGGCTAATATTGTAAAGTAAGATTAAAATGCACACTGAGCTTCAATGCACACACTCTCAGGTACCTAACCCAGCCGACAAGACACTTTTCACAGGGGTGGCCCCAGAGAGCCCCTGGTGGGGGCCTGTTGAAGTGCAGGCATCAGGGAAAGCAGGCAACGTCCCGCAAAGTCCCGGGGGTCCAACCAGGGTTGGAAAGGCCTCGCTGCGAGGGGCTGGATCACTTGCTTCCAGGCACTGGCACACCAGCCAAATGTGCATCCAGAAACAAAAGCTGAACTAGCTCGGGCGTGGACTTGGGCACAGCCTTGGTGTGCCTATTGGCATCTTTTAAACAGGAATGGGGTGCGGGTGGGGATATGATGTGACTGTTGCCTGGGCCACAAAAAGGCGTAAGGGTGGCATTTCGTGAGCAAGCTTCTCGAGCAGAATCCAGACAATTCTGTCCATGCTTAGCTTGCCTCAAGAGGCATGCCCTTCGTGCGTACTGTAATACAGAGGTGTGAAGACTTGGGCCTGGGGCCAGAGACAGCCCTCCCAGTATTTCAGTGCAGACCTCCAAGGTTCACCGGAAGAGGCCACCCTTTCCCCCAGCCTCTGGTTTCCCAGCGTTGGTGCATTCCCCTCTCCCTCCAGCAACTTCCCAAAAGGCTGCCATGCTTCTTCCAGGGCTTAGATACGGCTGTAAGAGCTTTAAATGAAAGGTGGAAATGAAATGAAAACAAAAACCCTCCTTCTGTTTTCATCTTCTCCGAAATGGAAATCAGTCCTTAGCTTAAAGAGTTTCTGCTATAACATGCAGGTAACGCAGAGACTATCTGTAGAACAGCACACCTGAAGTTTTGACCATGAAACATAAATTCTTGCCCTGAAGGAGAACCCAACCCTTTCCTAGCAACAGCTCCCTATCGAGGGTAAAACTACATGTGACTAGAAATGGCAAATGCGGAAGAATATGACTGGGATTGAAGTTACAGTATACGGGGAGTGGGGAATGAGTTTAACGCCATCTCGGGATCCTGTATGTTTCACTAAAACCAAAAGCAGATAGGTTATGGGTGGCCTTCATATTCTCAGACATGGAGATTGGCCACTGGTGGTTCTTCCCAAATTGCACTGATAGATGTAATGAGATACCTGCAACACCTTCCACTAATTTGTTGCAAATTTCGTTTGCACAATGCAAATTTTGTAATGCAAAACTCCGTTCTGAGAGAGGGTCTATGAACTCACGGATCTCCCATCCATGCCACCTGGCCAAACCTTGGGAAGTCATTTCTTTCCCCAGGAAAGCTCTCTTGCAGGGTCTGCTTTGAACCCCCAGAGCCATTGATGGGAGCCTGCTGCAGAAGACATGCAGTTAAAATTCCAGAGCCCAGGAATTCGCTCTGAGTACCAGAACTGAACTTTTGTGGCCACACAAAACCCCATTCTTGTCTACCCCAAGCTTTCTTCATTTCGGCAGCATAATTTGGGATTGCTAAACAACTGGCTGACAGTCCTGCTGGAAACTGACTGCCGCTGGAGCCAGATCCATGGGTGCGTATGCACGCGCCCCTTCCCAGGAAACAAAGACAAAAACCTGCTTGGCCCTTTCGAAAGTTCTGTTTTAAAAGACAAAAGCCTAAGCTTCAACAGCTCCCACAAGTGGTGTGTCTTGTACTTTCTCAAGCCCCAGGCGACCCTGAGGAATATCAGGTCCACATACAAAAACTCAAGGATCTTGGGGAAAAAGCCAGCCCAGTTCAGCTTCTTGTGGCTTTTGCTTTTAAGGGGTGGTTCATCTTTTGACAAATGTCAGGGAAAAGCAAAGCGACAATTTAACACGTTTTGCTTTTTCATGTTGATAAGAGGCATATCCCAGGGCTATGAAGTTGGTTGGTTGGTTTTCTTCACAGAGCCCAACAAGCGGGCAGATGTGAAGACCAAAATTACATGCAATTCATACAAATTACAATTTACACCATTTTCAAAACCAAAAATTTAAACTACTCATAGATTCTGGGGAAAATGGTGCAGTCCACCATTGTTTGCCATATCAAAAACACCTTGGAATTCCAGTGAAGGGAACAATGGAATTCCCAGCATTGTCCATGCCAATTTCTGATAGACCTGGTGACTAAGCTGGACTAGCAAGTCCACACTGGAAAGTGTGTCTGCTTCAGTTGCTTTCTGAGTAAGTAGACCAGGCATCCAGACAATGTCAGTCGATTTCTCAGTCTCCCTCCCGATCTCTCACGCTGCTGAATTTCCCTAAAATAACTAGCATGCCAGGGGAGTGGCTTAGAATGGATTACATTGCTGGCTTGACCTCCTGCACAGGAACTTCTCCACGCCCCCACCTCCCCCGCCCCAGTAAAGTGGGAATATCTACTCTGGAACACTTTACAGGACAGTGTTTGCTTAAAAAGCAAATGTGCAGAATGCCGCTTGCTTCATCTCAGGTTCTACAAGATGAGTCTCTTCTTGCTTTTCCTCAATGAAACCTAGGAAACTGGAGATGGTGGTTCATTTGGGCAGCAGGGCACCGATCCCCCCTCCCCATGCCAAGCAGCAAGTGTGTATATGATTGGAACCGAAGCCTAGCTAAACAGAGTGTCCAAGCTTAAAACCAGAACCAAAAGTCAATCCTGTGACAGCAAGGCCAAGTTGTTGTGGCTGCCAGTGGCACTCAACAAGTTAACTGTGACACAGCTCACTTAATCATTACTTGACCCCAGAGGACGAGACTAAGATGTGGGGAAAATTAGTCTCTTGCTGCTCCTGAGCAGGCAATCAAGGAAAACCTCCCTTACCTTTGAGGGATGCAACTTGTGACAACGCCTGGGCGTAAGTGGCCGTGTTGAGCAGAGTCCCAGGGAGACATGAGGGGAAAAAGGGGCCAGACGGACCAACCGCTCTGCTGAGGCTGCAAGGAGAAACATGGGTTGCAAACACGGGTCTCTGCCGAAAACCCTGTCACTAAGCGCCCTTCCTCTGCTGCTCGGCCTCACAGTATCTGCTCGGGGAAACCAGCATTTCCAGAGTCCGTTTCTACCCAAAACATGGTCCTGAGGTTAGTCCCAAAACATCTGTGGGCTCAGAGTGGAGTCGCCCATCTGCTGATGGGCAGGACTGTTCTCTGCAGGGTAGGCACACCTGGTTAAATCCAGCTGAAGGTGAACTGGAAAGGCCAGAGCAGCTTTTGCTCTGCACACTCCCTGGAACTTTACAAACAACCCGGGACTGGATTCAGACGTCGCAGGACCTGGCATACAAATGCCGCCATTGTGAGTTGTCACCAAACTATGGCTTGCTACCGAAGCTTGGTAATCAGTCACAAACAACATGCAGTTCACAACCAGAAATGAATTATGGATTCTCTTTATGGGTTATGTATGGTTAACAGTGCATGTTGTTTCAGCATGGCTGAGTTCAGACAGCATGATAACCCATGTTCAGCAACAAGCCACAGCTCAATGATATCTCATACTCAAGTCTGTGGGTCGGGTTTTTGAGTTGTCTGAACCCAGCCAATGAATCTGCCCTTTAGATACCATCATTTTTCAAATACACATTTGCTCTCTCTAGAAAAAAGCCCCTGTCTGCAGCGGCTCCACATTTACCCAATTTCTTCTCCCAAAAAGCTTGAATGGCATCCCCATTGGCTTTCAAAGACAATTGGCAGTATATCTTCATCAAGCTTTTGGAAGTTGATTTAATTATCCTTTTACTTGCATCCTCTACGGCTACTAATTTTATTACTGAGTGTCAGTTTATTTTACCGGCCATATAGATGTGTTTGAAAAAGCTTTAAAGCACCGGGATATATGGGTCTTTTTAATGAAAGGCAGAATACAAATATTCCTTAAAGACCCAGGGCAGAGGAGAGCTACTTGGTGCAGCAATTGTGTGACTGGGCTTGAACTCAGGCCGTGCAGGCCCAGCCACCAGGCCGCCTCTGTGCACTTCTAGTCACACAGTCTTGGTGCTCAGTCACCCCTCCTCCCCACCCACCCCCCGCCGCCTTGTAGCAGCAAAAGGGGCAACCCCTCCTGCGCTTTCGGGCCCGCTGTGGGGGGCAGTGCTGCAGAGCCCCAAAGGTGAAGCTGCGCCAAATGCTCTCCAGATCTTTACAAAAACCTCAAGCAGACAGAAGGTGAGGATCAAGCAGGGAAGAAGCGCCCTCAGCAAAGTAAGCCTGGAAGCCCCTCTGAACTCCCCGCATCCTGCAAAAGATGCAGGGAAACAACCATGTGCTTCCCAGAGCCACAAAGAGCTTGCACAAGACGCGAGGGCTCCTTGCATCTCCATTCAGATTAGGATAGTGCCAAAGGTCTCCCCCTCTTTTACTCTTCTCATTCAGCCTGATAGGAATGGAATGGATTTCAAAAATGAATGCAGTGGAGAAGAAATTTGGGGGAAATTGTCATGGGTTTGGCTCTAACATCTCTGGTGCCTGGGAAGCATGCACAAATGTCCTGACTTTTGTGGAGCAATCCTCTCTCTGGCAGCCTCCTTGGCTCCCCACAGGAGAAGACCCCGGAGAAGACACGGTGAGCTCATTCGTCCCACGGGGCTTTTTCTGAAGGCAGCCGAGGGGTGTGCAGAGCAATGGAGACATGTGCAATAGAAAGGAAATACAGACAGCAGCTTGTTTTGCAGGTTAAAAATACCGGTTAAATCCAAAATGAATTCTGGAATGCCCCAAGAAGGAGGCAGAACGGTGGAAGGGGTGGGGGAAGGAACTTTAAGGAAATTGGAGGATGGATTTGCAAGGAAGGAGTGGTGTTACCAGCACCTGCATTAGAGACAAGATATATCCAGAACTTTAGCATCTATAAGGCCCTGGAGTAAGTGAGGAACCCTGAGTCATGTAGGACATGATACTCAAGTCAAGTTGCGACAACCCAGGTTCTTGCTGGACATCAGGAAAAGCTTCCTCACTGTCAGAGCAATACGACAGTGGAACCAGCTGCCTGGAGAGGTGGGGGGCTCTCCCACACCAGAGACATTCAGGGTGAAACTGGGCAGCCCTCTGAGTGGGGTGGTGTGACGTGGTGTCCTGCAAGAGCAGGAGGGTGGACCCAATGGCCTTCATGGCCCCTTCCAACTCTACTGTTCTATGATTCTATGAAAAATAGCACCCAGCCAAAAATTCCTGGGCTACATTATCTCAGAAAAGCCATGACATTTTTCTTTCCATGCCCTGCTAGAAATCCAAAGGAAGTCTGACAATTTTCCCCACATTTTCTTCACCATTATTTTCAGAGGTAGCTCAGCTCCCTCCTTCCCTCCCTACCAACCCTCCTGCTTTTACAGGGTACTGTGAAGGATGCAGGATGGAGCAAAAGAGGTCATCCATACCTTTGATGAATTTCCAGGCTCTCTTTCTTATTCCTGGTTTGGTCAATTGGGGAGGGAGAATTTAAATTCCTTCCTGGGGGCGTCACCTCAGCCATTGCCTCCTTGGGCCCTTCCTGGTCAGAAGCCCCTCGCTCAGTTTTTCTCCACTTGGCCCTTCTGTTCTGAAACCAGACCTGAATCAGGAAGGAGAGAAGCAATAGTCAGCTTTGCTTGGGCTCAAGCAATAATACTTTCTGTGAATTTCGTGGAACTGGAAGGGACCCTTTAGTCCTCTGCCCAGTGCAATAGTCCAGTTTAAAGTACCCCATCCTTCATTTATTTGTTTAAAATATTTTTATGCTGCCTACTCCACCTACAGCATCTCTCCTCTGCCTTGGGAGGACCACCCTATAATATTGCTATCATCTTCTCCATATGGAACTGGTAACAAGAAGATCAATTTCTCTTGAAGTCCTTATTCAGTGAAGCTCAGGAAAAGCTGCATGTTAAGGTATATCTAGATCTCATCCATTCTTGTGGAATGATAGTGTGTGTGTAGCAGTGTTGCCATGAAAGAAAAGAAAAAGGAATAGCGGATGCTTATACGAGTACTTCTGTCATAGAATCGGAGAGATGGAAGCAGCCTTTGGGCCATGGGTCCATCCCCTAATCGGGGTAAGAATCCAATGTAAAGCCCCTCTGACAGCTGGCTCTCCAGTCTCTGTTGGTAGAACTCCAGCAACAAATTTGATCATCGTGGGATCATAGCGTCGCAGAGAGGGAAGGGGCCAAGGAGGCCACCGAGTCCAACCCGTGCTGTTGCAGGGCACCGTGTCACACCCTCCCAGGCAGATGGTGCTAAACACACACAATGCAGAACCAAAGGGGGCCTGGCACAGGCTCCTGCTCGCCATGGGTTGATGCGAGGATAGGTACCGGAGTCCACCTGGATGCACTCGGCTGCCAGGGCTGCTCCCTGGTGCAGCAGGAATGGCAGGCTGAGGCCGTGCAGCCAAGTCCAGCAGCGCAGCAGCAACGGAAGTGTAAATAAAAGTGGCAACAGAGAGAGCAAACTAACCGTGGCCTTTTTAAGACTTCACAGCTGTGTGCCACCAGACTGCACTGCTTGGTTGGGAAATTTGCTGGGGTGGGCAGGTGGGGGTTGGAGGAGATGGTGTGGACTCAAAGGGCCGCCACCTGCGTGTGGTCCACCCTTGCGGTGCCCACTGGAGCAGAAGGTGCTGGGCGAGAGGCCTCCTTGGTCCAGCACTGCCAATGGGCGCTTCCTGGGCCCGAATGCCTAACCCTGCCTAGTCTCAGCATTCTTCACCCGCATGCCTTGCCCCACAGGGAGAGATAAGCTGAGCTGTGGGCAGACACTGCTTGTCTCTGTTTGTTCTCTGCACTCGTTCGCCAGGCTCTTTTCCTGGTGAGGAGCCTAGCTGGGAATGGGGGATTTTCATAGTATGGATGTTGCCCTTAATTTCCAGAAGAGGGGAAGCCTGGCCAGCCTCAAGACTGGCCCAGGGAGGCTCCCGCTCAGAGCAGCAGGCACCTCCTGTGGACCTCCGTGTGGATGCCCCATAAAGCACCTGCAGTAGAGGCCACTGGGCAGGTCCATCGGTTCAGTACTCCTGGGAGATCCTCAAGGAAGTCTGACTCTTTCACTCCCTGCCTTGGAGCCCAGAAGAATCCCGTCTCTGAGCTGCAGCTCCCCTTAAAGCACAAGCAGCAACCTCAAGGCACAGACCTCTGTCGGGACAGCGGCAGGGGCACATGGAGGCTTGAATCGTTCCTCCCTGCTCAGATAGGCATCCGTGGCTTCGAATGTGGATGCAAAAGGGACACGCAGAACGAGCTTCTCTTCGCATCCAGTTTGGCCACTGAGCCAAGTGGCAGAGACTCCCTCCAGTGGTTTCTTCTTTCTGATGTCAATTTTGTCCCATAACACCAAATTCCACTCACAGCACAACCGTGGCCTCAGTTCTCTGAATTCCTAAAGTATTTTGCATGAAGTGTATTCAGTTCCACTTATGTTGGTGGGATTATGTGGTTAAATTTAAGTACCTTCGTTTAATTGGGCTGTAATAAGTATGTCCACAATCTGGTTACGACACAGTCTGACTAGACACAAAAGAGAGTGTGACTGGTTTAAAATTTAAGTTTGGCTGAACCAGTTGTGGATATTATTACATGGATGAGAAAATCTGGCTCCTGAGCTATGACTAAGGAAATATGCAATTTAAAATGTGATTACAATGCACTGTGTTTCGTTTGCATTATCATTCTATTTTTATTTACCCTGTTTTTAAATGCGTGCATCAGCAAAGGCTGAATAATGATTTTATCTGCATTCTAAATTTAGGAGTGTTAAATGCAAAGCCAATTGCAGACACTTTCTTGTGTCTTAATTGAATGAAGGTCACAGCTATAACAACATTTAATTGAGCTATTTTTCATTATCATATTTTAATGACTTTGCAATGACAGTTTGCCAGCTTCCAAAGAAAGAGCCTGATGAAGTCGTTTATTTCCCTATTTAGTTTTTGTTTGACAACATCATCTTCGATTAAGACATGGCTTTCCAGCACATTAATCATATTTGAATGAGCAAGGGGCAGAAGTGTAAACATGCCTCCTTCCCCCTGTTTCCCCATGTCCCGGCATGAAAGCAAACCCTAGATCTATTGTCTGCTTGTATAATAGCCCACAACAGGCCTAACATTCTAATTTTCACCACCCGTATCTCGCCCTTGCACCTTTCAGGGAGAAGTTATGATCTTCCACTTCTGAATGCCCAATAATTGTTCCATTTATCTCAATTTGCAGTGCAGTCTTTAGGCACCAATTGCCAAAATGGTGGGAGGGAAAACCTCAAGCCATCACATCCAATGTACTGGCAAAAAGGAGATTTGAATGTCCAAATAATAATAATCAGTTTAATTTCCCTGCACATGACCAATGATTCATGTTCAGATTTAATAATCAGGGTTGCATAACCTGATTATAGAAGAAATAATTTGTTTACAATCCCCAATTTACTACAGTGAATTCCATTATCTCTCCTTAGCCATTGGGTTTTAAGAGATACTAACATGACCCTGGAGGAGAAAAGCCATGCTATTATATTTCCTACAATTAGATCTTTGCATAGTCTTAACCCCAAGCACCTACATAAAAAGAAGACAAAAACAGCAGGAAGAAAGTCCTGTAAGGAGCACATGTGAGTCTCTCTGCAGATGGAAGTGCGGATTCTGCACCAAACAAGCCATAACGGCTCCGTCCTCACCAGGAGGTAGATGGCGGCAGGAGGGCTGATCCCTCTTCCAGGAGGGCTGCCCCTCTGTCTGCAGCAGAGGGAAGGGCTCGCCTCCATCACTAGAGGGCAGGAGGGTGCTGAGCTCTTCTCACATGACCGCAGCACACAGATGCTTGCTGGGGCCGAATCTCTGCAGGATGTTCACTCCTCCTTGAATCTCAGAAGCACACAGGTTTTTCTCCCTTTTACCTCCCATGCCTTGCAGTGTGGACATTTTCTGGATCTGCCGTTCCAGTACTGCAGCCACACTGAGTGGCTAGAGCTAGAGCAGCTTGGAGTCCAGAATCTGCAAAGATTTAATGCTGGACATGGCTTTTCTCCAAGTCTGCTGTCTTTCATCTTCATGCCATCCTCAGGCTCCTTGAAAAGGAAGTGGATGCTGGGGGATGCAGTGCGCCCCATCAGCTGCACCCTGCTCTCGCCACAGAGAGGCTTCCGAAAGCTCCCACCTGCCCTGCATCTGAAGGGACTTCCTCCCTCCCTAAAACCCAGGGAAGTGAGAGGCTGGGCATGGGAGGCCATTCTGTGAATCCCGGATGTCAGCGGTAGGCATGGAGCATACTAGGGAAGTGCCCTGAGCATCTTTTGACTGAAGCACAGGACACAAATGCTCCGAGTAACGATAAGAGCCCCAGACCCTCTGGGACACCTTCTATCTTTTCTAGGGAAGTCATGCTGCTGCTACACAGCTAGGATGGAATCGCGGCTTGCCTGTGGATAAGAACCAAGCCTGCTTCCTGGCATATCATGCATTCAGACAGAAATGGAGAGGAAAGACGTAAAGGCACCGCAATGCAGAACAGCTAACTCCTAACCACTCTTAAACCTTTAAAGTTTCTTACTAAACTGCCCAGAGAACTTCAACTATTGTGCACTATATAAATAAATACTTGGTCCATTTTAAATTGTGTTAATTGGGGAATTAGAAAAGGCTCTGGCTAAATACTTGTCAAGCACCCCGTAACTACTCTTCCACAGAAATCTGGAAGCCAGCAGACCTTGGTAGCATTTTACTTAAAGAGCGGAATAGAGACTGTGTGCTTTTGCTTATAGCATCCATAAACTCTCTGTTACGTATAAAAATCACTGAAGGGTTTTCCAACTAAAAATACTAAAAACTGTTGGGGAGGAGACAAGATGTTCTTCAGGTAGGAGCACGTGTGTGTGCCTGCACAGAGGAAGACTTCCTGGATGAAATTGACTGCCACCTGGTATGGGTAGCTGGAGCTCTGCATTCGAGGTGAGGCGAAGGAAGGGCTGAGGAAGGGCTCCCTGCGAACACCAGCCTGGGAGTCATCTCATGCAGCGCAGTGGTGCCTCCTTCCTAGCAGGGAACACGCTGCGCTGCAGAGGCCGGTCCTCTCGCCTGAGCTAGTCAATTTCACCCAACAGCAGCTTTGCAGAAGATGAGCGCTGGGAGTTTCATCCATTTCCAGGACCCACCCTCCCCCCCCCCCACAATGTGAGGAAATGGATGTGCATTGATGTAATTTAGTGCCTCAGAGACATGGACAAATTAGTGTAGAACATTATCACTGGTTAATTATGAATGACCGATTAATCAACCTAATCTAATATTCCACATTATGTTGATGTTATTAAAGTGCATCATGAAAATGACAGATCGGCTTCATTTGCTTTCTTTGGCCAATTTCTTTGGCAAATGGGCCCTCCTCACAGGCAGCACTGGGTGAATGTGATGATGTCAGAAACCAAACAAAACGCCAACAACTTTCCGCTGCCAGCAGGAGGAGGCACCTGGCCAGGAAAAACTTCCTTTACCTGGACACGGGCTTCCGTGAGGTTGATCTTCATGGCCAGCTCTTCTCGTGTGAACACGTCCGGGTAGTGAGTCTGGGCAAAAACGGCCTCCAGGGCTTCCAGCTAGTTCAGAACAAGAAAGGAGAGGCCGGCAGGGCCGGGGTTCATGGCGGGCCCCTCGCTCCCCGCACCGCGGGCGCAGGAGGCCGAGCTGGCCCCGGCCTCGCAGGGAGCAGCAGCTGAGCGCCCGCTTCCCCGCGCGCCCTGCCCCGTGGCGGCCCCGCGCGGCCCCATGGCTTGCCGCCAAGCCCGGAGCGCGCCGTTCACGCACGCACGGGCTGCGCGGTCGCCCCTCCGGCAGCGCGGCCCCGCAGAGCCGGTGCGGGCGGCACGGCGGCGCCCCAGCAGCGGGGGAGGCGGCGCGCGCTGCTCCGCGCAAGGCGTCGGGCACCGTGCCTTGGCCGCCGTTCGCGCCCCGTTGGCTGCACCGGCGGGCGCTGCGCGGGCGGGCCGGGGGCGGCGGGGCGCCTCCCGCTCGGGGCAGCGTACCTGCTGCAGGGTGAACGTGGTCCGGTTCCGCCGCTGCTTGCGCCGCAGGAAGCCGTCGTCGAAGTCCGTCGTGGAAGGCGCTCCGAAGGGCGTGGCACCTGTTGCGGGAGACACGGCGCTGAGCCCGGAGCCCGCTCGCCCGGGCCGGGCCGTCCACCCGCGCCGCGGGGGCCAGGCAGGGCGGGCGGCGCAGCACCGCGCTCGGGGCCTTCTGCCCGACCGCTTCGGCGGCCCAGCGGCGCGGGCGCTCGAGGCCCCGCCAGCGGGAGCCAGCTCGCTTGTCGCCCTCGGGCCGGGGCCGGGGCCGGCCGTCCGCCGCTGACAGGTGGCCGCGGGGAGCGGGCTGCCGCTTCCCATTCCCGGGTGGCTTCCCCGCGTGGAAGCGGCGCGGGCCGCTCTCCTGGGGGCCCCGGGCGCACGCAGAAGGCTGCGACGGGAAGGCGCCCGGGGCGCGCGTCCGCTGGAGTCCACGCGAAGGGCGGGCGAACTGCCTTGGCGAGCCCCTACCTGCTGCCTTCCTCGGGTCCTGTCCAGACGAGCTTTCCCCCCACGCCGTGCAAGCCTAGTGGATGTGTCTAACGGAACCTGGAGAGGCGTTTTAAGTAGCCGGAGAGCAAGGAAGGAACTCCCGCAAGGCGACCCTCTGCAGAGGGGGACGGTTGGGGGGGGGGGGGAGACGGGGGCGCAAGATTCCGCACTCCGCTCTGCTCCAAGTGGCCCCTCTCCTGCTCTTCCCGCGTAAAAAGGGCCGTCAGAGTGCAGTTGCTCACACTTTACGCGTTCCCCGAACAAACGTGCTGCTGGCAAATCCGGCGCTCGGCCCGAGGGGAGCCTCGAAGTCGCGAGCTTTTCCCAGCGCCGGCGCCCCTCGGGCAGGATTTGTGCAGGGAAAGCTGGGCGAAAAGGTGGGGCGGGGTGGGGCACGCGGGGCAAGCTCGGCGCGCGAGGGGGGCCACGCTTCGGGCTTACACCCGGATCTGAAAGCTGCGCTGCCCCTGTGGCAGGTGCGGCTAGGCTACCAAAGATGTGGGATTAGAAGTGTTTCAAAAAATAATAAAAAGCGCTGCAAAGTTATCATCAGAAACAGACGGAGCACGGATTGTAGTCAGGCAAAGAATTATGATTTAGGATGAAAAGGTGCCCCATACACATTCCTGGGACTGAAACCCCATTACTGGTTCTAAGCCCATTACCTCATTTGCTAAAATCGATTTAAAGCCTCAAACGCGCGACGGGCCCTTTGAAGACCCTCTTAATGGCTGCAAACCACTTACGCAGCAGACCTGAAATAGATTTCGGACAGGCAGCTCTTGCCGCTGCCTCGAGCAAACCGGAGGACTGGAACCCGTCCGCCCTGGGCGCTGCGATGGGGAGGGCAGCGGGAAGAAGGCTGGCCCCGTGGGCGCGCAGAGCGGCCCTGTCCGCGGCCTCGCAGGAGCCAGTGGCACTGACCTGCTGCCAGGCGGTGCGCGCAGGAATGCCGCCTCGTGTTTTTCCCTGTTCCCGCAGGAAAAATGCATAAATCCACGTGATCCACGTGGCCACTAGCCGTTTAGAAGGAAGCCCGTTTCAGGTCTGGTGCCGTTAGCTGATCAATCCACGCTGGCAAAGTGCAGACGAGCAGGGGGCTCAGACGCTTCGTGGGACCAATGTAGGGAGACGGGCTTTCCAGGGACGGAGTCAGCATTTCTCCACTGCCCTGGCACCCCAGCTCTCAAAGTGTCTCCCAGACCCTTTGCCACTTGCGCTTTCGCCCAGATTTTCTGATTTTAAACTGATTTATGCTGGACTTCTGCGCAGGCTTGCTGCTCGCTGCATTCTGCGGGATTCAGGGAGGACTTCCTTCATAATTGTGCGCCGGAATTCCCTTCCTTTCCTGCCTCTTGCCCAAAATGGCCTTTGCTCATGCAGACCAAGGTAATAAAGTTGGGTGGCCATGAATTCAAGTCGCCGCACAGCAGCATTCGGCATATGCTCTGTGGCGCTGGAACTTCATCCTCCGGGTCCTGGAGCTGCAGTCTCAGTTTGCGCGAGCTGCAATCTCAGGTTATTTACCATGAAGGACCCCTGCTAAGCTCATGAGCAAAGCCAAAGCTCCCCCGCACCCAGAAGAACGGCGCGCGCGCGGCCTCTTTTGCTAACAAGAGGTTTCGGGCCCATCGAACAGCACCTTTTCAGCCCAATTAATTTGGATTTAAATAACTGATGGACTGGCAGCAGGAATCAAATCTGCTTCTTGGAAGGAAGCCTCACAGAGCCCATGGGGGCTGTGCGGGAGGGAGAGGCTGGCTGCATCCAGGTTCTTCCCGACGCGAGGGGCCACTCGGGTGAAACGGCCCGCCTGCCTGGGAAAAGGGGGTCTTCTGTCTTACTGCGCGGGCTGGCGCGATCCGGGCTGTCGCTCGAAGACGCGCACGCCGTTGGCGCGCCGGCCAGATGCTCTGGGCTTTCGCCGACCGGGAGGGTCGAGCTGGAGCAAACGAGCAGCCGGCCCCCGGCGGGCCTGGCTGGTGCGCTGCTTCGTGGCCCGGTGGACTCCGGGCAGCTCGCGGGTTGTCGCAGCCGGAAGCCGGTTGGGACACGAAGCCGGGCGCTGTCTGTGGACGGAGCCTCCCCCGCGCCCTGCTGCGCCGCCCATGGCGCAGCGCACCCGGACGGGACGGTCGGTTCCGAGCAACTTGGCCGCCCCGTGAAGCTCTCTGCGCGAAGGAAGCTACTCCAGGGCACGGGCGCTTCTGCTTACGAAAGGCCGCGGCGGCGCAGGAGCCCTCCAGATCGGCTGGCCGTGGCTGGGAAGAGCCCATCTGGGCCACGTCTCTCCGCCCCCCTACCCCCGTCGCTCGCTTTTACAACGAACAAAAACTTTCGAGGCGAACCCTGCCGGACCGATGCTGCGCCCGCCGTTCCGCCCGGCGCCCAGCTAAGCCGCCTGCGCGCCGCAACTGCCTCCGCCCGCGCGAGGCTCCCCCTCCCTCCTGATGTCGAAGCCAGCTTCCAAAGCGGTATGAAAGATTTATGCTGCCCCCGGGCGAGAGGAAGGGGCTGCCCCCAACCTTCCCCGAGCTTCCCGATTAGAGGCGGAACAGGAACATCTGTGCTGCTGGGAGAGCGGAGCGCGCCCCCCGCCCGCCCCTCGCCCGCGGCTCTCTCAGCCACAGAGGGGAGGCAGGTGGCAACATGTCACCGCGAAGCGCGCAGAGGCGCGCGCGCCAGCCGCCCCACCAAGCCGCTTTCAAGACAAATCAAATTAACGCCCGCCCCCCGCCCCCGCCAGCCCTCTCCCTGGAAGCCCCCCGGCCTGCTGGCTGCGATTTCCCCGGGGAAGCACGGCGTTCTGCGCGGCGCGCTGGCCAGAAGTTTCCGCCAGCCTGCGTAAAAGCGGCGGCGCGCGGCGCTCGCTCTCCCGCCCCGGAGTTGCTGCACAGCCCCAGGCACCTGCGGAAAAGTTTCGGGGGCCCCTCCCGGGGGGCTGCGGCCGAGCGGCTCCCGCGCAGGGGCTCCGAGCTACTTACGGTCCGGGCGTCGGCACAACACTCACCCTCGAGCTGCGGCGGGCAGTGGAAGTAAAACATGGTGGCCGGAGCGGGGGACGGCGCTGGAGGCGGCGGAGGCGGCTGCTCGCGCTGCGGAACAAACGGGGAGAGGAGAAGGCCGTTAGCGCGCGGCGGGGCGAGGTCATCGGTCCGCGGGCGCGGAGGGAAGCGAGCGCAGCACCCTGCGCAAAGCGGGCCACGTTCTCTGGATGAGAGCGCCAGAGTCTGCGCGGCAGTTCCCGACACCTGTTAAAGGAAAAGTTTGCGGAGAACTTTGAGGACATGGAGGCTGGGCTGCGGCGTCCGTTCCCAGGCGGAGTCTGATCGCTGCGGGCCGCGCGTTCCACGGGCCAAGCGGATCCTGCGTGCAGGGCAGTCCCGCCAGAATGAAGCCGCGCGTCGGGGGCGGGCGGGCGGGGGCAGCAGAGCCAGGTCAGCTGCGACGAGGACCCCTCGGGAAGGGCAGCTGCGGGGACGCTCCCCGGACGCGGAGCCCGATCCTGCGCCCCGCCCCGCCCCTCCCGCCTGCGGGCCCGGGGAGAGCTCGCCCGCCGCGTCCTGGCCCGGCGGCGCCCCGCGCATCCGGCAGACGCAGGCGGACACCCGGGCGCAGGCGGGCAGCCCTACCTCAGCGAGCGCGGGGCGGGGGCGGCGGCGGCAGCTGCTGGCGCGGCCGCCGCTGCCGCTGCTGCTGCTGGCGTCAAGGCAGCCGCGAGGCCCCCGCGGAGCCGTGCCAACGGGCAGATGTCTTCGCGGAACTGTCTGCAGCCCGCGCAGCCTCTCAGCACCCGCTTTTATAATCTCACGCATAATTGGCCTTAATCTGATTATTGCCAGCGCTGTCTGCAGCAAGGAACTTGGATAGGTCTACTGGGCCCTCCAAATGACCCACGTGGTGCGTGGCGGGGGAGGCACGTCATTTCTCGGGCAGCACCAGGCGCGCGAGCGGGGGGGGCGGGAGCCCGCGCGACCCCCGAGCTCCCGGCACGCGCTGCTCGCGCCAGGCGCCCGGGCCGGCGGGCGCTCTCGTGGGCCCCCTCCTCTGGCGGCCGGGCCGGGCGAGGGGGCGGGCGGGCGGGCGGCGCTGGCACTTGCGCCTGGCTGGCGCGCTCTCCCCACGCCCGCTAATGGCCCATTCGGCGGGCTTCGCGGGAGCCGCCTCGCCTTTGCCGAGCGGAGTTTGATTTTGTTCACAGCGAGGGGCCTCCGGATTGATGCTCGCTTCCCGTCTGCAAATGATATGCGGTGGGATCCTTCGCAATTACTTTTAAAACGCATCCGAGACCGCGATTCAGCGGCGAGAGCCGGCCCAGCCCCGAAGCCGGGGTGAAAATTAGATTTCAAAGCACCCGGGTGAAAATTAAAATTCGGGGGTGCGGGATTGGATCGAATGGCACAAACTAGAAAGTGGGGGAGCAGGATAATGGTGCATAATTGGTTCTATAATAGCATTACACAAAGATAATAGCTCCTTATGGCCCCCAGCCCTATTAAGAGCTTCCCTGGCGTCAAGCCTTTATGATATTAAAGGGGGAATATAATGATATTTGGGTTATTAAATGCGTGTAATTAATTTATGTATCACTGAAAATAAAGTTGGTATTTCGACCCACTGAAGATGCATCAGAAACTGCAAGTCAGACAACTGTTGATGAACCTGGCTGGCTGGATTGGGTCCAGACCACGAGCTTTTTTTGGAGCAAACCATTTTTGGCCAGACAGCCGAAATTGAATATTTTATAAACACAGCAAGAGAACGAGAAAGGACAGGTGAGTCGGTGAAGGGATCGCCCAAAGGTAGAGGGAGGTTAAAAGAAATCGTGCGTTTCCAGAGCAGGAAAAGAGAAACACATTTCAGAAACTGGATCCCTCCTTTCCGTAGGCTCTCAAAGGGTAAGCAAGACGCAGTTTGGACAGCCCTGCTCAGGTCAAAACTCTCTCTCTAACCTGCCCAAAATAAGTCTGAGCGACAGAGGGTAGCCGGCAGAAATTAGACAGGAAATTCACCCACCGGAGTCAGCTGTGACGCATCTCCAAGCAGTCTCTGGGCGCGGGTTCCTTGGTCCCCTTCGAGTCCGTTTTCGCAAAGGTGGTCCCTGAGCAAGAGCTTTAGTTCCTCGCTCATCAACTGGTCCCGTCTCTGCCTGGAGGAAGCGCGGGCCGAGACGTCGAACGAGCCTCTCCGATCGCGAACCGCCAAGCCGACCGATCGAGGCGGGAACGGGCGCGGTTTGGTTTAACCGAACACCCAAAAAGTCCCGCGCTCAGCGGCGAGGAGCGAGGCGGAGGCACTGGCGGCTCCTGCTCCCAAGCACGTCCGGGGCGAACTCCCGGACGGGACTGGCAGGCACCGAGGGGTCCCTGGCCTGGGCACAGCTGCGCTTTCCGCTGCTCTCCCTGGCGGAGAGAAAGGAGAAGAAGCGGTCTTCAGAACCCTAATAAAATAATCATAACTTCATTATGGCACTCCCCGTGATGGTTCTTGCGAGGAGGGAGCAGAGCGAAATGAGCCGCTTTTCTGGCTGCGCGTCTCGCCTCAACCTTGGCCCCTGGAGTTTGGGGAGTCTGCAAGCGCGGCGCATGGGAGTCTGCCCAGGGCGCGCAGGGCGGGTTGTCTTCTCCGTCAGAGAAACAAAGGCCCTCTCTAGGGCCCCATCTCAAGGGGCTGGACCTGCACTTAGCTCAGGAGGGCAAGATGTTCCTCCAGTTAAAGATATCGCCTTACTTATGTTGCGCGTAAGAAGCTGCTCATCGGGAGAGGGGAGCGCCGAGTGGCCCCACCCCGCCGCCCTCCCCGGTGCCTCTTCCATCTGAGCGCGGGCTGGACCTTTCGCTCCACCCGAGGCGCCTTCCTGCAGCTTCAGCACCAGGGACAGAGGCGCTGCGGCTCCCGCCCTCCTGGTTCAAAGGCGAAGCGCGGCGCGGCGCGGCGGCCTCCCTCGTGGGAGCGGGTCCCACGGAGCGCAGTGGCGCTGGCGGCAAAGCAGGCGCGAAGAGAAGGAGGCTGCGTGACTGCGGCTCGCGGGCCCCTTCCCTGGCAGGAGACTGGCCCCCCTGACGCCCGTTGGAGGCTGCTCCGGGGAATGTGAAGCCAAGGCTGTGACCGGCAAGCGCCTTCGGCCGAAGTACAGAAACTGCAGGGAATGACTCCTTGTGACGGGGCTGGCTGGGTCCATCCAAATAAAGGGCGCGTCCCTTTCACAGGTCGCTAGGATGGCCAGGTCTGCCTCTGTTCATCTACCCCAGAAGTTCAGGGAGGCAGCATGGACGTTAACCAGGCTGCCCTGCGGTAGTGCACACCTAGTCTGCAGCATGAAGATCAGCACCGTCTTCCATGGAGCTTATTCGGAAGCCGATGGAAGGGGGAATGAAGTGGTGCCTCCATTCAGAAAGCATCTGCGGTTGTAATCTGGCTTGTATTCTTCTCTAACTTTGTGAAAGAGCTCTGAGATAAGAACCACACCCGGCAGCGTCCCTTTAAATCCACCAAATGGGAAGCTGCGGGAAACGCATTGTGGAAAGTTTGAATTCGGGTGTGTGTGTGTGTGTGTGTGTGTGTGAGAGAGAGAGAGAGAGAGAGAGAGAGAGAGAGTGAGAGAGATGGACAGACTCGCCTAAAACACTCCAAAATTATGTGGTGCTGAGTGGTCTCTTGCATTTGTATCTAGAAAGACGAATTCGTAGAAAAGTGAGAATTCTTTCAGCTTCAGTGCGATTATTTCCATGTAAATATTCTGTGGGTACCCCATGAAACCTGCAGTTGCTGCCCGCTCTCGTTTTGTCCACAGCTGGCACAGAGCAGGTTCTTTTTTTTTAATAATACTCAGACAGCAACGAATTCACTGAACTTGTCTCCTAACTCTGTTTCAGCCAAATGTTTTTCTTTATGCTCTTGTTTTCCAGTTGCCTATATGAGAACCAGCAGTGAAGAGGTTATATTTAATCCATGTGCAGTAAAATGTATTTTCCAATTAGTCAAATTTGCAGGTTTGTCCCGCTTGGACTCTCTTGTAATTTATAACGCAAAAGTGGTCTTTCTTTATCTAAAGACCAAGGTGACTGTTCTTCATTTTCTCTAACCTCTTTTACACTTGATGTTCATCAGACTCATAATGTTAATTGGCTTCATATACGGATCATCAGTTTAATGAAGAAATAAATCCTATCTTTTATTCTTTATGTCCCTCCGTTTTAACAGTCATTGCTTTAATGAATGGGACAAGTTCCAAATTAAAACGCGCGAAAGTCGGTCCTCTGGACTCAAGTGCAGAAGGGCTGGAGAAAAAAAAACAAGACCAGTTTGCAGACACTCTTTCAGTAACTGCCTGGGGGAAATTCTGCCAAAATGTTCAGCGAGCTTCTTTCTACTGTACCGATCGGAGAAAGCGACTGATTCCACGAGATGTGTCTTTCGCTGCGGCTGCGGCTTGTTTCCGGATCTATTTGATTATTCCTGAGGGTGATGCTTAAAATCAGAACATGGACTTCCTCCCATTAAAGTGCATTTAACCATGGAACACGCCACACTTCCAGGGATGGAAGTGCGCCACACCCTTGTCCTTTCCCAAGTAGGCTGCATTGCCTTTAATGGGACTACTTGGAAGCAAAGGAATGGTGCATTGCAGACTTTCACCAGTCTGCTATTGATTTGTTATTGACAATTCAGAAAAAGAACAGAGAGTTGCAAGGATCCATAAATGAATGGCTACAATTAATCAATGTATTCATTCCTTGCAAACTCAAATGCAGATGTTAAATCCCAATTTTAATCTAAGTCAACAGTGGGAAATAATTAAACCAGAAAGTGTTGAATCCAGATTTAGCCATCCTTGGAGGACTTCGTCATGACCCATGTATGTTATTGTATTTACTGGGTCTATTCCATGTCTGGATCCAGCCCAACAGCTAGAAAATTACAGCATGCCAGATATAAAATAAAGGAATAATATAACTTTGTCATCAAAATGACAGTAGATCCTTGCTCTTTGGAGCATTGCTTTGGCAAACCTCTGGACCCTAATTATAGCATCCTCTGAGGTAATTATTCTTTATATGCCCTGCTGATTTGAACTAGGCAATCCTCAAACATTGCTAAGAAGACTTTTGCAGTGGAAAGTATATTTTAATAGCATCTGCATGCATGGCAGGCTGTTGTAGCCATCCTGGCTCCCTGATGCATGTACATCACAGTGGGTTTCTTGGAGGAAAGATAGACTAGAGATGCAATTAATCAATAACAACAACATACAGGACTGAAAGTATGTATTTGCCATGTGCCTATGTAAAGTGTCCTTCTATACATGTAGAGTCTTTAAGGGAACACCTAGAAGACATGAACATGCATGTGCTTAGCTGGAAGCAGCAATCCAAGTGAAACACACGAACCGCACAGCACAACCTGGGAAAGCCCTTGCAGATGAAAGCAGCTTGGCCTTTTTAAGCCAAGAAAAAGCATTTTCTGTGCATTGTCTCCAAGTATCATATCCATATGGAGATAAAGGGATATGTTTCTTTCCTGCTTTTGTCATACTTTGTTTTGAACTGCTTTTCATGTAGGATATACTGACACGCAGAACATAAATTATGTGACTATGACTACGAAATAAGAGTGAGGGGAAGAAAAGGCAAGCTCTCTCGCTACTATTTGTCTGATCAGCTGCTCCATTAACAGACAGATGGGCTCTTCTTTAGAGGTCAGCAAGGCAGTATAATAAAGTGCGGATGCATCGCCTCTGGTCGGAAAAGTGGGTGTTGCAGAGGTAGTGAGAAGTAGGAGGGGAGAGAGAGAGCGCGCCTGGTACAAGCGGGGAAGAAAACTGGGACATGAGAGGGAGGGAAGAGGATGGATCAGTGCTTACAGGACCCCTCAGGTGCTTCCAAAAACAGAGATGGAACCAGGACTAACACAGAAAAAGTAATTTCTCTTATTTTCAAGTTTACTTAATGGTCTTTTTTCCTTATCTATGTAGGTAGGTAGGTAGGTAGGTGTGTGTGTGTATATTCATTCATTCATTCATTCATTCCACTGATATATCCACACCCTCAATCCAGGTAGCCTTCAACCAAGGCACTGACTGGGGTCAGACCTGCCTGAGCTAAATTGTCAGATTCCTGTGCCTCCAGGATGATGGGCAGTGTAGGAAATCTCCCCAGTTCCCTCCCAGCTGAGATACAGGGAAAGAAGGTTCAACTCAGCTAGGGAGAAGCTCCATTTTCCCATTAGAATTCACAGGACTTATAAGTAATTAAGTTTGGCTGGCTGTTGGCCAAAATGCATGGGTAACCAATGAGCCCTGTATTCCTAGTCCTTAGATAACATGTCAAGGCTCCAAGGTAGAAGATCACATGCTAAACTGAACGGCTGTTACAGAAATGTATGTAACCTTGTGTTGAATTTCGCATTGTTCTGTCATCGGATTGGGTAAGAATGGTGAGAGCAGCAATGAATTGAAGCTGGAAGCCGAGATGACCAAGCACAGATCAGAGGCCATCTTGGAGCCCACTCCGCAGTGGCAAAGAAGTCTGATTTCTCTGGCACTGCTGCGTCCACACAGAGTTGTCCAAAGGAACTATTCAGAATGCAGAAAGGGCCAAGAGTGCTGAAGGCAGGGGCCAGCTTGCTAGGCACTGTGCAGATAAAGTTAGTTGCGTCTACTGACTTGGATGCCTCATTTAGAGCTGATTCTAGCATGACACATTTTCAGCAGCTTGCCCTGCTAGTATAGAGACTTTCTATAGTTTGCGGAGCCCTAGAATGTGGGCAAAATTCTCGGTCGAATGAGCAGACATGTCGCTTTTATACTTGGCCCTATCCTTGCCTATCCTTGCTTAAAAAAAGCTGAAGAGGATTCAGCTGACTCGGTTAGATGACTGGTCAGGACTTCCCTAAGGGCGTCCAGTATTAAGATGCCTGCAGGCAGACCTCTGCTGAAGAAGCTTCTCCAGATGGCACTGCGAAGGCAAATGCCCATCCCATTTCTAACATCCCTTTCTGGGACAAAGGATGGGAGATGGGGCAGCAGGGCTGGACCAGGACAGGAAGCAGTGCCCACCTCCAGCACCCCGAGCCTGCAAAGGTAGTCGCAGTCTCGCTTACCTGGAAAGAAGCCCAGCTGAACATAATGGGACTGACAGACCAATAAACGTGGTCAGGATTGTGCAGCGAATCCAGCAAACCCACACGAGCCAAAGCTTACATTGTGGAATTGTGGAAAGTAACCATTCAGTATTTTAACAAGGAATGCCTTGCTCCTCCAGGAGCCCCATTCCTGTGCCTCCACCCCTGGCATGGTGCTCTAGAAGAGGGAAAAGGCCATCATGGAATCCCTTTGGCCTGCCAGGAAGGCATAAGAGGGGGCCGAAGAGGCAGGCTTCCTGAGGGAGGTGGTGTGGTGTGGTGTTTTCTGTCCCGTGCTACTTTGGGCCACAAGAACAAATTTAAACACCCAAAGTTTCTGGGGTGACTCAGTAATAAGAGGGGCCATAATGGTCTCCAACTAGCAGCATGCAACGCAGTTTTTGTGGGCTTGTGTAAAGTTCAAAGCAATGAAGACATTTGCTAAGAAGCAGGGCCAGCAGAGTGGCCCTTTGCTCGCTCACTCACTCCACTCACTCAGGGCACGCCTGGAGAAGTGAGGAGCAAGGAGTGCCAGAAGTCAGCAGTCTGGACACATTTGCAGACTCCTTTGTTCCCTCTCGGGTTTCAGTTCCCTGCTTGCTTCTGTGAATGTTCACCACGACACCCCTCCGATTAAACACACACACATGCGAGGAAAGCTAATGCAGGAAGACTATGAGAAAAACGCATTCCAGAAAACTCTGTAAGTTTTTAAACATACATGCTATCGCATGTTATTTCTTTCTGGCTGCAATCTTGTACCCAGGATTACTTGGGAGTAAGTCCTGTCCGAGTCACTGGGGCTTACTTCTGAGAAGACATGCCTCGGATAGTATGGGTGTCTCCTTTTCGTAGCCACACCTGGATGAAAGGTGTGTTGGATAACAGAGGGTAGGAGAAGGGAGATAAGGAGGGCGGCAGACAGAGAAGAGCAAAGCATCAATAGGAACGAAGGTGGGCCGCTCGAAATGGGGCGCTGCACAAACGCACATTGATTTGAAATGCACGTGACTTGGAGGGCACACGCTGTTTTGCGCGTGTCAGTGCAACCGCTAAGGAAAGCGGCAAAGTGTCAACTTGAAGGAAAGCGCCTTCCCCGTGAAAGCGCGGAGAGGCCGCAGCTTCCGCGCGCATCCCGAGGCCGCGTTTGGCACCCCTCTTCGACGAGGCTCCCTCGCCGCCCCGGCCGCGCGCGCCCTGCAGTCGCCCGGGCGCGTCTTCGCCACGCTGCTGGCCCACGCCACGCCACGGCCACGCCACGCCACGCCAGGCCTGGGGGGGGGGGGCAGGCCGTCCAGGCACGTGCCCCCCGCCCGCCGGGAGATCCGCTGCACGCGGAGCGCTTCGGCTCAGCCGCCTGCGCCCGGGCCGGGGACGAGGCGCAGAGGCTCCCGTGCGTTTTCTGCCGCCGCCGCCGCCCTGCTCCGGGCTCCGGCTCCAGGCGCGAGGAGAAGCCCGCCTCCGCCTCTCCTCTCCTCTCCTCTCCGGCGGGCGCTGGGGCTCGGGGCGGGAAGCGGAACAAAGGCCGGCAGGCCGCGCACACGCGCCGGCGGCGGCTCGCATCCCGCGAAAGGAAGGCGGCGGCGGCGGCGGCGGCGGCCTCGGGAGCTCCGAGGAGAGCGGCGCGGGCGCGGGCGCGTGGTGCGCGCAGGGGCCGAGGAGCTGCCCGCGCCCGCGGCAGGGAGGAGCTGCGGCAGCGCGGGCAGCGAGGCAGGGCAGGCAGGGCAGGGCAGCGGGGCGGGATCGGCGGTGCGCGCCCTGCTCGCCTTGGTCGGCAGCCGCTGCTTGGAGCTGGCGTGCTTTATGCCCGGCCCAGATTCGGAAAGGCCAGAATGCGTAGGACCAGGGAGTGGGAGCTGACGCCGGAGCCTGCTGGCGCTTCGGTCACTGTGCCCGCTCTTTCTGCCCTTGCTTCTGCCAGTGTTGCCCAGGGCTTGTCCCGACACTACAATGTGCGCTTCCCTGAAGTGGAACTTCACGCTCAGCCTGAAACAAATGGGCCCATGCATTACTGCATTTATATCTCACCTGTTTCCCTCCCAAGGAGCTCCTCCCCTCAGTCTTGTTCTCAGATCAAGAGCCCTGTGAGGAGGGCCTGTGACGGGCCCAAAGTCAACAGGTGAGCCCCATGGTCGCCTGGGGAAAAAACACCTGAGCCCCAGTCTCTGTACCACCGTGATTCTCTTCTGGACCTTTGCACTGCTGCTCCCATCGAAGAACAGTCTTGTCTCCCCTCCGGAACTTACACAGGGGCACCTCTGGTGGTCGGAAGGGCACTGCCATCGTTCTCCAGGACAACCTGCTTTCGGGAAAGCCCTGGAGGCTCGGAATCCATGTGTGAAGGCGGTTGTGGGCTGACTGAGGACTAACACTTTGAGGCTGTCTTATGCAAGACAGAGTTGCTTCTGATGAGGGTACAGGGGTCCGGCCTGTTTTGGGTGGGTGGCCCTCCCCTTGAAATCCAGGTGTGTCACTTGGAAGCATTTCTGGATGCTTCGATGGTGGCCAGAGTGCCTTTGCCCATCTTCTTGGGAAAGTCCGCTTCCTGGCCACCGTGGAATGTGCCTCAGTCCCCTTGGACTACTGCAAAGCGACCCACGGGGGTCTGCCACCGGATGGTTGTTTCAGCGCATGCAGTGTGGGGCTTCCGCGTGATGGAGGCCTCCCATCTGACTGCAGCTGCGCCAGCTTCCATGTATTTCCGAGCCCAGGTGAAGCACTGGCCATTCAAGCGGTGCATGGCTGGAGAGCCAAACACACCGAGAAGGGACTCCTGCCAAGCCCCTCCCAGTGCTCTGGATCCGTTGATCCTGGCAGTGGCCAAAGAGTGACTGAACGGGGGCGAGAGATGCTGTCTCCATGGCCACCTCCAGATTGCGGCTATTCCCTCCTTAGGAGACCCACCTTCTCTTTTTGCTTTTCTCCACCAGATGAACACAACTTCATTCTGGCAAGAATTTGGTTTCTTAAGGTGAGGTACCCCCCCCCCCGCAATACCTTTCAAGATTAACTTATTTTCTGCTGTGTTTAAATTGCTTGTATTGTTTTACTGTACTTGAGATGTTTCATGCTTGATTTTGCTCTTATGTGCTGTCAAATCATCTTTGACCTGCAATGACCTATGAGTGGAAGCTCCAAAATATCCTGTCCAGGACAGCTCTGCTCACCTCTGCCAAATTCAAAGGAAATGCAATTAATGCTTTCCTAAATAAGACATCTAAAGTGGCACTATAAAATCTGAACTTTTAAAAAGTGAATTCCTGTAATTATAATACGATCAAAAATAGTCTCCGTCTTATTATATGCACTTCCTTTTGTCCTTGATGAATTTCCTGTTTTTATCATCTGCTTGCTGTCCCAGTTCACTGAGCTTAACTTGAATTTTTAATCTATCCTGCAAGGATATTGCAACCCATTTCCCATTGCAAGTTTGAACTGAGCACAAATTTAATAATCATTTATTTATTTTGTAGTACTGCTAATAAAATCCCTATGTCTAAAATATCAAATATCAAAATATTGAGGTGTATAAATATTAAAAACATGCTTTTAATTTTTTATTTGATTTAAATATTATGTTTAAAATATAATATTAATATTTACATTTAAAAACAATTTAAAAACCATTCATATAATGATTTTATTTATTTATTAAATTTAATAATAATAATAATAATACTACTACTACGGAAGCAGTTAAACAAAAGATCATTATAGTAATGCAAGGAAAGCCTGGGTGATTGAGTACATTCTCAGGATGTGTTTGAACGATGCTCCCTTTTCTGCCTTCGGAACTGCATGAGGGAGAGTTTCCTAAGGCTGGGTGCCACCACTGAGAAGGCCTGCTGTTGCATTCAGATACAGAGGCATTCTCTTAA
Organism: Varanus salvator macromaculatus; assembly: GCA_023646645.1. NCBI lineage: Eukaryota > Metazoa > Chordata > Lepidosauria > Squamata > Varanidae > Varanus > Varanus salvator. Next base: position 3,598,189 of record JAIXND010000756.1, on the reverse strand, counting down.
TGTTGCAGGCCCCACGCTTTGCACCTGGAGCCTTCCTCTGACCACCACATCCAAGGAATGCCCCGAAAGAGCACCAAGGAGGGGGGGCTGCTTCAGTGATCACCCCCATTGTGAGATGGGGGCCACTGGGCACCAACAGCGTCAGCTTCTCAGTGCCAAGTTAAAGCTATGTGCTCTTGGCTGTTGATATTCAATTTACGTCTGGAACCACTGGGGTGTGTTATCCTAGCATTCCTGGATCTGTGCACAGTGTGTTAGAATAAGAACTCTTTCTGTGTGCTCTGATGCTCTCTTCTGGGAGTCTTTACTCTAAACTGCCCAGGGGGCTTTGGCGATGGGATGGCACAGAAAATAAAGGAAGACATGGCAGCACCTTTCCAACCCGTTTCACTGTCCAGGGCTCAGCATAAATGAAGGACGCATCTAGGCTGCATGGTGCGCAACCGTCACGCCCCGTGTGAGAAGGGCCTCAGCAGAATCCCCAGCTCTGGCTCCTGAACCGTCCCGCAGCACATCCAGGAATGCACTGGATTCCACAGGTTCCCAGAGACAGACCATCCGCATGGTCCACAGCCTCTGCAGGGAAGAACTAGCAATGTGTGTCCCAGGTTCATGTGTAACCAATTCCCCCAGTAGTTATTTGCAACATCTTTAGAAAAAGCATCCCATAGCAACATACTCGGTGACTTTCGGAGTGACATCGCTGGGTGTTTCATTCAATAGTGCGGCTGCCAATCTAATTTGCTCCCATGTTGGTTGGTGCGTCTTAAGAATGTACAAAGCAAAAACAAACTCTCCTTGTAGTCTACTTCATTGGATAGCCGGATCCAGTCATCCGGGGTCGGAGGGTCCCAGGGAACCGAAGGAAAGCCTTAGCTCATTTTCTGACTAGCAGCTCAAGTATGAATTGATAGCAATCCTTGACTGTACCCATCTGGCAAGGGTCTGGTGTGTATTAGTTCAGTCGTCTGTCTGCACGGCTCTCAAACACATTTGTAATTCCTCCCCCATCTTCATCACCCAGCTGAATTCTTACTGAAATGAACATTTGTCCACAGTCTTCCCAGTTGACTTTGCTTGTGATCATGAGCTCAGCTCTGTTTGAGATTCTTTCTCCTGCCTTCATTAATCTGCAGAAATAATGCGCCAAAATTAATAATTGTCCACAGTCTTCCACTCATTTTCAACTGCACAATGCCTCAATTATATTTAGGATTCATACGCAGATGATACCATCCTACCGGCAGGAAGCAGCAATGAATCGAAGCAATTCCTGATGGAAGCGAAAGAAGAAAGTGCAAAAGCAGCACTGCAGCTGAATAGGAAGAAAACAAAAATCATGACAAGGGAACAACTACAGAACTTTCCAGTTAATTATGAGAAATTGAAATTGCGGAAGATTATCGCAATCTTGGAAGGGGAACGCGAAGTCATCAACCAGCGTAAACGTGTTTCCCTGGAGACCAAGGCCAAGATTGTCCGTACTATTGTATTCCTGATCACCATGTGCAGAAATTGAGGCATTTGAAACATGGTGCTGGAGAAGGTTTTGCAAGTACCCCCGACTGACGGAAAGATGATGTGGGTCTTAGTTGAATCAAGCCAGAGCTTTTCCTCGAAGCAAAGATGAAAAACTGAGGCCATCATACATTGCGCACCTCACGGGAAGGCAAAGCTCCCCGGAGAAGATGGTCATGTTAGAGACAAGCATGTTAGAAGGCAGAAGGGAAAACTTCATTTGAGATGGAGTGAATCCATCAAGGAAGCCATAGCCTTGAAGAGCTGACTGGCCCTGTCATGGGCAGGGCATTTTTGAGGGCTTTCATTCATGGGGTCGCCATAGGTCTAAGGCAATTTGTTAGCACATTACAACAATGTTGACAAACAGGTTAAATTCCTCAGGGACCTAAATGACAGGTGATAATGGAACTGACCAGTTCACTAAAATGGGGAAACTGGCAAAAAGGGGAGTCAAGATTGTCAAAGCCCTCCAAGATGCTTGAGGATAATAATACCAATAATGGAAGCTCAGACATCCCACAAATGAGAATAGACAGCACAAAGTCCAGCAGGTCACTTGCCTATTTAATGAGCGGTGTCAAAGAAGCTCGTGGAACGACAGCTATGTACCTTCAGGAAATGGAAGTTTTCCTCAGATAATCATAGTATTTCATTGTCACTGCCACAATCTTCTCTTGGTCTTATTTTGGGACACAGACTTGAATTATGGTTATATTGATAGGTTTTCTGAGAATTCTGGTTGATGCTGTGCAGGCAGACTTTGCGCCGTCTCCCCTTCCCGCCCCCGTTGCGTCTTGCCTCTGCATTAGAGCCGCTTGGTTTCTTCTGAGGGTGTCATTCCCTGAGGCCCTTGTTCCTCCATGATCACCGGTCCAGACTATGGGCTTCAGGGAGAATGGTGAGGGAGTGAGCCACACTCTGGGTTGTCGCTAACACTGCTTCAACCAGGCAATGTGCTGGGCAGGTCCCTCGCCTTGCAGCCCAGCGGAGCTCTCCTGAGGACCCAGGCAGACTGCAGCAGGGCGCAGCACAAGGGACCCCAGTGCCAGTGGGCACTGCTGAACCAGGCCTTGTGCCCTTGGTGAGCCTGGCTGCAGACGGCACGTGGTCACCACAGCTGGCAATTAACTCCACTGCACGGCCATGCCAGTATTTCGTGCATATTAAACACAAACAAAATAACCATGCTATAATGGCTGCAGTATTCTTAAAAAAGAACTATAGTTCAGTATAGTTTTTTTTTTTAATTTTCAGGGTACCTTTGAAAACATAAGAGACAGACACTTTAAACCTGGATGTGAAAGGTGAAAGGGACAGGGAACACGGGGAAAGCTTTAAAGCAGATGAGAGGGTTCGCTAAGAAAAGGCATGGTGACTGGCAGCGCAAGCTCTCCGTGATCCATCAACATCAGGCCGCCAACAGAGCACACTGAAGCAGATGTTGCTGTGGGTTCTGTCAAATATGGATTAAATGAGGAACAACCGAGCATCAGCCAGGCTGTCTAGAAATGATGCTGGAGTGGCAGGAGATGTGGGAACTGTAACAGAGACACAGAAGAAAACAGCAGAGTTGGTCCTGACATCAAAAAATCGCAGTGATCCAGCCGAGTGGGAGATCGGTGCTGATCTCTTCAATTACTGTGCAGAAAATAACCCTGCGCAGAATTTCGATTCAGGCCTTTCATTAATAAGGAGACAGTTTGGTGAAAAAACACTGGTGCAGGTGATTGGCTCATGAGGGAACTGCCCTACATTGCCCTGCTCTGCCTGCAAGCCGCTCTGTGGCAGGGCCTGCTGCGACCCGTTTTTTGAAATGTTGTGCTGACTAGGAAAATGAAAGTCACAACAGCAAGGTTGCTCAGGAGACATCCCATGGCAAGCCCGAGGACCATCTTGGAGAACTGCCAGTGATGCTCCACCAGAATAGATGGAGAACCCAAGAAGATGGAGAGAAGATCTTGCAGTCCACCTGGCACCACCTCTGTTATCCTTTTGGACTAGGTGAAGACTGCCTTCTGGCCCAAAGCATTCGGCAGCTCTCAACAGCATGGGGGGTGGGGGGAGGTTGCTCCATCGGCTGCTTTTAACAGGCTTAATTGCATGAACCATCTTAGTTGTTGAAGTCAGTTTAAATTTAGTTTTACATCTCCAGTGCAAGGGAATGATGCTTTTACAGTTCATCATATTTTGCACTGTATTTCATTGCATTTTATGAATTGTGGCACAGCACACACAGAATGTCAGCTTTTGGATGGCAGAGAAACAAAATAAATAACAATACATAATTGTGTAAACACTGGACCGAATCCCAGCGTAAATCTCCCCTGCAGGGCCTGGTGGCAAAGGTTGGGAGTTGGAATGATCTGTCCTCAAGAGGGAGGTGAGCTTTGCCCCAGAGACAACTGGCCAGGTCTTGGGGCTTGGTTGCCCACGGCTGGGACAGAGGCCAAGCAGGAGATGCTGGGGAATTCGTGGGCCATGCTGGGACTGGCCACTGGGGAGTACCCTATGCCCACAGCTGATGCGGCCAATTTGTGGTGCTCCCTCTAAGGCAGGCACTGGGGCAGCATTTCTGCCTGTCCATGGAGTCCTGGCAGGCGCAGCTGACCTCCTTGCGCATGTGATGTCCGGGGGGACCAGGGTGCAGCAATTTTTGGACGCAGGTGGTGTGCAGCCAAGGTGTGCTGCCATCAGATGAGGCAATGTGGAGCGGGGCAAGGAAAGGAAGACGGCTTTGTGACAGGAGGGGAGTGACGGGGTGGGCAGGGCGTCGTCTGGCGCTTGGAAGCAAGTGCTGCCTTGGGAGTGGATAAAATGGAGCCAGATGCAATTCTGCGCATCCCTGCGGATTGGTAGCTCCCCATGGCAGGGCTGCAGAGAGGCTCGGGCTGCTCTAACTCTCGTGAAAGCCAGTTGAGTCGCCACCTTCCAATTTCCCTGGCTCGGTTGCTCCTCTTGCTCAGGGGTGGGTGGAAAACAAGGGATGGAAGGCTGCTCTGGGTGCAATCCATTGAAGTTCAAGGTGGGAGGTCTGAAGAGGGAAATGGGGCCATTACCCAGGGGCAGGCAAGGCAGATGCGGGAGGTCAGTGGAGCAGAAGGCGCATCATTGCAAGGGGAGCAAGCAGAGCCGGGAGTGTCTTCTTGTTGGTCCCCCCCTTCTCCTCATGCATCCCAGGGTTGATGCCCTCATCAGGGGACCCATTGATAGCAATGGCTAAGGGTGAAAAGGATAAGTTAGGATCAGGAATAGATCAACTTCCTGATGAATCTTTTTGCCTTCCTCAGAGCAAGCTGGTGGGTTGCTTTTTCCCAGGGGAGAGGGATGGAAGGAGGGGAGAAATTGTGGCTTGAGCTGAGGCTAGCTAACATCCTGTTTCAAGCTGCTCTGCACATGGATTTCTGGAAAAAAAAAATTTTTTTAGGACTGCCAGAGAGAGGGAGGCAGATAAGAGGCCAGCAAAACTCTCACTCAGCCTCCTGCTCCGCTTCTTCTGTGGACAAGGACTATTATATCGGGAGCTCTTCCCCGAGCAAGGACATTTCCTAGGCAAAAGCTAGTAGTCTCCAGTCAATACTGTTTGTAGGTCCTGAGGTTTGCTCATGGTGCTGCCCTGGGAGGGCCTTTAAGGGTCATTAGAACCCAGTGTTGTGCATCCAAAGGGTTTTACTGGCCCCTACTGGCCAAAGCAGGGCAGGATTTCTGCTCATCCTGTGAAATGCATTGGTGGTGGGTCTTTCATGAGGATCAGGGGGACCTCCTGCAGCCACTGCCCTTCATGGAAACATCCTTGGAGTGCGTAAGGATTGATACCGTGAGCCTCTGCACTGCCCTGCACCACCCAGACCGTCAGAAAAGAATTCTTACCCTTACCGATGTCACCGAGTGCTGCACGGACACCGTTCCACCGGCATCCATCTTGGCCACTGCCCTGGCGCAGGCATTGCTTTCAACACTGGCTTAGTGGGGAATGCCTAAGCCAGCACTATCTGATCTGGGCACTCACTTTGTTTCCCATTTATTGCCGCAAATGAGGGAAATTGCTGGAGTGGAGCATTCAGCTGTATCCCGCCACCATCATGAGACTCAAGGGCTTCTGAAACGGTTTAATCAGGCTGATTTGAGCTTATGTTGTACACCCCACAAAGGACTGGGACGGTGCTTGTCATTTGCCTGTTGGGATACCCCCCAGGAGAGTGTGGGATTTTCTCCCAGTGAACTAATGTTTGGATGGTGACCACAAGGCCCGTTGGCCAGGATGAAGGCAGGATCAGAACAGATTGGGAGCTTGCCCCACACTTGGTAGCGGCTTTTAGGCAGAAGTTGCAATGACACTAAGGAATGTACAAGAAGCTCGTACACGCACCCAGCCCGAGCTGAACGACAACCCAGGACTTGGTATGATAAGAAAACCCAGCTGAGGGGGCTTCAACCAGGAGAGCAATGAGCTTGAAGCCCACTGAACCAAATGAACTATCGTTGAGGTGGAAGGAATCCTGGCTGGTGAAAAGTGAACTACCTCTTGAAGCCCTGGGGCTCCCCATAGGATTGAACTCTTCCATGTCAATATGTTGCAAACCTTTGTGGATAGGGAAGGCGTATATTTCAAGCTGTGGTGGAAACAGAGGAGAAAGGCCAGGTTAAGGACTTGCTGGAGGGATGGCAGCAGGAAGTGGGGGTGGTCAAAGAGGTAGAGCGGTCTCCCTCCCGAAGGACGAAACGGTGAGCTCAGTCACAAGGAAGTGTTGCACGATGCTTTCTGATATGCTGGGAGAAGCCTTAGTCCAACACTCGGTTTTGGTTAGGGATCATTCCCCTATTCCATCAATACTGGATTGGACAACGGGTCAGTATGGCCAGGATATTGCTATGGAAATACATTTATGTGGGACCTGGGGGGTAATCTGGTCCTCCTCAAATCCATGGTCATCACCAGTTGCTCCAGTAGGTCAGAACGATGAGGGAACACTCAGATTCTGCTTGGATTGTTGGCAACTAAACATGTCAGTCCTCGCCAACTCATTCAGGGCCAAGGACCTTCTTGAAATGCTGGAAAGGGTGAAATTTAGTACCATTGTTGATCTCACCAAAGGCCACACAGGTGCCTCTGTAAGAGGACACTTCCCTGACTCATCTGGGCCTCTAGAAGTTTACCATTTTACCTGTTAGCCTGAAAAATGCTCCAGTGACCTTCCAAAGACTGGTTAATAGACTCCCAAGTGACTTAGGGTGTGTGCTATGCCTCCTTGAATGGTACTGCTATTTTCAGCTGTGCTGGGAAATGCCAGTGAAGTTCCCAAAGTGCCAGCTTGGGCTGGGAGTGCTCACCCATTTGAAGCGTCAAGTAGGGGAAGGTAAAATCCAGATCCTGCTGACGAAGGCTGAGGCCATATGTGAGGATCTGGGTTGTTCTGGTGGCGATGAGCATTGCCACTTGCAAAAGAGATAATAATGAAGTGCGCCAAGGATTGGAATCCTTGACTGGCCCATCCCTGGTTGAGACTTTGTGTATCATATTTAGTCACCAATAATAAATATTTATATGCATGAAATATAGGTCAATATGGCTGTTCAGCCTCAATCAATACTTCCAATAACACACATAGTTTTGTAAAAGCAGCAAGGTCAAACCAGGATTCTATCCAATGTTTCATTGCATGTATCACCATGCAGCTATAGCTGGCAATTTATACTTAACACAGAAGTCAGAAAATGGCAGAAAGTTATCTTCAGGACTGACAAGATGATCCAAAGTCAAAATCAGCCTGTTTATCCAAGTGTGTCAAACAATCATTTTCTTGCCTTTTTTAAAATCTGAATTTCTGCATAGAGTGAATGCCGCATGTGAACGACGTCACACTGCAGTTGGCCACATCTTGGTAGCTACCCTAATTGGAGGAGGCAGATCATGAATTTTGGTATGACAAGGATCGGAGAGGGACGGTGTCCATCTGAGTGGGACGGTGTGACGTGGTGTCCTGCAACAGCAGGGAGTTGGACCTGATGGCCTTCATGGCCCCATTCAACTCTTCCTTTCTATGATTCTAAGGATCCAGCGCAACCCACTCAGTAAAAGGATCTCGAAATGAAGATTCCAGCAGTATCCAGAGAAGGATCTAATCCAAGTTGAGCCAGATGCTAGTATGAGTCAACAAACAGGCCTGGTGGGATCAGGAAAGGTCGGGAAGGCCAGCTCTACCTCCTCAAAAGAAAATTGCATCCTTTTCAGGGTGGAGTGGAATTCTGCTAAAATGTATGAAACAAAACATTAAGCTTCTGGAAATATCTGCTAGATTTAAATAAAAGAATGCCATGCAAAAGGTAAACAATTAGTGGCATTGATTTCATTTTAAGTGTATTTACCCTCCTTCATGGACTTAACTTTATAGATGCTCATCTGTCAGTGTCCCTGGAAGTCTCATTAATTGACTTACTCAAATTTAACTTCACCATTTGTGGTATAACTCTAGGGACAAGTATCCCCCATTAAGTAATAAACTTGGCACAAATTCAAAATTACCAGGTAGTTATCACTCCAAAGTGTGTATTATCTCTATTAGACATGAGCTCTGACATTGCCCAGTTAACACAATAGCCAGGTGAATGTTTGAAATCATTAATCATCTGCATCAAAGCTGGAACAGGTCTCTGGAGTTCTGAAATCAACAACAGAAGCTCATCAGCATAGAGAATAATGTTTTAAATAATTGAATTAAAAAAACTGCTCATAAAAGCTGATGTTTTGCTGGCGCAAAGGAAGGAGAGCCACGTTTTCACTTGGGTGGCATTTGAGGCAGTTCTATTAGCTAACAGCCTCAGTTCCTTTCTCACTGACAACATGGAGGGTCTCATTTCAAATCAATGCATATCAAGTCTGTCTGTCTGCCTGTCTGTCTGTCTGTCTGTCTGTCTGTCTCTCTCTCTCTCTCTCTAAATCTCTCTCTCAATCCCTCTCTCTCTCTCAATCTCTTTTTCTCTCTCACACACACATGCACACACATGTGCATGCGCACACACACACAGGGTGAGGAACCTGCTTCAAATACGCAAAATATTGCCATGCTTGGATCTCGCATGTAGCCAAAACTTTCACTTGCTCATCGTTAACATTTGTATATAAGCAGACGCATTAGCGACAAAAGTTGTCTCTTCTTGTGTCCCCATCCCCCAAAACGGACTTCTGCTTAATTGCCATTCTAATTACAACTCTTGGAGTAGTTCTCTTTGCCCCCCACCCCCCGACACACTGCAGCATCATGATGGACCTCATTTTCTTGCACAGTCCAGGATAAACAAGTCCAATATATTTTGTTTTAATTACTAGTGCTTAATGGACCATAATGAGTGGTGCAAGAAAAAAAATAATTTATAGTGTGCCACTGAGCCCTGGAATTTGTCCATGAATATTTCACCTATGGTGGGCAAGCAAAGGATTATATAATGTTCAGCAAAGTAATCTCTTATTCCCTAATTGCATCTCTCCCCCGCTCCCATCCCCTCACCCCACCCTGGCGGTGTGCTGCGCGTAAAGCTCTCCCGGAGGACAAAAGCCAGCTGGGAGCGCATGTTGGTGCCAAGGGTGCCAAAGTACTCGCATCTCAAAACACACATCTGCCCCACTCACCAATGATGCCCTATAAGAGCTTGTCCAGGTGTTGCGACTTCTGTCTCGCTGATGGGATTCCAGTCAGAGCTTCCATTGCGGGGGATGAGACTTCCAGAGTTCACCCCACTGAATCGAATTGCTGGCCCCTGGAATGGACTCCACTACACGTTAAAAGGGCATGCAGAATTTGGCTGCCCTGGGTGCCTATATGCTAGTGCCCCTGACAATATTATTTTCCCAGACACCACTCTGTTGACAACCCTATTTCCTTTAGGCTACAGGGCTGCACCCATTTACCTGGTACACAGGATTTCTGTCAGCTTCCTAAAGATGCAAAATTGCGCAATGTGATATGCTGTGCCTTGACACGTCCATCTTATGCCATTAAAGCAGCAAACCCCACTTAAGCTTACCACTTTGATGACATGTTCAGTCCCCCCCATGACTCCTTTCCCATGGATTCAGCATTCACAGAAAATCTCTTAGGATATGGAAGTTGATTATTAAAGAGGAAACAGAGAAAGAAAAGCAAAGATAGAAAAAAGGTGCTTGCATACATAGGAAGGCTTTCTTTGCTTTTAATTTTCTGGAAGGTAATATTTTGTTCAGTGTGGCATTTTCACCTCTAATGATAAGCAGCATTTTCCAGAATCCTCTCCTGTTTGGCATCATTAAAAATACAAGATTGCTTGCCTTCTTTGTTGAAGAGGAAAATGGGCACAGATCTTTTGTAATAATAAAAGCAGGAGTGCGTCTGTCAGGGCACCAGCTCCAAGGCCGTGAAACCTGGACACCGGGATCCTTGCGTGAGGCTCGGAAACACGCCGGCAGGCAGGGTCAGCAGAACAGAGCTGTCGCCTTCCAGCTGCCATGTGTTGCACGAGCCGCAAGTTCTGAGCAGGCTGCAAGGTCAGGCCTGCAGAGATGGCACTGCAGGGTTCTAGCTTGGAGGTTACCAGCGCATGGACAACTGAAGCGAGTTAATCTCCACACAGATGCACCATGCACTCGCCCCTCACTGAGCAGGGGCTGAGTCTCAATGGCCTTATGCGCCCCTTCCCACTCCTCTAGTCTGTGATTCTGTGCTTCCGTGGGGAAGGTGAAAAACGGATGGCCGTGAAATGCCCCTTACCGCAGTAGCCAGTTCCAGTTCCTTCATCGCTGCTCCTCCAGGCCTCCATTTTCTTCTCATTTCTTCAGTGGAGTCTCCCTTTGAACTGATGCCTGAGCCAAGGGTATGCAAAATCTTCCATACTTGCAACTTCTTCTTCGTAAAGTTCTGAAGTTCTTCTGCATCCAAGATTCATGCTTTCTTAATGTTCAGCTGCAGTCCCGCCTTGGTGCTTCCTTCTCTGACCTCTATCAGGAGTTGTTTCGATTGCTGACTGTGTTCTGTCAGTCGGAGGGCATCATCCGCATATCTTAAAAGTATCTTTCACCAATTTTCCTTCCTTTTTCCTCTGGTCCTAATCCAGCTTTCCTTATGATATGTTCTCTACATGGACTGAACATATAGGGAGATAATTGTCTAGGCACTTTGACTCAAGGTTTCTTTCTCCTTATTCTGCCGTAGTCCTTTTCTGTCCTGTTTCTCCAATCTTATTCCATTTCTCCATCATCTGACCTCACAATAGCTTCTTGGCCATGGCACAGATTATGAATCAGGACAATCAAGTTCTGCGGCACATCCAGTTCTTTCACACTTGATGGAATGGATGATGCGGAGAGTGGAGGGTACAGCACAGACTTTTCTTCTCAGAAGCAAATTTGATTGGAGAGTGCATCTTCTACATTTACGGCTGACCCCCTGTGCTTGGAAAAAAGCAAGATTTTAACCCCCACTCTTTGAAACAAGTGGATATGCCCAATAAAGTCCTTCAGTGCCATGGTGTTGTATTTGCAATTTTTCTGTAAATGTTTCGGGCACTCTGCAGCCTTTCGCTGGTCCCAGACATTCCCTTCCCCTCGTCTGGATTTGGGCCTGAAAGCCAAGGGAAAGTCCATTTTGTGGTGGCTAAGTTTTAAACAAGCACAATTTGCACAGTTCTGTCATGAAAGCATGCAAGAGGTTAATTAGCCTGGCTTCTATAAAAATTAAATTATCGTAATTGTTTTAATTATGCACATATATTTGCATATGTAATTTATGTAACTTGGTGTGATTTCGTGCATTATGGACCTGTGCCCCAGATCATTCAGGGGCTGAGCACCGGCCCTGAAATACCATTTATTGGCTGGGTGTCTGCACAGTTTAGCTGACCTTCCTCTCTGAAAAACGCCATGGAAAATGGCAGTTGTAAGCCGCCCCGAGGCTTTGTTGCGATGGGGTGGCATAAAAATGTTTTAAATAAATAAATAATAATAATAATAAATCACAGGTCCATTTGTACCTGTCCCTGCCCAGCTCTCATGGGACTTGCCCTGAGCCAAGGGCCTGAACCACAAGTCTGTGAACAAATGGCAGAAGTGCTAAGCTATAACGTAGCCAGTAGTGCTTAAGTGTCCTGTGGATGCTACGAAGACCTATCGCCACAGATAAATTAGAGGAAAACAAATATTATTGCACGGTTTTGTAGCCACGGTAAAGTCACTGGTAAAGCCACTGGTGCAGTAAGATCCAGTAGAGGCATGCGAGCGCTCGAGTAATTAAAAATCACAATTTACTACTTGTTTGCAAACTATTTTATTTGTGCAAGACATGCAGGCAGGATTAGTGAATCATTTATGTTTTTGCAAGCACTTTGAGTACTTCCAGGCATCTATTTCTTCCAGCAAATCGAACACGGTGCATTTGCAGGAGACTGAAATACTGACAGGCCGTCATGCTGGACACCCCTAAGCTGCCCAGCAATCAGTGCAGGGACTGCTGCTGGTCAAACATCAGCAGGAGCAGCACTGGGTGTGAACCAAAGCTAAGCACAGAAGCACTGAGCCACTGGGACAAAGGGTACCTCTTTCTGGAGGAGGACGGTCCGTGTCATGCGCGAGGCTCCTCCTTCTGTACATTCCAAGCCACAGACTTTTCTTGCAAGAAGTTCTTTATTCACCAAAGCATTTTCCAGAAGCACAGCCACCCAGAATGAACCTCTGAGCATGCACAGAGCGGTTTGTTGAACCCAATCATTCTGGGGCTGAACAATGCAGCCACACCATCTGTGCTCTGCTACGAAACTGCCACATCTCTTCCTTTTGAAAGTACCTCTCCTTTCAGAGACGTAGAAATAAGAGTATGGTGGAGTCCCACCTCTTGAAGCTAGGCAGGAATTGAACTAGGAGGGGGAAAAGGGGATGTCCATAGAAGCCTGTGGAGCTCATGAAAGAAGCAACCCATTCAAGAATATTCTCCTCCAAAGTAGAAAAGGGGAGGGGGGCTTCTAGTCTTGTCTGAAATGTTAAGGAGCAGCCTCTTTGGGTGGGTTTTAGAACTTCAGAAGTGGGACTGCTCAAGCCCCGTGTCTCCTCTTTGCGGGCCTTGTCATAATGGGCAAATTCTGGAGCGCACAAAGTCGTGATTTTGAAGGCAGTGGAACTCCGGGCTGAATGATGTACCAGTGACAGATGTTTCCCATCGGGAAGGCACGTTCTGGTTTGAAGTTAAGAACAGTTAGCAGTGCTGTTTCTGTTGTTATTTTGAAGCCTAGAATGCCGACGGGACATTTCCAAGTTTCTCTGGTATGTTCAGATGTTTAGACTCCACTAAATGAATTTACATGTCTGTTCACTAAGAAGGAAACTTACAATGTGGTGGATGTAGGTGGTGACAATGGCATATCTAAGGAGCATCAGAGAGGCTGCAGCTTCACAACATAAAGCGTAGCTGCCACAGTGTGGGAACATTAGAACCAGGGCCTGAAATGCGTCATGCAGAACATCATTAGCTGTTCTTCCTCTTGCGCACATATTAACATTCTTCCGATGACATACTTGAAAAACCACACTGGATTTTGTCTCTTGTTTTCCATCTGAACAGCTCGATGTGAAAAATGAGATTGCTGGATCTTCCAGTCCTCTATAGAAAGGGTTCTAAGATCTGTCTGGAAAAATGGTATTTTATGGTAAGATAAGTGTAGTTCTTTATTCAAAGCACAAAATATGGGGACCTATAAGAAAAACATAATGATATGAATTTTACTCTGGAGAACAATTGCTCGGTACAACAAGACTCTTGTTTCACATAGATGCTCTGATTTACTTTTGGAACATTTAACAATTCACCAACTGCTAACCAAGAGTTTACTGCATTTAAAAATCCCACAACACATCAAAGAAATATCCTAGGAGACACTCTTCATCTCTAGTAGGACATACAAACAACAAAACACTGTGCATTTTGTTTACAAAGAAAAAGGATGGGAAAGACGAGGGACGGGAAGAAAGAAAGAATCGATGGTAAAACGCAGAGTGGACCAAGCAAACAGGGTTGGCATAGTTTCCAAAGGCAAGAGAGTCGGTAAGACAAAACCAAACCACGTTCTTTGGAGAGATGAGAACAGGAATCCAAGAGGACGGTGTCTGTCACACATTGCGGGAACGGTTGCCATTGGGTTCCCTACAATCTCCTGGATGGAACCCTGTTTCCTCACATGGAGCCAACACTTTCCTGGCAAACTTGCATCTAAGTGGTTCATTTAAAAAGGCAGTCCAACATACCAAGGACAACTCTGAAGGTCTTGAAGCCTCCGTGAACATTTGTGCATTAAGGTAAAGGTGAAGGTTTCCTCTTGAAGTTAAGTCCAGGCATGCCTGACTCTAGGGGGCGGTGCTCATCTCCGTTTCCTGGCCGAGGGAGCCAGCGCTTGTCTGCAGACAGTCTCCATGGCCATGTGGCTGCCATGACTAGACACCAAGGGGCACGGAACACTGTTACCTGCTCGCCGAAGTGGTACCTTTTTATCTACTTGCATTTGCCTGCTTTCAAACTGCAAGGTTGGCAGGAGCTGGGACAGAGCAATGAGAGCTCACCCCATTGTGCAGATTCGAACCAGCAACCTTTTGATCTACCAGCCCAGCAGCACAGCGGTTCAAACCACTGCACCACCTGCAGTCCCTTTGTGCATTAATGGGGGCTAAAAATTAATTTGGGCAAAAATAAAAATTCAGCCCTACTCTCACTGAGTTTTTAATTGCTGGCTTAAATCCAGGAAAGGAAAGGGTGACAAAGGCTGCTAAAAGGGATAAAAAGGAGCAAACAGAATGGCTGAAGGCTCGGCCCAGCATGAGAAACCATCCCAGCAGCCATGGCTTGGTCTACTGATTCCCACCGTGTCTGAGAGAGTTGTCTGAACCAGACAACAAGCTAAGCCATGGTCAGGTAAAAAAAATCTAAGTCTCCCTAGGCAAGAGCAGCAAAGAAGGTTTGCTTTCATTAAAATAAATAAATGATAAAATAAAATAGCAAGTTTCTGGCCTTGTAGAACTCCAGATATAAGACAAAACTTTTTAGTCACTCAGCTAAGATGCCAATCATCAGCTGCCTATCATTCTTTACTATCTCTTAATTTTCAGCTCTAAAAGTTCATCAAGACTAGCGTTATTTTCTATCCGACCTACCTGCATCAAGTTCTAGCATTTTGCTATTTTTGGTCTGCATTTGCTATGTTTTTACTCTCCACCCACCCCTTTTTTCTCTTCTGTCTCTTAGTCTCTTTTCCTCCCTCTCCTTTTTAAATGTTTTCTCTGTTTAGTTTGACCGTGCAACCATTAATTAATGGCATATCTAGTCTTAATAATCAGTGATATGAGTGCTCACCCTGCTCCCAGGCATCTGCCCTGGAAGGCTTACCAGGGACAGAGGGAGCGTGTCCAGCTGGAAAGACATTCCTGAGGGTGCCTATGTGGGCATTTGCCCAGGGAAAAGCTCTGGCTGACCACAAGGAATGTATTTCTTCTCCAGCTGTGTGTGTGGGAATACCAGGAACAAGGTAGGAGTGATGGGGAGGGTGGGAATCAGAGCAGAAGACCTGGGCTTCTCTGGCTGAGTGCCCCATTTGTTTGTGATGCCTGCGTGTAATTGCATTTATCAGGAAATCCAGATTAAATAAATTGGCGCGCTATTGCTTGGTGCACATCCTAAGTTCCAGGTGCTGTGGTTCACGGATGTTGACCAGATACTTGGAGAGGCTTGTGCATCCCCTTCCAGAATGGATCCTTGCCCATCCTATTTTCTTGAAACAAGTGCAGTTCTTTTATTGAAACTTCAGAGATGCCAGAAAAGTATGCACCCAAAATCATCCTTCCTCCATGCTACATGCAACAGTTATGGTTGTTCTGCTGCGTGCAATGTGGGAAAAACTTGCTGCTTGAGCAAGCTTCATCCCTCAAGCGTCTGTGGACTTCCTCTAGGTGCAAGATATGGCCAAGCACAAGAGGAAGTCTGCAAATGCTAGGAGGAAGGATTCCACGGAACTTGCAAGGCTTCCCACTGATAAGAGCCACTTTCTCACCTTCCCTCAGAGTGTCCTCTAGATGTGCAGCTCTTGCTCCCATCAACTTCACACAACCATCCGCAGAATCCACAGATCCCTGCAGTATTTTGGCAATAGAAGCTGATTGTGCCGTCCCATCTCCTAATTTTCAGCTTTCAAATATAATCCAGACCACATCGTTATTTCATTATCAGCAATTCTATTGCTATTTTCTGTTTGTTCGCTGGATCGCTTGCTGTGCCTTTCCTTTCGCAGCTGCTCATTCCTAGCGAGGATTGGTTTGTTCAGGTGCACCCAAGGAATGCTCAGCCACAGCTGCTTCTAAAACTAAGAAAGGCTTTGGACTCTCACAAAGCCCCCCTCCCATCTAGCCCACCACCCACTAAGACATCTAAGGCAGAATTAGTGAGGGGAGGCGGGGATGAAATCATCATTTTGCTGGAAAACATGCCATTGGATGCTCTCCAGCAGTCTAAGAAGGAGGAATATATCCCTGGATTAACAATGTTAAATCCCCCCTCCTACACATTTGCCAAAATTGGAGACTGTCTGACTCTGTGCGTGTGTACCTTACCCCCGGCTCCCTCAAGCCTGGCCTTTCAGAGAGACTCTGGCCCCTTCTTCTCATCTTAGTCAGATCCTGTATCTACAACCTTTGGAGGCTCTTTCAAAGGAGGAGTGGGCTCAATCCTATGGGAGGCTTACAAGATTCTCTGCCCCATTTTATCCTCACAACAGCACACCTGTGAGCTGAGGTAGGCCAGGAATCCAGGACTGACCCGAAGTCATCCAATGAGTTTCATGGCCGAGTGCACCTGGCTCTCCTGAGTCCCAGTGCAAGATTCTAGCTGCTATGCCGCACTAGCTCTCAATCTGCACAATGTTTTCTGATTTTTGACAAAATTATGCACCCTCCTGCTCTTGTGTCTCATGGAAAGCAGCCCTGCAAAGGTTCATAATTAACACCGGCTTTTCCTACTCCTGAGCGTGTTTAGGCTGGTTTGTGCGATCCTTTGAAACGAAAATGTGACTTCGTGTCACCTACATAGGCATTTTGGAAAGAATGGGGAGGGGGAATGTCCTGGCTTGGAGGCCTTTAGCCACTAGGTGGCAGTCCAGCCAGCGTGAGAGTCTGTCCTGGTCAGGGTGGGGAGGGGGCACGGTGGAAAGGCGGAATGTGCCCCCCCCCCATTTTTGCATTCCTGTCACTGGACCCCCTCTGCAGAGCGGCTCTCGCTCAGCCTCTGTTCTGCCGCTCTGGCTTCCTCCTGCCTCTCGTGCTCTTGGTTGTTCAAGGCAGGAAAGTGGGGAGAGGAAAATGCAAAGCACATTGCCCAGTGGTGATGTTAGCCTGACACGTCTGCAGTTTTCTAAATCTAGCTTCTTCCCTTCTTGAGGATGGGAGAGCATTTGCCCATATACAGATACCTGGCACAACATCAGGAATTTTCAGGGATTGGTGAGTAGGGGCAATTTGCTGTGGCTCCCTGGGAAATAATTCATCTGGCCCCTGAGAAAGTGGGTAAGTGCTCTCAGATCAGGTCCTCACCTATTCTGGGCTTCAAATCCCTCTGTAGATCATTTGTTCTTCTTTCTCAGGTTGAGCGCAACTCTTTGTGGAGGATTTGAATACTTCTGCTTTTCTCTATCACATGTTTTTTAAAAATCAGCATTTTCCATAAACCAAGGACCTGCCTCGTCCTTGCTCTTCTTTTGCTCCGAACAGAGACAAGGAAGAGTGTTGTTGCTTTTGGCTTCAGCTTGTTTTGGCTCTTCACCTTCCTGACCCGCTGGCACAGGTCCAGGCAGCTCTACTGCACTCCTCTCTGGTGATCCGTCCTTCCATCCATCTTCCATCCTTGACTCTTTGAGGCTGAGCTCAGCATCAACGACCTGATAGAACCGCACAAGCTTTTTGAATTAGCCCGTTTGTCCTTCTCATGTGTGCAACTATTCTTTCAGTATTTCAGTAGCTCCTATCCTGCCTAAATGCATGCTCTTTTCAAGATTTCTGGCCACTGGATCCTGCCCACCCTCTGCAACCTTCCCTTTAGTTTTTTTAATTATTATTTTTGCATTCTCACCATCCTCTCGACCACAAATTCCAAGATGGCTTAGTCACTTCTCCCAAATTCTCACCACTTTCTTTTCCGTATTTTCTGCTTCCTTTGAAACATTGCAATTTGCTTCCCAAAAGTTTTATCCTTGCCTTTTCCTGACTGGGTGGTCAGGAATGGACTCCAACCACGGTGTTTCTTTTATTCCTTGCTCCATTTATGTTAATCCAGATGCTCTTGTTGGGGCTCTCGAACTTGTCCCCCTGCATTTCTGAGCAAAAACATGTGTCCTTAACATCTAGTGTGATTCCACCTGCCTTTCTCTTCCTTCTGTTCACCTTGAACAGGTTGTATCCTTCAGTTGTTGAATTCCAGTCTTATATCCTATCCAATTGTTGAATTCCAGTCTTATATGTTGAAGGTTATATCCTTCAATGGTTGAATTCCAGTGAGTTTTACGTTCTGATGGGGCAGCACACCCTTCGGCTTGGGAAAGTTTAAAAAGATTAGCCCCCAGTGAGCGAACAAGGCATAAGCTGGTGGACTTTACTGGTCTGAGTGACTGGAGGGACCCAGGATTAAACCTTTCCTCAGCCTCAATGCATTTGGGCCTCTGAACGCACCCTACTTCCTAAGTTTGGAGGAGACCCCTGTGTGCCTCAGGGAGGAAACTGTTAAAAGTAAATGAAATCTATTCATCTTTGACCCTGACGTGTGCCCTGAGCCAGGCAAACCTGGCTGCCCCGAGGTAACAGGTGTGATTTCAAATTCTAGAATGAATTTCCTACAAGTCTCAATGATCCAGAAATAAACGAGCTCTTTCTTACCCACTCTGCAAAATCTGGCATTCGTAAACCAACACAGCCAGTGAAAGAAACCGTCATTCCAAGGTGGCGGCAGCTTTTTTTTAAAAATACATTTATTGCATCTTTATTTCCTAGCAATGGTCTTCTGAAAAATACTATAGGCATCTCTACTCAAACACTTAGGACAAATCATCTCAGGCGACTTCAAATTAAAAGCTTGTAAAATACGTAACCTCTCCCAGATTTTGCAATTAATAGGGTATGTCTGCAATTAGCCTGACTTACAGAAGGCTGCTGCAATGTTGTCATTAAAAGATGTTCTGTAAAAGTGCTGCTGTTATTATGGGGGCTCAGGAGACCCAATCCCTCCTAGAGGGCAAACAGTGTAGTGGTGGAAAACAACAGCCATAAATCACATTGTCAGGCAGAAGAGAGAGCGGGAGCAAAAGCACCGGCACTTGAAGGCCATTCGCCGCAGACTCCACGCAGCAGCCTCCTACTCAGGATTTACTGAACCTGTAATTAATTAGAATTTCCTTCAAGCCAAATATTTATTAAACAAGGATTTGTGCTGACAGTGAAAAAACACACAGAAAGGCAATTCATCACCAGCCACTTCCACAGTTCAGGCTAAGGTTCCTCACCAGTTTTTTACAAATTCAGTAAAGAAAGGCATTCCCGGGCTCGGAGGAAATCCCAGAGCATTTCTGTCGAGCACAATCCCACATTTTACAAGCATATTCAGAATGCTTCTCTGAGGTGGTGCCTGTGCCTTCACTCCTTCCACAGATCATATTTGCCCTGGAACAGCTTCATCCATGCGCTTTCCTCTCCATATTACAGGCTGGAACGCTTTTCTTCAGAATTTCATAAAACCCGTGAGCCTGCGACAGCTCACAAGCCATGGAGGACCTGTGTGTCGTTTGAACTCGGGTTGCTTCCTGCAGCTAGTTTGCGTTTGGCTTGTAAGCCAGCACGACAGACCCAGATGCCAGAGGCTTGCAAAACCCGTCCAGCCACTGCTCCTCTTGCAGAGGAAACTGCTCCTGAAACTCTGCCCAGCAACAGATTGTGCCATGGCCACAAACAAGCACACTCCTTCGCACCTCTTCAGCTCATGGGGGGCACCAGGGCTGCCACCGTCCTCAGCTGAAGCGCATGCTATTCGCACCCCCACCTCGCACAAGGCTGCGATCCGATCCATCCAGCTGCAGTGCTCAGACTGCCTTCCTTTGCCCGCTGAGCCCTCCTGCGGTTCCTTTGTCATCCGTTATCCTTTCTCCATCCTCCTTGTGTAACTGAACCATCGTTCTTTCCTCTTTGCTGTGCACGTGAGGGAAGAGTCTGCTGCTGCTGTGGCTTCCCATATCCTTCACTACCCTCGGCTCCTTCTCTGCTCAGTCCTGCCTGAGTGGGAGGACAGCGCTCCAAGTGGTGAGGGCAGCAGCAGCCCCCAGAGCAGACAGAGCAAACTGGGGTGCTTGGCAGAAAAAGGGGCCGGAGTGCCACACACGGGGCTTCTTGAAAACAGCCACTTCTAGGGTGGTGGTTGGAGGGAAGAAAGGAAGGCCATGGGACCACTGCAACGCAAACCATAAATTGGGGATAAATGAGGGGGAAAACCATTCCCGTTCATACTAGGGAGCACTGGGTTGAAAGAGGGGAGGTGGAGATGGGCAGGGGGGATGGCAGACCGGAGAACTGGTAGGTGAACCACACTTCTTTCCCACACAGATGAAAAAGAAAACTACGGATTTGGTGAGGCTGCAGAGGATCATGGGATGTCATCCACCACCAAGCCCCTTAGGATGCAGCCCCCTGCTAGCCAGAGGACCGAGGAGAGGAGGGACACAGCAACCCCACAAAATGGCCAACTGTCTGTCGGGCACCCCCACATGCAACCGTGATGGTTGAGCATGTCACCTGCATCTGGCCACTCTTTCTGAAATGGCACCTTCACAGCCATTCAAATTTCCATGGGAAAAAGAGAATTCCAAGATGGATGGAAGGGCAGTAGAAGGGTAATGAAAAGTGGGCAATTATAAATCCTATTCAAAACACATTCTTCTGCAACTGTGCAATGGTTAAATATTGCAGTACTTGGTGTGAGTGAAATAAAGTGGAATGGGACACCTTTGGTCAAACCCAAAGCCTTTTCCTCAGGAAAGGACAAACTCAGAAGAAATGGCGAACTCTTGGAAAACCTATCAATATAACCATCATGGAAGTTTACAGTCCAATACAATGTTGAGCAAAAAGAAATTGACAACTTTTATGCAGGCAACCAAAAGGAAATTGATAACATACCAAAAGCTGATAATTATGGGTGACTGGAATACAAAAGTAAGAAACAAAGAAGAATCAAATGTTATGGGAGAATTCAGCCAAGTGGTCAGTAATGAAGAGAAAAGAATGACAAGGTCATTCTTTGGAGAAGCTGTATTCTTGTTGCCAAACAAAACAAGGAGTAGTGGCCATGAATTGAAGTAAAATCAGATTAAAACTGAAAAGGATTATTACCTGAAGCATAGTACAACATAAACAATATCCCTGTGGAATTTGAAGTTCACACAAGGGTCAAAATCCGGAACACAGCATTTCAGTGACTAGGTTCTATGTTAGGACCCTGAGGGTGTGGAATGGGCTTCCATGGGAGGCAGTTGAGGCCCATCGGTGAGGGTGTTCAAGGATAGACTGGACATGCACATGGTGGGCATGTGGTGAGTGGAGCCGGCTGGAGCCAGGGGTCAGACTGGATGACCCAGGAGACCCCTCCTGACTCACTCTGTTTCTATGTTTCTATGTAGGCACAAAAAGAACTTTCACAATGAACAGTACAAAGAAACGTAAAACTGGGAATGAGCTGAGCATGGCAAGGGACAATAAAAGCAACACAGAGGCTGTTCTCAGGTACTTTCACAGTAAAGCAAATGGAGAGAAAAAGGTGCTTCAGATTCTCACAGAGCCGGCCAAATGGATAAAAGATGGCAAAGAAAAGGCCGTGGTGCTCAAGCCCTGCTTTGGCTCAGTTTCCCCCAAATCAGGTCTGTGACCCCCAGAAATGAAGTCCAAACAAAGGGGTCAGGACTGAAGCTTGAGATCAATAAACAAAGGGTCAAGGAATTCCTAATTTCTTTGAATGTTCATATCTCCAGGGCCTGATGAACTGCTTCCTGGAGTAACAAAGGGACTGGCAAAAGATCTCTCAGAACCATTTGTCTTCCAGAAATCATGAAGGATGGGTGAAGCGTCAGAGAACTGGGACAGTGCAAACAATGCCCCTACCTAGTGTGAGCTATGGTCCCCCTGCTTCGCACTTTCAGAAGCTACAGACCTTTCTTGAAAAACATTCTTTATTGAGAATCACCCAGAATGAATCTCCGAGCATGAACAGAGCAGTTCATTGAACCCGATCTGGCATTCACCTCCAGAAACTCTCCTTATGAGCAGACCTGGGCCCTATCCCTCCAGGAAGGGCCTTCTGAAAATGAGCGCGTTTCCTCTCAGCATGCCAGTCCTGGGGTTGCAGTCCTCTGCTGACATGGTGCCATGGGGTCAAGAGCTGTGCCCACCTAGTCTGTCTCTGAAAAATGTCCCTTTTCCACGTCTCACCAACTGTACATCTTGGTTATTCCCAGGGACTACCTGTCCACCTGAGGAGTCTGTCCTTGAGAGAAGTATCTCCACCTCTCTCCTCCAAAAGTCTGGAATTGGCCCACATTCCAAGCCCTCCTCAACACCTCCTCCTCCTCCTCTTTCAAAGCACAGCTGGCAGACCTTGAGAACATGTGCCCAAAGTAGGCAACATTCTCACTCTCAACACTACCTTCAAGAAGGACAAAGAGGAGGATCCCTGGAACTGCAGACCAGCCAGCCTGACCTCAACCTCTGCGGAAATTTTGGAGCCAGTAATAAAGAAGCCAGTCTAACCACTAGAAGCCAGCGTGGGTGTACACTCCGTGCGCGTAAAAATTATAAAATGACTGTCTATCGAAAAGCCTTTCGGACAGCATCACAACACCGTATAGAATATATTACGAAACAACATGTGTTGATTGTAGATCATTGGATGACACAGTTGGAACTACACACTTACTTTACTTGGCAATAAAAATATGCTGCAAAGATATAATTTTAAAAATGAAAAATGACAAAATCAGTATATCTGGATGAGAAGTGTAATATTTGGAAAGTAACACAACAAAGATAGATTTACAGCTGCAGAAACATTATATGGAATAGATCAAAACAGAATTCATTGAATTAGTTTGGAGATCATTTTGAAACAAAACAGCCACTGCAAGTGTATTTACATTTCACATAAAATATACATAAAAAGCAAATTTTTATCTTAACTCTCTCAATAAAAAAAAAACTAAACTAAATAATAATAAAATTGCATTCATTGTTGGTATCTGCACATTAAGAAAGCCACTGTGGTGTCATGGGACTGGGACTCAGAGGATCTGGGTTCGAGTCCCCGCTCAGCCATGGAGTCAACTGGGTGACTTTGGGCCAGTCACAAACTCTCAGCCCAACTTACCTCACAGGGTTGTTGTTGTGGGGGTAAGATGGAGGAGGAGAATGATGTAAGCTGCCTTGAGCCCTTTGTAGGAAAAAGGTAGGATATAAATCGCAATATAAATAAATAAAAATAATTAGCAGAAGTGGCTTCCAACAAAATATACTTTCTAGCAACTGGAAGAGTTAACAGCAGGAATAGCAACTGACTGTACCCACAACTTCCATTATCCCTCACAATTGATTCTGTTGCCTAGTTGTCCACTCTGCTTTAGAACAAAAGCAACTGTACTCCAGGCTCCATAAGGCTCCTTCTAACAGGAAGGATGGTTTATAGTGTTCTCTTGGAACAAGGTGGGCGTTCATGAACATAGTGAGATAAATCCTCCAATGATACTGATCTCAAAAGCTGATACACCCCCATTGAACCATTGACTCTCTCTGTTCAAAGAGAAGGTAAATAAACGTCTCCATGTATTATATTTTACAGGGAGGTAACATGCATTTCGCAGCTCTCACTCCATGCTGAATACGTGACGAATGGACAGCGACATCTGTCTGTGGGTGCCGACTTGCAATTCCAGGAGGTTCCACACATTTCCCCCTGGAGTTCCAGATGGGAGGGATCTGCGAATGCAACGGGTGGCATAAGCAGAGCATCATTTCCCATTCCTGGATGTTGGATGTCTATGCTGAGAAGAGGAGACGTTTCCCCACTCACTCCCGAATCTCTCACCACCACAAAGAGAAAGGTGACTTCCTCTAAAGTAGTCATCTGGGATCTTGCCAGTGCAAGTATTTTAATATAAAAATATAATAACATGACCTAAAGGTATTACATCTTTGAAAATTCCATACTGTATAAACTATCAATATTAACATAATCAAGTTTGTAAACAATCCAATTGTGCTATCTAACCTTAGACACAATATTGACCCAAAATATCTGGTGAGACTCATCTGTGAAATGAAGTATCAATGCCTGGAATTCATTAAGAGTGTTACATGTTTAATTTTTCCTGCCCTCCAGATCCATTGTCTCGTAAAAAATTTCCTTTGATGTCCCCACTAAAAGAATTAAAGGAATATTGTAATTGAAATGTCATTAATAATTCACAGGGCCCTCCTCCATAGCAATACATCTAATGAAATATTAACTGAGCTCTACAGACTGACAGTCTAGGGAAGAGCACTTGCCTGTAATTTGAACCACGAGTCCTGCAGCTCAGACCTGCCAAGAAAGCAATTATCCGAATGGTCTTGCCCAATCCCATCATCTCCCAGAATTCCACCCACCTGCTGGCAGTGCAATTCCAGAGACACCTAACACCTGCCCGCTGGTACCTACAAATAAGAAGGCAAAATAGGTTGGCAAACAGAGGGCCGACTAGAAAGAACTCATGAATAAGTCATCCGTCAGGTTCTAACCTAGTTACCGTAACATGCGGCATACGTTGTACATGGGGGCCATATTTATGTGCCATGCATCTTCATGCCATAGATATGAATTCTTCGTGCAATGCTAAAAGCATGTCTCATCAAACCGAGACATGATAATTACAGGATAGCTCATATTTTAATATGTGTGTGTATTTGATATTTTGTTTCTTTCTTCTTTATTTATTTCATTTTTATACCGCCTGATAGCCATGACTCTATGCACAGTTAACAAAAGTTAAAATTAAATGAAAGTTAAACAGACACACGAAAATTAATTTAAAAGAACAAGTCATAATAGAAATGACAAGGGCTCTGATTCAGCATAGAAGCACAATTGCGATACAGAATAAAATGCAATATATAAAAACAAAGCTAAGAAGTTAAATACTGGGAAATACTGAACTATTGAAATACTGGGAAAATTCTTCACCTGGCACCGAAAAGAGTACAAATTAGACCCTAGGTGCACTTCTTCAGGAAGCTCATTCCAAAACTGGGGAGCCTCAAGCAAAAAGCCTCTCCCCCTTTGGAAGGGGATCCTGGAGAAGGACCCCCAGTGTCTGGGTAGACACAGGGGAGATACCCTGACCCCAAGCTGCTTAGGGCTTTGAATGTTAGTGCAACGGTAGAAACACAATAAAATATCATAAAATCAGGAAAGAAACAGAAATTTTAAAACAGGTAGAACAAGCAATAGCAAAGAATGATTCTGTAAAACACCTGGAATGGGTAATCGTCCTCCAGCCCCTGGGTGGTCAAGGAAGTCTTTAAAGGCCATGGGAAAGAGGGCCATCTTAACCTGGCGCAGAAAAAAATGAGAGATTCTGCACCAGCCAGGCCAGAGTTGGGAGGTTATTCCAAAGATGGGGGCCACCACCGAGAAATCCACCCACCCCGTTGCCACCCTCCATGCTCCCCTCAGAATTGGCACTTGGAGGAAGGCCCCGGAGCCTGAGCGTAGTGTTTGAGTAGATCATGGCTGGGAGAGTTACTCCAACTGGTACTGCCGTCCTAAGCCATGTAAGGCTTCATAGGTTAAAACGAGCACCTTGAATGGAGACCAGACGCCTACAGGCAGCCAGCGCAAGGGGCTGGAAGCAGGACCTGGGCTTCCCAGTGATTCATCTGCACAGCTGCAGCTCCAGAACCATTTTCCAGGGCAGCCCCACGCAGAGTGCATTGCAGTAAGCTAACAGAGATTCCCAGGGATTGTGGAAGCCAAGCCGTCCCTGTCCAAATAGGGGTGTGTCGGGGTGGGCCACCAGCGGAAACTGGTAGAAGGCCGCCTGGGCCTCAAGTGGCAAAGATGGCTCCCGGAGCTCCCCCAGGCTGCAAGGCTGCTCCTTCAGGGGAAGGGCGACCTCATCTAGAACAGGGTGAACTCCCTCCACCCCGTCAGAAGAACCGTGCACCAGCAGCATCTCAGCCTTGTTTGGACTGAGCCCTCGTTCGTTAGCCCCATCCTGTCCAATGGCACAGCCAGGCACCAGTTTAACACCTCCGCGGCCTCACCTGCTGATGAGGAAAGGGAGAAATAAGGCTCTGCGTCATCAGCATGAGGACCGCAGTTTCGGTTGGGATCCATCAGATTCCCTTGCCTCCTCTGGCCAGACCCTGGTCCACTGTCGCTCAACCCCACACATGGTTTGGTGTGGGCGTCGGGTAGGTAGCAAGTCTGCTGTTGTATATGACAGATATGCAAGAACAGGAGTTCTTCGTGAGGCTGAACCTGCTGTGCAAGCAGCATTCCGCTTGCGCACACCTCTGCCGTGGGCAGCAGGGGCTGCGCACTCAGCACTGGCCCCACATTGCACAAGGAAGGGGCCTGCCTGCATTCCTGAGTGTTCATGGAATCGATCTCAGCTCAGTTCACTCTGAGGCCAGGGCTGAGAGTGGGGAAAGGGTCTGCTAGCACCAGAGAGCCGGAGCCGGAGCCGGGGGAGTAACGCGGCGCTCCTGACAGCCCCGGAGGCAGAGGGAGAGAGGAACTGGGTGGAGTCCACGGCACGGGGCATTGTGCTTTGGCTTTCTGCTTGGATCCAAGAATGGGGAAGGTGTCCCAGTAATTAGTATTCCGGGAGTACGCGTAACTTCTCTCGCATTAAGAAGCCCCATGACTGGGCGTCTGTAAGCTCTTCTTCTGCTTGTTTATTGATAAATCTGCTTCCACATTTCATCAATAGATGCATTCGATAAATGGTAGGTCGCTGATACAGCTGACTTCATTTCTTCATAAGTATCCCTGAATCTGAAGCAAGGTGCCTTGGCTGGACCAGGCCTCTGGGGTCGAAACACGTTTTCTCTCCTCTTTCCTCTCTCCTCTTTTCAGACTGCAAAAGCCAACTGAGTTCACTTTTCCAGTTGTCCCCAAGACTCTAGGTGCTTGGGAATGAGGAAAAGCGCTAGCCAGCTCACTTTAAAAGGAGCTGTCAATTCCTTCAATGTTTGTTTGTTTGTTTGTTTGTTTATCGGGCACTGTAGGACCCCATCAGTTTCCTTACAAGCAGGTATGCAGGTATAAAAGCCATGGGAGATGTCTCAAGAGACCCCTTTTAATGGGAACTGGACTCCCGATGGCTCACAGGCATAACACTGATTCCCTTTAAAAGAAGGCGCACATGTCCATATTCCTGAACACCTAGAATCTCAGCAACAACTGGCAAGTCTAACAACTGGCAAGAATCGCAGCAAGTCTAATGCCAAAAGCAAAAAGCGAAAGGAGGACCTTGCTGTGAAGAGGGCGAAGAGTCCACCACCCGCGTTTCTGCAGAACACTCACTTGTGCCTCCAGCTTCCTTTGCCAATTGATCATTTGTCAGCAGTCAAGAGAACACAAAGTGAAGGAACCGCCTCTTTGGGCCAACGCCCAGGGTTTGTTGCTGAACCCGGCAGGACACCTACCCAGTGGGGGCTTCCAGTTCCATCCACCGCACATGTCCAACCGCAGCAAAAAAAAAAAAAGTCCTAAAACGCTAAATGGAAAAAAAGTCACCCAGTCACTTAACAGCCCCTTCAGTCTTTGGGGGGAAAGTTCGGGTGACAAAGAAGCAGCAGCAGCTGAAAATGACTCACGATCACCGCCGGGAGGGGAAGCCAGGCTGAAAGAACGAGAGGCCAGCCGAGCTGTTCGGGATGGTGGCTCACACCCCTGCCCTCAGCTAACCCCAATGAAAGCAGCGGTGGGGGAGGATGCAGGCCTCCGAAGGTTTGCTGAGAAAAACGAAGACACGGACACAAGCGCATTTGAGGCTCGGTTTCCACCGCCGCCATCGGTGTGGTCAGAAC
This sequence comes from Varanus salvator macromaculatus, assembly GCA_023646645.1. Classification (NCBI taxonomy): domain Eukaryota; kingdom Metazoa; phylum Chordata; class Lepidosauria; order Squamata; family Varanidae; genus Varanus; species Varanus salvator. The sequence goes on along the minus strand of JAIXND010000756.1, from coordinate 3,570,528 downwards.
AGACTCCAGGCCTGCTGTCAGCTCCCACTCCTGCTCGAGAGAACTCGGCTTTTAAACAGTGAGTCAGACAAAGCATTCCGTTCGATTGATCATTTTAACCACTCAGGAAGTTTTGACTCAGGGTGGTATGGGGATGCCCTCAATTAGGAGAGCTTACATTGCCGGGACTAATTTTTAGTTGACTGGTTGAATTCCCTTTGGATTGCCTTGATCATAGATCCATTTTTAGAATAATGATCCCAGCACATAACAGACGATTGTGGTGCCTGCCGGAAGTCCTGTCCACAGGTCCCCGGTGCCCGCAGGCACCCCCCGCCACCCTCGGGAGTACAACAATCCCAGTCTCCCCGGACCCTGTGCACCCCGAGTCCCTTGGAGACACCTGGCTAAGGAACCTTGTCCTTTGTGCTGGGCTTCTTTACCTACAGCCAACCTGTGTCGTCCAGGGAGCACAGCTGGGCTGCAGGTACCCGCCGCACGTGGGTGCATCCTGGGGGTTCCCACAGTGTGACACGGCTCCAAAACACGGCACACTTCTTGTGAGCCACCCTGCATCACCCCCGAGCACACAGTCTGGGTTTTGGTGGAAACACGGTAAAAGCTTTACTATGGATTCGACAACACACCAGTCAGATCCTGAGCACCAGACAGAGGCAAATCGGTGGCAGCATACAAACAATAAGCCTGGTGGCAAAGAACAAATGAAGAAAATCCATCTCCGAGCCCTGCGCTACGCTCCTCCCTAGCTGCCTGGAGACCCACCATGTCCATCGCAAGTCTGCAGCCAGCCTTCCCTCTTGTGGAAAAGCCGCTCTGCAGCAAAGAAACCTCACACAAACTCCCCACACGTCCATTCTCAGCAGAGGAGGTCTCCTCAGTCCCCCTCCCCTTGCCTGGGTAGAAATTTCAGTGGGCCCCCTTGCTCGTGTGGAGCTGACTGTCCTGTAATGGCTCCTCCCCAGCTCTGGGATGGATTCTCATGGATTCCTATTGTTCCTATGGAATAGATTGGCTAAGTTTGACTGGCAGAGGGACTCAGCCAGATTCCCTGCACTGCCAGGCCGGCCACAGGTGGCCCAGCCCTGCGCTTCAGCAGAGCCCTGCATCTGCTCGAGAAACGGAGGGTTCTCCCTCTTGCACCCAGGTAAGATGGCGTCGGAATGGCTTGTGTGGTTGGGCTATTCCAGGCTAACCCTAACACCCCTTCCCTCGAGGAAGCTGGTTCCTTACTCCCTGTTCCGGTCATAACATGCAATGTAGATTGTCCTGCTTACAGACACGAAACAACGGGGAAGTGGACGTGATGCACAAGTACACAAGTTAAATCCATTCCCTGGCACAGCATCAGCAACAGTGTCGCCTTCCCGCGTGACGAGTTGGGTTCCACAATCCAAGTCTCGCAGGGTCGGGCTCCAGGGCAGTCACTTCCGCCCGTGTCTTTTGGTCCCTGTGACCTTTGTAAAGGGAGATGGTCTGTCTGCGGAAATGGAAGCTCAGACAGAGATTCCCAGACACACGGAACGGCAGCAGCACTGCAAAGGTGGTGTTCAGAAGTCGCCAATGCCCTCATTTCGAGCCTGGCAAGTAAATCCAGAAGAGAACAAAAAGATCCCTATGTGTGAATTAGCTCTAAACTGCTCCTCCTCTGCTGAATACGAAGTCGTACAACTTCTCTGAGAAGATCAAAGGACAAGAAGCCACCTCTAACGAATGAACACAGTTGGATTTTCTCTAGAGAAGGAGGAAACTGGGCGCCCCCTGCTGTGTGATGGTTGCATCGGTCGTGTTCAGGAGGGGAGTGTATTCAACCATATTTAGAGAGCACCGACATTCAACTGGTGGTTAAATTGTAATAGTACAGATGGGGAGTAAACAGCTGAATGTGCTTTTTCAAAAACTCTCCTGCCCAGTTTTTCCAATTAAAAAATATGGATTTGGAGGAATAATGGGAGCGAGGGAAGGAACCTTCCTCTGATATTCCTTCTGACTCGCCATGTTTGAAATGCTGTTTAAGGCTTCTGCTGATGCAGCTCTCAGCCTAGCCCCCTTCCTGGGATAGCTCTCCATAGGAGGAATGCTGCATGCCCTTTTCTGAGCTCCTTGAGGATCAGAATGCAGTAATTAATGCAAGTGCAACCTGCAATATGAGGCAGCAATGTGGCGTGCCCTTCGGTCGCGTTCCTAGAATCACAGAATCCTAGGAGAGCAGAGTTGGGAGGCGCCATGGAGGCCATCGGGCCCAACCCCTGCTGGTGCAGGACACCACGACACACCCTCCCACTCAAAGGGCTGCCCAGTTTCGCCTTGGATGACTCCAGCGTGGGAGAGCCCACTGCCTCCCCAGGCAGCTGGTTCCACTGTCCTGTTGCTCTGGCAGTGAGGAAGCTTCTCCTGATGCCCAGCCTGAACCTGGGCTGTCGCAACTTGAGCTGATTCTTCCATGTCCCACACTCTGGCATCAGCAAGACGAGACCTTGACCTTCCTCTTTGTGGCAGCCTTTGAGGTCCTTATAGAGGGATATCATGTCCCCCCCACCCCTCAGTCTTCTCTTCTCAAGGCTGAACATGCCCAGTTCTCTCCGTCTCTCCTCACAGGGCAGCGTTTCCAAACCCCGGATCATTTCTGCTGCCCTCCGCTGGACCCTTTCCAATTTTCCTGCCCCTTCCTTCAGTCTTGGTCCTAGCCACTCCTTTCCATTTCCATCCCTCCCCAGCTACGTTTTGCAGCAGTCAGTCCCCACTGAGCAGCTTTGGCTCACCTCCCTGACACTTTTTTTAGAGATTTGTCCTGTTTCTTTATTTCTTGTGCACATTTGGCTACAGACAGAGAAAAGCTGTCTTAGTCTTAGTACGTAAGATGCTTCCTCCGCAATTGCAGGTTCATAATGCTGACAGGATTAGTCTTACAGCTTTGCTATGCCTGAGGACTGGGAGACTTTTTGGACCTCCCAAGCATAACGAGAGCAATGATTCTTCGGTCGACCCGGCAGTGCAAGAAGATGAAGCTTAAACGAAGAGGCTGTGTTTGATTTTTCTCGGCACACACAGAAGGAGGCAGAGGAAGCAGCAGTGCTCAGCCTTGGCCATATAACCAACGGCCAGCATAGTGCAGCTGCTCTAATGTTCAGTATCAGATTGCAGGGGGAAAACTGGATTCCTGGATTCAAGCATGAAAAACCGACCTGGGCAATCTGCCCCAGTCCTGCTAACACCGAAGCCACCTGAGGAAGGAAACGAGGCAGGCAGCTGTGTCCTGTCATGGCTTGGTCCGTCTGCCTTCCGGGGACCCCTGCCACCACGGAGGCCATCCGAAAAGGGACCAACAGCAGCGCCTATCTTCACTTGCTGAACTTCCCCTTGACTGCCTGAACTGGCCTTTCTCCTCCACCCACCCTTTGCATTGTGTCTCTTAGACTTTAAACCTGCAGGTGCAGGCAGGGACTGACCTGGTTCACACGACATGACACCTCATTGTGGGTGACAAGCCATGATGGGCTTCACAGCTGTGCAAACTGGACAGCTTCCCACCTCCTGGTTTGTTTGAGGGCACCCCAGCTGGCCCAACAACCGATGGCTTGTTCTAGGCATTACTGGGCACATGATGGGTTGTTATGTCATCCAGATCTGGATTATTGACCCCGCTGAAGATTGTGGGTATCAGAGGGGAGTCACGTGGTAAAAGTGGCAAAAACCTCTTGCCAAGTCAGCCAGACCCCCTCGTGTGTCCACCATACCCCTGAAACCAAGCTGCACAATGGGGCAACTATTGCTGATTTGGTAACCCTACCACAATCATAACTATTTTTGCATATTTTAGCATTTTCCCACAGAGATCCCCCCCCCCGCCACCTATCTCCTTTTTGATAGCCAGTGAATGTGGTTCTCTTACATCAACACCCAATGATGTTTATATTACAGTAATCCCTCTGTGCTAATTATCAATTTGATTGATTAATGTTGATATTGAAGTGCTAACAGCAATTTGGCTGACAAGCTACAAGAAATTATTACATTAAGCCAGCCAGACAGGTGGGGCTCATTAAAAATATGGCAGGGCTGATAGTCTTGGGTTGATTGGGGATCCACTTGCATGAAATAACCCCAGAGCACACAGCGCTACTAGGTGCAGAGAAGGCTTTTGATAGCATTCGTTGGAAATGTATCTTTGCCACGTTGATAAATGTTTGCTTTCCTCCAAAATTTCAGAAATCGTTAAAATTTTATATGAAACACCAAGAACCACATTTAGGCCAACCGTGTCTTGTCTGAGTTTCTTTTACTTGAGAGAGGTCCTAGGCAGGCTGAAAAGTTACATCTGCTTATACTTTATACCTACGCACATTTATTATCAATGAATAAATATGATTCACTGAATCTTAACCAAGAATGTAATGATGAACTGGAGCATCCTGTCTTGCCCAGTGATTGGTGCACCATCCCTATCTATTTTCCAAGGGGGCACAAACCTTAGGCTAAGCTTGGCGATATCTTGAGCATACTGGACACCAAAACAACTCTTCAATTAGGGTTTAATTCAATTATTGGTTAGTTAAACAGCTTTTGTTTAATTCAGTGCAAAAATGTTCTGAAATAAATGATGTACAAATGAGAAACTGAACCTAGTGCAATTATTAAAAATCTACTCATTTTTCCAGGGGAATTAGTACCAGCACTGCTACGAGCTTTCGCCTTAGAATTTACAAGAATTTACATAGAGAAACATTCAGTTCAAGGAAAGGAATAGTCCAAAAACAGTTCTAGGGTACAAGTCTATCACCCCCCCCTTGATGAATGGAATTTTAGGGTACAAGCCGATCGCACCCCCTCGACGCACCTTAGAGGCTTATCTGCACCCTGTGCCTCAAATGAAGTACAGCAACAGCAACTTCTGCTGCTGTCACACCTGACACGGCCTGATTTTTATCTATGCAGCCTTTTTCAGCCATCTAGGGAAAGTCCTGGGTAGAGGAAGGAAGGATGCTGGGATGCCCTCAGGAGGGGTGCAGGTCTCCCCTGTGAGGAGCATTTGCAACCTCTGATCTCCAAGGCCAAGGAGATCAGAGCAGGGCCTCTGCGTGATCCTGTGGCACCCCAGAGCGGCATAGGATTGCACTCTGAGCATCTAATCTGCTAATCAGGCTTAATCCTCCCTGCAGTCTTCTCCACACATCACTCCATCTTGCTCAAGGGAAGAACCCTACAGATTCTTGGATGGTTGAAATAGATGAGAGACATTCCTCTTGAGGAATGTCTGTCTCAACACTTTCAAAATTACTGATATAAAGAGCGGAAAACTCAAATTACTCTGGAGTTAAAAATAATAAGAGAACCATCAGGAATTCTGTTATGTTGACTTCATGATTCCAGTCTAATTTCATATGATCAGGCATCTTGTATCTTAAAGCCACAGAAAAAAACTATCGATCATGCAGTTAAACTACTTAATGTAGAATGGAATGAAGCTGAAAATTTCATTTTCTGATTATTGCAGAGGCCCAAGAACAACAGAATGTCCTCAAGTAATCACAATTAGTCTTTTTCAAAAGATATTCAGGAATCAAGCTGGGTATTTAATATAGTTTGTATTTCTGAAACATAATAATTTTCTGTTTCAGACAGCCAAGAATCCCTAAATGATCATTCTCATTTTGTAAACTGAGACAAGGAATTAATCTTCTGATCTGACTTTTTATGACTTGTGTGGGGTCGCTCTAATTGCTGCCTCCCTGGCAGATGAAATGTACGCAAGCCTTAGAAAATGAGCAAAGCTGACAACAAGCATTGGGCATCTGAGCTTAAAATGAAATCTGTATTCTGATTCTGGCTCTGAATATTTCTTCACTTGCTTTTTGAGAAGCTATTAATATTTTCAGATTGTCTTCTAAGTACAGAACAGAAGGCCACGTGACGCTTTTAAAAAATGAGAGCAAGGAAATGGTCAAGAAGGTTAAGAAAAAGTTGTCTCCCCAGTAGTGCCTGATGAAACCCGAAACTGATGGGAACTGTCGCATGTGCTGCTTCAGTGCACGTCTTTATCTTGCTTGCTTCAGAGACGTCTGCAGAAGGCAGAATCTGTAAGACTCGCAGCCATTGCTTGCAGCTTTCAAGATGTGAGGCCAAGAGGGCACAGAATTATGGAAAGGTGAAGCGGCTTAGGTGAAGCAGTGACTGGGTTTGCACCACACAATCAACCAACCATGGTTTGTAACATTTTCCTCCCCTTGCCAGTCTAAAAACCAGAGAGGGTTGATGTGAACCCAGCACTGCTCCATAGGGTGGATTATAAGCCACCTCGGCTACCCTTGACTTGTGGTAGGGTTTGTTTAACTCATCATGGGTTAATGTACCATCCAAACCCAGACACTAGTTTCTTCCTGCCTCCATGTGCTGGAGATCCATGGCCACTCCTGTTCTTGCAGGCAGCTTGGTTTCCCAGTCTCTGTCTGGCAACAGGCTGCACTCCTGGCTGGCCATCCAAAGATCTACAGTGGTGCCTCACTCACGAACGCCTCAGTTCATGACCAAATCGAGAGCCAGTGTGGTGTAGTGGTTAAGAGCCTGGGACTGGGACTCAGAGGATCTGGATTCTAGTCCCCGCTCAGCCATGGAGCCACCTGGGTGATTCTGGGCCAGTCACAGACTCTCAGACCAACCTACCTCACAGGGTTGTTCCTGTGGGGATAAGATGGAGGAGGAGGAGATGTAAGCTGCCTTGAGCCCTTTGAGGAAAAAGGCAGGATATATATCCATAAATAAATAAATAAAAAGTCTGGTCGCAAACAGAAATTTCTGAAAAAATTTGCCTTGGGTTGTGAACTCCTCATGAGGTGACGATCGTGATCATGCCCACCTCCCCCCGAGCATGCCCACCTCCCCTGAGCATATCCGTGATCGCATCCCTCTCCCCACATCCCAGCCGCCTGCTTCAAATTTTTGTGAGTAAAAAAAATAGTTGCGGAACGGATTAACCTTATTTGCATTTACCCTTATGGGGAAATTTGACTTGGGTCACGGCCAATTTGGGCCACGACCAGAGTCCTGGAACGGATTAAGTTCGTGAGCCGAGGTGCCACTGTACTTGGTATCTGGTGATACCAACGCTGGAGCTCAGATGCACAGCCATCTGAGAGTGATGGTTAGCCTGGAATTTTGCACTGAGCATGAGTTTGGGGGAGGGGGGTGCTCCTGAGCTTGTATTTTCAGGAAGGGAGTCCCAGGATCTAAGGCAGATGGTGACGGAGATGAAATATTCAACCTATTCGACAAACTGAAACAGATTATATCCATCCAAGCAACCGCACTTAGAATATCGTTCTGTTTGCTGTACCTCAACAGGATATTGTAGAGCTGGACAAAATGTAGGAAAGAGCAACTAAAAGACTGAGGGGTTGGAGCCATTCCAGACAGTTGCAACCGGCTGGTATTGTTTAGTTTAGAAAATAAGGTGAGAGAAGGAGACCTAATAGACACATACAGAACTGCACACTGGGTAGAGAAAGTGGACAGAGGGACATTTTTCGCTTATTTATTTTCCCAGAATACTAGACCAATGTACTTTATAGCTATCTCATAAGCGGATGGGTGGGAGAGTCGGCACAGAGAAAAGGAAGTATTTCTTCACACAGTGCACAGTTGAGGGAATTCGCTGCCACGGGGAGCAGTGATGGCCGCCAGTTGGGACAGCCTTAAAATGGATTGCAGTGAATCATGGAGATTAAGGCTTGGGACCCGGATGCCTGAAGGAGCACCTCCTTCCTGCCTGGAGGTGCCTGCCTTCCCCTTAAGATCTGGGAACCAGGGCAGTCGCTCAAAGAGGCCCCATCACCACTCTCACCTCATCCTGGCCAGGGAAAGCTTGCAAGCCATACATTACAGGAAGCTGGTCAAGATCACTTCTGGACTAGTTAGTAAAGCAGGGTGGGAAAGGCTTCAGAAGGGGCCATTTCACATGGGTTTATTTTTCAGGGAAAATTCAATCTCCTATGTTTGTGAGGGGATGCTAAGAGTGGCAGTCCAGCATTTCGAGAGGATGCCAGCTTGGAGACCACTGTACGTTGCCCAGTAATTAGCTCATGGTTATATGTTTAGCACTGTTTGAAACAGCTCTTGTCCCCAGTCATTCTGTAGAGCAGGCCTGCTTTTGCTGTAAGGAGACTCTTTGCCTCCCGGAAGCTGCTTCCGCCCACCACCCCGTCTCCCCCGAAAGGAAGGTTAGGACAAACTCCGTGATGGTGGGAGAAAGGAACATTATAAAACCCATGGCAAGAAGCATTGTCTTTGGTTCTCAGCCAGAGGAGCTGAACTGATGGATCCCTTGCCCAGGCAGCTTCGGAGACCCATTGTAATAAAGGAACGCAAGCTTTCCTTCATCCGTCTCTATTCTACATCCATATTTCCTCACTGGATTCAACTAACTGCATATCGCTTTGACACAGGTGGTGTCATTTCTTCTGAAATATCTCAAATCGAAAGTGAGGCGCCTGGGCTGGACCCTGGGGTTAAAATGGAAACACCCCAAATATCCCATGCATAAGAAAGCGAGCTCCCTCATTTGCCCTTATCTCTTTCTTCTGACACACACGTTCCTTCCCTCCCTCTTACTCAGAACAACCTGCAGCAGAAAAATGACAAGCCAAAATTGCCACAGAGTTTCCCTGTTTGCAAATTTCCAAGCCTCCTTCTGGGATCACAAACTTTTAATTGGTCTTGTGCTTCTGAGAAAAATCACAGCTGGTTCACTGTCAGACTTCCAAATGTAATATTTTCACCTTGATAAAAGACCATCTTCCCAACACAGTCCTAAAAGCTTCACGGTGGAAAGAAAATTTATCTTCTGTCTTTTAAAATAAGTGGGATTCCCCATATAGCGAAGTGTGCAAGCCAGAAAGACGGCCTCTGCTCTTTGGGGTGCGGGGCTTGACATCCTCCCATCCAGTTGTTTTTATCAACTGCTATAACAGATTTGAGCAAATGCTTTCTTTTTAAAACAAATTCTCTCTTATCTCCTAGCAGCAGTTCCCATGGTACGGATTACCTGGGGAGCATTAGCAAGACGTCAGTGTGGACAGCTGCAATATAACAGCCACAATAACGAGAGCGATGAAATTTTAGGAGATGTAACATTTTGCTGACAATTATACTTATTGATATTTCTAAAATTCATTTAGGCTTTTACTGTAACCTTAGCAACTGCAGGAAATGCAGGGATAAATTGTTACAATCTTAATGTTATTAAAAAAATTCGTCTGACTGAATTTAAATTGTGAATCATATTAAAACTTTCAATCAAAATAAATTACTCCTGATGAAACACGGAATTAAAAATGACTTAATCTTGGGCTAAGCCAATGGAAAAAAGTTCAGCTTCAATAAAATAGGAAATATTTCATAGATTAATACATACATACATGCATACATATGTAGCATATCTCCCAGAAAGGCTATTTTCCTTAGCCAGAGGGATCTGTTGTGTTATTCTCCTCAGAGACCCAGATCAGGAGAATATGGTTCTTTTTGGAACAGCAAAACATTCTACCATTTTTTCAGTTGATGCCGAGCTCTCTCAATTCCTCCCAGCATAATACAGTACTCCAGAATAATTAGATCCTTTATTCTGTGGCAAACACGGGGCCAAGGTGGCTTGATTACTCTTAATTATTGTTGTTATTTGCTATTTTTATTTATATTCGATCTTTCTAAAAAGGAATTTAGGTGTATTTTTTTAGAAGTTGCAGCCTTTTCTACTTGAGTATCAATTTCTCACATACCTTGGCTCAGTCATTCATTCCAAGGAAGGCTGCAGCCAAGAAGATGGAGACTTGGAAGGGCAGCAATGAGGGAACTAGGAAAGATCATCAGGTGTAAGGATGCTTTACTGGAGACCAAGAGCATCCACACTATTGTATTCCTGATCACTATGGCTCAGTGTGAAAGCTGGACAATGAAGACAGCACAAAGGAAGAGAATTGATGCATTCAAAACATGGTGCTGGAGGAGAGCTTTGCAAATACCTTGGACTGACAGAAAAACACGCAGCTGGATTCCAGATCAAATCCAGTCAGAGCTTTCCCTAGAAGCAAAAATGACAAAACTGAAGTTATCGTACTTCGGACACAAGATGAGAAGGCAAGGCTCCCTGGAGAGGATGATCGTGTTGGGGAAAGTTGAAGGCAGAAGACAAGAGGGAAGCCCAAGTATGAGATGAACTGAATCCATGATGGGAGCCCCAGCCTTGGGCTTGGAGGGGCCGAGAGGAGCTGTCTTGGACAGGGCAGTTCATTCGTAGGGTCTGCATAAGTCCAAGATGGCGCATGACAACAAATAAATTGATCTGCCACTCATCAGTATAAGCAGCATCTGTCCAGCTGTGAGCTGTTCCATGCACACCTCAAAATGGAGTTATACAGCTGTGATAGGCTGCAGGTCCCTGTGGATACTTAGGCTAAGAAGGTATGAAGAAAGCATTTGAAAGAATAGAAAGGTCAAAAGGAGGATAGCCGAGTTAGGGCACAGCAGCAAACAAGATACCTGACAATGTGAAATTCCTGCCCACAGGTATGATGCGACCATATTTATCAATTAAATTCCATTAATTCCAGTAGGTCTGCTCTATATCTGAATCCAAACAGATTTCGATTCTTGTACCAATGTATACAGATTTAAATATATATATTATTTCCAGCAGGAAAATTTATGTTGGGTAGGGGGAATCCTCATCTCTGCACTGACTGAACACTGGGAAAGCCGAAATAATTGTTTTCCTGAAGGACTCATCAAGCTAAGGCTGGGAGTGTAGGACTCCCAGTTAAACCAGCCCTCTCAGTCCAGTTGCATCCTGAATGCCTCCAGTGTGGGGGAGCCCAAAACCTCCCCGGCTAATTGGTTCCATTCTCGTCCTGGGCAGGAAGTTCAGCTGCAATCCAGCTCGCTGTAACTTGAGCCTGTTATTCCATATCCTGCACTCTGGGATGATCGAGAAGAGATCTTGTCCTTCCTTTTTGCGACAACCCTTCAAGTACTTGAAGAGCGCTATCATACGAACCCTCAGTCGTCCTTCTTGATGTAAAACACGCCCAGTTCTTTCCATGTCTCCTCGTAGGGCTTTCTTTGGAATAGACTATATGCTACTGTTTTAATGCCATATGCGCTCATTATGTCAGGAGCAACAGTTTTAAAAAGTCAAAGCAAATAAAAAACATATTCACATAATTCTTAACGAAGATATTCTAGACAAAATACGTGATGCTCTATTTAAAGCAGATAGAGATGAGGAATGAAATGATGGTTTGTGGGGTGATTCTCAACAATCAACAATTCACTTGAAAAAATTAACATAAATTAATGAATTTTAGTGGGATTTTTAGAGAGATTTAGCACTGTTTTAATGCTGTGCACCTGCAGAACTATTTATCTGAGTACTCATGTGGGAATCTTTGGAAAGAAAAATAAATCTCAGCTCGGTACAGAAGAGATATCAGTTCTCAGAAATCACTGGAGCATTGCTTTTAATAAATTGGAAATGTTAATCAAATTAGCTGAGCTGCAAACAAAGTTTACGTTGACAAGCACTGATAGAATTGCATCATTTAGTGCAATACTATCAATCAACAAACACAATTTTTAACATATCAAAAGAGAATTGTGTAAATACATAAGCACCTACTATGTTGTGCTGGGAGATGCTGCCTTCCTTCTACCACAACTTCTGGTGGAGCGTATCTTCTTGAGAACATCAGTGATGGTGCATTAGTATATTGAATTAGAAAACACAACCTGTACTTTTGAAGAAACATTGGGATTTAGCTTTTATTTCTTGTTGACCTTCACCAGTTGCCCACTGGACACTCCTCAAAGCATTCATGTTCAAATTTCTGATGCTGCTCTCCTTAATGAATGCACAATGCTCCTGCCTTGCTGTGCTTAGGTGCTTTCAACAGGTCATCTGGCTTCGGATGCTACTTTCACATGATAGCTCTGAAATCTGCTCTCGGAGCAGCCCCTCTTGGGCCTCTCTCAGAGAGGGATGTCCGAGAAATCCACAGCGGATTCAAGACTTCGAATTTCTATGAATCTGACCAAAGACTCCACAGTGGGAAACTTGTGAACTTTGTTTCCCAGAAACCTTTCTTTTGGGTGTCTGTGGGGAGGGAATCTCTCCTAGTGTGCCTTCAGTACGAGTGTGTGAAAATTTGCATACCGGAATGCATTTTTTGTTGAAATTCATTTGCAAACAGGGATAACATTCTTGAAATTCTTTTTTAAAAATACAGTTATTTCAATGAGCAGATGGCAAAACTAAAGATGCCTGATAATCCCCCAAACACAGACAAAACAGATCTCCCCATTCATTCTCTCTCACCGCCCTTTTCTGTACATTGGTTTGATGTCACTGCACTAGCTCGTTGCTCCATATATCGTACAAGATTAAAACCGCGCCATCCATTTCAGCACCAGGGAGTTCCTGAGGCAGCTCTCTGAAGGCCTGCTTCCCATGCAATGCCTGGCCCACACGGATTAGTGCACACATGTGTCTCTTCACTCAGAGCGCATCCCTTTGGAACATCATCTTAGGCAGAGGTGGGGACCTCAGGCCTGGGTGACAAGCCGACCCCTCCTGCAGCACCGGCCTACTCCTGTGGAGCACCTGAGAAGCTCCTTGCAAGCATGCCCTCCCCCGCCACACACACACACCCACACACTTCTCATGGCTCAGGGATGGCCCCTCCCTCCCTTCCGCACAGTTTCCCCCATTGGGAATGGGAAGAGGGTGACAGAGAAAGGAAGTGATTTGGAACATGGAAACAGGAAGAGTGGAAATGTAACAAAGAAAATGCCTTAGCCATAGAGGGGAGGGGGCTGCGATCAAATAGCGGGGGGGGGGGGAATTGGCATGTAGAGAAAATAGCAGTACACCGGCTCAACGCCCTCATGAATATTAACTAACACACCCCACATAGAAAATAAGCGCATTATAATGCACATGGGAGGTATGAAGCGGAAGGTATTGGGGCGGCATGAAATAGGTGGATGGAAAGATTGCAGCCGCCTGGCACCTCGGCCAACGAGGGAAAGCAGAAGGAAGAGTGAACGAGAAAAGGGCATAAATGTGAGGTTTAAATCTGCTCTGGGAGTTGGAAAGGGGAAGGAAACCCTCCAACTCCCTTTATTGCAATAAAGTTTTGAAATAAAAGAACTCTCTGTTGCCTGGCGTGTTTTCTCTTCCGAAGAAAAGGACAGAGTGCTACTAACCAAAGGGAACGGCTCTCCGCAGGCTTCGTTACTTCTGCTTAGAGCCGGTATGTTTTCATATGTGGAGACCAGCCCCTCCTTGCCCGCCACTGGAATGTGGGTCCTGAGAGCATCTCCCAAGCGGAATTTGGACTCAGGCTGAACGAGGCTCTGCACCTCGTTGCGGCTTTCCAGCACGAACGAGTAGGATGCTCCCATTCTCCTTCCACGTCTGTCCACCTTTCTCGAGCTCCCTGCAGCCACCAGGGTCAACTGGAAGTGCTCACCCAGCATGTGGATCGTGCAAAAAGCAGTCGTGCACCGGGAAGCCGACTGCCAAGCCCAGAATGCCACAAAGAGGCCTGCAAGCCAGGGCGAGTGGTGCCCTCGTGCTCAATGGTTGCCGTGCGCCAGCCCGCCATCTCTGGCTTCTGGCGAGCCCTTTTGCAGGGATGCCCAGGCCAGCCCTGCGGACCAGGAAACCCTCTGGCAAGCCACCATGCCCCTTGCAGGCCTTGATGCCCAACTTTGGCTCAGGGCGCAAGCGCAATTGCCCAGTAGCAACCGGTGCACAGGTTACTCCTCTGAGAAAGCCAGGCTTCGTTTTAGAGGAAAGCAATGCCCAGGCAAAGAAAGGAAATGTGGCAGCCCCCTTCCAGCTTAAAAGGCGGGCCGGTGCCTTCAGACTGTGCTTGGTGTTTGCAGGAGAAGCCAAGGGATGAGAGTGGATGTGCCCTGAGTGGCCGGGTTCGGACACAACCAAAAGCTATGGTGGAAACCGTGGTGGCATGGCTTATTATTTCTGAGTCAACAGCCATGGTGAAGCAAGCTATGCATGGTCTCTGTGGAACCATGCAGAGAAACAAGAGGCTGTTCTATGATTCCATGGGCCTGTCTGAACCCGGGGCCCAAGGTAAGGCACCATGATGCGCAATAACTGCGTGGCATGGTTTAGCATTACGTGTGAGCACAGCCAGTCTGCTTTGAACACTGAAGCTCCAGTCCTCTCTCAAAGGGATCCAGGGAGAGGCAAGGGTTAATGTCCCTGGCCCAAAGAGCATCACAATGCTGTAATCACCAGGGGGCGGATCCTAATCGACTTGCCCAATCCAGAGCCCAGAGCATCTTTTTGAAGCAAATCCGTCAGATTCTGGAAAATGAATCTCTTTACTCAGATCAGACATTGGTAGGTCTGCCCTTCTGCTAGCAAACAATGTATAATTTGTAGCAGGCAATAATGACAAAAAATAGACTACATACTAGCAACTTTAATATACTGTGGGAATATCATCCTTCAACTCTTTGCAATACCAGGCACTCATCTGCGATACAGTCCAACACAGGTCTACTCAGAAGTAAATATTGTTGCGTTCAATGGGGCTGACTCCCCAGTATGTGCGCATAAGGCTGCAGCCTAAAATGGTTAAATTTGTTGTGGGAACTTCTGGTGCATTTTCTGTAACACTACAGAACTCCATGGATCTGCACCTTATTATATCAGATTTCTGTATAGCACAAGGAAGATTTCTCAAGGTGCTGTTTAAGACTTCCTTGTTTGTGATGGCAAATTGTTAATCACTCTATGACAGCATAAATAAAATTAAAGGGTTTAATTAAAACTAATGAATGAGTGAACTGAGAATAAGCAGCATGTTCCACTGACAGAACTGTAATGCTCTCAATAATTAAAGTGTCACAAAGCTGGGAATGTCTTCGACATGTCAGAACTTGCAAAAGAAAAGATACAGCGGCTTCTAGAACAGCCTGAGAGTTCACAGGAGCACCCAGGAAGGATGCCAGTCCGCTGGGAACACCTTCTGCACAAGCTACGTGCCTGCGAACATGCGCATTTGCCTTTGTATAGTCAAATGGCAACAGCCCTTGTGCCAGTTTGCAGAAATGCCAAATCGTTTAAGGAAAACAACCCTAAGAGGGGGACTTCAAAATTAGCCCGATGAGACTGAGCATGCGTATTAAATACAGAACGCTCAATGCGCTTTGCAAGGACGAAATGGGGAAGCGGGAGGGAATGGAGTGGCTGGAGTCCTGAACAGAAGCCCTGTGTTCTGCAACATGTTTTTGCAAGCTCCGCTTCCCTGTTCTAATTTGGGATAAATCTTCCAAGTGCTGAGGCGTATGCAGCCAAAGGGAGACCAGCCCCAAACAAATCTCGAGGTAGCCCAAGGCAGGCAGAAACCAGCTCCAAGAAGTTCCCCGAAAGCAAAGCTAAAATACCAGGTAGAAAGAAATGGCCGTTTTTCTGGAGCAGCAGGCAGGGAGGGAACCTCCCCGGTTCCTTTAAGGGTGGAGGACTGGAACTGGGGGAGATGAAGCAGGAAAGTCACCCTGGAACGCACGCCTTGCTCCGTATGCTGGCAATGTTCTTTGTGCAACGGTGTTTCCAGAACAGAGAGGGGAGAAGGCTGGATCCATGACATCCAGAGATAAGACTGTTGGTATTTCACACCACAAGCGAGAATTGCCATGAAACTCTGCAATGTGGAGCACGTATTATTCCAGCCGATCAACAATGCCCTTCTCTGTGTCTCTCCACCCTCCCTACCCCTGTCCCTGCATGGCCTCTGAGCATGTTCTGCTCTCATCCTGCCATTCTGGGTTAACCCCCTCAGAGGACTTCCATGTGAGCCAGCGAATACTTCCCCTTGAGGGGGTGGGGGGCACCATGTGATCTCAGAAACAACGGCACTCGCAGCCTGAACTCCAGAAAGAGAAGGAACGGAAGAACCTCCTTCCCTGCTGCTCGCCTGTGCCCGGAACCTGGGGCCAAGGGGCCTGTGGAAACAGACTTGAGCACTGAAGGCTTGCCTTTGACCCTGAGGCCCCGTCATGGCTGCACCACCCAGGGCAACAGGGCTGTACTTCACCGGGCAGCCGAATCCATGGCTCCGCATTACGTCCGGGAAGTACCAGGCTATCTATCGCTTGCATGCCCTTCCTGAGAGCTGCCCAGTCCCCTAGAAGCAGCGCCTTCTGCTGAGATCTCTGCTTGGTCTTCAGCTGGTTGGCAGAGAGACGTGGCACAACTCTTGCGTGACCTGAGGTGGACTGCATCCACCTGCCTAGTCCATTGTCTCAGGAGACTCGTGCGCTGTGTGGTCAAGATCCAGGGGAATAAAGGGTGGCTGCTCTGGGCACTCAGCGGAAAAGGAATATTGTAAAGGTGGGAAGGTGTGGAAAAGAGCCACGAACATGATCAAGGGGTTGAACAAATCTCTTACTAGGAATGGTTAAAACAGTTGTTGAGTACTGTCAGGAGGTAAGCAAGGGATAGGTGATGAAAGGAGATGGGGAGAGCATTGTTTATCTCCTGCATACTAAGATGGGGGATCATCCAATGAAGTTACACAGTGGGAGATTCAAGACGGATTAAGGGAGCATAGCCCTAAACTCAAGGATTAGCCTTTTCCTCAATCTCCATCATGCGCCTTCACACAGAGATGGAAAGAGCCCTCCTCTGATATCACGCCTCATCTTTGGAACTCTCTTCCTCGGGAGGTGTATCTGGGACCCTCATTATTCTGTTTTTGCCACCAAGTAAAGACTTTTTAGTTTAGTATTTGCCATTAGAATCCTGGTTTTATTGCTTTTGCTGCTGGTTTTATTACTGTTGTTATTCTTGTTTATATTATCCTCTTGTTTCATACTTTAAATTAGTAGAATTTTATGTGGTTTTACATGGTTTTTTTTTTATTTTTGTACAGGTATGTTAGGTTGTTGTTTCTGTTTTTTGTGAGCTGCCCAGAGAGCCCCTGGGCAATGGGGCAGCATACAAATACAATAAAAAATAAAATAAAAAATCGAATATATCCCCTTCTCGGAATCTGCCTCTCTCACTGGTAGGTGCAACCATTGGATGCATGTTGACATCGGACCATGTTGGTTTGGTGATGCGAACATGCCTGCCAGCAAACCGCCCTTTGCATGCACCTGGACGCCTGTCTTCTCAATTAGACCTTGGCAGAAAAACTAGGGTGACACACAGAATGATTGTCAAGGAAATAAAACAAGGGACGTGACATGAGCTGTTCAGGGCAGGTCCTTTCACAAATTCTGCTCTCTTTCTTTGAGCCCATGAGCCTCTGCACTTGCAGCTCTTGTGCTTTTACCCGACTTATGCACTTCCCATAAGCATATGGTTTACCAAGGTGGGAGAAAATTAGTCAGATTAACCTAACTAAAAGTGACGTGGTTTAAAGTTTAAGTCAAAGCCATGCAGTTTATGTTTACTATGAAACCAAGTATTATCATAACCAAGAATTTCTCAATCCTACACTTTGAAGGTTATGTTTCTGGAAAGAAAACATCTTTTTCTGTTAAAATGTTTTGAAATCCCCAGATATAAGATTCAGTAGGCTCATAATCTTGTTTGTGATTTCATGTTCTTTCCTTCCTGTTCATTTGTGTGCTAAAAGAGACTGGCGGTAACTGTTGTGACCCTTAAGAAGTTGCGTTGCTCCTCACTCAATCCACGGGTGCTCAGCTAAGGACCTCTCCTGACCATGTGGTAGCATGAATAAAAGTCTGCTTGGATTGTAACTTTCTCTTAAGTGGACTGGAGTTTCTTTACATTTAAAGGGTTTTTCCCCCTCCACAACCCTGTAAGGTCAGGCTGCTAGAAAGGGCTTTACTCTTATGACCGAAATGGCTCTAATGTTCTTAATGTTGACAGAGAATTGTGCCTAATCATCTAAGTCACATTTATATTGCACAAAGATTTAGAAAGCTTCATTTTCTCTCCACCATTCCATCCCTCGTCTGCCCCTAACTTATTATACATAAGAGATTTGTATTTTTATACATCATACGTACAATTTAGTTGCAATGAAAACAGAAACATCAGCAAATCTACAAAGCCAAAACCATTTTAAGTGATCTGCGGTGAAGTAATTCCCTCCACAACAGGTATAAGCAAACCCAAACTGATGCTTTCTACACAAATGATAATAAATAAAGGCCAAAATTTTGTCAAGTTTATAGTGTAAATGTAACATATAGGTCCCTCGGTATCATTTGAAGGAAATTAATGTGGGGCGCCAAAGAGATGGAGTCTGCAGTATGTAATACTCAAGAGGTTTGGCTGTGATTTTGTTCCTAGTGTAGCAGCAAGAAATGCTCTTGGCAAACCTTAAGGGGGAAATAAGACATATATGTAAGTAAGATTAATCTGCAAATCTGGCATCTCTCATGACTCATCTTTTACATTATGAACCCTAAAATGCAGAGGTTGTTATGGGTCACAATCGCATGGCTAACGTGAACATCTTGGACCTTCCTTCAATCAAGACAGCCCTGGAGGACGCGAAAGAGGCAGGGCTCCTTCACCTGCTCTCTGCTCTGTAGGTCTTCTCAAAGGACGCGAAGAAGAAGGATGCTGCTCAGCCACAGACTGCGTTCAAACGCACCGGGGCACGGCCTGCCACCATCTCTGGTGGAGGGAGCCCAACTGGCGGCAGACAGAGTGTTGCAAAAATTAGAAGAGCACCTAAGTAGCTCAGGAAGCCCTGATGGCACAACAAGAGCCTCGGGGCTCCAGCAGGATTTGAGCTGTGGTCCTTGCATAGCAGAACAAATTCCTTAGTAGGACTGGCTGCTTAAAGGGCCACTGCAAAAGGAGAAAGGTGGTTGGACGCGGGTGCTGGTTGGACGCGGGTGCTGAGAACGGTGCCACGCAAATAGGAGGCCCTGGAAGTTTCCCAGTTTCTTCTGCTATCTGCCAGCGCAGGCATCCTGCCAGGAGGACGAGACGGCCCTCCACCTCTCTGCTTTCTGTGGTCATCCGTGTTTTTAATGTCAATGTACTTCTACATTTACATTCTGGAAATGTACATTCACAGAATAACTAGACCCTAATCCCAATCCCAGATGTTCCCTCTTGCACGGAAACCAAGCTGGCTCATATAGCTGTCTCCTTTTTATCATCACAGCAACCCTGTGAGGTAGGTTAGGCTGAAAGTCAGTGACTGACCCAAGGCTCCCCGGGATCCTCATGGCCAGGTGGGGACTGGGACCCATATCCCTCCAGTCCTGGTCTGACACCCTCTGCACTACACCACCCTGGCTTTCCTGGACTTGCAATAACTACTTAAAAGAAGACGCTTTGCCCATAGTGGCACCTACTTTCTGAAATACCTCTCCTCAGAAGATAAAACACGTGTAGTTTAAGGCAGTTTAAATATATGCTGGAAGTTTTTTTACATTTTGATTTTTAGTTGATGGCTGTTTGTATGTTTTTCTTGCATTGCACTTCTTTTATGGTTGTTCTGTTGCACACCAGATAGATTGACTGAGGGGCCAGGGTCTTTATACATATTTGAAAGCAAATAAAAACTAAGGTGCCTCTCAGGTCAAGGTATGCTGTAAGACAGCATGTTGACGCTTTCATTATTTCAATATTTCATAATTTCACTATTCACTTGAAATATGGTACAAATGTGAGTCTAAACTGAGCCCAAGACCATCATGTTCGACTTGTATGCTGAACAGAAGCTCACAATAAGATATAAGAAAATATTGGGTGGTATTTCCACTTGGACACATTATGGAATGTTTTTGACAACGAAAAAAAAAAGCAGATTGAGGAGAAAAAATTGGAGGGAGACTGCAGGGTGTGACCAATCAAAAGAGCATTGTCGGTTTATTCCGAGGTACCGGACATGCATGCGGCGTGTTGTTACCCTCAAAGGAACTTCCAAGATGGCGTCTATACAAGATGCTTTTATAACCCATCGGTTGCACGCACATTTTGGAGGAGGTGGGGGATCAGGTGCGCGGTATGCTAGAGGCACATGAGAGTGAAACAATAGGGATTAAGACAATGCAAAAAGAAGGCCCTTCGGGACAGACTCGCCACTGGCATTCCTGAGTGTACCCCCGAAGGGCAGGCAAGCTGCAGCACCGCTGCCTCGAGTGCCCGATCGGGCCAGGGATCCCGCCCGGCGTCTGAGGCGGCTCTTACACGGTCAGGGCCTGGGCAGCCGTGTCACGGCCGAGCTTTCACTCGTTCTGGCCTGACAGTCCCAATTACGAGCGCGCCTAACAATGCAGTGTTTCTGACCTTGGGAGAAACTGGTGAGTCATTGGGTGGAAACGGGCCCCTTTGTTTCAGTGTTTTCCAGTGGAGGCCTGTTGTTCAGGTTTTAATTAGAACATGTAGGGCCCTGAGACAAAAGGGTCTTCAAATTCGAAACAATGGAAGGTCTCCTTAGAAAAGCCCATCAAATGTGGCTAAATGCACCAGAGAGAAAAGACCTATCGGAGCCAATGGGTGCGGACTGGGAACTCCCGTCCTCCACTGCCATTCTGGGAGGAGTGGGAAACATCTGTGTGAGAGGCGGGGGAGAGGCTGAAGGGCTGGCAGGGTGCGCAGGGCTGGGCACCAGAAGAGCATTTGCCCCAGGGCACTGCGCCGGCCCCAGCCTCCTCCTCCGATCAGGGCCGCTGAGCTGGCGCAGTCAATTCGGAGGCGCAGGAAACCCGCTCACTCGTCCTGCTTGGGCTGACCCACTGCAGGGGCGGTGGCGGCTGGGAGACATCCCCGGCCTTCAGGGCAATTTGGAGCATGGCAGGGGAGGCCAGGAGCAGCCTGGCATGGGCGCTGCGTTTGCTCTTCTGCTCGCCTTACATCCTCAAGGGCACAGGTGGGGAGCGTTCCGACTGGAGCCTTCCAATCCTCTGCCAAGCGCACCCCGCCGGGACCTCCATGGTGGCCTCACCTCTCCGCTCCCGCAAGGGCGGCTTGCTGCAGCATCCCCAGCCTTGGGCTCAGTAGGCGCCCGGCCCAAGCCCAGAATCCAGAGCACGTCCGGTCCCGGCGGTGCCCATAGCTCGTGGGTGCCAGCTAAGGACTGGGACACTCTTCCTGGCCCTCGTGGCCCCAGGCCAAGTCGGCCAGCAGTGCTGCCGCCAAGGGGAGGCTCCTCCTGCTTCCCGCCACTGCCGCCCTGCCCTCATGCCCAGCCTATGCTTTGCGGGTGCTCTTTGCCGGCCCACCTCAGGCACGGCTGTTGCACCACAGCCTGGTCCACCTTTGATGGCCCAGACAATCCAGCCTCTGCAGAGCGGGTGGCCCAGGACTTCTGCGGGAGTTGGCCTGCTGTTGCTGGCCCTGTCCTGGACCTGGATGCCCCAAACCTGGCCTCTGCCCTGCCTGAGCCTTTGCACCTGCCTGGAGGTCTTGTGGCCCAGCCTTGAAGAGAGCCCTTCTACCTGCCATCAGACACTTCTCCCTGTGCTACTTATACTGCTCTGCCTACAAGAGCGACCTCTTTTCCTTTGGAAGACCATCTTTCTGGGCTACCGAGGAGAACTCATTTTACAAGGCAAATTCATAGACATCTTCTCCGTGCTCTTCAAGGAGCCGGAGTTGCCTGAAAAACATGAGGATGCTCAAAAGGAATGCCATAAGTCAAAGAAAAAGAGCCATTGTTTACCCAGCTGCCTTATCTACATTGGAATCATTCAGCAAAGACTTCCTGAGTAGCTATTATTTATCAGGCATCCTCAGAACACAGAGGAGGAGCTTGGCTGACCTACACCAAGACTTGAGCACTCCCTGAGGTGAGATTGCAAAGACGATGCCCTCTGGGCGGGATTTACGATCGCAGCCAGACTCTGCTGTGGGAGGCAGAACACACAGCCGCCATGTGCCAGCCAAGCACTCTCTGAAGTGCTGAGGTTCGTGCCAGTGTAGGCATGAGCGTGCAGACGGCGTTGACCTGGTCCAGAGCCAGGGAAATGAGCAGCCTCAAGATGACGCAGCAGCTGCAGGAATAGCAGCCCCCTCCAAAAGGGCCCCACCTCGGTCCAATGGGGCGCATGGGCTGTCTTAGGCATGCTGATGCGGCACACACTGGGGAGGGGGGCTTTCCGTTGGGTTCACCATCCCATTTCAAGGACCCGAAGCATGATAAGCAGCCCATAATTTCAACAAGAATCTGTATTTGAGATGGAGGCAGTGGCCAAGATGGACCAGAAATTTTGGTCTGCCGTCTTCCAAGCCCTTCTCCATCCCTGCCTGTGCCTACCCTGCAGGTGCTGTCCTTGAGCATGGTGCCCAGGAAGTCTCTACTGCGTTTCACCTGATCCAAACCTGGCCTTTCCGAAGGGTGTCAACCGAACATCAACCACACTCTGGCGTTTCTCCCAGTTCACGTCACAGCCCAGCTCTGGGCAGACCAGTTGGCAGACTTTGTGGGGCACCTTCAGTATGACAGTCAGGCCATGGGGCAGCTCAGCAGTTCCCAGTCATCCCGGAATCCCAGAGTTGAATGACTAGATCCCGCATTTCCACGGAGGTTTAGGAGCCTCCGTTGCATTTGGCCCGTTCTGGGACCAGGCTGCTGCGTTGCTCCTGCCTCGTTGCTGAATCAGATGCAGGGATTCTGGGCCTGGATCTGCTGCGGCAGATTAGGGGAGTGCAGCAGAGCAGGCTCTTCTGCAGGGCTTGGCTCTCGCTCCAGGACACAAGAGCCCTGTGGGGTCGGCCCTGTGGGGTCCATCTAGTCCAGCACGCGGTTCGTGCAGTGCCAGCTGCCTGTGGGATCCTGCCAGCTGGACATGACGGCAACAGCACCCGCTGCCCAGCTCCTCAGCAGCTGGGGTACAAGCCAAGAGGAGCACATGGCCAGAGACAGTCTTCCCCTTTAAAGTCCTCCCAGGTGGCAACCATTGTTGACCTCACCTCATGAAAACGAACTCCAGGGTTTAATTATGCACTGTAGGAGTTCTTCTTTTTGTCTTCCCGAATCAGTTTCATGGGGGAACGCTGCATCCTAGCAGAGGAACAATTCACTACCTGTAGTCAGATGCCTTTCATGCAAGAGGGAAGACTGGGGATAAATCGCTTCTCAATTATATCAATTTCTTTCCTATCGTTCTGTTGCAGGAGACTTGGGCATGTGAACAAATAAAGTTCGATGGATATACTGCTACCTCGCTGGCAACCATTAAACCTTCAGTAAACACAAACCGGGTACTTTTTATCATATGTGGTGGACTTGTGTTAAGGCAAAAAAGTATTGGATTAAAATACACAAATGGCTTGAGGAAATGTTACAAAAACCTCTGACAGTTAAACCTGAAGTTTTCTTATGAGGCATTGTACCTGATGATGTTGGTAAACAAGCCATGTATTTGACTCTACGTGTAACGACTGCGGCCAGGATCGCATTTGCCCAACACTGGAAGACTGAAGAGCCTCCTACCCACAAACTGATTCTAAAAAAGATCTTGGACTGTGCGGAAATGGACAGGTTGACTTTGTCTCTGAAGGAGGAAGAGGATACAGACTTCTGTCAAACTTGGAATTCCTTTTATTATTGGCTAGAGAAACGGGACTATGCATAGATTTAAATATGTTTATGGATTATCATAAAAAGAAAAAGTTTGGGAGGCTGACCCAGTAGGTCTGATGTTTCTGATGATTGATGACTTTGTAGTTTCCTTTTTGTTAGTTTTGTTAGTAGAAAATAACAATAAAACCAATTAAACCTTCAAAGAAGTGTAGGCCTAGAGCAGGATTGTTATGCCTACTCCTAGCATCGCTTCAGGTGGAAGCAGTGGCTCTTCCAGGTGTGCAACTGTTGCTGTGGCAACCCTCATTAAGAGTAGATGGTTTCAAATTTTCATAGAATCATAGAATAGCAAAGTTGGAAGGGGCCACGAAGGCCATCGAATCCAACCCCCTGCTGTTGCAGGACACCAGTTTACACCATCCCACTCAGAGGGCTGTCCAGTCTCGTTCCGAATGTCTCCGGTGTGGGAGAGCCCCCCACCTCTCCAGGCAGCTGGCTCCACTGTCGCTTTGCTCGGACGGTGAGGAAGCTTCTCCTGATGTCCAGCCTGAATCTGGGCTGTTGCAGCTTGAGCTGATTCTTCCGTGTCCTGCACTCTGGCATCAGCAAGAAGAGATCTTGACCTTCCTCTTTGTGGCAGCCTTGGAGGTCCTTATGGAGGGACATCTTGTCCCCCCTCACTCTTCTCTTCTCAAGGCCAAACATGCCCAGTTGATGTTTAATGTGTATGAACCTCCACCCAGTGGCCTTTCTGATTGTAAAGTTCAGTGGGAAGAGTTAGAACAATACTTCACTCATACCAAGATAAAGTTTCCATCAGCCCAGGTCCTTCTGGCTGGTGACTTTAATGCCCAGCTGGGCCCTGATGACAATTTATTTGTGGAGTCATAGCATCTCTGAGGAAGTAACCATATGATAGGATGCCTTCCATGAGTACTAGCTATTGTAAGGATGCCATCCAAAACTTTGCTGGTGTGTGCTTAGTTCTTCTGCATATCAAGATAATGGAGACAAATATTTACTGGAGATACATTGTAATTAATTAAAAGAAAAGAGGTAGAGGGAATGAGAAAGAAATGGAATGTATTATTATGTGCTATACAAAAGAGGGATAGTAAATCATTCTGGCAATTTAAATTGCCCAACTTATTTATATTAATCCCATTTGGACCTTGGGATTTCACTTCCGAATGGAGAAAGCTTGGTTTATTTTTCCTAGGAACCCTTGGCCCTTCCTCCCCGGGTGTGGAATGCAGCCATCTAGCTGGAGGTAGGGACTCGGTCTGCCAGGTGCAAGGCATGGGCTGAAGCTTTTCATTTTCTAGCTGCTCCTGGGAGCTGCCTTTTGCTGCTGCGTACAGACATGCATGCTGCCCATCGGAAGAGAGAAATGGAGAAGAGGCTGGACGGGCGAGGCTTCTCTGCGGAAGTGTTGGCAGTCACGGGCCGGAGAAGGCCCGGTGCGAAGGCCTGGCGCTTCAACATTTGGGCAGTGCTGCTAATAAAACCTGCTCCTTATTATTTCCCTGCAACTGCAATAATTGCCTTAATTCTGGAATTACTGCATCCCCAAATCCGTACATATCTGTAATCTAAGGAACAGAAGAACATGTATTGTAAGCCACCTAGAGAGCCTTTGGGCTACAGGGTGGCATATAAATGGAATAAATAAATAAACATAAATAAATGAACTCTTTCCCACTGTAATGTGCTACTTTTAGCACTATTAAGGATGTTGCTGGAGCAGTAGAAACAGTGGATCATGTCCCCTTTCTGGGCAATGCAGAGAAAAATTGTTTATGAGTACCGTTAAGAACAGACCTTTCCGGAAATAATTTATTCACTTTGGTACCAGTTTGTTTAAGGGATGCGTTCTCTTATATCACTGAAAACATTGCCAAGTTTTTTATGACTGCAGTGCAAATTGGGGGACATGTGGTCCATCCTCTGGAGTGAAGATATTGCACAAACCATATTCATGGCAACTGTTTTTATTTAACTCATCCTATCTTTATTTGTTTATTAAGTTTTTTGGTCTGTAGCCATAATAAATTGATGATGATGAGAATTTACAATATAATAAAAGCCAAAACACAGGAATAAGTACTTTCCTCCACTTCTCATATTTCATTAAAACCAGTGGGCAACGGTGAAAAGTTAATGGCAATTTTTTTTAACATTTGTGTTCCAAATGTCCAAAACGCCCTACATTCAATTGGAGGCCGTATAACAACTCTGTGGGGCAGGTCCGTATTTCAATTACCACATTGCAAGGGGGCCCGAAGGGCACTGGCTGAATGATGGCCAGCTAGTGAGGCCACAGGCAAGATGAGATTCACGCCGTTCCAGTAAAGGATGCTGTTCCACTGTGTATTGCTCTTTATGGGTTGAGGTTTTCAATCTTCACATGACCAGTGAATGTAAGTTATTCTTAAAGCTTTAAAAGTGGAATAAATAAATAAATAAATAAATAGCACAGCCAGCATCACTGGACATTAGATAGGAGCCGGGTCAAAAGCAGGCTGGGGTCAAGAGGAGATCGTGCCCCACCTGGCTCCTGGCCCAAAGACATGAGGAGGGGACAGCTGGGCAGCCCGCAGAATGGACTTCTGGCCCCGTGGGAGCATGAGAGCAGTCTCCCCGTGGGATCCCGCCTGGAGGACTATGAGGGAAGGAGATGATGGGAGGAGGAAACCTACCACCATGAGCCAAGTCACCCCACCACAGACCCTCTCATGCTGTAAGGAAAACGGCACCCATTTGGGCAGCCATGCAGGGCTGCTTGTCGGGATGTGTGTCCCCAGCCAATCTCTTCCTGCTGTCTAAGAAGGGAAGGCCAAGGACGCAGCCAAGCACTTCTTCAGACATCGATCAATTAGAACTGGCCAAGGAAGTGAGGCCAAAAGGAACCTCCTTTGGTTGATTCGTATCCCCATTTTGGGAGATGCGAGTTTGACAACAATAATACGCTGCCTGGAGTTCATTCATGTCTCCTAGTAGGCTAGTTTGCAGGGAGTCCTGAACCACTTGGAAAACTCCACTGGATGGCAGTGTGAAGACACTGTTGTGACCAGGAAAACACTCGGTTGCACTGTACCCACCAGAGAGCAGACGCTGTGTTGCGTTCAGCGTTTAGAATGGCCACAGCTGGAATTCCCAAAGAAACGATACTCGGTTCATTGCTGAAATACTGCGGCGAAGCAAATTAAAGCATCGGGACTGAAATCCAATCTCTAGAAATGAATTCCCTGAAATGGCTCAACGCAAATCAAAGGATTCTTCTGCAATAAGGTCTCCTGTATGACCCAGTGTTCTGTCCCCAGCATTATGCAACCGAATTTCTCACATTAAACTTTGATGGAATTGTTCACAGCAGCAAAGTCCTCTGGAATCAGAGTGGATTCGTTCAGAGCGGAGTGCCCGAGCCCTTCCCCTCCTTGTCCTCAGGACTCCGCATTGTCTCACAACACAGACATCTGCAGCTGTCATAACACTAAGAAACTTCCCTTTCTCCCCCAGCACAGTCCGGCGCAGCTCGGCTGCCTGGTTTTATTTAGCAGAGAGGCGCCATTCCCGCATGTTGGCCTCCAAAAACTCATTGTCTCCACACAGACTTGTGCTGGACGGCCCAACAAGAAGTCCGCACTGACCCAGTCTGCTCCTAAGACTTTGCAACCTTGAGAGTATTAGAATTACGTGGATGATGCAGACACCATTGTTGGGAGCTGAGTGGCAGCTCCCCAAATTCCTTCCCTGGCCCGTTCTTAGGATTAAATAACAGGACGAATTACCTTTCCCCTAATTCAATTAGATTATTTGAATTGGTTTGCTTCCTCTCACCATTTTTCCCACAGCACAACTGTGGCGCAACAGCAGATTACAGTGCTTGTTGCAAGCGCTGAGGTGCGCGAATGCCCCGCTTTGGGAAGAATACGTGAATTGCATGTCACGCGCACACACAGGCCACAGAACTCTGTGCATAAGGCAGTGCTCCTGGGATGGAGAGAACCTTGAGGGGCAAATAGGAATGGAGAAACAACCATGTGCAGGGACGAAGCTGAGCAAGCCCTGCACCGCCACTTCTGCTGCACCCCACTTCTGGGGAAAGCAGGACGGCCTGCTTTCTTACCGAACTGGAATGCGACATGCAATCAGGTTATAAAAGGTTGAGCGATTGAGGAAAATCATTCAAGCATCATTTTCAATGCAGATCAAAATTCAAACGGTCTAAGGCTGCATTCACCCTGTCACAGAGGGAAGATAAACCAGAGGCATGTCTTTGGCCTTTTGTATGTGCTGGCGGTGAGCCACCTGATCAGCACGATTCCGGTGCAGCGGGTGAGGGGGTGGCTTGTAAAGCGCCCTGCAGCCCATGGCTTGGTTGAGGGTGGCTCCATGGTCCGCGAACCCTTGCTGAGTTTGGATGTCACAATGTGGCTAATGAATGGCATGAGCCACTGCGACTTATTCTCCCTCCATGATCATGTGAACCCATGCTAAAACTTAGTGAGGTTAGAAGATAAAGGAGCAACCTTGGAGAACATGCCTCTAACCAAAACAGAAACAAGTTTTTGTTTCTTTGACCACCACTGGAAAGTTGCATGAGTCAGTGCTGAAGTGCTTTCACGTTTTAATTCAACACTTCTAGTACGAAGGGGGCCTTTATGAGAATCACAGCTGCTTCAGAGTCACAGGGACTTACCATATTATCCAGACTTGCAGAGTGTCTTCTTTGTGCCAAGAAACCCACCCCAAACCCAGGTAACACAACTAGCTGCAGTCAAGTCAAAAACCTATGGAGCCATTTGGCAAGAATGGCGGAATGGCTCACCACTTGGACCAAGCAACTGGCTGGCCGGCCACCACCCTTGCCAGCCACCCCAAAATGCCCCAGTGGGGGCTGCAGGGATGGGAGGAAAGCTTGGCTCTCCTGCTGTGTCTCCTGGGATACCTGCAGGAGGACCAGGACGGAGGTGGCTCCAGAGCCCCACGGCAGCTCTGAGGCAAGCAAGCCGTGTGAACCCATGCTTTGGCTAAGTCCACCCAATGCAGGAGGCCACCCTTGGCTTATGAACCACCATGGCTCATCGTGTTGTGTGGACCTTATGGGGAAACCAGACTTGAAGACTGGAAAGAAAACGTTTATATGGCGGGCTTGAATGGAAGGGCTGGCTTTTCCTTCTGAGGAGCGTGCAGATTCCAATGATAACGTCCTGCCCTTTTCTGTTTCGTGTGATTAGTAAATGTGATTTAGCAACTACAGCTGAAAGGCGATACATGCAATTTAAGCAAGACTCAACTCTGCCACTTTTACAGCTTCAGCGCTCCCTTGGTTATCAAAGAATCATAGCCTACCAGAACTGGCAGGGGTCTGTAAGGCCATCCAGTCCAACCCCTCTGCTCCCCAGAGAGGTTCGCCTGGTGCCGTCACTTTATTCTTTTTGGTGCTGGACCAAAACCTTTTTATTTTCCCCGTGTTTTAAGACCTGACTGTTTTAATTAGGGTTTTATCGTTAGTTGAATTTTTAGGATGAAGTGTTTTAATTTTAATTTTAATTTTTTTTTTTTTTTTTTACATTTTGTATTGTTAAACCATCCCAAGACTTCAGTAATGGGGCGATCGAGAAAAGTTTTAAATAAATAAATAATGCAGGACTCCAGTTAACGCTTCCCTTGCAGGAGGCTGTCCAGCTGCCCCCTGAATGACTTACAATGGAAGGGGTGACGACTGGTCGTGCTGGCTGAGTGTTGCCTCCAGTCGCAGGGGCAGGGGCCTCTCAAGAGCAGTTGCTCAGGGGAAACACTACTGCCCAAAAGTTCTGCCCCTCCCTCCGAGACAGGCTAAGCAAGCAAGAGCTCAGAAGGAAAAATGGCTCAGCATTGGAACGAGAAGACATCCTCTCCACCAGCCGCAGCCCTCAGATGCCTAGCCCAAATCCCAGCTTCCCAGAGTTGTTTTGGACGAGCAAGGAAAGCCGTCACAGCAAGCACCCTGAGAATGAGACCTGTCCAAAATTCAGCAACGAATTACATGTCCATCACCACTAGGCGGCGGGCTTCTCTCAGTTGGCTATGGGATCCTTTATCACAATTTAGAAGGGAGCTTTAAATGACTTTTGAATTTACAAGTAGATCAATTTTTAAAGGTTTTCCAAACTATCCCTGGAACACCCCAGCACCTGGAAGTTAAAGTCTGCCAAGAACGAAAGGTCTAACAAATCGTGACTTACCTTACTGGCAACTGAATATTCCAAAAGACAGAAGGAGAAATGCGGGGGGAGCTATGCTGGGCCAGCTTTCTCAGGGGCTTCTCACTGTCAGGCCAGCGTGGATGCAGCAGGGGCTTGGGGGAAGGAGAGAAGCCCTCCTGGGCCCCATGACGCTTCGGGCATAGAGCTGGGAAGGGGCCCAGCTGTGCCCAAGGGAAGCTCTCAGCACGGCCACCTCCCCCCGCCCCAACGTTGCAGCCCGTTGATGCTGAGCCATCTGGGCCCCCGAATATCTGCAGGAGAGCAGGGCAGGGGACCCAGTGCAAGGGGGCACAAGCCATGGCAGTCCCTCCCACCTGGGGCAGTGGGGAAGCTCCCTGTCTCCGCTTGGTGAGCTGTGCACTGGGGGCGTTGCCCCTCGTCCCTGCTTGCTGCGACACCTGCAGAGGCCGCCTCGAGCAGGGGTGGCCCATTGAGCTGGGTCTCCTCCTGAGGGGGGCCAGGGAGTGCTCCGCAGCCCACAGTGGCAAATGCCCCCCATGGAGGAGGCGCGTTGGGTGACATCTCAGGCCCAGCCAGAGGCAACGTGTCCCCCCCGCCCCCCGCCTGCAGCACCATGGCCCCATGGCCATGGTTTGGGGGGTGGCTTGTTGGGCCACGCCTTCCTGCGAGGAGGCCCGCCACAATGCCCCCGCCTGGCTGGCCAAGAGGGGACAGGCCACCCACCGCTGACCCTTGAAGGCCAGCGCCAGTGGCTCATGCCACCTCCACAGGACGCTGGCTCTGCCAGGCAGGGCCTGCCGATGGACCGCCACTGTCCCCTGCTGGAACCAGGCGTCCTGCCACGTCCACACACGCAAGAACAGCGGGGCAGGAGGCAGGGCCGATCCAAGAGTTCAGGCTGACGGTGGGAGCCAACGGGCTTTGTGCGCTGGGAGTACCAGGAGGGGCCCTCAGGGAGGAGCTGGAAGAGGCCTGCCCCACTTTTTGGCCTCGTGTCGGGAGAGAAGGGCGAGTCCAGCAGAGGACCTGTGCAGAGCGAGGAGGCTTGCTCATCACGGGGGGGTGGCGCCTGGGCGTGCTCAAAGGCTGCCTCGGCTGGCTATAGCTGGATGGATGTACAATGCCAATAAAGAGCTTTTGCCAAAGAACAGCCCATTGCCTGAAAGGGAGAAAGGAGGGAGCCCAGCTCCTGCCGCCCTCACAGGGATCCGTTACCTTCTGTCGATGTGAGCATCACTCCTGGAGAGGTGGGTGCATCTGCACCTGGCTTCCACAGTCAGGCGCACACCCAAGAGGGGGACTCCCAGTTTACCCCACTGAATTCAAGTGTCCACAATGCAAGCCGTCATTTCAAAGAAGAGCACGGTCAAGGCCTCAGGACACTGGGAGCTGAGGGACGGTTTCTTCCAACAAAGAGAAGTCTCCAGAGCCTGAGTCAAGATTTGCTGCAGCACATCGGAGGTGCTGTGCCAGAAGTCTGCCCAGGATTGGGATGAACCCCAGCAGGATCCATCCTTCTGGCAATCCTCTCATGCTCAGTGTGTTCTTGCAAAGCAACCTGAGCCAAGAAGAATCCCATGAACGCTCAGGGAATGCAGGTTGCACAACCAACAACCTTCTTCTCCATCAGATCTCCTTCTTCTCCACAAGGGGTGCTGTGGGGGCACAGAGCCAGGATGCTGCTTGGAGCCATGCAGGGCTCCGTTCCTGGTAGGTCCCACAAGAGCAGCCTCCTTCCACGTTGGGGACAGCATGGCAAATGGCTGTCACACATGGTGGGGAAGAATGACGCTGCCTGGAGTCCCATTCCTGGTGAGCCCCATGGGACCACTAGCAGCAGCACACACCCCCTCCCGTGTCAGGTGCAGCCACATGTGGCCTGGAAGAGGGATGCTGCTTGCTTGATCGCCCAACCCCTGGAGCGCGGCCTGCAGGCCAGTGTGAGCTGGCAAGGATTTGGACTCAGGGCCGCTGTAAACCAGACGGGGGCCGGAGGAGCCAAGCCCAGGGAATCCGGTGGAGCCCCCCCACCCTCATACAGATTCCTCACACATCCCTAAGCTTATTCTGAAAGAGAGCCTTGCTCATGAGGAGGCCCCTTTGCAGAAAGGTCCTTCTTTGCCTAGCCTGGCCCGCAAGGTGCCAGTGCTCCTGCAGCATCCTGCCCCCGTCTCACAAACTGCACGCTAAGAAGGAAGAACGGAACGTGCAGGCTGGCCCTGGAGTGGCGGTCCTGAGTCCTCTGGGGCAAAGCGTCCCATGGGGAGATCTGGCCGTGGGGGCTTGAGTTCTCCATCTGACGAGGAATCCCCAAGAGAAGCCGTGGCAGGCGAGGCATCAGGGGAAGGCTCTCCTTACTGCCAAAAAATGCGCACGATCCGGTTCTATTTATAGCATTATAGATTTCCAATTATATATGTTCTTGCTGAGCACGAGGGCTAGAACTCACAAATAAAAAGCAGTAGAACCTATATTTTTATTTTCTTTGGCTTTTAATTCAGAATTGATTTGTGGTAGGAAAAGAATAAATTGAATGGCCATGGGGGAGCTTTAAGTGGTCCGTCATGTCCAAGCTTACATCCCTTTGTTCCCCATTTGTGTATGTCTCGTGAGTCTTTAATGTTTATTGTTATTTAGTTTTCCTAGCAGTGATTTTGTATGGTTTTAATTATTAACATTTTCGAGGGTTTAAGCCGGCTGCTGGGAAGCACCACCTGATCGGCCGTGCCTCCGTGTCGCCCATCTCAGCCTGGTCTCCTGGAACCTCCGTGTGAGGTTTTCAGCGTGCTGACAACTCCTTGGCCAGCCACAAAAGAAAGGCCGCTGTAATTAATAAAATGTGTTTTGCTAAAGCAATTTCCTTCGGGCCATTGCCGACCTCTTCTCTCAATTAATTTTCAACTTTTGCCCTACAAAAAATTATTCTTTAAAATGCCTGCTTTATGATACAACTTTGAATACAAAGCCTGTAACCAGAAGACGAGTTTCTATGATCGCCAAAGTGATTTTAAAAAAGAAGAGGGGAAGGAAACATAGGGTTTCGTGATTAACATAAACACGGAGAGCAATTTCCGAATGTGAAAGATAGGAAATCAGTCATTCCGAATCCTCGGAGCTGCTGCAGCAGAAAATGGGGGCTTGCGGAGACCTCGTCCGTGTGACTTGACAACCCACTGAGGGCAGCGAGCCACAACGACGCCTCTGCCGTCTGCATCTGGACCGTTTTGTGCAGGGAGGACTGATCTGGGGGAGGAAGCCACCTGGCAACCCACGGCTTGTCCCAAGTGTTCTCAGAACCACAATGGGAGCTCAGGGCACCGAGCACCCAGGAGTCCGATTTCACGGAGGTTTGCCAAAAAGTACCACTGAGCCTTCGGGGCACCGTGGCCAAAAATGGGGCTGCTACATCCTCAGTGGTGAACTCATTTCCCCATCTGCTTGTGAGGAAGCGGCCTGCATCTTCCTTGGCAGTCCCCTCCCGTCTCCTGTCTCGCTTGTTGATTTCTGTTTGCCCCGCCAGCCAGCTGTGTGTAATCTGCACGGTGCCCTTGAAGGAGCTTGCTGTCTCGCCAGCTTCGGCGGTTTCTTCCAAGCCGTCGTCCCGACACCTCCTGCCACAGCGATATTTCCAAACAATTTGCCTGGGGGAAATCCCACGTTTGATTTGAAAAAAGTGACTTATGCAGTTATTTGACACTTCATATTGTATAGCCCTTTGACTCATGTGGCGCATAAAACTACTCTGCCTTGGGCAGTGGATAGGTAGCAATACTCTCATCGGCCTCTCCCTGGTGAAACGTCCCCATCATCACCCCATCCAGGCAGGTCCTGGGGTCCCACTAAGCCACCTCCAATCATTGTCCTGATTGTCTTAAGAACAGCTTTCCCAAAATCGAGAGTATATTTATGCCTATACTCCATGTTTGCTTCCTGCAAAATCAAGAATTCAAGCATATTGTGGTTATCTTCCCTCAAAGTTCCTGTAACTTCCTATTAGTCAGCATTACATTGATGGTAGCTGATCCTCCAATTCCTTCCTCTGCTTTCTGTCAAAGAAAAGTATCTGCCACACATGTCAAGATTTCCTTGAAGGGGCCACATTTGACAGAATTTGTCTCCCAACAGATATCAGGGTAATTGAAGTCTCTAATTGCTACCACATCATGCTTCATTGGAATAATGCAGATTTGAACAATCGGTTCATCCTCATAGAATCATAGAAGGATAGAGCTGGAAGGGGCCATGAAGGCCATCAGGTCCAACCCCCTGATGCAGGACACCAAGTCACACCCTCCCACTCATCTTCTCCTTGAATGGCTTGTCCATACCTCTGACCATCATGTTCTTTGTATTCCTTGGCACATTTACTTTGAGCCAGATGCTCCCAATGGGCCTACCAGGCTCATCTTCTTGCATCTCATTGGCTTCCCAGCATTTCCCATCTCTGCTTCCACCTCCTGCTTCCCTTCCATCTCTGGTGTGTCATTTTGTTCCTGCTGTTCTGTCTAAGAACCCCTCACTTCCTCTTATTCCTTAGAGAGCAGGCGCATGGCAGTGCACCAGTCTCAGCCTGTCTTCTACGAGTGCCTCCAGCTTGCATTTACTGTAGATCTGCTCCATGCTACCCTCAGGCTGAAACACAAACATCGAACACACTCTGCAGGCTATTACCAGGGGAGACTCCTTTCCACCCATTGTGTATTCCAGAAGAAGGAGGGAGGAAATATCGTTTTACTGATTTTTGCATGCCGTTAAGTCTTGAGCTGGTCGGTGGAAGTCTGGCTTCTCTGCTGCTCATAGCAAACTCCTCTCACTTTCTAGAATTCCTCAGGGGATTCATGTCTTTAGTGGCTGGCATCGATGTGAGCAGCATATAACCCCCAAATGCTTCACTTTATCCTGTGAATGTAATTTTTTTCTGCATCACACCTAAAAGAGAAGAATACGGTTCAATTCCAACAAGCTCTACCCATCATTTTTCCCTTGCATTTTATGCATGAGATTAATCAAAGGAGCATCAGATAGTATTTCATAAACCAACTGATAGGGATAATACAGAGCCATCAGACAATTCTTTGACCCAAGGGATGATGATTTAGGTTATCTAAACCAAAGATCCCCTCCCAAAAATAGGGTATCATATAAATTAAGGAAAATAAGAAATGCATTACTAAAAATATAAACCATTCTGCATTCCCAAATGCTGTTCCAAAAAGTCTTTCCTTGTACTCAGCCAGACTTTTCTTCTGCTTATATACATGTATCCTTGCATAATCCACTTTCTTAAGAGAGATGAATTCTTTGGTCCACTAAAACCCGCTTCATTTACTCCCAGGTCTTGGGCTGGCCACCTGGCTTTTCAAACACTAATATTTAAGGTCTGGGCACAACTGCCTCTAGCAATTGATTTAAATCTGCCCAAGCCGTATTGCAAACTTGAATTCATCCTCTCAACTCTTCCGTGAATTTCTCTGGGTTGCCCCTGATTTTTGGAAAATTGCTAGTCATAGATCTGTGTGATCCCAAGGAGCATAAATTATGACCATGTCATCTGTCCTGACCGGCACAATCCTTGTGGCAAGACATTCATGCTTCTATTCTTCCATCAGTTCATCTAAATTTGTAGTCATCAATTCCTCTCTTTCTATGACATTTGCCTGACCCTCCTGTGAGACCTGCTCTCTGGATCTCAGAATCGCTCTCCCTGCTTTTCTGTCAAATACAGCAATCCACAATTTAGGAGTCATACCTGGTGAACAGAGCAAAGGGGTCAAAGAAGCCCAACCGGGGAATGCGGATAAAAGTTCTATTAGTACTGGGCCATATAGGACCCCTTGTTCATTCTCTGTCTGTAGCACAACAGTCCCAGTGTCAAGTTCTCTGGGATTCTGGACTACAAACTCTGGGAAAGATGGGATCGGGAAGTTTTCTCCTGATATATATTCACTGCTTTACCTTTTGCCAGTTCAGAAGCTCTGGATAGTGCTATTAATCAGCCCTTTGCAACAGACATCTTGAAATGTTGACATTATACAGTATTATTTCAGGAAAATATGCTCAAAAACAGCAAGACCAGCTCCCACAATGCCTAACGTATCTCCATGCTGCAATCATGGGGAAAGTGGCACAGCCCTTCAGGTTTCTGCTTGGACTTCTGAGATGGTTTGTTTGGAAGAAATTCATTTTTTTCCCTGATACACCAAGGTGAAGGCAACGGGAAGGCAAAAATAGTAAGCCTCGGTTTGCACAAAGGACTGAGGAAGAAAAGTAGAGGTCAGTAGAAAAGTATTTCCTGATAGTCTCCCATCTGGTTGAGAAACAGAATGAGTCACCTTGATCTGAGATTCCTCTGGCATTTATCATGTGTTTTGATGATGGACGACTCGGGCAGAGCGACTGGCTCCTGCCTGTCCTAGACACGGGATGGAAAAATGCCACATAAGGGCCAGTTTGCTCTAAGGACTAAAAGTGGTGCAAGAGCATAGTTGGTTGCCCAGCATTGCTGCTTCAGGTCCGTCAAGGGCCCCTGCTTCACTCCCCAAGAAGGGATCCAAGCAGCACCTCCTGAGCAGCCTACATGACCCCTCAGGAGTTGGTCCCGAGGAAGGAGTGCAGTGGCACTTGCATTCATTGATTGATTGATTGATTGATTGATTAAACATTTATATGCCGCCCCATCGCAACAAAGCCTCGGGGCGGCTCACAACAATTTTAAAATACAATAAAATCATAACATATATTAATTTATCCCTCCCCCCTCAGTGCATCTCGGCAACTTAAATAAAGTTAACTTAAATACAAACGAAAACCAAGTAAATTAAATAAATAAACACCATCCACCTCTAAACCCAAATAGTAATACAACCCACATTTAAACAATACTCAAATACATAAGTACACAATAACCTATAACCCAAATCAACAAACTAACAATTAAAATACGTCTTGAATAAAAAGGTCTTGGCCTGGCACCGAAAAACAAATAACGACGGCGCCAGGCGGACCCCTCCGGGGAGCGCATTCCATAGTTGGGGCGCCACCGCCGAGAAAGCCCTCCTCCGGGTACTCACCCACTTAACCTCCCTCACCGAGGGTTCCCGGAGGAGGGCTGCCGTTGCAGATCTTAGGGGGCAGGAGGGCATGTAGGGGCATAAGCGGTTGCTCCTCCAGCCTCCTGGCATGGGCACTCTCTCCTCTCGTGTCCCATGCGCTGCAATTAAAACGGGACTCCATCCGATTCCCAGCGCTCTCTTCTCCACTGTGTCCTCTGCTCTTGCCCCGGCTTCTGCCGCTCAGCATCCCCATTTTCTCTTCCCGCCTCTGGATCTGTCCAACCACCACCTTGGTTTCCACATCCTCTTAACCCCTCATCATCACCCCACAAAATGATCAGCTCGACCCCCAGCATGCACGGCATTCCTTGACCACCATCCCACCGCTTTGGCTTTCGACAAGCTCCGGAATCAACCCCATCCGTTGTGGCTGCACTGGAGGGATGTTTGGCCCCGAGGACGGAAAGGATGCATGTTTTCTCGCCTTACATTAGGATCTGCAAGTGTAACATGTAGCCTGGTTCCGGGAGCAGTGGTTTCTAGAGGCTCTGGGGGAGAATGAAGCCTGCCCTCTCGCTGGTGTTGCGCCCCCCTGCCTGGGCCCGCAGAATTGGATTATGAACTAATACGCTGTGTGGCCCTGTGCTTAGCAGCCGGATGTCTTCAGTCTCTGTGGGGGTTTGTCTTGTCTCCCTGGCTAAAGCTTAAGGACAGTGAGTCTTGGCCCAACAGTGCGGGAAACAAAGGGAGGTCCTGCAGGGCAGATGTTCATCAGGGTCCATTAGAATTAGGGGGATTCCACACCAATGACCCCAGCCACTGGCAACTTCAATACATAGGAAAATGGAAAAGTTGGGTTTTTTAAAGAAAGTTGGAGAAAACATTATTTTTAATAGTTTGCCCATTACGTAAGTCTCTTGTTTCCTTGACTGAACAGGGCAAGGGGAGAACAGATGAGGAAAAATTAAGTGTCGTTCCAAAACATGGTCTGTTTTTAGCTAATGAGATTGCCCTTTCATGGTTTTATGGGCATCTTCTCTCACGGAAGATCCAAAAACAAAGTTCCCATCTTTGTCCAGTATAACACGAATAGCAGCATGCACTGAAAAATAAGTAGCAGGACTGGAATCTTTTAAAATTTTAAAATCCCAAATAGCATGAAAGCTTTAAGAAAGCACCTGGATAGCACAGCACAGCAAAGCAACTCCATTAAAGAATTTTGGGCAGTTACATGGTGTGCTTGCTCGCATGTGTTGTACAGCAGCAGGTGCTTGAGAATTTGCCAACTCTTCCAGAAATGCAAATCTGGGAACGGGCTCGCCCTTTGCCCTGCTGGCTGCAGTTCGATTCGCGGACTGTCCTGCCCAAAGTCTTTTCCCCTTTCTCTTCTTTCCTTCCCTCCTGGCGCTCAGGCTGCTACAGAAAGAGGAGGCAGAAGAACCTTTTCATGAACAGCCTCCGCAGGCAACAAGAACACAGACAGACACCTTCGGTATGAAGCTTCCGCACAAGGAACGCTTGCTTTCCACAGCTGCTCACACAGATCTCAGGGAAAGCCGGCACTACAGACAGTCTCATTTCTGCGGCACCAGCCCGGAGGCAGACGGTACCCAAGGCAGTGCTGGACGAACAGTGTTTGTCGCACTCTGGAGCCCCGCACACAAATGCTTAACGTTTATTGACGCAGCTCTGGGGCAAGTGGGGATGGGGGACATCTCATTTCTCCTTTGCTTTGCTTTGCTTTGCTTTGCTTTTTGGAATCCCTGTAATGGAAAAGGCCAGAAGACAGGGGACCACAAGGAGACAATACTATGTGGCGATTCTGCCTGTGCCTTCTCCGTGTAGCCATTCCCCGTCTTAATTCTTCTTGACTGCGTTGAAGTCAAGCGTTGACTGTTTATTACTATCCGCACTGTCTGGTGCCTGGTAGCAATGAAGTCTGGAGTTTCCTGTGAGAAGCTTCTTGATTTTGCTTTTGAATAGTCTTGTGTGTAACCTAAACTGCAGTGGGGGGTCACTCAGCTGCGAGTTGGGCCATTCTTCGGTTGTTTAGATAGCTGCTACCCGTTGTTTGGGTGAGTTGGAACCAGAGGTGGCCTGGGGACCAGGTGGCTCCGGGCAGCACCTTGGCTTCTTTGAAAGTGCAGCTATGAGCCTGGCCAAGGCCAACTGCCTGGTGTGGGAATGTCCAAGATGCGCACGCATATGCATTTGTCTTTTAATATGTTCCCCCAACATTGCTTCTGTCTGGTTCAACGAGAGCAGGGACAGTTATGGCAAATCCTAAAAAACCTACATAAGGTTAAGGAATCTTCCTAAAAGCTGCAGAAGGTGCCATGTGCTCTGCACTGTCATTTCTTCAAGGGTTCCCAAATAGCAGAAGGGACATTAGCATTGTGTCCTGTGCCTTCTTTTCCTTTGTAATTATGTCAGACGTTGAAGTTTTGGGAAGGCAAGGCAAGAACTTCAAGGCCCAGGTAGTTTTAATTTAATCCTTCCAGTTCTTCAGATGGTGCCAACATGGCAGATTTGGCTTCTAGGATCATGGGCTACTTGAAGATGGACTGCTGGTGAGGGATGGGTGGTGCCTCATGAGGATTTGGCCGCAGCATGAAGAAGTTTATCAGGAGGGCTTTAAACTGAATCCGACAGGTGAGAGAGGACACCTGGGCGTGACAACAGACAAAGGCTTATGCAGCAGAACAGAACAGAGGGAACAGCTCCAACAGTGCCCAATAAAAGTCTTCCAAAGTGCAGGAAGAAAGCTCGACTACAAAGCACATGGTCTTCAGTGTCTATATAGTAATGCCCAGAGTATGGGAAACAAACAGCATGAACTCTTCATTCAGGAGGGGGAATACGACCTGACAGGTATAACTGAAACTCGGTGGGATGACTCCCATGACTGGAATTCAACAAATGAAGGAATTAACCTGTTCAAGAAGAACACAAGGAACAGAAAGGGTGGCAGAGTTGCATTGCTAAAGATACATATCTCTGCACAGAAATACAGGAAGATTAGCTTAGTAGCCCCACTGAGAGCATCCGGATTGATATATATGGAGCAAGGAATAAAAGGAACACGGTGGGTAGAGTCTATCCAAACCACCCAGTCAATTAGAAGAGGAAGATGAAACTTCTGAGAAGGAAATGGCCAGTGTTTCAAGGAGGCACGGTGTCGTTATGGGAGACTTCAAGTTCCCCAGTATCTGTTGGGAGACTAATTCTGCCAAACACGGCTCCACCAAGAAACTCATAGCACGTGCTTCTGGTAACTTCCTCCTACAGAAAGCAGAGAAAGGAACTGGAGGAACAGCTATTCTTGACTCTAACCACCAGGGAAGATCTCGTGGACAACAGGAACTCTGAGCAAAAATGGCCATGCCAAACTTGAATTCTTGATTCCCTGGATTTCAGGAAAGCCAATTTTAATAAACTCAGAACAATGATAAGTCAAGTGCCAGGGCGAGTGACTCTAACGCAATAAGGAAGCCAAGATGGGTGGGATTTCTTTCTCAGGCAATTCAAAAAGCACAATTACAAACAATTCCAACAAGGAAAAGGGGTAGAAGACAGCAGAAGACAACCAGGGGGCTTCACAAAAAGCTTAATGTTGATCTGAAAATGAAAAAGGGCATGCACACAAAGTGGGAGGAAGGCCAGGTGACACAGGAAAAGTACACGTAGGCAGCACATAATTGCAGGGTGCCTCCATTTCCCCTTACTTGAGGTTTCTGCTCTTCGGCCTCAACTCACTGTTGCTCTTCTAGCTTCTGTGCCACTCATAGCTGTGGCAGTCCTACCGCTCCATCTAAAAGCACTTCATCTTCGGACACTCCCGAGCTCTCGCCTTTTCCCCCCACAGGGCAACACCTTCCTGCCCTCAGCAAGCCAGCACTGCACAGACCTTGCTGGCCACCCCCCATGGAGTCCTCTTGGTCCACGCACTCTGCGGCCCAGCCAGTAGGTTAGCAACAGATTCCTACTAGTAATGAGAGCGTGTTGCAAGGAAGAAAAAGGAAAAGAAAAGTGGGGAATGATTGAAAGGGGAGAAGGAGACAAAAGTTAGGGCGCTCCTCCTTGGGACAAAATGAGCAAAAGCTCGGCCATGATATGGGTGCTGAAAGCTGAACACCCCTAGACCTTGTCTGGTCAGGAAACCATGTGGCATGTCTGGGTCCCCAGGTACACCTCAGGCATGGTAATGTTTGCCTGCCCTTCTGTGCCTGTCTTAATTCATTCCACCCTCTTTGTTTTACTCTCAGGTGCCTCTAGCAATCTGTCTGCATGATTTCTCTGCCCTTCTCCAAACGATGTATGTACAGACCCCATCCTGGTAGTCCCTTTTGGGGGCTGCCTACCTGCTGCGTGCATTTCCTGTATGTCTGAATAAACTATCCATGGTCTCTTGATTGGACACCCCTGGCAAACCTGCATTCACCGTTCCTTGATGCCTCCTGAGCCAAATCCACTGCCAAACTCCTGTTGGCTCTCCCTATTCGCTCACGCTGGTCGCTTGCTCCCTGGGAGCTTGGCTGCTTGTATCCCAGGGTCCCTAGACCACCTGGAGCAGCTTCCTTGGAACTGCTTGACCACCAATCAGGAAGCAGCTTCTCCCGTGCAAGGATATGCAATGTGATGAGCACAGGACAGCAGGTGTGGGCCGGGAACGGTTTCTATCGTGATGTTTTGGTGACCGTGTTTAAGCATAAGGTAGAACAGCCGGCCTGCGAGCCTAAGGGGATGATCCTTCTGCGTTCGTGAGCGGTTGCTGCACCAGACTCGGAAAATGCATGTCAGTCTGGATATTTCGATGGGAGAGAAAATGGTAGAAGACGTGGAATTCTGAGACTGGCTAAACAAGTATCAGTCCATACTGGCAGTCATCGGTGGGACACGTCTGGGAGCGAGAGTGGTTTTGGATCCAGGGTTTTTTGTTCTATTGTATTTCGTTTTCTAGTTTTGTGATGCATCCAACATAATAGAAAAATGTATTGTCTCCACGTTTTCCATTGATGGCTGTGAAAGTTCAAGAGACGGAGCACATTGTACAGGCTTTGCTGGAAGAAGCACAAGGAGGTTCCCAAGTTCACAGGTGGTGCACTGACCTTCCAGGTGCCCCAAAGCTTCTTGAAGGCCCCGAGTCCTTCAGCTTGTTCGGGAGAACAGCAGAGAGGGTTACCTGCACCAATCAATCTGAGGATAAGACTTGCCCAGGGAAACTTTGGGGTCCCATGGGGCATCTCTGGGCCTTTTTGGGGAACCAGCTGCCTCGGAGTAGGGGACATAAGCTTCCTTTTGCCTGCTTACATTCTGCATCCATACCCTGTCCTTTTAATCAGTAAACTGTGTGTCATCTTTGACCCGGGTGGGATCGTTTCTTTCTTTCATAAGTCTCCTCCAGTCTCAGGCAGGATGTCTTGGCTCTAGATGAACCTTCTGCTGTGCAGAAATGGGGGCTTAAAGAGGAAACCTTTGCCCACTGCTGTGCACTTCTGTAGCTATGCAGTGAGAAGCAGCTGCAAAAATTAAAAAAAATCAATTATGTGCAAACCTTCATTCCCACACAGGAATGGCAGTTTAAAGTCTGTGGTTAATTCACTGCTGCGCAACTATGTAAGCGCACCAAGAAAAATAGCTGCAAATTCCCCAGCTCCTCACAAATTTGCTGCCCACAAATCCTGTGAAAACTGATGTGGGGAAAAGAGCAGAGAACAAACAAGAGGAGGAGGCGTGCAGACCCTGTCATGGGAGGCAAGGAGGCTGGGGGGAATGTTGCAAAAGGTTCACACAGCGCTCGCACCAACCCTACAAGTACGAGCTGTACTGCCCTGTTTCTGCCTCAAGGAAAG
The DNA here is from genome assembly GCA_023646645.1 of Varanus salvator macromaculatus. Taxonomy (NCBI): domain Eukaryota; kingdom Metazoa; phylum Chordata; class Lepidosauria; order Squamata; family Varanidae; genus Varanus; species Varanus salvator. The sequence continues at coordinate 3,527,872 of JAIXND010000756.1, read as the reverse complement.
CGGTTTCCCGGCTATTGCTTCCTTGTGCAAGCTCGGGGCTTGTGTCCTGAGCGAAGCTCTCATTGCCCACAAGTGGCGAAGGCCGTCCGATGACATACAGGACGCCTCCCCTGCCAGTCCACAGTTATGATCCCGAAGGGGGAGGCACCAGCGAGGGTCGCCCCTTTGGAGGGAGTCCCTTAGCGGGCCTGTAGGTGCAAGTCCCCCGTCCACCAGCCCGTGCTTGACGTGGTTGTTTCTCAGTGTCTGGGCAGAGTCAGCTTTTCCTTCGCAGGCCTCAAATATGTGCCTAAGGGAGGGGAGGTGGTCCCAGTGGGAGGACCTGGGGTAACCAGTTAGTGTGACGATGGGGAAGTCTTTCTGTCTACATGGCACAATGTTGTCTCAAAATCCCATGAGGTCTGTGGGAAACAGAAGCTTAGAAACAGAGCGAGTCAGGAGCGGTCTCCCAGGCCATCTAGTCTGACCCCTGGCTCCAGTTGGCTCCACTCATGACATGCCCACCATGTGCGTGTCCAGCCTGTCCTTAAACCCTCTCACCGGTGGGGCCTCAACCACCTCCCATGGAAGCCCGTTCCATACCCTTGGGGTTCTAACCATCAGGAAGTGCTTCCTGGAGTCCAGACTGAACCTTGGTTCCCTGAGCTTTGCTCCATTGGAACGCATCCTGCCCTTCACTGCAAGGGAAAAAAGGTCATGACCCACCTCAATGTGGAACCTCCTCACATACCTGCATGTCACTAACAGGTCCCCTCTGAGCCTCCTCCTCTCCAGGCTGAAGAGACCCGGCTCCCTCTGTCTCTCCCCATACGGCTTCCCCTGCAAACCAGCCACCCTCTCAGTGGTCCTTCCCTGCAAATTTAACATGAAGGATGGAAATCCTGCACTGCTTTTGACACATACGCTGCCATATGATGTAAGTCCTCTGGCCCGAGAAGAGCTTTGCAACTCGCAAGTGGACGGCTTCGCTGAGTGCGGCTCCGAGTTAGACTTAAGCCTGGCAGATCATTGCTGAATTTAATACAGCAGAAGCCGCACAAGACCAGAGAGTTCTCTCCACTTGCATCCACTAGCGAATTTCATTCCTTAGCACTTATCTCATCCTACATTTTTGGGAGTTGCTTACCCTAAAGTATTATACTGATTTTTCCTTACAAATGCAGCAGTTATAATTTCCTTCCTGTTTAGAGAAAGCCTTCCTTAATTCGAATTGGTAAATTAATATGTTGAATATACAATGTAAATATGCTTCCGTGGCGAAGAGCCTGGCGCAACTGCGCTCACCCGAGAAGCACAATGGTCATTGTGTCCCATGAATGGGGGCCATCCATTCCCGGGGAGCCAGTCCACAGTCAAGGTGTTTCATAAAGCCGTCTTCCAATTGGCTCATGGCAAGCATTCCAGCTTTCCCCAGAATAGCCCCGATGATGGTATTTTGTGCTTGGACAAGCCAGGAAGCCTCCACATAGTCTGCGGCTGCCCCTGCCGTACAATGCCAAACGTGCTCACAAAACAATCGGATATTGTTTGCTGGCTTCCTGGACCTAGAATCCTGACTTCATTAATTTTCCTGATCTAAATTTTGCAATGCTTGTAACTCTTTCCCCAAGGACAAGAGCACTGAGTTGACTCTTTGGTGGATTGCTCCATGGAGAACAAGCCACAGTGAGGAAAGTCGATCTGGGTTTCCAGTTTCTATTTTTTTAACCCCGGGGCACTTTGCTTCTGGCTAAATTCAAAAGGTTCTTTGAGGCACACTTGTCCTGCAAAGTGGATGCAACTCTAAGCTCAGGATGGCTGTGCACCCACCCAGGGCTCAAGGTTGCCTGGAGCCCCAGCTGTGCCTGACAGATGAAGGATCAGCACCTCCTTCCCTCCAGCATCCTGGGAGCACTGAGGGAGGCAAAGATGACGGCTGTCCAAAGGACCCTCTTTGACAGCTGTCACCGCCTTCCGCTCCCCTTATGCCCACGGAGGCCAGAGCAGCAGCATGGCTTGTGAGCAGCCCACACTTCCAGCCTCAGCAGGAGTGGAGACAGGGCACCCCGAGGAGGGCCACCCGAGCTGCCTCGCGAGGTTGGGCTTGGAAGCCCCGTGCACGCAGTCTTCCCAGCTGCTCAGCCATGCTGCCGCTCTGCTTGGTGAGCTGCCCCGTTAATGGAGAGGGGAGGTGCTTCTCCATTTGCCCCCAACATGAAGTCCCCCCTCCAGCTTATCCCACAGCACTGCAAAGGGAAGCAGGGTGCTCAGATGGGCTTCCCCGTGGGGAAGTCCGCCCCGGCCATTTGCAAGATCAGCCACACCGGCGACCCTCCGATCAAGGTGCAAGAGGCGCACTCAGGCGCATCTCCCTGCCAGCAGGCCCCATGAGCCCCACGCCGGCTGCAAGCAGGAGGGTGCGCAGGCTCCATTGCAGGTCCTGCGGGGCCCCAGCAGCGCTCAGGAGTGGGTGGAGGCGCAGGGACCTGCTTGCCTGCGAGGGAGAGCAGATGGCACAGGGAGAGGAGATGCCTTCCTCCGGGCAAAAGGGAGCCATGGTGGCTCACGAGAAGGAACAGGCTGCCCAGTGCTGGCCTTGGAAGCCAATGCGGAGCCGGCCAAGCCCCCTCCTGCTTGGAAGGTGTCGCCAGTGCAAGTCTGAGCACCGGCCCTGCTGGGCCGCGGAAGGACGAGTGGCCCAGTGCGGATCCAGTTCTGCACAGACTCCACGGGGAGCCGAAGGGAGGCCATGCCCCCACCATGTCCTCCTCCCTCTCCGGTCGCAGGGGGGGACCGGGCAGAGGGTCCTCCTGATCTCCCTTCCTGCAGGGCTGCTCACTCTTGCCAAAAGCTGGGGAAGTGCAGTGCAGGACTAGCTCCGAGCAGGATCTGAGCAGGCAACACCTGCCAGACCTCGGCAGCTCCCCCTGACGCTCTGGCCAGTGCTGGGCGGAGGGGGGTGTCAGGATTGCCCCAAGCCGCGCCACTCTCCCCCTGCCCCAGCATCTGCAGGGGAACCAGCGGCAGCTGCCCGGAGTGCCCCGGGGCACCGTGCCATCAGCAAGAGCCGCTCGGCCAGGGCAGCAGCTCGTCGTTCTCCCACTCCGGTCAAGGGGCGCTCCAGCTTTTCAGCTTGACCGCGGGTCATAAACACACTAAGCCATGGAGCTTTAAGCAAAGCCCGCTGGAGCCACGGTTGATTCAGCATCCCAGGGAAGAGGGGGCTTTGGGTGACCTGCCCCAGTGGCTTAGTGTGCCAGATGAGCCAGGTCAATGTGTCCCACTCCGCCTCTCTGGAGCGGTCTGAAGAATATCACCGGCGACACACAGCTCCTCACCCAGAGGGCAAACCCTGGGTCAGCCAACCAAAAATGAAACCCACAGTAAATCGCTTCTTTTTCCCATGCTTGTGCTGGGAAGCAGGCAGGAAGAGCAGCTGCGGGACTTAACCTCTCCTGGGCTGAAGCCACGAACAGACCTCTCCCTTCCCCTGCCTTGTGCCATTAGCAATTGGGGTGGTCTCAGTCTCCATTCCCCCAATGAACACGGGCATTCCTATGTGGGCTGGGGATTGTGGGCATCGTAATAGGATATGCAACATGCCTGGAGGGCATCAGTTTGAGGAAGGCTGGAGTAGTGGATCGCATAAGATCACCAGGCCTGTTTCCCACAGGTGGCACTAATTGCAAAAGGAATTATCATCCAGAAGTGGAAGTCACTGCAGACTCCGATCCGAATCCACAGGTTCTGCCGGATCAGACAATAGCTGCCAAGGGCAACCCTTTCGACTTGATGGAATGTGCTAGAATTTCTCTGGACCTCCATGGAGACAAAGACCTGAAGCTAGCAGAAGTATTATAAATTTCTAAGACTGGATAGATCAGGCAGACAATAATACTTGAAAAATATTGATCTTACGGGGTGGGTCTGGATGTTGGGTGCTCCTGATATTTTTTGGAATTGGACAGTACTTGGTGTACACAGAAAATTCCTTCAATCAAATACTGTGTCCAGTTCTGAGCACCAAGATTTAAGAAAGATGCAGGTAAATTAGAAAGGGTCCAGCAGAGGGCAACAAAAATGATCCAGGGTTTGGAAACGCTGCCCTGTGAGGAGAGACTGAGGGAACTGGGCATGCTCAGCCTTGAGAAGAGAAGATGGGGGTGGGGGGCATGATATCCCTCTATAAGGACCTCAAAGGCTGCCACAAAGAGGAAGGTCAAGATCTCTTCTTGCTGATGCCAGAGTGCAGGACACAGAACAATCAAGTCAAGCTGCAACAGGTTCATCAGGAGAAGCTTCTTCACTGTCCGAGCAATACGACAGTGGGACTGGCTGCTTGGAGAGGTGATGGACTCTCCCACACTGGGGACATTCAAAAAGAAACTGGGCAGCCCTTGAGTGCGATGGTGGGACTTGGTGTCCTGCACCAGCAGGGGGTTGGGCGCAATGGCCTTCTGGCCCCTTCCAACTCTACTATGCTAGGGTTCTATGAAATGTTAAAACAATGCATACATCGATTTTCTTGCCTGCCAGGATAGAAGGAGAAAGAGGAACCCCCAGCAGATCTCCCCCATGGAAGGCATTGCTCAGTTTTGGTGCCACCATCGAAAAGGCTCTGCCTAATCACAGGAAGAGCACCCTGGCTTCTTCTCCCCACCCTGTGGGAACTCACCATGTGCTGCACGAAGCCTCTTTCGGCATCCACGCAGGGTGCACCGTGGGGACGGCTTCCAAACCGCCCTCAAGAAGCGATGGGTTCTGGAACAGGGTGGAAGCACCCACACCCTGCTAGGCTAAGGCTACACATCAGAGGGTCCTGAGGCAAATCGCACAACGCACAACCAGCGTGCACAAGGGCAGAGAGAAGATGCCCCTGTGGCGCCTTTTCTCGGGCCCGGCCTTGTCCCTGACACCCATCCGCCCTATCTGGGAATGAGTTAACGACCAGGGCTTCTGGTGCTGATCTTGGGGCACAGGTGGGGAACCAGGACCTCACGGCGCTTGGGTCCTGGCCTGTTTCGGGATTTCAGCATCAACACTCGCACTGAGCCCAGGAACAAGCAGGGAGGCAAGGCAGCACTTACAACGGATCCGCTCCCAAGCCCCAGTCAGGCCCCGAGAAGCTTTGTGTTGCACTGAATCCAGTTTCCACACCATTGAAAGGAAGCCCTTGGAGAATGCACTGCCGTTTCCTCACGAGGACGTAACTGGGGACCAAGCATGAGGTGGATGCCTCCATAAAGGAAGCCACTGCCTCGAATTCACATGAGCAGAGCCAGGCTGCCACAAACAGGGTGTTTTGGGGAGTTTTCACAGCGAGGGTCAGTGCAGGTCAGAGACAACCTGACAGCCCATCACAACAGCAGCTTCTTTGGACGACTGAGCCCAGGTCTCCCTTCCCTGAGCAAAGCTGGCTCTGGATATGATGTAACTGGCCAGGAAGAGGGTTGGATGCCGGAGCATCCCCAAGCAGCACAGGAGGTGCAGCTCCACTCAGTGAAAGCTGGATACCTGTCTCTGGAACCACACCTGTCCCCACCAACCACACCTTTCAGGTATTTGCCTACCCCACATACCTGTCTTCCAGTTGCTCTTACTTTTACTAATAATAGTGCACTACATATGTACTCCCACCTTGCTTCCTCTTGCCAGGAGCTGAATGCAGCTTGCAAGGCCCTCTCCGCTCCATCTTAGCAACGATCCTCTGCTGCAGCCAGGCTGAGAGAATGCCTGCAACGGGCCCAACGCCACCCAGGGATCTTTCCGGACTGCGTGGGGACCCCCCAAGTCCCAGGCCCAAACTGCAGCCATTATACCCTCCTGGCTCTCCAGTTTTGTGTGTTGAGTGTAGTCTTTCTAGGGCCTTGCAAACATATTCAGCTGACCACACTTAGAGAGGTCAATGTATCCATTACCACCCAGTGGATAAAGCTTACAAGCATTAGAAGCATTTAATACGCAATACGCCATAGAAGCTTACAAGTATAAAACTGCATTATTGAAAAGGAGAGCAGCTTCGCAGCGATACAAAGATTTAGAATATAGCAAAGAATTTGTAACTGAAGTGACTGAAGTTGTTGGAAGACAGTGAGGTCTTTACCTTTCTGATAAACACAGTCAGCTGCACACAGCAAGTGCTGGAGAAGAACCAATGCAGCTGGAGCGAAACGCGGCGGCTGCACCCAGTGGCACCGGCTCAGAGAAATACTTCGGGCTTAAAGCAAAAGGAAGCACAGATTTGATGTCTGCTTGTGTGGGAGAGGACTCTGCTAGTCAGGGTGGCTCAGAAAATGAGCCAAACTATTCCAGAGTCTTTGGAAGTAGTGCAGCTAATTAGCCGAGTGAGTGCGGGGGAAGCCGCCCTTACAATTGATGTGTAATAAAGTTGCAGCCGCATCACATTGTTGATTCATATCCAGCTTGTGATCAACAACAATTCCAAAATCCTTCCCACTTGTACTGTCATTGAGCCAAGTATCCCCCATCTTGTAACTGCCTTTGGTTCCCTTTTCCTAGTTGCGGAACCCAGCACTTGTCCCTGCTGAATTTCACTCCGTTGCTTTCAACCCAGTGCTCCATATCAAGGCCACCTGGATGTTTGCTTCTGCCTTCCAGGGTATCTGCTATTCCACCCAACGTTGTGTCTCTTGCAGAACTGATCAGCATTCCCTGCCCTTCCTCATCCAAACCATTAAGAAAAACGCTGATGAGCTCTGAGCCCTGTTCCCCCGCCCCAGTCTGAGCAGGTGCCACTGAGAGACACTCTCCGAGTCCAGTTCTGCAGCCACCTGTGGGTCCACCTGATTGCTGTTCCATCCTGTTGTGTCCAGTTTTCTGATCAGAATGTCATGGGGCACTTTGCTTTGTTGAGGTCAAGATATATTATGTCCACAGAATTCCCACAGTCCTTAAGGGAGGTTACCCAATTTAAAAATGCGATTGGATTTGTCTGGTAAGACTTTTTCTTGAAAATCCGTGCTGACTTCTAGTATTAGTCCATTGTCTTCAAGATGTTTACAGGCAAGGAAAAGCAGTAGAGGGCTTGAAGTGGTAAGACGTTTTGTTGTTGCATCGGTTAATGGGGTTTTTTTTCTGTTACACTCTTATAGAGTGCAGAAAGATGGAAGATTGATAGTTTTGGAGGATTGGATGTATAGGTTGCATTTGTTTAAAATTCCCTTGGCAACTTTGCTTACTTTGTTTATTTTGGTTTGCTTTGTTTATTTTAGTTTGTTCTGTGTTATATTCTGTTTATATACTTGTATATGTTAAGAAACTTAAAAAAAAAAGAAGTAGTTTACAGGCTGACTCCTTCATTATCTGCTGCAGAATCTTCTCTGGGATCGATGTCCGACTAACTGGTCCAAAGTTCCCAGGAGCCTTCTTTTTGCCCCTTTGTGAAGATCCAGACAACATCAGCCTTCCTCCAGTCCTCTGGCACTTCCCCCGTCCTCCATGATTTCTCAAAGACAATAGACAGTGATTCTGAGAGTTCTTCTGCCAGTTCTGTAATTACTCTGGGATGCAGCTCATCAGGCCCTGGAAATGTGAACTCCTTCAAAGCAATTAGGTGCTCCTTGACCTCTTCAACATAGAATGCAACTCCACCACCTTCCTATTTCTCCTGTTCTTCTACTACAAGTTTTGCCCTTCCATGGCTGTATTCCAGTACTGGGAGTCATCCCCCCAAGTTTCAGTAACACCCATCAAGTCGTATTTGCCTTCGTGTATTAAGAGTGCGATTTCATTCCGCCTGTTTCCCACAGACTGGGCATTAGTGTACAGACACTGAAGCCCATGTGAATTGTGGTCTGGCTTACTTCCTACATGATTGGGAAGACTGGAGCTCTTCTCCGTGTTATGGCGCATAGGCCTTCATCCACCGCTGCCTCCATGTTTTCACCTCCCTGCCCAGTCAGTCAGTTGCTTTTTGGAGTTTTTCCAGATGAACAACCTGGCTGCCTCCGTGTTTTGCCTTAGCAGTGGTTGAAGTGTCTCAAATCAAAACGCAAGAAAGGGAATCTGCCGGTGCACTGCAGCCCAGCAGCCTCGCAGTACGCTGTGCCTGAGCAGACATGTCCTGCAGAAGACTGAGCGGGCATCTCCTGGCTGGGCCCACGGATGTCTTTGTGACCAGGAGTGTCGCGAGGCAAAGCAAACGATCCAGTAGTCCTTTTATTCTCATGATGCATATTTCTCGAACTGTGCAATTGCGCTTTAAGGCATGACGGGATTGGGGGAGACAATGCACTGCTTTGCCAGGCAAGCTCTTTCTGTGTGTGGTAAAAATGGCAGAATCTGGCTAAAGAGGCGACTTTTGTCAGAGGCATGTTTGAGAGTCAGCTGGTTTGAAGGGGCCTCAGCTGGATGCAGGAAATGAAACTGAATATTTGAGGCCCGAGGAAGTGCCGACAGTTCAAGGCCCGTTTAAAATACAAATATGTGCTCAACACTACAGGACCCCCTTGGGCCTCTGATTTCAAATCCTTGAGGGTTACCATGGGAACCACAGTGCATAGCCAAGTACCTTAAATAAATTTAACTAGTAGGGAAAGGGGAGTAATTGACGGGCTAGAAGGGCCTCACAAGTGGGAGGAAGTTCAGAATTCTTGCTCGAGATAACTTGTTCATTAATACTTTGCAAACTAAATGCAGGCTGAGACCACGGAATCTAGAATAAGGTGTTACACTCCTCGTAAGGAGGTGCATGTGTGCATTTTAGCACTGTGGCACATTAAGGCATTTTGGGGATCTCGCAAGTGTGCATAAAGGGAAGCGCTTGGCTCTGCCGTGCACAAGTGCAGCCCAAGGTCACGGAAGCAGCCCCCTGGGCCCACAGGAGAGAGGGGCCCGTGTGCTCCACCAGGGGGCGCTGTGACACTTTGATCCTCTCTGAAACAAGTCCTGGAATTCATGGGAGAAACTCAGGGTATGAAGGGAGGGAAGCCACATAAACCAGCCTCTTTATGATCTGGCTGGACCTTTCCAGATTTTGTCTGTGAGGCATGATTTTCTTTTTCACTGGCGTTTGGAGAACTGTGTGTACGGTTTACGTGGTGCACAGTGACTGGTTAGGTGGGCTATGAACAGCATGTCTGGAATTAGCAGCCCCATTGAGAGTTTCTGGACTGGTATATGTGGAGCAAGGAATAAAAAAGACACTGTGGTGGGAGGCTATTACCAACCAAGACCGTCAGAGGACAAGGACGAAACCGTTGAGAAGCAAATGGCCAGTTTTTCAAGAAGGCATGGTGTTCCATTTCCCTGATGGAAAGTTAGGAGAGTCGTTCTGGCAAACACGGCCCCTCCAGAAATTCCTAACATGCTGTTGATAACTTCCTCCTACAGAAAGTGGAAGAACGAGCCAGAGGAACAGCTATCCTTGATTCTAACCAACGGGGAAAACCTAGTGGACAACGTGGCAGTTACAGGAACTCTGAGGGAAAGTAACTATGGCATACTAAAGTGAAGTGAACATGGTCTTAAGACAAAGCCAAGTGTAGCCAAGCATGCACCCTGGATTTTAGGAAAGCCGGTTTGATAGATTCAGAAAAAGTATAAGAAAAGTCCCATGGCAAGCGACTCTAATGGGAAGAGGAATCCAAGATGGGTGGGAATTTTTAAAATTCTAAAGGCATAATTGCAAACATCTCGAAGAAGATAAAAGAGTAGAAGACAACAGAAGAAGGCCACGTGGCTTAGGAAGTAGAAGGAAGGCCAGGTTACAAAGGAAGAATACAGGCCGGTAACACGGAATTGCAGGGAAGGTGTCAGGAAGGCTAAAGCTAGGAATGAACCGAGGCTGGCGGGGGATGCTAAAAGCAACCAAGAAGCCTTCTTCAGATGTGTCCAGAGTAAAAGACAAAGGAGAGAGACGGGGCTGGTGAAACAATAACAGATGCCGGAGAAAAGGCAGAATTGCTCAATTCCTAATTTGGCTCAGTCTTCTCCCAAAAGAGGATGTATGACCTTCCTGATGAAGGGGAAGTACACGCAGAAAGAGGAGGAGGGCAGCTTGGGACTGAAAGGCAAATGGTCAAGGAACATCTAGTTTCTTTGAAGGCGTTCCAATCTGCCCTGACATTATCATCAGGATGCACAAAATATCTAGCTTTATCTCTCATTTTTCTTATCTAGCAATGAAATATCCAAACTAGGGTTTGGTGGCACTTTTGGATTGAATCAAACTGAAGCTCAATCCAAACGAGATGGAGGTACTGTTGTTTGGGGGCTCCAACAACCTCAAAGTAGCCATCAACTTGTTATTAATGCTACTGTGCCCCGTTACTCACTTTTTCCTAAGCGAAAAAGCCCAAACATTGCAAGCCTCCCGCACTGGGGAAGCGTTCCAGCACCTTGATCCTTGTGGCTGTTCTTCTCTGCATCTTTTCCAGTTTTCCACTCTCCTTTCTGAGATGCAGTGGGCAAAACTGTACACGGGAAGAGGGATGGTTTTGACAGACCTCCTCTACAGACCTCCTTACAGAGCCGTCCTTCTTCGGAGGACTTGATCCTGTTGGCTCCATCAACAGAGATTTAAGAAGTAGGTGCATGTGATTATGACGTTTCCAGCTGCAGGTTCCAAAATATTATTATCTCTTTTTAGCTGTTTAAAACTTTTATTTTTTTCTGATTCTCTGATACTTGTATTGCATTTTTCTCATATGTTTTCCTTCCCAGAGAGCTTTGGCTGTGGGTCGGTACAGAAATGATATAAATAAATAAAATCCAGACTAGCAAGCCAAGGGAGTTTCATCAGGCTCTGTTCATGCTGGCTTGATCGAGATACATCAACAAGATGGCTGTTAAAGATGGCTGTTAAATTTCAGTGAGCTGTTAAAGAATCTCATTGTTAATGCCTCTTCTTTCATTCTCTCTGTCCCATTGAAATCAAATGAGCATCAGCCATTGCTTAAGTTTCATTGACTTCAGTGAAGGCTGCAATTCTCTGCCCTCTAACCTGGGGTTCTGTTCTCTGCCCCACTGAATTCTATCCAACTTACTTCTGAGTCAACATATATAGAGTTGGCCTACGCGTGCGATTCGCTTAGTCACCAGATGTCCCAGTGGTTCTTCTGCTATTCAGAAGTGAGTACACTTGCACAAGCTCGCATTTGTGTCTTGGGGGAGTCCCGGTTCTCCTCCTGATATAGGCGCATCACTGAAAGAATCAATATTGATTGCACCCAAGAGCATGAATTCTGGCGTGACCTTTTGCGAGCACCATCTGGAAAATCTGAATTCTTGGAAACCTGATTTATATTCAGGGACATTTTCTCTGTATTCTTTGCACAGCGGTTCACACTCTGAAGCACATCCAGTGATACATAATAGTTGCGGAAACGAAGAATGTGGTAGGATTGCTTTGGCTCCAATGGATTGCAAAATGAATTTTGAACTCTATCTCCCACAGGTTCTCCTGGGAAAGAGAGTCCAAAATAAGTATAATTAGGTTACAATCCCATACAAATCTTGGCCTTCCGAGTTCCTATGGCTGCAGTGCCCAGGTTTGTATGCAAACATTGGCCCTACCATGTCATTCCTGTGGCTACAGATTTGGGGTGCAGCAGAGCCGTCCGCCACAAACATGAGCCATGGCTCATATACTTGGCAGCTCTCTCTCTCCCCTCTCCTCTCCAGACCAATAATTGCTCATATAATTGACACGGACAAGCATGGGTGAGTGGCAAGATCCACAGCCCTCACTTCAGCGTTCTGCAATCAACCTGTTTGTAGGTCACTGAGCATGAAGTGTGAACCCAGAGTGGGAAGTTCTTCAGGAGCGAAACCTCCTAGCTGTTAAACCAAGAACAAACCTCAGGTCCACCTCAGGGCTGTTGAAGGGTAATCAACCCATATTTCTCCTATGATGTAAGCCTGGTTTCAGCCAAAACTAGTAATAATAATTTAAAGACATGATCAGATTAACTCATATTGTCAGGATGGCAATCAGACAATACTTTTCTTGAAAACTGGCCATATTTGTGTTGGGACAGACACTCCACTGCTCCGTCACTGCTATCTCAGAATCCTGCGGTGGTGTGAGGGCCCCAGCAATCCTTCACTCAGTCATGGATTCCACAATCTGGGATTTCCGTGTAGCTGTGTGTCATCCCAAAACAAGTGGGGACAAGTAGATTGCAGGGAAGCTGAATGAATTTTTTTTCATCATTCTTCCTAGCAGAGGACGAAGACCAGATATCTGTTCCTGAGCTTATGTATTCTGGAAGGAAATTCTGAGTTCCAGGTGCATGCTTTTGACCACTGGTTCTCTTGTAATACTAGATAATAGTGACAAAAGATGAACTTCTCAAACTTGCATAAGTCAGCAAATTATGCTGGCCAGCTGATATCCATCTGAATGTTCTCAAAGAACTCAAACATGGAATTGCTGACCTTCTTAATCAAGATATGTAATACTTCCCTAAAAGTAATCCTTGTGCCAGAAGATTGGAGCATGGCCAATGAAACACTGATTTTTAAAAAGGGATCCAGAAAATGACAGACCAATTAGCTTAACATCTCTTCTGGGTAAACTGTTTGAAAGCATTATTGAAAATAAAATCAGCAAGCGCACAGAGGGACAAGCCCTGCTTGGAGGGGACAGCATGGCTTCCTCTGGAGGAATTCTTGTCTCAGTAATCTATTGGACTTCTTTGAGAGTGTCAGTTAGCATAGAGACCAGGTGATCCAGTAAAGAGATTAAATTAAATTTAAAGCCTTCCAATAAAATGCTCAGTTTTTAAAAAGCAATCAATTAAAAGCTAAGCAGGCATCACAAAAAATGTATCATGATACCTTATTATTATGATTTTATTAATTTAGGATACTTCTAAAGCTCTGCCTTAATTTGGGAGATACATAAGCTTAATCCATGAGAAAAGACAGCTTGATGTGCTGTCACCAACTAGTCCGCAGAGGTAACCCTTTCCTCCCCAACACCCTCCCCAGAAGGGTGATAGAAATATCTTGCCGTAAGGAGCGATGGGAAAGCAGGCCATTTAAGCATGAACTCAAAAAGAGAGACACTCCACAGGAGAAGAAAGAAAAACAAGCAAGCAAGCAAAGAACAACCTAGAAGTGCAGTGTAAACCCAAGTTCAGCTGGTAGATGCCCATGTATCTGGGCAACGGAGCGGAGCGTCTCCCTCCTGCCCCCTCCCGCTGTGCCCCCAAACTCCCCCCCCCAGCCCCGTTCCTTGCCTTTCTTGCCTTTTAGATCGCAAGCCAGAGGACAGGGGCTTCCCAGGCGTTCATCTTGCCAGGCTTTAGCTGGAAGGCTTTAGCAGCCTTTCGACCAAAGAGCAAAACAAACATGCTTTGAATGAGCATCTAAGTCCATATTGCAACTTTTAACAGTTCAGCCTTTTTGATGTGATGCGTATGGTGTGCTGTAACACTTTCCTGAAGCTCAAGGCATTTCTGCTGGCACAGTGGCGGAAAGCACTTCATAACTGTCACCAGAGCCCTCTTGCCGGCTCGCCCCAGCTGCTGGAAGCAGGGGGAACGCACTGCTTCCAAGCACACACTTCTCCGAGGAAACCGCAATCGTGCAGATTTGTGGACAGAGCTCTTGGCTCTTATCAGCTAGGAGAGCATGGCCTTGAATTCTTGACCGATACTGACCGATCGGAAATGCCATCTTGCCAGACACAAATGTTTTGTTTATTTTCAAAACATTTCAGTATGGGGCAGAAGGGGACACAATTTATCTGTCGCAAGAGAAGATGTTTTGCTTTGAGTGTACAAAAATAAACTAGCTGTCAGATTTCAGTAATAAGGACCCGTAGGATTTGCCCAATAGGAAGAATGGCCCATTGTTGTGGGCAAGGCAAGAGTGCGGGGCTGCTTACTTCTGTTTCTAAATCCAAAGTGTGTGGGAAGGGGCTCTTGTTTGCTTTGCTCTGCTGAGGGTCTGGGCAGATGTTATTACAGCGATTTTGCCAGATCTGTCTATTTTTGTCTTTCAGTTACAATAAAATATCTTATTCTTCAAATCCAGTGAATTTGGCAACAAGAGAGGAGCAATCAATAAGGGGGATGTTCAGAGCAGCCATTGCAGCTGAAACTGCCAGGTTTTGAAATGAACCACATGAGCAAGTTTTGCATGCTTGTGTATATGCAAAAACAACATGCAGCCTGGTCCCTCTTGGGGTCAGGAGAGACCTCTAATAAGAAACACATTTGGAGGCAGTGAGAAGTTCTTTCGACTGCATAGATTTAGAATCCATGTACAGCCTGCGATTTTGTCCCAGTGTTGTTAGCCTTCCTCTTGGCCTAGCAATAGGTTAAACTTTCTGGACAGCTTGTGCTTTCTCTCATTTGTGCATGAATTCTCTTCTTCACACCAAAACATTTTTTAAAGTGAGGCAAAATGGAGATGCCAGCTTAAACCACAGCCTTCAATCTGATCTTTTCATAGGGTAAAGTGGAAATAGCAGAAAGACTGCCAGGTATTTCAGAGTTCTCTTCACTTTCCATCTTAAGCCATGTTGTGAGGGAAATATGTTTGATTTCTCTGTACTTCATTGTGCAAAGCATAGTTTCATGTGAAAGGAAATTTGGACAGAAAACCCTCAAAAGAGCAGATGGTGACTAGAGTAATTACCATGACATCTTTCCAACTTTTCTGATTCCTTCCTTAGGTTGGCAGCTACTGGAGAAATGGCAGTCTATAGCAGAAAAGCACTGAGATAGATTGCAAAGTTCAATAAGGAAATAATGAGAAATGATTACAGGAACTGTTTTCTTGCAATTTAAAACTGTATCCAAGAGTGGGCTTTTGAGCCTCTCTAAACCTTGTATCTCCCATTCGCTTGACATGATACCTATATTCCATAGCTCTTCCCATGTTTCCCAATTCTTGGTCTAATCAATCAAGATTCCCTACACGGTCCCAATTCCTTCTGTCAGGGGTTTCCAAATTTTTTAGGCCCAAGGGCATGTTCAATAATTTGAAAAAACATGGCTGCCAGAGGAGCCTAGGAGCAAAAGACAAAACGCCTGTCCCCAAAACAAGATGCAAGACGAATGTATATTTTTCTGAGCGAAACACACCAAACAAATACTTTGATGGCCGAGTTTTTGGCACCAAGAGAAATCTACTTCGCACAAGACCAACTATTCTCTCCCACCACCCTGTCTGTCATAAGAGCATAAAACCTGCCCCAGGACTACCTGTTCCATTGCTTTCTCAGGTGCTCCATCCACACGCTGCTGTGCGAGAGGGAGAGAAACTTGCCTGTCTGCTTTCCCCCACTATCCATGACTTGCATCATCTTTCCCCTTATTCTGCATTTTTTCTAGCAGCCCCAAACCTCACAGCCTTTCCTTCTGGGGGAATTGCTCCAGGCCCAGGGAGGCTCAGTTGCATTTTTCTGTATTTCCATTCCTTGTACCTCTTTTTCCCTTCACCTGGATCTTCCTCTCTCATTCTTTATCCTACTTTTAATCTCCCTCTGCCTCTTTCAAACTCCTGCGGAGCACCACCATTCAACCTTCCACACTCACATGCACGCAAGCATCCCGTATAATCCTTATGTGTGCATGCGCACACACACACACCCCCACACACCTCACTTTATTCATTGCAAACACATTAAAACACATCTGCGCTCTTCCAAGACCCATCCCAAATCACGCTTTTATGGCTCACCCGTAAACCCTTTGCCATTCCTGCCTTCTCGTATGCACGGAGGCCCCATCCACTCAGACGCGCGGCTGAACCTCCCCAGCCATCTGTCTAAAAGGGCGAGCTCATTAGATCACCGCCTCTGCCTCTCCTGAGCGTCAGCTTTTAAAAAGCATTTCAAGATGCCGGTGCTACCTTGGTGTTTCAGCCTCATGTGAGGGTTGCTCTGTTTTCACACCTGCTTGCTGTCCTCTTGCTACTCAGAAAATAAGCAAAGGGGCAGGAATTCCTCAGCACCGCACCTGAGCCATTGCAAAACGTGGGACAAGAACAGGAAGCTGCCCTTACTCTGCGCAAATGTCAGCCCTAAAACAACCCAAACCGCTCGGGCTGTTTGGCAGGGTTCTGTCCACGCTCTCCAGGGCTCTGTCGATTTCATCCATGCTCGACTTAAACCTGAATTGGATAGTCTAATCTCTGCATGTGTTTTGCTTTTGGGATTGTTCCTTGCGGGGAGCTTATTTCCATGTTCTTGCATTTGGAAGCAGCCTCTTGACAGAGCATGGAAGTGTTTCTGTGTGTGCTACTAGCATTGCCAGCAGATATTCGGCTTGAAAATGAATGTTCTCCCCTACTTGGATGATTGCATTAACATGGTGCGGGGAGGGGCGGTGGGGGCCTGTCAGAGAAGCCCAAACAATGCTGCCTGGATGCCAGACTTTTTCACCACGCTGGTCTTCTGGCAGGGTCACGCAAGGTGGAATGGTTGGAGTGGAGGCACCAGGCGGAGGTGCAGCCACCCTCTTTGGTAAGAACGGCCGCGTCAACAGAAGAGAATGAACATCTCCAATGGGGATGGGCAGAGAAACTCCTGAAGGGCAGCTACTGGGCATCAGCGGTCGCTGAAGGCAACCCCAGTGGACAATCTTGCACAGAAAACAGCAGACAAGTGAACTCTGGTTAGTGCTGGGCAGAAGGCAGGCGTGGTAAACCACATCTGAATTTTCTTACATTGAAAACTCCACAATGAACAATCCAAGATGAAATACGAGATTGTGCAAAAGGAACTCAACTACTCACCGAGGAAGAGCAAAGGACAAGTACGAATAGTGCTGTCACTAATGGCACAACCAGATCAAAGCCGAAGGGAAGTCTAGAGACGCGGAAACTGTGTTCTCACTGCCAAAGGCCAGGGACAGATTGTGGCAATGCCCAGAATGGGAAACAAGCAGGATGAACTTGAAGTCTCAGTGAGTGAAAGCAGATCCGGCTTGGTAGATGTTACTGAAACTTGGTGGGATGACTCCCATGGTGGACCAGAGCAATTGAAGGATATAATTCGTTCAAAAAGGAGCAGAAGAAATAGGCAAGGAGATGGAGTTGCATTCTACATTCAAAATACTTGTCCTTGCCCAGAAATACTGGAAGATGAGCCTGGGAGCCCCAGTGAGAGCATCTGGGTCAAAATTAACATGTCCAGGAATAAAAGGAGCATGATAGTCGGAGTGTACTACTGATCACCCATTGAAAGAGAAGATGACGATGAAACTTTTGTTAAGCTGATTTGTGATGTAATAATGCGGGACTTGGATTAACAGATATCTGTTAATGCAGGACTTAGATTAACAGATATGTTGGGAGACAGATTCTGCCCCTCAAGAAATTCTCAACATGCGTGGCAGATAACTTTCTTCAACAGAACATGGAGAAAGGAGCTAAGAGGATTGGCTGCCCTGGACTTAACGTTGACTAACAGGGATGACTTGCTGGATAAAGTGGAAGTCACAGGAACTCGGGGGAAAGTGACCACAACGTACTTGAGTTCTTGAGGCAAACATGTACTTGGGATAGTGGGAAAGCTGGTTTTAATAAACTCAGGAATGTGCTAAGTGAAGTCCCATGGCAAGTGTCCCTCAGGTAAAAAGGAGTTTGAGATAAGTGGGAGTTTATAAAAAAGGATATTTTAAAGGCACAATTACAAACAGTTCAAACAAATCAAAAGATGGGAAACGATGGAAAACACAGTAAGGCTCCACAAAACAACTGGAACTGACCTAAAACGAAAAGGCCCATGACTAGGAAGTGGAAGGAGACCAGGTGAGAGAAGACGAGGACAGGCAGGTGGCACGGAAGTTCAGGAATGACATCAGGAAGACTAACACCAAGAACAAGCTGAGGCTGACGAGGGGCACCAAAAGCAACAACAGGCCTTTTTCCCAGCTTTCTTCTGGGCACAGTGAAAGAGAACAGAACCGACGGTTCAGCTTCTCAGGGCGTTCGATTCCGACGTTGGCTCAGTCTGTTCCCGAAGGCAGGTCTGTGACCGCACTGGCAGAAATGAAGTACAAACCGAATGGCCAGGACTGAAGCTTGAGATTAACAAACAAAAGCTCGCCTTTAATTCTCTGGAGTGGGTTTTTAAGTTATTTTCCTTGTTAGATTCTCAGCATCCTAGAATGCGGTGTGTCATTTCCCCCACACATTCGAATGTCTGGCTCCAGCTTGACCTTGTGCTAATTCCTGCAGTGTTTCAGAGTCCCTTGGGGATCTCCAGAGCAGTTTGACAATTTCCATGCGACCAGCCATCGCACCAGGCCCTTCAGAGAGTCCCACGGCTGCCTGCGTGTGCTGATGACCCCTCTAAGTCAGGACTAATAACTAGTAACTGTGCCACAACCTCCGCAATGGGTTGATTCTTTCATCAACATGAGAAGTTAGCCCTAACTTTGCTGGAGTCGAGGGGCAAAGGGCCAAGATCTGATTTATCACTGAAGCTGAAAGTTTAAGAATAGGAAGCCTAAGCCAGCAGGACCAACAAGCTGCCTAAATGAGCGATGCTGGTGTCTTTTATGCAGTGCAAATAAAGCATTACGGTGCCATGAAATCCATGAAGAGCCATGAAAAATGCAAGGCTGTCCATTTTCTTGGGTCACGTGCCTCTGATTTGAGGAGAGCTGCACATCCAATGGTGTTTGGGCAACACAGACAAATCCCTCTGGGGGAGAGTAGCTCCTTGCACCTGGCAGTTTCCGCCAATAAAGTAAACACAAACGGTTTGGACTGTTATATCAAGAAACCAAACGACTTCATTGGTGGCTCCTTGCGTCTCCGCTGTAGGCAGCACCACCTGGTTCTGGTACTCCCATTCAGAGCCATCTTCTCCCTCGAGGGAGAAGCGAATCACAGAGGTCCAGTTTAATGACCTCTAGCTGAGATCGATGTGAGAACATGTTTATGCCCAAGAGAAGTGCACCAGGAAGAGAGTCGTCCCTTGGGGATGTCCGAGCTGTAAATCACTCAGATGAAGCGCTTCCTGTGGTATTTATGGCTGCACTGGAGGCTTCCCCGGCAAGGGAAGCACATGCCTGCACAGACACGTCCCTGCAATGCTGCATCTCCAATCTGGGTGGGAGTGCGGCCATTTTACAGGCAGGTAGTGGGAGAGAAAGCGCAAGCAGGACCTGAATTTGAAACACCTGATACCGAATTGCCTAGGGAAGGTTGCAGAGCCTCCTGAGACTCTGACTGGGGGAATTTGGGAATTCCATCTGGGAGCTCAAGAAATGGGTGTCTGAAGGGGGGTGTTTCTGGGAGGCTTTGGCCTCTCTTCAATTATCTCAAAGATGGCCCTCTTCAAAGTCTTAGAATTGCATATCTTACATCTGCATTGGCCTCCCATTCACAGCCACTCCTTCCATCAGTACAAGGAGAACCAGGAGAATGCCTTTTCTTAATGGGGCTTGGACTTCATAAAGGGGGGGGTGATGGGTGGGCTCTGCAGCAAACATATCGCCCTCTTCTTCTGACTAAGGTGCTATCGCCAACTCCTCAGAGGCCCTGAACTCGTGCACACGAAAGCTTTAGCTTTGCACTGAAGCACAAACGCACCATGTTTTTTCCTAAAGAGCAATTATGCTAATAACTTTTCAAAAACAAAAGAGCACTGGGATTCCTGCAGGGATTTCTGGGTATCGGGTTGATTTCAATAACATCTGTGGCTAGCAGATGTAGACGAAAGCCTCAAGCCAGATTCAAATGATAGCCTCAAGTCTTCTGAAAGCTGTTTGTGGCTTTTTGCTAACCATTATTTCATATATCTTGAAGTATGGCAGAAAGATGAAATACGTGGTGTGCTAGTTACTCTGTAAGAAGAAAGAAAAGGGACATGGTCGGTACCAGAAAATAGAAGATACAAAATGACTGCTGTTCTCAAAATAAGAATTGCTGTTCTAGGTGTTGCTGTTTAAAGGAAATTTGCTTGCTGCTGATAAACATGTTTTTCCATCATGATACACAAGTGCTATAAATATGAGCCATGTAGTGAGAAGTGCAGAGAACTAAAAATACATGTCTTTGTGAGGCTGGATTTTCTCTCCTTGTAGTCCTGCTTGTTGTTTTCCAAACAGAGAGCTCCCGAACAGAAGCAAGGCTTGTTTTCGTCAACAGAGTGATTGCCTGACATAAGAGGAGAGGCGTTCTGGATGTTAAGATTCAAGGGAGGCACCATCAGATGGGAGAAGTGGAGGTGCGGCCCAGGGAGAGTCCAGGATATTATATGCAAAAGGGTTGCTTGAGCCAGTGAGCCCAAAGGGCTGCAGTCAGGGTTACGCTGGTGCTGAGCCAACCAGGTGTATGTGTAAGACTGGTCGCTAAGCCAAGTCTTCGTGTGCATATGAGGAAAGGCTGGTGGCCAGACCAAGCCACTCTCTTTGGAAAGGGCTGTAGCCACACACAGTTGCCGCAAACCCCTTGCTAGGTCCCTGGGTCTGTGCCCAAGGCAACACTTCCAGTGAGAATGCGCAGTGGGGACAGTGTGCAAGCCCTGTGTTCATTCAGGCTCATGAGAGGCCCAGCATGGCAAGCCTGGCTCCAGCTGGACAAAACAGGATGCCCAGGAATAAATTAATCCCTGGTCATCCCCACCTAGTTATGAGTCAGGTCTAAATATGGGGACCTCCAGTGGATCATGCCATAAGAAGCACTGTTGTGCTTCCAGTGGGTGGTCCCATAATAGGATTCCACATCAGACTTGTTGTTGTTAGTCACGAAGTCGCATCTGATCCTTCATGAGCCCGTGGACAACATTCCTCCAAGCCTTCCTGTCCTCCACCAATCCCCAGAGTCCACCCAGGCTCACACCAACTGCTTCAGTGACTCCATCCAGCCACCTCATCCTCTGCCGTCCCCTTCTTCTTTTGCCATCTATTGTTCCCAGCATTAGGCTCTTCTCCAGGGAGTCCTTCCTTCTCATTAGGTGGCCAAAGTATTTGAGTTTCATCTTCACTATCTGGCCTTCTAAAGAGCAGTCAGGGTTGATCTCCTCTAGGACTGACCGGTTTGATCGCCTTGCGGTCCAAGGGACTCGCAGGAGTCTCCTCCAGCACCGCAATTCAAAGGCCTCAGTCCTTCGGCGCTCAGCCTTCCTTATGGTCCAGCTTTCACAACAGACCAAATGTCCTAAATAAGCCACTGCTATGTGCAAGCCTGCATAGTGGACAAAAAACAAAGGGAGGTCAAAAGGTGTCCCAGTGCCACCCAGAGGAATGCCTGCCCTTTATGTATTTTTCAATTATGGCAGAAAGAAACTCACAGGCATTTAAAGAAGTGACACGTGGGGCAGCTCTGAGCTGAGATTCAAAAGGATGGATCTTTTGGCTCAGAAAAAAATAATGCACTGCAGAAGAGCTCTTAAATCCAGGGTCAGAGATGGTCGGTGGTCTCCCTATTTCCCCCGGCATGAGGAGATAAAGAAAAAGCACCAAATGAGAAATCCTACGGACTCCCAGGAGTCAATTAAAAGAGGTGAATGAATAATTGTCTTCCAAAGAGAAATTGGTCTCTGTCTCTAAGAGAAATGCTCAGCCAGCAGAAGAGGAAGGTCTCTTGGAGGTTTATGCCTGGGGGAGCCCTGCCCTGCCCTGCCCTGAGAATTTCCCCGAATCCACGTCACTGGACGCAGCTCCCTCACCTCTGATTCCCCTGGACCCACAATCGTCTCAGTTCTGGAGAAGGTCCAAACCCCAGAAATGATAGAAAGGTGTCTTTTTCTTCGGCGCGCTCTGCTCAAGTGTCCGAGCCAAAATCCCTGCCTCCCACAGGTCTGTAAATATTTATGCTGATTTTCACGGTGCCTTTGGAAATGGGAACAAGAAGATTTCTAACTTCATGTGGAATAACAATTAGTAATGGTCCTTATGTTGAAGCTCTATTAGATGTTGTGTTATTGGCTTTTTAAATAGCTGTTATTAAGTGCATTGCTCATCTTGATAGTGCTGTGCACAAAGATTTGCTGGCATCACTTTGGTTTCTCTTTGCTGCCCTTTTTCCAACTTTACAGTATCTCTTTTCGGGGCGGCAGCCGGAGCTGTGCACAACACTTACATCTTGCACCACAGATTTGTATAAAGATAGGATGAAATTGGCAGTTTCGTTTCCAGTCCCTTTCCTTGAAAAGGCATGGAATTCACCTTTTCTTTTTAACACTAGTCATGCACTGGGTTCGCATGGCATTAACCTGTCCACCCAAATCGTTCTCTTGGCCGTTTACCGTTAACTCGGATTGTACCAAGCTATACTGGGGATGCTTGTTTGTTTGTCTGCCCCAATGTGCATAACTTCACAATTGCTTTCTCAAACATATTTCGTTGGTGTGGTGATAAGGCCTTATTCCTGTAGTCCCCGCAAGGTCAGGATATTGGAACAAAGATAACACTGCAACTTAAAGAACAACGAGCTCAGATAAAAACCAGAGAAGCACAGTATGGGTCTTTCTCTAAATACTCCTCTTAAACAGGCGAATTGTCTGATCTTTACTTTGAGAGCAACTGTACTTAATTTAAGCCAGGAAGACCTGCAATGGTTCTTAATCCTAGAACAGTAGAGCTGGAAGGGGCCATGAAGGCCATCGGGTCCATCCCTCTGCTGTTGCAGGACCCCACGTCACACCACCCCACTCAGAGGGCTGCCCAGTTTCTCCTTGAATGTCTCTAGTGTGGGAGAGCCCACCACCCTCTAGGCAGCTGGCTCCACTGTCGTATTGTTCGGACAGTGGGGAAACTTTTCTTGATATCTGGAAACTTTTTTCCCCCTGGACACAGTATAATTATATCCTGAGATTAGATCAGACTTCTGAAAACCTTATGATTATGGAGACTAGAATACAACGATATGTATTGATGACACAAATAACAGCAGTTGGAAAATACTCCCTCTCTTAAGGACTGATACCTTTGTACCACTGTCCATTATATATTAGTTATTCAGGATAAATTATTGTGAGAAAGAGACTAGAAAAAGGAAATCAGGCATGCCAAGGAGATTCAGTACATAGTTTGCGTCTTCTCAACTCAAGGAAGATGCTGCAGTCCCACCAAACAGAGACAGTAATGGGCCATATAGGTCTATAATCAGACATGCACTGGAACATGAATAAGGTACTGGAACGCTTACATTCAGATACCGAGCCTTTTCTTTCAATGTGGCGATAAAGCCTATAAGATCCCTCTGTACGATTGGGTTAGCAGTTGTAGTTTTTCCAATGTTGTTCCAGATGTTGCCATATACCTGCAAAATTATTCACCAGATGTCAGAGGTATGTGCTCTTTCAACCAAAGAAGAGAAACATAGAAACCTCTGTGGACCCTTATTTTAGGATTAAGAAGATATGAATTAGAGAGGGTCATCTGCGGTTATTGAAATAATTGAAAATAAAGACATTGGGGTGGCTCCAGACAGAAGCATTCACTTTGTCTAGAGTAGTTTTGCAAAACCTAAAAGCTCTCCATGTTTTATTGGTAGCAAAAGGGAGTTGTCTGCTCTTGTGAGACAAATGTGCTGCACATACATCGATAAGAAAGGAGAGGCAGCAAGCAGCACTCATGAGATTTAAAAATGCTCAGCTTCTACACATGACAACAGAGGAAGAATAGGAAGGGTCATGGTGGTGGTCAGCAGACATTTCAAAATTGCTTGGTCCACCTCTCAAATGTTAGCTACAAGTTTTTGTACTAATCCTTACTATAATAATTGAACGTTATAGGCACTTCTTAATTATCAGATAATGTGCTTCTTGCTTACTAAAGAAAACAGAGCAAAACACAAGTGCAGGAAGAGCTGATCAAATGTTGATGCAAGTATGTGAAACATTAGACCCTGAGCAGAATTACTAATATATGAAGTTCATGCAAATAATGAACAGTCATAATGAGTGAGGCTGTTAGCGTCAAAGCAGTAATAGACTCAAGTCTTCTAAAAGCTGTTTGTGGCTTTTCAACTGACTGCTATTCCCTGTGTATCGAAGCATTTCAAAAAGAAGAACAGTGCGGTCAGCAAGCTGATTGCATAGGAAGAAAGGTAGAGATAGATGGCCCAAGAAAAGAGACATTACAAAGCGAGCGTCGTACCCAAAATAAGAACTGTTGTTGTTCAAAGAAATGTCTAAATGCTGCTGCTTAAAGGACATTTGCCTGCTGAGGACAAACCTGTTCCTGCATCATGAAGCTTCCCTCACTGCATAATGCACATGATACATCATGTGACCCCTTTTTGCAGAAGTACTATCAATATAAGCCACATAGTGAGAGGAGCAGAGACTAGTGTTTCTACTGCTGAATTTTCTCTCCTTGCAGTGTGGCTTGTTATTTTTTCGCTATTTTTTCCTGATGGATTCCACTCCTCAACAGAAGTGAAATCCAAGAGAATGATTTCAGGTCATGATTAATTAAGGAACAATCTTACAAACTGCTCGCCATTGGATGTTGTAGAAGATGGACGATGCCAACAAAACTTGAGACCCGGTGCTAGCATAGAAGATACCCTGGCAGAACTACCCCAAATATTCTGTGGGGATATTGCACCAGCGAAGCAGAACCAGATTCAGGCAGAGTTGTGGATGAGTTGTTGGTGGTACAAAGGAGGAAAACATTCATGGCGCTAGAAATGCCCCTTTCGTGTACTTCACTGGGAAGCAAAAATATAAGATCTGTTCCCCCTTCCTGGATGACCACTCAGCCCCATGACATCTCCAGTCATCATTACAGAATGTGTTTCAGCTCACCTTTAGCACAATGGAGCAGGTGGGACACGGGATGTGTCCACATATGACCACAACGCAGAATCGCCGGCCTATAAACCTCACAAAAGGAAGAGTCCAGCTTAGAAGAGGGAATTTCTGTGACGTGAAACACAGAGAGGATCCCCTTCCCTCTCTGGATGATTCTCCTTCAATTATATCTGTCCCCCATCCATAACTCCACCAAATGTCATACTTGAATGCACATTCCTGGATCCAACAGCAAAATCGTTCTGGAGGAGCACATCCTGTTTACTCGCCACTGTGGAAGCTCTTTGTTTGGGGTGAGTTTGCAGAATTCCATTTCACCATTTTGATCGGAAATGGGCAGAGGACGTAGACTCTCAGGCTTCTACTGAAAACAAATCCCGTAACTGCTCTGAAGCTTGGCAATGTACGAGAGGTGGAACCGAAGGGGGCCTGTTTCAGTGCTGAGGTTTAAAAGGGCAACCCATTTATACAGGTGCATGAGTGTCCGCCAGCCGTTTCAGAGAACTTTTGCAGGACAGCGGTCCTCCCCGCTGTGGCAGATGGGCTCACCTTGAGGGAGCACTGCTGAGGAGGAGCGTGGGGGCCGGCGCGCTCTGGGAGAAGCGGCTGGGTGTCGGAGCAATGTCCGTTCCGCCTGAGAGTGCAGCAGGAGCCTGTGGCTGGGGCGCGGGGGCAGGCAGCCTGCTGGAAGCCCTTCCCCGGGGCGGCCTGTGCACAGCTCCCTGGGAATGTCGCCAGGCCAGCTTTGGGAAGCGCCAGTGCCGCGGGGGTCGGGGTGCAGGCGACGGCAGGGCTGGTTTTCAGCCCCAAGGCATGTTGCCGAGAAGATGCGAGCGGAGGAGAGGAAGGACAGCAAGGATGCCCCCCTGTCGGGAACGCCCCTTGGGGTCCCTGTGGGCACCCCACATTTGAAGGGTGCCTTTGCAGAGTGGGGAGAGATGATTTCGCCCGAAATCCAAAGGCAGAGCAATGCGGGTAGCGCAAATCCAGGGTCACTGACGCAGGCTGTGCGGTGACCGTCTCTGCTTCCAGAGAACCACCAAAGAGATGTGTGAACATCTGGAGGGAAGCAGAGAAGCCTGGGGGCAGACGGGGAGAGCCGAGCAGCCTGGCGCAAGGCCCATGTGGCTGCATCCACTGCGAGGTGGAGGCTGGAAGGCTGCACTCCCTCCAGGGCACCGTGTGGCAGCCGTGCACCAGGACTGGGGAAACCACGGTGCCAGGAACAGGAGTCATGAGAAGCCATGGTGCAGCGTGGAAATGATGGAACAAGCCACCGTTTCTCCCTGTGAGTCCCAAAAACCAAAGACACCACACGGAAATACCACGGCAGGGTTGACAGACCCCCCAGGATTTTTAAAAACCACTCTTGCTGCGTCCCCGGGACAGAACGGCGATTTTCCCTGTGTGGGGAAGTGAGCGAGCGCACACACAGAGCTGCTGTCACTCCCTTTTCACAAAGGGGAGGAAGTGGCCACCAGTTTCCTGTTCCACTGAGCATGCCAAGAAAGATGTGCTGTCCTTCACTGTAGGATTGGCAGCCCTGCAGCCTTCCACTTTTAGGAGGGTGTGAGATAGCCAGTCTCTCATGAACAACTGGAGAAAGCTCACGATTTCCCCCAGCTTTTAGGAGAGCGCGTGTACTCGCTGCCCTGCACAAACGCCATTTCCCCAGCGAGTGGCAACGTGCACCAGCCTCCACATGAGGAAATGCACGCCCAGAAATCGGTGCTGGAGCCCAGGAAGAATGGCTTGAGCACATGCTCAGAACCCTGCAAGACATGAAAAGATGAAGGGGGACCGAAGCGGAGCTGCTGCGGGCCCATGACATCCTCCAGGTGTCGGCTGTCTTGGAAATAGGTGTTGAGAGTGAAAATGATGCTGATCTTCTCACGTACATGCTGGTGGCACCAGAGTCGATCATGCAGAATCAGAAAGTAAAGGAGCTTATGGGGGAACGGGGAGGATGGGTTAGAGCAAGCCCCTGGGATGGAACAGGCGGAGGCGGTTATCTCAAGGCCAGACGCTTTGCTAGGTCAGGCGGTCCCTGGGAATGTGCACAGTGTACAGCCAGTGGGAGAGGCTGCTGGAACGCTGAGGGATTCTCAGACGCAGGCCAGGCCTCTCCCATCAGCCCCGTGGTGTGGTGTCAGCAGAGAGCGGAGTCACAATGGCAGGAGCACCGCATGGAAAGGAGGCGTGTTCACCTTCCAATAGCTGGGGCACGTCCATAAGGAGAGTTTCTGGAGGTGAACACAAGATTGGGTTCAACAAACTGCTCTGTGCGTGCTCAGAGAGCCGTTCTGGGTGATTGCATTTGGAAGCAATACGGAACTTCAGCAAGGAAGATGGTCTTTGACTGGTGATTGGGCAAAGGAGGAACCTCGGCTTGTGCCACCAGGAGAGATCAAGAAGGGAGATGGGATGCTATACACAGAGGTCCCCCTTCTTTTCCCTTGCTAGACAGCTGTCTCTGCGCATGGTTACAAAATTCATAGCAAGAGGATCCCAACAAACCAATTCCAGTTCGGTTATGAAAAGTTCCAAAATTGCTATGAACACACAACCTTCTCATATCATCCCCAGTTACAAAAAAATTGGGCAGTAGTCTCAAGCTGCATGAGTATTGTTCGGCCCCAAGATATGAAGAGACAGCCAGGTAGCAAACAGATCAAAATCTAAGACATGCTTACCTGGCATGTGCATCAGTGATGGGGAGACTGAATGGGTCCAGGACACCTGAGTCAAAATAGATTAAGAGTTGAAATGGAATTAAAGGATTTGCCTAGGAAAATGTGGGTTTGGCACTGGAGGAACACAGAGGGTCCTATGAGAAAGAGGCTCAGCAAGCAGTCCTGCACAATCCAGCGGTTTGGGTCCTGGGTCTATGTTTAATGTCCACTTGTAAGAATGAAGGACAACTGCCCCAACTTCAAGGCAGTTTAGGCTTGCTGTCATTTTACATTAGAAACTGATTGACTGTCTCTAAAAAAGACACGTTTTACTGGGTTCTGGGGTATACACAAATCCAGGCTCCATGGCTGGATTCACACTTGGTCCTGATGCTTCAAAGGAAGGTGTAGGAAAGCCCTTAGTCCCTGATTCTGCTTACCTCCAGCAAGCTCTTCAAGGTAGCATAAGACAATATTCAAAACAAAGCGAACAGTCAAGGGCAGTGGTCTCCTGTTTCCACTTCTCTGAATTGATGGGCAGGTGAGAGCACCTCCGGACGGGATCGTTTTCGCTGCCAGTCTGCCGAATTGGCCTGTGCAGGTGCTTTCTTTTTCCCCGCAAGGGGAAGAGCTTCTTTCGATTCCTTTTCATGTGCTCCGTTGCACCACACCTACATGGCCCAGCACTGTTGCGGAATTGTGCAAATATCCGTCTTTTATAGCATCATTTCTAAATAATACTGGGTTCCCCTTAATCTGAAAAAAGCCATGGTATGGAAGAGGGGCTGACACTGGGGAACACAGCTGCAAACAACCACGGCTCAATACACGCCTTAAGGAAAAATCCCCCAGTCTTATCACTGACAGCTTTCAATCCATGCCTTTCACAGCGCAACGGGTTCCTAGGCCAAGGCGATGCTCATCGACTCGCTGCACACATGGGCAGGGCGACGGCATACCTGAATCTTCTCGGGCACGTGGGGGCTCTAAAATGGAGCTACTCCTCTCGCCCCAAGCCCACTGGGCCCACTGGGGCTGGCTTTCTTGGCCGTCTTTGGGTTTGCGGCTGATTCTGAAGAACAGAAGCCAGAGAGCACAGACACGAAAGCTGCAGCATTCCAAACAGCCCATGCTCCCACTGCTGCACATGGCCAACATGCACTTAACTGTGAAATCTAACCAGAGAACTGTGCGTAGAAGGGGGAAGAGAGCCCTCCGCTCCTGCAGCCCAGACCAAGCTGCCTTTTAAAAAAAGGTCGCGGTACATTGGAATTTCATTGAACAGCAGGTCCATGACGCTGAAACGCACGCTTTACTATGCATCCTCTATCTCCTTTCCAAGCCCGCTTCCAATCTTGGGTCAAACTAAATCCTCCAGGAGCGTGCATTCCAGTTGCATCACGTTTGGCTTTCTCCAACGAAACCAGCAAATCCGTCAGTTTCAGAGACAGATAACCAGCTCTTAGAATTGAATCTGACATTTACAAGAACATAATATTCCGCCTGAGAAGCTAATCTGTCCATCAGAAATTAGCATTTGCTGACCCTTGCTGACCTAGAAATAACAGAGACCAGATATTTCTTCAGCAGGAAAAGGGCTGCCCCTGCTTGGCCAGAAATGCTACAGCAGCACACATCCGTGACGAAACAACGCAATTGGAACCTGCTCTTCTCAGCTTGGCTTAGGATGGGAGCGTCAGGAAGCTCAGGAATTAATTGATCTTTCGTGTACAGTAGAAGCGCCTCTCTTGTGACCCAGCACCACACAGAAGCTTTTCATTTGTAACTCAGCACAGAGTTTTGCAGGGGGAGAACTCTCTCCTGGGAAGTTCTCACTAAAGACGCGCCCATTTTGTTGAGTCACCCAAAAAATGCCTCACGGTGCTCAAAGTTCTGCTGCCTACACAAGTGCCACCTGTTGACGACTTGGCATCTGTGATCTATTTGTTGCGGTCTGCATTTTGACAAAATTTGAAACTGATCTGATAAATTGCCACAAGGCACAGGACATTTTTTTTAAATGCTGAAAATGGAGGCATTCAATTTTTTTTCCCTCCAAGTGAAAAGTACAGATGTATCCTATTCTGGTTTATCACACAGGTGAGATTCATTGGATTGGTGAAACTTTAACAGTGGTTAAAAAGTTGTTATGAATTTTCGGCCCCATGAAACCCTGTGGCTGTAATGGCAGGGAAAGTTCTGTCAGATGTGCTCGGTTTCCTGCTGAAGGTAGAGCAGGTCCAGCGGGTCCTTCAGTGGCGGAGTGTGACCTCACACGGTTGCCCTCCATTGCTGAAGGAACGGGCAAAATGGCGTCCGTTTTAGCTGTTGCAAACTGCCCAGGGAGCTCCAGCTACAGGCTAGTATAGAAATGGGATGGTGGTGATATCCAGTTGTAAGGTGAATTGCAGTCAAAAGGAAAAAAGTATCCCCGTCCCATAATGTCCTGCTCTGTATTCCATGAGCTTGCTTTTAAGGAAAAATCGGTTTGGCAACTAGCCGCCTCTTTAAAATAACACACCGTGCAAACCGCACAAGAATTTGGAGGGCTGGCGCTGGATTGCACAGAAGTACCCAGGGCCTTGCGGAACTCTTTTGAAAGGAAAAATGAATTGCAAAGTGGCTACTGCAGTCTTTGCTACTGGCAAAGCACCTGGACAGACCCTGTCACACACTGGATGCATTGTTCTGTGCTGTCGGGCTGTCGCTGACCTATGGCGACCCTGCGAGTGAGAGCCCTCCGAAAGTCCTACCCACGACAGCCCTCCTTGACGGGTCCAACGCATCTTGTATTCCTTCTTCTGCCTTCAGCTTTCCTAGCATGATGCTCTTCTCCTGGGAGTTTTGTGTTCTCATGTTGTGCTCAAAGTACAAGAGCTTCAGTGTTGCCATTTTTGCTTTTGGGGCAAACGCTGGCTTGATTTGACCCAGTTCCCCCTTGTTTGTCTTTCTGTTGGTCGAGGGCATTCCAGTGTCATCTTTTGAAGACGTCAATTTTCTTCCTGTCGGCTTTCTTCACTGTCCAGCTTACTCATCAGGAATACAACCAGGTGGATGGTCTTGGCCTTGATCTCCAGTGAAACATTCCTACATTCTTGAGGGCCTCTTCCAGTTCCTTCATTGCTGCCCTTCCAAGTCTGAGCTGTCTTTGAATTTTTGGCTGTGGTTTCCATTTGAACTGATGGCTGAGGCCAAGTATGTAAATTCCTTCATAATTTCAATTGCTTCATGTTTAACAGTACAGTTCTGTAATTCTGTGGTCATGATTTTGTTTTCTTCCTATTCAGCTGCAGCCCTGCTCCTCCACTTTCTTCTTGCACTTTCATCAGGAGTCGTTTCCATTCATTGCTGCTTCCTGCCGGTCGTTTGGTATCATCTGCGTCTTAAATTATTGATGCGTCTTCCTCCGATTCTAATTCAGCTTTCCTTATGAAATAGTCTGTGTACAGATTGAACACATGGGGAGATAAAATACACCTTTGTCTGATGTCTTAGCCTGTGGGAAACCATTCTGTTGGACCAATAGCTTTTTGTCCATGGTACAGGCTACGCATCAGGACAATCTAGTGCTGGGCACCCCGGTCTCTTTCAGGACCATCCGTAACTTCTCATGGTCCACACAGTCAGAGGCTTTGCTGTCGTCTCCAAGGCAGAGATAGACCTTCTTCTGAATTGCTATGGCATGTTTAAGTAGCCCATGTATATTTGCAGTATGATCGCTAGTGCCTTTTTCTTTTCTTTTCTTTTCTTTTCTTTTCTTTTCTTTTCTTTTCTTTCTCTTTGTTGGAATCCGGCCTGGGTGTCTGGCATTTCTCACTCCACGCAAGGTGATGTTCTTTGCTGCAGTGCTGTGAGCATCACTTTGCTTGTATGGGAAATTAATGGAGTGGTCATTTGGGTACTGCATTCTTTTGCATCGCCTTTCTTGGGGAGTGGAATGCATCCTGAACATTTCCCATCTCTGGGCCATTGTTTTGTTTTCCATATTAGTTGGAACATGCTTATTAGGATTTGGACTGATTCAGTCTCTGTAGCTTGGAATAGATCTATTTTTCCTATCTACTCTGGGTGCTTTGATCTTCCAGGCACTTTCTGAAAAGGCTCCTCTTCATAGGATCCTTCTTTGAAGAAGTCTTTCATCCTTTCATCTCTTCTGCCTAATTCTTCTGTATATTTTTTCACCCTCTCTTTATTCCTTCCCCGCCAGCTGAGGTTCCCCCTTGCTTGTCTTTTAGCATTCCTAATCTAGCTGAGGATTTCCCTTTAATGCATTGGATGTTCTGGAAGAGGTCTCTTCTTTCTCCTCTTTCCTTGTTCTGTTTCTTTGCACTGGTCATTGTAATAGTTCTCTTTGTCTCTACGCAATAGTCACTGAAAAGCTCTATTTCTGTCACCTCTTACTCCTCACCTGTCCTTTGCAATTGTCATCCATCTAGGCTTTCTCATTCTTTTTGCTACAAGAATCGTCTTTTGGCTTTCTTCCCTAATAACGGTTTCAGTCCACAGTTCTTCTGGCCCACATTCAGTTAAGCTGAGTAACGCAAAATGCTTCTTTCTGTGGACTTTAAATTCCTCAGGGATGTTATTTAAGTTGTATTTTGGCACATGCTTTCTTTAGTGCTCTTTCAAACCTTGACTCTAATTTTGATATTAAGAGTCTGCTCTTGGTCTTGTTTTGGCAGCAAGAATACAGTGTCTTCACCTTCTGTTTCCAACTGCATAGTTTATCTGATTTCTGTACAGGCCATCTGGTGATGCCCATGCATGGAGTCACCTCATTGGCTGCTTGCAGTATGTATACAGGGGTATATTTGTACAGTATACTGAAAGTGCATTCACCCTCTATATACACTCATTCAGAGGCCGTGTGATCTAGCCCTAATAAGCAATCCTACCATCTGTAAGGTCTACATACAAGACGGGGAAAGCAGGACGTACTCACTAGCTCCACTTCCTTCCACGCCATTCTTGTCACTTTCTACACGTGGAGAGCAGCTGTCTTCAGAGCACCACCTCCTCTATTTGAAACATTTTTCACGAGATCTTTGAACCTGATTCTTTAATCCCATTTATCATACAAGTAGAGTTGTGAGAAACCAGGTTGAAATACATTGGCAAGAGGGTCAGATTGCTAGCACTGCCATTATACATTAGGAAATGTTTGATTTAAAATTCCCTGGTTTCAAAAACCAGGAAAACTCAATTTAAAAAGCCGCCTGCTGGTTCAGAGCCAGAGCTGGCCTCTTTTCTCCTGGCTCAAGGTCCAGGGAACTGGAAGGCAGGCAACTGGAAGGTGTTGCCTTAAGCAACACGCCAAGCGATCGGTGATAGCATTGCGCAATGTCACAACTGCACTTGCTTACTACTTACCTGCTTTCCCGGCCCAGACGTCCGACATCATCTGGACCCTGGATTGTCTTAGGAGGCCTTGCTCCAACAAGGGCTCCTTTTGGCAGGCTAGCCTATTCTGCCACCAGCTCATAGCAGCAGAAAATCCACACCTGTACAGATTCCTGAAGTGCTACAGTAAAATTCAGGTGTTTCATTGGGCAGCGGAAGACCAGGTTAACATGCAGCCCATTCGGGTCTCGGGCCCTCCAGAGGTGCCTACCAGAGTCCCTTAGAAAGGTCTTCCCTTGTTTTACTTGCACTGTGTAAGGTTATGTTATATTCCCTTCTAAACTTCCCATCTGGACGTGTGCTTGCAAAAGCAAACAAATGAGGGAGCAGCACAAGAGACCCAGTAGGAGAAGCTCATAAACAAACACAGTTTCTGACATTGCACAACATTATTCCCGATCACGGGGCACATCGGCTTCCAATTTCCAATTTCCTGGCTTTGTGGAACTGGAGCCAAAGGGAGAGGGCTTGGAGCGCTGCAAATCTAAAGGGCCCAGTGGGGCTCTCAGACCGATTTGAATGTTGGCTGCATGAAGGGTGAGCTGGCTGAATCGCATTCTGCCACTGCCACCAGAAACGCGAGGTGCAGTAGGTGCTGTGGCTTATGCAGAGGAATAACAGGCCATTCGGGAGCCGGCAGTGTAGGAAGGCTGTCTCAGGCTGGTCCGTGCCATTTTCGAGACAGATTAGATAAAAATGTTCATCTGTAGGAATTTAAAATTTGATGCATGACAGAATCTCAGAAAGGTAGAGTTGGAAGGGGCCAGAGGGCCTGCTTTCAGTAAGTTTTCTCCCATTTATAGCATTCTTGGAAAACAACTTGTCACTTCTGCTAAGGGAGTGTGCGCATTATGTGCCGTGTCAGAATAGACACATCAGGTATGTGTAGGAGTGGAGAAAGTGCCGTTTCTCCAGCCCATTTTGACTTATGGAATGCGTTTGCAGGCTGGGAATGGAGCGGAGCACCGCCTTTGGTGGAACAACAGCACCTCATCCCTTATTTACCTGAAGCAGACCTCCCGCCATGGCTGGTGCAAATTAACCGAGCCTAGATGCACACAACGAGATAAGCCATGTCAGATTCTCACCCTTTTTGCTGCTTGCAAGCCTGATGGAGAAGATCCAGAGCAGTTTGTGAGTTATGCACGATACCCCCACACACCCGCTACACTTGCCTGGCTGTTAAAATGAGTGTGAAAACGCACCTCTTGCATAAATCCCTTAAACTGCATCTGTTTTGCCATATTAAGGCTGTAACACAAGGGCTGCCCACAGAATTCCTCGGAGCCCAGCTCAGAGGCCCCCCGATCCCAGTGCTTGGATTCCGCAGGCTGAGCCAGGACCCCTTGTGGATGGGTTGAGCACATCTGAACCGGCTGCCTCTCCCGAGTCCGCAGCTGAGCTTCCCGGCCCTGCCAGGTTGCTGCCAGAAGCAGCAGCGAAGGCAGCTGTGCCTTCCCATGCGCCTTCTCTTGTGTGCTGACCCAGACGGGCCTCTGTGCCTGTATGAAGGAGCAGCCCGGCAGAGCAGGGCTGAAGGCCAGGATGCCTTTCATTCAGAGCGCTTCTGTACTGGGTCTACTCCACAGCCCTTGCCTGGAGTGTGGTTGGGGTGGGGACGGCTAGCGAAGGCCTGTTGCCCTTTCTTCGGGGCCGTCCTGAAATGGAACCTGCCCACAAGTTCCTAACAGGATGTGCAATTCACACTTCCTCAGATGAAGGGATTTTTTCCTTCCGCAAACCGTTGTATGTAGTTTTTAAGAAAGGTGTGTTGCTCATATTTATGAGGACTGGTCCTTAATGCACCTGGATCTGGTTACACCTGCCCTGTACATTCAGGTGCGTTGAGCAGGGAGCTGGGGTTGGTGGCCCCATAGGCCAATTCCAAGTCTAAGGTGCTATGAACCATTCTCCCCACACGCAACTTCGTCAGTCTGTCTTCCCCGTGGGAAAATATTTCTCATCTAAAAGCTGAGCTTTTGAATTGCTTGATTGGCTCCATGTTCTTTTCTCTTTTTAACTGGAGAGTCACGAGGCAGTCTCTGCGTGTGCCACCCCTGCTGCAGCAGCGGAATGAGCTCTTTCCAACCTCATTTTTCAAATGGTCAAGAAAGCATGTGGGCCCGCTAACCGTGGAACTGCTTTCAAAAGCCTTCACGAATTTTAAATGTGAAGTGAATTTTAACAAACTCAGACCACTAATCAGTAGGATTCCATAGCAGGGAAACCGAACCGGATGAGGCACCTCAAGGGCTGCGGAAGAGGTTTGGCATTGATCTCTCTACAACTGGGAAAGTCCTGGGGTGCTTCGTGCCTTGGGCAGCAGTTCTGACTCCCAACACCCCCCCCACACACACACACACACACACTGGCTCCCCCTTGGTCACTGAAAGTGTTCCGGCAAAGACTGGGCACCCTCCGCCCAGGATGCTTCCGACTGGACAGCCACACCGAGCAAGGAGTTCAAACTCAGGGCAATGCCAGGATGCTGAGGAAATGCCCGGCTCAAGCCCATGGAACAAAGAACGCACCAGTTAATATGTCCTAATTTGCATACGCATGATTACAAAGAGTTACTATAATCTGAGTGTTAGAGAAGACACAGCTCTAGCTTGCGAACACGATGGAACTGCTCAGTAAAGCAAACCATTATGAGGAGAGACTGGGGCAGCCGGGTCTCTCCAGCCTCGAGAGGAGGAGGCTCAGGGGGGACCTGTTCTCCCCTGCAGTGAAGGGCAGGATGCGTTCCAACGGAGCAAAGCTCAGGGAGCCAAGGTTCCATTTGGATGCCAGGAAGTAGGACCTCGAGGGTGTGGAATGGGCTTCCGTGGGAGGTGGCTGAAGCCCCCATCAGTGAGGGTGTTCAAGGATCGGCTGAACATGCACGTGGTGGGCATGTCATGAGCAGAGCCAGCTGGAGCCGGGGGTCAGACTAGATGGCCCGGGAGCCCCCTTCCGACTCGCTCTGTTTCTATGTTTCTAAGCTGCGTTTGCTTAAAACTTTCCCTCAGGGCCACCCCACATTTCCTTGGTCTTCCAGAGGAAGAGAAAGCAGTGGGGACCAGCAAAGGGCCGTGGCGTGCAGCATTGACCAACAACTGACACACTAGCAAGGGGGAGTGTGGGGATGTATTCTAGGCTCCTGTAGCCCATGGTCTTAGGCGGCCAGTCCCGGGGAGTAATCCGTATGAAACATCTTCCATGCATTGCTGGTCAATCCCCGCTTGCTTTTGCAGAACCAACAAGCGCAGCAGCACAAGGCAGGGGCCCTGTCCCGGCTTCGCTGCTTCCTGAGCACAGAGCTGGCCCCGAGGATTTTATTTTGGTAATTTCTGGGATTGTAGGGCATTTTTTATGTTTCTAATGTCTAGGAATCCTCAAATCAACACCAAATGCTGCAGTATTAAATTTCTTGCAACCACTTCATCATACAAAAATGCAAAGTTCGGTTACCCTTTTAAGACCAACCAAGTAAATCCTAGTCAAGATATTGGACGACGACTGATGCCTTTATTTATATAAATATGTGTGTGCGTTTGTATGTGTGTGTGTTTCGCATGGAACAGTTTGGGTGCATTTATTTTCGGCTGCTTGTTCTTCGAATTGCAGAAGTGAGGTTTCCAGGTTTCTCTCAGAGCGCATCCCTTTCAATCCTTCGGTCCCACATGAACTTACCTGGAATGGAGTTTACTGGATGCAAGGCAGCTTCCTTGAGAGCGCGCATATTTCGCATTACGCAGCAAGGCAGAAATGACCCCACATTTGCTCCCCACGCCCAAGACCTCCCTCGGAAGCCCTCGTTCCCCGCCGCTCTCCTCTTCCTGACCTGTCGGGTCCTTTCCCAGCCACGGGGGAGGCTGCCTCCATGTGCAAGATCAGCCCCGAGCGACCCTTTCCCCCAAACCCAGAGCAGCCCCCTCACCTCGCCCCGCCCCCAACCCGCCCCAGGCGCACGGCAGATCGCAAAGCCAGCGCGGTTGTTCTGACCCCGGAGGGGGCAGCGCTCCAGGCTCCTCACTCCCCCCCCCCCCGCAGCGCAAACGCGCTCACGATAAAAAACCGAACAGCGAGCGATGTGCTGCGCTTTCGTGATGTGCTAGATGGGCGGTTTGCGGCGACTGTCCCAAGCTGTGGAGTGAGTGTGTGTGTGTGTGTGTGTGTGTGCGTGTCCGCGCGCGCGCGCGCGATCCTGTCCCCTACCTTGGCCCCTGTTTGTAAAAAGGGACAGCTGGAAATGAGAGCCGAGGAGCCTGGATTTCGGGGGTGGCGGGGCCAAGTCACGCAGCCTCCGGAGGACAGCTTCTAGGGAGGCAACGGGGCGCGGAGTGCGGGCGCAGAAGCCCCCTGGCCCGGCCAGGCAGATGCGCCAGGGCCCGGAGCGTCCACGGGCGAGAGCCGTTTTCCTCCACCCGAGCAAAGCTGCAGCGAAGCAGGCCGCCGCTTCCCACCCTCCCTATTCCCTGCCCTCCCCGCGTCCCTTTGGAAGCCACGGCTCGCTTCTCTGCCGTCCTCCGCGGCTCGCGCCCGGCTCCCCGCAGAGGCGCTCCCGGGCACCCCTTGCTCGTCCCAAGGGGGACTCCTGGGGTGCTTCGGGCGCTGGGCAGCAGGGCTCCCCCAGCCCCCTCCCCCAACAGGGTTTCTGTGGCCAGCAGAAAGACGGAAGACGTGGTGAGCAAATGCGCTGCGTAAACAGCGCGCGTCCTCCGACGGCGCTCCGCGCGGGAGGCAGCGCAGGGCGGGCGCACGGCCGCGGCTGGAGGCAGCCCCCGCAGGGGTCACCCGGCCTCGGAAAGCCCCAGCAGGCCTCCTGGCAGCGGCAGCCAGGGACAATGGCCACCGCCGGCCTCCGGGCGCGGGGCGGGGGCGCTGCAGGGAGGAGGGGCGCGGGCCCCTCGGACCGGCGCGGCGAACCGCCCCGCCACTCGCCGGCTCCTGCGAAGCTGCCGTGGGCAGGGGCGCCCGTCACTTTTGGCCCGCCTTCCAGCGCCGCTCGAGGGAAGGCCGGCTGCAGCGACGCGGCGCAGGCCCTCCATCCATCAGAGCGGGCTGCCCCTTCTCCTTCCCTTCCCTTCCCTTCCCCTCCCCTCCCCTCCCTTCCCTTCCCCCTTCCTCTCCCCCTCCTCCGCGGCGAGCCCCCTCCCCTTCCCCTCCCCGGCCCCGCCAGCCGCTATACATGGGAGGGAGGCGGCGAGTGACGGCCCAAACAGAGCGGCGCGCACAGCAGCAGCGGCAGCAGAGGTAGCGGCGGCGGCGGCGGCCCGGAGCGCGTCGCGGGCCATGGACAGGACAGCGCGCGCCCTCCTCGCCCTCCTGCTCTTGCTCCTGCTCGGCTCCCTGCGCAGCACCAGGGGTGAGTGTTGCGGGAGGCTCGCGCCTCGCCTGCCCGGGGACGGGACGGGATGGGCGGGGACGGGACGGGGGCGCTCCCGCCGGGCACCCCTGGGTCCCGGCGCAGCGCCACAGGAGGCCCCCTGGGCAGGCCGGGGGAGCGGCGAGGTTCGCCAGGCGAGCAGGGACGGGATATGCATGAGCTGCCCCGAGGACGCCGCTCTTGCGAGCGGCAGGAAGGCAGTGGGTGGGGTGCCAGCCGGGCGCCTGTCGCCCGCCCCCCTCGCCGCCCAGCCATGGCAATTGCCTCGGGCTTCGCCGCAAGCCGGCCAACGCGCCCGCGCCGCGTCTGTGCTAGCGCCCGGGAAGCGCTCGGCTGCGGCGCAGCCTTCCCGCGGGCGTCGCGGTACCGCGGGACGCCACTTGGCCCCAGCGCGGGCTCGCCCGAGGCCGGAGCGACTGCGACCCGCTCCCCCGGCGTTCCCCCTGCTGGCCTGCCGTCCCGAACCGGGAGACGAGGCTGATTCTGCAGAGCTGGCCCAGGGCCACCCAGGGATGGATTCCAGCGGCGCGCGTCCCTCCACGACCCGCGAAGAAGCGCAGGCAGCCCTCCCGAGGAGCCCCCGGGGGCGGTCGTCGCGGCGCCGGCCAGCGCCGGGCCTCTGCCGTTTCGTGGCGCCCCCACCCCCATCGCGGATGCCCTCGGCGTTCCCCCCTCGTCGGGAGGGCTCTCCGGGCCGGGCCCGTGGCTTTCGGAGCGCGGAAGCTTACGGCGAACGGCCGCCTCTGTGCCCTGCTCAGAGCGGGGGGGGATTTCTCCAGGATCTGGGCAGAGGCTCTCCGAAAATGTGGGGGGGAGCTGGGGGCGGGGGCCGAGCCTTCCAAGAAATGCCGCTGTGGCCGCCACCGCCAAGCAGCGAACGGGCGCGATCCTCCAGGCGGGACTCCGGGAAAGCTCGCAAGTGGCACCCGGGCGCCGCGCGGAACGCGCCCGAGGAGAGATTCGGGAGCTCTCGAGCAAGATTTTCTCTGGCGCCCGCCCTGCCTCGCCCCCGAATTGCCCAAACGCGTCCTCCTGCGAGCTGCTTGCAAGAGACGGGGCTTCCTCCCGTGCAGCCTTCGCCTAGCCAAGCTCGCTCGCTCGGTGACCGGCCTGCGCCGCACCGCGCTCCCCAAGCGCCGCGACCGGCCTCGCTGCCGCCGGCCCGCGGCATTCCCCG
This sequence comes from Varanus salvator macromaculatus, assembly GCA_023646645.1. Lineage (NCBI taxonomy): Eukaryota > Metazoa > Chordata > Lepidosauria > Squamata > Varanidae > Varanus > Varanus salvator. The sequence continues at coordinate 3,488,579 of JAIXND010000756.1, read as the reverse complement.
GTGGCCAGCTAGCTGCGCGTTGCACCTTCATGGCTGAACATCCGAATTCATGCAGTTGGTATTTACTCAGAAGTAATCCTACTATCAGCTGGACTTGCAAGAGTGGGCGCTGAGACCGAGGATCATAGCGTGACATGAGCACTGTCGCGGCACCTTTCCCACGTCCTCACATCCATGCATTATATGCTTATACCTCTCAGCGGCCAAAGCTCTCTCACAGGTCATTTGATGCGTGATAGAACAAGATCGATGGATTCCATATTTTATGTACCTTTATCATGCAATGGAGCATCCGTGCATCCTGCAACCTCCTTTTGGTGCCCTGCTATATGTGGCTATTCCTATCTTGCTCCCTGCATTCCAGAGGGCTGCCAACGAGGCCCGCTGTGCCCCCCCACCCCCAGCTGTGCAGTGAGCACATTCCTTTCCGCCAGCCAAAGCACCTTCCCAGGCAGCTGCCCACAGGCTCCTTCTGGCAGGATGCGTCCAGGGCGCTGCACAGGTGCCGCCTGGGTTCCAGGGAAGCAGCCCCTGCCCATGTGCGACTCGTGCGCACCGGAAGGGCAGCGACATGTGTGAAGCAAGGCAGGAGGGAGGCGCGGGTGTGCCTGCATGGTGCGCCCCTGCAGTCCTCCTCTAGAGTAACAGTGCTGCTCTGGTGTGTAGGCAGCCACTTCCCTGAGCAGCAAGAAGGAAAGCCAAAAACAGCAGTGCAGGCAGGGGCGCTGCACACAGAAGTTGCTTCCCAGCCCCGGGAGCAGATGGGATATGTGCCACCGTTGGAGGGGAGAGAACAGTCCCCACACAAATGTGGAAACCCAGGACACGAGGTGGAATCCCAGGGTGCAGAGAAGCGGAGCGGCTTGGTGTAGCATCCAGAAGGAGGGCCTGCATGGGAGGGAAAGCCGGCCTCAAGCCCTGAGCCCTGAGCCCTTATCCCCGCTAGGTCAGCACGGGAATCTTTGTGGAAAAGCAGTCCAGCCCCCATCTGAGACTGTGCAGGCCAGATGAAGTCCTAGGCGAGAAACAGAGCTTAGCATGAGGTAGGGTCAAGCGGCTCTTAATCGCTTCAGCCTGCAGTCAGTTGTGAGAGATCTTTGACTGCCGAATCTGGAAGCTGCAGGACATTTAAGGACATCAAGGAAACAGGCCTCAGGTTGCAAGGACTTTGTAATGGAGCACCTTCTCGCTAGTTAATGGTTTTGAAAGTGGGGCAGGCGCCCCGTGTTTCTTGACCTAGCATCAGATGCAAGGACAACTAGGACCCGGGTCAGCCCCGAGCTGCACCTTTGCTGCCTCACCCTTACTCTGTGGCTGCTCCACGGATGTGCAATGAATGCATGCACCCTGAAAGGCCCAGCTAGCTTTTCCCTCCCTGTCCAGATCAGTCGAGTAGCTGCAAGCTTTCTTCTTTCTCCAGCCTGCCTTTTCTTTTGGCCCCAGGTCAAATCCTTTGGCAGGAATAACACTGAGGCAGTGAACTGCTTTTCAGTCCTAGCCTTTATCTTGCTTAATTGCTACCAGTCACTTGAGACAATTAGCTGATTCCTTTCGATGTCTTAGATTCCAGCTTCGTGCCCCATTTGTGTCTCCTAAAACCCACAAACAGGGGGATTAAAGCCTGGAGTAATTTGCATGGCAGGGAGGAATCCTATCCCCTCCGGAGATCTGACTCTTTCTCTGCCTTGCGCTCTAGGAAAGCCCATCAGCTTGACTTACCGCTGTCCCTGCCGATACTTCGAGAGCAACATCGCCAAGTCTCACATTAAGCACCTCAAAATCCTGACCATCCCTGGCTGTTCTCTCCAGATCATGTAAGTCGACACAGGTTTTTCCAACACATTTTGCGCCTTTTGGAAGTGGTTAGTGATCGTGAGAATGTGCTAACAAAAGAACTCGTATCGTTAATGATACATGGATCAGCTCTGTGTTCACAAGAAACTCATGGGGCTCAGGCATCCTCACAGCTGAATGGCCCCAAGGCCTGGAGGAGCCAGTGTGCCTTGGCTTCTAAAGATGGGCATTTTGCCTTCCTCTGAGCGGGTGCTTGGCAGAGGAGCTAACATCGAAGTGCTGAGCATCTGCACTTGTCCGCTGGCCGACAACGCGTCGAAGGCAGGGCTCTGTGTTTCAGTAATATTCAAGTAGCGTTCCGATTCAGACCACCTGATAACTGATCGATTTTAATACTGATTTTATTATGCATATTTTATTTGCTTTATCAAGGTCATTTGATTATCTATTAACTGTCTTGTTTTATGTTGAGACTGACTGTATTGCTTTAACCATGTTGTGAGCCACCCAGGAGCCCCGTGGCCAATGGGGCAGCACGCAAGCTAACTAAACGAATAAGAAACGCATGCAGGGGTTGCGTATGGGTCCAATGTGGGCTGCCTTTGAGCCGTAGGTCATTTTTTGCATAGTTTGAACCCAGCGACACTAGTAATCCATGGGTCATTAACCCTAAACAACCCACAAAGAGAACCCACACTTTGTCTCTGTGCTGTGATCTGTGGGTTTATTATCTCAGACAACCCATGGCCTGGACAATGGCAACCCCCGTTCAGCTGTAACCCAGACTTGACCCCCGGATTTGAAGGAAGAGTGGCCATTTTCATCTCCTCCAGCGAGAGGGAGAGAAAGAACAGGGAAAGGGAGGAAGGCCACCAACTGACGGGTGAACGTAAATTGTGGAAAACTCCAGATGGACTGGAATGGGGAGCTACCAGCCCTTATCCGTAGTGTGTCCTTCCCCCTGCCCTAGTCTTCATTCTCTTTCTTTCTCCGTCTCCCTCATTTTACTATTACAATGTTGCTCTCAGTTCATTTGCATGGTTTTATGCACAGTTGTATGGATTTATTAATATTTCTGCTTTGTTCTTACTGATATTACGGTTATCTGTCATTGTGCTTACTGCATATTCAAATGGCTAGATTTATTGCTGTAAATATGTTATCTGGTTTGGGCACAATCTACAAACAACTGTATGAGGATGCGGAGTCCCGTACAAGATCATGTGCAGTCATTCACCGTGTCCTGCATGCTCCACATAGAGGCCATCAAGGTCCTTTCAAAGCCAGAGAGGCAGACTCTGGACAAGAAAGCTGCTTTCTTAAACCACACGCCATGCATATGGTTCACCAGAGGAAGAAAGAAGTGCTGAGCCAAGCCCTCCTTAAACACCTCCCACCGGCTGGGTTCGCACAGCTTGTTAACAGGCAGGGCAGCTGTGCCTTTTGCCCCCACCTCCCAGGACTCGGCAGGGCCACCGAGACATCCCGCCCTATTTTGGCGGCGGGGGGGGGGGCTCCCAAACCTGCAAGGGTTCATCTACAGACTGCTTTCCATGCTCCACTTGTTTAGAAAAATGGGGGGACGTGTTCCCCAAAGCAATGTTTTGGGGAACACCTCCTCAACCACCCCCCATTCCAAGCTGGATCCCCAGAGATGTTTGGAGGTGCTCAGAAGCTCCGGCTGCCCCCTCATTTCTGCCATGTGCAGTAAGTGGACAACACCTCAAAGAGTGCTCAAACCAGGATGCGGGGTGGAGGCTGAGACAGTCCCAACCTAACCCCCCCACCACCACCCAGGCAAGTGGCTCTCGGAGCCCCTGATGCACTGATGCAAACGGGCGGCATGCGCTGATGTGCTGACACACGCCTGCACAACCAGGGTGCGGCAGTGGAGGGCGCACAGGGGCGGGGGAGGTCAGGCACCTGCCCCTGGCAAGGCGAGGCACGCTGGCACAGGGAGGGGAGCTGGCGGGGGCACGTGGGCAGCCGGGCTCGGGCCCCAACAGGAGAGGCTGCGCGATCTATTGAGCCCCTGCATGCTTTGCTCGTGGGCACAGTCGCGCGTCCGAGGCCCCGGGATGCTGCAGGAACGAAGGTCTGTTTCGCGCGGCAGCGGCATGATTTTTCTGGGAAGGGCTGGCTGTGGAGATGGGCAGAGAGGCGCTTGGCAGGCGTCCTCCTCCCTCCGCCGCAATTGCTCTGGAAGCACAGCGGTCAGAGTGCTGGGTTGGGACTTGGGCGGTCCCGGTCCTGGTCCCCACTGGGCCAAGAAGTTCACTGGGTGACTTCAGGCCAGCCACGGACTTTCAGCTGAACTGACCTCATAGGGCTGTTGTGAGGATACAATGAAGAAAAGGAGGATGATATGAGCAGCTGCGGATCCTTCCAGGAAAAAGTGTGATATAAATATAATAAATAAATCCCCCTTTTTTGCTTCTGTTGGAGGGAAAACCAGCCAAGCCGACTCAATGTATTGTAAGTCCCCAGAGAGCCTGATAGCTAATCGGGCAGCCAATACATCTAATAAATAATTAGATTTTTAAACCGGCCAAGTGCTAAAGTCATCTAGGTGAGCGTTCTCTGTCGGCCATCTAGGAGGTCTTGCAGCACCACGCAGAGTTGACGCTGCCTGTCGCAACACAGCCAGAGATGAAATTCTTGAGCCATCTCCACGCGTGCGCCAGCTGAGCATCCTTCTTCCAGCCCCCATTTCCCTGAGAGGAGAAACACGGGATGATTTTGGGATTTGCATTTTCAGCGAGCGATTGGCGCATTCATATAAATGTGATTAGTTCATGTGCGCATGTGTTGTGAAGCCCAGAGACGTTCCTGGAGTAACAGGAAGTGTGCCCATTCCGGAGCCATTCCTTGTACCACCACTACTGTGGCAGTGGCCAATGGTACGTGTGCTGGGTGCACCCAGCATGCAGCAGCACCTTCAGGAGCACGTCACTGAGAGCGCCTCCTGGTAGTGCAGGAGTCGCCATTAAAGTGCGATTTAGGAGGGGCTACTTGAGGCAGAGATGCCAAAAGAAAGTTATTTTTAAAGATGATGCCCAGGACAGTGGAGCTAGAGAACGCTTGCGTCCACCCTCACATTCGGACGACTTTTTGCCATTGCCTGCAGATGCGTTGTCTCTCTGCTCGCTTTTTCACAGCAGAAATGATGTTGAGATGTTGAGTCGGCAGTTCTTTTCTTTCTTGCACACAGAAGAGTGTGAGAGCAACCACGGGGCTCCAAAGCAAAACAAAACTTGTAAAACTGTCCCTTTGGAGAGATTAGGGGATTAGTTTGAGGCAGCTATCAGGCTTCCAATCGGGAGGGCCCCTGGACTACGACTTGGAGCTGTTTCGCTGGAACCCAGAGGGCTTGAATCTGAATGGTTTGGAAATTCACCTCCACTCCTTCCTCCTGGAGCAGCAGCGGGACCCCCCTCTCCGAGTCCAGGGCCAGGATGTGGGTGGCAGGAGGCAGCCCTCTGGGAAATTAGTCTTTGCTCTGTGTGTGCTTTTTGTTTTTTGAAGGTTGGGGAGGGGGGTGAAGTATTCAGGCGTGTCCCCTCGGCTTGCTGAAGTCAAGAGTGCCGGCAGGCGGACTGGTAGCGAGGCAATGATGCAGCTGCAGCCAAGACAAAGTTGTGGCAGGCCAGAAAGACGGATGAGAAGGGCGTTAGAGGGGGCGCCAGTCCAGCGCCATCTCCCATGGGGGGGCAGCCCTGCTGTTTGTGTTCATCGGTCCCCACCTAACCTGGGCCGCCTGTAGAAACCTACGCACGGGGCAGGTGAAAGCCTTGCCTGAAGACACCATGAGAGTGGAACGCTCTTGTGCATGTGCAGGGCATGAGCACGTACAGCCCGGCCTTTCCAAAAACACCGCTCTGCTCGCCTTCCCACCCCAGCCACTGAAAGAACGGAGGAGCAAACAATTACACTAAGCAGATTTTCTGAGGCTGCAAGGGAAAGCTAAAGGGAATCCAGTTTTTACCTTGCAGGATCCGGTGTTGCTGCAGTTCAGGCAGCTCCAGCCACGATGTTGGCTCCCAGTCCAAAACAGGGTGCCCACGCATGTTTATCCCATTAAATGCTGTTCTGGCGCTGTTGAAAAGCAAGCCAGACCCAATCTGTCCTTTCAGTTCTGTGGCTGCCACAAAGCGAGTCCAGGCTGATCAACGCATGGGGCCGTGGCACACGCACCCCACAAAGCAGATCTCCGAGGGAGGGAAGAGGCAGAGGGGAAAGGGCTGGGGCGGCGGTCGGAGATACGACTTGCCAGCACCTGGTTTTGCTTGGAGACGGGAGCCCAGGGCTGTCTCCTCTCCCTTTTACAGCCTCCTGTGCCCTCCTTATATGATGGAAGTTCAGGAAGCGGGAGGCTGGGGAGACCCGGGCAGCCCCTTTTGCCCATGCTCGTGGGGGGCCTCGGCGATGGCACCCCACCCTGCGGGAGTGGACCAGCCGGCAGTCTGCGCAACGCTGCCAACGGGGCTGTGTGAACCCTGCCCTGCCTGAGCAACCCCGGCTTCCAGAGGCCATGAGAACTTGCCCCGGGCCTCCTCCATTTCTCTCCCCATTGTAGCCGTCCAGGAACCACGCGGAAGGCCGGCTGGGCAACACTGCGAGGACGCTGTGGAGGCAGGAAAGAACTGCCGTCATGCCGGAATCCTGCCACCACAGCGGGCCGAGGGGCTGGGATTGTTCCTGCGCCCGCATGCCACTCCTCCTCCCTCTCGCCCGGCTGCCCTCAGCTCAGGCGCTTGGCACGGCGTGGGCAGGCCCTGCTCCGGGGGACGGGCGTTTGCCGGCAGCTGCGCCTCCTGCCTGGCCATCGCTGCATTCCACGCGTGACCTTGGCGTCCAAGGGAGCACCAGACGCGCCACCAGGAGAGTCTCCCCAAACACCCATTAACATTCCTCAGAGGAAATACGTTTAAACGAGTTTGTTTATTTAATGAGCTTTAAACTGTATCTCATGCACCTTATTTAATTTGTTTAGCCATTTAAGTAAGTTCCCCACCCTCGCAGAGGAGAAAGCCAGACTCTGGCCAGGGCAGAAACTGTGCAAGGAAGGGGCTCCTTTTCCACCTCCCTCCCTCCGGAAAAGGGGGAAAGCTCCGCACATTGGCTTGCTTTGGAATAGCCAGACAGGGAGAGGGTGCGGCGTGTGTGCATGGGGGGGGCAGGCCTTACGGGGAGGGGCGGAGAGCAGGCAAGCGAGACGGGCACCTCAGTGGTCCCCCAAGCAGCAGGCAAGGTGAGCGATCTGGGCAGGCGTCAGAGCCAGGGAGTGATGAGCAGGTGGGTACTCTGGAGGGCAGGAGCAGCAGCTGGTCGAGAACATGCCCAGGGGAGCGCATGGGCCACTGGGAGAGGAGGGCAGTGCTGGCGAGACTGGTGTACACTCGGCTTGGCTCCCAGCTACAGAGGCTGATGGGACGCGTGCCACCTTTTGGGGTGAAGACGGAGGCACATTGAGGCTCCTCGGGAGTAGTTGCCCCCCAGACGTGTGAACGTGGGAGGTAAGAGAGTTAATTGCGCAACAGCCATTTATGTGTGAACAACGCCGCCCCGGGGGTGTGTTGCACGCCTGTTACATGCATCATGTGTTTGCCATTATGGCAACGTGACAGCGTGGAGCCAGCCATTGCAACAGGCCCCAGTGAACGTGTTTCTTTCCCAAATGGGGCACTTCAGCAGAGCCCCACCAGCTTCCGCCAAGCCACTCCCTTTCTGCCCTACAGGAACCCAGTGGCCGTACTGGTGACAGGCCATTGTTCTGAAATTTGCAAAATGTACTTCTGCCTCCATCTGTACAGGAAGTTGGGCAAATCAGTGCCATTCTGCCCTCTCTCTGGGTGAAGCAGTCCCTCTTCTTTGGCAATGCCGAACCGGCCGTCCTGCCCACACTGCTCCTTGGAGATGTAGCCCTTGCCAGGGCTGCCGCTCCGGAGGCCCCGCTCTGGGAGGAAGATGGCTATTCCAGCCAGGGCAACCGACCGCCCTTATCTGCTGCCTGCCCATCCCTGCCGCCTGGGAAGCCTGATAAGGTTTAGATTTATTGCTGCCCTCTTCAGACATTCCTGCCGGTTAGTTTTTGCTTTCAGACATAAGGAAAGGAATGTTCAGGATACAGATTTTGTGTTAGTGGGTCTGATGCTGCTGTTCCAACTTGGTGCATTGTTTGAGTGTTGCATTCCATGAGCTCATTTGCAGACTCCTCTGGCTGAGAAAACCTGACATCATCGCAAGTCCTCAGCGTGCCAGTCCTTGTGCATCTCAGGCGCAGGGGCGACGTGGGGCCCTCAGCCTGCCTTTGCAGAGCAGAGGAGTTCCGATCTGTTCTGCGGCTTTGTTTAAGAGTCGTGGGGAAGCAGACCATGTCCCATTTCTCAAATGGTTTTAGGAACCACAAAGACCGTGGCTGGTGCCTCTTTTGGACACGCACCATCCCAAAGAGCAGGAAACAGCTTCTGGTATGTGCCTGTGATGTCCTCCCAAAAGTCTCATGTTCAAAGAGTCCTTCCCTGATTTGGAACCAGAGTTGTTGGACATGAAATGATGTTCCTTCTCCTTCTACTCCACCACCCAACCATCTAATGTTCTCGGTTTTGGAGGGGTTTCAGGGAATGGGGGAACTTTGAAATTTGACACACACACATCTACTTTTACAGGGAGTTCAGAAACAAGTACAGAGCTTGGGGGTCAGCCCGTTTTGGGGTGGCCCCAGTCCTTGTACTTCAGAAGCAGTCCAGGTATCTTCAAAGGGGACAGATTTACCTTGGATCCAGGCTTGATGCAAAGATGCAAAGGGTGCAGGCGTGACCTGCCAAAATCGGACGTTTCCTTCACTGTGTGATGCAATCAGGACCAGGCACCCTTCACTGGATTTCTTCACAGAAGAACTAAACAGTTCGGCAGTGCTCCCTCCTCAGTCCTTTATTCTCTCTTCAACAAGTCTTCTCTCTCTTGTTTTTCTCTTTTTGGCAGTGCAAGACTGAAAAATAGCAGCAAGCAGATCTGCATTGATCCCAAGTTAAAGTGGATTCATGAGTATCTGGAGAGATATCTACAAAAGTAAGCCAAGAAACAAAAGGACTTACAGATAAAATACCCTGGGTGAAGTTCTAATGCTAATCAGATGGACCAGTTTTTCAATGAAAACATGCCTCTCACTTGAGGCTTGCAGGGCAGGTTTTTCCGTTGCAATTCATTCTGCTGCTTGGGAAAGGTCCTAGCTCCCTTTGGGTGAACGCAGGGACTTCAGTATTTGGAGCCAGAGAAAGACGGCTGCAGTTGGGCCCGGGAAGGCAAGCTTGCTGAGTTACTCCTAAAACAGCTGTCATAAGGGACACAAATAATGTAACTTCTCCCTCCGTTGGTACTCACAGATGACCTGGCCAGCAAAATCCACACATGGAAGGTCAGTCACACATTAGATAAGCACTGATATGAAGCTGACCCACATGCCCCGTGTTGTGGAGTGGCACAATTGTGGTGCCCTGCATGGCAGCACTCATGTTGTGGTGCTGGGCACTTGCCATAAGCGTGACCTGGCTGCTACTGTAGATAAATCATGCAGGCAAAATAATTTAAGGTACGGGGGAAGGTTTCCACTAACGCTCACCATGCTCATACTAAGACAAATCTGGAAGAAAGGGTTTAGGACAACAGCAGAGGTCAAGGAGAGGCACCTTTCATTAAATCTTACACTCCCACAGGAGTCTGCTTGAAATTTACATCCCCTTTGCCTCTCTTATTCCCTCTTTTCTTGGGTTAAATCTGCAAAGTGACCTTCCAAACAAAGCGCTTGAGAGGCCATGGGATGGCGGTACTTGTGTGCTATTAAAATCCGATGGTTCACTGCCAATGTGGCATGTCAAGTGAGTGCCAAGAATATTTCCTCTCCTGGGGATGTCCTTAGATTGTCCAGAAATTGAGGACAATCATGGCTGCCTCCAATTAAGAGTTTAATGCCACAGCCTCAGTGTTGTAATCCTCACACGCAACCGTTCCTGCCCCCCTTGTCCATGCTTCTCTGGCTGCCCTGGGGCCAAACCAGCTTTCATCGCACCTGCTAAAATTCTGCTAGCCACCCCAATAATCACTTCAATTCTGATTTTCACGATTTTTATTTCTAAAATCGGGGAAAATTGGTCCCACATATGTCAAGCACAATAGGCTTAGTCCAATACCAGGTAGCACAGGTGTGACATACCTGTACACTGCACTGCCACTGCGGGAATGTCCTCTGTCGACAATGCACCGGGCACCTCTGCAGAAGTCTAGTTTTAAAAGGGTATGAAGCAGGTGTCCCTTCTGGGGGCACACCTGTGAACCAGTTCGCCTATCTGCACTGGGCTGGATTTCTGCCACGCCCCAAAGAAATTTCCTTCTGAGGGCACTTGCTGTCCGCCAGGTTATATCGCTAAATTGCAGCCGTGGTGTTATTAGAACCGCAAAGCTGCCTTGCCCAGAAGGGACTCTGTGTTAAACAAATATCAACAGGTATAGTAATGTATCAGTATCAATAGCCTCTATGTTTCACTTGTACTAACACTGTATTTCATATATTATATACACACATATATACTAGCAACAAAAGTGCCTGTTTTTAAGATGATTAAAGCCAACTGTATATGGAAATCTATTTTTCTGAAATAAAATGACTGTTTTTGGATGGGCTGTTGTAGCTTGTTTCAGCTTCTCAGGCTGGGGAAGGGAGAGCTGCTGAGGATGTGGCAGGAGGCAGGGGTGGGACGCTCCACGCTTGGCTTCGTGTGCCGGGAACGCTTCCTGGCAGGAAATACACCTGCTCCAGGCAGCTGCCATGCGCCCGAGCACCCGGGCACTTCTGCAGCAGGCCACGCCTCTGGGTAGCTGGCACACAGGAGAGCTAGCGAGGGAAACCAGTGGTTTTCCCTGAAATCATTCCACCGTGTCTTACCGAAATTGTCCAAAGCACATGTTTTGACTTGGGTATTTTAACTGAGAGGTATATTTTTGTTATGTTTGTCCTGCAAAGGACAGGATGACCAGAGGTAGTTCAAAGCTCTCTCTCCTTCTCACAAGCACAATTCATCCACCCCCCACCCACCCCATCCCTGTCTTTCTTGCATGCAGGTTATCTCTCTCTCTCACACACACACACACACACACACACCCCAACTCCATCCCCATCCCCATCCATACAACCACAATCCTGCACCCCCACTCACAGAGCTTCCAATCCCAAGCTGCAGTTAAAGCCAGACGTGAAGACACCGAGTCTCCTCCCTCCTTCTTTCTGCTCGAGCGCGAGCCACCCCCTCTCCTAAGTCCAAATAGTCCAAAGAGATTCCTTCAAGAAATGAGCAGGAAGGATTTGGGAGAGTGGTTGGGCTGCTCTCCTTCACACCCCCTTTTAAAAGAAATCCTTTTGGTGCCAGATCACCCTCATTGCCAGGGCAGACTGAGCGTGGCGACATGCTCAGGCCGTCCAGGTGTCCAGGCGGTGCTGAGCATCCCACTAAGCTGCCAGGATGCCTCCAGCAAGGCTTGCAAGTCCAACACGGTAGCCAGTGCCCTTCTTGGAGCTCCACGGGAGACTTAACCCATGCTGGCTTATCGGGAAACATCATCCATAAGACTTGGGAATGGTACCAGTATTTTCTTCTCTCACGTAAATATTCTACATCCACGCTCAGCTGCATGATATTCAACAGAGATGATCTTGTTTCAGACATACTAATCTAGGAAAATCTTACTGCGATGGAGCTGCATTTTAAAAATACTATTCTTTATTGCTGCCGTCACCGCTGCTTCTGCTGCTGCTACTCATCATTAACACGCATATCACTTTTCAAAAAGAGCGACAAAATGCAGAGAGGCGTCTGCTCTACAAACCATCCCCTCTAAGATCCCCTTCCCCTCTAGGAAGACAGGCTGTTCAAAGACAGGCTGGACATGCACATGGTGGGCATGTCATGAGCGGAGCCGGCTGGTGCCGGAGGTCAGACTAGATGGCCCGGAAGGCCCCTTCTGACTCGCTCTGTTTCTATGTTTCTATGAAGACAAAGGTGGGGAACCGGCCAAGGCAGCAAGCAGCTGCTATCTTTTGGTCAGGGCCAAATGCTTCCCAGCAAAGGTGAGGTTTGAAAGAGGGGTTGAAGGAAGAGGATGTGGTGGTAACTCATAGGATGTCCCTCTCCGCTGCTCGCCTCCGTTCCAGGTAAAAGACCTCGGTTTTGCTTGAAGCAAAAGGTGAGTCTTCCCCTCCAGCAGCTCACACTGCAGCCCCTGTTGCTGCAGGTGGACCCCCAGCACGGGGAAGGGCCCAGCCCCCAGCCAGGCACCTGCTTTCCTGCGGTCTCATGCAGATGCAGGAAGGCAGCAGGAGCCGGAACGCCTGCCAGGCGTCCCCTGTGGTTCCTCTCACCAGTCCACAGAGCATGCCTAGGTTCTCCACTGACCACAAGCCACAGGGAGGGCTTTCCAACCCTCAGCCCTCCCCTGTATTGTCCATTAATGTATGGACAACGCAGGGGAAGTACTTGGGCACCAGCTACTGGATCCAGGCGATTAAGAGAGCGATGCTTCGCCAGCACCGCCTCGGGAGGCAGGCAGCAGGACGACTGCCATCAAAAGCCCCAGGAGGTCGCCAGTCTCACCAGTTGCTGTGACAAGGTTGCCCAGGAGCCTCGTGCAGCTCCCAAATGTGCCTGAACCGGGATTAAAGCACCAGTATGCGATAGGACGGGTGGGTCTGAGGAGGGAGACACCCAAAATGCACCTCAGACCCAAACCACCACGCTTCTCTGCAACCCCCGTTAAAATGCAGAACTGAAGGACCCTCCCCTGGACGTCAGAGCCTCCAAGCGTCACAGGTGAAGCCCTGTGTCACAACCAGAATTCCACTTCCCTGTAACATCACTGGTGCCGTGCTTGCCCTGCATTGCAAACAGCGTCCTTCGTCAGGCCTCTAACTTGTTGTGAGTACTCCTAGACCTGAAATGGGTCAGCAACAGCTCCCCGTGTAAGCGTCATGTTCTTAAAGAGGTCCTGGCACTCACATTTTATTTGCAAACTTTATATGCCGTGGTATGTAGACTTTGCAACTTGTTTCTTACCGACTTTTGGCGGACGCTCTCCTTAATAGACTCTCACTCTGTTCTTTATCAACAGGAGACACAAGATGTAAGGGGCAAGCATTACCACAGGATGCCTTGCTGTAGAAGCCAGAAAGCAGCTTTCCCACTTTTAGGGAAGCATGATAAAGATGAGCGTCTTTATCGCACAGCGCAAAGCAATGCTTCATGCACTTCTCGAGTCTCTCCTTTGCCCAGAAAGCCTTTGTCAGTATTATGTGATTGAGCAGGAATGTCTGGTATAGCTGGATTTATTACTTCCCACTCGGGCTAGTGGCAGAAAGTCCGATGAAGCAGGCTTTCTGTTCTGTTCTGTTCTGTTCTGCTGTGCAAGAGCCTGGCGCTCACTCCTTGCACCAGGAATTTCCCTGCAGGCTGTGCTGAATTGTGGGTGGGACTTGAAAAGGGTTTTTCAGGTAGCAGGGCTAAGCTGCAAGATGAAGCATCAATTGTATGCAGTCGCGAATTGTATGCTCCACAGATGCGGGGGCACATACTGCTCAGGAGAGGGGGAGGACCCTGACACAAATGGGCCCAAAGAACTGGGGTCCCACTAGGATGGTGAGTGACGAGCACAACCAGGATTTTGTGCATCCTTATTCAGAACAGTAGAATCAGTTCATTGATCTTTTGGGTTGCTTTTGTCAGAGGAAAGTGGATTTCATTACGGGAACTGTTGTGTGTGAGCTGTCAGCTTACAGGTTTCAGCGGTGGGAACTGCAGTACTCTGGAACAGATGTTTTGTAGTACCAATGGCTGCAAAAGTTGTTGCAATTAACTCTGTGTGCTTTGGTTCCCACATGTCCAAAACAGCAGACAACTGTGGTAAAAATTACTCCTGAGGTCAAACCGCAAGCCGTCTGCCACACTTGGCACACGGAGGGATGGGGTGGGAGTGAATTACAACAAAGGAAGAAAGTATTCAACTTTCTCGCAGAAACGGTGGTTCCAATCAGGACTTCTGCCTACTTTTAAATAAATAAATTCATCTGGAGGTGCACGCTAAATATTTAATATAATGAATGGTTTGACTTTGCCAAAGCTGTTTGCTCAGAGGTTTTGGACTAAAACTCCCATCAGCCCCAGCCAGCATGGCCAAGAGGCCAGCACAATGACCTCTCGGGGGTGCTAATTGGGCTGCTCCATTGCACATTCGGGTCCGGGGTAACACAGGCAGCTGGGTACAAACAGCTTGACATGGGGACACAAATGGCCACCGTACCCCCATGTGTTAAATATTTTGCACATCTGTTTCTGAATCCTGCACGGACAGAATTCGCAGCCCAAAGTTCCCGCAGTGCAAAGGCGTTCTCGCCCATTTGCCTCATCTCTGTCGCTTGTGAAAGGCGACGTGTGCTCAGCCAGCTGGCCCTCATCAGCACCCTGGCTTCCTGGGGAAGCTGATTCCATGCAGCTGCAGCCAGCTAGAGCAGGGCAGGTTTTCGCTGGGCCAGCACCCCATGTGCTACGCCTGGAGCGCAGCAAAGGGCTTGGTCTAGCGTGATCCTGGAGTTTGTAAATGATGGAGATGGGCTACAAGGCTTTGCACACTTCCCTCATGGTGCCCCTGGGTGCCTGTTTCTCCGTCCTTTGAATCAGCCGGGGTCGGCCCTGGAATTCGCTGGAACAGAGCAGGGCTTCCACCATTTAACGTGGCTCAGCCCGGCGGGTGGTCCACGCAAGCAGCCCAACAAGCCGCGGCGCTTTCTGCCTTTGGCCGTGCAAGCCCAGGACTTGGTTCTGAGAAACCACGGGCAGAAAGAACAGCCTGTGCGGTGTGTTCACGGAGCCATGATTGCATGGGGCGAGAACCCAAGTGGGGCTGGGTGCCCAGGGCCCCCCATGCCACTCCCCTTCTCGCCTGAGCAGCACAGCCGGACGGGGCACCCCCTCCTGCTCTGGTGGTCCCCCTTCCAGCAGGGGGGAAGGTGCCCAACCGGCTCCATCGCTCCTCTGCTACACGGTGTGCCCATTTGCTATCACCTTTACTAAGCTGAGTAAAAGCAAAATTCAGGTAGAAAATGGGGCCTGGTTTGCAGCAGAAAATAAGAAATAGCACACCAGATACTTGCTGTATTGAGAAAAGAGAGTAAGTTTTCTGTAAATTTGCTCTGGCTGGAAGTCAGAGAAATCACAAGATATGGGGCAAGAATGACAAAAGCTTTATTTTTGCCAAATTTGCATCTGTCCTGGCAACAAGATTTGTTTCTGGTCTAAAGGACATACGATGAATACCTGGTAAGATGTTCTTGTTGTAATTCTGCAGACATTCGCTCTCAGCCAACTGAGCTCGATGCAGCTGACTTCTGAATACTGATGTGAAGAACTGGGTTGACAATGGGAATTGGTAACAAGTACATTTGGAACCTGCCTCATCATTGGCTGCATTAATTTGTGTTTTTGCTTCCACTGATGATGTGCTTCACAGAATAGTTCAGGATTCAGGAACTATCCCAATATCTGCAGGTACAGGTTGAATGCAGGTATTTCAAGCAGACAGGTGTAAAATCCATCTCCTCTGCAGATTTATGGTAGGACTAGAACTAAATATTTTCTGCTGGATCCAGACTTAAGCACAGAGTGCTGAAATCCAGAGGATATAAGTTAGTCATGATTACGTCCCACTGATTTCAATGTTCGAATATGGCTAAATCTGATTAAATTGAGGCTGAATTCAAAACATACACCCAAGGTGCTGTCCGCCAGAATAATGAAAAGCCAAAGGGTGTTCTTAGGTTGCACCCCAAGGGTGAGTGGGTGCTGTGGAGGAGGGCAGCTGGAAAAGAGGGGGTGCGGGGGCAAAAGGGGAAGCGCCTCCTTTGGACACCTCCCCGGGGTCCAAACCGGGGTCAGCAGCAGTGGCCCAAAAACTGAAGCAGGGTTCAAGGCCAAGCAAATGCCGCGTCAGGGTTCTAACGTGCTCGCCAGCCAATGCCGTGCAACTCCATGGGGAGTATGTGGGGGATCCCCGAAATGAGGGGTGCTCCAAGCGTCCCTCTGCCCTGGTGCTCGTAGGCTTCCCCTCGTGCTCAGCCCTGTCGCAGAAAGCAAGCCAGGAGAAAGTCCCGAAATGCTCCCAGGACACAGGCGGCACCCCTGGCAGCCGCCTCCTCCTGACGTGGAAGGGGATCCTGCTGGCATAGCAGCCATGCAAGTTTGTTTCCTGGCGAGCCCCGGAAAGCTGGGCGCGCTCCTCAGGAACCCAGGCAGGGCCCCAGCGAAGCGGGCTGGATCCCGGGGAGTGAGCCCAGAGGCTCCGGCAGAGACTCACCCGCACCCAGATTCCTTGCGCATCCACCGGGTCAGGTGCACATCGCAACCCTCGAAGGTTTGCAAGCAGTTGCATTAGAACACCTGCCCAGGTCAGAGGTTGGGCGGCTCTCTCCTTCGGGGCAGTCCTTGTGGCCAAACGATCTTGCGCAGCCCACAGTGTATCAAACCCAGAATGGCACAGACGCATCATGCCGAACCTTTCCTTGTCATCCTACCTTCCGTCCACTTGTGTGATCTGTAGCAGTGCGGAGAATATTGGGAAGTGTGTCTGCGGAAGGCTCTGTGCCGTGCAGAGTAGCTGCGATTCAGCCGGATGACAGGAGCGTGAGAATACGGATGGTTTTCAGGGTGGCCAGGATGCAGTTAACACTGACTGCCTGCGTGTGCTACTGCACACCATGCCCACGAACATTCCCGGAATAATGTGAAAAAGACTGAATGGAAGACAATTTTATAACTACTTCATGCTGTGCATTCATTTTTTATTTTTGTTACTTTGGCAAAGCATGTAAGCACTTACGATGTTCTTAATAAAATCTATATCCGAATTCCAGTTCTTCTCTCAGAAAGTGTAAGCAAACACTCAGCTGACGTGGGCTTTCTCTTTCCTTGCTGATGGTCCGTTGTGGTCCATTTTCAAGCCTGTATGGTTGGAAGTGTTCCTTGGGGTGCGATCTATTAGTGAAATTCAGAGATGAATTCCTTGCCCCTGGCAGAGACAGCGGGGTGGGGCAGGAGACACTGTGCTGCATGGAGAACCCCAGGTCTTCTTGGGTCAGGACCCTGAAGCCCCTTCCCCTTTTTCCCCCACGGAGGGAGATCATGATTACAATGAGAGACTCTGCGTGGTGGACCAGGCCCATGCTGGCCAGTCACCAGGGTGCAAGACCAGCAGCATGGCTGCTTCTCCTAAGTCCTCATGAGTACGCCCCTCCCTCAACATGGGACACACCTCCTTAGGGACTGCTTTGAGCACTGGCATGCTTGATTCCAGTGTGCAACTGACCTGAGAAAGTCCACCTGGTCAAGAGATGGAGCCACAGTGGAGCGCCGTGGAGGGGACGGCGGGGCAGGAAGATGCAGCGGCTGAGCTGCCCTAGAAGTACGGCCGAGAGGCAGAATACACATTTGTAAAATAAAACAAAAGGAACGAATGACTGCGGTGACTGCACTGCGCCCCAGGAAGGATGCTCCGCTGCCGCCTACCGCCCCTGCCCCTGCCCCCTTGCTGTGGGGAGGGTTTTGCGGGCTGAATCCGCGTCAGGACCACGGAGAGCTCATCAGGGCGACACCCACACTTCTGCACAGGTCAGGATCAGGCCGAGCCTGGAATTGGAAAAGGCGGCCTCACTATTTCCAAAAACATATTCAGTTTTTGTTTTGTTTTGTTTTGGTTTGGTTTTTTTAGCAAAGATCAATATCCAGGCCTGTGTCCTACCCATTGAAATGAACTGGATGTCACATGAAGCTAAGCACCATTGATTTCACTTGATCTTCTGAAGGGTAGGAAAAAAAAACCGGAAAAAGCACTAGTCTTTCCCAAGGACCAGTTGTTCTTTTTTTGCTTTAATGAAAGGCCCGAATGAACTGAATGTTTTTGGATTATTAAATGTTTCCTTTTAGGGCTGAAAGCAATATATTGTTTGCTTTCAACCACTCAAATGATTTCTAAGTGTTATGTGTGTGAGAAAGGGGCATACAAAGATTTGGGCCCTCCGTTTTCTAAAAATAACACCGCCGTGAGTGAGTTCCCAAGATCGAAATTTCTTCCACTGCATGTTAAAACCAGCGCTGCGTTTTTTACTCATTTATTTGCATGCAGGGCTGCGTTTTTGGCATTTGGGGTGCTCCAACCACGCGCATTTTCCCAGTGTGCATGTTGCATCGCCAGGCCTGGTCATAGCCAGGACAACGGGGCCTCTGGAGCACAAGGGTCTCGTGCCACAGCCTCCGGCTTTTCTGGGGCCATAGAAAGCAATCCTGTAAATTCTGCATGTGGCAAAAACATCCCGGGGGGTCCAACCACCATTTTGTTGCCTGCTGCTGCACAGCGGGAGACCAGGACGGGGGTGGGGGGGATTTTGGCCTGCAGGGGAGTAGGTTGAGGGCCCGACAGATGTAGCCCACTCCCCTCGGGGCCACGGGGGTGGCTTGCCTTGACTCCACTTTCCCGCTCATCCGAGCATTTGGGAAATGGAGCAGGTCGCTGCTGGCCCTGCACTCCTCCCGACTTCGTGGCCCCAGTTTTAGGCCTGAAGGAGCCTGAGGGCATTGGAGGGGGGCATCCAGCCTCCCCTTCGTTCCACACAGCTGATGAGCTCGGTCCTGGTTCCCTTACCTAAGAAAAGGACATTGTTGTGTTGGAAAGGGGGCAGAAAAGAGCAACAAAAACTCTTGCAGCTCCCCTGTGAGGAACAGCTGCAGCAATGGGGAATGTTCGGCTTAAAAAAAAGGCGAGCAAGGAGCAACATGGTGGAGGCGGTTACGTTCCTGAGGAGACGCCACTGACCTGGAGGATGGGCCGGGGTGGCCCCTTGCATGGGCACGAATGAATAGGCGCGAACTGAGGACTGCACAGGTGAGTGCTGTCCATCACAAACTGCGGACCGCTTTGCATTTCCCCGTCCCTTTTGTACCAGAAACGAGGGTCAGTGACCTGAACGCCTCCATTATCCAACACCCTGAAATGGGAGCACTCCCCAACCCTCCTAGGTTGTTGCGCAACTCGGGAAAGGAGGACTTGCGCAGCACCAGGTTCCTCCTGCGCTGCAGCAAGGGCTCTGTGCGTCACCCGCCTGCCGGTGGTCCCCCAGAAGACCCCAGCCAAGAGCTGGGCGAATCCCCACCACAGTGCGCCCCACGGCTGATCGCCCCGGACCAAATCGACTGGAGACCTCGCACGTGTTTGCAGACAGCAAGCAACTGCTGACTCCTCCATATCGTTTCTGGTATTGTGAGCCCGGGTCACGTCCCCCCCCAACACCCATGGATGGAAACGGCTCGTGAATGCAATCGCAGCAACCTTCCGTGCGGGACAAAATGGACCCAGGTCCATATGCCTGACACGCGTCCACGGGGGGAGCTGCAGCCGCCTGCGGGGAGTAACTGCCACGGCAACTCGCCCACGTGTCTCCGGGGCACCACCTCGATTAGGAGCAGCCGCCCAGGTTAGTGGCCGACTTAGCCAACCTTCTTCTGCGTTTGGCTTCAGCTGAGCAATCCATGGTGCTCGTTTGTCCCTGGAGAGGAAAGCGATCATTTCTACATTCTTACAGTAGCTCCAGCTACCAAAACTCTATTCAGGGAGTAGACACGCACTCGGCCATCACGTGCCCCTCTAAACACGACACCAACAGCTCTCAGTGACATGCAGTGAGCCCGACACTAGTCCCGCACGCCCTCGAAGGGGGCGGTGCACGAGAGCCGAGCGTCTCCCA
Organism: Varanus salvator macromaculatus; assembly: GCA_023646645.1. Lineage (NCBI taxonomy): Eukaryota > Metazoa > Chordata > Lepidosauria > Squamata > Varanidae > Varanus > Varanus salvator. The sequence continues at coordinate 3,468,955 of JAIXND010000756.1, read as the reverse complement.
AGGTGGGCAGGACATGCCACATCAGTGGGTGGAGGTCGTCCCTAGATATTCCTTGGCTTCAAAGGTGGAATGAACTGGAGGATCCCCCCCTGCAGAAGGGCAGTGATAGTAGCCACAGAGAAACAAGCTTAGCACTGGCACTCCAGGTGGGCCTTCGAAAATGGAGGGTGTTTCTCTCGGGCAAGACGCCCTTGCTAAGGCCATGTGGCCATGCGCTTGGCACTCAGGATCACTCTAATTTGGCCCCACCTGAAGATGGGAGAAGCATTGCTAATGCTGTATCAGGCCTCAGACTACGCACATTCTTTCCGTTCTCTCTCCCCCGAACCCCTTCCATGAATGGCCAGTCTTGTTGACCAGGATGGAACACACTGGGGGGGGGGCACAGATATTTTGTTTCCCCCTCCCTTTTCAGGGACTTTAAAAACCACACAATAAACACTGCCAGGGCTACTTTTCCTTGCCTTGTTTTGCCTGGAAAACGACAGTTCTCAGCAATACAAGTTTCTCATAAGACTCTTGGGCTGCTGTCTTGGAGGTTTATTCGCTGAGTGATGCCAACAAGTGCCTGCAGCCAAGCACTGAATTCACAGCCACGCCTATCAGCACCGGCGGCAGAGGGAAACTGTCATTCCTGCTGCTGTCTCTGCTGCCAGGCTCCACGGACGGGGGCAAGGATGAGGGCTGATTCGGACACCGTTTCCTCCACTGGGCTCTCTGACTCATCTGAGTTTTCCTGGACAGAGAGGATTATGTTCACCTCCTTCTTCTCGGCGTGCTTGTGCTTCCTCGGGGCAGCATCCTCGTCCTTGCAGCCCTTCCAGATGCTGCTCAGATACCCTCGCTGGCTTCTGCACTCTCCCGCAAGGAAACCGGAGTTCTGCCCAGGGCCATCTGCACCCACGACAGCCTCAGCTCTCCCACGGGGGCCCCCGTGCTGGTCTCCTTGTCCGCTCGCAGCCGTGTCTTTCTGCTGCTTACTGAGCAGGAAATAGGCCAAGCCAGTGAGCACAAGCATTGTGCCTAGGAGGGGAAGAAAGGAGAGAGAGACGCCTGTTATCCATGCAAACGACACGGTCCAGAACGCAGCTGTGCGATACGCGTGCATGTGTTGGCTTTTCCAGAAGAGCACCTTCTTCCGAGTGCCTCCTACACTGCTCATCCTTGTATTTCCCAGGTTTATCAGAGTCTCCTGAAACAGAAAGACAAGGATTCCTTGTTTCTTCATGTGCTAACAGAGGGGCTGGAGACTATAAGCAATGCACAGCCACCCACAGAAATCTTAATGAAAGCACTCAGACAGCAGCAAATGAAGGCGGTAACATCCATCTTTAGGGCAGTGATATCTTATTTACATCGATTATTGTCATTTGCTTTGAATAGGGGAAAACAAGCTAAATGGTTGTAATATTCAAATCTTTTTCTTTCATTGACCTTGATCTAACAAGACATCAATAATGATCATATTTAACAAAATGAATGCACATTAATGCTAATATTTGGTTAAAGTGTGGAATACTACAAATTGGTCCTACATTCGAGGAGGCTGAGTCCCTGCCTTGCTCTCTCACAGCCAGCACGGCACGAACGGCAGTGGCTGACGCATCGCTGCAATGCTACTGCTCACTAGACAAGACATTAAAAATGTCTCTGTGTGTTTTTAAAAGGAGCAATTTGCATCAGAACTACAGCAAAAAAGGAAAGGGTTCCATTCCCCTTCCACACCTGATAATTGTCAGGCCAAAATACTTCTATTTGCAGTATTTTTTAAAATTGCATGTCAAATGCAACGGCACTTTGAAACCCAAATATACTTTTACCCTTCAGTGTTACAACAGCTTTGCTTTGGTCATCTGTTTGTGCATTGCACACAATCTGACACTGGCAAAGGAATAACCAAATGTGCTAGTGGTCCTAACGGGTGGGTGAAGCTTCAGTTACCCTGGATCAACTGCGTGGCTACACGGCCACACTGACTGGGGGCATGGATTTGCCACCCGGGGGCATGCAACATGCTGAGCAGAGTCAGCCCTGTAAGCCACGTGCCCTTGGAGAGAGAAGGTCACAGGAGGGCCACAAGCAAGTCCGGGGCCCGGGGCGGCAGCAGGATCCTGGGTCAGCTTTCCGCCCTGCCACCCCTTCCACGGTCGCAGCCTGGGGGCACGAAGCGGCTTGAGCACGGCGGGCATAGCCTCCCCCTGCGAGAGTCGATTCCCCTGCAAGGGACCAGGGGGAGGCGGAGGCAGCGCTGCCAGCGTGACACTCGCACGGCTCGGCTCGAGGCGTTCTCCTCCCAAGCATCTTTTGCACGGCCAGGCCAAGGGGCCGTGTTCCAGCTGCCGCTGATCGTTCCCCGCTCTCTGCCTCTTCAGAGACAACAACAGCAAGGGCAGAGTCCAATCTGCACGTAGACAAGGGCCGCCAGCCGCATCTGTAGCAGCGGTCGGCCACAGAGGTTCTCGAGCTGCTCTTCAGCGGGATCGAGAGAACCGCTCCCATCCCTGGGGCAGGGTGCAACTCCCGTGTCCTCCGTTTGCTCCAACCCTGCCCCCCAATGTATGAACCACAAAGCCCTCTTCTTTGCTTGCTGCACTGGCCAGAGTGCCTTTTCGGCTATCAGTGAACCGAACGTCTCTGACTGGCACCTGCGCCGACGGGCGTGTGCACACGCTGAAGTGCTCTGCTGGGCATGCCTTGGTTGGGGAGAGAGACTAAGTGCTGGGAAAGGGTGAGGACAGTCTGAGCAGCACCTGCCTCTCCTCCGCACCTGCTCCCGGGCAGGTGCAAAAGAGGCACAACGTGGCAACTGGCACCTGGCAGGTAGAACGCGCCACAAACAGTTTCCTTAGATGAAAACTGGGTAGAATATATCAAGAGCTCTCTTCCTGGGCATGAACATGAGTGGGCTTTGGGAAAGGCAGGTCCACATATTTATCCAGGTTGGATCTAACTTAGGGTTGCAATACAACTCCACAGAATCCACCCCTTCCATCTGTAGACTTCTTCGAGTGCTCGGCTGTCCCGGAAAGTGGCCCAAGCTGGGGGGACGTTCGTAAAAGTCTGCGGAACGAAGGCAGTGCAGCCAGCGACCTTCTTCTCTGCCGCAAGCCGCACAAGCAAGGGCTGCGAAGTATGTGTGTATGTGGGTGAGGGATGCCGCCACACCGCAGTCATGTGCGCCCCGGGAACCAGTGCCGCTGCCGAGCCAAGAGAGCAGTCTGGAGCTTCCAGGAATGGCTGGGAGAGCGATGGAATGGCCACAGGGAACCTCCCACAGGGAAGCTGCATCCCAGTTGGAGGAGCTCTGGCCGGTGAGGGGCAACGTCACATGGCCGGACATCGTCCAGTCCTCAGAGGGCAGGAGAGGCATCACCCCCCCCCCAAACGTGTTCCCCAGCGGTGCTGCTTCCGGCACGGCCTGGATCCTGGATTGCCCAGCATACGATTTCCGTGCCTCTCGGCCCACCAGTGAATGTCAAGGCTGCCCTGTAAACTCAAGCTCTCTTGCATGCAGCTGCACCCCCAGCCCCACCCACAGCTGTGCGATGCCCTGCGCCTCTTTCCCCCTTACCTGGAATAGTGACGTGCCACACAAGCACCGGGTGTATGAAGCAGGCCACCGAAAGCAGGACGTAAGCCAAGAACTTCTGGAAGGCCCCACGATGTCTTGCCTGCCTCCTACAGGTGTGCATCGCGGATCCGCTGCCAGGGCTGCAGGAAAAGCGGCAGGCTGAGGCTGGGCATAGCCGGGGGAACGGCTTTGTCTCAGCCAGCCCCAAAGTGGACGGTCAGAAAGAATTCGGTGTTATTTATACTCAGCCCAGGCAGCGGTCGGCGGGGGAGTGGAACTCACACGAAGCAGGAGTCCAAGGCCAGGCTAGCAAAGTACGCGGCTTCACACAGAGAAACGGCCGTCCCTGAAACCCTGGAGAACAAGAAGGCGTTCAGAGAGAACGAGCAGGTAGCGAAGAGCGCCGATGCGCCGTGCCCGCGCACGCAGCCCCGACCGAGCCCTAACCTGCCACGGCAACCACCACCACCACTCGATGCCTGATCCAGTACAAAGAGGGCGCTCAGCTCTGCAGAGGCAGAACAGAGCCACCACGCGACAAAAGCCCCTGCCCGCAGGTTTGGCCACATCTACCAGTTTGGCAAGGGAGAGTTGCACAGGGAGGAGGAGGACGATGACAGTCGACGATGACAGGTCGGGCGGGACAAGGCCAAAAACATAGGTGAGAATGGGGTGGCCTTGCTGAAGATGTGGGGAGCAGGAGGGAGGGACGGATGGACAAACAGATGGATGGATGGATGAATGGATGGATGTGCGTATGGATGGACAAAGGTATCCATCCAAGACAGGTCAGAGGGCAAAGAGCCATGAGGTGGAGCAGGGCACCCTAAGGCCGTATCAAGAATGGCGGGAGGGCCCGGCGAACGGGGTCCAGATCTCTCATAACACGTTGGTGCCTTGCCGCTCTCCGCAGGAGGAGTTCGTGGAGACCCATATGCACTAGTTCCCAAAAGCAAAATACAGAATGCTTTCAAGCTATGTGTGACAAAGAGATAAGGAGAAAATTTGACTTCCACATTAAATCTAGAAGCCACCCCTGAAGCCATCCCAAGTCAGTGCCCAAACCCTGATAATACCATAAGGTTGTCTTCAAAAAGGGTGTGATGCCCGCCATGTATGACTGCTGGCGTATCTCAAATGCACCAGAATCTGCGGGGCCATCATACGGAGCTTGCACGTTTGAATTAACCCAAGCCTTAACCGCTCTTTCACAGCTGCGTGGAGCCGAGCAGCCAGCTCAGCCCCTGCAATGAGCGCCAGGAGCTGAGCACTTGCTGAAGGCTGGCAGCCAGCAGGGGCTGCTGCCCGCACCCCGAGGAGCCCTTCGCCCTCGTCGCCGGCCTGCTTCTCGCCCAGGCGCAGGCCAGGGCAGCGAGTTCTGCGGGGCATTTGCTCCCTGCCTCTGCGCCCTTCAGGCAAACTTGCTCCAGCCCTTTTCTGCTGGCCACGTAGCACATTCGGTCCGGTAGCTCTTTTCCTTCCCTTCACCCAAAGGAGGACCATTAGCTGCTGTCAAATACTGCCTGCACAACACGCTTAAACACAAAAGCCTTTTTTTAAGTGACCCAGAGCAATTCCAGCAGAGGCTGTGGGTGCTTCCCAGAATGTCTCTCAAACGCCACATGTGTGGCCATCCAGTCATGGACAGCGATACTCACAGCAAGTAGACGGCCAGGCCTTGGAACTGCCCTCGCAGCAGCGTGCTTGTGCCCACGCCGGTCAGCACTGTGAGAAGAAATGCGACGGGAGTGCCGAGGTGGGCTGCCACGCGGTAGCACCGCCGTCTTTGCAGCGGCCCTGCCCGCGCCGCCTCGGTCGTGCGATGCTTGTCCAAGGGCACTTAGCCGGCGAGGGAGGCCGGAGGTGCCGCCTGGGGCTTGGCAGCTGGGGAGCTTTGAGCTGCTTGACCGATTTTAGCCATGCCCCTCCTTGCCTCTTTTCCAGAAGAGATAATAATATGCATCGCTATTTGCATTCGGATATTGGCTAATAATTATGGATGCATCACTTGTTTAAATTATCTGCTCGTTGACTGGAAGTTAATGCATGGTCAGCATAAACTGCTTTTCCAAGCCCCTTTGGCAGCTGAAAGGCTGGGGTAATACCACGGCCGGGAAGGAGAATTGTTCGCCTTGCATCATAGGACAGATTGAGAAGGTAACCATGTTTCAATGTTTGAATGGCCACTATAGGCATGACTCTTGAATGGAGACATTTTCAGAGGGAGGTAGGGAGAGAGGGAGGGTGAGGCATGGATAGTGGATCTCCCTCTGTTTCTTTGTATTGTTTCATGACTTGTAATTACAGTTATAATAAATATAAATAAATACACACAGCCCATCTGACTCGGCCTTTGCACAAGGGGAACTAGCAGGATGGAAGGGGGAGCAGATGCGAAAACCAGTCCTGAGCCCAGTCAGGAGGCGAGGGAGGAATGACCGCTTCCATCGGAGGGTCCCTGGCATGCCCCCCCCCCGCCCCCCAACTTGTCCTCAAGCGGCAAGAGCCCCCAGGGGAAGGCTCCAGTGGTGTGGGGGACACCAGAAGTGCCCCGCGGAAATACCAAGACTGCACAGAGAAGAGAGGCAGGAATTAGGCTCTGTAATCAGCTTTTCCCTGGACCTGGTTCAGATGCCGCAACTGTTTGAACGGTGCTGCTGCCCAGCACATTCCATCCCGCTCCTTGTTCCTTTCAAGGTTTAATCCCTAAAGAAAGCCTGTTTTCAGTTAGTGGCGCGATTGCGCTGCAGTCGGCTGCACGGCATTTAGACCTGGTGCAATATCAGCTCTAAGCCTGGCAAGGGTGGCTGAGCAGGCCTGTGGGTAGCACTGCTACTAAGATGCTTCAGGGCGGACGTGCCTCCTTTGGCATAATGTGAGGTAGCTTTTAAAAATAGAAGCTGTTTTGCAACTGGCCTGCCGGCTAATGACGGAAACTACTCCCTTGTCAAAGGACGTTTTTGAGCCTTTATGGATGGAGGAACAATTTACACTCTCACTCACGTCCTTCCCTGTGCATGTGATGCTTTGCTTGGGCTCCAGGAGAAGCTGCAAGGGAACTCGCCTGCTGTCAATTTCATCCTCCACTTTGTTAGGAAGAATCCGTACATAGTGGCATGAAGGTGTCCAGAAGTTTCAGGTTACGGTCAGATCAAATTCTGAGTTTCAGATCATTTTTTTTTTAAATTTGAGTATATCCTGCTTTTGCTCTTGCGAACACAAAGTGGCTGACCTCCTCCTCCTCCTCCTGCTCTCCATCTTATCCCCACAACAATTGCCATAAAGATAAGAAACTTCAGTGGCGAGTGCCAGCACAGACCTTCCGTCCATGTGCTGCCCAGTCGGCCTGCAGTGCTGCTGTGGGTCTAAAAGGGGCTGATTGGCAGCTGAGCTAATGCGACCAAGCAGAAACACCCACACAAACGAGCGCGTTTAGAACGTCAGGGTTGCCATTCTCCCTGCCATGGTGAAATCCAATTAAATTATACCGTATTTTTTGCTCTATAAGACGCACTTTCCCCCCCTCAAAAGTAAGGGGAACGTCCGTGCGTCTTATAGAGCGAATGTGTGTGTGCAGTAAGTCTGTCAGATGTGCAGCCCAGGGGGAAGTGATGGGGAATGTGCCTGTGATTAGGTGCCCATTTGATTCAGGATATTTTTTTTCTTGTTTTCCTCCTCTAAAAACTATGTGAGTCTTATGGTCAGGCGCGTCTTATAGAGCGAAAAATACGGTAGTTTCATTTCTGTGTCCACACATAAATTAAAATGCATACATGTTATGCAGTTTTGCCTTTATTGGCCCATTCCCCATGTCTTTCAAGTACTTAGCAACACCCATGGTTGCAATGTTAGGGAAATAAGGAACAAATATATTTTGCAGGAAACTCTAGCTTTTTTCCGTCTTGAACCTACTTTATACTGTTCAGAAATTAACAGTTGGTGATGCAGCACTGACAAACCTGATCCTCATAGAATCACAGAATCATAGAATAGTAGAGTTGGAAGGGGCCATGAAGGCCATTGGGTCCAACCCCCTGCTGTTGCAGGACACCACGTCACACCACCCCACTCAGGTGGCTGCCCAGTTTCTTTTTGAATGTCATCTAGAGCATCAAAATACCTAGACAGTCCTAGGTGTTCGGCCTTTAAAAGATGAAGAATATTGATCTAATTGTGATCCTTCAAATCCAATCAGAATTTGAAAATCTGTTATGGGAAAAGATGGGATGGCTGTACGATGCCTAAGAATCGTTAGCCGCTGGAGCAGTGTACCAGAATCATGCTAGGAGGGGGAAATGGAAGGCAGAAAATGAAGAAAACTTGCGTCTGTTCTCACCTGCTCCGGTGGAGAGCCCCAGCAGTCGGCAAGCGTATTCCAGAACATTCCACAAAGGTGTTTGCTTCATGCTGGCTTTAGTCTTTCAGAAGTGCCTTAGATAAGCCCCCCTGTGCCAGTCTCGCGATGGAGATAAGTCTCATGTTGAAGCATCCATGTCCTTCCCAAAGGAAGGACTGCTATTCCCGTCTCATGAAAAAAGACTTCCCAACAACACACCCTCTTGCCACTCTGAACTAGTTAGAGTTTGGCTACCATTGATAATTAATTATTACCAAGCAGAACAGGCATCTCAATCGCTGCCGGAGGGCCTCTTTCTCCTTGGTGCATCGGGGGACACACCAAACCTATCACAGGCGTTCAGCCCTCCTGCGCTACAGAGCCCTCCCTGGTGCAGATTAATTGCTAGGGATGGGATTTAGAAGCTTAGAACAGAGTGCAGGGCTACCCAAACTCTGCTCAGCTGGTTCCAGGAAACTGGCAAAGTATACAAAGCGCTCTCAGCTCCGGAGCCTCCTGAATGCAGCTTGTAGCCACGTCCAAAGCAGGCCGCCAGTTTCCCTTCAGAATGCCTGACCGTCTGCAATACACAGCACTGTATTAAGTGTCTTGTACAACACAACACTGATAAGCCATAGTAATTTAATAAGCTTAATAATAAGTAAAATAATTTAATAATAACTTAGCAGTAAATAAAAGCTTAAAATCAAGTAAAAATCCTTCTGAACTCACAGAAGCTTGAATTAAGCTGCAGGTTCGGTTTTCAAAATATCTCTATGGTTTATGCATCACATGACGTGCAACAAAAACAGCATTAAGACTCTGTAATCCTGTTCCTACTTACTTGGGAGTAGGTCCCATTAAAGTCAGTGGGACTTCTTTTTGGCAAGACCATGCACAGAATTACACTGTAGGATTGTAATCCATTTCGGAGGAAATCTTTGTAACATTTCAATGGATCATCTTTCTGGATAAACCTGCAGAGTGTTCCAGATGTTTGCAGAAATCCAGTTGCTTCTTTCCGAGGTATCACTGCACCATCATAATGGAAATACAGGATGTTCACTTCATGATTTTAAACTATGATTTTTTTATCATTATGAAAATTGTAAGAACAGTTATTGGAATGGGGATGCAGTTCAACATAATGGCGTCCTGCTTGCTGAAACTGAGCTTTGAATGAGAACCTGGCCTGCCAGCCCCCGAAAACGGCCCGTTGGCACATTTCATAGGATGCCTACAAAGCTTTCTGTCACAGCTAAAGCAGAAAGGTTTGCCCACAGGGGTTAGCTCTCCCACCCAGGCGAAAGTGCATCATCACTCCTTGTTCCCATCAACCTAAGCAAGCCCTTCACATTGAAATGGGTCTACTTTGTGTAAAGCTCTCACAGTGGTAGCACTACACAGTGCTCATTAGATTTCCCTTTGAAATAGACTGCATGGGATTGCTGCTCATAATGACTAAAAGTTCAGAAATTGAGATTCAGATGCCCATAATCGCTAGGAGCGATTTAGTGACAGCTCGTGAAGACAACTGTGGGCTTTAATTCTCTGAACGGAGCGGTTAGCCCAGTGGTGTGTGCTCCATTGAAGACGTCCATCAGCAGCTCCTGCTGAAAGCCACAGCTCATGGGCAAAGGCCATCCACATGCTACTGAGAGTAAACCCTTTGCAATGAATGGGATTGCAGCTTGTCCTGCTCACAGGAATGGGTCTCCTTTGTGCAAAACTTTATCCCTGTTCACACTGGAATGTTGGATGGGAAGGCGGTATCCCATGCACTGCTCTCCCCAACACGGGTAAAATCCAGCAGCAGGCTGTGCAGAATAAATGGGAGCTCACGACGTGCTGTTCGGTTCAGCATGCCTATGCTTGAATAAAACTTTACGGCGTTAACGATTAACAGATCGAATGTAGTGGGGAATAGCTGCCTTGGTGGCCGACATCCCATGCTCGCTCTTGGCATCTGTGCATCTGAGCACGGCGACTGTGCGTCTGGAATCCAACTCCCCCAACTGAGGGAGAGGTGCCAAGCGACCCTTGCGGGCCAGTATCTGACCAGCTTCTCCAGAGGGTCCAGGGATTCTCTCCAGGGCCTGGTTCAGCTCCAGCCTTGGTTTGCTTGGCCTCCTCTTTCTCCCAACCGCTCACGGCGGAAAGAAAACGAAGGCCAGCTTATCCTACAGCACCACCTCCTGGCAGGACTCCGGTTCAAGCGTCTCCTCCTTTTGTTGTTGTTAGTGGCAAAGTCGTGTCCGACCCATCGCGACCCCACGGACAACATTCCTCCAGGCCTCCCTGTCCTCCACCATCCGCTGGAGTCCACTCAAGCTCACACCAGCTGCTTCAGTGACCATGCAGCCTCCTTATCCTCTGCCGTCCCTTCTTCTTCTGCCATCTGTTGTTCCGGCATTCGACGGAATTGCCCTTGCCTCTCTAGACTGCTGTCTGCCTATCGGCACTGAATGTTAGCAGACGCAATCACGGACTCACTCTCAGTGTTTGCGCAGCGTGCTGGATGGCTGAGCACCCTGCCTGTCCATCTTTTGGACTCCCGGCATGTTCATGACACGAGGGGCTTGCTCCACACTCGAGTGTGTCCCCACTATTGACGATTTTAGAAATCCCTGCGAGTTCGCTCTCTAGGTATCTAGTTTCCTGCTGGTTACCTATGTAGATAATCTAGTTTATTATCTGAATAATAGCTTTTATTTCATCACAGGTGATTTAGGGTGGCGTCATATCAGAGTAACCTCCCAAAGGGATGGAAAGGAAGTTCTGGTCATGCCGCACCAGCAGCCTCGCTTTCAGTGGACTGTCCGGTAGTTACATTTGGAATAAATTGCTGCTTTGCTCAGACTTCTTTCTTTGTTCTGCCGCAGACAACTTCTTGAAAAACCACCAGTGCTCAGATGGTGCAAAATGCATAGATTAATTCCTTGTCTGACTTTTTGAAAAAATACAAATAATGATGAAATTAAGATTGGAAGAACAAAAGAAACTGAAAAATTCATCCAGGTCTCCCTAGCCTTGAAGTGACACGTGCACAACATTCAGACGGGTTACTTCTCGGTGAACAGAGGAACTTCCTGTTCTTCTGCATCACAAAACGTATGCAGGCTTCTGTGATGTTGTGGAAAACAAGCTGTCGTGCAAGCCACGGTGTGCAAAAGAGGCGGCTTGGGAAAGGGCGGCGGAGAAGGCGCTTTCGGGGCCCCGGGGCGGAAAGGGGCACCTCCCGGGGACGCGTGGGCGAAACCCGAGCCGATTGCGCCGCCTGCCCCTTGCAGTTCGGCGGACCCTTCCCGCTCCGAGCACGAAGATCGAGCACGCGCCTCCCCGGAGCGGGCCCTGCGGGAAGCGCCCCGCGGGGCGCGAGTGGGTGGCCGGAGGCGAGCGGCGGGCGGAGCGGCGGCTCTGCCGGGCTGCTGCGGGGCCCTGGGGTGCCGGGGAGAGGCCGCCCTGGGCGCGGCGGGGCCGCAGCCGGGGCCGGGGCCCCGAGGGGCTGCGAGCCGGGGCCGTGCGGAGCCGCTGCCCGGACGCTTCGGGGCTCCAGGGCCCCGAGCAGGAGCGCCGGCGGGCGGGCGGGCGGGCGGCCCTTTGCCCGGGAGGAAGCGGCCGCGGCCGGCCAGCGCAGCGGGGGCCTGTCGCGCAGGGACGCCCCCGGGCAAAGCCGCGCACGCCCAGCGGAGGCTCGGGCGCTCGAGCGGCGCGGCCGCGCTGGCCCTCCCCGCGCAGGGCGCCCTTTCCGCGGCGGGAGCGGGGGCGCAGCGGCTCCTGCGCGGGGAGGGGGGGCTTGGTCGGCGGAGCCGCACGGGGAGGCAGCGTCCGCGCTCCCGGGCAGGCAGGGCGAGCCGGCTGCGCAGCCGCCCCCCACCCGCTGTTCCCGCCCCATCGCGCCCGCGCTGAGAGGGAAGGCGCGCGGGGAGCCAGGGCGAAGCCACCGCGGCCAGCCCGCCCGTCGCGGCTGCGGAGGCGCTTCTTCGGGGCGCCCCGCGGGAGCTGAGGGGCCACGCGGGAGCCCGAGCGCCGGGCGGCGGCTGCTGCCGTGCTCCCCGCAGAGAACGCCAGCAGGGCCCCTTCCTCGGCCGTCCGTTCTCCGCACAGCGGGAAGCGCCCCTTCCGTGCCCAAGGCTGCGCCGCCTGCGCGCCGGGCAGCTCCTTTCGCCGGCCGGCGCAGCGGCTGCTCAGCTCCCCGGTGCCCACAGCTGTTTTCATGGGGGCTGCTGCTTCCCTCACGAACTTACTGAGACAAAATGCGCTTTCACAGATACTGGGGAAACATACAGAAAGGTATCTGAAATGCTTCAGTTCATCATGTAACTGGAGGCAAATGGACCATAGAAACAGAGCAAGTCAGGAGGGGCCTCCCGGGCCATCTAGTCTGACCCCTGGCTCCAGCCGGCTCTGCTCACGACATGCCCACCATGTGCATGTCCAGCCTATCCTTGAACATCATCACCGATGGGGTTTCAACCACCTCCTGTGGAAGCCCGTTCCACACCCTCGGGGTCCTGTCAGGAAGTGCTTCCTGGCATCCAAATTGAACCTGGGTTCCCTGAACTTTGCTCTGTTGGAGCGCGTCCTGCGTTCCTCTGCAGGGGAGAACAGGCCTCTCCCCATCTCCATGTGACAGCCCCTCACATACCTGTATGTTGCCAACATATCCCCTCTGAGTCTCCTCTTCTCCAGGCTGAAGAGACCCAGTTCCCTCAGTCTCGCCTCATACCCCATCCCCTGCAAACCAGCCACCATCCTTGTGGCGCTACGCTGCACTGACTCCAACCTGGCTATATCCTTTTTGTAATGAGGGGCCCAAAACTGAACACAGTGCTCCAGTTGCAGGCGCACCAGAGTCATATAGAGTCATAGTAATACCTCTCTCAATCTAGAAGCCACACTTCTGGCTATGCGACCAAAGGTGGCGTTGGCCCTCTTGACCACCGCATCACACTCCTGGCTCATGTTCAGCCTGCAGTCGACCAGCACCCCAAGGTCCCTTTCACAAGTGCTGCTCTCCGGCCACTTGTCACCTAACCTGTACTTATGACACCCATTCCTATGCCCCAAGTGCAAGACCTTGCACTTCTCCACATTGAACGCCATCCTGTTGTCTCCTGCCCACTTCCATAGTCTGTCCAGATCCTTCTGCATCTGGAGTACCTGCTCCTCAGTTGTGGCCACTGCCCCAGTTTTAGTATCGCCTGCGAATTTGATCAGCAGACTGTTCACCCTGTCATTGATGAAAAGATTAAACAGGATCGGCCCCAGGACAGGTTTTCTCTGAAAAATAAGGTAACTATGAGTCTTTCTTTCCCTGCAAAGTTTGCTGGACTCACACTGTGTGCGTGTTTATTCAGAACTAAACCCCACCGGGCTCACTGAGGCTTCCCCCTCGTTAGAGCTATCTAGGAAAGCAGCGGGAGACGCTGTCCTCGTGCTTCGCGTGTACTTAGACACGCATCCAGATCCTGGATTGCTACAAGGCAACTGGCCTTCCAGCCCATTCAGCCGCACTTGGCGAAGCTCCGTCTTCCTCTCCAGAGTACGCAAGGCGATCACAGCCAGCACGTGTGCGCCGGGCCGCGGCGTGCGGCTCGCATGGAAAACGGAGCAGCCCCCGACTCCGCAAGGGCCGGGGACCCGCGCGATGCGGCCTGCCCTCCCGCGCGGCCCGGGGCCCGCTTGGCGCGCCTCCTGCCACTCGCCCCCGGGGCTCCCGGGCGAGGGCGAGCGGGAGTCGCGCAACGCCCAGGCAGCGGAGCCAGGGGCGCCACGTGCCGCCCCGCGCAGGCGCAGGACCCGGACCCGGCGTCGCGCTCGAGTGACGCCGTGAAGCCGCGCCCCACTCCTGGAGCGCGCGGCCTGCTGGGGCGGGGCGGCGCGGGGCGGCGCGCGCGGATGACGCGGGCGGCGCGCGCCGCCTGGCTCTTGAGGACGGCGAGACGCGTGTCGCGGGGGGCGCAGCTCGGCCGGCCGCGCCTCGGTGTCCCCGGCGCACGTGCCACGCTTCCTTCGTCGCCCTCACCCTCCCCGTCCTGCCCGCGGCCCGGCAGTCGGGAGCAACGGCCCCCGAGCATGTGAAATCAGGGCAAGGGGTGAAACGCGTTTGAAACGGCTGAAGCGGCGAAAATCGCGCGGCGGGACACGTGGGGTGCGTGACCCCCTGGGGACCCGCGAAGGGCAGCACTCGGGGGTAGAGAAGACGCCCCCCTCCCCCCCGGGCGAGGGTGGGTGGCTGCTCGAGGGATCTGCTGGTGCGGCACAGCCCTTTCAGTGCCGCTACAGAGGAGGAGCAAAATGTCCTTTATCCGCCCATATGGAAACGCTACGCATATTTTAATTCCCCCCCTTTTTTTTATTTCAAAGGCGCAATGGCACCAAGAGGGGAGTGGCAGTGAGCGGTGTGGATCGGCAGCCCACTAAGTTTATCTGCTTGTAGTGCACAGGTCGCTGTGCAGGAGAAATCTTGAGGTCAAGCACAGCTCTGCCCTACTTCCCAGCAGAAAAGAGTCCACGGAAGGAGGGCAATGCGGCTCACGTCCGTCTTGCGATCCCTGCGAGGGAGCTGGCGTGAGCACTTTGACTGTGGTGGCCGGGATGTGGCCCGTTGGTTCCCAGGACACATGGCCAAAGGTGAGGTGGGATGAAAGGAAGGGGAGAGGCTTGGAGTAGTCTGGGTTCAACCCCCATCCCCACCCCCCAAATAAAACAAAGAAAGACCAGGCTTAACCCTGAGAGAATGAATTAACAAGCTGCATTTCCAGCCAAAACTGAGCACCGCTGAGGGGCTTCGGGAGCTCTGTGCCTGCAGAACAGGATTGTTCTTGGCAGTGACACCTTTATGGTTGAAAGGATGGCTGCTTTGCACCAGAACCACGCTCACCCCAGGGGTATGAATAATAACTGCTGTAACTCTGTAGTGGGCATGCTTCCTTTCCCCCCATGTTGTAACTGTCTGTGCCTGACTTTGTTTTGCAGGGCTAAAGGACATGAAGAACCGCCTGCGATTGGTGGACTGCCTGTTGGAGGTGCATGATGCTCGCATATCCTTTCTTGAGGGTGACGCAGAAGTGGGTCAAAACTTTCCAGGGAGGCTCTGGAGGCCACTTCCACTGCTGGGATCCCCCCAGGGTCTTTTCCCTTGCTGTGCATGTACCCACTCACACTGGCACATCCTCCATTGCGCACACGCCTTCCTTCCCCACCCCATAGCCCAGCTGTCTGAATTGTGATTACTACAAGAGAATGAATGTAAAAGCTCTCTTTCCTATCCGTGATCATGACCCACATGTCTGAGATTTCTAAAGTGGCTCCTTCGGAAGCCGGTGCAGAGCATATTATGAGTACTGCAAACACACCACAGGGTCTGTCTTACTCTGTAAAAAAAATGGGGTCTGCTTTTTTAGCACTGTAAGTTGGGGGACTGATTGGCTCAGGGTTCTCCCTCAGTTTTGCTTGTCGTGTTTCCATCTTCCATTGCAGCCTTCCTGGCTTCAGATGGCTTCAGGCTGCCTACATCTGTTCCCCCAAGCCCAGCCGATGAGTGCCAGGCAGATACTCTCATTCCTGACTTCTTTTGGGCTCCTTAGCATGGGCACATCCCACTGTCAGGCCGGACCCCGCAGCTGCAGGAAGCCCTGGGCATCCGCCCACATTTGTTAGTGCTGAACAAAATGGACCTGGCAGATCTAACCCACAAGCAGGTAAGACCCAGGCAGTGTCTTCCCCGTTAGCCGTGTTGAGAGCCTGTAGGCTAATCCAAAGACTGGGAGAAGTTTCATGAGTGTCCAGGTGGGAATCCGCTGCCATTCCACTTGCTTGCCACGTAATGGAAAGCAGTTTCTACTCCTCGGTCTGTCTGGAAGCCCTCTTGTTAGAAGCTCATCTGCCTCTTTCTAAGTCCCTTGTTAGGTACCATGTTCTTGTTCTGTTGTCTTAGACAAGTTACTGGGGTCGTTGTTAGTTAAATAGCCTCACATTGATCCTGCAGAGCAAGGGATGTGCCAATACACATTTTCAATTCTAAATAATGGAAATTGCCCATTTTCTTCCGTGGTTTTTGCTATGTTTTTAGAGGATCCTGGAGCATTTGGAGCAGCAAGGTTGTAGACATGTCCTCTTCGCAGAATGCCTGAAAGATGAGAATGTCAAGAAGGTACCACGCTGCTAGTGCAAAATCCTATTCCTGCAAAAATCCCCTCTCTGGGGTGAGAGGTGGCCTGCAGCGGTTGGCATGCGTCAGCGGGCGGGATAGTGGGATCTGGCCTGAGCAACTCTACGTACGGAGAAGGCAGGGAGGGCAGGAGCCCTTCTCTGTGCCGTTTGCAGCCACGAGCAACCGGCAGTTGCCCAGCTGAAATGACCCTTGTGACCCTTTGCAGGTTGTTCCTCTCATCACAGAGCTGATCAAGAACAGTCCGCGCTATCAGAGGTCTGAGGTCAGTTGCCTTGTGCAGCCACACTTGCGGGAACGGCAACGTCGCTCGGCATCGCCTTTGCGACAAAATGGCAACTCGCATGGGCATGGGCGAGGCGCTCCTGCCCACCGCAGGGCAAATGCCCCGGGTCACTTTGTTGGTGTACGAGCCACACCAGTCCCCTTTCCTGCCCCTGGTCTGCCCAGCTGCTGCTATTTATTTGTGCAATGTGGCGATTCTGAACTTTCTGATTGGTTCCAGAACGTGGAGACCTGCATCATGGTTATTGGTGTGCCAAATGTGGGGAAGTCCTCACTCATCAATTCAATGCGAAGACTGCACCTCAGAAAAGGTACAATCCTGAACAGAGCAATTGATAGGCAAAACGGACTCATTGCTTTGCCCAGGAAGGAAATGGCATTGACCCTGGCGGTTCCACCTGTAGCTGGACAATGGTGCCGTGCCAGTCCGGATGTGTTGATTGAAGGCGGCCTTTTTAGGATTCCGTTGTTAAACATACGATCTAATACCCAGGGACTTGGCCACCTTTTGATCTGGCACTGTCGGTTCCGGAAGCACAGTGTGTCTGCTGCTATTGGCCGCAGAGAATTGCTGAACCATGCAGGCGTCTGTCTGTGTGGGAGGGCGGTCGTGCTGGCCTTGAGCCAAGCCAGCCTTGCAGAGCAGCGTAGGAAAGGTGTCAGGCCTCTCTGATTTATAAAAGCCAGCCTGTCCTGCTCACTGCGGGAGGCTATGTAAGTGGGGATTTACCGGGCGGAGTCAAGCCAGTCCTTTGACCAACCCCTCCAATCTGCCACGGGCTTCCGTGCATCTGATTTTAAGCAAAGAGATCCTGGAGTGACGATGGAAGTGAATTAAAAGGCTTGGCCATCAGCCTCTGCAGCCAGAAAACTGCTGGCGGTAAATGTTGGGTGCTTACTGCCCATAGGGATAGGCAGGCGTACCGAAGTCTGATTGATTGTCAGACACAAATGGGCAGGAGTCCCTCCCATGTTTAACTGCAACAGGAAGGGGAGGGGCCATGCCTAAACGAACCCACGGCTATGGGATCTCCCCAAGAGCAGCCTCCACGCAGGTGCTGAGCCTGCAAGTGTGAGGGACGGAGAGCAAGGAAGAGAACAGACACGGTCACCGCGGAAAACCGTGCTTTATCCGTTCTGGCCATGGAGTTCATAAAGGGCCCTTTTCTGTCTGTGGATGGCGGGCAAGGGACTTGCTGAGAGCTTCCTTGCGCATTGTTACGTAACTGCCTGCCTTTCTTTCCCCACTCTCCCTACTAAAAGGAAAAGCCTCCTTGGTTGGTGCGACACCAGGGATTACCAGAGCAGTTCTCACCAGAATCCAGGTAATGTGTTGGGTCCCGTACAAGGTGGGAGATGGCGAGGCGCTCCGTGTAAGAGAAAGGGGTGCTTGGCAAGAGGCGGCATCTTCTTGCCGCAAGAGTTGTGCCTTGTCTCTGGGCAGGTGGGCTTCATGTCTGCAGCATGCTGCTGACTTGCTTGCGTGAAGAATGCTGGGGACCACCTGCCGAATATTGCAAAACTGACCTTGGCCGCCTCCCGTTTCAGGTGTCGGAAAAGCCCCTCATGTTTTTATTGGATACTCCAGGGGTGATCTCTCCCCGAATTCCAAGTGTCGAGACAGGGCTGAAGCTAGCACTATGCGGTGAGAAGACCACCTCTGTAAGCTCTTGAGGGCATCCGTGGTGGGGCTTGCGACGGTGTCACATCACCTCGGCCTTTTAGGAGGCCCACTGCAACGGTGTCGGGCAGCAACGCTCTGACGTGACCTGACTGGCACTGTGTGATCCTTGAGGGCGGCCTTCTCAGCAGGCTTTCCCATAGCGCCCCCCCCCCCCCGGAAAGCTCCCTCCAACAGTTTGGGAGACAGAAAATACGGCATCGTTTAAACAAGAACTGGCTCATAATTAAATGAGTAATGCGGCTCCATTTTGCTGCTCCTGCTTTGCTCTGTTATTACTGGCATTAGAGTTGCTTTTAGAGTTGTCTTTTAAATATGATTTCAATATTGATACTTTAAGTGTGATTTATACGTAAACCCCTTACCAGTATCGTTCTGTGTAATGGCATATAAATGCTACAAAGGAATAAATCGTAAGCTTCCTTGCGTGAGCAGGGAATGGCGCGAGGCCACACGGGATCTCTCGCCGGAGGAACGGGCGGCCCAGCCACCACACGGGGCCGTTTCACCCCGCAGCCCTGGCTGGATCTGCAGAAGCATCTTCTTCTGCCGGTCCCTTGCCTCAGATTCTGCACGCTGTTCTGCATCCTGAACTGTGGCGATAGGAAGCTTCCCGGAGAAGGGGGTTGATCGCCCAGTGCAGCCTGCGTACCGTCGCAGTCCTCATGATGCCTGGCACTCCCACCCAGATGTGTTTTGGGCATGTTATGTTTTCCCGACATGGGCCTGTGGTTCAGCCCTGGTGATGAAGGTGGCGGCATGGGGGACGCTGAATCCTGGAATAGCAGAGCTGGAAGGGGCCAGAGGGCCCAACGCTCTGCTCAGGGCAGGACTGGCTCCCAGTCAAACCGGCCCTCAAGGCTGTCCAGTTGCATCTTGAAGGGCTTCAGGGTGGGAGAGCCCACTGCCTGTGTCATTGGTCCCCTTGTCATCCTGCTCTAACAGCCAGAGCCTGGCTTCCTGCAACTTGAGCGCATCAGTCCATGCCCTGCCTTCTGGGATGATCGAGGAGAGATCTTTGACACAGCCTTTGAAGTCCGTGTGGAGCGCTTTCATATGCCCCCTCAGCCTTCTCTGGGCCAAGCATCGCCCTTAGGCCAGTTCCTGCCATCGCTCCGCACAGGGCTCTGCTTTCAGTCCCCGGATCATCCTCCTTGCGCTCCTCTGAACCTTTTCCTGCTTGTCTGCATCCTTTTTAACTGATGGTGTTCTCTCACCTCTCGTGCTGAGAGCTCTGCATGACAGTGTTCGGTGGACATAAGCAGGTCCCATTGGCACTTGAATCCACTAAGTACCTTGTTGGGCAGGAAGGGGATCGTGCTTGCCGCTAACGGCCTGGCTGTGCTTCCCCCAGGAGCGATCCGGGATCACCTGGTGGGTGAGCATGTCATCGCTGATTATCTGCTCTATACGCTGAACCAGCAGCAACAGTTCAGGTGAGATGCTTTAGATCCGGGCTGGGTGAGACGCGGTGCCTTCCGGGCGAAGCACTCCTGACCCCTAAACGCTCCTGCCGTTCATCTGTGCCTGCCATGCAGCTACGTGGAGCACTACGGGCTGGGCAGCCCCTGCGACAACGTGGAGAGCGTCCTTAAGAACATTGCGCTGCGTTTGGGCAAGACCAGCCGGCTGAAGGTCCTGACTGGCACAGGTGAGCCTGCCACCCGCCCCGCGTCCCTGCTGCTTGCTGGGCGGCATTCCATCGGGCTTCTGCTGCCAGGCAGCCCCGTGGGAGAGGACAGAAGAGTTCCTGGGGGCGATGGGATGCTGGTGCCAGTGATGAAGGGTGAGCCTGCGCGAGGAACGCCGGCCGCGGTGCTTCAGTGCCTCCCGTGGGATTCCTGTCCCGCCCGCCCGCCCGCCGCAGAGGGTGTAGCTCCCTGGCTGCCACAGCGCAGGGCTTGGTCCGGCTGAGCCTCTCCCTTCCTCTCCGGCAGGCAACCTGACTGTGACCGCGCCCAACTACAACGCAGCCGCTTTCGACTTCATCCAGACTTTCCGCAAGGGACTTCTGGGGAAGGTGATGCTTGACCCAGTTCAGTAGGGCTTCTGTGTGGCGCTGCCCCGAGGTGGACCCTGGAGCCGGAGAAGCGCAGCTGTCCAGCTGAGCAGGATGTGGGACTGCACTGCACTCTGTCGGTGCGTCGGACCAGGTGCAGCTGCTGACAACTTCACTTGGCCTTCTGTGGCCGCAGCTGCCAAACAAGCAGGATTCAAAAAGGGCTGGGGAAATTATGCACCCAAAATGGCGCCTGGCGCTGTTAAGCATGTGGAGTCGATGTCGCCTGGACACCTGTTTTAAAAAACCTCACTCCCCTACATTTGGGGGATGATGGGAGCTGCATGGGGAGTGCGGTTGCTTGTGGGGTCTGCTGTGTGTCCAGAAAAACAAATAACTATAAGCAGCAACAAAAACCATGTGTCCTAAAATGTACATATTCACCTACCTTAGAAGAATTCCTCCAGATGGGCTTCCAAGAGTGTTATCCCTTCTGTTTGTGTCGTTGCAGCAGCTCAGTGGTGTAGGAGGTCTTGAACCCCGGCCGTGCATGGGGGGGTTTTTTGGGTTCCCCGGAAATAAGCCAGCTCCATGCCTTACTTACAAGAAGACATGTTGTCCCAACAACCAACTCACTTGTTAGGCCTCCAAACATTTAGGGGCAGGCCGCCTACACTGTGCAGCAGGGACTCCTGCGGGGTAGGCCAGTCCACGGGAGCAGGCACAGAGAGGATGGCAGCGGATGGGGGTCACGTGTGGGACGCTTGGCCTCCATTTTAGGGAGCCAGAGAGCCAGGCATGGGCTTTAGGGTTGGGCCTGCCAGAGGGCCGAAAAATCTGATGTTCAGCTGTTACATTCAGCACGTGCACATGCGTTATGCCTGCCTGCCTGTTCATGTGTCACATTGATGTTCGTTCCGCGTGCGCTGGACACGGATCGTGGAGCTATACTTTCATTACCACATGTTCGGGGGCTTTTGGGCAGTGTGCCAGTGTTCTTTGGCCCATCTAAGGGCTTCTTCCTCTTGGGAAAAAAGGGGACGATTCCCCCGAAGTGGCTTTCAAGGGCCGCCTCCTCTGTGCTGCTCTCACAACAGTCCTGTATAATAGGCTGGGCTGTCCCTGTGACTGATGCTAAAGCACCCAGTGACTCCCTGGCTGAACAGGGGCTAGGCCACACTGCACGAGTCCAGGTTCAACACTTTTAACACACACCAGTTGTAACTTCTGCATTGCTGCAGTAGATGGAAAACACACAGGGATTTTTAACTCCTTAGCAGCATAGAAATAGTAAAACTAAATCTTCATACTTTCCAGTTTCTTGATTAATAAACATCAGAAGTAAGGAATTTTTGAGTGTTAAGTAAATCAATTTCTTTTTAAATTCAAGCAAACGTTGCTAAAGTACTGCTGCTCATCTGCATAGAAACAAATCCCTGTATGTCTGTAGAGCATAGGATTGTGTTGACTGGAAAAAAATCAGTAGTTCTTCTTAAATCATTCTAAATATAAGTAGTCCAGCTGCAGTTTTAACCTACCCCTGAGAAACTCCACTGTTAAAATGGAATAACAATGCTTACAAATGGAAAATATTTGCTGACAAGAATTTATTTAATAAAGGGAAGAGGGGAAAGGAAGCAATAGGAACAATTATATATTTAAAGTATTTCTATCCCACTCTTCAGCCAAAAAGTGTTCTGGAACAACTAACATGCAGTCAATAAAACAAGACAATCCCCTGCCTGCAGGCTTACAATCTAAAAAGAAACAACGTGTGAAGGGGGAACTGTTCTTTTCGACAGGGCTGATGAAATGCCCCTATTTCCTCTCTTCCTGCCTATCCCGGGGGCTATTGATGGTGACAGCTAAGAGCGGGCTCCATGGAGGTGATCCTCCAGGGGGCCCATCCCGCGCCCCTGCTTCTCCTCCCGGGCAGCTGTGGCATTTGGGGTTTTTAAACCGGGGCTGGAGAACTGCACAAGGTCGAGGGGGCCACTTGCATCTCCTTTCACTCTCAACACAAGGGTTCAAAAGAATGAGTGTAAAGATAAGCAAGGGCTTTTTAAAGAATAAGTGCGGAGTCCCCGGGAGGGTGCTGCCACCCAGTCACAGGGTGCGTGAGCATGAGGGTCTCCAGACTCGTTCCAGCCTCAGCCGCATGGAAGGGTGGCGTGCGAGAACATTTGGCTGCCATTCTCTGCCACACCATCTGGCCTCCCCGGTGCTTCTGAAACAGCCTCTTTTCCCGCGGTGTTCTCCACCTCTTTCCTCCCAGCCCTTCTGCTCTTCCCAGAAGTGCCCAACAAAAACTCCTCAGGCTCTCCCATGTTAATGGGAGACTCCGTGTTTGGAGTTGCCCGCTCAGTGGGTGGCGTTCTTAGAAGCAATGGACTCGCGACAGAGCCTTGTTCCTTTCTCAGCTCGCCTCAAATGAAAGGCACTGGTGTGCCCCTTTGCGAACACAGCTCTGGTGGGCAAGGGCTCTGGGTCAGCACAGGCTTTCAGAGATGAATGAAGTGGCATTCCTTTCCTCAAGGTGGAACGAGCGGGGAGGGAAGCTCATGCGGCCCCCAGGCAAGTGCTGGGAGGAAAAAGCGCGGCCTCTGTGCCCCTGCTGATCTTCCGCAGGCCAGTGTCAAGGGCTTGCCCGGTTGAGTGCCACTTGAACCTGGCAGATCAGAGAGTTCCCACAATTAGCTGATTTCCCCGGGACTGTCCATCCAGAAAAACCTCAAGCGTGAGCTTTTCCCAATCTGAGGTGAAGTGGGAGGTTGAGCAAACAGTCCCAGGTGAATCGGAGTCCTATCTAGAGTAAAAAGTGAATCTCAACACCCCAGTGCTCAGGAGAAATTACGCAAGTGTTCACAGTATATTTTGTTTGGCAAGCATAGCCGGAGATTGCATAGGGTTGTATCCGATGCTAGTCTAAAAAATCCCATTCATTTCAATGGGCCTACTCATTGGTTACAACCGACTGTAGGACTGTCATTGAATACAACCAATTGTTCGGCATGTTCTGTTGGTATTAAAATGTCTGTCTGTTCTCAAAAGTGCTATGGAGTTTTCAAAATTATTTTTGCTTCACACTCAAGAAAAGACAATTATAAATACGACATCAAAAAACATCAAAGGCCTCCCACTTCCCCCAAGTTTTGTCCAAGAGAGATGGACCTGTGAGTACAGAAGAGGTAATTTTGTAATCATGCCTCTCACACGGAAATAAAGCAACCGTAACCCCCGTTACAAGTGCACCGGCCTGTTACTTCATGTTCCACAGAGTTCTCACGGAATGTAATAAAATCAAGTGTTCACATTTCACAACTTACAAAGTTACTATAAAAAGATACTCTTGGACAAAATAGCCACCCAAACTGATACAGCACATCTGAGTTGAGTGAATACGTCCGATACGTTTAGCTACGCATGCACACACCTTGGGCTAGCCGCCTCGACCAAAATCCGAAGGCAGAAAAGTTGGTGTGATCGGCACAAGGCGACCCGGTGCAAGAGCTGGCGTGTCCGCGGAGCCCTGGCAAGTGAGGCCGCGGTGGAGAACGCGCTGCTTGGGCAGGGCAGGGCAGGGCAGGGCCAGGCCAGCTTCCACTCGACCTGCCACCTGTATTCCGCTGCAGCTCAGGTGGGTCCCTGCGGTGGGACTGTGAGGCCTCAGTCCCTAATACGCTTTCATGGAAAAGTGTCTGGCTTTACATGCGTAAGCTTGTGGTAAGGTCGGAAGATAGTAATTGGTTAGCATCTAACCTAAAACGCTACTGAATTCATGCTGCACCACCAATGGAAGAAATGGCTGCTTTTGAGTGGGATGCTCTGAGCATGCAAAGCTGCCTTTTGTATTGAAATGGAGCACTGGGTCACACCTGGTCTAGTGTTACTTAGACTGATGTTACTTGGCTAGAAACCTCAGCCAGTCTGTTAATTAGCCAGAAACCTCGGCCTAACCTTAGCCAGAAACCGTTTCCAGCGTTCCCAGTGTGAGATCCATTCCACTGAACACCATGCAGTGAAGTCTGACTTTTATCAGATGCTTCCTGAGTTTTGGCTTTGCATGGGTAACTGCGCTAGATTAACCCTGCACCTTCATAAGCACCAAGTTCTCTAAGCCCGCTTCCTTTTCAGCATAAGGTTAACAAGCAGCCTTCGTGACCTCTGCTGAATGAGCAGTGCGTCTTTCACATGGTTGTAGTGTGCGAGCCCCTGTTAGGAGCACTCGTACACCTGGAAAGGTGTCACTACAGCCAGGAAACATGTGGCACTTGTCGCTCCTGTCCTGTCACAGAACTGTAAACATTGTAGTGTGCATGTGGTAGGTGATTTGCGTACACCTGACGTTGTCAGATGCACAATTCGCTAAGTTGTGTTCCTCCCTTTTCCTTCGAGCAGTATCCTCCAACTCCAGCCATTCCGCTCAAGACTTTGCAGCTCAACTCTCCCCTCTAATAGTGATAGAAATGTGCAAGAAAGACATTTACAACTTCTTTGCAAGGGCAAGAACTCGCTTGCTCTGAAGGACCATAGAACTGGGAGGAACAGAATGAATCTGTAACCATGGCAGCTGTTAGCACGAGGGTGGAGTCCCACCAAGGTATTTGGTGACAATACACCTTTCTTCTTTCTTCACAATACTGCACCATCCTTATGATCTCGGGCTAGAATACTGACAAAAATGCTGGCTGAGATGGGAGCAAACGGATTTGAGCACCACAGGGGCTGTTCAGAATGCAGGAATCTAGAGAAACTCGGGTGACAACAGCAGCTAGTATGGCTTTGAACGTTGCGCCGGCCTTCAGACCCAACTTCCACTGCATATGGCTACTGCAGGCACATGTTGCTCTCCGGTGCTTCGGAGAGACTGGGCACCAGAAGAGGGACGAGGTGCTCTGGTTTGATATTTGACAGCACCCAAGACAAAATCCAGATACCCTGATTCTTAGCACGCTGCTGTAATTCCAGGATTTATGTAGGAAGGCTCAGTGACTGCACTCAAGCCAGGGAAAGGGGCATCTCAGACCAAATTCCAATCTGTGTGGGGAACGTATGGCCCTCCAGATGTTGCTGGACTACACCTCCCATCATTTCCGGCCACTGACCATACTGGATGAAGCTGCTGAGAACTGGAGTCCACCATCTGAAGGGCCAGTTTCCCCATCCATGCTCTAGGAGGACCTCAGAGAAGAGCATGGGGGCGGGGGGGGGGGGAAGACCCGTCTAGGGAGGATAACCCCCGGCCTGTTGGAGCCGGGGGCCTTCTCAGAGGGAAAAGAACTGAGCCACGCACAGCAGGCACACAGGCAGCCAGACGAAGTGCCTGGGCTGAGCCCCCGACGTCCACGCCCGGTAGTTGTAGCTGCCTCCATCCGTGCCGTTGCCAGACAGTGTCGCCATGTCGTCTGGGTCACCCTTCCCAGCTGACCGCATCCTGCCGGCAGCCACAGCCGCCGCCGCTCCCGCAGCCGCCCCCCCAGCTGCGGCCGCCGCCACCCGCAGCGCCGTCCCGGATGAGCTGTAGCGGGGCGAAGATTTGGCCCGCCGCGTGGTGCCCCGTGCACTTCCCCGCGCCGATCCACGCGCTCCACCCCGCCCTCCTTTGCCGCTGATGCTCTCAAAGAAAACGGCAGCCAGTAAAAGCAAAGTCAAGCAGAGAGCTGCGCTCCATTTCATCATCGTCACTGGCCAAGTCCATCAAGCCTGTAAGGAGATGGAAACAGACCATCAGTGCTGCACGGTAACCCTTTAAGTGCAGGAAAGTTCCTGCCACCAGGGGGCTCAGTAATTTGGGGCCATCAAACGATTGCCCGCTTCGGAACTGTGTCACGAGCAAGAACAGTCCTTGTGTGGTCCCACCATTAAGGATGCAAGATCCTCTTATTCCTTCTGAGTTGGCGACTCCTCCTGGCGCTGTAACAGGGTGTCTTGATGAAGCGTGTGGCCTCCATTTTCTCAACTAATCTCTGCCATGATTTAAAAAATAACCAGGTTTTTAAAGATCCCGATAAATTTTATAGCTGATTTCAACCTACTTCCCAAAACACGAATATCTATTTAAAGGGAACAGCAAGGGATACCTAGCAAAATTATGAGCATCCTAGGAAAGATTGTTGCAGGCACGTTTCTTTGGCTTTTAATATTAACGGTGTTGAAAATTTAAGAACCAGTGGCTAGAAATCAGTCCTGGAAGTTCACGGATCACGTTTCTTCCCAAATAGAAGACTTCTCCCTGAAATTCCAGGAAGCAGGATAGATCCTCTGAGGCTGCTGCTCATCTGCAGCCAGGATTCCTTCCTTGCAGCGTTTCCCGGGGGAATGAATAGCCTGGCAGGGGAAAATCACACCGATTCGGCATTCAGGGCGCACACGCGCCGTCTCCAGGCAGAATCTGGCCGCTGGAAGCTGCTGCCCCCGGCACGTCTGGTCCCCGCTCACCCGGTGCAATTCTGCCTCCGCGCGACAGCTGCGGGGCAACAGGGGCAGAGCGCGGCCTTCGGCGGGCGACGGGACGCGACGCAGCCCGGCAGCGACCCGCAGCGCCCGCTCCGCGCAAGCGGCTCCCCGAGAAGCACCGCGAAACGCCCGCCTGCCACGCGGGAGAAGGGCTTGACGCGCGCCAGGGACGGTCCCGCGGGACACGCACCGGGGCATCATCCCAGCCTGCGCGAGGAGATGCGCAAAGGTCCCCGCGGGGCGCCGCTCTGCGCGTACCCTGCGCCCCCCCGGCGCCCCGCAGCCCCGCAAGGGGGGCGCCCCGCGGCTGCCTCGCCGGCTCTGTGCTGGCGCCGGCCGGGCCGGGCCGGGCCGGGCCGGGGGTGCCGGGGACGCCGGTGGGGGGGGGGCGGGCGCGACCCCTACCTGCGCTGCGCACGGAGAGAGGCGCGTCCTCGCGGCGGCGCCTGGAAGCCCGAGGACCCTCGCGCGCCCGGCCAGCCTCCCGCGCCCGCAGCAGAGCCGGCGGCGGAGGGGAGCGCGGCGCGGCGCTGCGCGAACGGCACGGCACGGCGCGGGCGCCGCTCCTCCCCAGCCGAGCCGGAGCCCGCCCCCGGCCGCCCGCTCGCCCGCCCGCCCCCTCTCGCGAGAGCCCGGCTGCGGCGAGGGCGCGGGCCGCGCGGGGAGCATGGAGGCGTTGCCGGGGGGCGCCGGGGCGGCGGCGGCGGGGCGCGGGGGCCCTCCTGGCGCCGCCGCCGCCGCCTGCGCCCCGTGGGAGATGCGCGAGCGGCTCGGCAGCGGCGGCTTCGGCGACGTCTCGCTCTACCAGCACCGGGTGAGCCGCGCGGGCCGGGCCGCCCACCTTGCCGCGGTCGGGGCGCGGGGCGAGCGCAGCCGGCCGGAGCCGCCCCCGTGCCGCGCCGCGCCGCGCCCGGACCGTCTCGCCCGGGCAGCGCACACCTTCGCCGCGCGCCCCGCCGGCGCGTCCCGGGCCTCCGCGACTGGGGGCGCGACCCCTGCGGGAAGCAGCGTCCCGGGGCGGCGCGCGGGGGGCCCTGGCGCGGTCCTGCGGGGGCTCGGAGCGCCGCGCACGAGTCCGGGGGCCGAAGGGACGAGCCGGCGGCCGGGGGGGGGCGCCCAGCCTCTCTCGGCCACGGCTCCGCGCCAGGAGCGCCCGGACGGCGCTTCCCTGGCGGTGCCGAAGAGGCAGCCGTCGCTGCTGCGGGCGCCCGGCTCATGTTCCCCTCTGCTCCTCGCCGCCGCCTCGGCGGTAGGTGTTAGGTACCAAGCTCGCCATCAAGGCTTGTCGCCTGGAGCTCAATGTGAAGAACAAAGACCGGTGGCGCCACGAGATCCAGATCATGAAGAAGTAAGTTTCCGCCACGCGGCGATCGATGGGGAGGCGGCATTCCGGACGGCCCGGAACCTGCGGCGCAGCCTGCCTCCCGCGGCAGGGCAGAGGGCGCTTAACTTGCCCGGAAGACCCGGGTGAGGAAGGGGGTCGTGTCCCTCGCGGCCACAACCGCTCTGCTGCAGCCGTAGTGCTCGGCACGGACGTTTCTCGCTATTTCACAGCCGTCCCAGACGTTGGTAGAAATTGTTTTTGTTTCGAGAAGGGGGGGGGGGGGGCAGAAAGGTGTCTGGGGCACCACGTTGCCTTCCCCAAAGTTATATCACTCAATAAGCACCACAAATCAGGTGCTATATCAGGCCGACGGTAGATTCCCCACTGTCATGAAAGGGTAAAGGAGGACAAACTTCCACCGATGTTGTCCCATTGAAGTTCTCTGACTCCAAATTACTCTGTCTCCAAGTACTCTGGATTAGGCCAGGCATTTGATATTTCAGACTGAAACTTCATGCATTCCAGCACTCTTTTGAGGCCTTATCTCCCTCTCTTGCTCTTCCTTCTTTCTCTGTATTTCTGGAGTTGCATTGCTCCTGCTACCCGTGGAGTCTCCTTCCCACTGTGTGGGCAAAGGTTTCTGGGGCTGCTGCCTTATCTCAAGATATTTGCTTGCAAGTAGCTGGTATGTGGTTGGCGTTGCTTGTGGTTGGCGCTGCTTGGAGGGGACAACAGTGCCCTGTAGCCACATTGTGTGCCAGGGGATTTCCAATTATTTATTTATTAGATTTTTATCCCATGTCTTTGGTAATATTCTTGCTTTCTCCATGGAGACAGTGGGAACTAAACCTTATCGATACTGCGAGGCAATTCAGCCTCAGTTCAATATCGTGCAATATTGTGGGAAATGTTGTGGCTCTCCATTGAGCAGCATATTGACCCCTTCAGAAAATGAGTAAATTTGGATTATCAGTGGCCGATGTGCCACCGAACCAAAAACAGAGTGGTGTGTATTTCATTAAGGGAACTTTGTCTTAAAAGCTTGCATGAAGATGTGGACTGCGATTATCCTTTTATCTGATTGTTGTTGCTGTTGCTTAAATTAGTATGAGATCGTTTGATTTTATTTGCTCTAATTTCAACCATTAAAAGTTGCTGCTGTGTGTTTTCTGAATATGCCGTGCAGGATCCTGGACGCATGTCCCACCCCACTCATTCTTTTTAGGTTGAACCACCCCAACGTGGTCCAAGCCTTCGAAGTGCCTAAAGAGTTGGATTTCCTTGTCAACGACGTTCCGCTTCTGGCGATGCAGTACTGCTCCAGGGGAGACCTCCGGAAGGTAGTGCTCCCTTCTTCCGCTCCGGGGCTGGGTGGCTGCCTCTGTGCTTGGCTCCTGCGTCTGATTCTGTTGTGTGCCCGGTACGCAGAACAGGGCAGATCTCGTCCAGATCTGCTTAGGATGGGGAGAAACATGGCCACAGTATTTCATGACCTTTCCACCATCTCTCTAGTAGAGCCCATACAATGCACCTCGCATAGGTGCAGACGACCTGGCTGAATTCTTGTCCGTCTCAATGTATTTGTTTTGAAGTTGTGACAATTGAACAAGGAAGTGCTGGTTTTCATACAGCTGCAGTCCTGGTGGACCTTTAGGAGTGGGGTAGAGGGAGTGCAACCCATGCACTTTTGCGGGATCTCTCAGCAGCTCTTGGTGCCACGGATCGTGACATCCCGTTGGACCGCCTTCTGCACAGGTGGCTGTGTTTGAAGAGAAGTTTTGCTTTGGCTCGCGGTGCCAGTTGCAGCAAATGGCATCCCGCAATCATTTCTCAAAGCGCCATGAGGCCCACCTTGTTCCCAGCGCCACTTACCACTTAGCTGGAGTGGCTGGGAGTGCTCACGAGGAGTTTCCAGCTGCATTTCTCAGTTCCATCTTAGCCAGGAGAGGCCGGGCAGCGCCTGAATGCAGGGATGGGGGAGGAATAAACTGAGACAACTCCCGATAAAATGGGGGTCTGTTGGTAGGCTCGCTCTGGGATGTGTACACCGTGCTTGTCCTTGGGTGGGCCTGCACGCCCTCTGAAAGAACAGGTATACACACTGAGATGTGCCTAGAAGCATCTTTCCCCCCAGAAATCCAAGCAGCTGCAGTGACGGGCGACATTCACCTGCTTTGGCTGGCGTACCTCTTACGGGCCGCGTTGGGGAGGCCGTGCCTGGACTCCTGCGGGGGCTGCGCAGTCCGGAAATGGCAGCTGGTGCAGAATGCAGGAGGCAGGTGGTTGTCCGGCGACTGCCGTGGGGCCCCGTTGTTGGAGGAACTGCACAGACTGTCGGTGTACTGCAAGGTCACGTTTAAGGCTGTGGTCTTATCCCAAACAGCCTGGGAACCGGACACTGGAGAGAATGTTGGCCCGGCGGCTGTGATCTCAAGCCGAAGTCGGGCCACGTCCTGCACAGCCGGTGCCTGGCCACAGCTTTCTGTGCTGGTGCCGCCTCTGGACTCCCCCGGGAAGAAAACATGAGCCATCTTCTGCTGTTCAGAAGCATGTTGCAGGCTTGCTAAGGGCTTGTCTTCTGATTGTTCTGTTTGTTTTCAGGAGGCCCCAGTAACATTTCAGTAAGTTTTTGCTACATTGAATGCTTAGATGTTTATGCCATGGTTTTAACTTTGTATATATGCTGCTCTGATACGTTGTACAGGCAGTATAAAGATGCAAAAGTAAAATGAATAATTCTGAGCTTGAAAGTTGTTACACCTGCTTTAGTGAAGTTGTTACATTAGCAATTTTTCTACTTTACTTGAATGCCTTTAATAAACTGATTTGTTCAATTGGATTGTGTATATCAGGCCTTCTTCAAATAGCTTTTGTGTTCCTCAAGCAGCCCCTTGTTCCTCAAATGTTTAGCATTTTAACAAGTGTGCATTGGTTACAGAATAGGAATCGCCTAATTGGCATTAACATTTTAAAGTGAAACTTTTTTTTTTTTTTTTTTTTTTTGGGTAGTTGTTGAACACACCTGAAAATTGCTGCGGCCTCAAGGAGAGCCAAGTACTTTCCCTTCTGAGTGATGTTGGTACGTCAGCTGCTCTTTCGCACCAGGCCCCTGGTAGTGTTTGTGCAAACACATAAGAATTGGGAAAGTTTTGTTGTACAGGGAAAGTAAATCGGTTGGTGGGGAGGGCATTGTCTAGCCTCGGTCTGCTCGGCTCAGCCGGTTCTCCCCGATAGTGTGCAGTCTTTATTTCATGCCTATAATGTCTCCGAGGTGAGCGGCCAGTTAACAAAAGTCAGAGTGTCCCTGATACTTGGGTGGGTAAAGATGGAGATTAGGTTGAGCATCCCCTCGGTTGTGGGAATGGTGTGTGTGTCCCCCCCCCTTGAACCTTCTACACTTAAAGTAATTGGGGAACCAAAACACACGGAGAGTTTGGAAGACTGAAGTGAGCAGCTCGGCATCATTCTTCCATCTGCCATCCCCAAACCACATACGCTTTTACCAAAGGGAAAAGTCCAGTTTCTGAGTTCTTATGCTCAAAAGGATATACAATTTAACTTAGGGCATTTCTGGAGAGGAAGGAAAGTTCAACATTTTAGCTGTCCCAGAAAGTAGGCAGCAAGAATCTCAAAAAACATTTAAGGTACAGTGTTGTTAAGGATATAGAAATAACCAAGGTAACAAGGCACCTTTTTCATCTCCAGTATCCTGGGTACCCTTTTAAGACAGCATAGATAATGCAAAGCAGAGGCAGAGCGACAAAGAATGAAAAAATGCATAAGAATAACTTCATTTCGATGTTCCCCCTCCCACGTTCTGCTGTTCAGACACTTTCTAAATGGTAAGAGGAAGCCCGGGCTTGGATTTCTCTGAAATGTCTTTTTTCCCTTCCGTGTGTTTTTCTCCAAATCACACTCCCAGGGAGCGGCATCCGGTACTTGCATGAAAACAGGATAATACATAGAGATCTAAAACCTGAAAATATCGTTCTTCAGGATGAAGATGGGAAGGTAAGTGAAATGCATCGGACAATCCCTCTAGAATTCTGGATGATTGAGAAAGGACAGCCTACTTCCTGTGGTCAAGCCCACCTTCAGTATTCAAAGAATAAGTTGAATAGTCTTACCAAAATGTCTGAGGTGCAAGCGATAAATGGCAGGCTGCGGTGGCTCAGCTCCGTGAGGGAAGGCACGTGCGCTTGCTGGCTGTTCCTCTTCCCAATTCTCTGCTTGAGGAAGTGCAGTGAGTCAAGTCGAGTCAAACAGGGCAGGAGAAGGTAAGGACTTGGGAGACTGCTTTGCTTTGAACGCTTGTGGGATGCGGGGATGCACCACATTCGCCTTGCTGGGAATCTCCTTGGACTGACTTGCGTGACGCTTATCCACATTCTGGCTCCCTGCGCACAAGCAGATCTACATATGCGCGAGGAGCCGTGTGCAGAGTGATGTGTGATCCAGCCATTGCTGGAAGAGTGTGGCCTGGCCACTTCCTGGATCCTCTTCCCACGGGGGCGGTCCGTGGGGATGAACCGAGTCTGTTGGGAAGGGTGGCGAGGTTCTCTCTGGGCAGCTGCTTGCAGCCCTTTTGCATCCTCCTCGCAAACCTGGATCCACATGAAGAGGGTCCGAGTGGCATGTTTGTGAGTAAAGAAGAAGCATTCACGGCTTTAGTCTTGGATTTCTCTGCTAGCAGACCTGGTAAATTCCATTTTTTCCTGCAGCATTACCTGGTTTCCTTTGTAAAGTCCTCTAGGATGGGATGGGCAGGCAGGAGCCCTCAGGATGTTTGGGACTTTTACTTTCTGAAGCACCTGCCAGTTTGGGCAGCAGTAGGAGCTGAAGCCCCAAAATCTGAAGTCAACGTTCTTCCCCCCTGGATCTGGAGCGGTGCCCTTGGGCCCTTGATGGAGGCTGATCTCTGATTGTTCGCAGCTTGTGCAGGAAGAAGCAGATTTGTTGACCATGTTGTAGCTCTGCTGCTCTTACAAAGGCATAAGTGCAGACCAGAAGACAATACTGTAAAATCTGAATAGATGCACATACCACGGTTCTAGAGGTTCTGGGTTGGTGAGATTCTGGAGCAAATAATAAGAGTTCTATGAGATAATTGCGGCTAGTTTAAGTGCTTGCCTTCAAAGCAGCTAATGAGCTGGTTGCTTTTTATAGCCAACCTTTGAATCAGAAACCAAAAGCTAACATGGAATTGTGGAAAACGGGAAAACGTTTAGAGCAGTCAACAGAAAAGAATGACCGATACGGATCATAAATGCATTTAAATTCCTTTCTTCGTACGTTCAGAAAATGCAGATCGGTACTTTTTCCTCTTAAAAACTAGGGCAGCTGGAAATGGGTGAATTAACAGTAATAACCTCTAAGCATCACTATCAGGTGATACCGAAAGAGAAGCAAATGCGAGAAGGAATCCGAGCTGACCCTGCTTGTGAAACGTGGCAACTCGATACCACCAGTAAAGCTGTAGAACGACTGCAGGAAGGGCTGGATGGGAAGAAAGCGCCAGGCTTCAAAAGGCACCAGACAAAATTAAGAATCAGGAGAACAGAGAGGAGCTCAGAAGGTTGTGAGGAAAGTAAACATGGCTCCATTCCACTTTGGTGGCAGTAGCTGAAAAGTGAAAATTAGATTTTTTTGCAGACTAAATTTAAATGAGCCCAATGAGAAAAAAACCTGTTCAGTAGCGTCAATCATTTTTCAATTGAAATGTCAAGTAGCATCAATAAAAAAACATCTTTACTTGATTTTATTTCCAGATCATTCACAAAATAATAGATCTGGGATATGCCAAGGATCTGGATCAAGGAAGTTTATGCACATCTTTTGTCGGGACCTTACAATATTTGGTAAGCGCGTCAGGGCAGAATTATGGCAGAAACTGATCCAGTTCTCGTTTCTATATGTCCTACCCCCAGTTACAGAGGAAAAGCTGCAGTTCTCTGCAGAGCTTTGTGGTTCTTACTGTATCGTGCTGCTGTTTTATTTCAGGCACCTGAACTCTTTGATAATAAGCCTTACACAGCCTCTGTGGACTTCTGGAGTTTTGGAACGGTGGTCTTCGAGTGCATTACAGGATTTAGACCATTTTTGCATGATCAACAGCCTTTTACCTGGTAAGAGATTTGTTTCTGAGCTGAACTATTAGACCACGGCTTACCTTTCCTGTCCTGTAAGAGCTAGGAAAGGAGACTAGTGCCTTCAGTCAATGCATGTGCGAGAGGTTGCTGAACAGCTCAGATCGGGCTCCTTGTCTCAGAGAGGAAGCTCCGGGCACGTGTCTGCTGTCGGCCATGTGCTCCTGAGACTGGCCAGCTGGCCAGGAAGACTCGAGAGGAGAGGAAATTTTCCTTCCACAAATCTGATATGCTGGCATCCAGTTGGTGACAGGCTTCCTCCAGGCTTTGCTTTTGTTGAGCCGTCAGTGTAGTTTGGCCGTGATCGAGATGTGCTTGTCCCAGGTAGCGCATCCCGCTGAAGCCCGGGCAGGTCTTTTTCACCAGACGCTCCCGTTCGTTGCTTGGAGTATGCAGGGGACGGAGTTGCGAGGGAACCGTGAGTCCTGTGTGGAATGTGAGGGTGTCTGTCGATGGCATCAGGAGTATCACTCCACGGCAAGCTCAAGGCTGGAGGGTCGCCATCTGGACTGCAGCATGGCAGCAGAGGGAGTCTGCAAGACCAAGGGCTTGCGGGAGGCTGGGTTGTCACCTCACTGGCGCTGCAGATAGGCTGAAGAAGATCAGAAGAGACTGCAAAAGATGAGCAGGGCTGCCTGCGGGGAGAGGATGTTTGCCCCTCGGCATCCTTTCACCAGGGGTCCAGGGTCATTCGCCGTCATGCAATGGCAGGTACATTTTTTCGTGCATGGCACCATCCTGCTACCATGGTGTCCCTTGGGACTTTTACATTTCCTCTTGCCCGTTCAAGAGACGACACCCTCCTGCTGTACAGCATTCCACACCTTCAGTGAGTTCATGGAGACCTTCAGGGGGAAAACCCTGGACCGCAGCCACGCCGGTCCACCCGCTTGCCCAGCAAAGTCCCATGAACTTCTCGTGCAGGTGCCCTTTTTTTGCTGGTCATCTGTTTTGAGTTACCCGGCATGCGCTGCACCTCTCCCAGCAAAGGACAGGATGGATACCGGC
Organism: Varanus salvator macromaculatus; assembly: GCA_023646645.1. Classification (NCBI taxonomy): domain Eukaryota; kingdom Metazoa; phylum Chordata; class Lepidosauria; order Squamata; family Varanidae; genus Varanus; species Varanus salvator. Next base: position 3,433,973 of record JAIXND010000756.1, on the reverse strand, counting down.
CCTATAACAGGGTCAGTCATGGGGGCCCAGCCCTGGACTGGGATCGGAGATGGTGCCAGATACCACCATCACAGGGAAATCTTTGTGTCATGTGAAGCTAGGGCCCAGTTCCTTCTTTGAAGTCCTTCCCTTAATATGATTTGGAATGCTTGTCCAACTTGCCCCTGGTCAGCATGACCTCCAGGTAGCCACACACTCCGAATCTGCATAGCTGCTTCCCAGTTTTCCATGCTGAGGTGGGCAGGGCAGGGCAGGGCAGGGCAGGGCAGGGCAGGGCTGCTTTTCCTGGACAGCAGCTAGGATGCTGCAACTGTCCCTGGACTCTGCCGTTCAGCTGAGATCAGCAATCTTGACTCCAACTGTCTTTCTTGCAGGCATGATAAAATCAAGAAGAAAGATCCAAAATTCATCTTTGCATGGGAAGAGATGACTGGGGAAGTTAGATTCAGTGCTCACTTGCCAAACCCCCACAGTTTATGCAGGTAACATTCCTTCCCTCCTTGATTCTGGAATTGCTGGAATTCTTTGTGTCAGAGTCCTTGAATCTTCTGCCATAATACCAAATGGCACGGAGTTCAAGCGGCGTAATCCTTCATGGAAGTACTTTCCAGGACACAAATGTCTGCTAACTTTTAAATGCCGCTGATATTCCTAATACACTAGAAACGTCGTTGTTCTTCCCTTTCACTTCTATCCCACCTTCTCCTGCTGTGTGGAGCCCAGGGTGGCTTCCATAGTCCTGCCGCTCTCCATTGTACCTGCCCAGCAAGTCATTCTGCGACTGGCCCAAAATGACCCAGTGAGCTTCATCACGGGGTGGGAAGCAGAGGCTGGACCTCCTGAGTGCAGCTCTGACACGGACCACCACCCCGCCCTGGGCTGCCTGCACTGGTTTTATTCAGTGGTGCATCAGCGCATTGTAAGACTGGCAGGTGATGTTCTTTTCCCCAGGCTCTGCTGGCAAGGTCACCCAGTGTACTCGGATTCTTTTATTCTGTTTCTGGCTTAGCATAATCGTCGAGGTCATGGAGAGCTGGCTACAGCTGATGCTAAACTGGGATCCACAGCAGAGAGGTGGTGGCACAGACCCAGAAACTGGCCGTGTCAGGTGCTTCCAATTAATGGATCAAATATTGGGCCTGAAGGTAAGTTTTGATGCCGTGCGCTGGGATTAAAAACAGCCGTTAAGGTGCATAAGACGGAGCAGTGTTTATGGAGCAGTGGACGACTTGCTGTTGTTTCTCTGACACCTGATGCACACAGACGACGCAATGGCACAGCAGCCCATTCTCTCGTGCCTAAAAGAAAGACAAGTACTAGCATTTTCTTGGTGCTTGTGTTTGCAAAAGAGCTGTAACAAGGACGTCGCTTTAGATATGGCAGTGGGAGCAGCTGAAGAGCAGCCGTCGGATTGTGAGGCGGGGGCCCTGCATGAACTTAAATGGTCCCTTTATTGAAAACATAATTCTGTCACCCTCTGAGCTTCTAGGTGGGTTATGAACGTAATCTTTAAGAAATGAACTGTGGGGCAGTGACAAAGCAATGGGTATTCTTGTTTTATTCATTCTAATGGGGAGAGAGAGAGAGACTGAGACTTCAGGCGAAAGTTAGCAGGGAATTGATTCTGCTTGTAAAAGAAAATACGAGGGTTCTTCAAAAAGTTTCTGCACTTTTTTAAACTCTTTAAGAATTTCAAAACCAAATTACATCTCTTTTATTTATTTATTTCCCGGTTTATATCTTGCCTTTTTCCTACAAAGGGCTCAAGGCAGCTTGCATCATTCTCCTCCTCCATCTTATCCCCACAACAACAACCCTGTGAGGTAGGTTGGGCTGAGACTCTGTGACTGGCCCAAAGTCACCCAGTTGGCTCCATGGCTGAGCGGGGGCTCGAACCCGGATCGCCTGAGTCCCAGTCCCGTGCTCTTAACTACAACGCCACACTGGCTTTCTACATTGTCAGCTTCCATTGTGATGTATTTTTCCCAGCATCATACCAACTTTTTGATACAATCAGCAAAAAACATATATAAAATATTTTAATAAAATATACCAGTGCAGAAGCTTTGAGAGGACCCCTCATGATCCTCTGGCTCAGTCCAGGTTTGCTCAGCCTCGATGTGTGCACGGTTTTCTCAGATCGTTCACGTCTTGAATATGACGTCTGCCAAGATCCTGTCGTTCGCGCTGCAGCCCGAGGAAAGCCTCCACTCCCTGCAGTCTCGCATCGAGTCCGAGACGGGCATAACTGCCGGCAACCAAGAGCTACTCCTGGAGATGGGCATCTGCCTGGACCCTCGGAAGCCGGCATCACAGTGTGTTATTGATGGCGTGGTAAGAGCTCCTCTTCATCCCAATAAGCCCGCACCTGCGCGCCACAGTAGCGCTTTATTTAATGGTTCACGGCAAGCCTCCACACAACCTTGGGAGTTCTCCCTTAGTTTGCACCCTGCAAAATGCGTTGCAGGAAGGGGCCTCGTTTCCTTCATTCAAATTGCACATTTACAAGTCTGTGTGAACCTGTCAGCTTAGTAGCCCCATGCTTATTAGTGTTGGTGCTGCTAAAGGTTTATTCTTTGCACAGCCTCTTCCACACGGCCCAGGAGAGGCCGGTAGTATTACTGACCCAGCTTTACATTTCTGGTTTGTGTGAAGCTTGTCATCCTCCCATCTCCTCCAGTGCCGCTGACTGAGGGCTTAGTTTAAGGGAAAAAGTCTTTGGGCAAGATTTGCTTCCACGGCTGTTGAAGGGCTTTTCCTCAGCCGGGGTGAATTGAGGGTGGTCCCCAGCGTCCGCCCCAGAGCAAAGCAGGCTGAGAAATCTTCATGGAGAGATTCCCAGCTCCAGCTTGATCATAGAAAAAGGTCTTGCCTGAAGCTGTCACCTAAAGAAGCTTTGAACGTGGACGGTGAAGGTCTCATAGGGCTTTCCCCTTCTCTGATCCCTGCCTTCATGCTCACTTACCTCGAGGGGTGGGGGGCCGTCTCTTTTCAAGTCCAGCCACTCCCTTCCCTTCCCTTCCCTGCCCTGCCGGTCCTTTTAAGAGTTTGGAAGTCTGTTAAGATTAATCTCTTCCTTTTTTAGTAACACAGTTTTTCACAGCTAGGATATATGTCAGGGATTATATTATATTATATTATATTATATTATATTATTCTATATGATATGATATGATATATGATATTGGCTCTATGATTTGCACGTTTTTCAAGGTTTCTATGAATCTGAAATGTTGTCCTGTCTTTACTTTATCAGAGAGGCTGGGACAGCTACATGGTTTACTTGTTTGATAAAAGCAAGACTATATATGACGGCCCTTTTGCATCTAGGAGCTTGTCTGACTGTGTGAATTATATTGGTAAGTTCTTCCAAATTATGTATTAATTTTTACCGTTTTTAGGAGCGAATTTCAGATCCAACGATGTTTCCGAGGAGTAATGTCCTTTGTTTTTTGTGTTGCAACCTGCCTAGTGTATGTCAGGCATCTGGGGAGCTCAGAGGGGAGCTGCTGATGAGCTCCGTCCACTACAGTTGCACAGGGAACGCCTTCAGACGACCCGTCCTTCAGGCGGGTGGGACAGTCCCTTCCATCGGAAGCCACGTTTCAGACCAGGCGGCCGATCGTAAAGGGCCCCGGGGGCACGTCCCTCGTCGTTCTCCGTGCAGGCGGGGCTCTGGCCAGCCCTTCTGGGCAAAGTGGTGTGTGGACTCAGGGCAGCACCCCATCGTCCCTCGCAAAATCCAGCCAGCAGAAAGCCGTGGGGGCCCACCAGAAAGTTGCCATCACTGGCCTGCACTTGACATGTTTGCCTCCTCTTGTGCATTTTAATGACACAGGCACAGCAAGTGGAACATGCACCAGTACAGCTGTGAGGGAGGGCTCCCTGCCCCTTCTGCTAAGCCAGGTGCAGAGTGGGGAAACCAGCCAGTGCCCCCCGCCCCCCGCCTTGGGACCTTCGCCCTCCCTGGGTGCTCCACAGAGGGTGGCTGGCCAGGAAACACCTTCCTCCAAGCCTCCATCATGGCCACTGGAGCACTTTCTGTGGGGCAGCAGGTGCTTTGCTAGACCGAGGCTCTCTGGGGACTCGCGGGCTTCGGCCTCTGGAGGAGGGGCAGAGTGAGGCATGCGTGTCGGTGGTGCCGCCTGGGCACATACTTCTGCCCTCAGCAGTCTTCCCTTGCCTGAGCCTCTGACAGCATACCTGGCAAACACACATGCCCACGAAGGCCAAACCCGTCAGAAGGACCATGTGCCTCCTCTGGGGAGAGCTGCTGGTTCCGACTCTTCTCCTAGCAGGGCAGCTCTCCCGTCTTCCTCCACTGCCCTCTTCCTTCACACAATTATTCTTGTAACACAATTACTTGATCATTATGCTCCTGTGAATTTCCACACCATTCGGTGGCACCAGAAACTCTGCAACAGCAATTTTATTATGCCATTTGGTCAGTCCAGTGATGGTGCCAAAAGAGCTGAGTCTCACATTCTGTTACCATGAGCACTCCTCTGTTAGAGTTCAGTTCAGTTTTGTTTTTTAAAAGATGGTTTGAAAACACCTGTTCTGGAAAGGAAAAATACAGAAAATGTTTGTAACTTGTCTAATGAAATTGCAGAGGTAGCTTATAAGATGCTATAGGTCTTAATATTAATTTATTTATAACATGTGTATGCTGCCCAGTTGCTTCGCCGCACCATTTAATAGATATCAAGGTGATGGCTGTCCCCATTCCTCTCACACAGTGCAGGACAGCGAAATTCAGTTGCCCATTTTGCAACTTCGCAAGATCTGGGCTGAGGCTGTGCATTACGTCATCGGGCTAAAAGAAGACTACAGCCGGCTCTTCCAGGGACAGAGAGCGGCCATGTAAGTCTCTAGTTGAGCAAACACTGTTTGGTGGGAAGGGGGATGAGGCAAGCATGAGAAATGTACAACCTCCAACACGTTGCTGGCTTTGCTACGGCCTTGACGGAGCACTCTGGTACTTGGGGAATGTCCACAAGCCGCTCCGGAAGGTGGCGAGGCTCCATGCGATTTTCATTGCAGCCCGGTCGATCATTTGCGCTGCAGTGAAAAAGGTGCTGTTCCTTTGGTGCATGTGGGCCCCTTCCCCGCCCCAAGCCAACGCCCCAAAGAGTTGCGCACTTGTGGTCTGATCTAAAAGTGGAGTGTGTTTGTACCCTCCTCCTCCCTTCGCTTTCTGTGTGTGTAGCAAGTCTGAAAAACTTCCTGCCCAGTTCTTTGATTGTGGAAGACTGTTTTCAGGAGGCTTTTGACTTTGGTTATGGCTTGGACACTTCTCAGAACTAGCACTTGTGTGCAGCCCATGAAGGGGTTTGACTTGCTCTTGATCTTTTCTCGGTGGAAATCAGAGAGCAAGCGCTGAGCAGACACGCCCTTCTTGCCCATCCTGGTGTCACTGCCTCCCAGTTGGGATGCTGAGCAGAGCTTGAGCTGACATGCACGACTGAAAAAAACCCACAACCTTTGTCAGTTGACCAAAGCAGCACTTTTCTCTTTTATGTTTTTTATTCTCCCGTTATTTTAATGTCTAATTGGTTTTAGTGTGTTTTATACTGCACGCTGTGCTATTTTAATTTCTATTTTGCTTGTTGTTTGTTGTAAACTGTCCCGAGACACAAGGATGGGGATGGTTTACAAAAGCTTTAAATAAATAAATAACATTTCGTGTTTGAGACAGTATAGCGCAGATGGCTGCAGCCAGTCCATCAGTAAATTTCAGAAAGCTGAGTGAGCAGAAGACCAAGCAAGAGGCTGTAGATATGGCAAACGGACACTGATTGCTGTTGTTAGAAACTTTGACTGCATTCTGCACGTGCATATAATGTATTTTAAGTTGTTCTGCACCCTACCTCAGTGCTGACTACATCCCAGAAGTGAACTGGGCCTGTCTTAAGGATTCCCAGTCTAAAGTTATAGGGAAACAAAAGGGAACTGTGAGAATTAGCCTATATAAGCATTTGCACATAAATGTTATCATTAGTCAGAGATTGGAAAGGAGTTCAGAGCTAGAATGGTTACTGCAAAAACATTGTGTTTGAGCAAAGTGTTTGAGCAAATCTGATATATAAGGAACTTTTTCGTTGTAACAAAATAATAGTTACTTATATGTTAGGAGTATCCAAAACAAAAGGACATTCCGTCTTCTGAAAGACACATAGGACACAAAGTTTACCTACTTCGACATCTTTTTATTTAAGCCAAAATAATTTGTGATTGTTTTAATTACTGAACAGCAAACAGCGTATGGGATACAATTAACAGGGAAAGTCCATACGGACATTAAAGAAATTAGCATTCTCCCGATTTATATGGAGTAACTGCTAAGACTAGTTTGTCTCAATGGCCTAGGCTGAGCCTTCTTCGATACAATGCCAATCTAACCAAAATGAAAAACAACATGGTGTCAGCGTCGCAGCAGCTGAAAGCGAAACTGAAATTCTTCCATCAGAGCATCAGTCTGGACTTGGAACGATACAGCGACCAGATGACATACGGGATATGTAAGTGTGTGTGGCCATCAGAGCCGGACCTCATGTGCCCTCCACATTTCACCCGCTGTGGGACTGAGATTACTTCATTTATTTATAAAAAAGTGCTTTCTTACTTTTTATTGCTTTATTTTCTGTTGCACACCATCCCTGCACCTAACCTCCCTGTGTGACTGGAATATGACTTTAAGTCGTGTGACTCTAGCTTATGCACTCCTTTTTCAGCCAGCAGGTAAATTGCATTTATTTTGATTTTTCCGCTAGGAAAAAATGCCACTCAAAGAGACTTATGATCACAGACGCCACTTAATATTTATTTATTTCATTTTTATCCCTCCCTGTAGCTCAGGCTTTCTGGGTGGTTAACAAAAGTTTTGAAAGAGACGCACACACAAGTAATTCCAAACGCCAAAACCACAATAGCAGTTGCAATGGATTCAGCAGAGAAGCATAGCAGCTGTACAGGATAAAACGCAATACATGAAAACAAAATTACAAAGTAAAACTGTTGAGATGCTGGGAAAACAAGCAAATCCAAAGTGCTGTACAAATTCTTAACCCTAGTGGATCTCGCCCCCCTTCCTGTTACTTCTCCCCGCTTCCTGTGAGCACTGAACAGCCCCCAGCTGTGAGTCCGTGAGACCACGAAGAAGAGGTTGCCTGCTTCTGGCACGGGCCTGTCCCAAGAAGCAGTGGCGAGTCCGCCATCGGTTCTTGTAAAGGGGGAATGACCCACGGCAGGAGGCCCTGGCTACTGACCATAAGGCCCTCGCAGGGTCTGAGAAGAGAAGGAACTGGCAGGAGGGATGGCTAGCCATCAACCTGCTTTATGCAACGCCTGACTGGCTCAGCCTGTGATGCACCCAATCTTCTAATTAGTACATTTGTTTCTGAATTCCCAGGTTCAGAAGCCTCCCTAGTTCAAAATGTGGGTGTTTTAAAAAGATTGGTGCTTTTATCCAGCACATGGCTTCATTCGGTTAATACAGGTGTGTTCCTTTCAGCCTCAGAGAAAATGTTGAAAGCCTGGAAAGAGATGGAAGAAAAGGCCTTGCAGTGTGAACAGGTATGGAGATATCGCAGAAGAATAAGCGAGTGCTTTAAGATCATGCCTGCTGGGCTTAAAGTTTGATTGCGGAGTTGGATTTTTTAAATTGTGAGACAGCTTTCCACATACAAAGAGACGATAGATATGCAACCAAAGTACTTTCCGCTCATTTTGTACTCCTGTTGCACCCTGTGCAGCAAACGAGAGCCCGCCCCCGCCCCCTGCTTTGCACACACCCAGCGGGATGCAGCTGAAGGGGGCGGTTCCCCGCACCATGTTTTGCTGCTTCGCTTGCTGGGGACGTGCGAGGAATCCATTTGGAGGTAAATCCTGGTGGATTTCCCCAACCCTGCCCTCCAGATCCTGTTAAAATCTTCCTTGCCTCCCTTCCAGACGGGGGACATCGGCTTCCTCGACGAGCAGATTGTGGCTTTGCACACCGAGATCGTGGAGCTGCAGCGGAGCCCCCATGCGCGACGGCAAGGGGACCTCATGGAAAATCTGTAAGCATCCTCTCCTCATGGAGATGCCAGTGCTTCCTGGAGCCTTAAGGCTTCCATTATGCGTGACTGTCTTACCCCTTAACACTCGATTAACACGTTTGGTTGGCTTTGTAATCCGTCTTGCTAAAAGGCAGAAGCAAGCTCAGCTCCACTGCTGGTGGTTCGCTGCTTGGCTGTTTTTTTAAAAGCAAGGAGGTTTTGACCTTCCCGGTGGTCAGCAGTACGCCTTTGGTGGACTATGCGCATCCTAATTTCTCACAAATTGTGCCATGTTGGGCTAAAGATCTTATAAAGTAAATACATTTTTAAAGTAAAAATTCGCTTTCCAGAATGCAACAATTTGGGAGTGAAGGTGTGGGAATCCCACATAGTGACGTAAGAAAAATCAAATTGTTGAATTTGATTCAGTGGACTTTGGAAACAGGAGACAAGATTCGGTTTTCCTACATATAGGAAAGTTCCTAGATACAAACCTTACTACCTAGTTATGGTGGAAGTAGTAAGATCTTGCTGAGAATTCACTTCTTTTAGATTCTGAAAGGTGCAAAATGGAATGTTTTTATTTGAAATTCTTTTACACTACTGGTCTAACTGATTTATTTAACAAAGGAGGAAATTTCACTATATTTTAACTTATGGAACTTTCACACCGGGCAGCATAGTGTCAAGGGAATTGGAGAGGTTTTCACTTTCACTGTTTTATCATCTCTTTACAGTGAACAAAGAGCCATCGAACTCTACAAACGATTAAAACCACGAGCCCCAGGTATGGAATAGACTCCTTCTTTGATCTATCTTGAATCCAAAATGCCATCAATATAAAATTTGAAATTTCACAAAGAACAGTGTGGCAGATGAATATTGACATGGAGATGTTGGACAGGTTTGGGATTAAGCAGGTTTCTGACAGGTTTTGATTTAAAAGTTGCTGAGCAATTGAAACATCTCAAAATTGTTGGCTCGAGGTCAGTGACCACCCCATCGTGGTTATCAGGGATGTTAAGCTCGTTCTTGTATAGTTCTTCTGTGTAATCTAGCCACCTCTTCTTAATGTCTTCTGCCTCTGTTAGGTCCCTGCCATTTTGGTCCTTTATCATGCCCATCTTTGCATGAATGTTCCCTTCATATCTCCAATTTTCTTGAAGAGATCTCTGGTCCTCCCTATGCTATTGTTTTCTTCTATTTCTTTGCACTGTTCGTTGAAGATGGCATTCTTATCTCTTCTAGGTATTCTCTGGAATTCTGCATTCAATTGGGTGTATCTTTCTCCCTTGCCTTTTGCTTCCCTTCTTTCCTCAGCTATTTGTAAAGCTTCCTCAGACAGCCATTTTGCTTTCTTGCATTTCTTTTTTTTTGGGGATGGTTTTAGTTGCTGCCTCTTGTACAATGTTGCGAACCTCCGCCCATAGTTCTTCAGGCACTCTGTCTATCAAATCCAATTCCTTAAATCTATTTATCACCTCTACTGTATATTCATCAGGGATATGATTTAGGTCATCCCTGAGTGGCCTAGTGCTTTTCCCTACTTTCTTCAATTTAAGCCTAAATGTTGCAACGAGAAGCTCATGGACTGAGCCACAGTCAGCTCCTGGTCTAGTTTTTACTGACTGCATAGAGCTTCTCCATCTTTGGCTGCAGAGCACAGTCAACCTGATTTCTGTGTTGACAGTCTGGTGATGTCCATGTGTAGAGTCGTCTCTTGGGTTGTTGGAAAAGAGTTTGCTATGACCATTGTATTCTCTTGACAAAATTCTACCAGCCTATGCCCTGCTTCATTTTGTACTCCAAGGCCAAACTTGCCTGTTATTTCAGTTATCTGTTGGCTTCCTACTTTAGCATTCCAATCCCCCATGATGTTAAGGACATCATTTTTTGGAGTTAATTCTAGAAGGTGTTGTAGGCCTTCATAGAACCGGTCAACTTCAGCCTCTTCAGCACCAGTGGTTGGGGCATAGACTTGGACTATTGTGATGTTGAATGGTTTGCCTTGGATTCGAACTGAGATCATTCTGTCATTTTGGAGATTGTATCCCAGTCCTGCTTTTCCTACTCTTTTATTGACTATGGAGGCTACTCCATTTCTTCTGAGGGATTCTTGCCTGCAGTAGTATACCTGATGGTCATCTGAATTAAATTCACCCATGCCTGTCCATTTTTAATACATAAAGTCTTAGTATTTAATACTCTTTAAAGTACTAAAGAGAAGCGCTGCTCTGACCACATGACGGGTTCCCCTTTCAGATCATTCCTACAGCGACAGCACGGAGATGGTGAAGATCATCGCCCAGACTGTGCAGAGCCAGGACTGGGTGCTGAAGGAGCTCTTCCGACACCTCAGGTGTGGAGCCGGCCCCCGTCCGGCAGAGGTGCACATCAGGGCTCCCACGTGGCTGTGTGCCATTTCCTGTTGCCTCCATCTCGTGTGTGCAACTTCCCTTCTGGCCTCTGCTGATGCCGCCACAGCCACTGGCAGTGTTTAGCAATGACAGCACTCCAAGGCTGCCCCTGAATGCGTTCGGTGTTCGTGCTGGGGGAAAAGCGTCTTCCGGACGGGGAGGCGCCTCTTCACACGGACCTCACGGCAGCACTTTCGTTGCCGCTGGAAGGTTGTGGGACCGTGCAGTACGGCTGTGCAGAACGCACAAAAGCGTTTTGTTAATCCCGATAAAATACCGTGCCTTCGGTTCTCCTTCTGTGAGAATGCCGTTGCACTGGGCGGCTCTCGACTGCTTAAGAGCGCCGGATGGTCATGGACCCTTCTCTGCGGGGAAGTCCGCCTAGCCTGCCCAGCTACACATTCGGAGGGGCCCAGGGCATGGGAGGGAGGCCCCTCTCCCCCAGGCCAGATCTCCCCCACTGCAGTCCTGGATTCGCACAGGGAGGGCGGGCAGGCATGCTGCACCACCCTCGGCAGCGGACAAAGAGCCACTGCTCTGTCCCCAGCAAAGTGGCAGATGTGGCGAGGTCAGCAGGAGGTCGCAGAGGCCAACAGTCAGGCACACCTACTTTGGCCCTGCACGTTCTGCATGTCCTGCATGCTCAGCACTATCATGATAATAGGTGACCATTGATAACAAGGTGAGAATGGGCTGGCTAGACAAACATGCAGTCCGTCATGTAGATCAGTGACCCAAGACAATACCTGTTTTCCCTGTTTGTTAAGTAAGCTGATTGTGACCCCTCCTCATTAAGTACCCTGATTGTATAAAATAAAGGCACAGCCTTAAACGGGCGGATTTTGCAGAACCACATCCCTGTGTCGTGTAAGTCTGTCCAACCTTCAGCAGTAGAGTTGCAGAGGCCAGGAAGCTGGATGGCCGGCCTGCGGGTTCCCTTTGCACCAGCGCTTGCACACGCCTTTCTCGTATTGTTAGCCCCAGGCCTCTGGAGAACATCCTTGGCACTGGCAGGTTTGCTTCCAGAGCGCTCAGTGCAGAACGCATTCCTGTGTCTCTGATTTCCAGAGAGCTTCTGTACGTTTTGCCCCTTTTGTTCAGAGAAGAAAAAGGTGCTGCCTGAGCAACAGATTTCTTTCTTTGCTTTCTTTTCGCGTCACAGCAAGCTGCTGGGTTGTAAGCAGAAGATAATTGATTTGCTTCCGAAGATCGAAGTGGCACTGAATAAAATCAAGGAGGCTGACAATTCAGTGATGCAGATGCAAGGGAAGAGGCAGAGGGAAATCTGGCATTTGCTGAAAATTGCTTGCGTAAGGATTTGTATTCTGCCTTCAGAAGCAATGGCGTGATTTAAAAGAACCTGCCAAGGTTCTGTTCTGGATGCATGTGTGCCTGTATTGTGCCAGCACGCCAGTGGATTTCTTCCCAGTGCACCATTTACGGCTAAAGACGAACCTCGCTGCTAGGATACAGGTCGAGGCAGCGGGCAGTTTTCTGTGGGTTGGTTGCAGTACGGCAGTTGCTGTCCAGAGTGATTACCAGGAAAAGAGCAGACTGCTTTCCCAAGTCATGTGTGCGTTTCGTAGCCTCAGTGCATCCTGTGCAGGGGAATTAAATTCAGTTGTACCAGTAAAATATCAACACTGAGACAGGAGCACCCAGGGCTTTACATTCCCATTGTTTCCAAAGATTGAATAAAATAACAGAGGCTAGATCTGAACAATGAGAAGAATCATTTCCTTTTTCTTTGTAGACTCAGAGTTCTGCGAAATCTTCTGCTACTTCCAGTGTCGAAGGCCCGGTTGCCTCTTCAGTGCCCGCGTGGCTCTCACAGACCTCGGCGGGAGGGATTCTTCAGCCTCTTTCCTCTTTGGAAGCCTCTAGAAATATGTAAGTCTAAAGAGACGTGACAGTTTGTTTGCCCTTTGTAGCCAAGCCTCAGTTTAAGTAATTGATCTTCCTTTCAGAAAGTATGAACAGCACATTCTCTGCCAGACTAGAAAAGTAGTAGAGTTGGAAGGGGGCCTGTAAGACAATCGCGTCCAAGTCCGTCTCTGAAGGTCCATTGAGGGTGGATCTCCACTAGAAAGCTCTCGCATTCATTGGCCCCTCCCTCGGGCTGTAACACCCCGTTGTTCCCATAGTCAGGGTGATCTGTGTCCCCGTCTGCCTTTGGGCTGGTTCCTTCTACTGCCTCCCCCAGCTGAGTCCCAGGAGCTTGAGCCTCAGCCTGTGGCCGTTTCATCCTCTGAATCTGAATCATTAAAAATAGCACTGTTTGCCTCCCACAAGTGTGCTGGAGGTTTGGCAGTGCACACACACATACACAACACTCACGGCCTTTAGCCCCTGTTCTGTAGCTGGAACTGGAGTGCCCCCGCTTCAGCTCTGTAGTGCTGCGGCAACTTCTAAACATTTTGGGTAGGAGAGCCTTCAGTGTTTGAAAAAATGTTGTGATGTGTGGGTGGAACAGTATCTTGTTCTTTATAACAGAAAACGCTGCATTATCAGTAAAAAGTGGAAGGAAGGAACTGCCACTGTGAAGGGGGCAGCGTGAATATTAGAAGGTAACGATTAGCGATGCTTTTGTTGGTATCCCCAGAAAGCAGTAAAAGCCGTGTTAACATTCACTCAACATTGTACATCCATATTCGGATATATATCAAACGACAAAGAAATCGCATGTTCTACAGTGGAGTCCAGGTCAGATTCGGTGGGATTTCAGTTGGGCTCCCTCTGTTTTTTCTGGGCAGGATACCTTTTGCACATTTGTTAGAAGAAAATCTGAGCTACCTCGACAGTTTTAGTACTGTCATACAAGAAGCAAAGCATGACCAGAATAACAGTGTGATGGTGAGTCTGAGAGCTCCGCTTGGTGCTGGTTTTGGGTACGGAAGGGTTTGAAGCGCATTGTGGAAAGGAGAGGCGATTCCTCCACCTACAGTGGAGGTGAATTCTCTGGGACGCCGCGGGGGTTGGGGGAGTCCTCACAAGTACACGTTGTTACCCCTAGTCTCAAAGTCCAGTTTTGAGATTTTGCTGCGAGGCTTATAAAATGTGGGGGCGAGTTTGCAGGACATCTCACGTTCAGAGTTTTTCAGGTGTAGTCCTGTTGTTGAGATGGAGCCAAACTCCCTTCCGCTGTTCATCCTTCTGGTGTGCTACACTCTCTTCCTTCCGTTCTCCAAGAAGGCCTCCTGCTTTCTTGTTTCACGGGCGGCCAGTGTCCTGCAGGCCCGTGCACAGCTTCCATCGCGCCGCGTGCTGTCCCTCCATTCCTCCTTATCCTCGCCAGGTTTTTCCTTGCTCTGTTTTGCCGTTGCTATCAAGAGCTTGAGTAATGCGCAACCGGTTGTCCTTTCAGAGAGTTTTAACAGGCCCTGCACAATCCTGGGAGCCACCGTCTTCCTTACTTTTTACGAGATGTTGATATGGAAGCCAAGTCTGGTATGAGCAAGCTATGCTTCATGGCCCGTCCCCTGGTCTGTTTGTACCAGTTGAATGATTTCTCGTCAAATTATGTATTTCCTCCCTAAATTTTGAGAAGGGGCGTTTTGTCACACGTTCTCATTTAACGTGAGACAAATTACTCCTTTGTAGCAAATCCATGGACGTTTCTTAAGTGAAGCCTGAAATTAGACCAATTTGAAGTGGGGCGCGTGAGAATCCCCCGCTCTTTGCCTCTGGACCAGCCAGTTTGGGTTCCGTGTGGGCCACTCTGCAGCTTGAGAAAAATAATGGTGCACTTCGAATTGCAAAGTTCCCAGGCAGCGATGCACTTCCCAGGTCTGGGAATGTGCTTTTTCAGGCTGGGAAAATGCGACAGCCCTGAAACAGAAGCACTTATTTGGATCTTGCAGCAGCGGCTACTCGTTGTGTTATCAGCTAACTGTTACAAGCCACCACCATGGAGAGGAGCATGGAGAGTTTGGATAGCCTCCCTGCTTCCCCTGGTCCCCTCCCATTGGGACAGCTGAAATCACGTGGGCGAACAAAAGCTCTCTGAGACGGCTCTCTGGTTACCACTCTGCATTCTGCATTTCTGATCTGTGCTTTTTGCTTGTAGAAATGCAAGGAGAACAACTGATTGATGTCCTATTTTCTTCTCTAGAGTCTTGATTGGAGTTGGCTAAATTAGTTGAATGTGCAAGTGGAGCGTCAGGAGGTTGGACACAAATGCCTCATGTGCATCTCTCGTGAATCGATCGCCAGAGCACCACTGCCGGAGCCTCTTGCAGTTAAGGAGCAGGGGGCATTTTAAGCACGCAGCTGCTAAAGGCATTCGTTCACCCCAGGAGAGCACGTTTTAAATTTCCACTTCAATTGGTTTTGGCTGCGATCGCCATGCAGTATTTGGCCTGTCTTCCTGAAGCATCTTAGAAAGCAGCTGGCTTCTCACCCAAAGATGCCACACAGACTGCATGGAGGACCTCCTGACACAGGACATACACTGTAATCACGCGAAATACACCAAAAATAAGAAATATTTCACAATTTCAAGATGGTGAATTCCACTCAGAAACTGAAAAGAAGACATAAAATAAACTCTTGATCATTTGCTTTGTAAATTGGTTCCCCTTCCTTCTCTGGCCCCTTCAGATTTATTTTCAGTATGGTAAGGGAATATTTTAGTTTTCTATAGTACCCATTTTAAGGTAAAAATCCAGTGCCCCATGCCTAGGTAATGCCAGGGAGGGGAGGAGTCTGAGACCCCAAGAGGAACTGGCATCAGGAACATGGCCCAGTCCCTCCCTGCCTGTCAGTGCACCCTTTTTATCTTCTCCATGGTGCAGTTGTGACCTCAGTGGGACAAGTTGGCAAGTTCCCTCTGCCCCAGCTTCAGGGGGTACTTGGCCTCCGGAGTACCCCCCCCCATCTGAAATTGCAGGATCTTGGAGCTGGTGTTCGGAATAGTCCTATGACCTCTCCGTTGATGTGGGGTCGCCCTGAGATTGTGCCCTGAATGCAGAGTTGCACTTTAAAATGGCTGCTAGGTGACCTCAAGTTAAATCACTCCGCTTAGAAATGTGAAGAACGGAAAAAGAGTCTCAATAGTGGTAGTCGGTCCCAGGGCGGCCCTGGAGAAGCCTGTTGGGTGGCACGGAGAGAATTGAATAAAGAGATTCTATGCATGGACTTGGAGGCTGTGAAATAGGGTTTCTTTGCTGCGCTCACTGCTTCCGAGTAAGCTCACCTGGGCCCCACTGCATCCACCTGGAGTTTTCCTCCATCTGCATTCCTGTTTGCTTTCTTCACTTTCAGACAAAACCTGGCAAAGAATCACTACGGAAGAGTTTTGGAGAGCGAATGTTGCTGATACTGTTCTTGGCTTGCTAGTATTGCTGCTTTGTGCATCTTACAAAATCCCGGAATCCTTTCTTGTGTTTTTTTTTTTTACCTAATAGTACACCAATAAAACATATAACCACAGAAAAGATTTAAGTCTGTCTTTGGAAGAGATGTTCCATTAAAAAAGAACACTTTGGAGCACAGTTGAGTTGCATAAACATAAACATAATTACAGTGTTTGAAATAAATCGTTAACTCCATATCAAACACAGAAGATCAATGAAGATCCAGCACGGTCTTGATAAACTTGGAACACTGGGCTGAAAGCAATAGAATGAGATTCAATAGGGACAAATGCCAAGTCCTCCACCTAGGAAAAAAAGCAAATGCATTAATACAAGATGGGGAATACGTGGCACAACAGAAATGAGTAAGAAAAACATAGAAACAGCGAGTCAGAAGGGCCCTCCCGGGCCATCTAGTCTGACCCCTGGCTCTGGCCGGCTCCACTCACATGGCTGCCATATGCATGTCTAGCTTAGCCTTGAACACTCCCCGATGGAGCCTCAAACAGCCCCTATGGAAGACCCATACCCTCGGGGTCCTCACCGTCGGGAAGTATTTCCTGGCATCCACCCTAAATCTTGGTTTCCTGAGCTTTGCTCTATTGGAACATATCCTGCCCTCCACTGCAGAGGAAAAAAGGTTGTGTCCCACATCTGCATGGCACCCCCTCATGTGCCATGCAAAACAACCTGCAAAACAACATTGGAGCTCTTGTGGACAGCAGGCTGAATATGAGTTAACATTGTGATGCAGCTGCAAAAAGGGCAAATGCTATTTTGGGGTATGTTACTAGAAGTATTACTTCCAAAGCTTGAGAAGTAATAGTTCCCCTATACGCCTCACCAGTCAGACCCCATCTGGAATGCTGTGTCCAGTTCTGGGCACCAAGATTTAAGAAAGATGCAGGCAAATTAGAAAGGGTCCAGCAGAGGGCGACAAAAATGATCCAGGGTTTGGAAACGCTGCCCTGTGAGGAGAGACTGAGGGAACTGGGCATGTTCAGCCTTGGGAAGAGAAGGCTGAGGGGGGACAAGATGTCCCTCTCTAAGTCCCTCAAAGGCTGTCACAAGGAGGAAGGTCAAGATCTCCTCTTGCGGATGCCAGAGTGCAGGACACGGAGTAATCAGTTCATGTTGTGACAATCCAGATTCAGGCTGGACATCAGGAGAAGCTTCCTCACTGCCAGAGCAATTCAACAGTGGAACCAGCTGCCTGGAGAGGTGGGGGGCTCTCCCACACCGGAGACATTCAGAAAGAAACTGGGCAGCCTCTGAGTGGGATGGTGTAAATTGGTGTCCTGCAACAGCAGCAGATTGGACCCGATGGCCTTCATGGCCCCTTCCAACTCTACTATTCTACAATTCCATGATAACAGGAGATCTAGTGATCAATGCACTGGATATCTGTTCTTTTTGAAACTTATTTCCTCCACTCACGTAAAAATATGTTTTCTACCCACAGAATCCAAACTGGGAGGATACCAAAATGCATAATTGTGTTCTGTAGCATATATGTCTCTGTATGATTCCGGTCATGGCTGTTCAAGAACCTGGTGCAAGTTACAGGCAGTACAATAAATCATAGATTGACCGTATATAATTTTAATCATTCCTCTATGAAACTGATTCCCCAGCTTTGACCGGGGCTTCTCACTGCTTTTGCTTAGCTTGAGCTGTCTTTTTCTGTCGCAAATGCACCAGGTCACAGAGGTCTTTTATGAGACTATGCTGGTCCTCCGTTCGTTCAGGTGGAAAAGAACAGATTTTTTTCAGTAGTTTCTGAAGGCTGGATAAGATACTTCTGATCTTCAGAACCTTGGAGTGGCTTAGCTGTCTCTCAGCTGCAGAACTTGTAAGGAAATGCAGCATGTTTGGATCTTTCAGCTGCAAAAATCCAAGCCAGAAAAATACAGCTTGCACCAGAAGCAAACAAAGTGAAAGTTGCATTTACCCCTTAAGGATTCGACTGAGCTTTAGCTGCAGTATAGTTAGCTGGAAACACCTCTGGACACGAGTACGTTCACCTGTTAAAGTCCACAAATACAGAATCTCCGTAAGCATCGCCCTTCTAAGTAGGGCAAACCGGCTGGGACAACACGCACCTCCTACCCAAAGCCGGCACGAGACCTGCCGCTTCCTGCAGAAACTCTGCTCCTGAAGCCACCGCCATGAGTCGTGTGGTCTTGGTTGAGCCCCGAACAATCTGAACTCGGACACCTTTTCTCCTGGCAGGGCAGCACGGAACTGGGAAACCATGTGAGTTCAGAGCACCAGAAGTGAAAGGAGGGCAGGACAGTTCACTGCTGAGCTTCCTTCTCTGCCCGCCCTGCCCTTTCCTCCTGGCCAGGCTGCTCCGGCTGAGCCAAGATCACACAGTCAGTGGATCCATCCCTGAATCCTTTGCATAAATGAAGCGGTGACTACTGTGCTGGCCAGTCTAGTGAGAGGCGCATGGCTTCCCATGGAAAGCACACTTGAGAGAAAAGGTCCGGGGTCTCATGGGGTGGGGGAAGACCCCAGCAGCACCTTTGCAATGCCACATGGCAACATTTTGTACCATTTTACTCAAAAGATGCATGGAAAAGGCTTCTATTAAATGCACCATGATACTAACATAGAAACATAGAAAAACATAGAAAAAAGAGCGAGTCAGAAGGGGCCTCCCGGGCCATCTAGTCTGACCTCCGGCACCAGCCGGCTCCGCTCATGACATGCCCACCATGTGCATGTCCAGCCTATCTATAGAAACATGGTCTACAAGTCACAATGGGCAGGTTTGCACAACACAAGTCATGGCCAGTTTTTATGCAGGATGAAGTCCCGTTTACCTGCAGAGGTTTTACACAGAGAAACATGAAAACCTTGATTGTTGACCATGAAGTACAGAAAATATACAAAGAAGTGAAAACAAATTACATGATTTTGCTCAAAGTATATACCAGATGTTCTTTCTTGGGAGTGTTGAATTCCCTCTCATGGGATGAGGGACCCCTTCCATCCATATCCATTATTTAAAGGAATGAAATACTATAGGCATACACAGCCGATCACGAGCTCTCCGTACTCATTCTTCAGCTTTCCATTTTGATTGAGCCAAAGTGAACCGCGTCCTTCCAGCGCAAGAGTGTACCTGGGATTTCCCGTCCGTGCCGGGGGGCCGCAAGCACTTACTTTGAGTCTCGCACCAACGTTCAGTTGGAGGCAGTCGTGACGCTGAGTGAAAGTTAGGAAAATCCGATCCTGGGCTTCCATTGTAACCCGAACGCAAACGTTCAGCTGAATGCAGATGGGCTGGAAAGGGGGCGCATGAACGTGGCAATCGGTGTCCCACCAGTTCCAGTGTTTCTGTCTTACCCCTTTTGGATCAAAGTAGGAGCCAAAGCAAAGATCCAGGTGAACCCTGCTGAGAGCACACAAATTAAAACACTTAACGTTCTGTGATTTTTGGGAAAGGGAGAACAGATGCAGCAGTGCAATTCCCAGCCGCGAGCACTTCAAAACACGCCGGCCCCTCATTGTGCGGGTTTGTTGCAGCTCCACTTACTTTCCTGCATGCATCCGTGCAGATATAAGTCATGATTTTAACGTCTCGGGAGCCTGTTACTGGGCAGATCGTAACAAGGAGTCCATCTTTTGACAGAGGAATCCAATGAGAGGTAAAAGGAGGGGAAGAAACGGCTTTTGGCGAGAGGGAAGTATTAATATTTGCATTCAGTATTGCAATATGCATTATTAATATGTGCATTATTTTTAATGGGGAGCAATATGCTCGGCAACATTCCAACAGCGTCCCGAGCATTCTCCCAGTGGGGCTTAGAGTGTCTTGTGAATGCAGTCACTGGCTGGGACTACACAGCATGATAAGCTGGGGTAGCTTTTCAGGTTGTCTGAATCCAGCCAGGACAGTTAGCAACCCATGACATGTGGGTCAGGCCAACGGCATGCAAGCCGGGGGCGCACGGTGGTGTGTGAATCCCATCACTGTCTGATGGACATGCCTGGACCAGCTGCTCGCCCCTCTGCGTAACCTCACCGTCTTACGAGGGAGAGGCAGGAGTGGGGGCTCTTCGCTGCCACACGGAGCTCCTGGACAACACACAACACACGCCTGTCGCTTCCAGTCCATCTGGCCTTGGTGCCAATGGCCTGAGGAACAGGGGGCCCTTTCGGCACTGGCCAGGGTCAGCAGCTGCACTCAGGCGGATCCTCTTCATTTCAGCCCAGGCTCCCAGAGCTGCATGTTTTAGGGATCACGTCAAGACTGAAAAGTCTCTGTGATTTTTATTTATTTTATTTACATATTTATATGCCTTTTGCAGAATCCACAGCCTGCCTGCCTCCCTGCCTGCCTGCAATTTCTACAGCACCCATTAACCTACATGGGCCTCTGGGCAGCTCACAAAATCAATTATCCAGGCTTTAGAAAGAAGCTACAAAACACCTGAAAGGAGCGGTTGAAGGCCGCCTCCCCACCTACCTGAGTTTTCCATTTTGATGATAACACGCTGCAAAGCCTTGATTGGAGAAGAAAGCCTGAACTGCATGAGAAGAGCTGTCGCTGAGAAGTATGTAGGTGTACTGAACGTCCTTTAGGTAGGTGATGAGGACAGCAATATTACCTGATGGGTAGCTAAATTAAGGGCTAAGGAAAGAAACCTTCACATCCATGCAAGACCCCTTAGCCGTAGAGTTTTATTTTATTTTTATGTCCTTCTATCCTTTTCCCAAGATAATTGTATTTCCTTAATCCCTTCCTCCGAAACCCTCTTACGGTTTCCCATACTTCCCCAGAACAGTCCCAGGATGAAATGTCTTTCCACCTCAAATCCTGCATCATCCCTCTAAAAGTCTGGTTACTGCTGGATATTAAATTTGGCCTGTTCCATCTGGAAACAGAAGAAAGAATATCTTTCCATCAGGATAGTATCTTTTCACAAACTTCTCAGGATGGCAAATCTGAGGGAAAAGCAAAATAAAATACGAGAAATAAGAGCAAGCCAGTTTGCACTCCTTCTGGAATGCTACAGAAATACTGGAATATATTGGAGGACATAAATCATGGATATCAGCCTGAAAACCAGAAGATGTGTCTGTTTATGAATGTTTAATCATTGCTTCTAATTATTAGTGTAATAATGAGCTCTGCAGATGAATTGGCCAACATCAAGGCCAAAAATTAAGAATACTTTAATATATCAGAACAAAGAAACCAGTCAGAGGGACACTTGGCCATTGGATGATAATGGAATTAAAGGAGCCCCCTAAAGGGGGATAAGGAGATCGTGGAGAAGCAGAACGAATTCTTTTAATCTGTCTTCACAGCCAGGGAAACAGAAGACACCTGTTCCTGAACTCATGTATTCAAGGAGTCTAAGGAATTAAGGAAGGCAATGATGATAGACAAAAACGTGACGAAAGATGAAATTCTCAATCCTATTGACAAACTTGAAAGTTGATAAATTGCTAGACCAAAATGAAATCCATCCTGGAGTTCTTAAAAAGCTGAAATTAAAGAAATTGCTGACCTGCTTAAAGATAAACGTAATGTGTCCCTAAGAGTAGCCTCTCTACCGAGGACAGGAGAAAGGCCAAAGTAACAGCAATTTTTAAAAGGGATCCAGAGCAAGTGAGGGAATTACAAGCTTTAATGTCTTAATCACAGCCTTACTGTCTGTTCCGGGTAAATTCCACGAAAGCAGGAATAAAGACAGAATCAGTCGGCACAGAGAGGGAAAGCTCAGCTGGGAAAGGACCAACACGTCTTCTGCAAAGGCAAGTCCTGCCTCGCTTGGGTTACTTGGGTTACTTGGGAGTATCAATAAGCATGTGGACAGGGTGACTCATGTGGTCATTGTTCACTGGACTTCCGAAAGACTTTTGACGAAGTCCCTCCCCAAGGCTCCCGAGCAAATTTGGCACTCGTGAAAAGGTGGGGAAGGGGGTTGTCCTGTTAAGGAACTGGCCAAAGAACAGAAGCAGAACATGGGGAAAACATTGCTCCCAATGGACGGATGGAAGCAGTGGGGTCCCCCCGGGGTTCTGCATTGGGATTGATGCTTTTTGACCTATTCATAAATGGTCTGGAATTGGAACTAGGCAGTGAAGTGGCCAAGTTTGTTGATGACACTCAACTAAAATCAAAACGGATTGTGGGGAGCGCCAGAGGGGTCTCTCCAAGCTGGGAGAACGGGCATCAAAATGACAATGCAGTCCGGTGTAGGCAAGGGTAAAGTAACGCATGTTGGGGCCAAAAAACCCCACTTCGGGTATAGGCTGATGGGATCTGATGGGATCTGAGGGAGCAGTGCTGGTCAAAAACTGATCTTGGGGTTGTGATGGAAATGTTGTCTCAATGTGCTCTGAAGAGGGAAAACTCCAGGCATGCCGTTCTGGTCCCTGAACCTGATGAAGATCCTTATTGAGTTGGGAAAGGTGCCGAGAAGGGCAACTAAAACGACCAGAGCTGGCGCAACTCCGTTGTGAGGAACAGTTGCAACCGCCGCATTGTTTCGCTTAGGAAAATAGTGACTTGACAGGGGTGCTTAAAATTGTGCATGGGGTGCAGAGAGTGGAAAGGGAGGCATTTAACGCAAGAACTGGGGTGATCCCATGAGGCCGCCTGGTGAGAGATTCAAGATAGACCAGGGGAAGTACAGCTGAATGCAGCGTGTAGGGAAACGGTGGACTTCGCTGCCACAGGAAATAGCGATGGCCACCGATTTGGGGGGATTGGGCAGATTCATGGAGGAGAAGGAGGTCAGTGGCTGCTGGCCGGTTGCTGAGCCCCGCGGGAGGGTGCAGCTCTTGCCCCCCCCCCCCCAAGTGCTTGAGCTGGTTTGCCATTGTGAGAACAGAGGGCTAGACAAGATGGACCATTGGCCTGTTACAGCATAGCTTTTCCTACGTTCGTAGAGGGCACCCCAGTGTGTGCGAGTCGTCACAATAAACTAGGGTATCTACTCACCTTTAATTGCTCTGCTTTGAATTCCACATCTATCTTCAGTAGTTCTTTGGGCTGTGGAGGACGCTTCTTAGCAGCTGTTTGAAGCTTTGGCGGATGCTCTGATAATCGGAATTTAACTGTGGTACCTGAAAGGGTTGTGAGAGGAGATTATTGGCACATTTGGAGTTTAAGCCTGTCACGTCGATGAGGCTTCTGGGAAGGGATGTACAGAACGCATCATCACCACAAGATAAATGGATGTCAGTACCATAGCACCCTTGGCTCCAGCCCTCATCTTTCCTGTTGGTTTTGGGGAAAAGATGAGACATGTCTGTCTGAAGTTTGAAGCTGGGATATACTGGGTGGTAATTTCAACAGGGAAAACATAACAACCGAGAGTCCTCCAGGGCTGTCTGCTTTGCTAGATGCAAGTAGGAACAATGTGACAGGAAACGTTTTTGGCATTTTGGAAGGAGGTAGAAGGGGAATCGGATGCTCTTGATTCTGAAACCAACACAAGCTTTGTACTCACATTGGCCAAACCTCATAAACTGCTTAAGTATTTCTCTGTAGCTCTCAAAGCCTCGCTCCTCTAGCCTGGGGAAAATATATTTGAAAATAATTTATAGTGACAAACAGCTCATTCCACATGTCTGGACCAGAACAGGGGAGTAGACTGGATTCAGCAAAGCCCACGCCGTGAGCAGCAGGAGGCAACTTCAGTCCATTCTCTGGGCCCCTGAGCAAACATGGACTTTCCTGGGAAAGCCAACGCTTTGCCGAGATGCGCTGGGCTTCGCGCCCTCAAATAGCATGATTTTCCTTTGTTTTTCTGAATGTGGGGGTGGGAGGGAGCCCCACTTCTGTTCCTAGGGCACATTCTGCCAGGGGCTTCGAAGCTTCGCTTTCCAGGAGGGACGAGATGGCTATTCTTCTAACAACACGAAGCTTTGCTATGAAGAAAGCCTAAAGCTGGGTTTTGGACATCATAAGTCCTCAGCACCTGCACCCATATTTGCAGATTTCTTTTATGGGGCCCCTCTTCAATGTGCACCTTTCTAATATGTATTCTGCCCCCCCCCCAAAAAAAGGGAAAGTTAAATAAATCTCACCACCAAATCCTTTTGCACACCACTGCCTGCCTGCAACTATTGCTCTGGAATCTGGGTTGGTCCCCTCAGAGGGGCCACCAGCCCTGCAATCGTCATTAAGCAAAAGTTACTCCCCGCCCCCCGCCCCCCCGTTTTTCTTTTAAAGCAAAAGCACAGAGGCAGGTAAAACCTCCACAGTGCTTTCTCTGGCACGTGGCGGGTGGAGCCGCCCCCTAACCGCCATCGGGCCTGCAAATATCATCCAGTTCTGCGCAAGAGGGGGAAAAGTTACAGCCGCCTTTGGATTTCCCATGATAGGCAGGGGGAAAGCACGAAGCACAGGATTTCTGAGCCTGGGCCCAGGCGCAGTCCCACATCAAAGTGGACTGACTCTGGATCTCCTCTCAGAGTTGCAGACGCTCCAGTTCAGAATGGGAAGCCTGGGCATCCTCCCAGACTGAATGCAAAGTGCCCGCCAGTTCATGAGGGCCCCTTTCTCCTTGAACAGATGGCCAGGGGCCTGATCCACCTCCCCTTTCCTCAACTGGAAGGACAGCGCAGATCCCTTAACTCCAAGCTGGGCCAGGGGACTCAGTGCTGAGGAGTTGGGTCGCCTCCCCGGTGCAGCACCCTGGTGCGGCTGTTGAGAAAGCAGATCGTGTTGTTTGTGGTACACACCTCTGCTCTCCGATCAGCTGCACATAGGCTTATGTGTCATTACATTCCGTTCTTTCTTTTTCCCATTTGTATGCCGCCCCGTAGTCAAAGTCTCTCTGGGTGGCTCGCAGTGCAATATAAATATATTTAAAACACAGGTAAAAATAAATAACAACAAACAAACCATAAAGCATAGTGAAATTAAAATACAACGTCAATATGCATTAGGTTTTTCAAAAGTTCCAAGGGCTCAGCCGAAGTGGAGTGATGTATCTATTCAAAGCTTTTATATGCCGCCCCGATACTGAAAGTCTCTGGGTGGCTTCATTGCCTTGTCTGAACGAGGACACATTGAAAGGGGGAGAGTGGGGGGCAGGGGGGCTCAGAGCCATGCCTGGGAAGGCTTTAAAGATTAAGGAGGGTTCTGCCCCTTTGGGCTTCTCTCAGGGGCAGGCGCTTTTGCCACGGGGGGCGTCGGAGGCAGCGGTTACGCTACGCTCAGGAAGGGCTCGGCGTGGCGGCTGAGGGGCCTTCCTCCCTCCGGAGGGATCCACCCCAGGGTCGCTCACTCGTCCTTTATCAGCTTCTTCGTCTTGCTCTCCATCAGCGCCTGCGAAAGGCGGGGGTGGGGGCTGATGTCGATTTCGCTTTCGGGGGCGTTGCTTTCCAGGAGCTCCTGGACCACACACTCAAAGACCTCTTTGTATGTTCTGCAACAGAGAAACTACAAAAGGCACAATCCTCAGAGGAGCGCTACTCTGAGATGGGAATTTGTCTTTCAGTATAAAATAACCTCTGGAAAAACACAACGGTTTAGAAGAGTGGAGTCGGGAGGGCTGCTCAGGCCGTCCCGCGGGAGCACAAGCCCTGCCGAGCGGCTGTCCCGGTGCCCCTTGGATGCCCCCGTGTGGGAGAGCCCCCACCTGCCTCGGCCACAGGCCCCATCACCCCTCTGCTATGACAGCCAGGAGTGGGGTCCTGATATCCGGCCAGAGCCTGGCTTCCAGCAACTTCAGCCCGTTATTCCATGCTCTGCCCTCTGCAGCGATCAAGAATCGCTCCTGCTTCTCCTCAGTGTGACAGCCTCCCAAGTCCCTCTAAATCAGGAGATGCTCAGTGGCCTTCCTCACAAGTAGGTCACACAGCTTCAATGGAGCAGGCTCTCTGGAAAGTCCACAAAGGGGGCGTGTGTTGTGCCTGTCTGCTTTGGAGCAGAGGTGCACCGGGGGGCGGGGGGTGTCAGCCGGGCTCACCCCAGGCAGGTTGAGAGGCCAGGAGCCAGATTCCTTTGTGAAGGGGCAAGAGGAGCTGTCAATCCACCCTCTATTAATTAAAATGCCTCTATTATTTTACTTCTTTGCATTGGTGCATAGTTATTTGAGCTAAAAACTAAACACAAAAACAAGGGAACCTTAAAGGGGCGTTTTATGGCTTGGTTTTCATTTCTTATATTTCTATCCCACCTTTTTTCTTTCCAAGGGACTCAAGGTGGCTTTACATAATTCTTGTCTTCCTGATCTTCTCCTCATAACAACAACAACAACAACAACAACCACCCTGTGAGATAGGCTGAGCTGAGGGTCTGTGACTGGCCCAAACTTACCCAGGGAGGTCCATGGCTGAGCGGGGGCTCGAACCCAGAACACCTGAATCCCAGTCCAGTGCTCTTGATGCAGATACAATACTGTCTAGGTTATAGCTCTGCATGTTTGCATGGACGCACAGAACTTTGATTTGGTGTTGCAAGCCGTTACAGTGCAAAGTCTTAATTTTATATTTCTATAACTGTGTTGCCCTGTAATTACCGTGAGCAAAGTGGTGATACAGGATGGATTCGATGCTGTTAATTAGATGCTGTTAGATGCCAGGAAGTACTTCCTGACAGTTAGGACCCCGAGGGTGTGGAATGGGCTTCCTCCAGAGGAGGTTGAGGCCCCATCGGTGCGGGTGTTCAAGGACAGGCTGGACGTGCACATGGTGGGCATGTCGTGAGTGGAGCTGGCTGGTGCCGGGGGTCAGACTAGAAGGCTGGGAGGCCCCTTCTGACCCGCTCTGATTCCATGTTTCTCATTACAGTTCCCTCCACCCCCATCTCACCGCACTCACAGCCTCCACTGCAGAACCGAAAGGGTGTGTTTGGGGTCAGTGTTCCCCTGCTTCCATTTTCCGCCAGAGTCTCACCTAGATCTTAATCAGGTAAACCCCAGTGCCTTGGTGCTATTTTAAAGCCCCCTCTGTCAAACTGGGAATGCTAATTCTGAGACTCAGACATTGGTCAGAACGGCAAATTGCCTATCATGAGGCTCTACGCACATTTTCTACTGCTTCTGGTTGCTCATTCAGTTCCTCCACTGTTGGTATAGGCATAAGGTGACTGCTGCAGAACTCACAGCAGGCAAGGTGGCACAGATCTGTGATGGAGTGGTCCTCGAAGGGGCAGAAGCAGGCAAACAAGCAGAACAAATGGTTAAAGCAAACACGCACGGACAAATTTCAAACATAGCTGGTTGCAGTTAAGCCTCACAGTCAAATAACCTTCTCATATCCTTTTGGAAAAATCACATTTTTATTGGCCAATCCATTAGAATGGGACTGTCTTTTCAGGGATTCCTGGAAAGTTTTGTTTTCATTTCATGGGAAATCCATGTTTGTATCTCTGGAAAAAATGCTTTAAAAGCTAACAGACATTTTCTGTGGAGGAGTAGGAACTTCTTCCGCTCCTTAAGCTTCCAGATCTTCAAGGACAGGGGTTCCTGTCACCCCCTCACGGCACCCCCAGTATTTTGACTAGATGCTGCCATGTGATAACTGTATCAACATGCATTTTGCTACATTGCATGATGAACATAATGTGGGTTTCATTTAATTCCTACATGGAAGTGTCTTCTATGGAGAAAAGGAGTCGATCCTTTGCTTAAATTGCAGGACGAAAGAGCACAATTCATCTGAGGCTACCAACATAGTATCCATTTCAGAAAGGGAAGGCTACACTTAATTCAGCAAAAATTCCTTGCACAGCTCCCGGGATCCCTTCCAGGCCTCCTTGTCCAACCTTTTAGCCTCACCTCAGCTTGGAACAGGGTCGTCATCTGTACAAGCTCCTCTTCAACTGGAAGAAAGCTTACTTTGAAATATCATGACAAATGCATTGAAAGTCTTTCAACAGGAAAAACAGAGCTGAAAGCAGAGCAATCCTTTACTCTGTTTCATCTTTTTTCCTACTTTGTCCAAAATGTAACAGACACTGGTCGCAAACCTGAGCGATAGGCATCACCCGTGCAGCTTCCCTTCAGGATAATCCAGTCTTACACCTCCCCAAGCCCTTCTCAGCTGTGCCAAAAATCACAAGACACAACCAGAAAGACGCCATCGCAGATGACTAATGTAGAAGTTTCCATATTTAGACTGGAATAGATGTTGGCTTGGAGCAGAAAAGGGAGACGTCGAGGAAACGCAGGTTCCTGAACTGCTGCTCTGTCCCATCCCCACCGGAAGAGCCCTCTAAGAGGAGCTGGTGCCTGGGGACCTGGGTTGCTGGGACCGCCCGGGGTTCATTGCGAGGCTAGCCCCGCTGCGGCAGGGAGCGCTGCCTCAGGGGCAGGCCAAGGTTCCTGCCAGTCGACGGGGCCCCTTTGAAAAGAGCTCCGTTCCCACGGAGGGCTCCTGGGAAGCAGCCTTGGCAACAGGCCCTCCTTCCCAGCCAGAGCATTGGGCCAGCAACGCACCGCAGGCCCAGCGCACACAGCGCTGCTCTCCTGGGCGCCGCTGGGCCACGTGCCGGTTCCCGCCCTGCGCTCCCCGCGCTCTTGCTTTGGCTGCAATGCCCATCTCCCAGGGCTCCTAGGATGGGGGCTTCAACCCGCTCACTGCAGGCTGGCATGGGGGCTGGCTGTGCTCTGCCACCTGTTCCTTGGCCGGCGTGGCGTTTGCAGGAGGCGTGCCGGTGGCCAAGGTGGGGCCGGGGAGGGGAGAGGCAGCTGGGCGGGAGCCGAGTGGGAGCCACGCTGCACCAACTTCGGGGTTTTGCTCTTTCGTTGGCATTTTTTGTTGCTGAGTTTCTGGTTGTTTTGGAAATGTTTCATTTTTGGGGTATCGCCTTTGGAAATTAATACACAGAATACTGTGTTACGTGTATGGTGCTTTTCGGTCCTTGAGGTGGTTTGCCTGCTTTTGCTGGTCCACAGCTGTGGAAAGGCTGAAGACCACAGATCCAGGACGCTGGAGGCGCACAAGCTGCCGGAAGGCGTGTGCGCGCTGGGCTCTGCGCGTGTGCCCACATAGCGGAGCATGCCTGCGTGCGCTTTGCCCCTGGTTCCACGTGGCCCCGGAAAACACTCTGTGACGTGCTCCTCGGCAAGAACTTCTGCACAGCACCGAATGCCATTTGCGGAGCGGCAGAGTTTGCAGATAAGCTGCAGCGTCCTTTGGAAGCCTCAGCTGCGGCGAGGATGTGGTGAAGCGGACTTGCGAACCTAGATCATAATGTGAAAGGTAGGCTAAAGCCTACCTTTAGTAGCTTTTAGCATGAACTACTAAAGATGTGGGCTTTGCAGGTAGTCAAAACAGGCCATACAAGCAACCCCTGGGAATATTGAGACGTTAATACCAGTGTGGTGTCCCGTGACAGAGAGCTGCGGGCAGAGGTCTGCCCCACTGTTACTGCCCAGAGGCACCTGGAAGGGGGCCTTCACACCTGACCCTGCACAGGCGGTTGTGGGGCAGTGCATGAACGGGGCACCCAGCAACTTCTTCCCCCGATGTGACGTACCTCTACTGGCCAGCTCCTCTTCGCTTCCTTCTCCTCTGTGGTGGCATTTCTCTGTGAAAACAGCCACACCCCAGTCCTTGAACACCTACCTGAGGCGCACTGATCTGAATGTATTTGCATACGCATGGAGCCAGGAATCGGGTACAGAGCACACACAGGTAGGGCCGCCTCTGCCATCAGGCAGCTCTGAGCAGGAAGTATCGGGACAGCACTTTAGGGACCTATTCTGTCCGGGTGTTGTGGATCTCTGTGGTTTAGAGAGGGGAGGGGAGGGGAGGGGAGGGGAGGGGAGGGGAGTGCACCGACCCTGCCCCCTGCATCATCACCCTCGCACCCGTTACATGCAAAGGCTGACTTGCGTGCAACCGAGAGCAGTCTTTGCTTCCGGGGTGCTTGCGGCAGTCCAAGTCATCCAGCGTCCCAGACCTTATGGGGAAAATCGCTCTTCAGGCGTAAGGGGTGACAAGAGGGACAGCCCGCAGGAGCTGGCCTGCCGGGCTTGGCTCTCTGGCTAACAGTTCCAGCCCCGCCGCCCTGTCCAGTCCTGGTTCGGATCCTGAGGGAACAGCCTTAGAGGGCTCCATTTTGGGAGAAGCTAATGCAGCCCCATTCATCTGGGATGGGCCGTGCATCCACACACACACACACACACACACACACACACACGCCTCTCTCTACTGCCACAACTAGCCGATGGCAAATGTAAGACTCCATTCTAGAAGGATCCATTTAAATTGGGTCAAGGAATGGTTCTGGCATCCTGTACCTGAGATTTCACGGAAGTACCTTTACTCATTAGAGTTCATTGTTAATTCAAAGGATTGTTTCTATAGATCAATAAATCCTGACAGGAGGAGTATTTAGTTGTGCTTACCAAATAATGTTCAGCAAACGTTGCTGTTCTAGAACTCACCCTCAGTTTCTGCACGGTCATGTTTCTTCTTTCTAGCCATAGTTTTGTGGTCCATTTTCTTTCCTCCTATATGAGGAATATTGGAAACATTACCAAACACTACCTAACTCTTACCCCAAATATTGATAGTATAGATTTTATGGAATATCTTTCTATCCTGTTTTCACATTTCTCCTTATTACTACGCAAGGCCAATCATCTTGCAGTAGTCCAGGGTAAAGCAGCTTAGCGCAAAGAAAGCAGGCATGTAAAACAACTATTTAAATGCAAACAAACAACACCAATACCAGTCACACCATTTTTCGATGCAAACACAGGGCTGTATCTTTTTAAAGAGCATACTCTTCTGCAGGCAGAACTATTTTCTTCAGGACAGCCCCCTGAGTGGGGTGGGGTGGTGTGACGTGGGGTGCCGCCACAGCAGGGGGCTGGACTCGGCAGCCTTCGTGGCCCCTTCCAACTCTGCTCTTCTGGGGCTCTATGATTTGATTAAGTCCAGCACAATTGCCTTATGCGTGTGCTTTGCTCACTTGAATCTGAGGATGACATATCAGAATAACTCCATTCTGTCTGAGTCTCCAAATCAGCAACGTCGTGTTTTCTGTCAAAGGAAAAGAATTTTTCAGAGGAGACGTCCTGGCGGGGGGGGGGGGGGGGAGATGTTCCACATAAATGCTGCTGTTTCAGGGGGACTATTCATATATTCCAAGTATTCTTATCCCATCCTTCCACATATAAGCTCTTCCAGGGCAATTTACAAAGTAACATCAAATTTCATTTTTAAAACCACAACAAGCATTATCAACATAGAACGTTTTCTCGGACTCTTCCCATGGAGCAACTGTTGGGAGACAGCCCTGTGCCGGCAGGAAGAATCTAGCTTACATTCTGAGCAAGATAGCCCAGGGTTTCATGACCTTGGCCGACCCTTGCTCAGAAATGTAGCACGGCTCTGAGACTATAACAGTTTAATAACTGGCTTAATGTGTTACCTGGACATAGTTCAATCACTGATCTAAATGTGCTGTGGAAAAGAACGTTACTGAAGGTAAATGATAGTCCCCTTACTTCAAAGATGCAGCCTCAGATACAGAAGATCTTGTCTGGTGATCTGAAGGAAGGGAGCAAAACAATAGAAGAAAATAAGTAGCTGATTTTTTTTTCTTTTGCCATTTCACTGGCTTTATTGATAACAGATATATTCTCAATGCATTTCTGTAGCCCATCATTCCATAACTTCTTCTCCGGGTCCCGACATCTGTCTTTAATTTTCCCAGTAAAACCCAGCAAAGAGAGATTTGTCCCTCTTTACTGATGAGGACTCGCAGCTAAGAAACAGCAATTCGCTGATTCTGCAGAAGGAAATCGGCCTCCTCTCAAGGTTAGTAGCTTCAAAGGTTGGATGCAGCCTTCCTGGTCATCTGACTGGATAAATGCCTTCTGGCCCCCAAGTTTAATCTTTAATGTCTATATCAGTGCTTTGGTCCAGACTTTGAAAAGGGTAAATCCACATGCTCTGAAAATGGCAAATAGGGAACGCAGTTCGTACTACACATACTCATCCCACAAAACAGGTTTTGCGGGGGTTTGTATTGTTTAAAACTTGCAAAGACTTGGGCAAAAAGAAAGTGCGTATCTTTAGGAAGCAAACCCTCAATCAGTTCACTTTGGACTTGCTTAGAAACTGCCTATCTGAACGTCCCTTTCCTCTTCTCTCCTGTGTCAGGAACGGTGTGTATGTATTGTTTATGCTTATTGTGTACATGTGAAATAGAGAAACCAAACTTTTAAAAATGATGTCGTGAACACTTAGCATAAATGTATTGGTTTTATTGTTGCTGTTTTCCTTCCCCCTGTCATATTAGCAATTTTAAAATAAAAAATATCAGAAGCTAAAAATGATGTTCAGAAATTCAGTCACAGATATTCTGCATATAATATATTCTGCCACCCAGGCTATAAAATACTTCAAGAAAACCACATCGAACTATAAACCAGGGAAACAATCTGCAACTACCTTTTTCTGAAACGGCTTCAACCTTTTTTGGGTAATCTTCAGAGCTATCTTCTCTGTGAGGAACCATGGAAGCTGTTTCGGAATCTTTTTCCTCGTACAGAGTCTGCTTCTTGCTTCCATCAGTACTAGTTTCACTCTGGTGTAAAAACTGATTGCTCTGCTTTACGAAGGCTTCGACGGACAGTCTGGTGAGAACAGATCCAGTAACAGGATATTCCTCTTCCAGTTTTTTAACATTTTCTACGGTGAGACGCAAGCTGGAAGGTTTGGGCTCCAGCGGCTGGCATCCAGAAGGGGTTATTTCCAACTGGGACTGGACTTTGCGCTCCTCTGCTGGGGACTCTGACGAATTCGGTCCATTCGACATATTTTCAATGCCTAAAGTAGACAGAACTCTGGAAGGAAGGAAGGAAGGAAGGGCAGTTTATCATCACTGCAGCCTTTCAATCACCAGTGGAAAGAAATGGCCATCCCTGATGCCATTAAACTTCCATAGTGTTCAGTCTGAGTTGATACTTGAGTCATCAGTTTCAGAAATTTACGAAAGATCGAAAAGTTCCTGCATTATTAGCTAAGATCATTCTCCTCTATACTGGTATCCCACCTGACAGAAACATCCCTTCAGGCATGTGCAAAATGTTCCCAAACAGGCTTGAACTCTGGCCTAGCCTTATTTTGGAATAAAACACTGGTAGGGACCCCCTGCTTATGCATTAAAGAGGAGAAGCCCAAAGGAACAGAATTACAGCTTTAAAATCTAGATTGCAGCCCGAACCTAGTCCCTTATAGCTATGCACTGGGCTGGGGCTTCACTGTGCAATCCTATGTATGTCTAGGAGGTGGCTTCAGTCTACTGTAATTCCTCAGATCTCTCCTCGATCCTTTTTTTTTTTTTAAATTGGTGCTACATTGGCCATTCTCCAATTCACTGGTACAGGGGCTAATTTTAGGGACATGTTAACATAGCTAGGTTGAAGCTGTTTTCCACATGGAACGAGGAATGCCCAGGTGTGCAGGCCACACAGCACCTCTGCGGTCATGCCCATCATGCACAGAAGCGGTAAGATCTAAGGCAACATGCGTGTGAGCGCTGTTTTGCTTGCTTATTGCTAATCAGAGTCCGTATTCTCTCCATGGTGTGGTCCAAAGACTTGGCGGTACAAAAAACTTGCCTGGCCCAGAAATGAGCATCCTTACCCTGTTTCTGTTGCATCCCTTCCTCTAAGGAACTAACAGTAGCACATGTGCGGGCTATCCCAATCCGTATTCACAGTTCTGTGAAGTACATTGTGAAGAGAGATTGGCTGAATGGAAGCTTAAACCCGGGTCTTTCTGGCCCAAGCCTAACTCTGCCATTTTCACACCGGCGGTAACTAGTCGTACAGCTGTCTGAACCTGTGAGAGCCACTTAAAAATACACATGAGTATGAAGAGCACCAATATTGCGTATGGTATACCACTCGTGTTCCTCAAAACAATCAGCTCACATAGGTGGTGTAAGGGATCCATTTACAAGGGCAAGACTAGGAGTAGCAATAATGCATCCCCACCGGTTACAAAGTTGGCCAATGCCTACAACTGGTATTTCATCCTGCGACCAGTAGCTGCAATATTTTACAATGATTCTCAGAAACTATCATTTGGGAACGCTTGATGGGGACTCCAGCTGCAGCCAAAATGGATTTGAAAAGTTACCTCCTTCATTCAGACCTGAGCTATGCTGTGGCCATGGCCTTGGATGCAGCTTCAGTGTCACAATGGAACTGACACACCCTTCTGTTGCATGGCTGCGTGACAGTCTGCCCCAGCACTAGAAACCAGCTTGAAGCAAGAAGAGGAGTAAGCAGCTCTCCTGTCATTATGCAGTCTCAGGTGTAAGGCCAGCGCAAAAACCGAAAGCACCGGGAAACCACGAAAAGTATTTCTCAAAAAGAAGACAAGTAAGTATAATGATTCTGTCAAGTGTATCCCCATACTTCAGGCATTGCTCCCCAGCCTCTCGTATCCACCTCAGCTAATTGGCACACCTAGCTTCAAGCCTGTACAACCTGTTTTATCCCAAAGAAGGAAACACAAGAACAAAACCCTTCCTTCTGCAGACCACATGGTGAAGTTTGAAGATGAGAAGATAAAGTGGCAGCCAGCTCCAATCGGGGCTCTTTAATATTACACGCAAGGTGGAGCGGGGCTGGGGGAACAGAGAGAAGCTAGTGATTTCTACATACTCTGGGATGGCCCTACAAACACAAAATAACATTTGTTCAAAAATTTAAAAAGTAGAATCCCCAAACCACCTGGTGAGGACTGAGCCTGTTCGTTACTCTTCAAGGAGCACAGACCTTGAAGAAATCATTTATGAAGAGATGTGATCTCATCAAGCCCCCTTCTCAGTGTGTGGGGTTCTAGAGGGTGATTAGGTGCTAAAAGAAAATGGTTGGCTTTCCTAAATCCGGTATGTTACAATGCTAAGGACTCTGACTGCTTTGATGTGAAAGGAATTCAGGGATCAGGGCAAATCAGAACGGGAAGCAAGCGCTTTGCCCCCTAATCCTCTGAACAACCTACGAGGGAGCAAAGTATGAAACAGTTTAAAGGCGCCTGGAAGTGGACTAAAATTAGGGTCTGGGGTTATATATGCTGTGATGATTTTTCCCCGGTCACAATTTCCCACCTGTTTGCCATCCGGGAAGGGAGGGAAAATACCACACACCACATTGTACTGCAGAAGCTAGTTAAGTCCTGCGTCTCACAGTCTTATGCTTGAAGAAGATTTTGCAAATATTTCCCATGTACTGCTGTGTTGCCTACTTCTGTATTCCACTCAGCTAGGATTATCAACTTTATTAATTTCATTCCATGTCTGTGCTGCCCCGTAACCCACAGGTTCTCTGGGTGGCTTATAAATGTTTCGGTGCATTATTCCTTTCTGCATAAAAATTTTCTGCTTCTTCTTCTTCAGCAACTGTTGTTGGAGCATAGAACTGAATGGTGGTTCACCATGTTCAGGTGTTCCAGGCAGACTTACCACTTTTCTTGAAATCCTCCTTATGAATGACTTCACAAGCCTATCATGCTTAACTTGTCGGAGGACAAGTAAAGGAATTCACATAAAGGAAATCTGCTCATGCTTACAGACCTCCTGCAAGAGCTGTGGGAATCTACTTCCTATTAACTTGAGAACAGTTTTGCATTCTTGTGTAATTTTAAATAACGTCTTCATGACTAATACAATGTATTTTGGGTCTTGGTATATTGTTTCAACAGCATGAATCTCAGAGCTCAGCATTGCTTATTACCAACAGAAAATTGTTCCGTGTGTCTCGTTTCGTTTTCTGCAGTAATCCAGCACCACAGTCTCCCTTACATGCAGCTACTGGACGGCGAAGATGGATTACATCCCACCAAAGGTCAAGCTCAGTGATGACACCTTCATCTTCCTAGATGGCAAGTGGGTGAACGAAAGCTATATTCAGGCAGCGTTCCCTTCCTCTGCGGAATCCCATAAGAAGCACTCCAACAAGGTGTACAATGACTGGTCCCTCTGGGAGGAGAACAAGGCCCTCTGGGAGGAGAACAAGGCTCTCCGAGTGGAAAACCGGGCTCTCCGGGAAGAGAACAAAGCCCTGCAGTGCCTAAGGATGGAGAACAAGGGCATCCAGGTGATCTATGACGAGAGCCTCCAGCAGGTCCTCCAGCACCAGAAGAAACCCTTGGTGGCTCTTCCAGTCGTGGGAGGACTCCAGGACGGTATAGAAAACAAACTCCATCCAGTTATCCAAGAAGAGAGCAAAGCCCTCCAGCTGCTTCGGGAAAATAATGTGGTTTTGAAGGTCTTCCCCGAGGAAAAGAAACCTCCTGCAGCCCCCCCGAAGGAAAAGCCATCCACTCAGTTGTTAGCAAAGGAGGATGTCCCCTCCCAGGACACCAGCCAGACGATAGTCCAGGAAGCTCAAAACAGACCGGCGCTGACCGAGGCAGCACAGGCTGCCCAAGAAAGCCAAGAGGAGGTCGGTGTAGAGCAAGTGCTCGGAAAAAGCAAAACCTCTTTATTGCCATTAGAAGATAATGAGGCACTTGATGCTCTCCAGAAGGTGAACCAAACTGTACTCTTTCTCCTGAGAGAAAAGCGTGTCGCTATGGAACAGAAACTGGACCTCCTGACTATTCAAGGAGGAAACAAGATGCTCCAAGAGGAGAACAACAAACTGAAGTTCCAACAAAATGCCATCAAAGCTGCCATCAGTAAGATTATTGCTCAGATGGGTGTCCTGCAAGAGGACCTGAACTCTTTTACCTCCACCTAAGCGTCAGAAGAACATGGAGGGTTGCTGAAACCAGCATGGCCACAGGGAGAGAGGGTAGGCTGAATACCAGGCAGCTCACATTTGCAACATCACCTCTCCTGTGATGTAAAGCCGAATAAAGGTCAGTTGCGGAATCAGAAAAACAGAGGGTTTTTTAAATGTTTACAATTATCTCATGTTCCCTTTACAAAGCACTTCACCTAATCTTTAAGCAAGGATCTAGAAATGTCCTGGCTTCCTATTTATTATTCAGTGTTGTTTGTTCAGCTTCCTGAATATACGCACCCTTTGAGTCCGAGTTGGCCTTCGGCTCTGCTAGGCCATTTAGCTGCACATTAATGAACCTGATTAAGCTGTGGGCATGCAAAGGGGAAGAGACAAGACGCACTCGATTCCTGATTTAAGCTGAGCACTGTAGTCATTGACCTGGTTTGTACGATCTACTTAGCCAGAGCAGACATGACGCCACGGTGGCTCAGTCTGCTGTCCAGATTTGATTCTCGCGGGATGGTTGGCCACAGCTTGTAAGTCATCCTAGCACACTGCAACTTCTTGCGGGATTTCCTTAACCAGCTGGGCCTAGTGCATTATCTGAACCCAGATGATGGTCTCAGAAAATCATAGAACAGGAAAGTTGGAAGGGCCAGGAAGCGCATTGGATCCAATGGCAAGGTCTCTCTCTCTCTCTCTCTCTAGAAATAGAGTAAAATTGGGACGCAACAGGAATATTTACTGTCTGGGCAACACGAGGCTAAAAGTTTGTGCCTGCTCTATATTTTTCTGATGGAGGAATTTTCCTTTCTAAGTGTGGTATGTGTTTGTGTGAATGCAGAACTAGGGCTTGTTCTGACTGTGCTCAGGAAGCAGCAGGTATGCGCGTGCTGCAGCGTAACCAGTGGGATTCTGGAGCAGCAGCAGGTGGAGCCAGTGAGGTCTGGCGAGGCAGGAACCAGATCTAGCAAGTGCCAGGGAAGGCACTGCAGGGACGGGTTCCCTCTCCCGCCGACTGTCGTGAGCTGGGCCCCTCCCTCCGCACATTCAAAGCCACAGAGCCTTCTTGTAAAATGTTCTTTATTGACCAGTGTTTTCCAGGCGCAAAGAGTGGATCTAGGATTCCCCTCCAGGAACTCTCCTCCTGAACAAGCCCCTTCGGGAGGGGCCTTCTGAAAGCAGGCATGACTCCTGCCTGCACACCGGTCGTCCAAATCGGGCTGCCCTCCTCTGCTGATGAAGCATCTTGGGATCCAGAGCCAGGTCTGGCTCGCCCGTGTCCGAGAAATGCCCGTTCTGAGTCCTCTCCCACCGGCTGTACCACTTGGTCCTTCCCAGCAACTGCCCGTCCACATGGAGAGCCTGGCCTCGGGATGGGCGGCCCCCGTGCTCACTCCCCGCCCCCAGGCCTCCCTGCCTCCCTATTCCCCTGCAGACTGGCCAGCAGCCACTGGCCTCACGCCCAACATCAGCCCCCTGCCCAGGAGGGCTCCCCGGGGAAGGGCTGCTTCAGCCCGGCTTCTGAGGGAACCGAACCGGGAAGGGACACATCTAAGGTGGGGCATGGATGCGGACTGCTGGCACTTCAAACGCTTCCTCCCCTGCATCAGAATGTGGGGCAGAGCTGCCTCTGGGAGCAGAGAGGGTGCCCGGCCAGAAGCAGGGACAAGTGGCAACAGTGGAAATACTGGGAGCAATGGGAGCCACGCGGGCCTGAACACCACACCGGGCTGATTTGCGATTTGGAAGCAGCTGGTACGGTGCTCTGCCCGTTTCCTGGAGGGAGAGGGTGAAGGTGAATACTCAGCAAACAACAAGAACCAATGCCCACATGCAAATATATGCCCTGCTGGCAGCAAGCAGCAGCAACCCCTTTGTATGCGGACTTAGCCTGCTTCAATTGTTCCTTCAGCAGAGCATGGACAGAGTGCAATTCTTGCAAGAAGTCCACTGGCACAGCTGAGGAGGGCAGCGTGGAGCAGCGTGGCTTGGGATGAGTTGTCTGGTTGGCACAGGATTTCATCAGGCCATCCCAACCTGGCATTGACTCAACACACAGCAGAATCAGTGTAGCAACAGATGTATTAAGCAGGAAAATTTTGTGTTAGCTCCTTTGACATTGTTCTTTGCGACTTTCAAAACCAAAACCAAAACCTAAAACAAAATTAAAATATAAATAAAGCATTACATTTTTCTTACCTCAAATTTGAGAGAATGCATTATGAGTGCTATCCCTATATTATTTTATGCATAGCAGAATTTAGTACTATTATTAGAGAGAATTACACACAGACTTCAAAAAAGCAGCCCAGATATCCTTGCAGTCATCCGTTTGTGCAGTACACTAAATATCAACTGTTCAAAATCTGGAAATGTCTTCAAATCCTCAGCCCATTCGGTTACTGACCTTCCAATGTTCTAACATGAAACATTCAGCTGTCAAAGGGTCATGCAGAGTTCATTGACCTTGACCTTGGCTTAAGTTCTGAGAGATGGATAGTAGAACATGCATTAAGCGATGGGACGGCATACGAAAACTCTAAATAAATAAATAAATAATTACCAAGAACTTTCTACCATAACGTTCATCCCTATTCTTAGGCTGAGGGTCTTGTATCATTTTATTGTTTATTGTCATTGAGGTTTTAATTGTTTTATTTATGTAGTCTTTGTTTTGTTATGATTTTGTTATGTAAACCATCCAGAGAGCCAGGAGGCTATTGCAACAGTATACAAAAATGTTAAATAAACTCATAAATAAGAATGACTAGATGGGGGTCGCTGCACTTTGGGCATGTTGCCAAGAAGGCAAAATTCCAGCCTTGGCTGCAAAGCTTTTGGAGCCCAGTCAAGACATTTTCATTTAGCATGTTTTTAGATTGGATTTGTTTGCTGCTGTCTTCTTTACTGCCTGCTGTTACTGGGTGGTTGTGCTTATTCCCTCCTGTTCTATGTATTTTTTTGTATTTATATTGTATTCTAATCCTATTTGTTTATCTGCTATTGTTATTTTTATCTGCATTTTAACTCCATTTTCTATTGCACTGTGAGCCACCCAGAGAGCATTCGATTATGGGGTGGCATACACATGCGATAGATGAATGACCGAATGAATCCCCCCCCACCCCTGCAATGCTGGCGGCTGTGCACGAGTGGCTCGGGCTGGAAGCCTTGCAGAGGGCTCCCGCCGCAAACTGGGTGGCCGACCCGCCCAAGGCCCGCAGCAGCTTCTCTCTTAGCTGGATCCTTCAAAGCCCAGTCAGTGTTTACAGACTGTGCATGCATGCATGCATGGAGATTTATACCCTGCTTTGTCCACACTGCAAATCAAAGCGGCTTACTGCACCACCAACTCCTCCTGCTCTCTCACTCTTATCCCCACAACTACCACCCCAGGGAGACCCCCCCCCCGGGACTCCAACACCCAGCACACAGTGTGAGAGAAGGAAAATTAGTGTTACTAAGCAGGAAGGTGATATCTGGAACAGGGAGGGAGGGAGGGAGGGAGGGATGGATTCATTCATTCATTCATTCAGGAGGCTTCTATGCCGCCCCATT
The DNA here is from genome assembly GCA_023646645.1 of Varanus salvator macromaculatus. Taxonomy (NCBI): domain Eukaryota; kingdom Metazoa; phylum Chordata; class Lepidosauria; order Squamata; family Varanidae; genus Varanus; species Varanus salvator. The sequence goes on along the minus strand of JAIXND010000756.1, from coordinate 3,393,921 downwards.
CGCCGAAGCCCCGGGGCGGCTCACAATAATACATCAACAAAGATTAAAACAAGGGACTGCATAAAGTACAGGAGCTGGGCTAAGGCCACTGAAGCCTTTCCAAGGCCGAAGGGCCCGAGGACAGCACCGTGCAAAGAGCTGCAAACAGGAAATCGAAGGAAGCAGGCCGGTCCAACTTGGTTACCGGAGCAAACGAACCGGGGTGAGCTCATCGTGTGGCAAAACCATGGCGCTTGTTCCATGGAAGTCCTGCAGAGCACGGGGGGCCGGCAGGCCGCAGCCTTCGCGGGAGGGAGCGCGACCGGATGGCCGTGGCGCGCCGCGAGGAGGCCTGTCCCCTCGCCCGCCTCCCACGGGCATTGCGAGCCGAGCCGGGCCAGCCGGGCCGGGCCAGGCCAGGGCGCCCCACGGCCCCGGGGCGCACTGCGCCCGCTTAAGGGGCTCACGGATCGCCGCCGGCGCGCCTCGCGCAGGTCCGGGCGCGGGGCGCGCGCGCGCAGCGAGGAGCGGCGTGACGCGGGCGGAGGGCCGCGGCCGCTCCTCGCGCGCCGCGCCTCTATGGTCCGCCGCCCGCCCGCCCGCCCGCCACGCACTTCCGGCGCGGCAGGAAGTGGCGCGGCGCCCGCGAGGACATCCGGCCCGGCGATGGCGGGCCTGGCCGGCGGGCCCCGCGACGTGTGGGAGCGGCTGGGCTCCTGGGACCGCCCGCTGCGGCCGCTGGCGCCCCTCAGCGAGCGGCAGCACGACTCCGTCCTGGAGCTGCGCGCCGCGGCGCCCTGCGCGCCCGCCCCGCGCGAGGTAGGCGGCGCGCCCGGGCGAGGCTCCCTGCCCGGGGGCTGCGGCGGACGTGGCCCCGCTCTCGCCCGCCCGCGGTCGGAGCGCCGTTTCTCCGGGGCCCTCGGCGCGGGGCGGGGGTCTCCCGAGGGAGCGGCGCCAAGCCGCCCGGGGAGCTGCGGCTGCGGCGCGGCGGAGGAGCCCGGCCGTGCGCTCGCGCTGCGTTGTTCTCCCCGTGCGTGGATTTTGCGGAGAGGGAGTGGCTGTGTTGTGCAGGAAGTCGAGGGGCTGGAGGTCGCGCTTCTGGCGCAGTGCTCCGCTCTCTCGTTCTTCACTATCCTTTGCATGTTTGTACATCGTAGAATTTAGGACTGCGCTCCACGGGGTAGCAGCCATCATGTAAAGAAGACGTGTGTATCACTTCTGTGTAGAAGTGTTGTATGTCAAAGGGTGAGATACATTTGCTTAACTTGAAAAGGTTTAGGGTTTCAAGATGTGGCCAGGTAAAGAGGCACTGGCAATATTGTGTTTTGGAGAACTGAGCCTGCTTGTGGGAAAGGGAAACTAAAGGAATATTAATACCACAAGCTGTTTTATTACTACAATGCTAATTCTTTAATCGTGCCGATTAGTTAACATTTTCTTCTGTGCTTGTTTTGAGTTTAAGACTTCCCTATTCCTGAATGTCAGTTGTGTCTGCAGCATTTGGATCTCGCCTGATACATTCTGGCTCTTGTGTGTGTCATTCATTTTTTTAAAATTTCCTTGGGCAGCTTCCCATTGAGGATTTCAGCAGTCTTGGGCAACCATCATCAGCTGTAACCTTGACAGCTGCGGTGCCAGAATCCATGGAAAACATCCTCTTGAAAGGTTTTTCTGCTTTGGGTATGGAAAATGAGAGAATTGAAACAGCACAACAGGTAAAAATAAATAAATATGGAAATGCGAACCTATCATTTTGAAGCAATATGAAGAGATACTAATGTGGGCTGTTAACCGGTAGACCAGTCCTGATTCCTGTCTAAGGAGGGTTAGGGTGGGATAGCAAGTGGACAGCATGAGCAGTTGAGTGGCCCTGGTGTGGCCGAGTGGGGCATTTAGGAGGCTGGAGGATGCCTTGAATTTGTTGTATCCTACGCTGCATTATGTTCAAAGACAGGCTGGACATGCACATGGTGGGCATGTCATGAGTGGAGCCGGCTGGTGCCGGAGGTCAGACTAGATGGCCCGGGAGGCCCCTTCTGACTCGCTCTGCTTCTATGTTTCTATGTCCCAAGTATGCTCTATTGGGTTCTGAAAATGTGCCAGCCTGAAGTTAGCATAGTAATTTAACTCCTTACTTGAGTAAGAAGATGTGGGGAGGAAGAAGATGCTGGGGAACTAAAGGGGAAAGCCACCCCTTCCCTTGCATCCCATGAGCTGGCAAAATTTTGATACAGCAAATTGCCTGCCATATAATTCTCCCTCCTTTGTTAAATTTGCTAGGGTCTTGATAGTTAGGAAAAAACAACCCTCGGCTGAGTGTTGCTCAGATGTTTGGAGCTGTTTTATTTTGCTGTATTCTTTAAATAAAGCACTGTTCTATCCTGTAAGTTCCTCCGAGAGGTTTGAATGTTCTGGGCACCAGGGAACATTTTCTGACATGCCAGTCCTGTACAGACGGGGACAGCTGCACTTGGACAGGAACAGAGCCAGACAGCTGGCACTTATGGCTGGGTGGGATAGCATTGGATGCTGCTGCCTCGACACACTCGGCACACCTTTTTGAAATGCTCTCCGACGGTGCATGCATCCGCACTTGTCTGTCCCGCGGGGAAATGAGCGAGATGGAAAATGTGTGCTGTTTCACACAGATTCCCAGTGCTCTTCGGCCAGCCCTTCCTTCTCTGAAATAGGAAAGGCCAGTTGTAGTGTGTGCATGTTTAGGCGTGTGTGTCTGCGTGGCTTGGACCTGCATAGCCACTGCTGTCTGGGTCCTTTTGCTTAGGCAGCTGGAAGCAATCTCCAGCTCACGGACATGGAACTGGGGGGACACCAGGGTTGCTGTGCTCCTTCTTGGATGGTCCTCCTTGCCTCAGCCGCTCCCAGGTGGGGAGAAGTCTGGTTGGTAATTCTGGATCTGTGCCTTTCTGCTCCACATTGTCTGTCTTGAAGCCTGTGTCCGTGTCCCCATCTATACTTGTAACTGAAGGTTATGAACAGCGGAAGAAGTTGAGCCATAAGCTTAATTGGGGAGGAGAGCATGAGTAGTGTGAGGATGTCTGACGTTAAGTGCAGAGTCTGCTTTGGCTGGTCATTGAGAAAGTGCAGAGTACCTGCTAGGTAACAGTTGCATCGAAGCATTAAGATATGTTTTCTTTTTTAATGTGGCATGAGCATTGCAATGGCTGAACTCTTCCTCTCTTTGTTCTAGTTCTTCTCATGGTTTGATCAACTCCGTATCCAAATGGACCAAGAAGAAGGGGCTAAATACAGGTATTCGCCTCCACTAGAACTGTATTTTGAATGACAGGGTATAGCATCTAGCACTGATAAAAGTATTTTATGTATTTATATTCCACCTTGTTTCCTTTCAAGGAACTCAAGACAGCTTATATAATTCTCCTCTTCCTCTCAGTCTTACCCTGAGAGGATAACAACAACAGCAACTTTGTGAGGCAGGTTGGGCTGAGAGTCTGGGACTGGCCCAAAGTCACCCAGTGAGCTCTGCAGTGTGTCTCCTTGGGGAAAAGGGCATTGGCTGCTTCTTTCGGAGCCTTTCACTAGCAGCGTGGAGACTGACAGAGCTGGTTGTGCTCTGAAGCATCAATATGAGTGTGGCATTTTATCTGTGGTGTTCCCGAAATTGTATCAGTGACACCAGCAGAGTATATCCTGGTTGGCAAGAAAGCCTCCATTATGTTTTTGAATTTAAAGTTAAATTTTCAATAAATGTAAGTTTAAATTAAATGCATCTTCAGTTTGAATGTAAAGTTTACCTGCATTTATTTGGTTCAAGTAATAAATCTCATTCACCCTCCCTTTTGCTTTTGCTCTCACACTCTCCACCCACCCCAATACTTGAACTTTCCATGGACTGTGACAAATGTGGGACCATACAGCTGTAATGCTGGGTACATGCGCACAGGTGCAGCCATGCAGAGTTCTTGCTGAATCAGTGCAGAACATGTGTAGCTGTTTCGTTTCATTGCTGTAGGCAGACAAGGGCTTATTTGTCTGGATTTGAAGAGCAGTGTGATGGCATCCTGAACGATGTGAACAGCGCTCTTCAGCATCTGGAGTCACTGCAGAAGCAATATCTCTTTGTTTCAACCAAAACTGGGACCCTCCACGAAGCTTGCGAACAGCTATTGAAAGAGCAGGTAACTTCAGTCTTCTCTGGAAAACATACTTTAATTTCTTAACTACGTATTTATGGATGTCCCAGTCCTGTTTATACCTCAATTAATATTTCAGATCTCTAAATAACAGGAGCAGGTTTTTAGGCTGTTGGTTTGTTTCCCTTCATACATTGTTGTTTGCCAGTGGATTGGATTGGATTGAGTTTTTTGAAGGACCTTTTAATACCGACCTCCCTTATGATGAAACTTGATGCCATGTACAATTGAGCTGAGGATTGGTATTATGTAGAGATGGTATAACATGGTGGCTGAGGCTGAGCAGTGGATTAGGAACTCCATCCATCCCACCATGTCAGCAACATTGAGATAATATTTTTTGGGGTAAGGATTATGGCATGATCGTGCAAAGCGGCACTTTGAGCACTCCAAGCAATTAAACACGTGGTGATTACAGGATTGCACTGTTACTTCTACATTTGTCCTCTCGGTAGATCAGCTCAGGACCTGGCAGCATGTGTGAGCCTGTTCTTAGCTGCCTCCTAGTAATCTTTTAATTTCTTTTTAACTAGTCAGAGCTTGTGGAGTTGGCCGAAAATATCCATCAGAAACTGTCGTATTTTAATGAATTGGAAAATATTAATACAGTAAGTATTGTTGGCACCTAGTTTTCGTTCATGTAAGAGTTATCGTGTTTTTTCAGAAGCACTTTAAAGAGTTGTATGTCATCATTAATGATGAATAACTAACACTCTAAGACAACTTTTCCCAACCTGGCACCCTATATATGATTTGGACTTCCTTGGGAATCCTGAGAGTTGTAATCCAAAGCATCTGAAGAGCACCAGGTTGGGGGAGGCGCTTCTGAGTTTTCAGTCCACTGAAATTCTGTATTAGTATAATTCAGTGGAACTTTGTTACATAAAAATGGATATGATTGTGGTATGATTGTATAATTTTAATACTGAAAAATATCAAAAGGGGACCCACCAAGAACCATTGAAAAAACCTTTTGTTAAGCCAAATGCATTTCAAGGGAAGACATTGGTGAGGCATTGTGAAAAATAAAATCATTTTTATTCATCCAAATAATTTAAATAAAGACTTGTAAAAATACTCAAGTTTTCAAAAGCTTTAATAATGATAAGTAAGCTAACTGAAAGTAGTAGTATTCTGATATAAATAAAGTTATCTTTAAATTGCAATAATTATATCGGCCAAAATCTGTGGTTGTGGGTAGAGTGTTGGACTGGGACCCGGGCAGCCAAGTTGCAAATCCTCATGAGGCACATGCTGTTTCATAAATAAAATCTTGGCCCACCTTCCCAAGCGCACGCTGCGAAACAAACCCAAAGCTGCCCGCTGCTGAAATATGTTATCTCTGCCCCTTGCCATCTCTCTCATACAAACGGAGTTGGCAGACTCTTAGCTTAGAAACATGGAAACAGCACGAGTCAGGAGGGGCCTCCCGGCCATCTAGTCTGCCCACAGGCTCCAGCTGGCTCCGCTCATGACATGCCTGCCATGTGCATGTCCAGCCTATCTTTGAACACCCTCCTTGATGGGGCCTCAACAACCTCTCGTGGAAGCCCATTCCACGCCCTCGGGGTCCTGACTGTCAGGAAGTGCTTCCTGGCATCCAAATGGAACCTGGGTTCCCTGAGCTTTGTTCCGTTGGAGCCCATCCTGCCTTCCTCTGCTGGGGAGAACAGCCCTCTCCCCATCTCCATGTGACACCCCCTCACATACCTGCATGTCGCCAACAGATCCCCTCTGAGTCTCCTCTTCTCCAGCTTCCTGGTGTTAAATATGAAACAAGCGGAATCTGGTAAAATGCAGCTGCTTTCTCTGTTTCCTCTGTTGTGGCAAGGGGATGCCCAAGAGTAAGCCTAGTGCGAACTTTTGTATCCCAGGAAAAATGGCTAATGCTTTCATAGGTGTGGAGGGGAAGGAGGTTCTTCTCCCAAGCAGCGGCTACAGCTGGGATTCGCAACTGAGTGCTGCAGCATGGCATCTCCCCCCTTCAGGACTCCAGAATGTGGACGTAGTCCGAGCAGGGTAATCAGGCAGTGTGTTTTAAAGTCGATTTCCTTTATTCCTGAATAACTAGATGATAAGCTATGTAGTGAAAATATTGAACCGAGAGGTATTTTGCTGTGATTTACTAACTTCTGTAACATGTTTTTTTCTCTCCCAAGAAACTGAATTCCCCTACATTATCTGTGAACAGTGATGTTTTCATCCCTATGCTGGCTAAACTTGATGATTGTATTATGTATATTTCATCACACGTAAGTCTTGCCCAGTTTTGTCCGTTTACGTTCTATAGTACATAGTCTTGCATTTTAATTGATTTCTTCCTGGAGGAGGACTAGTGATAGCGAGATGGCAAATTCACGCCTTCCATGGCAGTCTCGATGTTCCCCTGCTGTCTCTTGCTACTTCCTTATCAAAGCCGGAGATCTTTTTTTCTTCAGTGTCTTGACTCACGGTCTGGAGTTTCTCCTGATTTCTTTCTTGTTCGTGTCTAAAAAGAGCCACCAGTTGGAAACATGTATCCACCCATCCACTGATGCATGTGCTTTGCATATTATTTCTTGCCAAAGACATCCAAATCTTATATCCAGACAAAATAACTGTACAGCCTGCTTTGCTTTCAAAATATGCTTTGGCTGGTCTTGGGGTGGGAGAGACGACGAGTTGAGAGAGTGATGCCATAGAACTTGGCTGATGGACAGGAGGGACCAGAAGTCCTCAATGTGGGAAAGGTTCTGAGCAGGAGTGCTGATGCCTCATTGCTGTGCTACCTTTAGGCTCTGCACACAGATTTGACACTCAGGTTGCCAAATCCTGTTAACATCTCCCAGATGCAAGGCTTGGTTTCTTGGGAAGCTCAGCGTTAATTATAAAACGCATTAGAATACTGCATGTAGCAGCCTCTTTGCTAATAGCACACCGTGACCTTTATTTGCTGCAGGCCTGGTTACAGGGGATACCAGCACTTGTCTAAACTACTGTCTTTCTCTTTCAGCCAAACTTTAGGGACTATCCTATATATTTGACGAAGTTTAAGCAATGTCTTTCTAAAGCTGTGCACCTCATGAAAACGTACACTGTGAATATACTACAGAACCTCACAAACCAGTTAATTAAACGGGTAAGCTTTTGAAGATCTGCTGCTGAATTAATTTATATCAACTGTGTGTTAAACTTGTGCTCCAACAAAGCCTCTAGTGATATCTCCCAAATCATTTATCTACCTGACTTTGGCTGTTCGTTTATACTTTACAGTTATTTTGGCCTCAGGCTGTTCTGAACTAGCATAGTAGTTACTTGGGAAAGTTGATGGTAGGCTTGCTCAGCATGTGTGTTCCTCCCATGTGTGGGCTATTGCAATGTGTGAATTTGGGGGGTTGTGTTGTCCTTGACAATCCAACTGGGACGCAGTCTTGCATGTAGCTGACCTAAAAGCGAGTTGCCACTCAGCAAATAGTTAGCTAACCTGCGGGGGCGTTGTGTAACCTAGTTGACAGACCTGCAAAAAGCATTGTGGGTGGGTTTGGGACTGGTGGAAGGCAGCTCTAGACAAGACATACAAAAGGGGACTTTATGGCGAGGTGGTCTTTGGCCAAAGAAGTGTCCTCTTGCGGAGGGTGCATTCAAGTGTCTAGTCGTCCTAGTAGGAAGGTGCCGGTGTTCTGACCCGCCCCCCATTTTGAGACCCTTGGCTGTGTAACATTTTAAGAAGGATGTTACTCCTAGAAATGAGATGCTTGAGGCAAGATTCATGTGCATTTGCACATACTTTTAAAATGTTGCTCATGCAGTTCTTGTTTTAAAGAGTGTCCCAGGCATGAGTCTACAGAAGTCTTCGTACATCTGAACAGGATTGCATAATAACTGTATTTTGCTTGCAGGCTCATTCACTTTCTTGGCTTTCCACATAGCTCCTTCCCACATAAATACATAAGTATTTCAGAATATGTCTTCTGTTGAAGTCTCTGTTGCCATGGCTTAGCTGCTTGTACTTAGCTCATCTCACAAGCAACATTTAGATGAATATATCTGTCTGTCTTATAGGACCCTTCAGTTGTGCCAACTTCAGACAATGCCTTTACTTTATTTTATGTGAAATTCAGAGCTGCAGCACCAAAAGTCAGAGTAAGTAAGACAGGAGAGATGATGAAAACACTACAAGCCATGTAAAGGGTAAATCTAATCCAGTTCAGGCATGCAGGCCTTTCCCCCAATGCCTTCTGGAGCAAAATGTTTGGCCTGCCCGTGAGCCTTGACAGGGAAAGCACCAACACAGCCTTCGGGCAGCCACAGAGAAGGTCCTCTCCTGTGTTCTCGCCAAGCATGCCTGTGAGGGTTTGGGATCAAGAACACCTTCTTTCAGAGCCTGTCCATAAGTCGTCACCGGCACCTTGAGTTGTGCTCAGAAACGGACTGGCAGCCATCCCTCCATGGTCAGAAAGTGTTTTGAAATCCTGTCCAGAGGTCAGCGCTCTTAAGTCGAGGGCCTTTGACCTGATGACCTCCGTGGCGAATGGGGGAAGTCTCGGGCATGCCAGCATTCATGCCTGGCTGGCTCTGTATGCAGTCTCCGTGACAGCCGGGGGACTGTCCCAGCACGCCATTGGCCAACGCATAGAGCGGGCCATGCCCTCAATCTGTGTTTCAGATGGACCTGGGATCGGGATCTGAATGTGAGGGCCTCTGATTTGGCCCCTTTGCCGATTTTGGATCGCCACCTGCTGAGGTTTAACCCGACGGCGGCTTTCCCTCCTCTGCAAAGGGGCACCCGTTGTCCCGTGGCTCGTCCTTGGAGGCGATGGATCCGGTTGGCTTTTCCAGGGCTCTGGGGATTTCTTCAGCTGACCCAGCTGGTGGGCCTGCTGAAACCCCAGTGGCTTTATGGGACACAGAACTGGCCCAGGCAGTTCACCTGGCTGCTCCGAGTGCCCTCTCCATGGTGCACCCTGGAGCTGAGAGTGATGAACCGAGAGAGGAGATGGCTTGAGGGCAAATGGAGGAAAACCCCTGGTGGTGAGAGATGCATGTATGTATGTATGTAAAACATTGTGCCATAGCACCTCTGGGCGGCTCACACCCTTCAGATAAAAGTACGTAAGATAATCAGGCCCTGGCATGTGCCCAGAATTGGACCACTCGGGCAGTGAGAGCAGCAAAGAAACGGCCGTGTGATTCGGCATAGATTCAGTCCTCTCTCCGCTGTCCAGCAGAGCCTTTAAGGCTCTGGGTCTCCCTTTGCACACATGCCCTAGGGACACTGAGGGCCACAATGTCCCTGCTGGGCACGTCCGTGGCAAGGGCTCTTGCACCCGCCCGGACTTTGCTCCAGAGCTGCAGCAGTGGCTTTTTCTGTGCATCTGATGCTCCTGTGCGGGACGTGACTGAACGCTCTCAACTCTTCTCTGTTTCCCTAGACACTCATTGAGCAAATAGAACAGCGGTCTGAGAAAATGCCAGAGTAAGTAAGTTCTGTTCATTTTTGCTGAAGGGGTTCTCTTTAACTTTTTGTGGTGGAAAAGATGGAGAGGCAAAAGTGGACAGCCCTCCTGTCTCTTGCCTTACCAAAGAGGGGTGCTTCCGCATATGCAACCTTCCCGACCCTCGTCTGACAGGCTGCAGGTATGACAAATGTCTCTTCCATATAATAGTTCCAGGTACAAAGAGGCCTGTCTCGCACTGCATCTAGTTGCCCTAGAAAAGGGGTCTCCAAGACTCCCAGGTGTGTCTGCCACGCCCAGCTGCACTGCAGCCCCGTCCTCCCCAGCTGCACCGCCGTGCGCGTTCCTCCGTGCCTCTGTTGGTGTCACTGGATGCCCTTTCCTCCCTGCCTCCCTCTGCAGGTGTCATCGCTGTACAGTTGCTGCCCCTCCCTCTCTCCGGGCTGTCTAGGCAGAGAGGACTTTGGGCAACACACACAGCATGTTCCTACCAAAGGGCCCCACACTGGGCATCCGTTTAAAAGTGAAGGTGTGGCTGCAGGACCCCTTCTGCTGGACAATTAACTGACAAGGGGGCTTGGCCCTTTAATAAGACCCTCGCTCAAACACGGCACCTCCACGCTTCCCTTCTCAGTTTATGCCCCGGCCTGCCTGGGACCTCTGACAACCCCCCGCCTTGTCTGCTAGGCTGTCATAGAGAAGCTGACAGCCTAGTTCCTCGTCAAGGTCAAATCTGCAGCTGAATTGGAGCAACCTCACCCCCACCTAGCTTCCTTTGAGGGCCCTGGCATTTCTGTTCGCACCGATTCTGACACTCCAAACCCTTCTGATCAGATCCTGGCTGTAAACTATTAACTCCCCCTGCAGCATGGAGTTGGGCCACAACTCACACAGAACACGGGCTTGCCATCTCTTTGACAATCATGCCCTAAAATTCCATTCTCCTGTGAAATAGACTCCTCGTTACCTTTTCTTTGTCTAGGTACCAGCAGCTGTTGAATGAAATCCATCAATGTTACCTCGATCAGAGGGAGCACCTACTGGGGCCTAGCATTACTAGCACTGTAAGAGAGTTAACAAATCAGAACAACAGAGATCATTGTGCTCTGGTAAGGTAACTGTGGCTGTAACTGTGTGGTTAGTTTGTGGAACACGAGCTCAAGTTGAATTTATTAGAAAGCAGCATTTTTGCTGAGTGTTAAATAATGTTTAATGCTGAGCTTTTAGTCATCTTTCTCGTACCGTCAAGTTGTCTCTGACTTGCGGCGACCCTGTGCATGAATGTCTTCTAAGCTGTTCTGTGCTTGACCGCCTTGCTCAGCCCTTGAAATCTCACGGCGGCGATTTCCTTTATGTAGCCGGTCCGTCTCCTATTTAGTCTTCCCCTCCTTCTACTTCTGTCTTCAGCTTTTTGTGCAGATGTCCTTTTTCCTTATGCTAGAAACAAATCTGCCTTGCATTACTTTTTGCAACAGAAAAGCAATCTTGGTGTTTTTTTTTTGAAGTCCACAAATTTCCAAAAGTAATGAAATTCAGATTGCCTAAGGAACTTGGATCTTACTGGCCGCCAAACTTTGCAGTTGCATCTTTTTCATCAGATTATTTTGGGGCAGCTCAGAATAGCACCGGAATACCAGTCCTTAAGATGTGCAGGGATGAGGATCCGTCGTATCTGTTTCTCAGTACACAGAAATGGCTGATCGGCCCATGCGTTGCTTTTCTGGTTTCAGGTCCGAAGCGGCTGTGCCTTCATGGTCCACGTGTGCCAGGATGAGCACCAGTTGTATGATGAGTTCTTCACCAAAACGACACCCAGACTGGAGTAAGTGGTGTGTTCGGCATGGCCCTTTGTTGCACCAAATGCTTACGGCATTGCTCAGATACGGGTGATCAAACATGGCAGTCATTGCTCATCAGCATCTACTGACTTGGGGATTGGATTCCAGCTGAGATTTCTGGAACTATCATAATAGCTGAATTTGACAAAAGCCAGCTTCAACTTGGATCTGGCAGAGAGCAGAAATAAAGAGCAATATGATCGTCTTTGTGTTAGCACAGGTAGTGATTCATTTTAGATGGTGAGTGAGGTTAAAAAGTATGTTGAAGTCAACTAGGTGGTAGAAATTGCCTTAAATAGGTTATCATCAATCCGCCCCCGCCCCCCCGCCGCCGCCATAGCCATGCTGGTCCATGAGGGAAAAAAATCAATATCAAGAGTTGGGCAGTACCTTTATTAGACCCAGGCAAATGATGATGTACGTTTCCGTGTATGGTAGCCTAAGATTTCTTTAATTGGCTGATAGGTCAAGTTTTTAGAAGTATACAAGCGGATGCAAACGGAATACTAGTTACTTTTACTGGGCAAATCTTATGTGGTAAGGTCGATAAGACTGAATGCACCAGACATTAGTATAATCCATTATAATGAGTTCAGGCTGAAAGTGCTAGTATAATCCAGGGGTGAGCAGCTCACTGCAGCGTGTTAGGGAAGGACTGAGCACTTGCCAGCGTGCTGTTTGGTGGGCAGCCAGGAAGGCGACTCTACTCAACGGCCAGCCAGACACGTGCTCCCCACAGACCTTCTTTCCCGGGAGGAGCACTGATCCTCAGAGAAACGGGGATGGCTGCTCTCGTATGTCCTGCTTTTGTGGAAGGGGTCCCCCGACAACCTGTGGAAACAAGTTTGCTGTAGCCTGTCAGAACTGGAATGCTACCGGGAAAGCTCCCCATGTGCTTTGGTCCTCCACCAGGAGTGCTGCAGTTCCAGGAGCGGCTGCTGAGAGAGAGGCCCCCTCGATGCCCAGAAGTTGCCACCCCAGGTTTAATGGACGTATAAGCTGCTCCTTCCATACAGAGCTAGACCCAAATCAAGCTGGCCTTGTTTTTCTTTTTTCCAGTGAACTTTTGGAGAAGCTCTGCCTCTCATTATATGATGTCTTTCGGCCATTGATCATTCACGTAATTCATTTAGAAACCTTGTCTGAGCTCTGTGGGATTCTCAAAAATGAGATGCTTGAAGATCATGTGCAAAACAACGGTAAGAGTAAAAATAAGGTTTTAAAATCAAACACTTGGTCACAGTGAGAATGTATCTTTTAAACATGCTGGGATGTTCTCTGCTCAGAGACTACTGTCATTTTCAGGATGGACCTCTCTCTCAAACTGAAATGAATATAGAAGGATCCTTACTGTTTTAAAGCACTGCCTCCTCTTTTGACTCTGCAATCTCTGGTTCTCTTAGTTGGCTGATGGCCAGTTCCCTCAAGTATTATTTCATGTTGCCCAGAGGAGGGTTCATTGTGCAACGTTTAACTGACGAGGGAGCTGTCACTGACTCCCTGGAAGACAAGGGGATGTAAGGCAAAGCGGGAAGACTGATTTTGCCCAGATGGGAAGCAGGGCTTGGGGATGAGCTCACTTCTTTGCTTTCTCCAACAAGCATAAAGACAAAGATGACTGCAGAGGGAGGACATTATCTTGTCAACAGCCTGTGTTTGCTGCGCGATATTTGTTCCACATTACTTACATGCGCTGACTTTTATTTCATTTTAGCCAGATGTTATCCTCTGCAGGAATTAAGTTATGTTTAGGTGAAAAGGCGCACAGTGTTTCCATCAACACTGGTTTTGGAAGTCACATAGATAGTTTGCAATCATTAGTATTATGTTTTTCACACAGATATTTTCCCCAAATTATTTGATTATTGTGGTTCTGGATATTTTTAACATTCCTCTTTCCTTCAGCTAATGGGCTATGTTAAATATCCGCCCCCCCCCCCACACACACACCCCATAGCAGACTGAAGCTGGCAGAGTGGGAGGAGGGGCGGGGCGGCCTTTGATGCCCAAGTGGGCTGTTTGCTTCTCTGCTTAGCTTTTATGCCAAGTGGGCTTTTCGGCCCATCTAGCAAGGGCACTTCAGAGTGGGGGGGAGGGAGCCTGGAGGAGCCTTATGTGTCCAGAAGGTGCCACTTTGTTTTTGGGGGCTTCACTTTTGTGCCTGATAAAATATTTCATGCATCGGCAGTGCTGAGCACCTTGCGTCCCTAAAGTGGCAACAATCCCAATTCAGTCCGTTTCCCTTCCAGGCTGTAACACAACAAATGTGGGAGTCAGAGGGATGCCTGTGGCTGGTTCTGCCAGCCGCTGCAGAGGAGAGAACTTTTTGATATGCTTTGTCTGTGGTGTCTTGATGCGCAAGTAGACTCTGCTGCCTCTTTTGAAATACGAGCGGGTCCGGTGCTGCAGCAGCAGAAATAACGAGCTTTAGCATCAGTGTCATGTGCCGTAAAACTGAAAGTTCGCAATCCATTGTTTTGATCTGGCTGGGCCTTGTTATCGTGTGTGGTGGTTGCCTGGCACGGACCGTAAAGTTTAAGCAAATACCTAAGAATGGTTTTAGATGTGTGGCTTTTTCTGGTAGCGGAACAACTGGCTGCTTTTGCCGCTGGAGTTAAGCAGATGCTGGAGGATGTCCAGGAGCGCCTGGTCTACAGGACACACATTTACATTCAGACGGACATTGCTGGTTACAAGCCTGCCCCGGGGGACCTTGCTTATCCCGATAAGCTGGAAATGATGAAGGTGAGGGCTTTGCCTTCGTTGGCTTTCGAATGGACGCCCACCTGCCTGTGTTGGACGAGAACTACCTGCACAGAGCCTTTGGAAGCATCCGTTAGTCCAAAGGTTGCAGCTGGCTCAGTAACCAGTGAACAGTAGGGGGATCCCTCCATTCCCATAGTGAAAGAGCTGCACTGGTCGATCTTGGTATGAAGCTCCTTGGTTACTAAGAGCAGCTGGGGGGCGGGGGGGGGGCAACTTTTCAAGACACCCTTGCTTATTTAACTGCTGCACTGGAAGCATAATTGTTGTGGGGGTTCCCCCCCCCCCCCAAATTTTACTTTTTCTGGCAGCAAATTGCACAAAGCTTAAAGGATGAAGATAAAAGATTACCCACAGATGCTTCATTTTCAACCCTCAAGCTAGAAGAGCCAGAGAACTCCAGTGCAGTAAAACCTGGTGAGCTGTGTGTATTCATTTCTATGAAGTATCGTATTTTTCGCTCTATAAGACGCGCCTGACCATAAAACGCACCTAGTTTTTCAAGGAGAACAAGAAAAAAAATATTCTGAATCAAATGGGCACCTAATCACAGGCACATTCCTCATCACTTCCCCTTGGGCTGCACATCTGACAGACTTACTGCACACACATATTCGCTCTATAAGACGCACAGACTTTTTCCCTTACTTTTGAGGAGGGAAAAAGTGCGTCTTATAGAGCAAAAAAATACGGTAATTTGTAATTGTAAATACATACTAATTTTAGCTGTATTTGCCTATGTATACCTTTTTGGGGTTTTGGAGAGAGCTCAGAAGAGAAGAAAGAAAGCCAAAAACAGTTTCAGTTGTCAGGCTGTATAAAAAGTTAATAAATAAAATGAGATATTCAGCAATTGAATTGGTGACAATATGTCAGCTTGTTGACGTATTTAAATGCTTAATTTCATCCACATGGAGCTATAGCTGTTGCTGCTTATGACTGTTACATTCTGAAAGGTTTTTCTTGATATGACTTCCATTACAATGGTATATCAGGGAGCCTCGCTTAAATCCTCAAGGCATTTTCCAGCAGTTTCAGGAAACACCTCCTCTGATTGACAAAAGCACCTCCAAGAAAATATCCCTAGCAAGAACATCACCAAGTAAACAGGTCACCCCACAGCGGGGCACCGGGGTCCTGGCATCATTCATGGGCAAGCTGTTTCATACCGTTTTGAATTTGCTGCTTCTGCCCGTCGGCTACAGAACTGGACCCAGGGAGTGCTCTTCATGGCGGTTTCTGGGCCCAGGGCTCTTCAGCATTTTTATTATGTTGAATTCCATATTATATTATGGAACATAATACGTATTTTTATATGTATTGACATTTAATTATTTATTGTTAATTTTGAATTATTTTTTCTATGTGTGAGAGCCGCCCCAAGGCTTCGGCGATGGGGCGGCATAGAAATGTGCAAATAAACAAACAAACAAACATGCTTCCCAGAGAGGACTGCCTGGCACCGTCACTCTATTCTTTTTGGTGCCAGGCTAAAACCATTTTGTTTTACCAATATTTTAAGGTTTTACTATCATTTTAATTTGACTTTTATTGCCAGAAATCAGGATGCTGTGTTTTATTTTGTTTTATTGTGCTTTTCTGTCGAATCATCCCGAGACCTCGCTAGTAGACAGTATTAAAAAAGTTTTCAATAAATGTTAATGGTTTGGATGAGGAAGTGCAGCGAACAATTATCAGATTGGCAAATGACACCAAACTGAGTGGGATAACTAATGCTTTGGCAGACACAAAGAAGGTTAACTTCGATAGGTTGGAGCACTGACTTGAAAACAGCAGAATGAAATTCAATAGGGACAAATGCCAAGTTCTGCACCTTGGGAAAGGGAAGCAGATGCATTGTTACAAGATGGGGAGACTTGGCTCAACAACGCTGCAAGTGAGAAGGGGCTTGGAATTGTAGATCACAGGCTGAACAAGAGTCAACAATGTGATACGGCTACAAAAAGGGCCGTTAACAGAAGTATCACTTCCAAATCACGTGAAGGCCCAGCTCCCTTTTACACAGCACTAACTAGACCTCAGCTGGAGTCCTGTGTCCAGTTCTGGGCACCACACTTCAAGAAAGATGCAGACAAGCTGGAAAGGGCTCAGAAGAGGGCGACAGGGAAGATCCGGGGGCTGTAAACAAGGCCCCGCAGGGAGAGATGGAAAATGCTGGGCACATTTAGCCTCAAGAAGAGAGGACTGAGGGGACAGCTAATAGCACTGTGGGGCTACCTGAAAGGCTGTCACAAAGAGGAAGGCCAGGATACCTTCTCTGTCATCCCAGAGTAAAGGGCACGGAAGAACTGGCTCCAGTTACAGGGAGTCAGATTCCGACTAGATAGCAGGAAAAATTTCCGGACAGAGCAGTACAGCAATGGAACCAGTGGCCTAGGGAGGTGGTGGGCTCTCCCACACTAGAGGCATACCGATGCAGCTGGACAGCCACCTGCAAGGGGGAGGGGTGTCCTTCACTGAGCAGGGCATTGGACCCGATGGCCTTCTGGCCCCTTCTAACTCCGTACCCGCCTCTCCAAGAAAAACCCCTCTCTGTCCTCTTTGCTGGCCGGGGTATGGCCCCCACTCTTGGGGGCAATGCTTCAACAGCAGCTCATGCCCTACAGTGGCAGGATTGAGGAAGCTGGTTCTACAGATGTTATTCTGCATAAGAAATCAACCCCTTAAACACTGGGAGACATTGCTTTATAATCAATATTTTACAACAAAAATGACCAGTTCTTGGGGAAAAAAAGTCTTGCTGTATCGCTAGATGCAAGTACACCAATCTAAGCTTTAGATTTTCGGATAATACACAGTCATGTAATGAATATATAATTGGTTAACAGAGATACTGTATATCACTATGAATTCTCTTAAATGCAAGGAGTATCAAACCTTCTGTGTGTCTTCCATATTACAGATCCACTGGAATCCAGTAGTCTTAGACTTCAGAGCACGATTTCACCTGCAGATCTCCACGGAATGTGGTACCCGACTGTCAGAAGGACTCTTGTTTGTCTCTCGAAACTTTACCGATGTATTGATGTATGTATAATACGTTGCCTTGCCTCTAACATTAAGTCAGTTTTTTAATTTGGAAAGCATCCAAAAGCATCCCATACATGAAATTTAGAGCTGCAGTGGGAGTTTCAGCAGGGTTAAAACCAAACTAAGTCTGCTTTGTTGTTTAGACTGTTCAGAGTCAGACGTCGTGTTCACACATAATGCCGCCTTGCCTTGTGCTCGGGTTTCACATGCTCACATTCCCACGTGCCCCCGTCTTCCTTCCAAGTGGCAGTGCCCATCCTATCAGCCCCTGCGGCTGGGAGTCAACCCCTGGGTGTTTTACGAGGGAAATGACAAACTCGGGAACAATTGAATGTCTCTGGTACTGAGGCAAGGCACAGCACAAGCAGTTCGGGGCCGTGAAGCCGAGTCCAACCAAATACTGTCAGAACTAGTGGAAAACCCATCAACACAACCGTCATTCAAGTCTGTGTGCCAACAACAGATGTTGAAGAAGAAGAAAACTTTAACAAGGGGGGGATCAGTAATGCACCAAAACAAGATAATCCTCGGTGACTGGAAGGCAACAGCAGAAAACACAGCAGAATCAAATGTTGAGGCAAAATTTTGCCTAGGGTAAGAAAGCCAGAGCTCCTGCTGGAAGCAGAAATGACAGAACTGAGGCTGCCTGACTTTGGATGCATCATGAGAAAGCAACCCGCACAGGAGGGGACGGTCATGCTAGAAATCTGAAGGCGCAGATCAAAGGCAAGGAGATGGATTGGACCCCCCAAGGGAGCCCCGCAAGGCTTTGAACGTGAAGGAACTGAGCGGCGCTGCCATGGGCATTTTGGAGGGCAGTCATCCGTATGGTCGCTGTAAATGGGGGACGAGTTCTGGGAGCACGGCAGAGATGCAGGCGGCCTGCTGTTCAAGCACCCCTGGTATTTGGGGGTGCCGCACTTTTACCCACGCGGCAACCGAAGCCATTCAGCAAAGTGGGAAGAGAGGATGGGGAAGGATGCCTCTGCCAGCCCAGTTGTGCACCTCTAAATGGCTCCATATGTGTTTAATTACCTTTTTCTGTGGATGAATGTATATTAAGAAACTCAGGAGTTCTTGAATAACTTTCTGGTCCATGGTTTATCTTGTGCACAGATTACAGCTGATGTGCGGAATCGGCTGGGTCGAAACTAGTTTTCCATTTAAAGTAATGCAACTGACGTTAAATCATGACCCACTCACCCCGTTGAGTTCAATTTAATATGGATCCAATCCATTCTCTTTTCTCAGACACTAACATGAAACAGAAATTGGGAAAAGTACTAATGAAACATCGGTATATCATCCCTAAACTACGTAGTACTTGTTATAGATGTGAACCTTCAATAAACCTGAGGGAGGAGAACTGGAAGCATGTGGGCCTACATTTTTTCAAAATCTACTCCAGAAACAAGCAAGGACCACCAACTGCTCATCCACTTTATGAATTTAAATTTGTGTAAATGTAAAATATTCAACATTAAATATTTTTTACACTCAAAAAACTCTTTACAAAATTTAGAAAAAATTAATAGGGGTTTCAGATGACCAATTAACTTTGCATCCTTTATCTTTCTCTTTAAGGAAGCATTGTTTATTGGACAGCTAAACCTGATAATATTCTGAAAAATGAGATGAAGCAAAGCTCATGTCTATCAGTGCAGCTTGATTGGCTGATCAATAATCCCATGTTCCCTCACTGAGATTTGGCCTTGTTTCTGAACCTTGGCTCAGCTTTTAAGTGTTAGTGTAACACAGCCCTATTTGTAACTGAAGCTGGAGTTTTTAAAATATGAAATGTTTCAGTATACATTTTATAAAAATGTGAAATCTAAAGTATATAAACGTTGCAATACGTATGCTCATTGTGCGCATTTTGGAGTCCTGCATGATGCACATCTGATCATCTGCATACCGGTCGATTTACGAAGGTGTTTCTTCCGCAGAGGGCGGTGTTCCAGGGACTGTCACAAGAGGCTTTATCTGCCTGCATACGGTCACTGCTGGTAGCTGCAGAGTCTATTGCTAAAACCAAGGTCAGGTAATATTACCTTCGGAAAGATGTAGTTCGCTGTCTGTAACCGTGGGGTAAAGAAGCTAACAGGGAGAAGCTCTTTAGGCTGGTTCTGGGAGTACACAATACGAATTCTGAGGCAAGAGATAATGATGGAAATATTTAAAATTTAGGTCCCTCCTGAGGAGTCTGCATTCTGTATAGCAATGCTTGGCAACTTCAGAGGGTCTGGGAGCCAGCTTCCTACCACTGGAACCTACTGAGGGCAGCACTCCCCCCGCAACGACTCCCCCCTCCCCCCGAAATCAGAGGCAGCCAAGAAGTTTCCTTTTCATTTTAAAACGAGGTTTGTGGGTAAAGCAGGACCTTGTTTTGAATGTGTGATTTTTACCCCCTGATCACAATATTCATTAAAAGAAGGCCCTTTATACCACATTGTGTTAAAGTGAAATGTAAACCCAGTAAGTGTAAAGCCAGTGAAAGCATTAATTTCTGGATGCAAAGGGTATTCATGATATTAGGGCTCTGTAGAAAGGGGAGGGTTGCTTCTAAACTGCGATATCAAAATTACTGCCAAGACTGATACCTGTATGCTTTGAGTGCCTGCTGTATATCGAAAAAGAAGACAAAACCAGAGAAAGAAATGAAAGGATATCTAAGAAAAAATACATAAGATATTATTTAAATTACTGTACAGCAAACAAAGAAGTAGAAGTTAAAAAGCCATCTGGGGGGAATAAATAAGATGGAGGATGTTGGAAGATGGAGTGAGCTTACTTTGACCTCAGGAGAGAGACTCCAACGGTGTGTCAGGAGTTGGAAGTTTGGCTCTCCTCTGGAAACACTGGATTCAGGGATTCATTGGTTGTACTCATTTACGTGTCCACTCAGTGCTTACAGCCGATCTGGTGTGGCTGTTGGCAGGTACTTAAGCGCCCTTTTGACTGAAGAGTCAAATAGCAAAGCTGAACATTTAAAGAGAAATGTGATATACTGTGTGTTCTTCTGCACTCCATGATCAGTTTTCTTGTTTTGCTTGGATAACTGATCTTACCTACTAATATGTGGAAGAGTCTGTAGGCTCCATAAACATTTGGTTTGTTTTGGTGCAGGTCCTGGCGGGCACATGCTGTTCATTCAAATGCAAAAGCAAATGGCATACTATTTAAGGCATTTATAGCTCGGTTGCTATTTATTTGTTGAGGTCTTTATATCCTGTTCATTAGCCCTGGGTTCTCAGAACGGCGATACAATAAAGCCCTCATAAAATCGTATAATAATAACAATCAGTCCATGCAGAACAGTAATAACAATAAATTTAAACCTGTTTTTTTTTAAAGAGCAGTGGACAGTTTCTGGAGGACATGTGTGCATGTAATTGAGGTTGCCAAGAGATAAAATGGCAAACGGGGACATTATGAGCTGCTGTTCCTGAATCTAAGGAACAAGCACATTCCAAAGGACCATGATAACTTATGTTGAAGTACCCTTAATCAGTTTAAAACTCTTACTAATCGAAGAACACACTTATGTTTTCTTTAATGCCTAAAAAGGAGAGCAATTAAATGGTACAGGATTCTAACCAAGTGTAACGTGGTTGGGGGGCACATTCATTTGCAGGAGTCGTTAGCCCTGTTCAGGTCTCCTTTGATCACGCGGAAGAAGTGCATGAGGAGAGGAAGGCCTCCAGCCCCTCCCTTCCTCTTCCCCGGGGGTTTCTGGAGGGCTTCCACAGATCGGGCGGCTGTCCCCTTCAACCTCCCCCCCAACAAGTACAGATGTGGCTGCAGCTCTCCCACTCCTCACGCAAGAGGGTACCTGAGCAGGGCCTGTGCGTGCTGTGAACGGCGAGAGAGGGGAGAGGAGACCAGTCGTCGGCTCCATAAGGGCTTAAAAGGTGTGCAGATGCTTTAATGGAAGCAGGAGATCCACGTAGACTAGAGTAGGAAGCACATCCAAGTGTTCTCTCGCTTAGTGCCTTTTTGTTTTGACATTAATTCCTTGTTATGCCTTAGACCCAGATTGACGGACAGCTGTTCTTAATAAAACATCTTTTGATTCTTCGGGAACAAATTGCTCCGTTCCACACTGAATTCACCATTAAGGAAATTTCCCTGGATCTTAAGAAAACTAGAGGTACTGAACTGTGCTGCTCTCTCAGTCAGAGCAGGCTTGCTCCTCTTCCACTGTTCCAAAGAGGAATTCACCCAGCCCTGCCAGATGAAGTTTTTCCCTTGAATTTTAGGAACTGCTCTTCGTATGTTCTGCCGCCGCTGATTTTATGCTGTTTCTGTAATGCAGCAATTGTATACTTTGCCCCTGGCTTTATTCTGTATTCCTTATTTTTTGTTTTAATATTTGTGTATTTTAATGTATACGATCCATGCAATTTCAGATATTCAGCAGTTTAATAGTACAGTAAATAAAAATAGTACATTAAAATATAAGTGCAAAAGTTAAATCCTTGTTTCAATGCTTTTGCTTTCATAGATGCTGCATTTAAGATACTGAATCCTATGACTGTTCCGCATTTTTTTAAACTAAGTAGCAACAATGCACTGATACAGTTCTTACTGGAGGTAAACGGCTTCCCTTTACTCTGCATGGAAAAAACCTGTTTTTCGAATGTGGGAATCTCTGCAGAAGAGCATAACCTCTGTCTCCGTGTTCCAGGGCACGCCGGAGATCAGGGAGCATTACATCGACTCCAAGAAGGATGTGGATCGACACCTGAAGCTTGCCTGTGAGCAGTTCATTCAGCAGCAAACCAAGCAGCTTGCAGGGCCTCTGGAGGAATTTCTCACAAAGGTACCAAGACACTGTAGGCTCCGCTGGGGCCTTGGGCTGAGGCAGCAGGACCCGACTTGCAGGAACATTTCTGCAGCATGTAGAGCAGTTCTGGTACTGAAATCAGATTCCTCTTCCACATTTTTGTCTGCTTTCCTGAGCCGCCATTGCATATCTTCCATTGGTAGAACTTGGGGTCACAGTGAGGTGATTCTGCAGCCCTTGGGTCTCTCCATCCTTGTCTTAATCAGTGTGCTTCAGTTAAGTGTTACAGAGTAAAGGTCACGTGCGAGTGTGTTTATACACACTGAGTGTTTGTGCGATACGTTCCGTGTTCTCTCTGTCTGGTTACTGTAGGTCTCTGCGCTGAAGACAATGGCCATGCAAAGTGGGCCCACGTACAGCCTCTTGCAGCAGCCCTGGGCGCAGCCAGGTAGTTTGACGCTTGCGCGGCTCCTACACGCACAGCTGGGCCTTGCACTGCAGGCGCGGTCGTTCTGGATGCTTTAGACCGGGGGCCAGCTGACAGGTGCCGGCGGGGGGCGCGGGCCGCCAGGGCGGTGTGAGTGGGGGGCGCAGGCCAGGGGAGGGGTGCAGGGGCAGGTGCGTGCAGCGATCCTTTCTCCGAGCAAGTCCAAAGCGATCTCTGCACGAGCAAGCCTCAGCATGCACGCGTGGTGAGTCCAGAACCTCTGTGGCGGGCCGGATCCGGCCCACGGACCGTAGTTTGAGCACCCTGCTTTAGACCAATACCCCTGTATACCAGTTAGATTCAGCAGGCTGTGCATACAAGGACTGAGCTTGCTGTATTGAGCCACTGCCTTTAAACTGTGAGATTTCTTGGGGAATTAATCTGTGAGGAAGGTGAGCGAATATCTCAGTCATAAAGACGAGGGGAAAGGTGATCAAGCAATCAGGCTGCGAGCGTCTAGAAAAAGAATGCGGTGAGGTTTGGAGCCACCGTGACTTTCTCAAAAATAAGACATGCCAGGCGTCTTTCTCTCTGCCATTGCTAATTATTAGCTCGCGAGATCACAGGAGCAAAACATTGGGCAAAGTCTCTATTACATGCTGACAGGAAGATAGCATTTTGTCTAGAAGGCAGTACTGTTAGGTGGATCCACAGATGGGTCACCAATCGCACCCAGTGATGTCAACTTTTAGAGAAGTTTCCAGTGAACTTTATATATTTATTGAACTTGCTGACTAGACTGGCAGCCATTTCATTCGATGAGTAAGGAATTTCCAGCAGTAAGCAAGGATTTCAGCCACTTTGTTAAGTTACATAAGCTGAGGTGTGTGCGCTGGATTGGTATCTGTGAGTTCCTGGGATAATGGTTGGAATAGAAATGGAATGAATGAATGAATATATGCCTTATTTCTTTAGACGTTTATCTTAATTTTTCCAGAAGGTGGCTTGCAATAATGTTGTGCAGTTGTATTCTTACCAAAAAGGAACTGAAGTGTTAACTCCGACCTTTTTGTGTGAAATGTATGTTAGAGCGAAGGCAACACTCACACCTTTACGGATTGTCCACTTTAGCAAGACATTGAGAAAGAGGGAGAGAAACGCTGGCTGCAAAAGCACTTCAGAAAGACAAGTTCTTTGGCATTAATATTTGTTTGAATTTTATTTCTAGCCAAGGTCAGTGACTTGGTGTCTTCAACATACAAGACGATAAAGACAAAACTCCCATCAACGTTACAGAGCATGTCACTGTACTTGTCCAACAAGGACACGGAATTCATTTTGTTCAAGCCGGTTCGGGTAAGTGCTGTTGGCAGCGCTGTTCCTTTGTCTGCAGAAGAATCAGCATCTAATCGGGTTTTTAAGTCCTGCTGCACAATCCCTTCCATAATTTCTGTGAAGCTATGGGCATTCTCTGAAATAGACATGCGGTGCTTTTCTGTGGAGCGCCCTGTAGTTCTTCAGTCTCAAAGCATCATGCAAAACGTTCCCGCAGCTACAAGCCAGGCCTGCTGCCGCCGCCACCATCCCGTCCCGCGTGCTGGCCTCCTTCCTATTCCTTCCCCTGTCCTTCCGCTTTCTCCCTACTCCATCCTACAGGACCAAGGAGGTTGTGCCCTCGCAGCGCCTGCATATGCCTTGTGAAGATGATTTGGTGGGAGGTAAAAGTCTTAAGGGTATGCAAGCGGCTCTTCCGCATTCCTGCAGTACGGCATCTGCAGGATTTCTGTTGTGCAGAACACATCAGCTCCTCCTGTGAGGACGCTCTCCTGTATGGGGGCATCTCTGTACAAGATTTCAGTGCCCGTGGGCCTCATGCAGAGATGAGCAGCTTAGCTTAACCGCACCTGCATCTTTAGCAGCCCCCAGCCCCAGATAGGACAGCAGTGGGCCGAGTAGGCCAGGTATGCCACAGTCCCATTGAAATCGGGAACTTCAGTTGGCTGGTGCTAGTTTATCCTGTTGACTTCAACCAGGGTGAAACATGGCGCATCCCTGTGCACTGGGGTAGGTGAATTTTCTGACCCGGCGGGCACATGTCGCAATTTGAAAAACTGTCCATAGGAGGCGCAGTTAATCACAAGGGGCAGGCAATCCTCGATCTCCCCCTGCTTTTCTCACACGTGCAGACGCCTTCCATCAAGATATGGCAGTGTGCATCCCTCACCAGCCTTCTGGGTTGCTTGCAGCTGACTTGGCCGGACCCTGCCGGAGCCTGCTGCTCCCCCTGGCTGCCAGTCCCCACCTGCCATGCAGGAGTGGAGTCGTCCTGTCCCCTCCCCTCCCCTCCCCTCCCCTCGGCAGCTGGGTATGCTGCAGAAGAAACTATTAGCCTGCAGTCACTGGCCATCCTCAGTTCTTAGGAATGTCTTTGAACCCTGCGCATAGCCCAGGGCGTTCTTGGGAAGTGAAGGAGGCAGGAGCCTGGGGGCACTTGCTCTGCTTTGCAGCTGTTCCAGCTGCCCCTAAAGAAAGCATGCTTCTTGCCCTGGAGAAGAGGCGAGCGCCTGCCTTGCGTGGGAGCGCATGGGTGCTGCCTGCCCCACTGCATGCATTCATGTCTGCAAGCTGATTTTTGGATGACAGATTTCTTTTTCTTTTCAAGAACAATATTCAGCAGGTGTTTCAGAAACTGCATGCTCTATTGAAAGAAGAATTTAGTAATGAAGATGTCCAGATTATAGCTTGCCCTTCAATGGAACAGGTCTGTAATGTAGCCCTTTATCTCTGCCCCTTTAACCTTTTTTAGTTTTGAGACACCCCCCACCCCCAAACTCTAAAGTAAACACTTTTCCCTTTCAGGTAAACCTCCTTCTGTCAATAACAAAATAGTCTGTTACTCCGGCTTTGTGAAACCTCCTCCGATTTTGGGTCAAGCAGGAAGGATAGAAGAGCATTTATTTCAAGTCAGCAAAAACTTGGTGCAAACAGCTTTTACTTTCATTCTAATATCAGTGGAAAAGATGCGCTGAAAAGGAAACGGAAAGCCCTGAATTTAAAAAGTAGGGATCTAAGAATATCTTGAATGGCACTACAGAGGCAGGACTGAGCTAAAGACTTTTGGATACTTGGAAATGTAATATAAAAGGCTAGGTGGAGATGGTTGAGGAACACGGCCAGAGTGCCAGACCACAGCGGATTGGTGCAGCAGCGGACGCCTGGAAAGGAAACCCGCCTTGCCTGTTCCCCAGGGAGGTGAAGACGCGGGGGGCCCTGTGTGTGGGGCAGCCGTGCGCTGGGAGGTCACAGTTGGCTGCAGCTTCCATGTGCACGACTCGGGTGGGGCATCCACACACTGCAATCTACACACAAGCAATAATTATCATTTAGAAATTGAAAATAATTTTGTAGATTTGGCCATGGCCTGGAGCAGAGGGGAGTGCTGCTTGTTTTGCGATAACTTATTTTGCAGAAATCCAACTCCTAATAATACTTCCAGTGAAAAGTCATCTTCCTGATTGTGTGTGTGTGTGTGTGTGAGTGAGTGTGAGAGAGAGAGAGAGAGAGGGGGGCGGGGGACTGGAATTAACTAAATTTTAAAGTTGCTGAGATTAAATACATTGGAAATATTACAAGAGTCATTTTGCTTTCATTAATTCGGTCATTCTTTTCTGTTTGATGTGTACACAATGTCTTTGCTAATCGCAGATATACAAAACTGTATAGTTTCAAGTATTTACATAATTGTGTATATAATTTAAAATTCTTTATATAATCTGATGTTCCTGTTTTGATTTTTTTTCCTTTTAAATAAAAAGTTGCTTTCTTATCTTGGGCTAGTTTATTTTGTCTACTTTGGAAGCAATTGGATTCATTAAGAAATGACCTGGTCATAGAAGGAATGTGGCAAATATGACTGAACATTAGGGAAACTGCGATCATGACTGCAGAAGAATTATGCAACCTAAATGGCATCAATGAAACAATGAAGCTCTGAAAGATTCTGCAGAGCTTTGGCTCGGTCATCAATTCAAAGGGAGACGGCAGCCAAGAAACTGGAAGGAGACCGAGTCTTGGAAGAGCGTCCGTGATAAGGGCACTTCGCTGGAGACTGAGACCAAGACCAAGATCCTCCACACTGCTCTTCTTCATGGTCTCCATCACGTGGATGGGCTCCGCACCCGCCTGGAGCTGTGCTGCTGGGAAGACCCTGCAGCTGCAAGAGTGTTGGCAGAAACCCCTCCCCATCCTGGCATCCGTGTATGCACAGGAGAAGTCCTGCCCGCTCCCTGTACTCTCTCTGACCACTGTTGGTCAGTCACGTGGCCTGCCCCATCGCCTTTGGGAAGATCGTGGAGCTGCAGGCTCCCTGTCCATGCCAGAGCAGGCTGGGCCTTTGCGATGACACCCACCTTTGGCAGGCAAGGTATGCTCGCTGATCACCTCTGTGTGCTGCAGAGACGACGACAAGAAGGGCAGGTTGCTCAGCTCTCGCTCTTCAGGCAGACGCCATAGTCAACGGACATGCCCTGCGAGCGAGCACTACCAGAATAACGTTGTCGGTCCTGCAGTTGCTTATTTAAAGAGCTGCTCCGTGGAGCGGCAGCGGGAATTGCACTTCTTTGTTGGCTTGAGCGTTGCCGCACTGTGGTTGGGTATCCAACACACGGGGGTCTTTTATTGCAAGCGGTGTGTCCAGGAGGGCCACCTCCTTGGGGCGCTCTCACCCATCCGTCCTGGTGCTGCTGCGTTGCGAGGTGGTCCTCTGAGCAGCATTCAACAAAGAAGTCCCACACATCAGATTGGCCTAATGTTTATTAAATATTGATTAAAAGAAACATGCTTTTCATATAATATTTCAGTTTATCAATTGCCAAATCATAATACACTGCAATGAAGAATTAAACACAAGAGTGAATTCTCGTTGTGAAGTGCATGTGAAGTGCATGTGTATTGACTAAAATGGCATTAAGCTGGTTACACGTTGCCAGTGTGGTTAAGCTCTTTTGCCGACCGGGTTAATTTAGTCGTATCCAATCCTTTCATTTTAATGCCAAATCTGAACAGTGCTGCAGAAAATAAGAATGCAAATCAAACACTCTGGGACAAAGCACATCAATGTGTTTATTATTCCGTTTCCACACATTCCCAAAAGAATATAAGTTAAATGATTTCAGTGGAACTTAAGTAATAATAATCTTTCGGTGTGAAAATGTTAATTCTCCATTCTGATGAAAATAATACTTTGAAGCTTAGGAGATTTATATTTTGCTAACCCCTTTTATTTAGTGTGACCCTAAATGGAATAATTACTTCATATAAATAAAAGCCCTTACGTTTGCCTTACTGAAAAAAGATTTCAATAATTTCTTATTTTTCAATCTAAGATTTGTAAGTTTATACAAAGGCAAATATACATATGTACAGTCATACAATCGCTTCAGCTGACTTTTTTGGCTGATGGGGGCAGGGAGTCAGCAAAAGAAATTTCGTTGTTCTGTAGCATGGATAATATAGCAAAATAAATTGCAAATCATGCTGATGAGTTAGTTATGGTTACTCTAAAAACTGCAGCAGCTGCAAAAAAGGCATTTTATGTTTAATAGTCAGACACCATTTTAAATGAAATGACCATGAAGAAACTCAATGGCATTTATTCCCAGGGAAGTGTTGCTTTGGGAACTAAAGACATGGACACGCAATTGTACTTTCTACTTTTTTAAAGAGAGGCAGAAACCGCATTTGCCATCTGTGCCAAGGAAGAGGGTGGGGCAGGGGGAGCCGAGGGCTGTGGGATTCTTCCGCTTGTGTCACCCATTTGGGGCAATGGAAGTGAGTAAAGAAAATGAAGCTATGCATGGAATAGGTACACCTGGCATCTGAAAATAAACCATTTCGCTTCAAAATGCGCCTGGGACCAGTAACTCTCACTCCCTCTGAAAAGCTCCTTCGCCCTTACCTTTCAGAAGTCAAGAACGGGAAGCCTGGAGAGGGGGAGAAGGAGCAGGCTGGGGGCAGTCTCCAGGGGGGGCAGTCTCTGGGCACAACAGGCTGTGCACAATTCATCTCGGCCTTAGAACAAGTGCAAATAATCTAACTCCTTTTGCTTGAACTGGCAAGATGCGAAGATGCCGTTTTGACTTTCCCTCCAGCATGTTGTGGAAGCTCCTGTTTCGTAATGCTCTGAATTTGGAATTAAATGCTCACAAAGCCCAAATTGCTGTGAACGGGTGCTTGCTCCACATGCAAACCCTTGTTGGCAGCACGTGAAGGAGCGCTGTAGCTAAAGTGCCTCTAACTTGGCTGCCAAAAGTCCAACAGGTGATAAAGGGTTTCCTGGCTTTCGGCAACCCCAAATCGAGTGCTTCGGTCTTTAGGTTCCTTCCTTTCAACGCTCTACCGACCCTTGAAATTTGGGTACAGGTAAGTTTGGGGGCAGTTCTGCGATGCAGACACAAAGTGCTTTCTACAGGCAGATTTAACTAGCCTCGTTAAACTAGACCCAATCCATTGTCAAACTCACTGTCTTAATTTCCTGTACATGTTCAACTAAACGACCATCACCTTGCCTTTATTGTCTTTTGGAATCACTGTTACTTAAATTATCACCACCCTTGGCTCACTTCGGCTTGTGAAGCTGTCTGCCAAAACAAGCTGAACACGAGGCAGGGCTGCAAACACACAAAAGAAGCCCTTTGAAACCCACGGGCTGCTGCGCCCGCAGAAATCCACTCCACAGAAAGCAAACCTTGTCTTTCCTGCTTTCTCGGCCAGCCAGCTCCTCCCGCCAGCTCTTCTGCACGCTCCAGCTCACCAGCCACACAATCCCTTGGATGCCCCATCTGTTAATTCACACACACACAAGCACCCCAGGTATGCCTCACACACACACACACAGCTTTATTGCAGATCACACGGAAAACCCTTCGGATCCCTTCCGAATCCCCACTCGCTCCGGCTCATTGAGAAGCCCTCGTGTCCTCGCTCTCTCTCACATGCATGGGGCCCCAGGATGAATCCAGCTTGCTCACCAGCCCCGGTGGGTTACCTTCACTGCAGCTGCTTTTCCAGATAATCTGCCGGCGGACAGGCACCCTTTCTAGTGCCTGCCCCAGCTCGGTCCCCTAGGCCCCTGTGGCTCGCTTGGCCTCTGCAGCGTATCAGGAGCGAGGGCCCCTCTTTTCCCTTGGTGGCTGGATGTGCGGTGGAGGAGAGCCCCCCCAACCCTCTTTGCAGCCTAATAACGGCTCTTGGCCAGCTGGGGAACGGCAGGGGCAGCGGCTGGAGGCTCCCGCTGTCACGGAGAGCCGGTGTGGGGCTAGCAAGCGATCCAGGCACTGCACTGAGAATCTCGCTTGCTCTCCCCCTGAGCTGCCCCACGGGGTCCTAATGAGCCACTCCAGAAGAAAAGGCAGGACGCATAAAGATAAGCAACCCCAGCTGCCAGCAAGAAAACCTGCTGTTGTGAAGGGTGCGGTGCCCCAGCAGGTGCCGAGGAGTGTCCAGGGACGCCTGGGCACCGACTGCACTTTCACCGGGAAGCAGCTGCGTCTTCCTCTTTGTGAGGTTTTGAGGGTGCCAGACTCTTACATGTACACTGCTGTGCTCGTGTAATAATTCTTCAGTTCTGAAGGGATACAGAAAAGCCTGCACACATATAGTCCATGCAGTATTGAGGAGTAGTTTGATGAGGCGTATTAATGTTGGCAATGTGCTCTTCGATATAGCGCTTTCCTCCAACTCTCCTTTGATTTTTATGCAGGGTAAGGCGTGCAGTCCAAAGGAAGCAAATATGAGCCACATGCAGTCTTGCAGGATGAGGCCCCAGCGCCACTCTCTCCCAGCCAGAGTGCCGTCAAAGACTCCGCAGTCCCAGGATGTCCGACTCTCGTTTCTTCTCCTTTCTGCCACGAACATCGCTATTCCACTCTGCTCTGTTGCTGTTCCCCCATCTCAGGAGCAATAGGCAATGCTGAATGAAAGCTGTAATAGATGTTGCTTCCTGGAGAATAAAAATCGATAGAAATGCAGCATTATAAAAGGCATGACTTGTTTGTCTTTTATGTTCTGGTAACCCTTCGAAGGAGGCAAGGACTTGCATCAAACACTTTTATCACATTCCACGTTCATCTCTTCTCTTGCGGCGACTACATTCATAGAATTATCTTCTCTGAAGATGTTTGATTCAAGCGTGCCATTCATCTTCTCTCCTGATGCAATCAAAGGCTTGCAATGACTTTTAAAAGGAAACGAGCTTCACATAGTTGCCTGGGAAAGTACCAAACTGTCGTGTTCTCCTGGATGTGCCTGTTGAGAAACAGAAGAAGAACCAAGGCTAGCAAGATGGATCCCATGCGAAAGCCGCAGAGGAGCGATTCCTTCTAGCCTGCCCTGCTCCAACACGGCTATCTTTGCAACCTGTGTGTGTCAGGTTCACGTGCCCCGATCCACTGACCCTGCTGTGGGCTCTCCTGCACAGGAGGCCTTCAGGATGCAGCTGGGCAGCCATCTGAGCAGGACGATGCAACCTGGAGTCTTGCCCTGAGCAGGCACTTGGACCCCGTGGCCCTCCGGCCCCTCCCAGCTCTACTATTCCAGGATCCAGTGATCTTCATTTTGTTTTAGATCACGCATTTCCTGCACCCCTGTGGTAAAACACATGCTTTACATGCAAGAGGCTCCTGAGCCAGGCCTCTCTGAATATAGGCAGCCCCAGCCCCGGAGGAGTGCGCGTCTGCGTAAGCCAGGCCCAGCCAGGCAGACACATGGAATGACTTCCAGTGCAGCTTCTCCCTGCTGCTTCCATAAGATATAATGTGTGCTGTAACAAAGGTTAAAGGTGCGCCAGGTTGGCTGGGCATTTCCGGCCCTTTCTCCTGGAGCTCCTCCTGGCAGCAGCAACGAAGGGCCTGCCCTCTGTCCTCTCTTCTTTCAAACCTTCCTTTCTTCTGCTGTCTTAGGTGAAATGAAGCCTAAGCACTCGTGTGTTGGAACAAAAAATCCTCACATCGACACGGAGGCTGTGGCAGCGACTAGTCTTTCTATGTCACCCTGAAATTCCCTTGCACTGGTGCTGCTCGGCACATAATTAATACTATGCCCACTCCCAGTCCCTGGCAAAACCTGCTAATTTATGCACAAAGAGATCATCTGCTCACCAACAAACCAGCCGTCATCACACTTCTCCATGACGTCTATGATATCCCCATCTCTCAACTCCAGCTCATCGTCGTTTTGTGGAATATAGCTGTAAAGTGCCTGGTAGCTAAGCCTAGGAATGCACACACACAAAGACGGGCAGGAGAGTCAGGAGACAATCCGACGTGGCTTCCGCACGCCTACGATCGCAGGCATCTAGCTAAGCGAGGCACCAGTGGCCTCCCTGCCCCCCTGGCCCTCGTCCCCTGCCAGCTCCCAGAACGCCCCTCAAGGGCCTGTCCCAGAGACGCTCTTCGCCCTGAACGGTGCTGGCTGGGAGCACAAAGGGCTCGAGTCTGCAGCGAGCGTCGTTCCCCGTGTGACCCTTTCCAGCAGGGAATCTCACAGCCCCAGACAGGATCCACTGACCTCAGGACGGTGCCGTCCGTCACCTTTAGAAATAAGCCTTTTCCAACCAACCTCATCCACATACAGAGCTAAGTCCAGCAGTTCAAGGAACACTCGGCCCCATTACTATCAGGCATCGCAAGGACCTCTGTCCTGCCGCCATTATCCACCATTTGTATCTGTTTGGGCAGCCCTCCGCTCATCACACCTATGTCAGGAGCTGACTCAGGGCAAATCAACACCGCACGCCCAGGCCAGGTGGTGGGAAAGCCACTGCTGTCGGTGTTACAGGCCCCCGCAAGGCACGGCACGCCCTGCTCTCCAGGTCCCCTTCTGGAGCCAGAAATCACAAATGAGGCTTGGATTTCAGCCACGGCCTCCAGTGCACCAGTCCTGCACCGAGGAGCAAAGGATGCGCCATCCTTCGGGATATGCACGGAAATGAGAGTGCCTCCCAGGCACCACAGGATCGCTTGCAAAACCCCTCTGGATAGGAGACAGCACTCTGGCCTCGAAAGGGGGAGTCAGGGATCCAAATCCTTACACTAGAGCCGGCTCCAGGAAAGCAGCTTCGGAGGACAAGGAAAAGGGGAGCAGGGAGCAGGGCTGCAGGTGCGGTCGAGGCACGACTGACCCTGCGTCACGTTCAGCCTCCTGCCACCCCAGAACCCTTGCTAGATAGGCTGGGAGTCCTGACTGGAGAGAATCGTCAGACATGGGGGACAGGGAGGCGAAGATGCCCCTTGCAATTCCTCCACCCTGCTGGGTTCCGCCTGGCCTAAGACTTTCGGTTCAGAGGCTTTCAGGTGGCAAGGTCTCCATTCCAGTTGCACCTAGAAGCCAGGGGGCCCCACGACACTGGGAGCCGAGGCCTTTGAAGCACAGCAGAACCCCTCCCGGTGCAAACAGGTGCTCAGCAGGGCGACCCACGCCCACTTACACGTCTTGAGGGATATGATTCCTGTCGAAGCTGCTCTCCAGTGGGAGGACTTGCGGTTGCTGAGAAATGATGAGAGATGATTTATTGTCACTAAAAGGCCTCGCACGACAAGAGGCAAGAGGCTGCGAAATTGTGCTGCAGTAATGGACGGACTTTTCAGCAATGTTTAAGATCTCATTGCAAACAGTTTCCTGGGCAGCAGAGACAGGGCGGTATTGACATCCGAGAGGGGAAGAAACCCACAGAGGACAGCAAACAGGGGGAAGGATAGTCAGAGACGGGAAAATTCAGGTGCAGCAAATAGGTCCGGTAAGACAAGAGAGGAGTAGATCCAGGCACATATTCCAGGCAGTGAAGTGCAGAGGAAATCCAAATTGTAAGCATGGAAAATAGAGGCAAGATACAGAAGAATTTGCTATTTCATTTTAGATTTGATAACAAAGCAGCAGTAGAAGATGACACGGTAATTAGTCAACGAAGGCTCCACCTTCCCAAATACCGAAGCACAGCTCAGATATGGCATTCAGCTCTCCCATAACATCCCACATTTAACTATTCCGCTTTCTTTTTTCAGAGCACTTTCAAATGCAAGGGTGACAACAGTTCCAGGCAGGGGAGCTTTGCTGCCCAGGGCTCCACAGAAGCGTCAAGCTCTGTGCACCAGGTGACTGGAGGGGAGGCGTGGGGACCACCTTGGCCCTTGCTTCTTAGGAGCCAGGTGTTCGGCAGCCTGGCTCAGCTTGCCCTGCAGAGTCTTCCTCTTACATACGTGGAGCCCTGCAGTGTTGAGCGCAAAGGGTTGGACAACGGAGATCAGCGTGAGAGGGCTGACCAAAGAATGATTGTATTGCTTGGCTCTGGCACCGGGACATCCCTCATGCAGCTCCTTTCAACCAGTAATACTGGTCTTTGTGAGCGACTGTGTGCCAGAAAGCAGCTGACAGAAGCTTCGTGCTCCTGTGCTGTGCCAGAGGTATCACTAGGCTGCAAGAGAGATCAACCGGCTATGGATATCAGTCTTAAGTGATCTTACCACATAGTTCTTTTCCGATTCTGTGAGATCTGGTCCTGGCCTCAATAAAGGATGAGAAGGCTGTGAGAGCACCAAAGGACATACGTAAGAACGCATGTTAACACGCAGACTTACAAGTCGGAATCATATCTTACAAACATAGTGGAAGGTAAAGGCGGAAAGGAAAGGACATTCTGCCACTGCATTCAGGGAACGAGCTGGCAAGAGGAGGGGTTAGCGGCACGAGATTATTCTCAACAATAACCCGAGGCAATGCCCGTAGAACACCGCGAGCAAGCAGCACAGCTCCACGATCGATCGGCAGAGAGTAATCCTAGATGACTGGAACAGAAATCTTCTTAGCCTATGTCTTCAGCATGATGCAGTTGCCGCAAGATCACAGCGTGTGTGATTGAGAGCGTGCACCTGTGTCAAATTTAGATTTCTTCTCAATTCCAAACTCAGGGTTTGGCCTCCATTGGTATGAGGGAGCATGAAGGTGACTATCATCACTCCCCTTACTACCAATGAAAATAAGGTCTTCTCATTGTTGTTTTCACTACAAATAGAATTTAAATATCAGTCTACACATTCCATGAAAAATTAGCCAGAGTACCCGCTCCTTGAAAAGTTATCTATAGCTTTCCTCTTAAAAATAGGACTACAGAATATAGAATATTTGATTTTCTGTACGTTTCTTAAGTCTACATATTTAAATAGTCCTTTTAAATTTGCTGATCAGTGCAGAAATGAAGTTATCAGTAAGAATACATGAAAGCAATGTGGAATGGCAATAGACAAATTTGCTTGTCATTAACTGAGGGACATAAATAGAATCAAAGTTCATGGAATTTACTGTGGGCTCTAACTGGGCTTTTGAAAGAGCAAGGCAAGTTTTACTCCTTAAAATTAACACTCGACAATGAAATCAAATTCAGAGAGTTGCGTTAAGTATCGTGCAAACTCTGGTCCATGGAGCATGATTCCTATCTAACTGCCATCCATGGTCCGGCATAAAAAACCAAACTGAACTGCAGTGCCCTTTTCTTAAATCAGGGAAACCCTCTCAAACCATCCATGTACAAGGAAACTGAGCTTCCCATGACTATATTATTTTATTTTTCATTTATTTTCAATTCATACCCTGCCTTTTTCCTGCAAAGGGCTCAAGGCAGCTTCCATCATTCTCCTCCTCCATCTTATCCCCACAACAACAACCCTGTGAGGTAGGTTGGGCTGAGTCTGTGACTGGCCCAAAGTCACCCAGTTGGCTCAATGGCTGAGTGGGGACTTGAACCCAGGTCATCTGAGTCCCAGTCCCAGCTCTTCCCCACTGCGCCACACGGGCTCTATATTAAACCCTGAGCGAGAGCGTGGATTCTGTGGTTTCCTAACTGCGAGAAATAATTACTCTGAGAGTGCATATGGAAGTCCTGTTTCCATTGCAACCCAAGGGCTTTTTTTTCTACTTCTAATCAGCTATTTCAGGCTCGTGCGTCGCCTTGAAATTTGCTGGCGAAAGGCCAGTGTAAAATCGCGACATAGCGGGTTATATTGTTACCAAAACCAAGCAAGCAGAAAATAAGAACGGCAAACAGGCCCATTCACAAACAGACATGCTTTTCCAATTCATCCCATTGCAGGCTCAAACGCGTTCTGAATTACTATCTCCGTATGTTTAGTCCTTTTCCCATTCATTGATTTTAGGATTCTTCCCCAGTGTTAGAATCAGCATTAGGCAAAGTGATGCTTCATAGGTCTTAAATAAGTCCTGTTTGCTTTTCTATTCTCTCTAAATGGACAGAAATTAACGAATTCCTGACCAGTTCACGGGCATGAAAATATACTGCTCCTTTAAAACTACTTCCTTAGCAGTCACTTTGTCTCCTGGGGAACACCTGTCACCCTCATTCTCAACCTGTGCTAACCAGCCAGGTATTCCACCGGCGCCCTCGACAAAGCAGAGGTGCCAGACGTACAGATTAGGGAATGGAATCTAAGGATGTTCTCAGGAAAGTAACAGATACTCCTGCTCCTTGCCCTGACCTTCTCATTAGTGTAACCTTTTTATATGCCAGTCTTTCAAAAAGCCACAAAGCCCCTCTAGGAAAAGGAAGTCAGGGCTTCAGGGCATTCCTGAGGTTTATTTGCTGGACTTCTCCTAAAGGATCTCCAGTTTCCCAGGTGAGTTGCAGAGATAAAGACACTGGTCTTGCTGAATTACAGCTCGATTAACACGGCATCCCACAAACTGGTATCTACTCCAAATGGATGCCAATACTTCCTGGTGTTTTGTGCTCCAGATGCACACAGATTCATACGAGGGTTCTTCAAAAAGCCTCCGCATTTTTAGAAACTCTATTTATTAAGAATTTCAAAAACAAATTGCATCACTTTTCTACAGAGTCACCTTCCTTTGCGATGCATTTTCCCCCAGAATCGTACCAACTTTTTAATGCCATCAGCAAAAACTATACAAAATATATTGATAAAATATAAAAGTGTGAAAACTTTTTGAAGGCCCCTCATGCAATGTAGGTTCTTAGTTCATGGGCACAAAACCAGCACTGTCATTTCACGTCCAAAGCTCTGCCAGAGTTTTGTGCTACAGACTCCAAGGTCTTCTTTACAGGTGCTTAATTTTATCTGTGAGTGCTTGCGTCTGTGTGTGCTCCAGCTGATGCCCTAGTGGGTGTCGGTTTTTGTGGACGTGTTTGGGAAGGAAACCCCAGGCCCCCACCCTGGCACGCATCCTAACCCGCAGGGGTGCAAACCATGCAGGGAGTACCTGAGCAGCCCCGCTGTGCTGCTCGCTCCGGCCACCTTCCTTACTGGGGTGCCCGTTCCTCCTCGTGAGGCGATCCCCCCGCTCTGGCCACAGCACGCCCTCCTCTGGCAGGGGACGGGACTTCCCGCGGGGCCTGGTGGCGTCCTCCCACCTGGGCAGGCACTGCCCCCCACGGCGCTCAGGAAGGCCGCTGCCATCTTTAGGAGCCACGGGGCCCCCGTCCCTGCCGGGGTCCGGGCTGGCTTCTCGGCGTGGCTGGGATCTGGTCCGCTGGCTCGCAGCATCGCTACCCTCGGACAGGAAGCTGCTGGGACTGCCGGCGGCAGAGCAGGGCGAGCCGCAGCTGCTCACGCGGGGAGAAGGGGATGGGGCCGCGGCATCCTCCCCCGGCAGGCTCAGCCCCTGGGTAGGTGGCCGCGGCTCGCCTGGGGAGGAACGTGGCGGAGAAGTGGCAGGAACAGGGGTCGAGGCGCTGGAGATGGTGGAGCGTGGGAGGCTGAGGGAAGGCGAGGGGCTGGTCGCCCCCGAGGGAAGGAGGTCGCCCATGGGGCAGGGGGCAGCCCCCGGGGCCGGGAGGGGAGAGAGGGGAGGGGCTCTGGCCCCGGGGCGGCTGCAGGGCACTCCCAAGGTCAGGGAAATCCATTCCGAGGTGACTGCCTGCAGCTCGGGGGACGGGGCTGGCGGCAGGAGGGGCAGTGGCGGAGGTGTTGGCGTGAAAAGCAGCTCGGGACTGAGAGACTTGAAGAACACGGCACAAGGAAGGAGAAGGAAAGGAAAGAGGGAAGGAGGGAGGGAGAAGAAGAAAAGGTTATTTCGAAACTGAAAGGTTATGTAGCATGAGAATGCGACGGAAAATGAAAAGGCCAGGAATGCCTGAATACAAGGAAATGATCAGAGATGCCGTCCCAAAAATTAACTAAGGTGCCATCACTGAAGCCTGTGCGAAAAAACCCAACAACCTCCGTACAGGAACTGCACCTGCGATGGGCACATGCTTTCTGCAGCTCAGCCTGGAACGAGGGAGGGAGGGAGGGAGGATGCGTGAGAGGTAATTTCCTCAGAGCAGGGAGGTGGGGGAGTTCATTGTGCGGAGCAGACAAGCGAGAGAGGAGCTACCCGCAAGCCGGCCTGTGCGTCTTGTGGGGGTTTGGAGGGTGCGCTCCTAGTCTTGGAGCCCTTTTGTGGGAAAAACAGCCAAAGCAACAGCTCAGAGAAGAGGACGGAGGGGCACGTCAACGCTCCCTTTCCTGGCTTTGCGGGGAATCGGCGGCAGGCCTGCCCTCCTCCTCTGCAGACAGAAGTGCTTTGGGCGGCTTCCAGAGGGATGCGGCAGGTGAAGGGGAGGGACAGGCAGAGGGGGGGATCCACGTCAGGAGCAAAAGGGGTGAAGTCCAAAGACTGCAGTGGAGAAGGGAGGGGGGGTCAGTGACTCCTCTCTGCCGGGCAGACAGGACCAGAAAATGGCGGGGGACCTCGCCGGGGGGAGGGTTAGATGTTACGTTACGTGCTACCTAACCAGAATTAGGCTTCAAAACTGCCTTGCCCCAGTGAGTTGAAGCACCCTAACTCCACGCATGCCGCATCCAGCATGTTGAAGCTAAGCAGGTCCAGGGCTGGCCTGAGCTTGGAGGGGAGACCCCGGGAACGGCCCGGAGCCAGCTGGCGTTTCAAAGGTGGGATACAAATATAATAAACAAACAAACTGCTGTCTAAATGTATGATCAGTATTCTTGACGCGTGCAATCCTCAAGAGACACACGGACCTGCTTGTCTGTTTTGCTGTACTTCCACCCCTTTTTCAGAGCTTTTGTAAGCACTTTTTAAAACTCCAAACCGACTTGCTTTTATATTGCATGCATAGAAATTGTACACTGAACTGGATGCTGCAGTATTTTCCACCCATGCTTTTATAGTTTTAGAACTACTTCAAACGATATGGGCCCAATTAACTAAACCATCAAACAGCACAAAACTATTCCTCCTCCTGCATTTTTTTAAATGTAAATTTATGTTTTAAATTTTCTAAATATGTGCTTGGCTCTGAAATAGCCCCTCTCAACCCCACACGAGAATCGCTGCTGGGAGTCTCTCGCACAGGTACCTGGGGAGAAGCTTTCAGGCTGCAGTCCAGCGAGTGAGAGAGTGGAAGGCCGGCGTAGTCTGTGCTGTGTTTCAACACCGGCTGCTTCAGTATGTCGACGTAGGAGATGGGGAAGATGCCCTGGCAGCTGGTGCCGGGGATTCTCCCTTCGTACCAGTTCTCATCCACCTGCCGGATCAGAGTGATCCCCTCGCCCTGCAGGAAGACAGGACCGCAGGGGTCAGTAGCTCTCCTCCTCGGCCGCATGCTTGCGCACCAAGGTTGCGTTGGATGCTTCGTGCAGTGCCTCAGCCCCGTGAATCTGCTGCGCCTGGTTCGACATGTCCGCTCACGTTTCAACCAGAGTGCAAAGCTACCTGGCTTGCTTTACTGAGAGGCAACAGAGTAAATATTCTCAGCAGTAGCGGGGCCAGACTTTGGGACACAGTAAATCCCAGTTCCGACAGCCCAGTGGCTCAGAGCACGGGGCGGACGCGGATTACAGGCAGGCGATCCCCGCTGACGACTCATCCAGACTCACTGCCGCCACTGGCTGCACCTGGTACGCCTTGTGCCTCTTCATTGATTCAAGTTCGCATTTGTATGCCTCCCCCTACTCCAAGCGGAGTCTTCTCCTTATTATATGCTATATATGTAAAACCAGACAAAAGGTAGGGGGAGACCTACCAAACAACCAGACAAAAGCCAGCCTTTCACTGCTCTTAAATCACACTGATTATGAAAATGAAAGAGTGGGATAAATGAATAACATAATTAATCATCATATCCTAACCGTCCTAGAACAAGGCGCAGTCACGCAGCTAACAAGCAAGTTTATGTACAACGCAGGAAGTGCGAATCCAGAGCCGATCTGAACTTTCCAATTAATGATCACGTTAACAGCTGTGCTTAGAACTATTCTTCAAGGATGTGTCTAATTTTTTTAAGAATAATAAACATGACTTGAATACAATTTATCACACCACATCCAGAAGGTCTCCTTCCAAAACCAAGTTAGAAGCACTTTTTGAACTGTACCTTTCGGAAGGAGAGTTCCACCTGAGTATCCCCATTGAAACTGAACTTGGCTACCGCCTCTCCGTATTCCAGGACTTGCAACTGTGCCAGTTTCTTAGGCTGAGCTTTCTCGGTGGGAGGAAGTAGCTACAAAAAAAACCAAGGCAGGTGTAAGGATCCCAAGAAATACTCAGAGTTTTGAGTCTCAAGATGTATCTTGTATCAGAACAAGAGAAGTACCTCTATGTATGATTGGGGAAAGATGCCCACTCGGCCATGGTGCTCGCCTTCATACCAATTCTGATCAATTTGTTTATAAATATATACAATATCCCCTTTCTGCAATGGAAGTTCCCTGTTGACAGTATACAGATCATGTGTTAATTGCCTGCAATAAATACGTATTTTAATATTAAACTATAGATAAAAACATGCAAATGATATGCCTAGCATTGAATGTTGAAAGTCTGATTGAATTAAACACATTTTACTGGAAATGCCCCACACGTTTAATTGGAAATAAGTTTTAGGAGTAAAAACCATGGCCCCCAAGTCCCGGCTAAGACGAAACTGGGGGAATGGTCGTGCTCAGATGAGTTTGAACAGCTGGGGGAATTACCGGACTGCTGGTTGCACTCACACCAAGCAGAGAAGCGCTGGTAAATACTTTCCTCAAATTAAGGCATCTGTTGGTTTGACAAACAAAATCTGCCACAGAGGAGGAAAACCGACAACTGATACTCACTTCAGCGTCTGGGCTTTAAAGTCAAACTTCACTCTGGCAGCTTTCATCTAAGGGTTGAGAAAAGCACATTGAATATAATCAGGGAGTCGTCCGTGCATGGTCTGAGATGATGCAGAAACCCCCGCAGTCGTGGGCAAGCGCTTTGCCAGATGCTGATGCAGGGGGGTTGCTCTCAAACAACTGGGGGGTCCCAACCAGGGTGGGGGCACCACCCCAGTCAAATCCCACTTTCCGCGATAAATAAAAGCCAAAAGATGGGGGCTGGCGTGGGGCTGCGGCAGCCCCCGCCCACGTGCCTCTGCGCAGGCGGACAGATTTTGGCTCCCTGCAAATGCGGGCTCACTTTTCCCCGTTTTATTTGCTCTGCAATGGGGTGGTCCAGATGGACAGCGGCTTTTGCCCTCTCTTTTGACAGCTACTGGCCGCTCTTTCAAGAAATGCCTTGGAGGGGCTGCCCGTAGTCGGGAAAATGAATCACTTTTGCGTGCACAATGCGTGCAAAACCCGCACCGTTCTATTTTAATTTTATTTTTAGCCACACTTCTTCAAGGATCACAGTTAGCCCAGTGTGGCAATTGGGACACAACTATCCAGTGCAGCAGGTACTGATGCTGGGTCTCGTCCCAAGGAGGACCCAAACGGGCTCCGTCCAACCCTGCCTTTAAAGGCGGGCCAGAGCTTCGAAGCTGGCTGTTAAGGTTTTCTTTCTGCGCCCCTGCTGCTGGAGCGAGGGTGTGGGGGGAAAGTGCAAACCGTCCAACGCCCTGAGCACTGTCAGGGAAAAAGCAAAGGGAAGAAAAGAAGGAAACCCTTGGGGAAGGGGTGAACAACGCACGCCACAGCGTGGGTTGTTTGCCAAACCACGGATCCATCATGGTGTGCTATCAGAGCAGCTTAGCATGATGCGTATCGGCTCTGACAACTGTGCCACAAGGAGAAGTGACTCCAGGGAGAGAACTGACCCACAAAACTTAGCATGGAGCTGCCTTTTGATCAGCAAGCACGGTAGGGCAAGACAAGGACTATGGAAGCGCTTTCTGGCAGTCAGTTGTACAGGAATGATCAACTGCTTGTTACAAGTAGGCAGAAAAGAGACAAATGGGAGGACGAAGGAGAAACTGAAGCTTTAGGTGAACTATCCGCACAGGTCTGAGGGGGAAGAATATTTTTAGCCTGGCGAAGGGAAGGGTGGTTGTCAGCAAATTCATCTCATGGACCCTGCCCGAGGACGGATGCACACGCATCCTCCAGATGAAAGCTGGTAAGACACATCCCAGATGCCTGTTCTAAGGCAAAGGGTATGAGGAGCATCTCACAACTTTCTGGAATCTAATTGGCTTACTCAAATGCTCCAGAAATACTTCTTAGAAACATAGAAACAGAGTGAGTCAGAAGGACCTTCCAGGCCATCTAGTCTGACTCCCGGCTCTCAACTTGTGAGACTCTGCTCCAAATTGACAAAAGTGGTAGAGCACCGCCTTATTCCCAGACGAGGTATTTCATCTGCACAATTCAGTTTCCATCACATGCAAGTACAGAAGGGAGGTTACGCAGTCCCACAAGCTCTAGAGTGGGGAAAGGTGACTGGGTGGCCCAGTTCACTCTGGATGCAGATAGCTTTGGGTTGACAGCTGGGCTTTAGATGTTCAAAGATGGAGGATCTACACTGGGTGGAGACTTTCATCTTCCCAGTTCAACCTGAAATGTCACTTCGCTTGTCAGGGTCCAGTCTGAATGGCTGCAGCCCCACATCAGCCTAAGATGTGGATGATGTAAGCACCCCAACATTTGGCCAGCCCTTTTTCCTGGAAAACATGAAAGCTTGGACTCCGTTTGTGATCGTCGAGCTGGCCTGATAAAGGTATCTCATTGAACGGGTTTGCTCCAGCGGAGCTGAGCCAAGACGGTTCTGCTGAGAGTCCATAATCCTTGAGAAATCTGAATCCTTGAACTGCACTCCACTCCCCATTTGTCTCTTTTGCCTTTCTAAGAAACAAATAAAATGAGCCGAGAGATCTTTTTTTTTTTGGCTGACATGAAGAAGAATCTCAACAAAAGAAAGGAGAGCAGAGCAATCTAGTGTTCAGTCCACTACAAGACAGTCCCCTGCTCAAGATCGACAAGAGAATGGCGTTGGTAAGCAGAGGGCACAGACAAGGAGAGAATGGAGCATTCTGTGTCACAATGAAGCAAATGCCCCCCGGTTTGTTATAAAAGGAACCGATATTTCAAAGGCATGCAACACAGTGGTGCACTAGCAATCCTCAGCAGGCATGCTTGAACATACACAGATTTCAACAGAGCGATTAATTCATCGTAAAAGGTCAAAGGTCGAAAGCAGTTTCTACATCAAGCATGAATGGGAAAAATTAAAAAACGACACCTTGGAGAGCTAAAGTCGGCCTAAAAGCACAATGCTATGGGAGGCAAATATGAATCGGGTCAAGCAGCAGACTGGGGCGACCACACAGACCTCTGACCCAGATTTCCTTTTGGCCGAATCGTCTACAATTAGGAGGTCCCCAAACCGCTCATTAGTGATAAATTGATGGTGCGTAGGAATGACCCCCGTGTGCCTTCTGGCTGCAATATCAGCCTCTTCTTGCTCACGCTTAATCCGTCTCTGGTCCTCTAACAGTTTCTGCCATAAAATTGCATAAAATGTGCAATGAATCATCCACGGCATGCAAAAACGGCCAGCAGAATATCAGCAAAGCAACAACAGTGACATCGCAAACGCACTTTTCTCCAGCCTAGCCCAACGGAGGAGGAGCGCCGTGCTCAGTGCTGAGCGGTCTTCCCAGACTGGGGAAGCGCAAGGCCGGAGCCGGCCCGAGGCACGAGGCATTCACCCAGTCGGCGCCAGCGGCCTCGGGAGGGATGGGAACGTGCTCGGGGCCAAGCCCTGCTCCCTCCTCACGGGGCTCAGGCTGAAAGCGCCGCTGCTGGAGCAGCCTCCTCCCCCGGCCCACACGGAGGCAGCTCTGCTGCAATCCCAAGGCTTGCCGGAGTGCCGGAAAACCTTCGGAAAAGAGGCCCCGAGGGAGGGAGCCCTCCAGAAGCAGGCTCAGTTGCCTCTTGCTGAGCGGGAGCAAATAGGGCCGGGGCCTGAGCGGCAGGCGCTTGCCAGCCTTCCCCCATCTTTGGGTCCACAGAGGTGGGGGAGATTGTCTCGGCAGGTGGCCAGTGCCCGCCATCACCTTCCGGGCCCCAGAGGTGTGGGGAAGGCTGCGGTGGCTGCCTGGCTCAGGTGCCGGGAGACCCCACTGCTTTCCTGTCGGCGTCCGCAAGCTTTCGGAATGGGGGAAGCAGACGGGGAGGCGGGACTGTGAAATACTCCCCTGGAATGGAGTGTGTTGGAAGAGGGCATGGCTGGCTAGAATCCTGAACACAGTCTTGTGGCAGGTCCCGCTTATTAACCACGGCAGATAAATGGGCTCTCTGTTCAAAGACAGCACAGCTCTGTGCCCCCAGGGCTGGGAAGGGAGGACAGGAAAAGCCCTTTTCCTTCAAGCCCATCAGGCAGGCTGAGCAGGGAGACTGGATGCTGGGCTACGTAAATGTGCTTCCGGATATGCAGCACCTCATTTTCATTCTGCTATCCAGACACGCCCAAAAGCAACGATGGTGCCGATGTGATCAATACCGCACTTCAGCGCTGACCTAACTTGGCTATATGGCTAAATGAAAGCCGGAAGAACACAGGACTGCGATCTTAGAATGTGTAATCACACCATGATTTTAAACAAGCCACAGCAAGAGAAGAAAATATTCCAACAGACGGTGCATG
Organism: Varanus salvator macromaculatus; assembly: GCA_023646645.1. Taxonomy (NCBI): domain Eukaryota; kingdom Metazoa; phylum Chordata; class Lepidosauria; order Squamata; family Varanidae; genus Varanus; species Varanus salvator. The sequence goes on along the minus strand of JAIXND010000756.1, from coordinate 3,349,555 downwards.
CGCTGGTAACCTCTAGGTGCAATTTCTGCAATGCGCTCTAGGTAGGGCGGCCCGGGTGGCCACGCCAGAAACTGCCGCCAGTACAAAGCACGGCAGCCTGGCTGGTCCGACACTGAAGTTTCTCCGCTAGCTGCCAACAGCTTTGGACACAGTTCAAGGTGCTGGTAATTAACTTTAAAGCCCTTCATGACTTGGGCGCAAAATACCTTCAGGAGCGCCCTTGCCACTCACCCGCTAGGGTCCTCTGGGGATCACTCGGATGTCTCCTTCTTTAGGATGAATGCCAGCTCCCCAGAGGACTTGCCCACTGGCTGCCCCTAAGCTGTGGAACGGTCTGCCGGGAGAGATGTGTCTGATAGCCCAGACTGCCACCTTTAAGATGTATCGCTTCCGGGAGACCTTCCTAGATCAGTTCTCAAACTAGTTGTATTTAATATCCTTGGTTTTGGTTGAAATTTTAACTGTTGCTGGTTTTATTCTCTTGCAAACTGTCCAGAATCTATAGGAATGGGGCTGGATATAATAATTTAAATTTAAAAAGGGTAATCCTAAGATTATATTTTAAAACTTTCTACTCTAAACATTCCAAAATGTGCATCCAATACTGAAGAGCTTTTAAATTTCATCCTTTCTTGTGCCTATTTCCAGAAAAGTTAAACTGAGGAACATAATGATCAAATTCCTTACTTGCTTTTTTTTGACAACAAGCCAGTAAGAGAGGGTCACAAGGATCACAGGAAAATTAAGAAAGACTATTGTTTATACTTGATATACCTTTTTGAAAGGTAAAGGTATGATCAAGCCAGCTTTCCCCTTTAGGGAGCGCCCAGTGATCCCGATCTTTCCTAACCTTCTCCCTTGAAGTAAAACCGGTGCATGGCTAGCAAGACATAGTGATTCTGCTCACACCCTGCCCCTCACGGCCCTGCTGGGGGGGAGGGCAATGGAGTCGCACCCCCTCTGCTGCTGGGAGGTGGGGAGCGATGGCAGGGGTACCCCCCTCCACTGATGCAAACGCCGGAGGGCAGGACCATGACTGGGTCCGCATCCCTAGCACCTGCCAAGGGGGCTCCAGGCCACCTTTGGGCAGGGGCAGCAGCCCCCCAGCTGCACACCCTCAGGGCCGGGGCAAGACCGAGGTTTGCAGGCTGCGTCTGCTTCCGCAGTACAGAAGTGCCCCAGCCTGCTCTTCCCAGGCCAGGGAGAAAGCGCCCAGCTTGTCTGGGTCGGAGGTGCCCCACTTGGGCTGCCTAGTGCGACAAGAAGCCGAACGTGGTCGCGCTCCCTGCCATTTTAAACAATTTTAGACCAGGTGCAGATGGAAGAACCCGGCCCGGCCTCTCCAGCTCTGGGGAGCAGGGCCAGGCTTCAGCGTCCCAACCCTGTGCTTGACTCCTCGGAATGAAGTCCCATCATGCTCAGGCCCCTGGCCCAGCTGCGAGCCTCTGCCCGGGACCGTACTGCAGATCCATTCCAGGGAGCCATGCATGTTGGCCCAGCTGTCCAGGACAGGCAAGATCCACGGAGCCTCGTAAGCAACGTCAGCTGTCTGGTGCTCGGCACACTGTGCCTTCCCTACCACAACCACCCTCTGCTTAACTTGCAAACTCTCCCCGAAAATGAGAGCAAAACATTATTGTATTTTATTCAAGTGATGTCTAGCCCACCTTTCAACGAAATCCCCGGGGCAGCTAACAGAAATCTTACCTCCAAAGCCTCCACACTGGCTGCATGCAAACACGCCCCCACCCCCCACATCCCCAGGGCTGTGGCATCAATTTTGGGGAGAAAACGATTACAGGAATTATTACCTCTTTATCACTGTGATGCCTGTGGAAAATGTCTTCAGGATTCTCCATGCAATCAAGTGGCACAAAATGTCTTGGGGATTCTGAATCTACTTGGAAACAATACAATGTCATTAAAAATAAACTGGTTCGACCAGGATAAACAGTAAAGGGGAAAGGAGAAAGGAGAGAAATCTTCCGTTCTGCATATCAATTTACAAAGAAAGCTTGGTAAAACTTTGGATCTCTGCAAGCTCTACCGTCTGAAGGAAACAATAATGCTGAAAGAAGCAGCAACAAATGTGACAGATCAAAAATTGCCTGCTCACCAAATATGATTTCAGCAGCACCATCAGGGAAAGTTGCATTACCGCATGCAAAGGCACAAACGCACAGGAGCACAGAAACGCAGGCACGCACGCATGCACACAGGCAACAAGCACCTCGAAAGATCTGGGCTGCCCTCGTTTAGTTTCCTGGAGGATTTAGCCTGGTCTCTATAAAGAATCCACACAGCTTTCAAGACAACTGCTTGATTGGTAATCAGAAAGGCAGAAGAAACGCACAGATCCTGCCATATCCTGGTTGCATTTCAAGACGTGACAAGGAAAAGATGAAATATGAGGGAAGAAATTAAAAACACTCCAGAAAAGCAAAGCAAAGTGGAATACAGATGAAGGGACACTAGTAAAGTACATTAAAAAAGCCACCTCCGAGGTCTGTCCCAAGGTCCCTATGGGGGTTGTTGTTTGTGTCCAAGTTGCGGTGCACAACACAAGGAGTGTTTTCCTTAGGAAAGGCATCAGGCATGTCCGTGGTGGGGGAAGGAGCACTTGGCCAAGTCTCCAGATCCAGGCAGTGGCTCAACCGCTTGACAGAGTCCCGGGAGGAGAGGCGTTTCGGGGTGGCAGGCGTCTGTCTGATAAATAACTCGTGGCTCCGGGGACCACCCGCGTCCTCCGGCTTTCCTCTGGCATTAGCAAGGTTACTCCGGCCTTCGTGGCTGGATGCCGGCAGGTCTCCGTGGCACCGCGGCAGAGGGCACCCCCTGGAAGGGCGTGGGACGGGTCTTTTCGGCCGGAAGGGAAGCGGGCTCATCAGGTGGGCCCTGCTGCGCTGCAGGGGCACGTCTGCGCGAGGGGCCCTCTTGGAAGACCGCTGCTGTTCGTGCCTCCGGATGGTTGTGAACCTTGTGTAGGAGGCGGGACAGGGTCCTTTGCATCGCTTGCCGTCGTGCTTCCAGGATCGGCTGCCGCCGCCATCACCATCGCTATCGCTGGACGCCTCCAACGGATCTGCCCCGCTGGCACGGGCCACAGGGGCCTCTGCGGGGGGCCCATCACTGCTCTCTGAGGTCAGGTCCGTGTTGCTGCAGGAGTGGGCCGAGGCGCCCGCTTGGCTGGCACTGTCCTGCTCCTCCAGAGCTGGCCTGCGGAAATCCACCAGGTGCCCAGGGGAACGCACTGAACCCAGGCAGCTGTTAGAGAGGCTCGGGGCCGGAGCGCTGAGGAGGCCGCTGGAAAAGCTGAGCGTGGGCACGGACGAGCACCTGCGGCTCAGCAGCTCGTAGGCCGTGACGCGAGAGGAGACCGTGTGCTGGGGGATCTGCTCCACCATCTCCCGGCTGGAGCTGGGCTTCCTCTGGTCCTGCAGTTCACTCTCGAACAGGGATGTGAGTTCCTTCACGCTGCAAGATGAAATTGCACCCGCCTGGATTTCAGCACGGTTGATATGGTGCATGTTTTTATACAGCATGAGGAACTCCACCCCGTTCTTTGGGGAGTTGAGCGTATCATCCTTCCTGCAGCTGGAAGTGCCATACTCTTGCAGGCTGTGAGCACTCCTGGACCTTCCAGTAAACTCTTGCTTAGATTTGGTTCGGTCGTTGCCACAATCGATGCCTAAATCTACCGTGACATTTTCCTTGCTATCGAAGAAGGCAAATGAGCTACAGAGGTTTTCACAGCTTTGTGTTTTCTCGTGAGGCAGAAGGTTTTTTCTGTCCTGCCCAGAAATACGTGAAGTAGTCAGCGTGGGTTTTAATTTGGGCTGGAGAGTTTTAGTAGTGCAGATTTTCGCAGCAGGTAAGGCTGTTTTGTGCTTGCACAGGTGACCTATTGGACCGGCACGGCTAAAGTTAAGGGCTCGGCTATTAACCGAAGAGGGTGCAATGGTATGGGCATTCCCACCTTTACGATCCACTGGAAGGCATGCAGAATAAAATAAACAAAACCTGTTAGCATCAGTCTGGCAAAGCAGTTAATAACGAGTGACATGCTTTGAGGTTCACAAAATGTGTGTCGGAGAGAGGCCACGTGGAAAGGAACGAACAGCCAAGCAGTGCTGCTAAAGTGCACGGAATCGGTGCGCCTGGGGAGCCGATTCTGTGACAGCTGAGGCATTTCGAAATTGAGCGCAATGGCCCCGTTTTTCCACAGGCCACACGGCTTTAGCCATCTGAAGGGTCCGGATATTAAGCGCACGCACAAAAATAAGCGAAGGATGCTACGTGACCAGCTTGTCATGCAAGACTCTCCTCTCTAGGAATAATATGACTGAATTACCCGACGTAAGAGCATGCATGCTTTCTAGTTAAAGTCCTTGCTGATGAAAGGAAAGTAGCAAATCCTCAGCACAAGAGAGATCGCAGTTTCTAATAATTACAAACAAACCAAAGTGACATTACTTCAAATGCACATAATCTGTGGGCTTTGGAAAGTCAGATCCCAAAGAGTTGTTGGAACTCTAAAAAGCTTAAAATGATCAGCTGTAAATATCTGCCATCCATCCATGAATATGTACCCTCTTCATCTCAAAAAGTCTTGCATTGACTTGGACAACTTGGTGGGGAACTAGAATCTGCAACCATGTCAAATACGAAGCACACCTGGGTGTCTTGGGCCAGTGACCCGCCTTCCAGCCATTATGTATTCTTAAAGCCCAATGGCTTCGCGATTAGATGACCTTCCGAAAAGCACTGCAGCCTTGCTCTACAGATAACTGAGAAGCAGCTGTCTTTCTTTTCTGGATGATTCAAAAGCTTCATGCTGTTCCATCAACAGAAGCGGGTTTCATAAAATACATGCCATTAAGGCAGGTTGCGTACCTGCACATGTCGTTCTTTGAGTGGCCATCTGTGCATTCACACATGATGGGTGCTGCGCCTGCACAGTGCGTGCAGCTGGGAAAGATTCAAAGCTTTAACGGATTTTGGTGGGAACGCCACACTCCTCCCCCACTGTACTATAAAGAGCGCAGTGCCCAACATTTCCCCCAGTCTAATAGAGACCGTCCTATCGCCCCCTAATGGAATGGACAATAGATGGAAACATTAAACTATGAGGATGGTCAATGAGCATACGGAAAGGAAAAACACGTAAATTAGTCATGACCTACTGATGTGTTAACAGCAGGTGGGAGAGAAAGAAAAATTTATAACCCAGTCACTGACACCAAACGGGGCCGGTGGGTGGGTTGTGTGAATGCACAGATGGCCACTCGAAGAACGACAGTTGCAGGTGAGCGACCTGCCTTTCTTCGTCGTGGCCTCTGTGCATCACACATATGGGTGACTAGTAAGCTTACCACACCCGGAGACGGGACGGTGTCATCACTGAAGCATGGAAGAAAGGACTGCATGACCAAAGGAGCAGTCCTGTCTGGCACGAACATCCAGTCTGTAGTGCTTAGTAAATGCACAAGGGATCGTCCAAGTCGCCACCTTGCAGATATCAGGCAACGGGATGCCTGCAGAAAAGGCAGAAGATGCTGCAACAGCTCTACTGGAATGTCCTTTGGGTATCACAGGATGATTCAATTTTGACAGGTTGTAAGCCAGTCCAATGGTCTGGACAATCCATCTAGAGAGTCTCTGAGATGAAACCAAAGAGCCTGTATCATGCTCAGAGTATTTTATAAAGAGACGCTTGGTTTTTCAGAAAGACTCTGAATGGGATCGGAAGAAGGCTAGACAGCGTTGAACATCCAGCGAATGTAGAGAGCTCTCTATCGGTGTCGAGGGCGTAGGAAAGAACGCCAGTAAGATGATGTCCTGATTAACGTGGAATGGCGTTGCAACTTTAGGGAGGAGAGCTGGGTCAGTGAGAAAGACCACCTTTTTCCTTATGAAAATTGAAGCTAGGAGGGTTGACACAAAGGCACAGAGCTCACTAGCCTTCCTGGCTCAAGTAATGGCCACAAGAAAGGCCGTTTTCTAGGACAAGAGGCACAACTCAGTAGTAGCTGGTGGTTCAAAAGGAGCTATAGCGAGCGCTTGTAGAACCACTGAGGGGCTCCACGTCACCCACTGGAGCTTGGAGACTGGAGATTTGTAGTCCCTTCAAAAAATGATGGACGAGGACGTGTGAAAATACAGAGAAGCTGGAGATCATCCGTGATGATGAGAGATAGCAATGTAAACCTTGACAGAAGTGGGCTTAAGTTCATGCTGATGCAGGGATAGCAGAAAAAGCAAGATATTCTCAGTTGAAGCTGAGTGTGGCAGAAATTGCTTAGCTGACGCAGACGAGGTGAAGTGCTTCCATTTTGCCTCATAGGAAAGGCGAGTCGCTGGTCTTAGAGCAGACTGAAGAATAAGCTGAATGTCTGGATGGAAAGCGCTTGGATCCGAAGATGGATCTAAGACCTGCGTCGGAACCAATGGTACCCTTGGGATGGAAGCCTGTAGAGGCAGCACTGGGTTCGATGAAGTTACCGGTACTGAAGATGTAGCATTAGTCACTGAATGAGCCCTGCTGTAAGATTCAGGGAGTTGAGGTCTGGATGTCAAATTGCACCTTTCTCCCGGGCAAGGAGGTGAGGAATTCGTGGAAGACAGAAGAATGTTCTTCTGGAGAGGCGAAGAACAGTGGGAAACCCCGGTTGATGAGGCCACCAGGGTGTGATGAGGATCCCTCAGGCATTGTCTTGAGTAATTTTGGCTCATGTGTTCATGATGAGAGGTGTTGGGGGAATGCACAGAAGAGCGTGTTTGTCCAGGACACCATCAGTGCATCCCCCATTGAATTCAGGCCGATGCCCGCCTGAGAGCAGCAAGTCATGCATATCGAATTGTCGGAGGTGGCAAATAGATCTATGTCCAGAATGCCCCATCGTCGGAAGAGGCAATGACAGACTTGCCAATCCAACTCCCACTTGTGAGTCGTCGACATACGTCTGCTGAGGCATCTGCCTCTTCGTTGTCAACTCCGGCAAGATGAACCGTGAGAGGGATACACCAGTCCCAAAGATGGAGGGCAAGGTGCGCTAGTGGAGCGGATTTCGTGCCGCCCTGCTTGTTGATATAGAAAACAGTGACAACGTTGTCCGAGGCTATCTGGACTACTCGGTCCCGAAGGGTAGACTCGAAAGACCAGAGGGCTTTGAAGACCGCTAGAAGTTCCAGATAATTGATGTGCCTGGACGTTTCGTGTCCTTGCCAAGTGCCTTGAGTGCCAAGATCGGCACCATGTGCTCCCCATCCCATAAGGGGGGCGTCGGTGTAGAAAGTCACTGTCAGCTGTGGCTGTCGAAAGGGAACCTCAATGAAGAGGTTGTCGTCAATCGTCCACCATGTCAAAGTCGAAGGACGAAAGTAGGCAGCTGAAGTCGGCGATGAGGAGAGTTGCACTGCGGGTGAAAGAGACGGTTGAACCAGACTTGCAAGGGTCTCAGTTGCAACCTGGTGTTGGGCACTACTGTGACTGTGGAGGCCATATGGCCAAGCAGTTTCTGGATGGAGAGCGCGGGAACCACTTGACTATTGGGGATCCGATGAATGGAGGACCGAAGCTTGTCCTTTTGAGCTTGTGGAAGAAATGCTCTGGCCTAGAGCAAGTCGAGACGTACTCCGATGACCTGTGAGGGAATGAGGCATGATTTTTAGACGTTAATACAAAGTCCGAGTCTATCTAAGAGGTTGCAAGTGGTATCGATGACTGAAAGTAGGCTTTCTCTAGAGGAGGAGACAATCAGCCAAACAGGGGGATGAAAGGGATACCTTGTAGCCTAAAATGGACACAAATAGGAGCCATGCATTTCGTGGAGCAGTAGCGAATCCAAAGACTTGTGGAGCAGTAGTGAATCCAAAAGGAAGAACGTTATATTCAAAAAGGTCGGTACCAACAGAGAATCAGAGCAATCATCTATCTGTTGGATGGATACTGCTATGGAAGTACGCATCCTTCAAGTCCAGAGATGCGAACCAATCTTCTCTCCTGATCAATGGAAGAATGCTTTGAAGGGTGGTCATCCAGAATTTTTTGGTCTTAATGAACTTGTTCATGCCATGTAAATCCAATATTGGGCATAGACCACCATCCCGCTTCGGGACTCAAAAATGTTTTGAGTAGAAGCCGTGAAGCCCCTCGGAGTGGGTGAGTTGACGGATCGCTCCTTTACAAAGTAGCTGGGAAACTTTGTCTTGAAGGACCCCTGAAGGAGATGTGTAACAGATCAGTCCTGATGGGGGCATAGTATCAAACTGGATTTTATATCCGTGCTCAATGATGGAAGGTACCGTCTTGTCAGATGTGAAGGACTCCCAAATGGGGAGTCAGCCTTGAAGCCGGTCCCCAAAAGGGAGAGGGGAAGGTGGGTAGATGGAGAGAAGAGAGGTCCACGCGTCCCGTCAATGCTGTCGCTTGTCGGTGTCAGAACGGTGCCGACCTTGGTGGTAGTGGGGAGCCGGTTGTTTTCGGTTCCGCTGTTGGCGAGGTTGATATTGTTGACGGGCGGCATATTGGTGGTAAGGCTGGTATCTGGAAGGTTGAAACTGTAGCCACTTAACGTCTGTTTTGCTTCAGGATCTCCATTCACTGGGCGGTCACTCGGGCTTTGTAGATGTGCTCGAGTTTGTGGTCAGTATGAGCATTGAAAAGTCCAGACCTGTCAAAAGGCATGCCCTCGATGCATCACTTCATCTCGCCGGGGAAATTGCATGAACGCGGCCATACATGCCGGCACAGGGCAATGAAGCCGACAAGAGCCCGGGAGCCACAGTCGATGTGATGCCTCACCGTACTCCACTGCTGAATGGCCAGCTGCAGAGACTCGCGAGTGAAGACGCGGGCCAGATCTCGTTGATCTGGTATGGCCGATGTGATGGACTCCAGCCCTTGCACTAAGAAGTACTGGTATCTGCCCATGGTAGCCTCGTAATTCGAGATACGCAAGCCCAGGCCCATTGCAGCATAGATGCAGCGTGACATCAGGTCGATCTTACGACCCTCCTTGTCTCGAGGAGTGGAGTGCTCCCTATTCTCCTGACCTTGAGACAACTTGATGACCATGGAATTCGGCTTCGGGTGTATTAGAAGGAAAGGGATGTCTTTCCTTACTTACTTACATTGACTTACATCACTAACTTGCATCGACTCATAGCGCCAAGAGGTCAGGCGTGGCTGGTTCGGGTATTCCCAAGTGTCCGTCATGTCCTGCCAGAGGGTCGTGATCAATGGCAAGGAGATAGTCAAGGAGAACAATATCATAGAAATGATCAGTGCTAGGGGTGACTCGATGCTGGACTTCTATCTCCAAGGATCCAGTGAGGTGAGCCATTAACTCTCCAAACGTCGAGTAAGACTCCTCCGGCGAACCTGGTCCCTGGGCTGAGACGGTGGCATCAGGCGAGGTGGAAGCCTGCTCCAAGTCCTCCAAATCGGAGTCGTATTGATACGGAGGACTGGAGGACAAACCGGCCGGAGATGGAGGAGGCCTGGAGAGAGCAGCCGCTGCTGTTGAAGGGGCATCTCTCTGCGATGGGCGAGGGCTATGGTGACACACCGAGGGCATCGGATAATACCCATATGGTGGGGGGTAGTCCCAAGGATAAGATTGGGATGCGTCGAATCCACCGTACGGCATAGGCACCCAGTTCCTGGATGGCTGGTCTGAGGCACGTGGATGGCGACGCGTGTCAGATTGAGGCTGTGGTCTTGGAGGTGCCTCGGTGAGGATGGCATCGGTGTAGCGAATGCGCCGATGAATGACCAGCCTGAGATGGGGGAGGAGAGTCCCAGATCTCACCATCTGACATGGACCCATGAACCATGGCCTCGGAATGGTCCAAAGTTGATGGTGCCAATAAGGAGATCCTCTGGGGAGACCCTGGCGGAGTCACCTGCATCAATGGAGCAGTCGAGCTCGAACCCCTTCATGGCTCCTTGGTAAGCTTACATTGCTTGCAGTCCGGCTTATCGGCCTTGGCCTTTTTGGGCTTCTTCAGAGCCGAGGGCTCATCGGACCCTGTATGCTTCCTCCTTTCCTTGTGTTTTTGAAAAGGAGAACGAGAGGAGCGGGCAGCCCCCTTAGAGGTGGCAGCCTCGGATGGTGGGCGAGGGGGAGACGTCACAGCAGGGCCTGCTGAGGCGGCCTGAGCAGAAGCTCGCCTGACGCAATCAAGGCCTGATTCCAGAGGATTTTCCAAAGCCGGTTCTCACGGTTCTTCCGAGCTTGTTTGGTGAAGGATTGACAGTGGCCACATTTGTCAATCCAGTGCCCTTCTCCTAAGCAGAGGAGGCGCAAGTCACGAGGGTCCACCGGGGACATTTTGGCCCCACATTTGGAACACTTGCTGAGCCATCGAGGAGAGGAAAGATGGATAGCAAAGCAAGAAAGCAGAACTATAGAAGGGTTTATTTTTGCTGTTATTGTCATTGTTTTAGGGAAGGGGAAGGGGAAAAGGGGAAGAAAAATCCCTAAACGAGGAAGGTAAGGATTTTAAACTTAGAAAGGGAGATTTCTTAACAAGAGAAGAACAGCCAGAAAATAGAACGAGAACAACTAGGTATATGAAAAAGTGTAAGAGAGAATAATGAACGGCTCAAGGCAAAGGGATCGGCGGTTGAAAGAAGACTGGGGAAAATGGCGGGCGCTCCATTCTTTATAGTACAGTGGGGGAGGGGCGTGGAGTTCCTGCCAAAATCCGTTGAAGCTTTGACTCTTCCCCAGCTGCGGGCACTGCGCAGGCGCAGCACCCATCATGTGTCCCAGCACCTTGGTCTGTGTCCCAGCCCCGGTGAAGAAATTTAGGTTTCTCTTGATGTGGGACCAACATGAGCATCCCAGCACTGGGAGACTTGCATGGGCGTTCGGGACTGCCCTTGGCAATCCAAGTCAGACGCAGCCTGCCAGCAGTGGGCCCCCGCGAGGATTTTAGCACTCCAGGGCTGGGACACGGACCAAGATGAGAACGAGTCTCCCGAACTCAACAGGGCTTACTGCTGAGTGCAGGCACGGAATGCCTCCGCAGTCATTGCCATGTTTATTTCAATAAGCATAAACACATTGCTCTGTTCCAGAAATAAATTTGGAAATATAAGAGCAAAAAAGGGTTTTTTTAAGTTATTTTCTTTATTTTCTTTGGCTCTACCGATTTTTATGTTCATATGGCAAATATCCGCAAGGAAAAGTCCACATTTTACTTCTGGGAGCAGTGGTTTCATAAAGGACCTGCAAGAGTGCGGGGTGCTTCCCATTACGGGAGGCAATTCATGGCCACGCTCCGGCAGCATCTGCTTAATTCTTCACCAAAATCAGCTTAGCACTCAGCCGACATCAATCACACACAATCAATATCCGCTAATTAGCAAACAGTGCCGCCCAAGAAGCTCTCCCAGTCCGGGCAGCAGGGTTTCCCTCTGCCCCGCAGCCCTCACGCAGCCGCCCTCCAGCCCAAGAGCTCCCAGCGGCATCATCATCAGGACCGCAAGGTGGAGCTCCCTCCCCGGCCCCAGAGAACCCAAGTCTGCATGTGCCCATCTCAGTGCCCACATGTGTGTGTTGTGCACGCAGAATGAGCCCCCTGCTCACACCCGGGGCGGCCCTCACGGCTACCGAGCATTGCAGCGAAAGGAGAACTCATGGGCCAGTGGAAGTACGTATCCAGTTTAGGAAGCTATCGGTAGATCATGATGGTGGTCAGAAGAGAGGTCTGTCGCGGCCAGAGAGGGGCTCGCAGGGGGTTCGGTGGAGTCAGAGGCGTTAAGGAGACGTGGAAGAGCAAAGGCCAAGCAGTGCCAAGCCAGAAAAAGAGTTGGCAAGAGACTGCCCTGTTTCGGGAAGTGGGGAAAGTAATTCCACTCAAAGGGATAGAAGAGCGCTAGGCAACATCTTCCAAAACTTGGATAAATACTCTGCTACAAATGAATCTGTAACCTGCCCTTCTGTCCTCCACCCAAATATTCATGAGGAATAGATCGCTGCAGATAAATATGCTTATCTTCTAAGGTTTCTGGCTTTAGGAAACCCTGAAACGAAATGTTTTAGGATCCACATTTCTTGATTTCCCAGCACAATCCTGGCATGTGCAGCAAAACGTGAAGGGCCCCCGAGATGGTAAAATGGATGGCAACAGTTCAAACAACATTCTGAATGCCGGCTTTTCAAACACAACACACCTTGCTGCAAGTGGAAAACTTCTCCCCAATGCAGCAGGTTTATTTGTAACCTGCAAAAAATATCTTTAGATGAGGAAGCCTTAAAAGGACATCTTCCACTCGCTGTATGAAGCGGTGCAGTCAACTACGGGCTGATGAGTTATTTAGCATATCTAAAACGCTGACATAAATATATTAAAATATGTTAAATATAAATGCAATGCAATTGAATGTAATCCCTGTAAACATTTCCGGCCCCGACAATGACTGCAGGAGGAAACGCACGGCCGGTCACTTTAGCCACCTACCTTTAGTGGAGGCCGAGCTGGAGGGGCGCTTAAGGCCACTCAGTCCCTGCAGTGGGATGTCACCTCCTTCCAAAACACTTTTGTAGACCTGCCTCTCGTTTTCCAGTCCAGTGGAATCGCCAAGAGCCGTTTCTAATGAGTGGGAGCTGGGGGAATATGGCGAGCTAAAAATGTGCAGGAGGAGAAAGAATGTTTGCTCTCGGCAACAGAACGGGAGCTAGAAAACAAAGTGGCAGGCCCTTGTGAGACAAGGAAATGAATCCCTGTCCATGTTTTGAGACGCCTTTTGGGCTTCTCGGTCCAATCCCGAGCCCACGTGAAAAGCATCCGCACCTGCGTCACAGCTCCCGAGCCCCATGGGGAGCAGAGACCCAGAAAGAAGCCACGTCCAGCTCTGCCTGCCTTGGCCGCTGCTTCCTGAGCCTGGGGACCAGTTCTGCCCACTGCCCAGATGGGGTGGCAGTGCTGAACCTGTGGGCATTGCAGCAGTGGCCACGGGGGAGGGAAAGGCCAGGGGAGGAAATCTGGGGGGAGGCAATGAGCACAGCAGCGGTGGAGGAAAGGGCAGTGCCGGCGAGGTCAGTTTGGGCAGTGGGTCGGCCTTGGTGGGAAGGACGTTCAAGAAGGGGAGGAGAGCAAGGGGGTAAGCAAAGAGCACGCAAGGTTTTGGAGACTTTGGGTAGCAGTTTGGAGAGGGAATTACAGGCCAAAATGACTGAGGGACACGCGTGGCTCTGGGCCCCATAAAAATGGCAAATGTACCCCCAGGACAACACAGTTCCCTACCTCTGGCCTGGGCCTTCTGTCCCCTTAGCTCCTAATTTCTTGCTAACCCTTTACACACTTGGTATCCTCACTGACGGTAGCTACAGATGCTGGATTCTGGAGGCTTCCGAGGAAAGGTTGAGTTTGATGGAAAATCAGAGCAAGAAGAAATGGGTTGATGTGTTGAGTGAAGAAGCATCTTTGCATGGATCACTCAAATTTACAACCAGTTTTCTCTCTGTTTTCTATATTATTCGCAGAAAATTCATATACAAAATTACAAAAACTTGAGAAGAACTTTTTTACATGGCCACAGATGTGCATTCTCAGGGGTTCTGGAAAGGGACAGCCAGTGCTTTTCATAGAAGCAGGTGCTACAAAGCTGAGGCTGTCAAACTTTGGGCACGTCATGGGATGGCCGGGCTCCCTGTAGAAGACTATAATGCCGGGGAAAGTCGGATGCAGAAGAAGATGAAGGCCAGCAAGGAGAGGGATGGACCCCATTCAGGAAGCCATGGCCGTAAGCGGAGGAGAGCTGAGTAGGGCTGTGGAGGACGGGGCCTTCCGGGGGGGAGCCATTCACAGCGTTGCCAAGACTTGACAGTGTGTGGAGGACGCCTAAAAACAGTTCTCCTGTTTTGGGGGGGGAGGGTACCATGATAACAGCTAAGTATTTGTGCTGTGCATGGACTCCTTTGGCAATGGAATTAACTCAGAACATGGATGCACACTTCAGGCGACCGACCCACCTCCCCGTATGGATATTCGCTTTGTGAATCCTGAGCAGGAGCAAGGCTTGGCTGGTGGAACAGGGTTAAACCAGGGACTAAGTAAGTGGGCCTCTGCCTGGTTGGCTGAAGCTTAAGGCTGCTCGCTTGAATAAGCGGGAATAGAAATGTGCTCTCACGGATGTTCAGCATAAGAAAGGTGCTCTGCTAAAGTAATCCACTTCTTGCTCTGAGCTGCCTCCTCCCACCTCCTTTGCCCTTTCCAGCAGATCAAGATGAAAAGATGCTATTATAGACTTAATGGTGTAAAGCAGACCAACCAGCTCACCCTGGTGACACAGCATGAGAGCTGAAGAACTCATTAGCAGAAGACGAAAGGGAGCATGGCTCAAGCCAGGAGCCGATTCCGAGCCGAATCCCACTCCTATTTCCCAACTAAATACAGTCCACTCCACCAGCAGGAAGGTTCCTGCTGCTTGTGGTGAGAACCCTGGATGTTACTCAGCCGGCCAACTCGCCTGAGCTGGTGACGAGCAACTGGTCCTGTTTCAGCCCCTCCTTTTCTTCCACTGCAGAGTCAGGGGTCGAGGCGACCGCATCTGGGTCAAGCGGACCCAGCCCCCACGATCCTCCCATGCAGATCATCTTCAAGGTGGCACCACCATCACCTTGGCACCAACTTTCTGTGGAAAATGGAAGATCTTGCACCTCCGTGGGGGACAGCCATGCTCTTCCAATGGATGGGAAATGCTGGTCCATTGGAAGGCCCACAACACAGCCTGGCTGACAATCGCCCATCCCGATCAACCTGTGCTAGTTTCAAAGAGAGTTCTTCGTTCCTCATGAATCTGGTTCACACATCCATAAAATTCCTGATGTGGTCTACGGTTCACAATGGTTAATGATCTGAAGATACCATTTCCAGTGTGAAAAGCATCCCAAAATACCGACACAAAATCAGGTAGCAGCTTTCAATACTTACTGAGGCAAAAGGTCTGAGAATGTGTCCAGGGGAGAGGAACGCACCGTACTCTGCAAAAATTCAGATAAATATACCAGTGACACACAGAGCCTTCCATGGAAACTTGAAGCAAAGAGATCGCTCACATTATTTCCCACCTACAGCTCAAATTCTGGTTTTGGAAGACCCCTTTGGAAGCAAGATATTTTTGCCCAGTTCATGCTGTGGGCATGGCCAACGCTGTATTTATGCATATGGCATACACATCCACCACAACATTCCTGAGTCTTTTCAACGGGGAAACCAGTCTGGGAGCAGAAAAGGCAAGCCTGCACCTTCTTTTGCTCAGGATGCGGCAAACACGGTCCAGCGGCTGCACCATTTCACGGTTTGCACCAAGGTCCGGACTCGTTGTGAGGTCGGGTGCTCTGCTCCCAACAGAAACAGCAGAGTGGGAGGCCTTGTTTTCCTGGGCCTGGGGGCAGAGGGAGCCGCTCTTTCCCCTCCCCACCCAGAACGCCCCCACCAGCCGCGGGGGGCTACGCTGTGCGCCTGCACAACTTGCTTGCTAAATGTGCACAGAGCTGCGCTCTCAGGACTCTCTCCCCTGAAATGGGCACTTTGCACGGAGAAGCGAGTCTCCCAAGCCTGCGTGTCATTCTAGGCTTTCGTGAGGTTTGTGTTTTCAAAATTAAAAAGAACAGGAGAAAGAATTAACTGCTTCTGAACAGTTATGTAACCACATCTTCCTGTGATTTTAAAGTATGCGCTACTGAACGGTATAACTCAGCAGCAATAGTAAGAGGCTTGTGGGAACATGAAGCTCATTAGGGCACAGATTGCTCTTGCAGAATTTACGTAAACCTCAATTAAGATGGTATTTGACTCATTACCAGGAAAAGGGGATCTCTAACTTTTGGGATGATTCATGCAGTTGTAATGCAGAAACAGCTGATTAACATCTTAATTTTCCAGACTTCACTCTGGATATTTTGATTAGGATAAGGAATAATGCAGGACATGCATTGTGTCACAGGCAAAAATGGTTCTTTGAAGGTATATAGGAGATATAAGCTGGGAGGGAAGGAAAGCTACCAGGGGAAATGTCAAAAGAAGGAAGACATTCCCTCAACTTGCACCTGTTTCCACAGGCCAAGCCGGACTTGGGAATGGCAGCTCCCCAACCAAGTCTTGCTAGTAATTCCTATTCCTATAAGCAAGTTAGAACGAGAAATTCAAGGCAGGTATTTTATGTGATTCTCATGCTAATACCTGTTCCTTTTTCCCTCTTGAAACAGCATAATGTAGCGGGAACTCAGCTGCAAATCTACCAATTAGGGTGCAATCTAATCAGGATGCCCACAGGAGCGCAGGCACGCGCCACAGGGCTGAGGAACATGGAGGTCAAGGCCACCGCCAAGCTCCTCCTGCCCTTCAGGATGCCTAGATGTCCCACTCTGTCCTGGAGCATGAGGCTCAGGGGCCGCCCGGCGGCCTCGGCCCTTTCCTTTACCTGCTCCCCTGAATGTCCCCGGCCCCTTCTCAGGGGTCTTCTTTCCTGCCAGCCTCATCATGTGCCATGCGACGTGACACCAACATCTGCCTTTCTCTGCTCTTCTGGAAGTGGACTAGAAACCGCCTCCTCCATGCGCTCTCCTCCGATCCAGAGAGCGCATCTCACCCAGCACCTGCGCCCGGATTCCAGTAGGTGCCCCTGCGGGAAGAGGGAGGGCTTGCAGGACAGCAGAAGCAGCCCTCTGCCCGTCTGTGTGCGTGTGTGCGTGCAGCTCAGGGAGCGGGGGACGCTCGGTTTTTAGAGGGGACTGGAAACCGGTGCTGTCACTGTTCTGGGCGGAGTAGAGGATGCCAGTAAACTGCTGCCGCGTAAGAGGTGCTTGGCTCAGGGCATTGCAGGAGAATGCAATCTGCCTAGAAGCATTGCAAGGGTACTCTGCTCATGCTCAGCAACACTTTTCTCTCCAGGCAATTTTTGAAGGAAACAGCTGAGCTGAAATGCATTAGCGAATTGCAATTTGGACAGGACAGGAGGCACGAAGGAATCCTCATGTAGGGAAGTGTTGAAGCTCCGCCTCTCTAGCATTTGCAGACTTCCTCTCGTGGTTGGCCCGTTCCTGGAAACACAGAGCTTTCCACCCCCAAAAGAGGTTCCTCGCACATCCCTAGCCTCAGGACCTGCCGTATAGCATGAAAATAAAGCAGTGGGAGCTCAGACAATACCTTCATCTCCTTTTTATCTTTTGCTTTATAAAGCTTCTCCATTTTTTCTAGGTCAGCCTCTAACTCCGTCTGGTAGAGATAGAGGTCGCGTTCATCATCGGTCTGGTTAAAGATGGAAGAAGGGAAGGGGGAAACAGCGGTGTGGGTTAGGCAAAAGATACAAGTTAACTCTGAAAATAAAGCCTTTTGTTTCAAAAGGAAAAGAATGGTTTTAACAAAGCAAACATTCAATACCTTTTCAATATTCAAATACTTGACTGGCTTACGTTCTTTGCTTAGTGTTAAACCACAAATAATCTTGTTAGACTTAAGGAAAAATGCATTCATACTGTATCCTCATTGGCACACTCCTGTTAGTACAGTTGCTTATGGTCTAATAAAGGTTACAGGGACTCTTTTAAGATGCTTTTTACAGCCCGTAAAATGAGCTCAGGCTCAATTAAATTCAAACCACGAGTTACACTCATAAAATCTAAACATTGCTAGAGACTGAAAGTTAAAGCCACATATGCACACAAAAACTAGGCCATAGTACAATGTATGTTGAATTACCTTTCTATCCTCTCTAGTAAGGATAGAGCACTCTCCAGGAGTATAATCCCATATCTTTTTTGGAGGCTGATGGGAAGCAGAGGAGGAAATGAGGAGATGAAGATAAGGAAAGACATCACAGATAATATGGAAACTGGATTAGAATAGAAGGGGGTGCACTGGGGAAAACCGTTTCAATGCTGGAAATAAAACTGAAGAGGGGATGCAAAAAAAGAGAGGAGATAAACCTGCCATAGCACAAACACAGGAGGTTATGTGGGGAGGACACCGGGGCACATACTGCGTAGTGCGGCTTGCTTCACGCCTTGCTCGGAAAGGCTTTGGCTGCTCTCGTTTGTGCGGCAAAAGTATTCAGCTTGGAGGCCCGCACTGAGCAGGGGGCTGGACCTCTGGCCCCTTCCGACTCTCCTATTCCACGAGAACATGGCTCAGGGAACAGCCCAACGGCCTCGGCCCGCTAGTGTGGACGCCTGCAAACACGGGGTCTTGCGAGCGTCTGGCACCCCAGCCCGAGGCACCCTGCACTTCACCAAGACTGCCATTTCCAGCCGTCCCGGTGAAACGCTGCGAGGCCAGAGCGCATCTGGGAGTGGGCCCAGCCTCCTCCCCTCCCGTGCACATCCCAGTCCCTGCTTTCCAGGGCTGAGTTGACAACCGGCATCGGTTTTCCAGAGAGACAACCAGCACAGGGTTTCTTTCCACACCTCAGGAGCTCTGGGTGCCGAATACTCCTGGGGAACCCAGGTAACACTGGGAGGCCATAGGATCGCACTCCTATGAAGAAACCGAGCCCCCCGCCCCTGGCACACCGAACTCTCTTTTGCAAAAGGAAAGGGCATTTATGCACAGCAAATAGCCGTTTCGTTCTTAACTGAAGTGCCCAACACACTCTTGGACCTCAAAGTACGTCTGGCTGAGCCTCCACCGCTGGCACCATGGGGCAACGAAAACACAGGAGCCGCTCACTTCGCCTTTTGGGTCAGCCACTGCTCCTCTGCCGGCAGAATTGAACTACAGCAGCTAGTTTGGGGGACGGGGAAATCGCAGTGCCCAGGAGGCCTGGATCCGGCAGGCGCTCAGAGCCGAAAGTGGCGGCAAGCAGAGCTTCGGGCCGGGGGCCAAAAGCAGCAGGGCTGCGCACCCAATCCTGCGTGCTCTGTGCGTGTGTGTATGTCGGGCAGCAAAGCCCCTTGTTCAACGCCCTTTCAAAGCCCTGTTGCTGCACTCACTTCAGTTTGGCAAATTTGTGCTCCCGGTACCTGCTCGCAAAATTAGGGGCTCTGTGCCACGCAGTCGCCCAGTAGGAGCTGTCGTGAGAGATGCTCATGTATGCCGTGCTGCTACACCTGATGGTTGTGCAACAGAACATACAGAAAGACAGAGAAAGAAAACCCCTGGAAAGAGATGTTCACAGAGACCAATTTGAACACTGCAAAGAATCCAGAGGCAGAAGCCTCAGTGAAGTGTGGGGTTCGATGCCCCCTGTAAATAGGCCCCCCATCTAAACCCCAGAATGATTGTGCGATTAATCTGACGTTGTTCCTAGCTTCCACATTCAGTGCAAACCTGATGAGCAGCTGGCAGAGCGGGCGTTTAAATATCCCCGCAGACATTCCATCTCCATTGCAGTAACTGCCAGTAAGGAACTGCAGCTTGTACCCCCCTTGAATCGTGCATTTCCCACACCAGGAGGCTAGTCCCTGAGAAATGCCACAAGCTGATCCAAAGCTTTGTTTAATTGCTTCCAAGCGTAATCCTCACTTTCCCCATTGCTGAACTGCTCTTATGTCCTTTTCCCACGTTGTTTTATTCTTCGTGGGGCCTGGGCCTTTGCAATGGCTTAACGACTGATTCGTGACAATTGTAGCGCATCTTCTGGGGTGGCACTGTGCTTACTCTGCAGTACAAACACAACCCTAACAGTGGCTTGGGGGCACCACGTTACAGCACAAGAACTGTGCTTGGAGCTCGAGGCTTCATGAGGAAACCTCTAACTACTGCTTAGCAAAAAGGCACAGGTGCATAAGAAGTGCCCACCTGGATCAGGGCAACGGCTGTCTAATCGGCCGTCCTGTCTTCCGCGGTGGCCAAGACATCTCTGGGCAGCTGCTCTCCTCTCAGCTTTCTTTCCCAGCACTGCCAACGAGGTGTCCCTGAGCCGGAAGGTGGCGTGCAGCCCATATAACTCACGCCCAACCCGGTAGCCACATCCCATTCTGAGAGGGCACATGCCGCAGGATGCAGATCCAGGGCTGCGCTTGCCCATCCTAAGCCGCCCGGCTGCTCACACAGGTCTGTGCTGAATCGACAGCCAGAGACTAAGAACCAATTACAGCCCTGCCTGGGCATGTGCTTTGCTGACCGAGAAGAATGACAGTTTTTCCCAGCAAAAGACACTGCTTCCTTCATGCTTCTTCTCCCCAGAAAATGCTTCATAGCTGTCCCCCAAATTGTTCCCTTTTGCTTTATAGGATTCCCTATAAATTTGGTGCAGCCCCTCCCTATGGGATGACCTGCCCTCCCCACCCAGCAGAGGGGTGGCCGGACTCCTAATTTAGCAGGATTCTCATCTTGAAGTGAAAGTTTCAGCACCCTGACATTCTCCCTCCTCCACTGCCATGGAAGGCGTCCTTCAGAGACACGTGGGCGCGACAAGCTGCCTAAATGGATGTGGATGGCCTTCAGAAATAACCGCCAGCTCTTAATGTCACTGGGACACTGCAAGATGCATTTTCATACCCAAGTAAGCCACACACTTCACAGCTCTGACAATTTGCTGAATTTGGGTGATCCGATTTTGGTATTCCGTCCCTTCAGTCCCCCAAAGGGCCATGGGTAACATGCACTGTAAGCGTAGTGCAAAAGGAAACAGATCTGCCCTCTGTCTTACATCGGGAAAAATGCTGTTTTGGGGTGGCGTATGGAAGCCATCCCATGATCTCATGGCATCAAGCAATATATAAATAGTTTAGATTAACAAAATGCATGCTCAACCAGAAATGTTAAAAATCATATTAGTATATGATAACGACAGACATTTAATTTCTATTGGATTCTGCGCATCCACGAATCGTGCGAATAATCTCTTCCGGCAGAGTTCTTCCATCAGCTTTGCGTGACTTCCGAGAAAGCCATTTGAGTATGAACCTGCCACAATGCTTCAACGCCGATGAAGCGCCCACCATATTTAGGCACCGCACATAAATAACATGTAGCATCGGAAGGGAATCAGTCTTCTGATTCCACTGGTTTGTGCCATAAACGCACGGTCATGTTTTCTACTACACACTTTGGATCTGGAAGATCTTCTTCACGTCTGTGTCTGACGTCCACTTAAAGCAATGTGGGAATGATTAAGAGACTTATTTGCCCGTCAGGACATTTCCTGGACTTTGCCATGACTGCAACTTTATCAGAGGAGAAAAAGAAATCAGGAAAGCAAAAGAAATTATGAGTACTGTGCAAGATTCATCAATAAGCAATTGGCAGTAATTGGTCAATGACTGAGAAACACTAGGTGGCAAGCGTGGGTGGAATTCTCCAGATCTGAAGTTACTTAGCCAAACAGGGCGGGACCTTATTTGTTCTTGCTAGACAAATAGGAAGAAGTCATCGGAAAAGAATATGCTTTCATGTCAAAATGTTTCTCTTAAATTACACGGACATCATATTTTCAGCTGAACTGAAGATACTGTCATGAAGTGGCCATGAAACAACCACAGATCTCTGGATCCAGGACAAAGGGAACGTCCTCCGCTCTTTAGAAAAGAGGGTTGATTCTGGCAGGCTTCCTTTTCTTGTCTTGCAAGCATAATGTTTAAAATAATGTCGTGTGTGGGAGAGACGCCCAAGGGAGCGTTATTCACTGCTGACTGGGGCTAGCAGACTTACCGGTTTCCCAAACTCCAGTTCCGAAAAGAATTTATACCAAGGCTCATTCTTTAAATCTATCTCTTCTGGGCTTATATCCCGAGTCTAAAAGAGGTGGTGTGTGGGAATGGAAGAAAGAGAAGGAAAACATTATGCAGAGAATACATAGGAAAGGACCGTTAAAGGTGCCACATCCTGCACTTTCCCAGTATTTTGCTGGCCCACAGAAGAGCATGAGCAGGCACCCTGAAGAAAATCCAGAATCTCTGCTTCTTGCATTTTGCACAGGAAGGTTTGGACTGCAGGTTAATGCTGGATGGCGCCTGAGACGGGGCAGAGGCCCTGGTGGGCATGGGAACGTGCCGAATCCCTGGAACTGCGGGGAAATGCGCAGCCAGCAATAGCATCGCATGACCTTCCCTCTCGATTTACCGGAAACGTCCACAATGCTGCGGAATTCCCTTTTCCAACTGGAGGAGCCAGGTCACAACTTTCAGGGTGTCTCTTGCTTCCCCCTCTCCTCCCCTCCCCTCCCCTCCCCTCCCCACCCACCTGACAGAGTGTGGCACCTTTAGCAGAACGTGGATATGCGAGAAAGCCTTTCTCATAAGGGACAGAGCAAAAGCCGGGATTCTAAACTAAAGAGGAAACTGTTAGAAAGAGCAGGTGGATTCACACGACACGGCAAGCAAGGGCCGGGGGGAGGCGGGCCGCCATGACTGACAGTCGCCTGCCACATCTTCCTCAGCGGGCCACCTCACACCTGGCTGGCGCCGTCACTTTCCGCCCCGTCCCCCTTTTCCCACCCTTGCTGAGCATCCCGGAAGCCTCCACAAGCAAAGTCCGCTCCTTGCTCTCGTGTGCCTGGTCTCCTTCTGCTGCCTCTTCCTGACTGGTCCACAGAGCGGGGTTCTCCCCCCAGAAATGTGCCTCCATCTCCTCCTAGCAGTTCCAGCACCCAAAGCATTATTTTTTTACATTACATTTTTCTGCAGGAGCACAGGGGCTCATGCTGCAGCCCACCCCCCCGCCATTCTTGCGCCGAGCCGAGCCGAAGTCTGCAACCACGCGCCAAACGAAGCTTGCACAAGCACCTGCACCATGTGGGGCAGCCCAAGCGGGTGGCATGGGAGGGGACGCGACTCGTGCTGCAGCCGGGGGAGGGAGGTCCAGCCGCTGGCCGTGCTGGGAGTGGGAGAGGGGGGCTGCGAGCAGTCAGGCACGCAGGGGGCCCTTCCCGGCAAGCCCCTCAAGAGCAGCCTCCCCGGCCCCTGGCGCAGCTGCCCACCAGGGGCTCTGCTGGGTGAGGACGAGCAGCGCAGGGAGGGCAGCCCAGTTCCGGGCAAGGCCCACCAACAAGCGCTCGCCAGGAGCTTGGGCTCTGGGCCGGCGCAAAGCAGACTGGGGGGCCGGGGCCAAGCCCGGGCACCCAGATGGACCCGAGCCCCATGCGGGTGCCCCACATTTCCCTAGCCACAAGTGGCAGGGACCAGGTGCCCTCTTGGTGGCCGCTCTTTCCATGGGGCTCCCCGGCATATTTCCGCTACCAATAGGAACACGGAGCATCTGGGCCCGGATGCCCTGACAGACGAGGGCTTGAAGTCTGGGCCAGGCAGCAGGCCTTCCTGCCAAGGCTCTGAGCCTGAAGCAAGTGGCAGTGGGGGCCACAGCCGGGCCCAGCTGATGTGCCAAGGCCACAGTGCAACTGCCCGCTGCTGTTTCTCGTGATGGGCAAACTAGGCCAGGATGTTGACAGAGAAGTCTCCAAGGGGGATGAAACAGAGACTCTCTTCTCGAGTCGCCAACACACATAATGTCCCTAAACATTAAGAATTTAGGTGAAATGGGTAGGGAAGAGGAATTGGACAGGATGGGAACAGGATGACCACCAGTTCTCCAAGCACAAGACCCCTGTGACCGAGTGTCAGCCCACAAGCAAGTTCAGCAACCACATGAGGAGAAGCCAGGGGCTCCACTGATCTCTCTCTCTCTCTACTCCAGGTAATCATTCCAAACTCATAGATTATCAGAGGAAGCCAAGCCAAGGGCACAGCAAGAGGGCGAAATCCCAGACGGGTCCCCCTGTGCAAACGTATTGTTGGGAGCTGACTTGCAGGGGGAAACCCAGTGGGGGCTTTCATCACCGCAGCCTTGTGCACGCAGGGAGTCCCCACTGAAACAAAGCCCAAGCCTAGAAGGGAGAAGGACAAGCAAAGCCCGGCTCGACACTGAGCTGGTGCCGGCCAGAGAACAGAGCCTGCCTGTAGCCCAGGGCGAAGGCCACCGCAGGCTACGGAGAAGCCCACAGAGGGAGGCTGGGAAACACAGCCAACCCAAGCAGAGAGTCCAGACCATCGCTTAGATTCAAACCACACTCAAGGGAACTCAGGCGTCCAAATGCCCCTCTCGCACCTCACCTGCCCCCTGCCTGTTGCCCCTCCAAAGACCCATTTGTGCCTGTGCCCTCCGCTGGACCTCGCACCCCACTTCCACACCCGGGGGAGCAAACAACACCCCGCCCAGTCACTGGGAGCCAGGGCAGCCTTCCAGCAAGGCCCTCCAGTCGGGCTGCTGGCAGGAGCGGTCAGTCCCGCCTTCCTGGAGCAAAGCCGGAGGCCGGACTTCCCAGGGAGCCCGTTCCCGAAGCACCGGGGGGGGGGCAGTGGCCCCACATCTGAGCCCAGCCCCAGGAGAGCAGAGAGCAGGGGAGCAACAGGACGAGGAGAACAAGGGTGAAAACTCTGCCCCCCTTCTCACTCGCAAGGCGCACACTGGAAACCAATTGCTAAAAAGAAGCCCATCACCTTCCCCCAGTAAAATGAGAACGAAAGGAAAAGCAACTGCCCCCAGTTTTCCAGGTGGGGAGATTTAATCCCAGCTGAACCCAGCTGTGAAGGCAAAAGCCAGCAGGGCCGCGGGGGCTCTCTGGTGCACTGAATGCCCCAGGTCCGTCCGTCCATCTGTCCGCCAACCGGGCAGAGGTCCCAGGTGCGCTTGTGCACTGAGCACCTGGCTCTCAAGAAACGGGTGTGTTCGCTTGAAGCCAAGGGGGCTGAGCCGGAGGCGCAGGGAGAGGCCAAGAGGCTGGCGGTGGGGTGTGCAGAGCCATGCGCGGGATGCGCAGGGGCCACGAAGCAGGACGCACGCAAGGGACGGCCGGTGGGAGGAATTCGCGAAGGCTCTAACACGCCTCACAGGCTTTCTTGCCCTTCTTCACTCTCAAGATTTCTTAAACGTCCCACAGCTGTTTGTGATGTGCCTGACTCTAAATGAGAAGACAGACTTATTTTTAAAACCCTAACTAGCGAGGGAAATTATAAATAGGTAGGCAAAGGCTATTTTGTTGACCACTTTGACAGAGGGATTAACCAAGTATCTAGGCAAGCGGATATTCAAGCAAATCAATATGCATTCACCCAACCAGTGAGGATGGGGCAGCCACCTGCATCCTTGCAATGGCGCTGGGAACCATGCTGTCCGTGCACAGCAATGCTCTCAGCACCATTCCTGATAAGCTTCAGACGGAAGAGAAAGATCAGCCACCTGGTTAATTCTAGGAATTTCACCCATAAGCAAGTTCTCCCGCATGCCTGGAATCCCCAACCTCCTCCCAATTTTTGAAAAAGGTTCACACCCCGACTCTCCCCTCAAAGCATCTGCAAATTCTGCTGGCAGAACCTTTCTCTCAACTCGAATCCGTGAAAAAGAGCCATGGCTTGTCAGCTGGTGTTGGCTGAGCACCAAGCAGTGAACTGGGGGAGCGGGGCTGCCCATGGGAAGGGAGAGGGTGTGTGCAGGACTGTAGCGTCTTCCTAAAGTCCTCTGTAGAGGGAGAATGGTCTCCTTCTTGAGCCCTGGGATTCTGCAAGAGGGGCCGGGGCAGCAGTGACGTGCCCTCTGCAAACACCAGTTCACGCGTGGGGATTGCTCTCTCCTCCCCTTCTGCTCCGCCATGCGGGTTGGGTGGGGGGAGAAACCGCTTCATTCCCACAAGCTGGACTTTTGCAAAATGCAACCACAACGCCGGATTGCTTCCTGTAGCAAAACCTTAGGATTCTTTCCTGCACAGACAACTTGGAGAACGGAGGAGAGAGGTCCGCCCCCCACACCCTGCCGCTTGAAAACCCATTTAAGGGGAATGGGAGAGGAAAGCCCAAGAACCAAGGAGAGGAACCGACGCGCTACGAAGACGGCTCCGCCTTGCCTGGAAGTCTCACACGAGTCGCGTTCTAGCCAGCCAGCCCAGATTTCGCAGCTGCTCGAAATGCTCGGGATGCCCTAATATGCAACCCACTGCACGCCAGCACTGCCGTCCAAGGAGGGTTTTGCAAATAACTCACACGCATCACAAGGAAATGGAGAGGAGCACGTTTTATCCTACCGCCGGTTTTTGCAGAGTTGAGGGCATTAAGATGTTAAACGAATTTTAGACAGACACTTAACACGAGTCAATGTAAAATCCGGCACATGGGCCACGCACCTGGGAGCCCATATGCATGCGTGCCTGCACACTTCCACACACTCGCTCTCACACACACGTAACACAAAATTAACATTACCACTTTTTCACTGTTCAGAACTGAGGACCTCCCTGGCTGATATTCATAAATGCTTTTGGGCTCGGCACGGTACTTCCTTGTGTCCACCTTTTTGTCTGGGGGCTCCCAGTCATTCCTGTAAACAGAATATTTGGAAAATGAGACAGTGAGGCTGTCAGGCTGCGCTGCGGCCATGCAGGATGGGCACGTAGTCCCCTGCTCCGGAAACAGTGTCTGAGCTGCATTTCTACCGCTATTCTTTCCTTCCCAACTGGGAGTGGACAGGATCCCAATGAAGTGGCCGTGATGTTACACTTGTGTAAGCAGCTATTGGTATAGCAGGGAACATACAATCTCTGTGCAATTAATACAATGCCATATTGGGCAGAAATGATACTCTGTTGCAAAGAAGCATCTGTTGATGTGTGGATCGTATGATGGTTGAACAATGAATAGAGGAGATACAAAAAGAAACATTCAGGAGACATTCATTATCCAAAGAGTCATGGGTGGGATTAAAAAAGCATGGAATAATTGTATGTTTTTATTTCCTTTTTAATTCTTCCAACAGTTTTGAGCAATGCAGCTGTGCAAAGCTGGAATTTTTCTGGAGGGGTGGGGGAGACTTCAAGCAGAAAGAAAATACTTGGGCCACAAAGAAAGCAGACAGCATGCAAGACAGCCTGAGAGATCTCAGAAAGGATGAATCTGATACTGGGCCTAAACACGGTACCCTGTGCTTGCTGTGCCTGCAAAATGCAAAGCCTGGGAGCCAGAGCTGCTCCATGTCAAGATGAAAGGGCGGAGGGAGCTTGAGGCAACTTTTCATTGTTACGGGGTCTCCTTAGCTTAGTTAGAAAAAACTTTAATGGCTTAATTCAAATACAACCAGCCAATACGATTCTGACCTATTTTAATGAGAAAGTAGGGTTTGTACCCAAAGGAAGCAAGCTGTGGATTCATCGCCCGTATTAGGGGTAAAGAAAGACCTATTCCCCCCCCTTCAGCTCCACCTGTACACCAACAAAATTCATGTCAGTGCCGACCTATTCTGAATACCAGTTAGATTAAATGGACTAGAACACGTCCTCAGTACAGATTACCCTAAAACCAACTGCACTGGCTAATTGCCAATTCAAGAAGTTTTCTGTGGCTCTTAAAATCTAAGTCACCTGAACCTGGCAAACCTCAAAGGTGCATAAAAGGGCAAAAGAGAGACGGGGATGCAGTCTGGATATCAAAGCTTTATAAGGTTCATCTAAAATAAATGGGACACGGTAACTCAGACATTCAGATTTGGACACTGAGCGCTCAAAGATGGACCTGGCGAAGACAAATACACAACAGAAAGCTGATGCTCAGCGGGCATCCCACTGCAACGGAGGCCCCTCACCCAGCGCGGTTTACCTCTCGGGGCTTGACTTGAGAGAGGAAGAGCGAGCCGGCAGAGGCAAAGTGGCGGACCGCTTGACCACCTTCTCCGAGTCGATGGTGTCGTTCTCACTCTTGGAGCGGGGCACTGACGTTTGCGCGCTCACTGAAAACAGAACACGGTTTCAAATCATGCGATGTTTGGAGGAGGAACAATGGGGTTAATACTCCAAAAGGCTGACCTTCAACATTTGAGAAGCACATTTTTCCCCAGTAGTAATGTGATATAATTAGCAGTCCCCTCTTTCACACCATTTAGAGTATTAAGCATTTATCTAAGCGTACGCTGAGCATTCAGACATCAAGTACTTACAGTCTTTGTAAAAGGAGTACTGCGGAAGATAGGAATCAGAGTCTTCATCTGGAAAACAAACATAATTTACAATTCCCTTAGATGTTGCATCATGCCTGCATGACTAAGGGGCTTTGCCTTCTGTTCCTCCACGATTCTGGGGGCAAATTCTGGCACCATTTTCATGGATGTCATACATCTAGAACATGGTAGCGCAAGTAGATGGTACAGGACTAGAGGGAGGGCTGCGGAACCCATTCTCGAACATGAACAAGCCAGGTGCATGATACGGGGCAAGGTCTGTGTGCAGGGACTCTGCTCGGGTCCCTCAACCTATCTGTGGTCCTAAGTATATGAACGCCTGTGCAGGCCGTGTGTCTCCACTGAGCACCAGCTGTGCGTCCTACTGGGCACGGTGCAAGCAAAACGGGTGAAACCCCGCAGGGCGCAGGAGAGCGGGAAGGGAAAGAGATCAGAATCTTCCTTTTGCTGGGAGTGGCGGAGACCTCAGAGCCTGACCAGCACCATAGCGAGTGCTGGGAACATACTGCTGCCGCCCATATAATGCAGTCAGGAGTGAGTCTTGCTCTGCTCGCACAGTATAAATATGCAGGATTGCCTCCTGATTGCACCAACATAACTGCTGGTCTGCTCTCGCAGGCCTCCCCTCTCCCCACAGCACACCCACGTTCCCAGCAAAGGAAGAGCGCTACTAAAAAAGTGTTCATCCAACAAAAAGATGTCAAGGGTTGGATGCGGCATGTTAGCATTACACATTTTCCATGGGCCCCAGCTTCCCAAATGTACAGTTCTGCTGGAGGAATGATCTCACCATGCTTTTTTTAATTTAATTTTTAAGCTCAATGCCAAAAGTATAATCCTGCCTCATATCCCTCCGAGTGGGATGTTAGGAATGGTTTTGTCAGGCTGACATTTGAAGGGGCTACGCTGCCATCCGGGAGCCCAGGCCCCAGTCTCTCAGAGCCCCACGGAGTCTCCCAGATCACAGACCCTTGATAGACTGCTCCCAGTTCTCCCAGGAATTCTTTGTGCAGGAGCAGCTATTTTATCTGTATCCCAAAGGACTGCTTTTGAGGTGGAGCCTAATTCCTCAATGTCCAGGACTAGCTGGAACCAGTCTAGGGACTCCCCAAGTGCTGACTCATGTTTTTCCCAGCGAGCACCTAGGATGCTTCAGGGATAAAGGCATCCCCTCGACATGCCCAGCCCACAGCCCTTAACCAATGGGAAGAGCTCTATAACCCTGCAGACTCTGACCTACTGGACAGCCTAAATGCACTGCCATGTCCTTACCAAACACCACCCCTGGGGCTCTCGGGGCATAAACAAAAGCGTTGTTCCTGCGCAGGCACGGCATCCTGTCCAGACGGCACCTCCTGGCGCCTTTACCCGGCCACTGAGCAGGCATGTCAGCGGAAGACTGTGTGGACAGCCTTCTCTTCTGCCAGGTAAACAGAATGCGTCCACAGTGGGGTCAACGGCAACCACTGGCGGGTTTCAGAGCTACGCCATTAGGACGAGGGCAGCCAACTGGGAGAATTTAGATGCTGACGGGGCAAGTGGATGGCCACCGCTCAGAAAGCTGGCCCGAGGGTTTTGCCTTTTGGCGACAGGTGGCGACTCTGAAGACGCTTGGGGAGATGAACCGATCTGGCTCCTGCACCGCTGGATCCTCCTCCAATGCAAGTATCGTTATCGTCATTTCATTTCTGTACTGCCCCACAGCCAAGGCGCTCTGGGCAGGATGGAGCATCGGGGAGAGCAGGGTGGGTCTCCGGGGAGAGGGCCCCAGGGCCAATGACCCCCGTTGTTCCTCTGACAAAAAACGGACAAGGAAGCTTGGCAAGGGAAACCGCGTGCGACACCGTGGGTGCAAACTGTGTTTGCCCGAACCGAGCAAGACCGGAAGGAGAGTGGCGTTGGCAGAAGAGGAGCAGGAGGAAGGAGACCTGGCGTGGCCGGGGCCCTATTTTGCTGAAGAAGTGCCAGTAGAGGCTGCACTGGAAGCTCACAGCAGGCCCACTCTGGCACGGCTTTGCAGGATGACTGATTCAACAAGATTCAACACTGGGCAAGCGGGGCAGCCTCTCCGGCCAACAAGCTCTGAAGTCCAGCTAGACGAAGCCCCCCGGTGAATGTTTAGTTGGTCGGGCGGCTTCTGGGCGGCATCAAGCGGCCGGGCCTGCTTCAAAAGGAGCAAGGAGGACACGTCAGGCCAGGCAGGTTTACTGGACGCGCAACACTTAACGAAACGTAGCCCTGGGATACCTTTGACAGGTAGGATGGGACCCACCTCAGGGCCATTCAGCACCATCTTCCAAGGCCAGCGGCCATCATGGAACTCACAAGTGGATCAGGGCTTGACGTTTAAATTAGCAAGTGAGCCATGCATTAAAACATGGAATTCACCACCATCAACCCTATTGAAGTCAAGGCTGCAGGAGCTGGGAGGTTTAACAGTGCTTTCAGGTCACTGAAGCGGGGATACTTCCCGGCCAACCATACCTAGGGGGAATGAAGCGTTGCCCAACTTTTTAAAACATTGTAACTGCAAATTTCACAGAACTTTATTCAAGGCAGGTTACAGAATCCTGCTCCTCCACCCCCCATCTTTTCCTCACAACCAAAACCTTGCAAAGTGGACTGGGCAGCGCCTTCAGTGTCTCGCTCACACACTCCGTGCAGGAGATCACGTTACATCTGCAAACGTCAAGCTGCCGCATGAGATGGCTTAGACTTGACTGGAATCCTGCACTGCATGGTGCAGCTGAACGGGCAGCCCTCAGCGTGGGCGCCCCTCTGGCAGGCTGGCCGGGCTGCGGGAAGGACCATGCACCAGCAGCCCCACTCCTGCGAGAACAGCTGACTGCAGAAAGCGCTGCCGGCAGTCAGGCCACGAGGGCCACATGCGGTTACACATCTACAGGAAACTTCCGGGCAGGTCACTGATAAAACCTGTGGGGAGAGGCCTGTTCTCCCTGCAGAGGAAGGCAGGATGCGCTCCAACGGAGCAAAGCTCAGGGAACCCAGGTTCCATTTGGATGCCAGGAAGCACTTCCTGACAGTCAGGACCCCGAGGGCGTGGGATGGGCTTCCACGGGGGGTGGTTGAGGCCCCATCGGTGAGGGTGTTCAAAGACAGGCTGGACATGCACATGATGGGCATGTCGTGAGCGAAGCCGGCTGGAGCCGGGGGTCAGACTGGATGACCCAGGAGGCCCCAGTTGTCCAAAGATGGAGTTGTCTGGAGGAGGGCCAGTCAATCGAGAAGCAATCCAGACAAGATGGAGGTCCCTTTAGCCAATGGTTCATCACCCAACTGTCACCCAGCTTGTTCTGAAAGGCCTTGCTCTGCACTCCTTCGGAAGATCTGGCTTGTGGTCTGGGCCTCCTCACCCATCATCTGCCCAGGCTGAAGGACCAGCCACAGCTTATCTAGCATGAGTGAGCTCAGCCGCAGTGGTCCCTGTCCCTGTCGCCCCTTTGTGCAGCGCATCGCATGGTTCTGGAGACTGAACCATTTACGTGGGCTACAAGGGCACTGAGATTGCCCACGAGAACTGAGAAACAGAATCATGTTATGCTCCGGGACCTGTGCGGCCTTCAAAACCATTTCTGGGCCTCACTCAAAGTGCTGGTTCTAACTTTTGACGATCTCATGACTTGGGGCCAGGTTCCCCGAAGAACTGCCTGCTCTCATGCACACCTGTCCTGACCCGAAGACCTCCTCCGAGCGAGGTGGAGTGTGTGCCTAAGCAGTGGAAACCCACCCCGGAGGGGCTGGCCTGGTGCCTGCACTGGGGTCCTTTTGGCCCCCGCTGGGTGGAAACCTCCTCTTTTCCCAGGCTTTTTAGTCCTTCAGTTTTGTTTGCAAATGTGCTACTGAGTTTAGATCTTTACCTTGTTGCTTGATTTCACTTCAGTTTTATTCTGCTTTAAACTTCTGAAGGTTTTATGTTATGTTTCATCATACTTTAATGGTTTTAATTTCTGTAAGCTGTCCAAAGAGTTTTAACACTTGGCTGCTACAAAAATGTAATCATTCCATCCATCCATCCATCCATCCATCCATCTAGCTTAGTACTGCTATCCAATATTCTTTTTATCCTACAGTGACAGAGGCCAAATCTGGATTGTTGTACATGCAAAACATGCATTTTCAAAGAACTGTAATCTAAGCTATGGCCGCTCTTGCAACTTTCCTAAGGAGAGGATGTAGCAGCAGACAGAAGGGGATTTGTGTGGTCCGAAAGCTGCTGCTTATGACCACAGAGCATAACAACTCTTGGGAAGCTGCGCAAAGCCTTGTGTCTCTGCACGCACAGGCGTGTGCATCTCTCCGTGCACAAGCAGCCCTGCTCTAGGTGCTCCGAGGGGAATGCAAGCAACAGGTGACCCTCCATGGAAGGTTGCTCCATTTTCTCCGCACATGGAAAATGGTTTCCCCTTTCTCAGTGCACAAGAAACCAGACTGGCCTGGCCTCTTCTCCCTACCGCAGGTTGGGGTGCCCTTATCTGATGGGGGGTGGGCATCCAGGACAGAGAGACCATGTTGGTCTATGCAGTACTACTCCGTGGTTCCTCATCCTTCAAGTACTGTGATAATTGAAATGCAGAGAATTAAAGGGGCAGGGAGCTGTTTACCAAGAAAGGACGCACAGTTAGGCCAGATGTTTTGAGTCAGGAGAATGGAGAATCGACAGTAAAAAGCAAGATTCTGCAATGGAGACATTCCCAAATATGCATGACTCGTGCTGAAGAGCCTGCTCTGAAATCCAGCCACGTCGGCGGCCCTTGCTTTCCACTCATTTCAGAAGCTTTTCAGTTGTGCCCTTGTTCCATGATAAGATGACCACAGTTGTCAATGACGGCAGGAGAAAAGCAACACACGTTTAAACAATATTACTAGGCGGAATGTTATCTTTCAAACGGAATGAATGGCTAAGCATCATGAGCCCGATTCACAGGGAACGTCTGAGGCAAAATCCAGCTGAAGTGAATGGGGGCTGCGCAAGAGAATGGATATTTTCTCAAGCAGCCTTTGAGCCGTGCTACCAGAGTGAGTGAATTTTTCCCAAACGGGATGCATAACACTGAACACAATATTTGGCAAGTCTGGACTTCAGTAGGTGGTGGAGCTGCAGCAATCACATCGTTTTCCTTCAGTGCATGTCTCTCGCCAAGGGAAAGCCATGTGGCGCAGCAAGGCGAAGCAGCGACGACTCACGCTGCGGTGTAGGGCCACCCACATCCCAATGCAGCATCTCCCAGAAGCAGGCGATAATCTCAG
Source organism: Varanus salvator macromaculatus (assembly GCA_023646645.1). Classification (NCBI taxonomy): domain Eukaryota; kingdom Metazoa; phylum Chordata; class Lepidosauria; order Squamata; family Varanidae; genus Varanus; species Varanus salvator. The sequence continues at coordinate 3,316,399 of JAIXND010000756.1, read as the reverse complement.
AGTGCGGGCCATGGAATAATGGGCTCGAGCCACAGCAGCCAGATGCTGGTGAACATCTGGAAGAACTTGTGGGGAGAGGCCACCGCAGGACAGCACAAGAGGGCATTTAGCCAAACGTTTGGGCGGCCCCAGAATTGTGTGCTACCTGCTTTACGCTGCCTCCAGTCAGAGCAGAGCGATACCCTATGCAATGCCCATTCCTAAGATGGGCAGGAATGATGAGCTGTGCAGAAAGCGGTACTCCAGGAAGGCCTTTTCAAAACCGCCCCATTTTCAATGGGATTTTAGCCCTGTGTTAGGACTAGGGGTGTGCACCAGGGCAGGGCTAGGGTTAGAGAAACGAGGTGTCCTGGCATGGTGTTGATGGCTGGAAAGTGTTTACGATGGTCAGAGATGCTGAGCTGTGCAGAAAAGGCTCCTCCATTGGCACCCCCCCCCCACAGGGCTCAGTCATGCTCCTTCATGCTCAGCGCATGCCTCCGAGTCACAGCATCCTTCTCAGGGGGCTTCCTCCCTCCAGGGCGGGTGGCCATCTGGAGCCAGATGCAGTGACCGGTCTGCTGACAGGGGGCATCCCGCTCGGGGGGGGTCACGCAGAGCGCACCAGGTCTGGCCCGCACGTCGGAAGACGCAGCCCTGAGAACAAGTCCAGGTGGGCTGGCCCTTCAGCCTCGCCCCAAAGGCACGCAATCATTGGACCGAGCGACCTCTGGGTGGGCACGCATGCCCCCCTCCTGGTTTCATGTGGAAATCCCCCCCCGCCCCACGGGTATGGTCAACAAAGCAGAGCAGAGGCTGGAGCTCTGCCTTTTGGGGGGGTGTTCCTCGCCCCCTCCCCTTGCCACAGTCCTGCATGAGCTTCCCAGAGGCCAGTCCATCCTGCCCCCCATGCTAACGTAGCCCACCAGGCAGGAGGCGAGCGCATGCCTTTCCAGCAAGCCATGCAGGCCCGCTCTGCTGTGCGCAGGGGTCACAAGCCATCCTTGGCAACCAAGACTAAGCCCTGGGCTCTCGAGGGGGCCTGTGGTGGTTCAGACATCGTGCCAGGCCACCCTGGGTGGACCAGCGTTGGCCGTTTCCTTCCCCTTATTAGACCTCATTAATGGTGGCTGCACCCAAAACTGTCCGATTGCTGCAAGTCTTCACCCCTGCTTTTCGTCTCTGGCTGTGTAGACCTTGCTAAAAATCATATTCAACGTGATCCAGCCACTTCAGAAACAACCCACATCCTGGCTTTTGGATTAAGGCCGGTGCTCTTCCCTTCAGCGAACCTTGCGTTGGTGGATTGGGCTCTACATGCTAAGTAGCCTTTGAAGATACATCGCCTGGTACCTTGGATAGAGCACACAAAACCAAGCAGATCCAAGTTCCACACCACTAGTCAGGAGGTTATTAGAAAGCTGGGAGAGCAAAGCCAAGCCAAGAAAGACATCCAGCGGTCCAGGCGGCAGTTAACTGGCAGGGGGTGAGTAGGAGGAAGGCAGGGACAGCTAGAAACCACAGAAATTCTGGCCGGAAGACTACGGAGAAAGCATCTGTGCAGAAGGGAAAGCTGGTTGGCCTCGGCCATTTACCTTCAGATTTAGGGCTAGGAGTAGACACGGGAAACTGGTAGGTAGGAGAGTAGGGATTGTCTTCTGCAGCAGAGAAAAGCAGCGGGTTGGACAGCAGCCACGCGGAAGTGGAGAAACACCATCACTTCCCAATTGCCTGTCCCCATGACGCTGTTGCTGCCCGCTTTGAGACTAGCAATGCGTCGCGCTCTCAAGAGAGAGAGAGCTCCAGGTCAGTCCTACTTAGAGAATATCTGCTGGAATGAATGGGACTCAGGGAAGAATAACATTATATACAATCCAGAATAATGGGTTAGAGAGTCATTTGTCTGCACACATCACACACGGGTATAAACTAATATCCAGCCACACGGAAAGTACAGGCATCCTACTCACAGCATACTCGAGCGTGGTAGGAAAGAGTAGGGTTAAAGCAAGAACGGAACACAAGATACTCAGGCTACATTGAGGTACCTTTGGCTCGGGGCTGGATATCAGGAAGTTCAGGGAATTTGTAGGTAGGGCAATAAGGATTTTCCTCAGGTGGGTCTGTGCAGAAAGAGCACATTTCGGGGAAAGGACAGAGAGGAAGGGAGACAGGGACACATCAGCGAGGATCCCCTCACAGAGAAACGTTGACAGTTGCATTTCCCCGCACAAAATAGCAGGCAAGACACGCTTCGCATTGTGCTACAGGCCCCGGCCGACCGCACGCAAATCAACCACGTTGTGTCCCACGCTAAGGAGCCCGACTCACTCACCCGCCTCCTGTGGTGAGGCACCAGCTCACGTTTCGTGTCCCGCCAGGCCGCCTTCCAGCACTGCATGGGCCTCGGGGCAAGAGGGCAAGAGCGGTACACTTGGAGGGCAGCTGGACTAGAGGGAGGAGGGCTTGGCAGAGGCTGGAGCCAGTGGGGGGAGAGAGCGCTCCCGAATCCCCCACAATACCCCTGCCCGGCCGTCGCTGGCTACCCACTGCAACACTGCTGCCCCACCGGCCCTGTGGCAGAGTTCCAGACGGCTGGGAAAGCGGAAGGACACGGGGTCCCTCCTGACCGCAGGGCTGAACGTTCCTGATGCACCAAGCGGAAATCCTGCTCGCAGGACGAGGCTGCGACAGGCGCCTCGAGTCCGGCTAACCCAGAGCTGTCGCTTGTGTTCTCATCAGCTGGCTACGCACGGGAGTAGCTGGTTAAGCGAGCATCACTGTGTGCAGATCCTAAAGCCTGAGCCTGAGCCTGAGCCCTGAGCCTGAGCCTGAGCCAGACTGGGGCTTGACATTCTGACAACCTGGACAGGGCATCCCTGCAGGCTTTCATCACAAAATATTCGTACATAGGCCCTTGGAAGATTAAAAACAGGGTAAATGAACAGCACCTTTTGTCAATCTGTGGATTTGTTTGAACATCGTCTTGTACCAGTCCTTCGATCGGTCCGTGTTCTAATTGAATAGGAAACAGAATAAAATGTTATATTGTTTATACATTTTAAACAGTATTTATTTAGAAATAATTTATATTTATAAAATTTAAATGTTATCTATCTGAAAGAGATAATATTTTAACTACATTATGAGTTAAAAAGATGGCACAATGATATGCTGAAAGGGGCCGGAACTAAGCGACTGAACCTGACGTACAGCCACATGAAAATATGCTTCATCGCTCACCCTCAGTGGAATGCCAATGTCATCCAGCGAGGACTCAGCCACGTGTGGCGGACTCCTTGCGACTCTTTTCCTCTCCTCTGCGGCCTGTTTCTTGCTTTGGGTCATCTCCCCTTGGCTGAGTGTGCCATCGGCCGGTGCATCTGGCACCGGTTCTGCAATCAGAGGAAGCAAGCAAGCAAGCTGACAGCAGCCCAGACACAACCCCCTCCAACCCCTCAGCAAAAGATGAAGAGTCCAATTGTTTCAGTCAAGGCAGCAGCATAATTTACAATAGGACCGCATTGGAAAAAATAATAATTTCAGAGAAGGTAATAGCTCATGCACTGAACTTCATTCAAGTCTCAGAGTTGACCGTATACATTTCTCCACAAACTTTGGCCCTCAGAGCCGCCGTGCAAACCAGCCAGCAATCCACCCTGCATTAGCCTCCCCAGTCCCATAATACCAAAGACAGTGCTCCGCCTCCGATACATCATCCCAGGAAACCTCCAGAGCAAGAAGCACGAAGGCTATCGCAGCTTGTCTCATGCAAGGCCTGCCCGTCAGCAGTAACTCTGAACTCACAGCACAGCGTGGGCCGGGCACAGGAGTGGCTACGGAAGTCATGCGAGTGGCCGTGCGACCGAGCAAGTGCAGGAAGCCTCGTGCAGCAGGAGTGTGCCGGTAGCAGAGCACCCGGAGCGGATCCCGCCCAGAGCCACGTCGCCGCGTCCTCTGACTTCGATGCTCCACAAACTGCCCAGGAACATTTTGGGAAGGGCAGTAATGCAAGTGGTTTAAAGAAATAGAAATACCGATCTCCAAGTTTTGAATGGTTATATGATCGATGGCTGAAGGAGGTATCAGGGGAATGATGGAAGTTAACATAGAGAGAGGTTTGCTCTCTTTCTGCTAGTTTGCCAGGAGTCTTCTAAATTCACCTCTGGACTAAATTCACCTCCAGCAAGAGGACAAGAGGCCTGGCGGAATGAGAAGGCGCTTTTTTAAATGAAAACCGGAAAATGTTGACCCAGAAGAACTTGAGGTTGTTGTTTCAGAACCACTGTTTGTAAACTTTGGGAATGCCTGGAGTGAGGATGAAGGACTGGAAGGAGGAAGACAGGCAAATGCCCCGGTCTCCAGGGAGAGCGAAAAGGAGAATCCATTAAATTACAGACCAGTCAACCAGCTGCCTGGAGAGGTGGGGGCTCTCCCACACTGGGAACATTCAAGGAGGAACTGGGCAGCCCCCTGAGTGGGAGGGTGTGACGTGGTGTCCTTCAACAGCAGGGGGTGGACCCGATGGCCTTCTGGCCCCTTCCAACTCTGCTATTCTATGATTCTATGAATACCAGGGAGAATTCTAGAAGAAGATATCGAGTAGCCAATCTCTGAGCATTTATGTATTTAATAATATTCATGAATACTATATATTCAATTTCTAAGTGCTGGTGTGGTGGTTCGGGTGTCAGACTGGGAAGGTGGGAGATCAGGTTCAAGTCCCCACTCAGCCAGGATGTTCACGGGGAGACTCTGGGCCACTCTCCCGGCTGCCTCACTGGGTGCTTGTTGGGAGGATAAAATGCACCCATCTTAAGGGCCTTCCAAAAGGAAAAAAATGTGGTGCGATAAAATGCTACATAATAACTAACAATCTACAGAAATGAGCCCAAATACAGAGGAGCATCTTACTATCCTACAAAAGGCTGCTGGAAATGCTGCAGTGATCCAAAGGTAAGGCTGGATCGCAGAAGTCGACCTACTCCTGTCCAGAAATGGCCTCATCCAGGCCATGGATGTACCCATAGCACTTGTCTCCTTTCCCTACAATGTCACTGGCAACAGCCTCTTCTACTTTTTAAAAATAAGAGGAAGAGGAAGGAAAATGAGCTGTTGCAGCACCAAGAAAAAGCTTTCACCCGATGAGAAAACCGGGGGAAAATATTTTGGGAAAAAGAAAAGTCGCTTTGCGGACCAGACCGCTAGAGCCATCGGGGAGGACAAGGGCTGCATCCACTCCTGCTTGCTGCGGGAGGGCAAGCGGGCTGCAGTGCCGCTCCGACCGCCCTGGAGGCATCCCCCCGGAGCGCTCCGGCAGCCGTATCCTGGGCACCTTGGCACAAGGTGGCTGCTCTTGTCTCATGACGCTGCCCAAGCGTGCTTCTACCTGTGCAGGTCCATTCCGCAGATGCGCCCCGATGGTGCTAAGAGGCAAAGGAGGCAAGGGAAGTAAGAGGAGGAGGGAAAAGAGAAGAGGGGGCTTTTCGGAGAGATCAGGAGGCTATGAAGGAAGAGGGAGAAGAGGGAGGCTCTTTGCCTTTAGGACAAGAAGGCGCCTGAAGGAAGACACCTGAGATGGATGGGGGCGAGGTGCGCTTGGCGTTTGCTCCAGCACCTGCTCCTGAGTGAAGGCAGGGAGAGCAGGGAAGGTGCTCCCTGGGAGAGGAGGCGCTGGAGAAAGCCGCCAGGTGCTTTCCTGCCCTCCAAGAGAAGAAAGCCCACCTGGATGCAGACAAAGTGCTTTCCCATATCCATCGATTCATGCAGTTGACTGCCACAGGATATGCGAGGGTCTCGAGTGGGAAGGTGCTGTGAGGGGATACAGCTACATGGAGATAAAGGACTCTTCCCACTGGAAGACCCTTCCGCCTTATTCCGTAAATATCAGGCTGGCGCCTCCGGGAAGGTACTCCAGGACACACAGCTTCACCCTTTAAGAGCCCTTCTCAGGAACTGTCTTGCATTCATGTGGGGCAGTCTGTACGGATGCACACGGACGCCGATCGCTAGCGGGCTTGGCTATTGAGAACTGCTGCGAGGGCATTTCCAATGGCTGGACACAAAGCCACTCATGATACCATTATAAGGACCGACTGCTGGGACTCCAGGCTGCCTTTTCTCTCCAGTATGCTTAAAGCAGCCTCAAAGAACCTGTCTGCCCCTCCCAGACTTAAGAGAGCCTGGAAGCTTTCAGTCACTGAATTGAATATGGTCTACTGGGTGGTACAGAAATTAATCAAACGAATTAACAAGCGCGTCTCCGCCCCGTCAGCTGCAGCTCTGCGCTGGTGGATCCGCTGGAGGTACTCTGCTAGGCTTCCTTGACCGAATCAGCGCTAGGGGCAACAGCAGCGAGCTGGGTGGGGGCATGCCAGGCGTCCTACCTGTGAGCCTACTAAGCCTTTTTTGCTGTTCTGCGAGAGAAGAAAAGACAAGAGACAATAAATAGCCGAAGGCCCTCCGCTCGCATCGCGACCGTGACTGGCTCAGAAAGCACGTGCTGTGCAGAAGGGCAGGCGGGGGTCTCACAGAGCCCTTCACCAAAAGAAGCCGCTCTATCCCGGCCCCCTTTCTGCACCGCAGTGCCGAGCAACAATCCTCAAGTCACGAGCAGGTGCTGCAATGTGGGAGAAGTTACAGTGCACACCGGAATTCCCAATGAATGCAGGAGACACGGTGCGTGCCCTCAAGCAAGCTTGTGAGGGTTCTGAGCAGAAAGCTTATTGTCAACGTTGCTATTATACTCCCAATTAGCCCCAGTGTTTAAAGCCACTGGGGTGGATCCGGTGTCAGTTCTTAGGCGAGAGCCATTGGAACGAGTGGGGTTTAGACTGGACTAAACAGCTCTACCAAGTGGGATGATGTTGCTATCCCCATATTGCAGAAGAGGTGTGGGGGGTGAAGGCCTCTAGAGGGAATGACTTGCTTAAGGCCACTTAAGGTGCATCCTAGGCATGCGTAGACAGAAAAGTCCTGTAACCCTCCGTACTCGCCAAAGCCATGGAATGGGCTTCCACAGGAGGTGGTGGAGGCCCCATCGATGAGGGTGTTCAAGGACAGGCTGGACATGCACATGGTGGGCGTGTCGTGAGTGGAGCTGGCTGGAGCCAGGGGTCAGGCTAGATGGCCCAGGAGGCCCCTCCCGACTCGCTCTGTTTCTGTTTCTATGATTCCCCGCCAGCCGAACTGGCTTAAAGCGGGCGAGTTAGTGGGCAGCTGCCTGGTCAAGTCAGGGCGCTGGGCAGGAAGGTTTCTTCTGAGGCTCGCAACAGCTGGCAGAGAACCTGTGCCCTTGGTGTTCAGACAGGTGCAGTGGCTCCAGGCTCTGCCTCAGCCTTGCTCCACGGCCAAGGGCTTATGGACAGACCCGCAGAAGTCTGCTGCAGGCACCAGAAGAGAAGTGCCAAGGGGAGACCTCTCCCTGCAGCTGCAGCTCCTATGAGCAGGGGAGGCCCCCCGGGGACCCCAGCACAGACTGCCTGAGGGGCAGAGGTGCCAGGAGGGAGTGGACGCAGCCCGCCTGCATGGTCCTCCTCAGCCAGTCCATGTCCGGGTGTGACTTGCATGCCTCCGCCACACCACACAGGCAGCACTGATGGCGAGTCCCCAGAGCACCGCTCCCCGTTTGGTGTACGAGGGGCATCCTAGCGAGGGATCTGCTGAGGCTAACCAACGCGTAGGAAGTGTGGGACAGAGCAAGGGCATCTCTGGGCAGATCCAGCCCATGCCAGCTCCACTTGGAGGGGGAGCCAGCCTGGAACACAGGGAGGTCTCAAAACCTGTGAAATGGGATTCAGAGGGAGGGAGGGAGGGAGGGAAGCATGGAAGGCTCCATGCAGTGTAGGCGTGCCCTGGGAGAGACATGGATGTGGTACCCAACAGCCCTGCCCAGTTTGGACACTCTCAGTTTGACTTCCAAACTCAGAGGACTACGGGCACCCAGTCAGGTGTGGGAAACTGGCAGAGGCAAGAACCGCCTTGGCACTTCTGCCCTGCTGCACACGCCAGCTCCCAGTCTTGGCCACCTGTAACACTCTTGCCGCGGCTTGCTCAAGGAGCAGCTGAGGAGCCGCCAGGATTCCTCACCTCTCACCCAAGCTTCACTCCCCCCCGTGCTGCCCACCTGGCACTGATCCCAAAGTTGCACCTGGAGAGCTGCAGCCCCAACGGACAGAACTGTGTGGAGGGCGAGGGCGAGGCGAGGGCGCTGCAGGGTTGGAGGCAGCTCTGAGCTTGCGGAGAGGCTCGGAGGCGGGAGCTGGGGCTCCGACCTCCCCAGGCAGCTTCTAGCAGCCACCGGTTTGTTCCCTCTCTCCACGCACAAGCCACCAAGGGAAAAACTAGACATTGGCTTGTGATTTTGCAGAGAAGGGGAGACATCTCGGTTTGCGGGCGGAGGAGGCCAACCGCAAACCCTTCCTCACAACGTTCAGTCTCCTTCCTCCTAGCTGGGGACAATTTCTCAGAATAATCCACTATATTTCCCCATCCAGTAACAAAACAAACCCTGCCGTTCTCCCTCCAGCTCATTGTTTAGTTGGGTTAACGTATGAATGTTGCTTATATGCCAGTCACATTTGTGTAACTTGAGTCTAAAGTCAAAATAATGGTTTCTGTTTTGTTTTCCCAGCAACAAGTTGAGTGGTGTTGCCTAAATATAGATAAACTGACGCAGGAAGTTTGCACCGATGCCTCTTCCCGTGGTGACCTTTCCATGGCACCAGCTGTGCACTCCCGGTAGCGCCCGCGTGTCAAAACATCCAGCAGCCCCAGGGGACTGCAGAGGAACCTGGGCTTTGCAGGAACTCCTTCTGTCCCTGCGAGCGGACATAAGTGACGGCGGGATTATTACAAGGCACTTACCTGGCCAGCAGAAAAGTTAAGCTGGAAGAGGAAAGGCACCTACAGGCGCCCCTCTTACCTCTGTTGTGCTGCAAGAGGACAATGGTGGGGTTGACGATGGTGGTGGAGGGGTAAGCGGAGGGCCTGCTGGCCGTGCTCAGGGGGTCACAGCATTCCGTGCCGCTGCCCGGCCCGGGGGCTTCCTGGAGCAGCGGGCAGGGGTCCTGAAACAAAGAGACCGTGCCGTTAGGGGCCAGGGCGCTCTGCAGGGAGGAGCAAACCAGGGGAAGTGGCCGCGGCGGCGGAGGCTGCAGCAGGAGCAGGAGAAGCCGGCCTGGCCTCCTCGTTCTCACTGTGGTCGGCACAGCAAAGCGTAAGCGCTGAAGTGCTCTCTGGGTGGTGGGCTTTGCTCAGGCCAGCGCTGCTACTGAATGAGTTTTTGAAATGCACAACATGCGCTTGCCCGGTGGAAGGAGAGCTCTGCTGGACACAGAGCGAGGAAGGAAGGATTCGAGTCAGCTGCGTGTGTAAATATGTCGGTACACACACACTTGGGGTGGGGGGAGTCCTTTGGAGCAGAATTCCTGGATGACCCTTGACTGCTTCTTCTGCAATGAGCGAGATATCAAGAAAGGAAGGGTGGCGCCCTGATTTGAGAGGTGCCTGGCACTGGGCCTCCGTAACCAGGTCTCTGCAAGGAACAGGGAGCCAAACTCTCGGGGGGGGGGGGCTCTTTTTGTCACACCCACTGCTAATTAAGGGTTTCAGCTTGGCTCTGAGCCATGGGTCCTCCAATTAAGGCCCGTGGGCCGCATCCGTTTAACGGGCCCGCCTCACAGGTTTTGCACTTGCCGGTGCACGCATGGGTGCATGGCTTGCTCACGAGGGGGTCATTTTGGACTCGATCTCCTCACGAGCAAGCTGGCGCCTCGCCCCCCCCCGCCCCGTCCCATGCACCCCCCCCCCACCGGCACCTGACAACTGGCCCCTTTCAGAAAAAGCTTGAGGACCCCTGCTCTGCGTTTTCAGGTTTATGGCCTGTTGGGGAAAATGGTTCAAATTACACAGCGACCAAGAGTCGAGCGCACATGTGTGAGCAATTTGGCATGGGGTTGAGGCACGGTCAGTTTCCAGTTCAGGCGCCCTGTCTCAATGGGTTGTGCTCGTCTCGTGCTTCTCCACACACAGCCTTGTCACTGCAGGGGCCAGGAAGACGGGATGCCCGGATTGTGGTCCGAGTGCCTGCTTCTCCTCTTCCGTGTTCTCCTGCAAAAGCCGACTGTTGGCTGGGTTTGCCCGGCACAGTGAGCCGTGAGCCTTGCTCGCCTCGCATGGCCAAGCACGACAGCCAACCCGGCGCAGATGCTGCCGTGTGGCTCGTTTGCCACGCTCAAGCCACCGAGGACCCATGGCTTGTTGATGGCTGGCTGAGGGTGGCTTGCCACGATGCCCAAACCCAATGATGCTACGGCGGCTTGTCCCAAGCGGCCCCCTTGCAAGAGTGCGAAACCCCAACTGCGCGTTGCTATCTCCTTAGTGCCGCCTCTCGCCTCCCTCCAGTCATGGCACTGCACTTAGGAATGTCCTGAATGCCATCTTGCCTACTGTTTGAACTGCATTTCACTGAAATATGCAATTGTGCTCATAATTTTGATTACCATTTTGGAAGCGCACAAATGCATCCGTTCATTGCTACCTACCCTGTAAATTACCTTCTCTGTTTCAGGGCTTCCCTTGACAGCTCACCCTGCAAGCTGTCAAGGGAAATGCCAAAGCGGAACAGATAATCTACAAGGAAACTGATACGGTGAATGAAATACCGCTCACTGTACACTCAGGAAAGGTGAGTCCATCCACTTGCACACTTGTGAGAGGCTGGATGGGGCCAGTGGAGGTGGGGCAGAAACTATGCCGTGTCTACCAATCTCCAACGCAATGGGAAAGGTAAAACCAAGACATGATTGGTTGGAAAAGGGGTTGTAATAAATGAATTCCCACTTGCCATCGTATCCTCTCCCATCTTGACCGCGACCAGTTCCTGCCTTCAGCACTTCCCTTGGGCCCCAGCTTCCAAAGCGCGATGGAGTTACTGGGAGAGCAATTATAGTTACTGAGGGACGTGGGTGTACTTAGTATGGGATTGTGTGCGCTTAGGAAAAAATTGAGGGTTTTTTCTCTTCTGTCCAACTGTGTACTTGTGAAAGATGGAAAAAATGAATCCATTTTTGCGGTAAGTCCACCCACACACCTTTGATCATTGCACCCTACAACTTCATGGCTCCATCCCATTAAGACACAACTTAAAGTCTGAAATCAAGGGTGGTATTAAAGGGAGCAAAGGAACGTGCGGGGAAGGTTTTGTGTTCAAGGCATAAGACATACACCAAGAGGATGAAACAGCAGTGATATGGATCTGCACTGCCGAAGAACGGGAAAACAGACAAGTGAATTTGCACAACGGTGCACTTGCAAAGAGCAGAAAAATAAAAATTGAAGTAAGAGCAAAACTATTTGCAAACTATTTGTATACACAGGTGGGGGGAACAGTTGTGCTGAAACGGAACAGTGACCAGAGTGGGAAAGGCCAATTGAAAAGTTTATCCCTTCAGGAGCAAAAACGTAAGAGGAGTCTGCCACAAAGGCCCCTGGGATACGTGCCAGCAGAGGTTGGAGGAGCAGGGGGTATGGCAAGGCTGCGAACCCACCGGGGCCCAATTGCCACCTGGGAGGGGCGCCGCCTGCCAAGCTGACCTCCAACCCTCAGCAGCTTTTGTGCCCAGTGTGGCTTCATGCGACCTGCGCACTGACCCGTGTGGTGTGGTGGGTTGCTGGGCGTGGCTGGCAGGGAGCAGCCGGCCCACGAAGCTCCCTGGGGGTCCTCCGGCTGGGGGCCCTGCCTCAGCCGAACCTGGCTGTGCTGCCGTGAGGGTCATGGGTGGTGGGGTGGGATGGGGGATCCCGGGAGGAAGCAACGGCCGTACTAGAGTCCCAGCACAGCCAGTTCCTCGTTGGCCTCTGTGGGGCTGAGCAGGGGGAGAGGTGACCACGCAACCCCCAGAACGCGACCGACAGACCGACACTGGTCTGTGGGTGCGCTGGAGTGGAGCAACTATGACCCGCGTTTGACTGGAGATGTAGCGTGGAGGGAGGCACCCTTGGCATGGCAAGGAGGGGGGGGCACGCACTGTCCAGGAAAGAGAAGGCACCTCGCGAGAAGGGAGGCAGTGCTCAGCAGCAGATGCTGTTGTATCGCTTGGTTCTCCACTGCCATCACGCCCCCCGGGGCCCCCAGACCAAGCTCATCAGAAGGCAAGCACATTATCACGGCGCTCCCCACCCCCCACACACGCACGCAACCCAAGCATGCAGCCAACTTGGAGGGGAGGTGAGAGGGGGCCGCGCTCCACCAGGCAGCCCCCTCGGAAACATGAGGCGGAGGAAACACAAAAGCACCACAGGCAGTCGAGCAACCGCAGAAGCATCCCCCAGCAAGGGGGGGAGGTTACGAAGAAGACCCAGTACCCGGCTGCGTCCCTCTGCCTGGCGCGGCGGCGGCGGCGGCTGCTCCGGCTGTGGAAGGCACGCTGGCGTCCTCATCTTCTCCGCACTGCCAGCCGGGCGAGGGGGCTCTGGCTGAGGAGGCGTCCCAGAGGGAAGGCACTGGCCATCGGTAACAGACTCTCCTCCACCGAGGACAATGTTAAAGAATGGCCTGGGAGGGGGAGGGGGAGGGGGAGGCTTGGCAGGGCCAGTGGCGGAGGAAGCCCGGGGGGCGGCCGGTGTCAGGGTGACCTCAGCTCTGAAAGAGGTGCCTTTGCTCTGGCCCCCCGCGCAGGCGGCGGAGCCCTTCGGTGCGGCTGAGCAAGTGCTGTTAGATAAACGAGCCACATATAGACTGCTGACCTTCTTCCCTGCTCCAGTTTCATGCTTGGGTTTCAACCCGGCGCTGCGGCTCGGCTGGGCCCCGGCCAGCCCCGGCGTGCCAAGGGCCTCGGAGGATGTGTCCGATAACGAGGAGCGACTCCCTGAGAGTGGCGGCCCGGTGTGCGCCTGGCCCCCGGGGGCCGTGCCGGAGGGTTTGCATGGGACGGTGCCATAGGGTGTGGGTGAGGAGGTAAAGCACCGCCGGCCGGCAGTGCTGGGGGGCACTCGCTGTGCACGGGGCGCGGGCGCTTGGGGGGACGCGCGGCCAGTGGCGGGAGCAGGCCGGGGGAAGGTCACTGGGGTGTTGGTGTGAGGATGCCATGCAAAGCTCCCCTCCTGTGGAGGAACGGTGCGGGGGGAGGCCCTCCCCGTGAAGGAACGAAACAAAGACACCAGCCACACGAGGAGGAAAAAAGGGAGATGGAAAATGAGTTGGTGATTAGAGCAGGGTGAAGAGCGAGAAAATAAGATGTCACGGAGCATCTGAAGGTCCAACACACGGCACACAACCCGAGAAAGCCCCACACGTCTGTATCCCTCTGCTGTGCAGGCAGACAACTTCCAGCAATCACACAGCAGCCGAGGGTAAATTTTGTGCATTTCGGGAACCATGGTTTACACAAAGTAGGGAACCAGGGAATGCTCAAGAATGTTACAAGTGCTCGATGGCACACTGGTGCAAATTTGAGCTGCAGCTCTTCTCAGGAAATGTGGAAAGTTCAGGTTTTTATTCAGCACTGTCTAACTGAATCTGCAGTATCGACACCAATTCCACAGAGGACCAGTGCAGAAGGGTTATCCAGGTCTCTGTTAAAGAGAGGCATCCCTTAAAAGAACGTGCTAATATAAAGGCAAATGATCAAAACAGAACATCCCCAGGAAATACGGTTCTGCATCGTACATTTGGGGAAAATTCGCGACGGTTGGGAGAGCACACCAGTGGAACCAGCTGCCAAGGGAGACTGTGTGTCCTCCCACGCTGGAGCACAGCAGGTGCATGGGGAACCTGCTTCAGAGGCAGGCGTCTGCTAGGTTCCCTGGGCTCGGCTCCCGACTCCGGTCCGCTTCCGACAGCCCTGAGCCCCATCTGGTGCCGAGCGTTGGTGCCGGTGCCCGCCAGGGACCGAGTCGCGCGAGCAGCACCGCTTTCCTGGAGGCTCTTGGGGCACATGGCACGGAGGGAGGCTGCTGGGCCGCGCCAGAGGAGCGCCAGCTGCGCCTGAAATGCTTGTGGACGTCTCACTGGCATGGCTCGCCTCCTAGCTGGGGCCAAGCATGGTTCCCTGGGATCGTTGCAGCCTGACTGGAGGGATTTCAGAGAGCTGAGAGCCGTCTGCCTAGGGTTCTTCAACGGACTCCTGCATGGGGCAGGGGCCGGACAACTCTGCGGTTCAACGGGCCTCAGCCCCCAGGACTTGTTGAAGCCGCTGTGCCCGTGGCAACAAGTCCAAGGAGAGGGGCCGCCCTCCACCTTCGGCCCTGACCTTTCCCACCACTGGCATGTGGTCCCAAGACATCACCCAGGACGGAATGTGGCCCATGACAGAAAAAGTTGCCCAGTTACTGCATTTTACCTTGTGCTAATTCCACTCCACTCGGTCTCCGACATTTCTCAAAAGGTGCCATTTTGAGACATCCAGCATATCACAACAAACCTAGTCAAAACATCGGCCGTGCACTGAGGTGGTCCACCAGGACGCTTGTGGGAAATTCAGAAGCCACAGCAGTGGCTGTAATTAATTGAAGAGCCTGTTGCTGCTCGACTGGGAAGTGGCTGCCAAGCCCACCCGGTGAACCAGTAAAGCTTTTCTGAAGCGACTTGATTGCAGTGGCTGAGGGACTATCCGTTGACCTCAAACTTACGTTGCTTGAATACCACGTGCAAGGTGTGTGCAAAGGCATTTTAGCTTGATAAAACGTGTCCTGGCTCCGTTCCAAAGCTTAGTGCCTTTACGCCACAAAGAGTTACACCCATCATGATAGGAGGAATGGCGGTGGAAAACTTACAAGGGTGAACATAACTCACAGTAAAACGGCACGAGCCAATCCATTGCCTGCATTTCGTAAACCCTGGGAATCTGTTTTGTTCTCTTGCCATGACAGGGTATGTGCGGCCCCTCATATGCAGTCAGAACGCAACTGCTATCATCACTCACCATTTGCAATGTGCGCAAGTTAACTGCTTCACCAATTGTGAATAAAATTGTTCACAGAACTGGAAGGTTTTCAGTGGGCTGCTTAATTCAATTCTCTGCACAAACGGCCAAAATGATAAAACGCGTAAGATTTCTTGCCCTTTAAAAGGAAATTAATGACAGCCATTTGCAGGGGGGTGTGTGTGTGTGGGGGGGTGCATTTGGACCAGGAATGCCACCTGGGCACCACCTCCAAACATTTCTCTCTTTTTTTAGATGGACTAGCTTTGTACAGTTACGTATAAAAGCACCAAATTTACACCGCTTGTGACACGGAGTGATTAGCTTTTGGACAAGTGCTTGCAGCTTCATTCTGAAATTTCCACGTAGAATGACCAGAGCCTAGGAGGTTTGGGGAAATAGCAAAGCAAAGGAGTATAAGGGAGAGAAAGAGTGAGGCAGGAGCTAAAGGGAAGAGAAAGAAGAAGTGGGTAAGCAAGGAGGAGTGAAGAGAATGATTGTAAAGCTGCAAGAAAACCCCACCAAAGACCGTGAGGAGAGAGAGCAAGTGACATCCGGATTTGTGTCACAGGTTGGCGCAGACTTGTGTCAAAAATGAGAATAGCTATTCCATTCCCGCACCCCTTCAGAATTGCAAACTTGTGAAAACAAAACCCCAGTCTGCTCTTCTGGACGTAGAAACCGCTTTCCTTTAACAGAGGCGAGCCACGTTTCTGGGACATTTACACCACGCACGTCCGAGAGACAGTGGAGGAAGCACCACAGCTCTCTTCGCTTTTCCGCAGCACACACAAGTTCGAGGCGGGTACTTACATGGGACTTGCCCTCAGAAAGGTTTGGACGCACCCTCCGGTAGCCTTTGGCAGCCAAAGTACAGGACTGAGCATCCCTATGAGCGTCAATACTAGGGGACAACTTCCAGTCATCTGCAAAACAGAGAACTTCGCATCACCGGAGCCCAGGCAGTTCCGCTTTCTGGTTGCTCAAGCGACCGACAGGTATATCCAAGCCACACAAGGATGCATTGCATAAATACCTGTTCCTGATCTCCCTGGCTCCTCCTCTACAGCATTTGTTGGCAAGCATTAGGGGAAGGAAGAGAGGGATGGGGAGAAAAGGACTATTAACTGTTACATCGGGAGGAGGCACAAACAAATCAGATCGACTCCAATTTGTGCGTGGAATGCTTTCGGCGGCGGCCACCTAATTTCCATAGAAACATGATACTCTCGCAGTTCCTGACCTTTGCGAACACAGCACGATTCTTCCAGAGGGATGAAGGAACAATTGTGCATTGACATTTTACGCTAGAGTCAGAAAGGCAGCCGGAGTCTGTACGGGACCCAAAGGCCACTCGTGGCTCCGAATGCAAGATCCCAGCATTTAAACCGGGAGTGGAAAATACGGTTGTCCTTTATTAACCCTGCCAGAAGAGACGGGAGACGGAGGGACAAACAAACAACTGGATTTAGAAATGCCGATGCGACATGTGCCATCTTTACGGAGCCGAGCCGCAAGGTGAAACGGCGTATCTACTGTTTACGTGCTGGCTCTGCTTGTGTTGCTCGGGGTTCCTAAGAATGGAAACCGCAAACAGATGATCTTTCTGAGGGCTGGGAACACGCTGTTCTGCCACAGCATAGCAGTTCTTTTTCCAGATTTCAAACAAGCATGTAACTACTGCAGCTCTTTCCCAAAACGTTTCTAAACCTGGACTTGCTGCCCCCCCCCTTTTTTTCCACCTTCCCGTTGATCTATGTGCAAAGACAACCTTCTGGCCCAGCAAGGTGCTTTTCAAGCCGTGACTGGGGGAAGAGATCCCGCATGCCTTTTTCATGGTGGGACTCGGAAATTTAAGGTGCTGTCAGAAGAAAAATGGTGAATTAGCAGTAGGGCAGTGAAGAACCAGATGGAGAGGAGAGGAGAGGAGAGGAGAGGAGAGGAGAGGAGAGGAGAGGAGAGGAGAGGAGAGGAGAGGAGAGCCGAGCCTCAGTGGGATGTTGTGAGGATAACGCAGCCACTGTTTTAAGTTACAGGATACATAATTATGCACAAGAACTTAAGAAGAGTTCTGTGATTAAACCAAAGCTTTGTTAGTCCAGCATCTTGTTTCCCTGCCCAGGAAGACCACAAGTAAAACATAACGGCAACACTCTTCCCCCACTGCACAGGTAGGCTCCGTATGCATCCCCAGACAGGTATCAGCAAGAGGTGCTGCTCAGTGCAATTAAGGCTGGAGAAACTGCCCATTTCTGCACAAGAGAGAGCACGAAGCCTGTCTGCTTCCACCCTCTGATCCCCTGGTGCCCCTGGGAAGTGGCGTAGTCCTCCTTCCACACTCCTGAGCAGAGCAACAGTAGGCCAGCTCCCTCTCCATGTTTTGCTGACGGCTGCAGAAGCCGGATGGGCAGCCAGCTGAAGCGATTAGCACTCTCCGGCCCACCGCCATAGGGCAGGGAGAGGGAAAGCCAGACAGATGCTCCCCAAGTGCTCCTCGCGTACTCTGGGAGTGGCTAGCATTGGTTCTGGCTTGTTAGCCACTTGGCAATAATAGCAAAGGATTGACTATTGACCCCCAACGAGTCATCTCATCGCAGATGAGACAACACGACAACCATCATGGGCCAAACAAACCCACTGCAAGCCAAGGCTCATCAGCATGGCGTACTAACCAACCATAAGCCGCCGTGGCAAACCTGCTCCAGGTCCCCACCACAGCTTATCGTCCATCTGAACCCAGTCGAGGGAACAAAACTTTTGGGTAGTGTTAATATTTGTTTCAGACAGCCAAACAAAGGGCAGGGTGACCTGTTACTAAATCCATCAGGTGTCTTTAAAAGATACCGTGGCGTGAGTGAAGGACATTCTGTGCCCAGGCTAATGTACTCCCCTATAATTAGTCACAGTGGTAACATGTAGAACAGGGTCTCAGTTGATGCTCTCTGGTCAGGGGAGTAAAATATAGGGAGATGCCGTCCTTGAGATATCGCAGCCCAGTAGCTTAGCACCAGGGCCTTGAACTGGGTCCAGAAATGTTCTCACAATTGCTGGAATTTTAATGCTAAACAATATTGAAACAATAGAATATTAAAACTAAAATATAGTATGAAAATACCCCAAAGAATCATACACAGTTAAAAAGATCAGTCAGCACCAAATCCAAGCTTCATAAAAAGCATCCCCTAGAAGGAATCTGCTCATGAAGTGTGCGCACTGTGAAGCATCTTGAGCAGAGATGTGTAAGGATGTTGCTTTTGATCACAGAGCATGAAATCTACCCTGTTCAAAGCTCTGACCGTGAACACAAATACGAGCATGTGTCTGCTGAAAACAGCTGCAAACTGTCAAACTTCCACTTGTGTTCATCCCATTCCCAATTCCCAGAACAATTTACATAAATTTTCTGATTACATGCACCAAATCAGCACCGCTTTAGTCTATGGAGGAAAGCTGCAAAAGTTAGGAAACTGGCACTAATATGGACAAGCTTGCACAAATCTCTAGTGTGATCACTATTTTCCCATTTGTGCACAATGTGCATTGATTGCAAGTGGGAACCGAGCACCAGACGAGTGCAAGGCAGTGCGCGGAGGATCCTGGAACAGGGCTCCTTCGCCCATCCCTAACTTTGAGATACTGCAAACCATTTTCCCAAGGAAGTTGATCTGAGGTGAAGTGACTGCCTCCAACAGCGTCAGCAAAGGGAGAAGCGAATGCCCAGCAGATAAAAAACCTGCCCCGCCTTCCACATCAGAGCGCTCCGTGCTCCAAAGGGAGAGGCACGCGGTCCCTGCGGATGGCAGCCTGCGGAGCAACCCACCGGGCGCTTGCAACAATTCATGCACAGGGAAAGGCCTGCCTTCTCCCTCATTTTTTTGAACCCTGCCTGGCTCATCTGGCCAAGGATAACGCTGTTCTAGGCCACCTGTTCCTCTCTAGTTCTGAGCCTCTTTACGCGGGGGTCTCGTTTCTAGGGTTCACTTCAGGAGGGGAGGAGCTCTCCCCCTGTGGAAGGCGATAGTGCTGGCTTGATGACAAGCAGCCAGCCAGCCTCCTCCTGGGCCCTCAGGAGCCCCTCCGCCCCTTGCTTCGCCTCCCCCTCCAGCTTTCGCTGCTCCGTGCACCACTGCCCTCCTCCCACGGCCATCTTCCTCGTGGCTCGAGCAAGACAGCACCAGCGACAGCTCACCTCATTAGTGGAGGGCTGTTTCTCCAGAGAGAGCCAGCACAACGTGACTGGTTTGGGGAATCTGACTCATCCAAGAAGCTCTGAATCTATGAGATTCTCAGGAATCTTGCCCGAAGTAAGTAGATGGCTACAGAAAACAGAGGAGGAACTTCCCGATGCACCCACAAGGGCGGTCAAAGAAGAGCTGAGGACTGAGCGGGAACCCCATCTGGTGCCGGGGGCAGCAGGGCTCCCGCCAAGCACATCTTAGCCGTGGAATCTTCACCAACAGGCTCCATGCCTCCACCGAACTCTGTGGAGTTCTGCTCTGGTTTGCTTCCACCTGGTTCCCAAACGCCAGAATCAGTCGATCACCCGACCTGCCACTGTGAGGCAAATGAGTTAAGCTCTAGACTTACTTTCAGAGAGCTGGATTTCCTGTGGGCGACTTGCATGGCTGACACTCAGATTCCCTTCGTAAGGCGGAGATGCCCAGAGGGTCACAGCCCCCTTTCCAGTACAGATTTTAGCAGGATCCAAGCCTGAAGAGGACATGCAAAATTTGCAGAAGATATGTTGGAGCATGAAAGAATTGTAAATCATGTTATTTACACAGAGTTGGATGATCACTGAAATTTAATCTAATCACATTTATGCAGGAAATTAGCTTCTGAATCCAAGATTTCAGAAGCCAGCAGTGATTAATTCATTGATCCATTGATTGATTGATTGATTGATTGATTGATTGATGTCGGGTATGCTTGAACTTGGGTCCTGCAGAGCAGGGAGTTGGACTTGAGGGCCTTTTCAGCCCCTTCCAGCTCTTCCATTGTCGGATTCTGTAAATTCTTCCTTTTCATGCAGGGTCCCAAGCTGTCCAGCAACCTTGAATGCTCTGCTATATGGAGCTGATCAGGAAAGGTCCGCTTAGCTGCCGTTGCTGATGGACTTGCCTGGGACTCCCGGCTGGCGATTCCTGTGTGAAGGAGGCTCTGTGCGATGTGCACTGACCATGCCTTGCGCATGGTGCCTTCTCCTACACAGACGCCCCTCAGAGCCATGCCTTGGCACTGACCCAGCGGCATCCCGCCTGATAAGAAGCACATCTGTCCTCGCGGGATCCATCTCCCGCCTCCTGATCATTGCTGAAGGGTTCATAAAGAGCCGGGAGCTGCAAAGGTGCTGCGAACCTCTGGTGTGATGTGGGCTCTAGAAAAAGCTGCTCCCTGCTTAACCATCCATTGGGATCGAAAATGAGCACTGAACCTAATGTTAGTATTTCTTTAAACAATCCATCCATCAATTTAATTACTTCTTTCCAACCAAGCAAGTTTTGATACAGTCTGAGCTCACAATAGACAATTGTAAAATTTTTGCTCCCCAACTGTTGCCTTATTCTCTACCGCCTCACCAGATTCTCCCATTGCGAGCACCCAGGCAGGGTTGCCAGTGGAATTCTGCAATGCCCAACTGAAGACGATCCTCTTAACGGGCAGAGACTTCTATCCCTTTAGATTTATTTGGACAGTTTCCCTTCTGCAGAAGCAGGAGAATTTCTCCATCACACAGAGTTAACGCCGTCCTTTTATGTTCATTTACTTACATTTGTTATTAAATGTTAGTGTGAAATTATTACTCTGTCCTTAGCTTGAATTTATTTACATACGTATGAATGCTTTGCACATTCTGTTACAAAGAAAAAGTAACAAATGTCTCATCAGGAAAGTCAAAAACACAACTCTACCATCTATACTGGACATACCTCTCTCTTGGCCATTGGTGCTTGGTACCAGTCCATTCACAACAGTGTTTGCAACATTAACTTCTTTATGCTCTGAAAGATATAAAGGTAAAGGTAAAGGTTTCCCCTTGATGTTACGTCCAGCCATGCCTGACTCTCGGGGGCGGTGCTCATCTCCGTTTCCTGGCCGAGGGAGTCAGCGTTTGTCCGCAGACGGTCTCTGTGGTCATGTGGCCGGCATGACTAAACACCAAAGTGCACAGAACGCTGTTACCTGCCCACTGAAGTGGCACCTTTCCATCTACTTGCATTTGCATGCTTTCGAACTGCAAGGTTGGCAGGAGCTGGGACGGAGCACAGGAGCTCACCCCGTGTGCAGATTCGAACCGGCGACCTTTCGATCTACCAGCCCAGCAGCACAGCGGTTTAAACCACTGCGCCACCTGCAGTCCCTCTGAAAGATATATACGTATGCAAAAAGCACCAATATTTCAAACCTTATAAAATAATATGAATGAATGAACATATACTGTAGATAAAAAATCAACTTTAGCAACTCTCTGAATCCAACGTAGTTTATACAGCAATTCTGTCTAATTCTCTTTTCCTGATTTTTTGCTGCCACGGGGAACAAAGCAGCTTCATGTGTCGCCCAGCTACTGGCATCACGCATGAGAAATGAAGCATCTTTGCCAGGGTATTCCGGCATCTGCGCATTAACATGAATCTCTCCCTTGGGTCACTAGAGGGCAGATGACTGAGTAATGAACCACGACTTCCGCTTGATGCAGACTGCAAATACGTCACCTACATTCAGAAGGTACAGAACTGCAGTTGACAGAACTAGGAGTCGTAGGCTTAATAAAAGCATCTCTCAAGGAAGACAGTCCCAGTCTGCACAGACAGTTGACAGTTGAATCAGAACATTGCAAAGAGGGAAACACTGAGGAAGTTCAGAGTCCTGCAGGGCCTTCCAGGAATCTCTCCAAAACAGCCAACCCCTTTCTGGTCTCTTGTCCATAGCAGAGCTGGAGTTTGAATTAGAAATGCAGCAGCTATGGGCCAGATTATGAATAAAATTCATTAATTGTATTTTTCATTTCCAAATAGTGAAAAGCTGAGAAGTCTTTGTCTGGAAGAAGAGCAGTACATTTGAAATACCGCAGCTGAGAGCAGTCTATACCAGCATCCTAACACTGCATGCAAAAAGCTAAAAAAAAAAAGCTAAGGTTGTGGAAGGAAGACCATGACATTTCTGAAAGAAATTATTCTGCACAATTTCCAAGGCATTTACGGCACTGCTGTCAGTTCCCCAAATTTCAGCACAATAAAGCATTTATGCGATCATTTTACTAAAATAAACTTCTGGGGTAGGTTTGATCAACTGTCTGTCTGTTTCCTGTGCCTTCCATTTCACAGCCTTCCTACGCTCCTTCCGTGAGAGTGTCTTGTTAAAAGGGATGCCCAAATACCTACATGAGCAATGTTGCCGTTGGTTCAGAAGCCATCCGTGCTTCAGTCCATGACTGCCAAAACCCATTATCTTAGCCTTAGAATAGTTTATTGCCAAGTCTTCATGCTTAAAGTAAGATTCTTCAAACCCAGGCAGGAGAAAGAGATTAATCCTACATCATCTGCACCCATTAAGATAAAAATCCTTCTGTGCATAATTACTGAGGAAGGATTTATTTGTGTCGAGGCTGAATGAGATCATCAGCAGAAATATGGAGATGAGCAGAGGCTCAGAGGCAGATTGGTTCTTCTCTCCAAGTCGTTCTGAAGGTGTCAGTTAAAGAGCTGACTGGCCGAACCCTGACCCTCACATCTCAGCTAGTATACAATTCCTTTATCAATATCAGCAGCCTATGATTGATTTTAGAGCTTTGGCACTTTTGGCACCATCTGTTTCTTGCAACAGAATCAGCTAAATCAAACGCAGCTTTAAAAAATCAATACAAGCTGCATGCAAATGTTTCTTAATGTTCTTAGTATGTTTCCTTAAGTAATTTAATGCCGAGCATGGTTCAATAGCACTGGAACCACCGCTAAAGCCAGTTCGTTCTTCGTGAATAATCTGAGTCACATGCGACCAGTTTAATAATTTGCATGCATCTTTGAGGAAACATCCAGCAAACCCACTGAAAGCGAGGGGCAGGCCTGAAACCCACAGAGCGGCTCCGTGTGTCACTCAAACATGGCCTGCTCCGCAGGGGTGGTCTGCCCATGGCCATGATGCTGCCCCAAGGCGCCACAGCTTGCCCGAGGGCCTGCTGACCGCTTGCCTTCGTGGGCCAGCTGACTCTCAATGGCAAGCTAAGCCACAGTACAGCCCAGGTTCAGCAGAGCGCCTCGGAGAGAATATCCAGGCGCTCTCTTGCTCCAGCCAGGTGCGGGCGCCTGTCCGGGGTCTGCACCTTTTCCTCCCAAGGGCGCCACGGTGTCCCCCACTTGCTGGCTGCCCCAGCCACTGAGCAAGAGGATTGCAGCTTGCCCGGCGAGGCTGGGGGGCAGCAGGCAGAGGGCCAATTTAACCGGGACGGGGAGACCCAACTGTCTTCCCCAAGGCCTGCGACAGTCAGGATAGAGGGCAAACCATGCCCCACTTTCCGGGATGAATGGAAGGCATTTCCATCCACGGAGGCTGCAGAACTTTCCTTATGGGGTTCAAGACACCTTCCCTGCTCAGGAGCTGCCTGCCCACCTTATCACTTCTGCTACAGCTCCTGTTTAATTTCACCCTCTACTTTTTTTCTTTTCTTTTTTTTTGTGGGGGGGTGACTGGAAGACACCAGGCACTTGGCCATGGCTTGCATATTTTGAGTTGATAAAATTCTAGGCAGTTTGCCATCGCCCTTCTTCCTTTGCTATGCTGCAACTGAACTTTTCCTCTTCTATCTCTTACTCTCTCCTCCCTCCCCTTTTTATTTTTTCTTCTCTGTTTAGTTAGAAATGCTAAAGGTTAATTAATGATTTTTCTGGTGTAATAATCACTGATACGATTGACGAGGCATAGGAGCAGAGTGTGACAAGTTGCAATCTTGCCATGCTTGGAACTAGAAAGCTTATTTGTGTTGTGTTGTGTTGTGTTGTGTGTTGTGTTCTGCTCATTCTGAAGTTTTCCCTTTCGGGCAGGTTTGCTTTTCCCTTATAATGGTGTAAAGAACAATGATGGTATTATGAAATATAAAGAATACATAAAGTCTGCCTTGAATATTTCGCAATAGAGTTAGATTTTTTTTTTTTTTTAGGAAAAAACAAGATTTCTTTGTGAACAGGGGCAAACAATACATGCCCAATGATGCCATGTTTAAAGCAACTCCTTGCAATGTCAAACAACTACAGAATCCATTTAAACAAAAGAAAGTACTTTCTAAATTAAAGAAGCTGCAACTTATGTGGTTTTCTTGCAGGAAATACACCTGATGGCAGCAGACACATATCGACTTGCAAGAGACCGAGTGGGAGAGATTTATGCCACAATCACTTTGAGGGGTAGTGATCTTAATTCAGAAACGTTTTTTCCAGTTCAACAATCCATTATTGATGCCAATGGTTGTTTCTGATTCTGGTTGGAAAACACAGGGGTGTTTAATGCATCTTCATGACTCTCCAGCCCATGTTCCACAAATGTTTTGGCAAATTGTTTAACACTGAGTATGTTTATACAATTGCGTGTGCGGGAGATTTTAATGAGATCTTAGATCTCCTAGAGCAGGACTTAAGGGACAAGTAATGACTTGATTGATTTAAACATTTTTATGCTGCCCCATTGCAACAAAGCCTCGGGGCGGCTTACAACATACAAAAATTTCAATTAACCCCCCCCACCCCCATAGTGCATCTCGGCGAAAAACTTTAAAATTCAATAAATAATTTAACAATTAAAATAAGTTTTAAATAAAAAGGTTGCTGTTGATTTGCTGAACTTGATTTGCTGTTCCGAATTTGGCCTGATCGACCCATGAAGAATATTCCATCTGGCTGAGAGAGACTATACAATTATATCACCTGCCCACCTTATTTGTTACTGGGGGGACCAGATCAGTTCTTGACTTCCACATCATTGTTATGTTGACTCAGATGCCATAAAACGGAAGTGTGGCTGGTAGCAGGCCATTCCCCAGTCTGCTGGAATTTGCTACCCATAAGCAGCCAGAGCTCTGATCACCTTTGTCACCTTCATCTGCCATGTCATTTAAAAATCAACTTCTTGCTGAATTACAAGAATATTTTTAAAATAATGAGAGTACAATCAAATCATGCGCCACTGAATGGGAGGCTAGCAAATATTTAATCCAGCATCAACGTATTGCTTATGGGTGTCCCAAAATTTAAAAAGGAGTGACAAACAGGCCCACATGATAGGTTGAGCATCCTTATGGGTCACTTTGCTACCTCCCCAAATGAATAACTTTATGAAGAGGTGCAGCATGTTTTTTAAAGCTGGATTTTTAAAAAGTGGGTATTGCATTAGCTTGCTTAAGACAGACAGTATTGGTTGTCCCAGTTAATTATCAGCAAATCACCTATATTTCAAAACACTATCCAGGTGATTATAGATAACAGTGATATTCACACATCAGAAATATATATATATATATAATATAAATTTTATTCACTACTGTACAATAGTGTCTGTGAAATATTAGACCATGATACTGATGGGGGTGGATCCCTTCAGCTCAATTTTTCCTGTCTAGATAAGATCACAGAGACAGTTTTACATTTTTACTGGCATGAATTGCTGAAATTCTCAAATAACAAATATGAGAACAGGAAAAGCGTCTGGTCCGAATGGATTTCCAATTGAGTGTCACGAAGCATTTTCAAGCGTTCTCATTCCTAAACTTGACTGGGTGTGTAACTATAGTTTTGAACCAGTTCTGTTTCATCAGCAATCAATGATGCTTTGATTCCAGTAATTCCGTTGTAATCGCAATTGCAATACAGTAAACCAGAGATCTTACTCTGCGTGCTAAATATCAATCTATTTCACTGATTAATGTTGACATTAAAAGGTAACTGCAATTTTGACTGAGAGGCTAAAAGTCATTAAAAATAGACAAGGGACTGCTAGATGGTTGCTGATTTGATTGCATTAAATAAGGATAGAACAAGCATGGCTGGAATCCCTACCAGGCCACTCAGGGCTTCAACGGAGGCCCTCCTTCGTGACCCCTTCCCCCCAAATGCGGTGAGTGGGGAACTGGGAGGAAAGGGGCCTTCTCTGGCATTTCCTTCCACGGGAGGCACGCCTGGCACCCACTCTACCTTGCTTTCAGCACCAAGTTAAGACTTTTTTTAATTTAGTATCCATTTTTAGACTGGATGTTGGGTTTGCTGCTGGTTTATTGTGTCATTGTTTTATCGATTGTCTTTATTGGTTACATTGTGTTTATTTTCCTCCTGTTCCTATTTAAATGGTTGCATTTACATAGTATTTTAATTCTATCATGTTTTATGGCTTGTTTATTGTTTGGTTTTATTTGTACACACACACAGGGCTATGAGCCACCTGGAGAGAGTTAGGACCAGTGAAGACTTCTCTGTATTTTTTCTTCTTGAGGGAGCTCCTAGGCAGAGGTGTCCTCTTGCCCCAGTGATGTGTGTGCTGTCAGACAACACCCTCATATCCCTGGATGTACGCAAGATGTGTTAGAATATATTCATTCATTCACTCTTAGGTATCCTGGCCTTTTTCCCTTTCAAGGAACTCCAGAAAGCTTACATAGTCCTCCTCTACGCTGATGATCTTCAACTGTTTATGTTGGAACCCCAGTCATTAGTTCCAGTTTTGATGCGGAGGATTAATGATTCTGGACACTTTTCCCGTTAACTTGGAACTCACAGATAACACAGATAACATTCCCTTTACTGTGTAATCTAATGAGCAATTTAGACTCTGTACTGAAGTTATTACTTATCTGGGAGAACTTGTCTCGAGAGACATATCACAAATGATTAAATTAAATTTAAGTTGATTAATGGGATCTCAAGGCATATTAATAGGCAGGCACCATAAAGCTAAGTTTATATAAATGCAGTTAATTAATGTAATGCCTCAGAAGTTTATGTGTTACGGTCTTCCTTTATTTAAACCTAGCAAGTGTTTTCAGAATCGCAATGTTTTATTTCAGAAATTTTGGGGCTCCACTCCACCACAAATATTCAAAAGGATGCAACTTTTGATCAAGGAGGGTAAACTTTACCATCAGGCTTATGTGCCGACTTGTACCAGGTGTTGGTCTTTTCCACTTAAATTAAATCGCCTCCATCCAAGTCTGCTTGGAATCTTCACATCTGGATCTGCTTCCCACCTGGACCACATCAGGCTCTTGCTGCCCCAAAGCAGACAATGTGTCCGCTCCAGCTGGGAAAGCCAGTGACTTGCAGATTAATATATTTTCACAGGCAAAATTAATATTTTGGGGAAATCCAGATTTTTAAAACTGGCAAGGAAAAGTTTGTTTGAGGCTGATTCTTGCTTTGAACCAGCTTGTTTCTCCTGATGATATTTTTTACTATTCCCTGCTTTATTTTGTTTTATTTATTTATCTATTTATTTATTTTACAAATTTGTATGCCGCCCCCTTGTGACCAAGCCTCGGGGCGGCTCACAACAATAAATAAAACAACAGGCAGTTACATTATTTAAAAGTAATATTAACATTAAAAACTGGCCCATCTCGAGGTAAAGATAAAATACAATAAATAACATAAATAAACAAATAGACAAATATAAATTAGCAATTAAAATAATGTTTAAATAAAAAGGTCTTCGCCTGGCGCCAAAAAACAAATAACGACAGCGCCAGGCAAACCTCTCTGGGGAAGACTAAGTCTTACTTACAGACTAAGTTAATTTGTCAGGTATGGGGGCTTAGCAATATGAGCAGCCACAACATTTGTTAGAATCTGGAATCGGTCCTGCTGTGTTTACAGCTTCCAAGCTACCTGTATTATTGGAAGCACTGACAGAGACCAAACATGGGTCTACAACTTCTATTTACTAATACTGAATACTACTGAATAAATTTGAGACACAAGGTCTCAAGCAAGACTCGGACAATGAACTGGATAGAGCACCCAAACAAGGGAGTGCGTCAGAATTATCCATTTCATAAGACTGATGTTTCCAGTACACCAGACACCACAGTGTCTCTTTAATACGGATGTAATTAAATCAGCCAATTTTTGCAGGCTTACTGCTGCTACTGCTTCTCTTCTCCCTATGTTTTGGCAATGCACGATGGCAGCTTCCTTTTAGAAGGAAGGAACAATTTGGAAACCTCTTGCGATGGGAAGTTCTTTAACATGTAAGGATGCGCATGTTCTTTTCCATTACTGACCCGTCTTGAAATTTAACGCAAGGTCCATGTAAATGGAATTTCTGCACCCTTTTGACAGCTGAAAGGCCGGAAGGAGAAACAGGGCCTGTGATGACACCATGGCTGGAGGACGTCATGGCATGTTTGAATGGGCAGACTTCAAGCATAATCTACAACTTGATAGATATATGGATACTGCGGGGAGAGCTTTGTCAAAGGATATGTGTAATTCTTTTAATGGCAATAGTAGGTTCTCTAATATACAGGGATATATAATGTGTGTGTGTGTGTGTGTGTGTGACCAAAGCTACGGTCCTTTCCTCTTCCAATACACAGATTTTGTACTTTCCTTCTTCTTTTTTCGCTTTGCTTCTTTTCTTACGGTGCGGTTTGGTTGTTTCTGTACTGCACAATAAAACGCACCCCGATACACGCACAAGTGTTCGGCTGGGTCTCCAAAGAGCATGCAGTGAAAACCTGGAGGACGGGGGGGCTTCCTACGCAGGGCAGGCAGAGTACAGAGGTGACTTCTGCTTCCCACCCTTTCACTCGGCAAGTCCCCCCATTTTGGCCATCCAGGTGAATTAAACGTATTTCTTGAGCTATAAATATTTCTCTGCTGTAAATAATTCTCTGGATCAGTTGAATGAGGTATGCCCAGCTTCATAATTCATTTTCAGTTCACCTTTCAAAGTTTTCCTCTTCCTTTTCAATTTCAGGGCAATAGATTAATTCACACACACACACACACACCCCAAAAATATCACCCCACAAGCTACACTGAACCTCAAGAAAGCATTTTCCAAAGCGACAGGGATCACTTGAGGTCCTGGATCTGGAACACGCATCCAGTCTAGACGACAGCCCTCTCTAGTGTTCCGATACAAACAGTCCCTCCCCACCTGCCGTTTGCCTGCATTAAATCTCACCTTCAGCAGCAAGTACTGAGACAGAAAGGATTCTGCTGCCAGTTAAAGCAGGCTTCTTAAACCGTGTGGCTGAAGGAATGTTGCAGTTTGACCCTAAAAGAGCAAATATGTAAGCCTTCCTACTAGTTTTCCTCATTGGAACCCAGCTCACCTACAATGTCCGAAAAGAGGAACAAACAAAAAGTCACACTTACCAGAAGTCATTGCATCGGAGAGGCTGACTTTGCACGTGTGAATTATGATCCTGCCTGTGAAATAAAGAGGGGAAATGTCACAAAATCGCATTTTTATAAGAATAAAAAAAGAATTGACGTATGCAGTTCGCCGATCTACCCTAAGGTAAAGAAATAACGCGAGTTTCACCCGAGCGGATGTCAATGCTGAAAGCGTTTACTGAGGGGTGGGCAACCCTGCTCAGCCACACAGGGCAGCCTGCAGCTCCTGCTGCCCTTCGCCACTGGCTCTGCTGCGGGAAGCAGTGGAAGCTGTAAGGAAGGCTTCCTCGGGGCCACGTGCCACCCAGGCCTGGCGCATGGACTACGTGATCGGCGAGCCCGGGGGGAACCTATGCCATGCCCCCCAGACAACGGACAAGACTTTCTCTCCGGATTGTGGGCCTCAGTCCTGGCACAGAGCAGTGGCTGTGCACTGGAACTGCAAAAGCAGGCAACTCCGTTGCTTCCGCAGGATCACAGTGGGCAGCGCTGGGAGTGGTGGAGATAAGCGAGACGCAGCAGGATCACAGCCGTGCCTTCAGCAATAGGACAAACACTCCCAATTAAAAAATCAATGTGATCCCACACACACACACACACACACACAGCCTCCCACTCTATCTCAACAGCCACGAGGGAACCGAGCATTGAGCATTCAAACAATGCCGAAGCCAATTCACAAGCGCCGGCGGTGGCAGCCTGCAATTCCTAGCAAGGAGACAGAACCGGAAGCGGCGCGCCTGTTGCGGGGACTCGTTGCGGTGAATGCACCGGCTTCTTGCGTGAGAAGGTACACCACACACACAGAACGCATAGATAGCGATACGCTGCCACTGCATCTTCTCGGAAAACTTGGGGGGACGCTCTGTCTCAGGCAATGGACCACATCTCCGCAAGGGCTGTCCTCTGCTCCCCCCCCCCGAAAGACGAAGGCGAGCAGGGCCTGATATTCGCTGCTGAGAACGGTTGGAACGCCTCCCATGGCTGGAGCAGGGCACCTGAAGGGAATCTCCCGTTCCAGAAGAACGGAGGAAACGGGTAAGGCCGCGGGATTGCCAGGCGTCTCAGGCACACTCATCCATGCACAGAAATAGAAGAAGATGAGCCTGGTAGTCCAATCTAGGTCAAAATGAATGTGTCAAGGAACAGAAGTCGGAGTCTCTCATCAGTGGTCTACCCAGTCAAGGAGAAGATGAGGGTGTCACTTTTGTCCAGAAAATTGGCAGCCTTCCAAGGAAATGTCACGTGGCAGTAATGGGGGACTTCAACACCCAGATATCCGCTGGGAGACACGTTCTGCCAAGAGCGCTAAATTCTTCCCATGCGTGGCAGATAACTTTCTTCGACAGAAAGTGAAGGAAGGAATGCGAGGATCGGCTGACCTCAACTTAACCAACTAGTAGGGGTGACTTAGTGGCTAAAGGAGAAGTTGCAGGGACTCTGGGGCAAAGTGACCATGACGTGCTGTTCTTGACCTTGCAAGAAGCCAAAATGCAGTGGGCCACGCTGCTCTGGATTTTGAGAAAGCGGCTTGGAATGAACTCAGGACAATGGTAAGTAAGGGCCGGTGGCAAGTGGGCCTAAGGAAGAAGGGAGTCCAAGGTGGGCGGGAATTGAAAAAAAGGGGCATTTAAAAACACAATTACAAACACTTCAAGCGAGAGTAAAATATAGCAGGTGACAGAGGAAACCCCAAAAGCTTTGACCTGAGCTAAAAACGAAAAAGGGTGTGTACAGTCGAGGGGAAAAGTAGTAGTGAGAGGTGGGGCGTTCAGGAATCGTTCCAGGAGCTGTTCAACCCTTGCTGACTTTTATTTTCCCCCAGTCTTTATTCCCCTCTTTCATTATTTGACTTGTTTAACATCAGGATTTGGCAGGGATGGCAGGATCTGACCCTTCCTTTCCCCGCCTTTGCCTTTGCTGACGGCCCCGCTGCACCCTGCCAAGGCCTTCGTCATGCCGGTGCAGCCCACCCCCCTGCACAGGCACCGGCCGACCGTGTCCTCGAACGGCCACCTGGCCTGCGCCCGAGCCCCACGGGGACGCCGTCCTACAGGCCTGGCCGGGGACGCTGCATCCTCTCTTCCGCCCACGCCCCCAGTCGCAAAGGCCCTAGTGGAGACCCACTGGGACCACCCCCACTGCATCCGCACCACCCTGCAGCTGTCCAGACACCCCCCCCCAGCTCCCCCTCAGGCCTGGCATCATCTCCCGGGATCGAGGGACTGTGGGCAGCGATGCTGAGGACGGGGGCGCAAAGGCCTTCATGTGCCACCAGTCTGGAACGGCAGCTGGGACCGTGGCTGCCTGTTCCTGGCAAAGAACAGAAAGTTGCCAACTCGGGTTGCCAAGCTGGACACTAAAGCATCCAGAAGGCACCCGACCGGGGAGGGCTGCCCTACGGTGCCCAATGTGTCTATAAATTGGTTGGATGGTTAAAAAGCACAGAGGGGGTGCTTTTTAAACCTGGAGCTAACAAGAAAGCAGGAAAAGTAACTCACACACCACTGCGGAGAGAGTCAGGATTCGAAGCCATCTTCATGGGTGGGAATCTGGGGGAAAGGCTGTCTTGGCCGACCACAAGGAGCATGTGAGGCAGCAGTGGGGTGCCAGTTCTAAAAAAGCTCATGAGATCTTGGGCTGCCGAACACGAGCCTGGTGTCAGGATTAGAAGCAACCATTCCGCCATGTTCTCACGAATGACCATGCAACTGGAAAAGCGTGTCTTGTTCTAGTGCCACGTTTTAAGGAGACTACTAAAAAAGGTCCAGAGGAAGGCAACCAGGACGGAGAAGTGTTGGCAAACCAAATTTCATAAGGGCTGGGAGAGCTGGAGATCGCTGGTCTAGAGGAGGGGGAGTTAGCGGAAGATGAGATAGCACTCTCTCAAACCAGACACGGTTTCTCTATTGCTCCCGAGAACGGGAAGCCAATTTCTACTGAACGTGGGGACAATCGGGTTGAATTGTGTACTGAAGCTTCTGCACTGAGCAGCAAAATGGACGAGGGAGCCTTTAAGGTGGGCACTAGCACCAACTCACTGAATGGGAGAAAGAGACTTCTTGATAGGCTGGGAAAAGGGGGAACTGGGACAGGCAACAAAGCCGGGATGTGGAATGCCAGCGAGCGCATAGGAACGCCGCGTGGGCAGCATGTGCTCGCCTGCCTGCCGCACAGCCCAGGTCCCTGGCTGCACTTGCCATCTCCTCCGGCCACAAGACTCTTCTGCCTGCTCTTGCCATCTCAATAAAACGCCGCTGGAGGTGGGTGCCATTTGGACCAAGACCACGGCACCCCGAAACTGGAAGGCTGACCCTTCCCCATCATGCAAAGTTTTGCAAACTTTATTTTCCCACAGTAAGGAAAATATTCCTTCAACCTGTCCCAAAGGGAGTGTCTCCAGATGATCTTAGCATCGTGAGGGAAATGGGTTTCTCCAGCTAACATTTGCCATATACCTCCAAGGATAATGTTGGTGCCATGCCCAGCGTTCAATGGCTGTGAAAGAGACACATTTCTCATGTCAGAAATAAATCTCCCCACAGTGGCTGTGACCCCAAGAAAGAAAATGTTTCCTAGTATGGTAAATACATTGAACATTCCCGACACAACAGACTTCTAATTAATCACCGGACGATCTTTGCCGGGCCTTCTGCAGTGAGAAACCCTACACTCGGACCCTGAACTAAAAGCGCTGCTGGTCCCAGTCTCAGGGGGAGCAACCAGTGGCGTCCGAGGAACATTCGAGCAGCTGTCGGGAAGACCAGTGCTGCTGCTGCCCCTTCCCGCCCACAATGCTGAGGAGAGGGCGGCTGCGACTCAGCGCCCAAGTGGCACTGCTTGCAGATAATCAAGCACGTGCCCACAGCAAGCATGTGAGCCCCGTGAAACCCTGCAGCCTCCTCGTGTGTGCAGAGAGGGATGCTGGGGCAGCTGCAAGCCCCGTCCCCACTGCTGGGTCCAGCAAAGGCGGAAGCGCTGAGGCCCATTCCTGCACCGCAGCAGCGTCTGCCGTTCACCGCCAGACTCGGGCAGGAAGTGGCCCTGAAAGGTTTGGGCCCCTTCTGGCTGTGGGGTGAGCTGAACGCTGCCAGCTTGCTCGGGGGAAGTCATGCAGTAGGCCAATCCCAGGCTGGGCGAGGTTGGAAGCAGGCGCTCCACTGTGATGGCAGAACCCAAGGTGAGGTGGCTTTCAGAGCGGTCCACCTGGTTAACGTGTCTACCTGAAAGGCAGAAAGGAGGCGGCCTGTTTCTCTGATGAAGGGCCACATTCCCTTCTCAGCTAGTGGTTTAGAAGGAAGCTTTCACACCCATGCCTTCTCTCGTAAGCCCAGGGCCAGCCCGGGAGCCTGGGCTGGGAACATTCTCCTCCTGGCCTCCTGAACTCCTCTCCTCCGGGCCTCTCCACAGTGGGAGCTCCATCCCAAGAACAACTGGCCATTCTTTGCTGTTATGGCCTTTGGGTGGCTAACAGCTGGCAGGAGAGCTGGAGCCCACGCTGGAGGTTTCCAAGAGACGGCAGGCAGCCCCAGGACTGGCCGTTGGCTCCCACCCTATCGCTAAGGCACGGGACTCCTTCTGGACTAGTGTGAGCCCTATCAGATGTCGAAATCGCAGTGGTACATGCATCGCTGGGTGCTGATGAAAGCAAACCCTGCAATCAGCAAAGCTCTGAAACTCAAAAGTTGGGAAATGCTTTGTACCGTTCGATAGGAATCCATCCAGCCCAGACGGTTTCCTGGTTTGCGTACTAGCAAGTCGCCTTTGTGACTTCCTCAATATTCAGACTTGGCAAAAGAAGCTGCCTCGGCCAGAATCTCTGATCGAGGGAAAACATGTGTTGCTGTCCTGCCCGTTAGCAAAACTGTGGCCCATTGCCCAAGTCACGGAACAACGGGACTCCCCTGGGGTTCATCCTGGAGCTGGGGATGAGCCATTGTCAAGCAGGCAACAGATGAAAACCAAGCGCTCCTTCTGCATCTCCACACCGGCGAGGGCAGCAGAGGCCGAAGGAGATACTTTCCAATGGAAAGGGAGGTTGGGAGTCCTTCTCTTCCGGCATCGAAAGAGGTCACCCCATTGCTTTCACAGCACCGGCTCTCAGGGCTTGAGCTGAATAGTAGGAAACCAAAAATCCTGTCTACGGAAGGATCACACAAAGTTCCTATTGACAATGAAGAAACTGAAATTGTGAAAAGTTTTGTAAACTTTGGCTCTATCACCCATTCAAAGAGAGGCTGCAGCCAAGAAGAGGGAGACTTGGAAGGGCAGGAAGAAGGGCCTGGAAAAGTTCCCTCAAGTGTAAGGCTGTTTCCCTGGAGACTGGGGGCAAGGTCTTCGTGCAGTGGTGTTTCCAATCATGGTCCATGCGTGTGAAAGCTGGACAGGGAGACATGGACGCACTCGACACAGCGTGCTGGAGGAGAGTTTGGGGAACCCCCTGGACAAACAAGGCAGCCCCAGATCAAATCTAGCTGAACTTTCCCTGGAAGTAAAACTGACACAAGAGAGGCTCTCATAGTTCAGACACATCATGGGAAGGCAAGACTCCCTGGAGAAGACAATCCTGCTGGGAAAGTTGAGGGCGGGAGGAAACAAAGAAGACTGGATATGAGATGGATGGACTCCATCAAGGAAGCCACAGCCTTGCATTTAAAACAGCTGAAAAAGAAAACCAAAGGCAGTGATACGAGATGGGGAATGCATGACTCAACAGAACTGACAAAGAAAAGGGTCTCGGAGTAATTGTGGGCAACAGGCTAAACATGAGCCAACAATGCGATGCAGCTGCCAAAAGGACAAGTGTATCTTGGGATGCATTAACAGAAGAATTACTTCCAAATCACAAGAAGGGGTAGTTCCCCTATACTCCTCACTAGTCAGACCTCACCTGGAATACTGTGTCCAGTTCCGGGCACCAAGATTTCAGAAAGATGCAGGTAAATTAGAAAGGGTCCAGCGGAGGACAACAAAAATGATCCAGGGTTTGGAAGCACTGCCCTGTGAGGAGAGGCTGAAGGAACTGGGCACGTTCAGCCTTGAGAAGAGAAGACTGAGGGGGGACTTGATATCCCTCTATAAGTCCCTCAAAGACTGCCACAAAGAGGAAGGTCAAGATCTCTTCTTCGCTGATGCCAGAGTGCAGGACACGGAACAACCCATTCAAGTTGTGGCAACCCAGATTCAGGCTGGACATCAGGAGAAGCTTCCTCACTGCCAGAGCAATTTGACAGGGGAACCAGCTGCCTGGAGAGGTGGGGGGCTCTCCCACACTGGGGACATTCAAAAAGAAACTGGGCAGCCACCTGAGTGGGAGGGTGTGACTTGGTGTCCTGCACCAGCAGGGGGTTGGGCCTGATGGCCTTCGTGGCCCCTTCCAAATCTTCCGTTCTAGGATTCTGTGATTCTACAATCCAGGTGTCCTGGATGGGTCATTCTGGAGGGCTTTCATTCATTGAGTTGCTATAAGTCAGAGAGTCCTTGATGGCACATGGCAACACCTTTTTCCTAAATCCTTAATGACCCCTTTACCCTGTTTGCACCAAACCCCTTTCACCCCTCCAGCACCCCTCCCAAGGGGCACCCCATAGCTAATGCTATGACAATGCCCAAACTACTCGTGATCCGGCTGCGCTTCCCCAAGGGACAGAAGGGCCGAGCAGCAGCCCAGCACAAGGGCATCCTGGCCAGTCATTCCAAGCGACAAGCCAAGATTCTGTCCTACCCTCAGTGCCATTTGGCACTGCCGGACCAGCCTTGAACATTCAGACAGGGCGCCCTCATCACCCGCGTTTCTGATAACTGGACGAACATTATCAGCTTCCTGTCAAGGATCCTGATAAGCTTACAGGGAACTGGGAGGTTAAGGAATGGATATCTTGAGATGGTCCAGATTTTCAGACAATTGGGTGTGGTTAGAGGATTATTTCAATATGATGGTTTTCAAACTGTGCTCAGAGGAACTCTACCGTTCTCCTGGCTAATGGGGCAGGAAGTAAATAAATCGCTGTGCAGGCCCACTGATAAAGAGGACATAACTTGCCATGTTAGCACATGGCTTTAAGCACATCCCCTTATCATGGTCCAAGCCTGCTTCCTCTCTGCTTTTGCTTTGCTGTTGCAAAAGCATCAGATGCCTGCCCCATGACCACGCGAAAGAGCATATGATGACACAAATAACGATTCTGCAAATTCAACCCTGCCTTGGAACAAAGAAAGAGTGTCCCCCACACAGAGAGAATGTTCTGTAACACAAGCAGCCTCCCTCCC
Source organism: Varanus salvator macromaculatus (assembly GCA_023646645.1). Lineage (NCBI taxonomy): Eukaryota > Metazoa > Chordata > Lepidosauria > Squamata > Varanidae > Varanus > Varanus salvator. The sequence goes on along the minus strand of JAIXND010000756.1, from coordinate 3,279,846 downwards.
TGCCCGACTCAGCGAGATCAGCAGGATGCGTCCCAGGTGTTCAAGCCCCGAGACAGAGGCGCATGTTCCGTGAGACATGCCGATGAACCGAAGTGTTCGAAGCATGAGGTGCGGAGCCCTGCTTCAGAAAGGGGGGCTTCAGTCCACCCCTAAAGAGACCGTAGTCGACCTAGAAATTCAGGGGCAGAGGCACAATAGGACGAGGATGGTTCAGCTGGTTTGCAGGCCTTCCAAAGACCAAACTGTCAACAGTGTTTTAATTGCTTGTTTGTAACCATGAAGGAAGGGGGAAGGGGGAAGGGGAGGGACCCATTCCAGGGGCAGAGATCATTCTGTGAGGACAGACCACCCCATCAGACTTCCAAAATAAACACGTAAAATCCTAACGACTTAAGGGACATCCAAGCTATCCAGCATGGTGAAATTTGATGTCGATATAGCACTAATCATACTAATGCCTGAACGAATCTGGCAAGGAAGCATCTCCAACTTTCTCCCCAGTGCAGAGGAGCAAGAAGTGCACTATTCCTACCCCCCACTGCTTCGTTACAATTTGTAGAGACAGAGTTGAGCTCCCAGCCAGCCTGCACTTGCCTCCATGAGCCTGACATGAACCGTGCACCGTTTACAACTCACAGCCTGCGTCCACGCACGGACGAGTGTGTGCACACAGACGACAGGCATCCCAGCTCTACCGGCAGCCACTTACACATGCGTCAGCGTCGGCATGCCAGCAACATACTGCTGAAGGTGTCAGCATCACGGCCACGCTGCCCTTCGCGCACCAAAGTCGGCGGAGTCCTGCTGGGACCAGGCTGCTCACATCTCCGCTCACACGGCCTCCTCCCAGCATTCGGTTTCCTGTGCGCAATCTGTTACAGCCATTCGGCAGCGAAAGAGCCTCCCATCGCCACCGGCTCATGCTCAGTAAAGCTGACTTGGAAGGGGCCCGGACACGGGGATGTCTCCAGAGCCAAAGCACCAAGGCAGGGCTCAGGGGCACCAGCCTCCTCCCGACTTCCTCGCTGAGCCTGATTCCGCATCCAGGCATGGGGACCATGCTCCAGCTCATTGCCTCTTACTAGTGCTGTGGGTTTTCTGGAACAGTTTAAATGGGAAAAGTTTCCAGAAAGGTTAATCTGCATGGCAAAAGCTTCAGGCTGCATCACAAAATTTTCTGATGTCTTACAGAGGGATTTGATTAAGTAAACCCATTTTCCTTGTCTTTAAACTATGAAGCTTATTTTTTGTCCCAGTACATCATATTTGACCCAAAATATTTGAGGAAAGCACATTTAATGTGATTGAAAGTGTTTCTTGAGATTACAAATGTCCGCTTACATTGCTTACATTTAAGACAAAAACCAAAGGTTGTAAACACGTTGACACAGTTGAGCCACTGAAAGAATTGTGTGTGATGTGCTGACAAGCACGGATCTGTTTCTGCTTGTACCACCGGGGAAAACAAATGCCGTGCATGATCATCCCGAATGGACTATTTGTTATTTGCATCCCCCACAGCCTCTGCCACCTGCTAACAAATTACTGACCTATCTTCTCGCATATTTGCTAGTGATCACGGTCTTATTACAACTTGAGAAGGTTGTCCAATATTGTATTTGCAATTGGCACTCATTCCTCATTACTAATTAACTTATGAAATGGAAAGTTTCCATGGCAATAGGAGAAATGTTCACCCGGTATCAATGCTCATCACAGAATGTCTCTCTCTCCCCTGACTGTCTCCTTTTGCAATTCTCCAGTAGTGCCAGGCCCCTTCATGGATCACTGCCTTGTCGTGGCGAAGGGGCTTGCGTAGCTCAATGAAGCGATGAGCTCTGCCATGCAGGGCCACCCAAGGCGGACAGGTCGTAGCAGTGAGCTCTGACAAAAAGTGATCCAGTGGAGAAGGAAATGGCAACCCACTCCAGTATCTTTGCCATGAAAACCCCATGGACAGTACCAAAAGACAAAAAGATATGACGCCGGAAGATGAGCCCCTCAGGTCGGAAGGTGTCCAATATGCTACTGGGGAAGAGCGGAGGGCTAGTACTAGTAGCACCAGAAAGAATGAAGCGACTGGGTCAAAGCTGAAAGGACACTCAGTTGCAGATGTATCTGGTGGTGAAAGGAGAGTCTGATGCTGCAAAGATCTATACTCCATAGGAACCTGGAATGTCAGATCCATGAATCAAGGCAAGCTGCATGTGGTTGAACAAGAGATGACTAGACTGAACATCGACATCTTAGGAATAAGTGAACTAAAATGGATAGGAACAGGGGAATTTAATTCAGATGACCATCAGGTATACTACTGCGGGCAAGAATCCATCAGAAGAAATGGAGTAGCCTCCATAGTCAATAAAAGAGTAGGAAAAGCAGGACTGGGATACAATCTCCAAAATGACAGAATGATCTCAGTTCAAATCCAAGCCAAACCATTCAACATCACAGTAGTCCAAGTCTATGCCCCAACCACTGGTGCTGAAGAGGCTGAAGTTGAGCAGTTCTATGAAGGCCTACAGCACCTTCTAGAATTAACACCAAAAAATGATGTCCTTATCATCATGGGGGATTGGAATGCTAAAGTAGGAAGCCAAAAGATAACTGGAATAACAGGCAAGTTTGGCCTTGGAGTACAAAATGAAGCAGAGGCAAGCTTCAGCCACAACTCATGCAGAACTATTTCCAACTTAAAGCAGCTCTCGATGACGAAGCCCATACATGGAATAAAATACCTTTCGCTGCATCCCTAAGCCAAGTTCATATGTGGAATGATGTTGGACTGAAGATAAACAATTCGCAGCAAAACAGAAAGCAGAACAAGGCAGTGCTGTGTCCAGTCAGTGCAGCAAAAATGAGATTTCTCCAACAACAAACAAAATCCTTTATGTTAAAGGCAAACTGCAATCAAGAGTCCCCACAGATTCCTCCCTCATAAACCAAAGTGCATTTTCCTGATGGCTACTACCATTTGACCAAAAACAGAAAACAAAAACAACAGTGGAAACATCCCATTTCCCACTGCAAAGTGTGGCAGAGAAAACCTGCTGCTGACACAACACATAAGAAACATGGAAACAGAGCGTGTCAGGAGGGCCTCCCGGGCCGTCTAGTCTGACCCCCGGCTCCAGCCCATTCCGCTCACCACATGCCCTCCATGTCCAGCCTATCCTTGAACACCCTCACTGATGGGGCCTCAGCCACCTCCCGTGGAAGCCCATTCCACGCCCTCGGGGTCCTGACTGTCAGGAAGTGCTTCCTGGCATCCAAATGGAGCCTGGGCTCCCTGAGCTTTGCTCCGTTGGAGCACGTCCTGCCTTCCTCTGCAGGGGAGAACAGGTCTCTACCCAGAAAAGCCATGCTGAATCCGGTCCGGGGCCCTCTAGGGCAGCATTTTCTTCACGCAGTGGCAAACCAGCCGAGTGCGGGATCCCGCAAGTAGGATACGAGTACAACGGCACCCTCCTGCCCAAGTTCCCCAGCAACTGCGGCATGAACACAAGCAGGCACCATGCCTGGGATGCATCCGTGCCGCTCAGTCAAGGACCCATGGCCTGGTTCTGCACCTCCAGCCAACTCAAGGAGCAGCCTCTGATAATAATAAACTAACATCATGCTTTCGATCAGTGAGAGACTGATGAGGAGAGACTGAGAGAACTGGGCATGTTCAGCCTTGGGAATAGAAGACTGAGGGGAGACGAGATGTCCCTCTCTAAGTCCTTCAAAGGCTGTCACAAGGAGGAAGGGCAAGATCTCTTCTCGCTGATGCCAGAGTGTAGGACAGGGAATAATCAGTTCAAGTTGCAACAACCTAGATTCAGGCTGGACATCAGGAGAAGCTTCCTCACTGTCAGAGCAATACAGCAGAGGAACCAGCTGCCTGGAGAGGTGGGGGGCTCTCCCACACTGGAGACATTCAGGAAGAAACTGGACTCAAGCCAACTGAGTGGGAGGGTGTAAATGGGTGTCCTGCAACAGCCGGGGGTTGAACCCGATGGCCTTCTGGCCCCTTCCAACTCTTCTATTCTAGGATTCTATGAGTGTAGAGAGTGAAAGGATCACTCCCCTTTCCCTGCTCCTTAATACCAATGTGAAGATACTTAGGTATCTTAGGGAGCAAGAGAAAAGTTGCTAAGCACTCCAAGGTTTCCTTTGACACACTTCTGTTTTCCTGGTTATGACTAAGAAAGGAATTGCAGAACCGCCATGAGACCAATCTCATATGCCTGCCTAAATAAAATGTACAGCAAATGACACAGACTAATACCATTTATGCAATTTGTACAGAACGGAGAGCACCGCCAGCAAACAACAGGCAGCCAAGCGTCCCCAGTATTTTTGTATGACTTTCAGCTGCATTATTCCTACTCTTTGTACCAAAGAGCAGTCCCTCTGTGCCTCATGGCAGCCTTTAGAATCTGACACATTCAGTTAGGAATTTCTTGTTCCTGCAGAAGATGTTGTGCTTTAGCAGTACCAATTCATAGCGAACATAGTGCGTGGCATAATCCCTCGGGTATCGCTAGTATTGCCGCTGCACTAATTCCACCCATTCTCTGGGGCCAGTGGGACCCATGAGGGAGCCCGAGAGCTTCGGTTTTGGGGCAGCATAGGAATGTAACAGGCTGACAAATAAACCCAATGGGAAGACCACGTCGCTGGCGGTCCCCCCGCAAGCTCTGCTGGAGATGCATGTTTCTGCTCCTTCCCAAAAGCTGTAAGAACAGCCAGCTCCCCGCCAGGCCAGCATTGTGTGAATACAGCCCATTGTGAATACAGCCCGTTGTGAATACAGCCCGATTTCACCGGCTGCCATTTGCACAAATGTGGCTCAGGAGCACTGCACGCTGAGTGGAAAGGCAGGGGACAGCATAGCTTAATAAATGAATGGATGCAACCGTGGAGAGGCTTGGCCATCACTTGCTTGCTACATCTAAGGCCGGAAGTGCACGCTTTGTAGTCCAATGCTTGGTGCTGCCATGCCTCAGTCATTTATTGCTGAGCCAACCTTCTGCACGGGGACATCTCAAAAGTCTACTTCTATTAGCCCCTCTGTTAATTCTAGAACTGGTTAGCACTGATTTTTTAAAAGCCTTGCTAAACATAATAGGTATAATGTGAAGATAACATCAGGAAACTGCCTGAGGCGGAGTAAGACCACCGCATTCCCTAAGCTCGGAGGCAGAAATCTTTCCCAGCCCTATCTGGAGATATCAGGGACTCGGTTTTGCATCCACGTGATCTACTGCAAGAACAATATTGGAGAGCTGGAAAATATACAGAAGGGGACAACCAGAATGTTTGCGGGTGATGCGACCCTCCTTCAAGGAAAGGCCAGAACACTGGACCTTTCCTTCTGAGCATAGGAAAAGGGGGGAAGAAGGGGGAACATAAAAGCAACCATGGTAGGGAGGAAGTGGATTCTCCGAATGCTAAAACTTGATGCAGTCATCCAGGGAAGCTGAATGACGGGAGATTCAGGCCAGAGAAAAAGAAACCCTTCGCCGTGTTTGCAGTTAAACTATGGCATTCAACAGAAGATGTGGGGAAGGCTGCTCGCTTGGATGGCTTTAAAAGGGGATTTGGCAAAATGACAGAGCACAGAAGTCGACGGCTACTAGTCCTAGTAGCTATATATCGTCCCCAGAATCAGAGGCCACAAGATTCTGCTGGTGGAACATCATGGGATGGTTTCATTTAGTTAGCTGTTTGTTTACTGCTTTTGTGTGCTGTGCCCAGCTATCAAAGCGCTCAGAACAGTCACTGCATTCATGTCAGGCCTGCAAGCTGACCATGGGAATCATATGAGCTACCGGGCAGATAAAGGGCTAGGCACGACTTTGGTCCGATCCTACTGGCTGCTGACTCCTAGCTGAGAAGATCAGGGGAAGCTGCCCCAGCTGGTCCAGAGACCATTGGATACAAGCCCCCAAGCTCCCCCAGAGCAAGTCATTCACAAAGAATTAGAAAGGAAATCCGAACGATGCAATTGCAAACAATTCCAACAAGAGAAAGGGTAACAGAAGAAGCCCATGTGGCTTCCCAAAATACTTGGAGAGGATCTGAAAGCAAAAAAGGCCATGCATAGGAAGAGGAAGGCCGGCTACCAAGGGAGAATACAGGCCGGCAGCACGGAATCGCAGGGAAGGGGCCGGGGAGGCTAAAGCTAGGAATGAACCGAGGCTGGCGGGGGATGCTAAAAGCAACCAAGAAGCCTTCTTCAGAATAAAAAAGGCAGAGGAGAGAGACGGGGGTTCAACTATTCAATGTGGAGGGCAAAACGATAACGGGTGGCGAAGAAAGCGCCAAAGTGCTTTGGCCGAGTCTTCTCTGAAATGCAGCTCTATGACTCCCTGGCAGAAATGGAGTACAAACCTGAAGGGGCAGGACTGAAGCCTGAGATTAACAAACCAATGGTCAAGGAATACCCAATTCCTCTGAATGATGTCAGATCTGCAGCGCCTGACCAAATCCATCCTAGGACCATAAAGGAGCTGGCAGAAAACCTCTCGGAGGCACTGTCCATTCAGTGGGAGACTGCCTAAGTGCTAGAGCTGTACAGCAATGCAGCCAGTGAGCCGGGAGGCGGTGGGCCCTCCCACACTGGAGGCATCCAGGAGGCAGCTGGGCAGCCCTCGGAGAGGGGTGGTTTGGCTGGGAGTCCTGCGCTGAGCAGGGGATGGACCTGAGGGCCCCTTGGCCCTTTCCAGCTCTACAATTCTACGATTCGATAAACTCTTAAGGTGATTTAATTTTGCCACCACTTGTTTTCTTGCTTCCAGGTTCCCTGACAATGGCTTAGGCAGCCACTCAATCTCCCATCCCCATCCAATCCGAAAGCCTTCCTTTCGATGCTTGCATGCAATCTATTTTCACTAATCTGCGAAGGCGATTACCCTGACCTGAACTCTTGGCAGTAAGTGGGTTAAAAAGAGGGCAGCCTTCTACCTGGTCCCAGTATCTGTGACCACCCAGAACACAAGATCCTTTGTTTCCCTTCCTCTAAAGCACGGTGAATTTGTTCCGACTCAAGTTTCTTGCTCTTTTTCCTAGAATTGTTCTAAGTCTATCTGTTTGGTTGCCCCCGTTGCCTTCAAAGCTCACAGAATCGCTGTTATGTATCCCTTCCAAAGCCTGCCTTTGCTATTTCCCTAGCACCTCCCCTGTTCCATATCTGGCAAGCTCCACTTCACTGCCTCCCTTTTTCTTTGCTATCGCTCCCAATGATTGTACAGTACAAATGCCAGGAGGCTGGCATGCTAACCAGGCACTCGCTCCTGCAAAATATTTCTGGTGGAACACAACTTGCATTGTTCACCCTTAATTGTTGACTTTGGGGCAATTTTGCCTGTTTTCAGGGGAAGTATGGCGCAGAATTTACCGTTTGCACACTGCATCCACTAGCCAGTATGGTGTCGTGCTCCGAGCGCCGGATTGGGAGTTCCAGCTTTGGCCCTCACTCAGCCACGACGCTCGCTGGATAACTTTGGGACAGTCGCTCACTCTCATACTAACCTATCTCACAGGATTGCTGTTGCGAGAATAAAACGGAGAGGGCAATTATGAAATACGCATCTACAATGCATTGCAACACCATGAAATGGGTACAGAATGATGCTAGTTGGACTCCACGGACAGGGCAGCAAGACCATTTGGAAAAAAAGTTACATAAGGAAGTAGGTCATGTTTTGCAATGTAACACTTCCCACAAATCCTCCTACCAGGGTCTGACTCCCACGCCTGGGCCAGAAGTAGCCATGGTTACAGCGGTGTGCCTGCCCTCCACCAAGAGGGGACCATTTCCACGGGGGGAGCTTCCGGATCCTGCACTCACCTGCGTGGAGACGCAGCTACTCACTGGGAAAGGCGGGAGACCCAGGGAACAGCGCTGTCGCACCAGTTGTCTCGCGGAGGCTAAGAGGGCTCCACCCGTCGACTCCGGACAGGTTAGCACTCCAGCTGCATTCAGAGGCGAAAAGTCTCCGCACACCCACTGGAGGATGGGAAAGGACGGCTCCTGAACTGCCAGCAAGCCGTGAATCAGCAATGTGCTCGGGATGCTTCCTGAAGGGAGTGAATGAGCCTCTGCAACCCCAAGGACAAATCGGCCAGGAAGCTATTTACGTGACACAAATGTTATGCTGCCGTAAGCCGGCCGGCCACATGCTTGCCGGGGCCACAGGCCTGCCTGGCCAATCGCGCGTCTAAATTTAGGTCATCAGCTCTGCATATTTTGACTTGGACGCACGCCCATTCTGGACATAAACAAAGCTAAAAAGACTCGGGATTTTGCAAGGTGGCTATTTGGAGTCTGTTTACTTTCTGGGCTGATGCAAAGGGACTGTGCAAACAAGGCAACGCACGCATGACCTGTGCGCTCGAGCAGCCGCTTCCACCGCCTGTTCCCTTTCTGCCCCTTCGACATCCTTGCAAAGCCCTCAACTGAAAATGCAAACAAAACCACTCCCTCCCGTGCACCTCGGGAGGAACGTGGCGGGGGGACAGTTGACGCCGCAGACCCATGCATCTGGAAGGCAGCGGGTTGGGAGAAGGTTCGGTTGCAGTGTTGCCTCCAGATGTTCTGCAGCACACACGGGGAACATTAGGCGTTGGCCAGATTTAAAACAGAACAAATCGATCAATCGATCGATCAGTCAATCTTCCACCTGGGTGTACCTTCTATTAACCCAAAGACTTTGAGAAATCAGATCGTTAAAGGTGACCCTTTCAATTTCATTGCAATTTGCTTTTTACTTAATAAACAGCATCATTTGGTAGACATCACCCAGGCTGTTAGCCAGCTTTTCCTAGATCATGGATAGCGAACTTGGTCTCTCTTAAAGTGTGTGTGGAGGGGGTGGGGGGCCTATTAGGGCGAAAGCTTGCCTGGAAGTCCTGCAGACTCGGGCCCAGTGCCATGGCTGGGACTGGCCCTCCCACTTCACTGCCTGGCTGAGCATCCCCCCAGGAAAAGAATTCCACACATGGAGAAAGTTAGCACACAGGGAGAAGCCTGGCCACAGCCCTCCTATGTGATGGATTACTGGTTTATTTACTGGTCTGTCATGCAGTGTGTACTGGCACAGTCCTTCCATGGGGGGCCCCAAATCCTCATCTCCTTAAATTCCAAAGCTTCGGACTCTGCCTTTGAAAACTGTGGTTATTTGAAGAGGGTTGTTTTAGGCTGCGGCTCCAGTGGCGAAGTCATTTGGTGCATGAGGAAGGTGAAAACATCAAAGTGTGGGAATTCCTGCTCAAAGCTCCTGATTCTAAGTTTCCGGCATACAAACAAAATAAACTTTGGATCAGATGAAATGCCATTGCAGACCTTCCTTTTAAAATGAAAGCACGTTTAAGTAACAACTTTGTGCAACACTTGTATCCACACGTTTGCAGTTTTCCAAAAGGCTTTCTGAGCTCTTGCTACATAAGAACAGATTCACACGTTACAGGCCTTGAGGACAAGGTTGAAGGTGCTTCAGCCCAGGTGCCCACCAATACCAGCATAATAGCAACTGCAGGAGATGCGCTGCACTCAGGTGAGCTGCTCACAGGTGCCTGATACAGGAATGCGCCTCCAAGCATGAGCAACCCTAACATGAAATGAACATGGGTTCTAGCAACTCTACAGTAGCCCTAGAATATCCACAGCAAGGAGGGCTGTCTAGACCACTGAAATTGCTCCTCCTCTAGAGGAGATCAGCCCTGACTGCTCTTTAGAAGGCCAGATGCTGAAGATGAAACTCAAAGACTTTGGCCACCTAATGAGAAGGAAGGACTCCCTGGAGAAGAGCCTAATGCTGAACAATAGATGGCAAAAGAAGGAGGGGACGGCAGAGGATGAGGTGGCTGGATGGAGGCACTGGGGCAGTCGATGTGAGCTTAGGTGGACTCCGGGAGATGGTGGAGGACAGGAGGGCCTGGAGGGGTAGCGGACACGACTTCGCAACTAACGACAATGACAACAAGCAATGTTTGTTTTCAGTAATATAGAGAAAACCAGCAAGCTAAAAAATTCTGCATTTGCTACTGCTGGAATCTTGTATATTGCAATGTTTGATGTTGTTGCTGCTCACTAGAAAATGTTTTATTATGCAGTTGCATAATTTCACACTGGACACTAAATTATCTGCCATTTGAGCCTTACTCAGAAATTAGTTCCACCAAAGGCAATGCAACACATTCTATGCAAATGCATTCAGAAGTATACAGCTTCACGGCACCTGGGAGGATGCAGCTGTCGCACTGGACATGGTCACGCTGAAAGACAGAGAAAGCACTAGAAGGGCTCTGTGGATTTCTGGACTGCATGCAATGCATCTTCCTGAGGTTGTCCACACCATTTCTTCTTGCTGTTTACTTAACTTCTACACTGCCCAGTAGCTGAAGCTCTCTGGGTGGTTTAAAAATTAAAAAATGTAACATGTACCACTTCATAAAACCCTTGTAAAATGGAAAACAGCTTAAAATTTAAACTTTAAATTCTAAATTTAAAACCACATTTAAAATGCACAAAAAATTCCAATAACTTAAACAAGACAAATCTTGGAACCTGATCCAACAGCTAACAAAGCCCCAGTAAATGAATTAAATGCCCTGCTGTAGGAGGCAGTCTTAACGTGGCACCAAAAAGGTAGCGCGGTTGGTGCCAGGTGAGCCTCAGTAAGGAGCTCGTTCCACAGTTGGGGCCCAGCACTGAAAAGGCCCTGCTCCTTGATGCCACCCACTGAGCCTCCCTCGGTGGCAACACCCCCCAAGGCACTCCGTGGCCTCACAGCCTGCGGGGCAAGACTGGCCCCAGAGGAACCCAGCACAGGGCAAGGCCCCCAAGCACCAACTTCCGGGCCGTCCGTCCAAGCAGAAGCAAAGCCAAGGCAGTGCGGTGCCTCCCCCAAACGACTCAGGGAGGCTCTCCAGAAGGTCCCCACGGCTGATGGCACTGAGAGGTTCGGAGGCACCAACAGGCTGCCCCCCTGCTGTCTCCTTCCCAGCAAAAGGCCCCATGCAGGGTGGCCAAGGCCGTTCCCGTGCCAAAACCAGGCCTGGACCCCAAGGGGAATGGGTCCATTTTACTCAGGAAGCTCAGTGCTGGCGCGACACCTGGACATTATATTCGCAGCACATTCTTGGTCTCTTGCTTCAGTTTAACAACTTTTCTTTGCACTTGAAATGGCTCTCTTGGTTTTGACAACCCCCTTTGAAAGAATTCCATCGTAGGCCCAGGATAACTATCAAGATTACTGGAGTGCTTCCATCCCCCACCACCTGTACAAAGCTCGGTCTGGAAGGAGAAATACTAGGGCTAAAAGTACAAAGGACAAGACCCAACATGCAAAAACAAATGTTCCCGATTATCCTTCACTAGATCATTACAGCTCATGTAAAAGAGGGCAATTCACACGGAGTATACAAGACAGGAGCAAACTTAAGTCCGAATGAGGCAGCAGCAAGTCTGCATCTGATCACTAAATATTTTAAACACTGAAATACTTGGTTATTAACAAACACACAACTCCTGGGATTAGGGCAGCCTCCCCAAACCGGGATCCTACAGATATTTGCCCTGTAACTCCCAACTTTCCCCACCAGTATGGCCATGGGAAGCTGGAAGCAGGTGTCCAAGGAGTTCTAGAGGACTCAGGCCTGTCTGAGGACTCCAAGCCTCTAGCAGTTCACCAATGAAACCCTGCACTCTCTCTCTCTCCTTTCTGTCGGAAACAATTGACGACGCTGCTCCAGTTTGCAAATGTTTGTTTTCAGGAATATATAGCTAAAGGCAAATGACCCAAAGTTCAATCCAAATGAGACAGAAGTAGCAAAACAGCTTAAAATGCCCTATATCAAAATTTAAAACAAAAAATGTAAACAATTTAAGCTGCCAAAACATTCTTCCCAGCACAACCAGACTGATCAAAGCTCTGTATTGCATGCCTCAGAGAAAAGGACACTGTCAAGAAGCTTGTTGGGAGATCATTTCCCCGCCGGGGCCCCCACCCAAAAGGCCCTTCCTCTTGTTGCTGCCTTCCAAGGCTTCCCTGAGTGGCATTCAGAGAAAGGCCTCAGATGCTGAATGCAGAATCTGGGGAAATTCAGGTCAGAGGGGCACTTGGCCAGTCCCACGACCCCAGGCTGTGCGGAGTTTTAAGGCTTAGGCCAGAATGGCTCGAATGCAGGAGCCGGATTACGTTGCCGGTCCTGCTAGCTTTGGTTATTAAAGGGCAAGTGAAAGGCCAAGGCGAGTGGACCAGAGATGAGCCAGGCAGGCGCTCAGGATCCAAGGGGTCAAATGGTGCAGGAAAAGTCCATGAGCCAACGATCAGTCCAGGAACAGGGCCCCAGGTTAAGAAGGGGGAGTGGCTTTAAAGCACCAGATGCTCCAGGCAACTAGCCGTGAAAGGGGAGGACCCACCTGGAAGGCGGGATCTGTTCATTTCAGCTTCGAAGGAAAGAAAAGTGCTCCGCTGGACACAGGTTGGTTTCATTAAGCCCCTTTTCCCCATGCGCCGATATTCTAACTTGGCTTGAGTCTTCTCTTACTGATTTCTGCCACACACCAAATTGTGTAAGCACAGGCAGATACTTGCAAACCAGAGGTTTAATTTTCCTGACCGTCAAAAGCAGCTGCCAAAGAAGGGGCAGTGTCAGCTGAATGGATGTCCGCAACCCCTGTGATTGTGCCCTGCTATCCGCCTGCCTCCGGGCTCACTCTCCCTTTGCTACGAGCTTTTGCTTTGGCCCGAAAACGCCAAGATTCTCTCCCCGCACTTCCCACTAGCACAGTCTCTGAAGCAGCTCCAAGGGCGAGCAGGTCTCTGGCGAGCTGGCCTGCTCCCCAGGCCCCAAGGCCAGCGCCCCTCTTGGCGGCAGTGCGACCTTGTAGCCAGGACGCATGATCCCAATGTGAGCTCCAGCAGGGCAAGTGTGCACAGGCGGGCGTGTGGCCCCAAAGATACAGCTTCACACACGCATGGGACACCAGAAACGAAAACAGTGCCGCACCTCCCAGAACTGGGGCTCCGCAGCGCCAAGCAGCTTGGCAGCGACCGAGTGCCACCCAAAAGCAAACAGTTTCCGCATATTCCCCTGGTACATCGGAGCCCCTGAGAAGCAGCCACCACTGCACTGCTCTCTGTCTTGATGAGTTCGGCTCTTGGTTTTTTTAACTGAGCCCCTCGGTCAGTGCGAAAGGCGCGCTTCAGTCGGACCAGCATGGGAGCATGACATAAGCGTTTCAGCATTTCTACTTGCTTCAGATGCCTTCCAGAAATGGAGCCAGGCTTTTAAAAATATTTCACTTGGCTTTTGGTAGTCAAGGATGATAGTCAGCTTGTTCACGAAGAGGAGCCACCCAGCTGTCACACTGCATGTTCAAAAGCAAGAAATGCCCGTATGTCGTTTTAAGGCAGGAATGAAAACCAATCGTAAAATATTTAAAAGACCTTGTTAATAATTCATCCTTCCAGGGATGCTGCCCTTGTGGATGGCAGAGTACAGATCTTTGAAAAGCTAAAAATCCCAACCCAAGCAACATCAGCTGGCAACGTAAGTGTCGTACCAGTGTGAAACCTGCAACTTACAAGCAGTTTGCACCTCTCCCAGGAGCCAGTGTGATCCAAGACTGCCTTCGCAAAAATACATCTATCACCCTTTCATTTCTCACAAAATGAATTTGATCAAGTTCTTTCTTTGGGTTTAATTTTCCAAGAAAACAGGCTTGCAATTCCTTTTGAGGGTATGTTACAAGTTAAGGACCTCAGTGAAAATCTCCAATATGTCTTCCCATTTTTGAACACAGAATTTCAAATTCAGAAATTTGAATTCCTATTTTGCCATGCAATTTTAGGTCAGAAAGCTGAATGCTTTTTTTTAGCCCTCTCAATTGCAGGGGAGGTATAAAGTCTCTCGAATACAAAGCTACTCCATCAGTTACTGCCAAAGGCTAAATATGGTGGTCTGCCTATTATCATCTGACATAAAATATCAGGCATCATACAACAGCAAGCTTATTCTGGGGTATTCAGTAAATAATCAAATCTCTCTCAAGAAAAATGTGATGCCAAAGCTGCAAGTTGAAGTTCTGGCAGCAAATTAATCTTTCATGGAGGGAGAGGTTGAACGCAAGATGAGTCACACAACTTGGAAGGACTCTTCCCTCTCCGGCCTGGTACGATACGGAGCGATGCCCCGTCATGTCCCTCAGGCCCTCTGGACCAAAAGAGGCCATGTGGGCACACCACTTCTCTGTGACGGCACCCATGCCCGTGCCACGGCTCTCTGCCAAGCCCCACCTCAGATCTCTCTCAAAGTCAGATCGGAGCCCACACACTCTACGAGCACCTCTGCCACGGATCCTGACCATGAAGGTCTACCATGGACAGCTGTCCCAGGCAGGGGCTGCCGCTCTGGTCCCCTCCTTGATGGAGCAGGGAATCGCACCGTTTCCCTGTGGCATTTTATTTATTTGTTTATTTAAAGTTTTCATATGCCGTCCCAACACTAAAAGTCTCTGGACGGCTTACAAAAAAACAAAAAAGCAAAAAGCAAAGCAACCACGTACAACAAACAACACCCTCCATCCGATGAATGACGATAAAAACAAGGATAAAATTAATTAACTGTTAAAATATTGGGAAAATAAAAAGGACTTTGCCTGATGCCAAAAACAGAACCAAGCGGCGTCACCGCAAACATTCTGCCTTCAGCCCTCGACCCCTGGTCTCCACGGCCAAGGCAGCAATATCGCATTGCGGGGCCTTCCCGTTGTGCACAGACAGCCCCTTGCGGCACCGTGTCAGCCTGAAGCCATGGGTCTCGACAGGCGCCTCCGCAAGACCTGCTGAGCCTCACCCCTCGGAGCGGCCAGCACCACCTCGGTGCCGGCCTGCGTAGCCTGCCAGGCCAGGCCTTTCAGCGGGGCCCACACGAGCGCCCTGGCGGAGTGCTCCGAAAGAGCCAGTAGGACTGCACAGCTCCCCACGCCTCGCTCTTGCTGCAAGCCACCTACCAGCGTGGCCACGGCTGCTTCTGACCCAAGCCAAGCAGCGAGACCGACTGGACCGAGTCCGGCATCCTCCAAAAGTGCCCGGGGTCGAGGGGCTGCCACCTGTCCCAAGGCAGTGCCGTGCACATGCATTCACCCACCTTTGGACTTTGCCACATTTGTCGTGTTACAAGCTGGATATAATTGCAAGTATCACTCCCTGACATATACAAGTTACACCACAGAGTGAAGATGCCAAATCTGTTTATTGTGGCAGAAAAGGGACACCCAGTACTTACTGGTTGCGCAAGCATCCACCCCCTTTGCCGTGACTTGCCTACATATGCTGTGATGCAAGGCACGGCCTCCAGAATTCACACAGTGGCTGAAAGGAATCCACCTGGGTCACATGATCTCAGGTGAGAGACACCTGTTTCTGGAAGGCCCCAGAGTTTGTCAGAGAGCAAACAGCATCATGAACAACAGGCAGCTAGCTAGAGAACTCCTTGAGAAAGCGCCATCAGGGTTGGATTTTAAAAAAACAAAATAGGAGCATATCCCACAGCACCATTACATCTATGACTACAAAATGGGAAGAATAAGGCTCAACCCAGGCAGGTCAGCGAGGTCCAGAACTAGCTTGACATCCATAACGGCACGTTTTGTTTTTGATCTTCCAGTGCACTTCGTTGTGCAGCTGGCAAGATGCAAAACTAGTCACAGAGCAAGGAACTTCCTTGAGCCTTTCGTCCAGCTCTTAGAACCAAACGACTGTTCCTCTTATTTTGAGCCATGTGCCTCCTGAGATGATGAGCTCTTTCTTCCCTTTATTTCCTCAGTCTCCGTCTTCCAATACATAGCCTAGTTAGGACTGTTACAACTAGCACGCTGGCCTTATGCCAACCAGCATTTGCATCTCTGTGTTCTGCGATTAAAAAAACATGCCAAACTAAACTCTGGATTTTAAACAAACGGCTGAGTTGTTCCCCCAATTTGGAGGCTGCTACTTTCCCTTACACTAAGTGCATTTATCCACACTGTATGCAGCACACTTCAGGTTAAAGGGGCCTTAGACTTGTGTCAGCGGAACATGGGTTTACAGATCCCACATGGATCTGTGGAAGTTGTCTCTCTCCCTGGGCAAGGATGTGTGGCAACAGAGCCGGAAACCTCCAAGCGGCATCCTTGGACCGCCCAGGACAAAACAGCCCCGACAGGCAGTCCTAATGCGAGACATCGACCCTGCTCATCAGGTGACGTCCCCCCCCAGCCATCTGGGTGGCTCCTAACACAGCAGTGGCCTCGGTTGGTCCGTTGCTACAGGCAAGAGCAATTCTCTCCCCAAACTGTGATGCAGATTAGACTCTCACCACCAAGAGACAGCAGATCCTGTGCCCGCCTCCCCTGCCTCACACTCGCACAGCCGTGCGCTACAGTGGGCCATCCAGTCGCTTGGCACTGCTCCTGCCCTGCCTGGAAGCCCATCATCCTGCGAGTTCAGAGGGGTAGGGGTATCCCCGCTGAACAGTGCTTTACGCTGTGCCAAACACAACAGCAATATCCAAAGTATGGAGCAGCATTTAAACATAGATTTAAATAAAAGACCACACACTGATTACAGTATGCATTAATTTAAATATGCTAAACAATTCAAAAGCTGTGTGGCAAAAAGTGCCCCCCCCCCAGCACTTAAAATCAGATGCACCTTTTCCCAGGCTCGGGGGGGGGGGAGAGAGGAAGGGCAGCAATGTCAGCTCTGCCGGGGATTCCCATGAGGCGCCAATTGGCCAGTGGCAGGAAAGACACCAAGTAACCCAGGGTATATCTCACCCACCACAAAAAGAAGACCCAGCGAAGAAATGCATTTTTGGTGGAAGCCATTGGGGCTTCTAAAAGCAGTCGAAAAAGACCTGGCGCTTCATGAGACAGGTCTCTCCAGGCGTTTGGAACACGGTCCGTTTCTGTACGATCCGAGCAGAATAATAATTAAGTGGCCGCCGCCTCGCCAGCGGCGGCACCGGCATCTTGCCCTCCACCCTCCAGATGTCAGCCGGCCCGGAATGCCACGGCGAACAGCGGTTTCATTCTGCACGCAGATGTGAGAAGGCTCGTGTGAACGCACGTTGCTCCTCAGGGAAAGGCGATCCTTGCGGGTTTACCAGAGGCGGCTGTTTATATCGGCGCGCCTGAACCCAGCCAGGGCTGCCATTCCGGGGAAAGGCGCGGATGCCCCTTGACGGGCGGGACTCCCGGGACCGCGCCGCGCCGCGCCACCGATGCCTTTCTTCCCCAGGCCGGTTCAGCCGGGCGCACGACCGGTGCCCCGCGCCCGATCCCCTCCGGCTCCGCTCCCTGCCCGGCCCCCGCGCTCACGCCCCGTCCGCTGCTCGGGCGAGCCGCCGCCGGACGCCCCGGGCCGGGAACGCGCAGCCCGGCCGCTCCCGGCGAGAGAGGCCGCGCCGCCGCCGCCGGCCCGCCGCGCTCCCCTCCCCTCCCCTCCCCTCCCC
Organism: Varanus salvator macromaculatus; assembly: GCA_023646645.1. Classification (NCBI taxonomy): domain Eukaryota; kingdom Metazoa; phylum Chordata; class Lepidosauria; order Squamata; family Varanidae; genus Varanus; species Varanus salvator. The sequence continues at coordinate 3,262,356 of JAIXND010000756.1, read as the reverse complement.
TCCGCGCCGCGCCGCGCCTCGCCTCGCCTCGCCTCGCCCGCCAGCGCGCCAAGGCCGGAGCCCCGGAGGGGAGCGCTCCTAAGATGGACTCCGCCGGCGGCGGCGGCGCCGAACCGGAGCGGCCGGATCGCGGCGCGGCTCCGCTCCCCGGCCGCGGGCTCTGCCCGGCGCGCTCCGGAGCCCGGCGCGGCACAGGCCCCGGCGGCGCGGCGCTCGTCGCGCTGAGGCCGCGCACCCCCGGCCGCGGTCCCGGAGGGGGAGGCCCGCCCCTACCTGCCGCCGCGGCGGTCCCGCCTCCTCGGTCGCGCCGGTGCGCCGCGCTCCGCCGCTCCGCCGCACTTCTGGCGGCAGCAGAGCCCCGCGCCGCCCGCCCCGATCCCGCGCCGGCAGCGCCCACTGGGCGGCGGCGGCGCCTCCCACCTGATTAGCATGGCTCGGGAAGCCTCCGCCGCCGCCGCCGCGCTCCCCCGGGCCGGATGCGCGCTGCCGGGGCCGCCACGCCGCCCGCCGGAGCGCGCCCTGCCCTGCCGTGCCGTGCCGTGCCGTGCCGCAGCGCAACGCAACGCAGCCGAGCCGCCCCCGGCCCCCCGGCCCCGCGGGACTGCGCCCCCCGCCGCCGCCGCCGCCGCCGCCCCGCCCGCGCCCGCGCCCGCGCCCGCACGGCCGTCCCGCAGCAGCGCCCTGCCCGGTACCTGCTTGCGTGCCGCGGGCGGCGGGGTGCCGCGGGCAGGCTGCCGGGGGTGCCCGGGCCGGGCCGGGATCGCGCGGACTCTGCCCCGCCCTGCGGAGCCGCGCCGAGCGCGCCGCGGTGCGTCGGTGCCGGGCGGCCCTGCGGGGCAGCGCGTTCGTCTTTTGTTGCCGCCGGCGCGCTCCGCCGCGGAGTCCGGTGCCCGGGCCGCCCGACAGCGCCTCTGCCCCGGGCTGCCTCGCAGGGGGCTCGGCCGCACAGGGCCTGGCCGCCCCTTCCCGCCGGGAAGCGCTCTTGCGCCCTGGTCCGGCCAGGGGCGGACAAGAGGGCCGAAGGACTCCGATGTCCGGCGGTGTAACGGGCTTTCGTGGACGGGAATCCCCGGTACAGAAAGTCACTTTGGAGGAGGCGGGTGTTCGTGCCGCCGCGAAAGCGTCCGGAGCTCTTGCAGCGACCGCGCGGGCTTCTGCTGCCCCGCCTGCCTTGCGTGCGTCTGTCTGGGGCTCCCCCCACCGCCGGGTCCCCGGCCCAAACGCGCCCCTCTCCCCTGCCCGAGCATCCTTTTGCAAGCGGGGCAACCGTAGGAGGTGCTCGCGTGGGCAGGGAGCCAGATACAATTAGTATGGGATGACACGCAGAAACAGCCGAACATTAATTTTCTGTCAATATATTTGGACGTGCCTACGGAGACCTACACAGTGGCGAAAGGCTGCTGAGATGCAGCGTAATGAAACGGCTGGTTGTACTGCGAGCTCTGGGTGGGAAGGATGCTCGGATGACTTCGCATTCTCTGTGCAATCCTGAACATGTTTACTCAGTGCTAAGTCAGAGAATCATAGAATGGCAGAGTTGGAAGGGGCTGGAGGGCCACCGGGTCCGACCCTGCCCGGAGCAGGGCGCCGAGTTGAAGCATCCCTCTCAGAGTCCTGGGCTGCCCGGTCACGCTGGGCTGAATGGGATCCTCGCCAGGGACGAGTGCGTAGCTTTAGAATCTTCATACATGCGCTGAGAAATGCAGCATGGCTTTTCCACCCTGAAGATGGTTCTAGTATCTGGTTCAAGAAAGAAATCCAGGGGTTCACAGCTAGTAGTTTTTAAAACAAGATGCAAGAAATGAAGATAGCCCTGCTAGCCAATGAGAACAAAAGACCCAACAGCTACAGGGGAACCGTACCTGTATTACTGTATTAGGAACGTTGGCTGCCCAGGTGAAGGTTTCCAACTCTGCCTTTTGGCACGTGAAGGGTTGTACGATAATGGAGCTGCTAGGATCTTAATATTGCCATATTGGGGTAGATTTTAGGTTTTCAAGCCATTTAAACCTAATAATTATTCAGTACCCAGTAATAAGAACAATTATTCTGGAATCCTAGAAATTTCCAAAAGAGCGGAAATATGTGACAGAGAAAGGGCGCTACCTCTGCAGGAGCACTCACGGCCGCCTCACCTGGCCTGGGGCCAGCCGCAGCTGCAGGGCAAGGTGTTTTGCCCCCGGGACTGGCCAGGGCTGCTTCGCTCGTGGAGCAGGGCCTGTGGGAGAAGAGCACCCGAAGAGCCAAGGAAATTCCATGATGCTTAATCACAGCTACTCCCTAGTAATTGCATGCATGATACTCCAAAGTATATTTCCCCCTCTCCCCCTTGCCAACATGCCGTGTCCAGTTTGCAATTAATTGGTAAATGTTTGAGGAGCCATACAGCTCCTTGCATGTCCCGGGCGCTCCATCTTTCTTTCCCATCTTAGTTTAGGCCCAGAAGATCAAGAAAAACCATGGAAGTGCCGAGGATAAGTTTTAAGTAAGCACAATTTGGGACATTGCCCAGTTCTTTCCTGAAAGCAGCAAGAAGTTAATTAGCTTGTTTTCTGCAAAATTGGAGTACATTAGAGTAAGTATTTCTAATTGTACACATGCATTTCCACATGTAAACTAGCATATGCTTTTTGCCCTATGGGTCTGAACCCTGGATCTTTTTGTAGCCTGGAGTTCGGTATTGTGTCTGAGTAAATTTTGCATAGTTGGGCAGCTAAGTAAGTTAACCTCCTCTAAGTTGACCGAGAATATTTACTTCTGTATATGGCCAGCTCTCCCCACTCCTAATCCACTCCATTGGAAAAGTTGGATTGATCCTCAGGCTGGGGATTCATTAATGCTTTGCCTAACGGTTACATGACAGGAATAAATCCCTTATTGAACAAGGGATTTATAACTGTCAACTTTTCTCTTACCCATTTCTGCTTGTATGGAAAGTAAGGAAGTTTGGGGTGGGAGTTATAGTGAACTAGGCCCATAAAAGGGGAAGCACAAAGGAATACTGGAAATGCCCTGAGACTACGTATCGCAAACTCTGCTAGAGAGGCACTTACTTCACATATGTAACCAATCAACTTACTAAATCCGCCTTTGCTTCTCGCTAGCTTTGTTCTAATTTGTTACAGCATTGTTTTGATAAACATCATCATAGCAGATACAATGTTTTCCTTATTTGTATCCTAACTGTCAACAAAATATTGTAAAAGGTTGGAGTGGCTTATTCATGTGCAGCTTCTGAGTGCGCTGCGGAAAAAGCAACAGGAGCGTCTTTGGGGCAGGGATTCCCGAAGTCGTGGCCTTGGTGGACGTGGCAGCCAAAGTGAGTGGGTGATTTGGGGCTGGTCGCAGACTCTCAGTCCAGTCTACCTCACAGGGTTGTTGTGAGGATGGGATTGAAAGAAGGAAGAGAAGTATATAACCTGCCTCAAATGGAAAAGGCCGCATATAAATATCATAATAAACGCTTGTGCCGCCGCATCGCAGCCACCCGTGTCTCCAGTGGCGCTGCTAACTGTGGTGGGTGGTGACGTGTGGGGAGTCCGGGCCAGGTCTGGGAATCCGCTGGCTTCCCTCGCAAGACGGGCCCGCTTTCTGCGCCGTGCCAGCACCTGCGGCCTGCGAGGCCCCCGCACGACCCACGTCCTGCTTCTGCGCTTGGCACTTCCAGGCGCCACAAAGGCCTCTTGAGAACAGCGGTGTGGGGGCTCGGCTCGGCTCGGCTCGGGCTCGGCTCCCTTCCTGGCCAGGGCAGAGTGTGGTAAGAAGTCAGCTGAGCACAAGGCAGCCGGATCCTGGCCAGGTGCTCACATTCACGAGGAGGACTAAGCTGGCCACCTAAGCCATTTCTCCAGGGAAGTGCACCCCAACCAGAAGAGCTCGTGTGCCCCAAGGGCCAGCCACCCCCCCTCGCCTGAATCCACGTCGCCAAGGCCTGGGACCGCCTCCGGGCTCCTCTGCAGGACCTGCGCTGAGCCTCCTGACTCAGGTGTGGGAGGACAGGGCTGGGCGAGGATGCCGCTGCCAGAAATCCCAGGAACATGCTCTTGGCATTGTGTGCAGATGCTAAGCAGGACCGGGGGTGGGGGGCGAATGGGATCCACAAAGGCCGTGGAGCCAGGCAGAGACCCTCCAGGCTGCAAGCCTTCCGTTCTGATTGCGTCCGATCGTAATTAGGAGCCGCCTTGAGAGGACGGATGAGGATTTTATGTCAGTTGTTGTAAAATGAGTATTTGCCAGAATTTGTGAGTTTTTAATATTCACAGCAGGAACAACCTGAGATTTCAAAGAACAGCATAAAAGGAAAACCAAGCTGCCCATCTGCCTGCCTGGGCCCAGGGCGCTGAATATTTAGCCCTTAACAGTCTGGGTCTGAGTCCTCAAATATTAAACCACATTTATCATGGTGGGTGGTATTGGGGTCACCGCCTCTTTTTCCCTGGCGGGATTATCTGGGAACACGGTAGGAAGGCACAGCAGTGTCCTTGGTGAAAATTTCGTGTCTTTCAGAAAAGTATTCTCTCAAATTCAGGCATTTCCTCGTGTTTGGGATGTAAAGAATGGGTTGGTTTAAGCAACTCCGGTGCTGTGGAAAGCAAACGGGACACATCTGCCCATCTCCAGAAGCGCAGGGTTGAAGCCCTGTGCAGATCACACCCCGGTCTTGCTCCACGAGGTGCCGGGAGAGCCCTTGGCCTTTGCACATCATCTGTACACCCCCCCCCACCTGCGCCGGCTGCCTCTTCCCCAGAGGGGAGGAAAGGGGGCATTTTGGTAGGCAGGGAGCCCCCTGCAGCTCCTGCTGGCTCCAGCCAGACAACCCAAAACAGCCGCCCAGCAAAATGCAGGGTGGGAGGAGGAGGAGGAGGAGGCGAGGCTGGGCTGCTGCTGTGCCTTGAGTGATCTCCGGCCTCCACGCCGGGGGACGGGTGATTCTCCAACTGGGCCCTTCGAACACGCGTCCCGACCTCACAGCAGAGCAGCCGGGAGTGACTTGGCCAGGGCCGGACGCACGTCCGAGGACTGTGGGTTGCAACGTGAGTTTCGCAGTGCCTGGAAGGGGAGCTGGGCACCTGAGGTGTTTGTGCTCCGCCCTCCTCCTCCCCCCTCGCTGTCGCTTCCCCTCTCCATTTCGGCTGCGAGCATCTTGGAGCAGAGACTGGAATCGTCCATCCTTGGCCCTTGCAAGCTCATCGTGCGGCATCACTTCGCCTAACATCCCATCATGTTCAAGTGCAATCTAGTGCAACTCCCACCATCCTTGACCATGGGTCATGCTGGCTGGGGCTGCTGGAAGCTGGGGTCCAACAAAATTAGGAGAGCCACCGATTCCCCACGCCTTTTCCCATGTGGCAAGCGGAGCCCAGAGCGCGCCTGTGCGAATCGGGGCCGACTCGGGAGCCACTTCCTGCTGCGTTGTATTTGGAGCTCCTCACTCTGGACAAGGGCTCCACCAGTCAGGAGGGCCCACGCCTTACGAGGAAATAGTGCTTGCTGTATCATGCATCCCGCACTCCGGCTCTGCAAAGCCCACAGGAAAACACCGATGAAGCTTCTCAAAGACAGCGCTAACAGCAAATTAGTCTAAATTACTCTAAAGCCAGGTTGGAGTCAGTGCAGCGCAGGGCCACAAGGTTGGTGACCGGTTTGCAGGGATGCCGTATGAGGTGATACTGAGGGAGCTGGGCCTCTTCAGCTTGGAGAAGAGCAGACTCAGAGGGGATCTGTGGGCAACATACAGGTATGTGAGGGGGTGTTACATGGAGGTGGGTAGAGACCTGTTCTCCCTGCAGAGGAGGGCAGTACGCGCTCCAACGGAGCAAAGCTCAGGGAATCCAGGTTCCATTTGGATGCCAGGAAGCACTTCCTGACAGTCAGGACCCCGAGGGCATGGAATGGGCTTCCACGGGAGGTCGTTGAGGCCCCACAGGAGAGAGTGTTCAAAGACAGGCTGGACATGCACGTGGTAGGCATGTTGTGAGTGGAGCGGCTGGTGCCGGGGGTCAGACTAGATGGCCCGGGAGGCCCCTCATGACTCGCTCTGTTTCTATGTTTCTAAATGGGAACCAGAATACCGACCCTCGGCACATCCCAGCAGGGAATTTACTACATTCGTGCTTTGTTTGCTTAAGCAGAACTGATATTTGTGGGGCAGGAAGTCGGACCTCCTGAAGCATAGAAAGCTTCTTCTAATCCACAGGCTATTGAAAGCTGGGGCCCGGCAACTCCAGCTATTGTATCCGCGAACTTTGCCAGGGGTCCTAATCCCCCCCGATCTCGGACATGAGCCGCCCGTTGACAATGGCTCATTTGGACAAGTTAAAATCTGCATTTGCGTTTGGGTGCATGATGGAATTGCTGAGTTTGGCTCTTGTGCATGCAGTTGGGAGAACTCATCATCAGAGTTACATCATCGGTTAGCACAGGCCCTGCTCTTCGGAAAGCAGGCCCAAGGGAAATGAGGCAGCTCTCAGCAAACAGGAATATCCACCAAGTCCACATTTGGAAGGCCCCGAGACGTTCCTCAGCCTTCCATGGCAGACAAATCAGCAGTTCATTCTATCCCCATTTTGAGGTCCTGGAACATGCGTCCTATTGGGCTGACATCTTCAACAGCTCTCTGCCCACCCCCTAAAGTTTCTTTAAAAACCCCTTTGCAGTCTTTTAGGAAGTCAAGTGCCAGGTGTCTGGTCCCATTACAGTTCAAGGTAAATCCAAGATTCCTTAAATTGGCACCGTGGGGCCAGCAAACCTGAATGCTTCCTCCTCACTCTCAAGGACATTTACAAGGGAAAACCTGCACACGGAGCAAAACGAGATGACAGACAAACCTGCCCCCCCTCGCCCCTCTTCTGCAGTCTCCTGGGTGGGGGGCAGGGGGGCGGGATCCTGGCTGCTCTACTCTAATTCTAGGAAAGCAGGCTCCCCCAGGAATGATGACAGGGAGGCAGAGCTGTAGCCCCACACGTTTGCGGGATTCCAGGCTGGGGGAGCTGCCCTGAAAGTAAGAGAAGCAGGGGACCCTCTGCTCTTTGCCAGCAACCCCCCCACAATTCTGCCATCCCCTGTGCAACTTGCAGCGCCGTCTCCATCCTGCCCACCCCCCGGCTGAGCGAGAGAATGAGCCTTTTCTCTCCTTTCTGCCTTTTCAGGGAGGACGGGGCGCTCTCTGCCTCCCCGCTTCCCTTTTGTGAATTATTTGTGTTGCCCTCTATTGCGCTACGGCAGAGGGCAAGAAGGGGAGCAGAAGAGGAAAGCAACGCACACGCACAAGGAAAAGGAGCGCAAACACTGCAGGGAATCCCAGGGCTGAGGCGAGGCGAGGCGAGGCGAGGCCAGGGTGGACTGCTTGTGGCCCTCCAGACCTTCTGGTCTACGCATCCATGAGCCTCATCGTGGCTGCTGGCACACCAGGCCCAAGCCCTCCGGAGGGCCGTAGGCTGCCCAGGCCTGACCAAGATCTGTGCCAGGGTTTCTCCCAGGACTCCCTGGAGCATGCAGTGCCAGAGGAGAGCAAAACGAGCAGCCCCTTAGTCGGACTGGGTGCAGCGCCAGGCTTGATGCCCTTTCTTGTGGGGTGGCTGGGCTGCAGCTGTCACTGGGTTAACCGGCAGTTGTCCTGGCACGTAGCCAGAAGGGCCCTGAAGGGCCCCGATCCGGTGCGAGGGGATGTCCTGGCAGGCAGCAAGCCTGGGAAGGGGAGAGTCGGCCTGGGAAGGCGGGAGATTCCCAGTCTTGCTGCTTGGGTCGTAAGACGGATTGCTGGAAGTGGAGGTGAAATGGCCGGCCAGTGGCAGGAGAGCAAACAGCTGCTTGGTTAGGGTTAGGCCGGCACAGCTGCAGCTTTATTTATCGCCTCAGGGAGCCCCCATCTGTCCAGCATGCCTTCTGGAGCAGGGTCCCAGAGCACAACAAAGACCGCGGGAGGAATTTCTTACCCCGTCCCACGCTTTGAAGCCACTGCACCAGGAGGGGAACCTCCGTCAGTCCAAGGCCCTGCGTGCTTTTGGAGCACTTCCTGCTGGCCAGTCTAGTGGCAGGTTGTTCCAGGGGGTCAACTACAGGGGCATCTTACAGCTTCAAGCCCCTACTGCCACTTGCCAAGTTTTCGGAGGGGGAGGGCTGCCTGGGGCGCCCCGGAGGGCCAGAGGGGCACCCTGCGCGGAGACCCCTTCATGTGGCTCCACTCGGATCCCCATCCGCCCTTGCGCTTCTCTGGCTTCTGCCACGGAGCTCGCCGACCAAAAGACGCACAGGCACCACAAGGCCTGCAAACAACTCACTGTGCGTCCTGGAGGTGCCCTGCTCCCACCGTTGCTAAAGCTTATTTTTAAGCTATTGTTCGGTTTGGTTTGTTTCTGGCTTGTTTCTTTTTTACCAGGAATGCTAACTGAGCCCAAGTATATACAATCTTCCATAATGACAATTTCTTCACTGCTACCAATGATGTTCTGCAATGCTTCTGCAATCCTGCTTTTGCGCTGTCTTCTTTCACCGTCATCAGGAGTCATTTCAATTTGCTGCTCTCTGCCAGCGATATGAAATCTTTTATTTATTTATTTAAACAACTTATATGCCGCCCCCTTCACATAAGCCTCGGGGCGGCTTACAATCATAAATAAAAACAGCATATAAGTACATAAAATACATACAATAGTGGAAACAGCCTGGCAAGTTTAAAATCAATAAATAACCTTAACAATTAAAATGACGTTTAAATAAAAAGGTCTTGGCCTGGCGCCGAAAAGCAAATAAGGACGGCGCCAGGCGGACCTCTCTGGGGAGCGTGTTCCATAAGTAACTTGAATTATTTGTTGCATCTTCCAACAATTTTCACTCCTTCTTCTGATTCTAATACAGCTTTCCTTATGATATGCTCTGCATACAGATTAAACAGATAAGGACATAAACTACACCTTTGCCTGACACCTTTGCCTATGGGAATCCATTCTGTTTCTCCGTTTTTTCTTAACAGCAGCTTCTTCTCCATTATACTGATTAAAAATCAGGAAGACACCCCCCCCCCCATTTTTTCAGGACCATCCATAGCTTCTCATGATCCGCACAGTCAAAGGCTTTCTGTAATCTATAAAACAAGCGCTGTGCAAACCCGTAGAATCATAGAACTGTCAAACTGGAAGGGGTCTAGAAGGCCATCGAGTCCAACCCTCTGCTCAGCGCAGGACTCCCAGTTACAGATGCCTCCCAGCCGCCTCTTGCATGCCTCCCGTGTGGGAGAGCCCACCACCTCCCTGGGCCATGGGTTCCTCTGCCCTTCTGGTCTAGTCAGGAAGCTCTTCCTGATGTCCAGCCAGACTCTGGCCTACTGCAATTTGGACCCGCTGTTCCACGTCCCGCACTCTGAAATAATCGAGAGATCCCGGCTCTTCTCAGTGTGGCAACTGCAGACCCCAAGGAGCTTGCTATCTTCTCTGCAGATGCAGCACTACCTATGCATGAGTTGTGCTGCTCCCTCGCTCCTGTGCTTCCCATGCTTCTTCCAGCCCTGAAAAGAAAGCCTCCCTGCAGAGCTGTGCAAGGGCACAGAGCACCCGCACCACACCGCCTCCTGGGTCCGCATCCTCCCATAGTGGCGGCTCCATTGAGCAAATGGTGCTGGACAGGCATGTGCAGAACATTCTCCCGGCAGTACTACTCTTGTTCCAAGGTGCAAGCGATGTGGCTCGGCTCCGGAGAAGCGGGGTGCCTGCTCTTCCTGCCTTCAGATAAGGGAAAGATTGGGTCTCCCTCATTTGCATAGGAACCAGTGGTTGACATTGGGAACGAGGGGGCCTATAGCCAATGGTTTTTCTCCCCCGCCCCCAGTGTACTTTAAGAATGCTCCAAGACCCACCTGCTTTGCGAAAAGCACCGGCAGCCAGTTTCTCCTTGCAGGGAGTCGCACTCCAGACAAGAGCTGGAAACCTCTGGAGCAAAGCAAGAGCTCTCACCCTCCCGTCATTTTCTGCATGAGCTACAAAGACCAGAGGAAGCGGTGGGGGGGGGGTGCATGTGCCTCTCACTGTGCATTCCACTTTTATTTTACCTTTTCTGTACAACGGGGGCTGTGCTCCAAAGAAGCAGCAGCGTGAACGCCATGATCTTCCAGCCCGTTGACTCCGCTTTTCCCTTTCGGCACAGCAACCACCTGCTGCTTCCGGGAGGGGAAAGATGCCTCCCCAGGAGAGCTTTTGCATGGCTGTGCAGGGAGCCACCCACGCTGCCCCCGTCTGGTTTCAGTCCGTGCTCCTGAAGTCAGCTTGTCACCCACCGCTTGCGTTTTCTGGGCGGTGCTGCTGCAGATTCAAAAGGCTCCAAGAACTATTACGACTAATAATAACGGTCACACTCTGCTTTGCTTGGCTACATGGTACCTCCTGGACAGGAAGCAGTTTGCCCTGCCTGAATGCAGTTGCTGGAAAGCATGTGCTGAACGGTGCAGTTGGTCGTATTTATGTCCGGCTTCCCAAAACCATCCAGCTGGGCACTGTGCAAACAGGACGCTGGACTCTCTGGACTGAGTCTCCCAGCGTAGCTCTCCTATTATTGCCAAAGCCTCCGGAGAAAAGGCCCACATGATGGACTGAAAATCCCACAGCTATAATGGCAAGGGAACATAATTAGGGCATTTTATGGAGGGACCAGAGGAAGAAAAGCACTTGGCTGGAGAGATTTTGATGGGTACCAGGGATGTAAACAGTGCGAGCGGGGGAAAGGCACCGCAAGGGCCGAGGGGCTGCTTTTTGGAGGTCGCTTCGTTATGCAATGGGCATTGCATCATTCCCTGTGTTTATGAGTGAAGTGTGCTTCAGACCCATATATGGCCCTTCCATCCACAAAGTCTCGCAGAATGCAAAGCCAAATACGGAGAGCTTCAGCTCGAGAATGCTTATCTTGGGAGAGCAGCTTGCCTCAGTCGCCACCTGGCTATCAGACTTCTCTGCCAGGATTTTCCCTCCAAGGGCTCCCCAGAGGAATTCCGCGGGATTAGAGGGAACAAGGCAGTTGGGGGTTGTGATGGTTTAAAAAAGCCTTGCCCGAGCCCTTGAGAGCTGGAGAGCAGAGAAGGCTGTGAGAATGGCTCCCCATCGCATCTCGGCCCTGCGCTGCAGCCTTCGCTCCGGACGCAGAACGCAAGGCCTGAGAAAGCACTGCCTGGCTCTTTAGATCGCCTGTAACCTGCCCAGGGAGCCTGTGGTGAAACATCTAAAAAGTAAACAAACAAATACAATTTATAGGCATATAGACAGTTGGTCTGCAGCCAAAAAATTAAAAGACGCTTGCTCCTGGAGGAAAGCTATGGCAAATCTAGACAGCATACTAAAAAGCAGAGACATCATCCTGCCAACAAAAGTGCATATAGGCAAGACTATGGTTTTCCCAGTTGCAATGTATGGCTGTGAAAGCTGGACCATAAGGAAGGCTGAGCGCCAAAGGACTGAGGCCTTTGAATTGTGGTGCTGGAGGAGACTCCTGCAAGTCCCTTGGACCACAAGGTGATCAAACCGTTCAGTCCTAGAGCAGATCAACCCTGATTGCTCTTTAGAAGGCCAGATGCTGAAGATGAAGCTCAAATACTTTGGCCACCTAATGAGAAGGAAGGACTCCCTGGAGAAGAGCCTGATGCTGGGAACAATAGGTGGCAAAAGAAGAAGGGGATGGCAGAGGATGGGGTGGCTGGATGGAGTCACTGAAGCAGTCGGCGTGAGCTTGGGTGGACTCCGGAGGATGGTGGAGGACAGGAAGGCCTGGAGGAATGGGTCAGACGTGACTTCCCAACTAACAACAAAGACGGTTGGTTGGTCTTTTGCTCTGCTTGAGCTGCCCTGTGCGTGAGCTAATGGCCAAAGGGGCTGGTTGTGCAAGATTTGAACACGTGAGGCCCTTGGAGACCCTCTGCGTGACCCAAGAGGGCCAGTCCCAGGCTGCTGTGGGCTCTCGGGGAGCTGTGCCTGGAGAGCCGCATTCCCCAGTGGGTCTTCCTTCTCACCAGATGCCGGGAGTGAGAAATTTGGCTGCTCTGGGCACACATTCCCAAGGCCTGCAGGCTGGATGCTGGAGGAGGAGGAGGAGGAGGAGGAGGAGGAGGAGGAGGAGGAGGGGCGGCAGGAAGGTGGGCCAATTCCAGTCGCTGCAGTGAGAGAAGCAGGGATGCTTGTCTCAAGGCCAGGCTCCCGGGGTGGGCAGGCAGCCCCTGGGAGTGACCAGGAAGCACAGGGAGCAGGGGGAGACTCGGCACAGGGGCATTTCCCAGAGTCAGACGAGCAGCAGCAGCGAAGGGTGGCCCAGCGGGGGGATCGGCGTGCAGGGAGGGGGCCTGCTCGGTTCCAAGGGCCCTTCCGCAGGGATGGCCCAGGCGTGCTCACAATGGCTACTAGACTGGGCTCAACAAGCCCCTGTGTGCATGCTCAGCGATTGGGTGTTTGGGGAACCTTCTGGGGAACCTTCTGCTTCCCGCCTGGCATGGAGAGGTAGCAGAACAGGAGACTGTGTGCGCGGGGCAGAGGAAACTCTGGCTACCGGGTGAGGATACTAATAGGATCCTGCAAATAGAAGAAAAATTGCGGCTGGGAAAAGAGAAACAGGTATGGATGGGAACTGACCGCTGCTGTTTCTAGTCCTCTGGGAGGAAGCCTCACGCTGCTGCTCCACTCAGCCTCCAAGTCTGGTCGCCTCTTGTGCCGCACACCTGTCAGAAGAGCTGTATTTACTTTACTAGGTTGGTTTCGATAACATTTCGATAAATGTCCTTCTGACGGAAGCATGGCTTCTAATAAGCCTTCCAGAGCCTGGGAGGTGCCCTGCATCATATTCCGACGGCCAGGCGTCCATGTTGGAAGGCCACTCGACCCGCATGTGTTGCCTTCCCGACAGTCAGTGCCTGAACATCGAAGGCCTTTTCCTGCGATCGGCCAGCCGCTGACGCGTGCTTTAAAATGGCGCTGCGAATTAGGGCTGGCGCATCCGAAATGGCAGAGTCTGTCCATTTCCTTAATCTTTATTTCATTACTTTGGAGAACATTACTTTTAGGAGCATTTTTCAGCGGCTGACTGTTCAGGGACTGCCTGGTGAACGGGGTGGCCATCCTGCAATCGCGGCTGAGGAGCCATGCAGGCACCTCTGTGCGACCTGCAAATGCACGAAGGGGGCTGTGTAGGGCAGCCCCCGGCCCCCCCTGCTGTGCTCTGTGCATCATTTTGACAAGGGGCGTGCTCACATGCACCCCGTTTCATTCCTGCCGATCAAGGCCAAAGATGTGGCCAGGAAACAATGTCAAAACAGCCGCATCTGACCCCTCAAGGGCATAATCCTTGACATATTTAGGCAGGAAAAGATTGGCCTGTTTGGCCTGTGGATGCTGGGAGCCGAGGGCCCTTTTTCTGTGTAAAGGCACATAAGATGGGGAGCATGGGTGTGCTTACTGCATGTGTGGGTTTGTTTGTTTTTCAATGATTCATTTTATTTTTTTTTAGTTATTAATCTAGTATAAACCAGAAGTAAAAACTAGAGTAAGTCCTAGCACCAGTACAAGGATTTAAACAGCACGTATTGAAGAGATGCTAAAATTCCTAGGGAAGCAGGTTCTTTACCCTGCTCCCCACCCACCTTGCCCCCTTTGCTCGGAGCTCCTCTAAAAAGATGCTGAGGAGTCTCCTAGATTCTGGAGATGAATATTGGGAGCAAGCAACCCTTCACGTCATCTGGGTAACTCACAGACAATCAACTCCCCCAAAGATGACTGGCAAAACATTAAGATTTTAAGGAGTAGTGCCAAAGTTGCTGGAACACACCGAAAGAGTCAAAATAAATGTGCAAACAAGCTATTTTTAACCCTTTGGGAATTCTGCGGCTACTAATGATCCAAACGTTTTTAACAAGGATTCAGGAATGGTGGGCGCCAACCCATGGTTGTCGGAGAACAGCATGTTGTCCTCCCTGACCTATAGTTGGCCACGTGCTCATAACTGGAGCACTTTGACGCTTCCGTTTTTCCTAACTCAACGACTCTCCTGCACTTATATGGACTTGCTTACAACTCAGAGTTTCTCCACATTTATTCCGGTGTAAGTGGAGGGGAGAAGAAGAAAACACAGATCAGATGCCCCACGACATGTTCCTGCCCAGCAAGTGTCTCTTGAAAACTTCAAAGCATAGTTTTCATTCGCATTTGCCTCCTCGAGCACTCTGTGTTCTGGGAGAGCTCTATAAATAGCACTAGAATGAAAACTGCGCCTATCTGCCATTAAATAGAATTACATGCTGGTGAAACACAGGGCTGGAATTCCTGGCAAAGCGTCGTGTGGAGCAGGAGCAGATAACTCGCAGATGCTTTGGACTGTGGCTCCAGCCAGCCCGGCCAAGCAGGTCAATGGTCAGAACGAAAGGAAGTGGCGGTCCAGAGCATGCGCAAGGCACGGGTTTCCTACCTCTGGAACGGAGGAAATGGATGCTGCTTGCACCAGCGTATTAGCCCATGGTGCTAGGGAGGGCTTCGCAGAACCACAGGCCTGTAGACATGGAGGCCAGCCGGGTCCGGCCCCTTGCCCAGTGCAGGGCTGCAGATTCAAGCAGACGACTGTCCACCAGAGTCTTCAAGGCATCCCATGTGGGACAACTCATATGCCATGGCCAGATTTCTCCAACAGTCCAGAAGTTCTTCCAGATGTCCAGCCAGAGCCTGGCTTGAGCACTTCAGAATATTTGTAATTGCTCCTTTGAAACTCTTTTTTAAAAGACTCTCCACCCATCCTGGACTCCTTTTTTCAACAGAATGGTTTGCCATGGGAGTTTACTTTTTGTTCTAGTTTTATTAAAGTTGGTTTTCTTAAAATCAAGAGTATAGGTTTGGCTACACTTGGCTTTTGCTTTCTTTAGAATTAACCAGTGCTTTTTTTGTCATAGAATGCACCGGAACAGAGTTCTGGCACCTTTTTTTGACAGATTTTCCAAGTTTTAAAAGTAACTGTTGAAAATTTGATGTTTGGTCCATGTGGATTTGAATCGCCCTGTTGAGCATAGCAGGTTGGTGGCAAAATCATTAAAACGGTGCATGCGGGCGGCTTGTGTGTCAAGTCGGATGCATGTGCACTTCATCCACACTGGTTGTGATGGCGCTGCTCGGCTTGTGATTGGTCGTGTGGTCACACGCTGAGTGCTTACTGTGGGCGGCGACCGTTATGTTTCGTTACACAACTGACGTGTGTGGGTGCGTGTACAGTGATTGACTATGTGCGAAAGGTAAATGATTTCATGAGTTCTGGCACCTTTTTTCTTACAAAAAAATCACTGGAATTAACAGTTCAAGTATGACGTCTTCTAGTTCCCATATGTCCTTCCTCTACTTTCTGTTGGTAGGGAGGAGTTATCAGCCACACAAGTCAAGAATTTTTGGGTGGAAAGAACTTGTCTCTCAACAGATTTCAGGAAATCAGAGTCCCCTATTTCTACTGCGTCAAGCGTCCTTGAAACACGGACCATTGTCTTTTCAAACTCCCTTCCTCATCTTCTCCTTGACTAGGTGGTTGGTCGTATTCTCCGGCTACCTTTTTCCTTTTACTCTGTGCTCCCCTTATTTAATCCAGATGCCTGCTCCTACATCACAGTCCACTCCAAATTTACCAGATGTGCAAACTAAAACCCAAAGTTTGGTATATGTGGGAAAAAATCAGCTAAAAGGTTATCGAGGAGCAAAGTATAACCAAGGCCAAGAATCTCTCAGAGAATTCTGCAGCTCAAATCATCTTTTTGCTATTGCAGTTCGTACTTTGAAATCCCCAGGCACAAGACACTTGATAACGGCTTCTGATACCGAGTTCCTTCTTTCCTGTTTGTGTTCCGAGAGGAGAGCGGAGGGGACTGAGGTGACCTAGAGAAGGCTGTGCCTGTGAGAGGAGGGGAGCCGGCTCACTCCGCAAGTCCCCAGGGATGCGGACCGTGGGACGAGGCCTCTCCTTGCAATGATGCAGCGTCAATGAAATGCCCGGATGGCCACTGTCTCTTAAGCGTTTCTTTACATTTAAAGGGTTTTTTTCTTCCACAGTAGATTCTTCATATCCACCAATTTAGTATATGGTGTATGAATTGTAAATACAGCACAGTTAGTTGTTAAGATAAATGGTGCCGTTTCAGAGTTAGCACAAGGTGTGAGAGTGCAGTGCCGGATCATCTCCAGAGATGATCCTAGATGTTTTTATTCCCAGGACAGAAGATTCAGATGTATCTCCATGTGGTCTAAATATACTGCAAATGATTGACATATGCTGCTCCTTTAATTTCCCCCCCAAATGGCCCCGCCTGCCCCAAGGCACTTTTGGTGGGCGAAGGGGAGATGCTGCTTTCGGAAACCTATATTCAAAAGAAGAGAGCAACACCTTAGACCCCTCCAGAGTCTCTGCCGGGGTTCCGTCAGCTCTACACAGAGCGGCCTTTGGAGTACAAGACGCCTTCCATGGCAGGGGCGCTTCCTGCAGCAAGTCCCACGACGCAAGTGTGCAGGCCCAGGCAGTCAGGGTTCGCTCTCGGGCAGCTTCTCGTGCAAGCCTGAGCTGAAATATTCTCTTCCGTGCAGCTCTTGCAGGTGCAGAGCCCTGCCCTTTTACACCCGCTTCCCAACTGTCAAGCAGGGCTTGGAAAGAACAGCAGAGGCACACGAAGTCTGCAGCACAGAAGTTCGAGTTTGGAGAAGAGAGCTGCATCTTGAAAATCAGTTCAAAACAAGGGTGGGGCTGGCAAGCTGTAAATAAGATTTTAAAGCTCTTGCAGCGGCCTCGTGATTCCGAATACGTTACAGAGTGGAACATCCAACAGAGCAAGCCCTGCCTGGAAACAATGCTAGAGCCGCCTGTGTGAGCCCGGTTCTTCTGCATGCAGGCAAGAGGAGGTGGGAGAAGCAGGCTGGCCAAGAGCAACAACGGTCAAAAATAAAATGCTTGGAGGCCAGTTCATTGTTCATGCATACCAAGGCAGAAGGAAAACACGTCCCACCTCGAATACTCCCACCCTGAACAATAACAGGGAAATATCCAAGAGGGAAAACACAGTGCACTTTTCACGTGCTGCGGTGCTGACCTTTAGACTGAACCCTTCCTACAGTTCCAGATGTGATGAAGCCCTCAAGCTGCGTGCAGTTCAAATGGCAGGCCCGGCTCATTTGCTTCAGGGAGCTGGAACGCGCTCGGGGACCAGTCTGGCCACCTTGCCGTGTCCCCTGTGGAAGGACATCCATTCCGAGAGCCCTGTGCATGACAAAAAGGGCCTCAGCCAGCTCTCAGGATAGGCAAGGAACGTGCTTTTTTTAAAACACTATCTCAGAAATTGTAACCCTTGACTTAGAATAATTCAAGTATATCAATGCAATAAATACAAAATGCACAACAGATTTAAACAGAAGTAACACAGTGAAGCGAACATACGAACTGTAGAGCCCAGAAGCTCAACTCAGCTCACTGTGGGGGCTGAACAGGCTGAGCTCGAGCCAAAGACCCAGTGAAGAAAAGCTCTTTTACCAGCTGCCAAAGGCCAGAGAGGCAGCGGCTGGCCAGACTTCCTGAGCAGAAGCGCTGCACGCCGTATTTTGCGACTGGCCCAGCGAAGAACCGGATGCCACCCTGGGCCTCATGCAAGGCTCTTCCGCCGAGGCACGGATCCGGCACTCGGCATTCCCTCGCCACAGCTGTTTGCCAGCCGCTCAGATGACCCTCTGGTTCTCTTCTCAGGACCAGTCTGCTATCGCAGAGAAGGCATGGAGGACGGAGAAGGGCCCGTGTCACCCCATCTTCAGGAAAGGGAAAGGCAACCCCTGGGTTCTTGTAGAAGCAGAAGAACTACAAGCCAGTTGGTCTGACATCAATCCATGGGGAAATCCTGGAGCAGATTAGAAAGCAGTCAGTCTGCAAACGCGTTGAAAACAACAGAGTGATTTCCGGAGGCCAGCAAAGGTTTCTCAAGAACAAGGTTAAGCAGATGAATCTGATCGTGTGTGTGTGTGTGTGTGTGTGTAATAAGGTAACCTTCCTGGTGGACTGTGGGAATGCTGTGAATGCCATCCCTCTTGACTTCGACAAAGCTTTTGACAAAGTGCCCCATGGTATCCTGATTAGCTAAAAGCGGGCTAGATGGAGCAGCTGCCAGGCTGCCCACAGAACTGGACTCAGTGCTCAGCAATGGCACCTTCTCAAACTGGGGAGAGGGAACAAGTGGGGCACTCAGGGGTCAGTCCTGGCCCAGTGGCCATCAACATTTGCATAAATGATTTGAATGAGGAAGTGCATGGAATGCTGACCAGATCTGCAGATGACACAAAACTGGGTGGGACAGCCAACATCCTGGAAGACAAAGGCAACATTTAAAAGTGATCTTGATAGGCTGGAGCACTGGGCTGAAAACAGCAGGACGAAATTCCAGGGGAACGAATGCCAAGTTCTGCCCCTTGGAAAGGGGAAGCAGATGCATTGTTACAAGATGGCTCAACAACGCTGCAAGTGAGAAGGATCTTGGAATTGCTGTAGAACACAAGCTGAACAAGAGTCAGCAATGTGATGTGGCTGCAAAAAGGGCAAATGCTATTTTGTGCTGCAGTAGCAGAAGCATCACTTCCGAATCGGGTGACGTGCTGGTTTCTCTCTGCTCAGCACTGCTTGGGCCTCAGCTGGAGTCCTGCGTCCAGTTCAGGGCTCAACAGTTTAAGAAACATGCAAGAAAACTCAAAAAGGTTCAGAGGGCAACGAAGATGATCAGGGGACTAGAAACAGAGCCCTATGAGGGGAGATGGAAAGAACTGGCCATGTTTAACCTGGAGAAGGGACGGCAAAGGAGAGGTATGAAAACACTCCACACACACCTGGAATGGGCTCCCCAGAGAGGTCTGCCTGGCGCCGTTATTTGTTTTTCAGGGCCAGGCCAAGACCTTTTTATTTAAACGTTATTTTAATTGTTGAATTTATTTATTGATTTTATATTTATGCCGGGATGTTTCCAGTTCTTTTTATTTGTATTGGAAGCTGCCCCGAGGCTTTTGCGAATGGGGTGGCATATAAGTATTCCAAACAAACAAACAAACAAACAAACAAAGTTGATGCAAAGAGGAAGGCCAGGATCTCATCTCCATCATCCCAGAGTGCAGGACATGGAAACATGGAAAAGCTCGAGTTACAGGAAGCCAGACCTGGCTAGAGAGCAGGAAACATTCCCTGACTGACGGAGTGGCCCAACAATGGAAGCGGCTGTGAAATCCCCCACACTGGAGGCACGCAAGATGTAACTGGGCAGCCCTCTGAGAGGGGTGGTGTCACTCGAGTCCTGGACTGAGCAGGGGGTTGCACTCCATGGCCTGACGATTGTCTATGGGTCTGTTATTCAGGAACTTCTGCACCTCTCCCAGCTTCTCAGGCCAGCTAGCTTGGCGTTGTAGGGAAGAGACTAGTTCCCTGAAGAACATGAGCTCACAGCCCTGGGCGTGCAGCTATGACTGTGGTCCCACAGGTTGGTC
Organism: Varanus salvator macromaculatus; assembly: GCA_023646645.1. Taxonomy (NCBI): domain Eukaryota; kingdom Metazoa; phylum Chordata; class Lepidosauria; order Squamata; family Varanidae; genus Varanus; species Varanus salvator. Next base: position 3,242,872 of record JAIXND010000756.1, on the reverse strand, counting down.
GTCACACATGCGACGCCACGTGCGTGGCGCTCAGAGTCCCCAGTGCCACTCACTGCCTTTCCACCGTGTTTTTTAAAATCGTATTTGTGGACCAGGATTATTTACTTGGGAGTACGTGGGGGGGGGGGGTTGCAAAGCCCCAGCCTCTGCACCCTGTTGCTGAGCCCCCCCTCCCCGCCCCCGCTTTGCTTCTTCTCCAGATGTGCTTTCTCTGGGTTGAGATTCCCCCTTAAAGCTGGACTCCCTGTCAAAGTTTCCTGGACCCAGCTTCCCACTTGAACACCCCCATGAACATCCCGGGTTGCTGCTCTTGTTCCCACCCTGAGGAGCATCGGTGCCTTCAAACTCGACACAGACCAGCCTCCTGCTGGCTCCGGGATTCAGCTCGGGCCGAAGACGCCCGCACCAGCAGGACTTCGGGGTCTGCAGCAGGGTGGGATTCGATTCCATTTCACAGCACTGGGGCTGGGCTGGGCTGGGCTGGGCTGGGCTGGGGAAGGAGAGCGGTGTGTGTGTCAAGCGTGAAGGCGAACTTGCTTTGGCACTGCGCACTGCAGAGTTACCTGACTGACGTCTTCAGAGCATTAGATTCTGGCACTTGAGCCAGCTGACGCAGGATGTAAAGCACAAACATTCCCAACCGTTTCTGTCATTGCAAAATGTGGGAACTCTGAGAATATTATGATTCGGAGTGTGGCCTCTTTGCACAGAAATCCAGAGAACTTGGCCACAGAGGACAAGGGAGCACCATTGAAGGTCACAGCTCTGGGACTTTCCCTTTAAAGGAATTGGGAATCGTGAGTGCGGAGACCAGAGCATTTCCTCCCCCAGCCACGCTGGGATCGCTGCCGCTGCTCGTCCAGGCTGGCTGTCCGGTCGTGCAAAGCGTGTCGCGCCCAGACTGGCTCGGCTGGGAGATGAGATTCCCCGAGGCGCTGCAGGGAAGTGCCACTGAAGTGCGCTGCTCCATCCCAAGCGGACAGCGCTGGAAGGAATCGCCGGGAGGCAGCAGGGCTCATTTTCGAATGACCCCCCCCCCCCGCCACAAAGGCGTGCTACGTTTTCGGACCAGACTATTCCAAATTAAAGAGCTCACACACATGCCAGGCGACCTTGGGGAGCGATGCAGCTCAGGAGGAGGTGCGGCCCTGGGGCATGGCCCGGTCGCCGCTTCACCACCGCTGGGAGCACTAAAGCAGTGATGCCACCAGTGTGCTGCGCTGCCGGTGTGCCACTTGGGGGCGGTCGTGGGGGCCCACGGGAGGACTCTGTGGGGACAAAGCTTGCAACTGCATGCAGCATTTTGCACCCCGAGATACAAGAGGTCGTCCACCGTCCGGCATGTCTCCAGTTTATGACCTACCATCGTCCCTCTCATCCTCCCTTACGCCCCCCATTTCTTGCATCACGCATGGCACTTCTCACGAGTCATCGATTCGCACCCCTCTTCCCAAATGCTGGACCGGCCCTGCATGCCCGAGGCCTCCCGGCGCATTCTTTGAGCCCTTGGGTGCACAAGCCCGGCTGGCACAAGGCCAGGAGCCTCTTGCGTCACCTCCAGAACGGTCCTTGATCCACTTCCAAATGCTGCACCTCACCCAGACAGAAGCGCCCCTTGAGTCAAGGGGGTGCTGCAATGGCCATTTGCATGTGGCAGGGGAAAACTCGGGAGAGGGCCAGGGGCACGCGGGTTGCAGCCCATTTGAGGGGCTCCTTCTTGCCGGTGTGAGTGGCAAAGAGAAATATCTGGAAATGTCACAAAGCTTGCTGGCTCTGGAACTATTTGTCGCTCGTTTGGACCGTCAGGATAAAGTCGCCTCTCTGCTTGGATGCCGGTTGGAAGCCGGACTCCTCCGTCTCGTCGCGTCTCCTGCAGTTGCAGCTGTTTCGGTTCGTTGCAGTCGATTTCGCCTAAGGATGTGCCCCAGGTCCTGGGAGAGGACCAGCACCAGCCCTCCTGGCTGGCATGATCGGGTTTGCAATTCAGGTGCTCTCCTGGCTACTGGGAAGGAAAGTTTCGGAAGCCGTGCAGGCCTCTCGCTAGGCAGCCTGGGGTGCTTCAGCGTTCAGGTAGGCCGCCTTTGCCTCCTCCGTCTGCTGAACGAATGGGGCGAAAGAGGACGTCGGACTTCGCTAAGGCCTCCCTGGGGAGATGCCAACGAGGCCTTTAGTTTCCCGGTCTCCCAGCAACGATTGGGATTCTTTGCAAGGAATGGCTCTCCTTCCTTGGCAGGCCCGCAGGCACCGGATCACTGAATGCACCCCAGTGTCCTTGCCGGGAGGCTGCACATGCTGGTAACCAGGCGGGAGTCGGGGCAAGACTCAGCGCTTTTTGGGAAGACACCACAGGCCCTGTGCGGAGCGGGGGGGGTCTGCTCTCCCTCACGTTCCCTTGGAGACTGTAGAGCTGATCCCTGACCCGCAATTCTGCTGCCGTTCCGGAAGTCTCCGCCTGCCATTCTGTGGCCCTGTGAATGGAGTCTTTGTCCTTCTTGCTAGGTGTTCGCTTACATTTGGAGGCCGGGGCTGCTGCGATTCCTGGCCAAGGCCTGCCACCTAATGGATCTTCCTGCTCACCACACTTGCAAACTGCGAGGCTTAGGCCATTTAAGGGTGCAGCCCTGCTGCTGCAGGATCCCTCCAGACGCAGAGGCTTCCCTCCATCCAGAGCCCAGATGAGGCGCAGACAAGGATTCCTGCCTCCGCCGCCACCGCTGCACCGCTTCCAGTTCGGCAAAGCACTGGGGAGGCAGAGGAAAGGAAGCTGGGGTGCTGGTGGGACTCAGCCAAGTCCCTGAGCCCAGTCCTCTCCACTCCCCATCCCGGCACACACCTTCCCTCCTCTGGGAGGAGCTGTTCTTCCCTGCTGGCGGAGAGGAGATGGGGTAGGGGTGCAGTCCAGGTCACAGATCTTGGAGGTGGGGCTGTGAACAAGCCTAGGCCCTCCCCGAACCACACCAGGAGGCCACAGGATTCTGCCCTAAAGCTGGCACTGCTCAGTTGTACCAAGTAAGATTTGGCACCTTCAAGTGAGATTTGCCCTTATTAAACCCACCAGCATTACATCTGGAATAATTCAGCTGTTTATTCCCATTAGATTCAATACAGCACCTCAGTCTTCCTGACAAATACACATATGAAACAGGCCACGTAGCCCCTAAACTGCATACTGCCTAGAAGAATATTGTTTAAAGTCATGGATAATATTTAGGCTAGTCCAATGTATACATTTGGTGACTTTCACATCTGGGGAACTGGCATTTGTCCAGAATATACTTCGCTGCCTGCAGAAAAAAGGTTGCTTAGGACATTTTACGGCTTATCATGGGAGAATTCAGCTTGGCCGGCTGAGAAACTGATGCTTGGAGTGGATTTCCCAGAATACTTTTCATTGCCCAGAACAGACCCTGGAATCGGACCTGGTTTATGTGGCTGTTTTGTGGCTGACCGTACCCGTGTCCACGGGTGCTGGATGGATCCGGCTGCTTTGCTCCCCGGCAGTCCGTATTCCGGGTCGTTTACCCTTCATTGCCTGGAACAGATCCAGAAGGGGGATGCTTCGTGGCTGCAAACATTCCATGCCATTCTGCACAGCCGAAGAATGTCTTGGTTTGGCTCTTTAGGGGATGCTGGTGGCCCTCCAAACGTGGAGGACTGTGGGCATCCTGGGCAGAGCGGGAGGGGCAGAGAGGCGAGGACCGCCGGTGCATTCCTCCCACCCGGGCAGGCAGCTGCAGGGCCGACTGTGGCCTCGCGCTTCAGGGGAGGGAAAGGGGCCTGGGACGCCTTGCATCTGGGTGGTGCCAGGCTTCTTCACCCAGTGTGCCCAACCCTTCTCCGAGGCCTCCGCGATGATGGCCTCAGCGAAGCAGCGGAGGCGACCGCTTCTGCACCAGCTGTGAGCAGGAGAGGAACGTGGGTGGAGGATTCGAGATCTGAGGCTGGAGCTCTTTTCCGACCTTGGATCAGGGCATGGAAAGCAAAGCAAAGCCTCTGCCCCTCTCGATGCGGCCAAGGCTTCTTTGGTCAGACGCTGGCATTCAAGGCGGCTTTCAAGAAAGCCGACCGGTGCCTGGTTTGGGCGCTGGAAGGGGGTTTCTGCGAATGCTTTGCGGCTGGCTGCATTTCTGGTTGCGCGTGAACATGCTTGGGTTGGCTTCCCCACAACATGGTGCTGGGCCATCCCAGTCTGTTCCCGGTTGGTTCTGGCCATGTGGGGTTTCATATTTTATACTATTCCGAAGAGTTCAGTCCCAAAATACCGTTCCCCGTGCCTTCAAGCACGCCCTGGTTCTTGCCCTAGCCTTAACACTCTTTTCAGCACAGGACCACCATTCAGTCCTGACCTGTTCCGTTCTCTGTAAAGCCAATTTAAAATAAAATTTGACTTGAAATTCGTAATTCCGAAATACAAAGCGCAAAATAACCCGGGGACCAGAACGGTTTCGAGAAGGCATGAAGCCAAATCGGCAAATGAGCACCAAAGCGGCGGAGCAGCGCGCTCAGCGCGACCCGGGGCCGCCGTCGCGCCCTCCCAGCGCACCGCATCCCGCGGCGGCGGCGGCGGCGGTAGCGCCGCACGTTTAACCTGCGCCAGCGCCGGGAGGACCCCCGCCCGAGCCCCGCGCCGCCGCGCACGGGCCCCTGCTCGCCGGGCCGGCGGGCCTCCGCCAGGGCGGCGCTCCCGGGGCGCCTCCGTGCCCGCCGGCGTCCGGGGCGGGGTCGGGGTCGCGCCGCGCCCGCAGGAAGGGCCCCGGCCGCGCTGGCACCGCCTCTCGGCCGCCGGGAGCGCCGCGCCGCCCAGGCGCGCCGGCCCGAGTGCGCAGCCAGCAGCATGAGCGCCACGCACCGCGTCGCCATCCGCGGCCCCGGGCCGTGGGGCTTCCGCCTGGTCGGGGGCAAGGACTTCGAGCAGCCGCTCACCGTCTCCCGGGTAAGCCGCCGCCGCCGCCGCCGCCGCCGGAGAGCTCCGCGCGGCCCCGAGCTGCCCGGGCACGTGCCGGCCGCCCCGGCCGCCGCTGCCCTGCCGCCGCCGGCCTCCGGGGCGCGGATCCGGGCGGCCCGACGGGGGCTCCCCGCCGCCTTTCTGGGGCTCAGCGGGCCCGGGGAGGCGCGGCCGCGGGAGCCTCCTTCCACGAGGGAGCCGCGGTGGAGCGGGCTTCCCCGGCCCGGGACGCCGCTCCGACGGGGCGCCCGCTGGATCCCTGGGGAGCCGGCAGGCAGGGCGGGGAGTCCCGTGGCTTTGCTCGCCCTCGAGGCGCTCCGTGGCTAACGGGCGTCCGCCGAACGCTGCGTGGGAGCCGAACGGGGGCACGGCTGGATCTCGGTGCTTGCGGGGCCGGCTCTCCCAGCCCCGATCGACGCAGACGCTGCGCGAAGCCTCTGGAGCCTTCCTCCGGGTACCCTGCCCCTCGAGAGGCTCAGAGGTGGCTTCTGGGGTGATGGCCCCCCATCCTTGGAACAACCTCCATGCGGCAGCCCACCCGCTTGGCAGTCTTTTCTGTGCCAGGCTAAGACAGACCTCCCTGCAGAGAGAGGCCGTTAAAGATCTCTGTGGTCCTTGAGGGGCTTGGTGGGTTTGCCAGGCGCCTCTCATCTTTCTTCAGGCTGGGTCTTCTTACGGCATTTTTATGGCTATTCCAGTTAAGCTTTGAATGGCTCGAAGCTGTTTTAGCCATGGTATTGTTACTGCTTTTGTATCCCATTGGGAACCACCCAGCTTCAGCTACAGACGGTAAAGGGAAGGAATGCCTGTGCTAATATGACCTCGCCAGACCTTGCCCTTGCTCCGTCAGATAGGCCTTTATTGCAGGTAAGGCGGCTCCTTTGTGTCTGCCCTCCCTTCTCCTTGAAGCCGCTCAGGCCCGCAGTGGAGAGGTGCCCATAACGGAGGGCCCGCAGGCGTCCTTTTCCGACCGACCGTTTCTGCCCTTCTTCCTCCCGTCTCCCAGGTGACGCCTGGCAGCAAAGCTGCACTGGCCAATTTATGCACTGGAGACATCATCGTGGCCATTGATGGGGAGAACACGGAGAACATGACTCACCTGGAAGCACAGAACAAAATCAAGGGCTGCGTAGATGAAATAACTCTAGCGGTGGGCAGGTAAGTGGCCTCCTTGACGGAAGGGACACAGCCGGACTCTTGTTTGCCTTGGAGAGCCACAGTGTCTGATCGCGTTTGGCTGATTTGTTGAAGTTGCTCTTGAAGGCACCCCTTCTGCTGTGCGTTGTTACGTTATGCATGCTTGGTATTTTCTCCAGGGTTGCGTACGTTCAAGAACGAACCTCTCTGAGAACCCACAGCTCGTTGCTGCGTTACCCATCCTCGCGGTGGTTCCTTGCGATGTCTGAACCCAGCAGGGTGCCTTGATCGTGGGCTGTTGGGCAGTGTTAGCGAGCTGCCCAGGAAGAGCAGTGGAACCCCCTGCCGCTTCCTTGTCGGTGCGACCCCCATGCTCCCTCGCTCCCCTCGGCGCCCTCTGGCCCCTGCTTCCCTCCCTCCCATTTGTGCGTTTCCAGCCCTGCGCGAGTGCACAGGAGCTGCCGGGAAATCTGTGCCAGTCTCCCCTCCCCTCTGTGCTTTTGGCTTGCCGTGACACTGCGTCCACTTCGTGATCCTGCTCCTTGGGGGGCAGCAGGAGGGGGGAGCCAAAGTGGCTCAGGGTGCGGGGGGGGCTTAGGGCAGGCCTTCCTCAGGGGTTGGTGAATCAGCCCTGAAGAGGCTGGTTTATTAGCAAGGGGAGTGCCAACATGGCGGATGAAATTGGCAAGGATGGTGACGAGAGGAGGGCATTGGCCCACTTGGCGGCATAGCAGACTAGCGGCCTTGCGAGGAGCTCCAGGCCGCCACCCCATCAATATTGGTGGACGGGCACAAAGGCGTCGCCGTGTTTGTAAGGGCTCCGCAAAGTAATTCCATTCGCTGATCTGGTGTGGCGGGAGGATTTCAGGAGCAGGCAGCCTGGACGCGCAGGTTGCGGAAAAGGCACCGAGGCTGGGACTCGGGAGACCGGGAGTGCTACTCCAGAGGCACCTGAACCACGTGCCAGGAGCCGGCTGGGGGGGGGGGCGGGATGGGACACCAGCCGTGGCAGGATGCAGAACACCCTGCTCTTTGTGGAGGGAACAGCTGCCCTGTGGTAGCTTCGGGCGATGCTCCGTCTCTCCCAGAGTTTGCTGTTTTCCTCAAAGAAAAGTCCAGACCCTTCAACGAACATTTTGAATAGTACCTGCTATTTTGTCCTGCTGTCGTGAAACTCAGCACACGTGTCTAGCATATGCTCCATCTCAGGAAGTTTGATGGGAAATACCACGTCCGGTACTCTTACTAAAGATGGCTGACATCCAGTCAAGTCTGCAAGGAGGCTCAAAGCCACTGGAGTGAGTGGGTGTGGGCTTTTGGAGGGGGCATTCACTGGAGGAGAGCTTTCGTTCACAGGGCCGCCGTAAGTCGGACGCTGGCCAGCGTCCCCCTCCGCAGAGTACCCTGTTTGCTTGAGTGAGGACTGCGGGGATCCTTCACCTCCCCAGGCCCACAGTGGCTTTCTGGCCAGGGGGTGGGGTGGGCGGGGGAGGCCCCTGGAAGGAGCCCCAGCTTCCACGAACTGGATGTCCCCCTCTCCACAAAGGAAGGAAGGAAACGGCAGCTTGGGTTGTCCGAGGAAGATGAGCGGAGCCACGGCGCAGTGCGGACTCCCCCGTGCAATTTGAAAAGGCCCGCTTCAGATGCTTGCCTGGGAAGGCAGGTCTGTGCGGGCAGAAGGAGTTCAGGGAGCAGAGTCAGGCCACACCCCTGGATTGCACTTCCCCGCTCCTCATGACTAGCAGAAGCAGAGGCACATCGGACGAGCCACAGGCCGGCACACATGGCAGTGCAGCGACGGTGCCCTTGGCCGGTCTGCATTGCGGCACTGCTGCTCCACTTTCCCTGCTGGGTTTAGGTGACTGCAGTGCGCCGGTGCGCTGCTCCTTCCCAGGCCTCTCCAAACCCATTCCTCGCGTTGCCGTTGCGATTGTCCCCTCTGGCTCCCACCCCCGAAGCTCAGGACGTGGCGTGTCTTGCCTTGCCAACCTGGGTTGATGTTCAGAAGCAGTGGGGGACCATCTTGCTGCTTTGGCTTCTGCAAAGGCCCCTGAAGTGGAACAAGACCAAGCCCCGTCCCTCAAGCCACTCACAGGTGCTTGTCATGGTTCGGAGAGGACTCGTCTCTCATTTTGCACTCTGCTTCCCAGGAGGAAGGAAGTTGCACAGCTCCCTCCCGTCCTGCCCTTCGTTCCAAAGCCTCAGGTCGTGGCCGCCCTTGTCTCTGGGAAGCCAGCACAGGCTGCGTGCATGGTGCCTTCAGGCAGGAACTGAAGCCTCCCTCGGCAAGCACCTCCTTCCATTTTCTTCCATTTTCTCATGCATCATCAGCCGGGAGTTCTCTCCTTTCTCTCCCACCCTTCCCTGGAAAGGACTCATTATTCGCTCTCCTTTCTCCCCTCCCAAGATGTGCCTTCCTGGAGGCTCCAGACTGTGCTTTCGATTTCTGCTTGTTGCCAACGCTTGTTTATTCTGCCAGATTGGCACCCGAAGCTGCATTCATAGATTAAGAACTTCTTTCCGCCTTCCTTTTTCGTAACAGGGATGAGCAACCCTTATGCACGGTTATGCAACGACTGGGCTAATGTATAACCATGAGTAATCATACAACAGGACACTTGGAGCAGCGGCCCTCTAAGTATGCTCTCGCGCATTCTTAAATCTGTTGTACTGGCTGCATGCGTTCTTTTCTTCCTGACCGCCGTCCCAGAACTCTGGAACAAGGACTGTGAAATTATCTCTCACCTGAAATGTTGCAAATGCTGAGCAGTCTGCCTGTTCAGTTTATTCGAGTAGCAGCAGAACACGGAGACAGAATAGCGGTGAAATGGAAAACCATTTAGTAGCATCTGCAGACAACTCTTGTAGGAGAGAGGTTTTAACTGGGGACCAAGAGAAGCGCAATGTCAGGGAATGTCAGTGGTGTTTGGTGCTTTGATGTCTCTTTTTAGCAAGTTCAGTACAAGGAACCCAAAACTAGAAGGAAAGGTTTACTGGAGAGCTCTCATAGAGGCACTGGCAGGGATCTTGTTGCAGGGGAATGGCAAAGTTGCATGCTTGCAAAGCTGCGTGTGGTTGTGATTCACGCGCACAACATGTACTGCTGCGGCTCTCCTGTGCTTTTCCTGTGTGTGTGTGTGTGTGTGTGTGTGTGTGCGCTTTGCTGCTTGGAGTCACATTGTATGACTTTTAGAAGCCTGCACTAAGCAGAAGAGAATCCTAAGAATTGTGCAGTAGATTAATCTGTGCTATGACACTGACAACTTCACATGAGCTGTCCTAAAACGATTTCTCCCATCTTGGGACATTGGGGAACATTTTGCAGAGCAGCAGTGGTGCCTGTCCTTGGAAAAGGGGTGAGAAGTGGAACACATAATCCGTGCTTAGGACTTTAGAAGAACCGGGACTACTCAGTTTTGAACTGTGTAACAGACTTGCATTATGACCTCTGTGTCAAACCTTTGGACTTATGCCTAATGTTGCCTTCTAGACCTTAGTCCTTCTTGACTGACATTCTGTGCATTTGATCTTTGCTACAACTCTGACTTCTCTCTGGAAAATCCCTGTTTGCCCAGCAAAATCTGTTTGACTTTTGCTTGCTCAGTTTCTCAAATAGAATCGACAGTGTTGCATAGCTAAGAACTGGGACTGGCTAGAACAGGACTCAGCAAAGAAGGGAGGATTACTGGGCTTAAATCCCAGGTGGTTTGTTCCAGAGTTGCAGGTTTCAGCATTATTTCAAACAATCCAGGAATGGGGTGTTGGTTAAAGCTGACTGCAAATGGAAGTAACGAAATATGAGAGTCAGCACATCGATCCCCTCGCTTGCGGACCCAACAAGCCATGGTTTAAACAACCCATGTGGGAAGTGGGCCATTGTGTTTGAGGGTTGCGTTCTGGCCCTCAGCAGATCCCAATACATTTCCCATGCCGAGACAGATAGCAAGCCTCACTCCAGGGGACAGCGGGGAATTGGATGTAGGTTAGAGATCCCCTCCTCTTACCCCTGCTGCACTTAATTGGCAGGCTCTAGGACTGTGTTTACTGAAAAGAAATTACAGCTGTTAGAAGTTTAATCTGCATACATTCTAGCTAATTAGAAATATGCAGTGTGGTTGGATTCACTTTGAACATTTGAACTTACCCTGGGTGGCCAGTGCTGCTTGTGAAAAAAATGGATCTCCTCCCAAAATTGCAATTACTTTTCTGAGTTTTGGCTGCATTCTTTCGAGACCAACATTGCCGTGATTGGAAAGACTCTTTGAAACATTCATGTAGAGGAGCGAAAGGCTGGGTGGGTGTTCTCTTTTGTGCTTTAAATCAGAAGAAAGAGAACAGCACGAACCCTCCCCTGTACCTGCACCATCACTGTGGCTGAAGGCCCAGCAGGAGTAACTTCACTGGTGGAGTCAGAGGAAGAAATGGTCCCATTACTTAGATATGAGCCCACACATTAAAGACAGAAACTACTCAACTTGTTTGATGTTAAACATCCTTTAGGTTCTAATTATCAGCATTTTTGTGCATTAGAAGGATGAATTTAGAACTAAATGTTTAATACGATATTAGGAGCATGAAAGGCTTGGTTTGTTCGGTATGCAGGGTTTCAAAAGGGTGGTAAGCTACTTCAGTGCTGAAAATCATGGAAAAATTGTGATCACCATCTCCTCTCCATCCAGGATTTCCAGAAAACAAGACACTGTTTACAGATAAATAGCAAATCTGAGGAGGCTAGAAAGCTAACAAAATTTGAAACAATGTGACCTTGGTGTACAGTTAAGCCAGCCGACACAGGATCACCACAATCCAGACTTTCCAAGCATGTTTCATTAACCATGAACAGTTTGCCATTCACAACCCAACAAGAAAGTGGAATCTCTTTGGTGGCTGTTCATGGTTAACAAACCATGGTTTGTTCGATCGGCTGGGTTTAGAGAGCAGGCCCACATCTCGGCTGCAATCCATATCAGCCCTCGGGCTATTGTCTCGCCTGAACCCAGCCGAACCTGGTTGTTGTGTTGTGTTGTGTTATGTTGTGTTATGCAGACTTGTAATGCTTCCCATTAGGAGGGCTGCTCATGAGTAAGCAGTGGTCCTGACTGCCCTGGTGGTTGTATCCGTGGCGGGGCGTCATCTGAAGCCAGGCTAACGGCCCCCTCCCAGGCACCAGGAAGTGACTGGAAACCGACTGGTGAGAGTGGCCAAGCGCTCTCCTGCCCCTGCAAGCCTGCCCAGACCCCCCAGGGCCACCAGGCATCGCAGGGCACGGTTCCCCCTGGCTCAGGATCCCCTGCCGTGAGCCAATCCCCTCCACACTCGCTGTGGCGTTTCCCCTCCCTCTTGTCCATCCACCTGTCCACCTGTCCTTCCGTTCACCCTTCCTTCCTTCGTTTATGGGGGTGGAGAGGATCATCTTTTGCAATCTCCCGTTTGGTAGCCAAAGGCAACCCTTTCAAAGTGTCTAAGTGGCAAATTGGAAGGGCTCTCGTTGGATCACCCTCTAAAATATGTTTGCGTTGTATTCATTTTTCATTTGGGAAATTTCTCTGCTCAGACCCGTGCTAATGTTAGCTGCCAGGGCGTCAGCTTGCTTCCTCTAACGGGGCTTCAGAGTGTCTCTTCCCACAGGGACATCCCAAAACAGCTCAGGCATCACAAATGATGATCTCGGGAAAGAAAGGGGAGGGTCGCCCACCAAGTCCTCGCAGATGCCGGCCGGAGGACTCGCGGGGAAGGCCCTGGGGGCACCTGCTCAGTGAGCCCAGGCCAGTCCCCCTTGCCCAGGGCTAATTCGTGGGATGTGTGAACGGGTTCCAGGCCCTGCCTGCCTGTTTCCCAGGCTTCTGCAGTGGCGATTACAGCGGACAAACACCTCAGTCCACGGCCAAATCGGGTTGCGAACAGAAATTTCATAAAAATTTTGCCGCAGGTCGCGAACTCTGCATTGGGTGGTGACCGTGGTCAGCCTGTGAGCATCCTTTTGGAGGAGCCCCAGGTAAGCAGGTAAGCGGCAGGTGGCCATGTGCGCTCCCGCCCTGCCTGCCTGGCGACTCCATGCCTTGCTGGGCTTTGGAGCACAAGCACCGCGAAGGAAGCCCCTTTTAAGCCCCCGTCTGAAGGTGACCACCCACCGTCTCCCCACTCCTGACCAATGTCATCGTGAGGAGGGCAAGAGCAATCTAAGGGGACATGGGATAATGCGGATTCTCAGACGCCAGGTCGGAAAGAGAGCTCCCACTCACAGCAAGCTCTGGAGCTGCACCCTGGTCCCCTCACAGCTGCCTCTCCGAGGTCTGGAAATCAACTTCAGAGAGGGGGAACGGGGAGGCCTGGAGGGCAGGATGCTTCTTGCTGGTGCCCCAGCGAGGGGGCTGTGGGGCGGCAGAGACCGCAGTCTCAGTCAGTCTGGAGTCTTAGATTTTTTTTTCTCAAAGCATGTTTGGCGCCACCGAACGCAGCAAGAACACTTGTTTTCATCGAGGTGGCTGGGCAGGCGGTGGAGGGCGCTGCCCGGAATGTCTGGACAGGCCCCTCTTTTCTATTTCAGTTCGGAGCACGTCAGGCGGGTGGGTGACTTTTGCAGATACGAAGCACTGCAGCCATTTTGCCCTTTTGGAAAGGCAGCTGTTTTATATTTTAGGAAGTTAACTTTACTTTGCGAGTTTGGAATGCTGGTCTTTAATTGGAAGGTGAAAGCCTTCCCCCATCCATTCCCATGCCATGACCAAGAGTCTGGGAGCCGCGATTCCCACCTCAGCCACATGCCTTTCTCATGAGTTCAGCTTTGCATGCCAGAAATACGAATTTGTAAACAGTCGGGACAACTGACAAAGCCCTTGGGCAACAGGCCAAGCCCTCAGGCGTGGTTCAGGGACTGGTCCAGGCCACGGACTTGCTCATCTCCTTTCCGTGCCGCTTCCCCTCTCGCTTCCCTCCCCAGTGTGAGCTGCAGTGTCCCCTTCAGAGCGGTTTGGTATTTCAGGGTCAAGCGCACGCCATCCTCCCAAACTGACGTCCGTGGCATCTCCAGTGGTGCTGCTGAAAACACGCCAGGCCTGCACCCACACATCACTTCCATGCGTTAGGGGCCCCTCTTTCAGCGTGCACACTTGGGGCCGCATGCAGCCGCAGCAGCGAATCAGCGGGCCTGTGCGCATGGAGGCTGGAGTGCCGTGGGGGCGGCTGGGGCAAGCCGCTGCAAGGCCACCGGCCAGCCCGCTGCCTACCTGAGCCTCGGGCAGTCCACAGTGGGCCAGGGACGGTGCCTCCGCCTGACTCCCCCTGGCAGAACTGCTGCGAGGCCAAGGTCCTCGCGGGAGGGAGGTGCTACGGTGCCCCCGTGCAGCGCCTGGCCCACGTCAGCCCCGGGGGGCCCGGCGGGGCTCTTCCCGCTCCCCCAGACAGTATTGCTAAGCACACGAGAGCTTGGGAAATGCCAGGGCAGCAGGCTTTCTTGTCTGCCTGCTGCTGCTGAGCTGTTCACCAGGCAGGAAGAGGAGGAAAGAGCTGCTTCCTGGCCCCTCGCAATCTGTTTGCATCCACACAGACGGACGGACGTTCCTCCTTGGCTTCTCTATCGCAGCCTCTGCTCTCTGCACCCAACAGGGTGCCTTCCTCACTCTCACTCCCCTCCTGTGCCCCTCGCTTTCTCCCATTGCTCCCTTCCCAGCCCTGTCCTCGCGCCCTCTCCCGACTCACAGTTTGCACTGCTGTCTCCCCACACGGCCTCCAGCCCCACTCGTTCTGCCCCCCACCCGCCTCTTCTGACCAGCCAAGCCACTCTCCGTGGAAGCCGTTGCTGGTGCCTCCACCTCCCAAGCGGCCCATGAGTCCGAAAAGGTGGGAAGCACCTGGCACAAGGCCCAGAGCAAGCTCTGTGCTGCTCCTCAGGCAAATTTCCCCAGCCCTTCAAAGGGAGCGGCCCCAAAGGTAGAGGGCTGCCATTCTGGCTTAGGGCACATCCCTGCGGACCGTTTCAGCCGAGCGTTTCCCCGATGTGGAAGCTTCGCCAGGGCTGCACATGCTGTGGGCGCGCCTGACACACTCCTGAGCAAACCTCATAGCCCGGCTCCCGGGGCACTGCCACGGATATGCAGCATGTTAGAACTAACCACCGGATCTTCCACTTTGCAGAACGGAGTCAAGAATTTGGTCACCCCTGGTTACCGAAGAAGGGAAGACCAACCCATACAAGATGAATCTGGCTTCCCAGCCACAGGTCAGTGCCTCGCATTGTGCCCGATCCCTTTTCGCCAGCATGTGCGCGCCCGGATTTTCTCTGCTTAGGCAGAAGCAACTCTCACACAGCTAAGCAAAGTAGCCGTTGTGGTCCATGGAGGGGGGGGGGAATCCAGAGCCTGCAGTGCGAGGAACGGCCCCCCACATCCTTCCCTGCCCTCCTGCCAGCCTCCTGTGAGCCCCTTCCTAGTGCAGGCACGAGCGGTCAGGGATTCACCCGCACCAGTTCACAGGGCAGGCGGGCAGCAGCACTGCCCATGCGGACGCACCCCGAGCTCGGGGTCACTTGCTCTGCCTGCCCCTTGCCTACCGCGCCTGGGAAGCATGAATCCGGACGGGGACCCTCCCCTCACAGGCTTGCCCCGGGCAAGAGCGCGCCTGCCTGCCTGCCTGCCAGCCGCACGCCCCTCTGCCAGACTGACGTCATGGCCCCTCGAAGCGGACAGGCCACTGCATGAATCGAGCGACTTGCCTTCCTGAGGCTTTCCTTTAAAGCTGCTGCTGGTGTCACATCCTCCAGGGATGAGATAATTGTTGGTGTTCTGTGTATTTATCCCCATGGAAACGGGAGAGCGGAGGGTTCGGGGCTGGGCGTGTGCTTCAGCCTCTGATAAGGCCCCGAGCAGTTGGCCAAACGCCCCCATTGTGAGACGCCTGCTGAACTTTGTATTGTTTCTGCTTATTTCCATGGATATGAAATGCTTAATGAGCGGAGGGGGAGGACGCAGGGAGCGCTCCCTAGTGGTTTTACACACTGCCCAGGGAAGAGCTGGCCTCCAGTTTTCTCAGAGCTGAGCATTTTAACATTGGCTTGCCAGGTACAACTGGGAGACGTGTCATGCGGTGATCTCACGACTCCTGCATTTCCTCGCATTGTTTTCAGGGGCTTGTCATGCTTTCGGTTACTTGGGACTACCAGGAAGCCCTGGCTGGCCCTCAGCTGGCACCGCAGAGCTAATGCGCCAGGGCGAAGTGCTAAGAACTGAAGGCAGCTCCCTTTTGGTTGTGCAGGACTTCCCTTGTGATCCTGCATGGCTGGAGAGCACCGCCCATGGCAGGGTGGGGTGGGCGGCTGAGGCCTTGGGTGTTGGCTGAAGGAGCCCTGTGTGCAAGCAGCTGGAGCCATTTCCCCTCCTTGTGGACGTTTCTTGTGAGTGCTGCCATGTGCCGTCAAGCCACCTCTGCCTTGCAGTGACCAGTCAGTGAGCGCCTCCCAGCCGCCACAGCCAGGGCAGCCCCGCGCATCCAGGGCCGTGGGCTCCCTCGTGGCATGGACGCATCTCCTTCTGGCCTGCTTTTCTTCCTCTGCCTTCTGCTTTCCCCGGCCTGAGTGTCCCCTCCAGTGATGTGCTCCAAGCACTCTTGCCGTTTCCCTGCTCTTCAAACGGCTTGTGTGGCTTCGGTGAAACGTCCCCGGTGATAATTCCTCATATGTACACAGGTCTTCCCCCACTAAACAAACTCCTGGAGGTGCCCCTCTTATGACCGCGCTCGGGTTATTTGCAGCACAAAAACAGATGGAAACAGTGTGTTGGGTTGAGAGTTGGGTTGCAGTTCAGTCCAGGAGAGACACGTGTGCCATTGTCCTGCAGGGGCTTAGAACAAAAACCCGGAGGCTTCCGACCCTGCTGTCACCCAAGACTAGTTTCTCTCCCACAGATTTTGCTCCTCTGCCTACATCCTTTTCCCCCTCGGATTAAGCCGGCCAACCTTGTTCTTCACATGCACTTTGAGCAGCTGGGTGCCACTTACCCCCCGCATGCCAAATGCTTCTGATTTTGGCTTTCCTTGTATGCAGGACGTACAACATATTGGAAGTTCACACAACCGGAGCGCGACCCCGTTCACTGCTGGTGGCAGTTCGCCCAAAGTCGTCACTCCTCAGTACAACAACCCCTCGAGCCTGTACTCCTCGGAAAACCTGCAGACCTTCAACCATTCGGTGGAGTCCAGGTCATCTGCTGGTGACCAAGAGCCCAGTAAGAAGTAAGTAGCTTGCAGGACAAGCACCAACGGGTGTGAGGGGCACATCGTGTACCCCAAACACTCTCAGTCTTCTTGATGGGTTACTCAGCTAGTTACTCAGGAACCTGCAGGTGTTCTTCAAGAAGACCGCAAAATCGAGGTGTGTCTCTGTGCTTGCTCACCAGCTGCCCGTGCAATTCCATCGTGCAGCCAGCCTTTGGAACGGTCTTCCCGCTCCTAAAAGCAGGTCCCCGAGGCTTTTATGAGGAGAACGCTGCAGCCCGGTGGCTTTTCTTCCCCTTCTGGCGAGAACGGCTCTGCCTTGCAGAGAACGTACAGTTGTCCCATTTATCCCTGAAGCTTTTGAGGTCCGGAAGTACTTTTTTGGGGGGTGGGGTGGGGAGGATATCAGAAATGTTCATGGGACTTCAAAACCGGGTTTTTCAAGGAGATGCATCCGTCTGCCAGTCCACCAGTCTGTTGTGTTTCCTCCCTGATGGTTCAACAGCAGCAAAAAAGAAGGGAACCTTGATACCTGAAATATGACTGCAAGACTTCTGTGCCACACTGTAGCCTCCCACGGAAGAAGTCTCAGCTGATACTTCCTGAACGCTTTACTAGCGTCAGCCCAAGGTGTGTTGCTGTCCGAAGCAAGAGCCCCGGAGCGCTGCGTGATGCCCTCTGCCCGCAGTGGCTGTGCCCAAACTTAATTCAAGGGCTTGCTGCATCCATGCGCCCCCAGTTCCTGTCTCCATCCATCCATCCATCCATCGCCACCTGAAGCAGGTCACTACACCATGCTCTCTCACACACACTCATACCATTCATTCACTTTCACGCAGATGTACATCCATGCCCCGCTCACTGGCACGTGCCCGTTGCCCGTCGTCTCCCACACACATCACACCCCCCCAGCCACTCACGGCACTCGCTCACCACATCCTGCCTGCTTCTCGCCTACACACGCGCTCCATTCCTTTACATACACACATGCTCTTTACTCGCCTCCCGTGCAGTTACGCCCGTCCGGCAGTCACTCCCCCAGTTCGTTTCTCACACGTACGCCACTGACAGGTGCACTGCCGTATCCTGCCAGCTCCATCACACACGCCCAGCCCATTCAGCTACGCCCCTGTCCATCCCTCTGCTCACTCTCTGAGCCGCTCGCAGCGGGTGGGTCTTTGCGGAGACGGCATGGACCTCAGCGTCGCTTCTCCATCCCTGAATGCATTGGGAAAAGTGGGATTGGTTTATCCTTTTAATGGATTTAGTGTACAGTTTTCATACTTTAACTTCCTTCCCTGTGTCCATCGCAAATGCCGCTCCTCTACCAGCCGCACCCCCTTAGGGACTGGGGACACGTGTGTCCGGTTTTCCTTTGCATCAGACTGCTGCTCTCCTCAGTGACTTTCCTCCCTTGGCAAGCAAAGCCCCAAACTTTGTGCATCGCAACCATGTCGAAGTGGTTCAGGAACAGCCCGGGGAGTTGGCTCGGATCTGCCCGGTGCTGCGTGGAAGCGGTGGCATCCGGGCACGGAGTACGGCATGTGCAGCCCAGCCCTTTACAGCTCTGTCATGGGAAAAAACGTTCTGGATTCTTTGCGGGGACCGACAGATCTCTTCTGTTAGTCCGCTTTCCCCAGGTAACAGTGCCTGCTTCTTATGCGGTCGCCTTAAGTAAGCCCTGCGTGTGCTCACGGGCGTGAGCCTTCGTTAGCCATTCCTCGCTCGTTGCAGTCGTTCGTGGCACGCAATCCTGGCAGCCTTGTTCTAGATGCATTGAGCTTGGGTCGCTTCCAAAGTAACGTTTGTGCCTTCCACCTCGTGGATGGTTCTCCGTTTTGTTAGTAAGCTGAACCACAGGGTGCCTCTTAAAGCTGTTAAGGGTTCCAGGTAATCCCTGACGTGCACGTGGTCTCAGGGGAGCTGGTCCTCTGTGAAAGACCAGGCAGGAGCAGTAGTCTGCAGATGCTCTTCCTGCACTTGAACTGGAAGCGTAACAGGTAGGAAATGTACCTACATTCAAGGCTTGCAGGAACAGGGATGGCTGCTGGAATCAGTGGTGCAGGAGGGTCGCATCTTTGGACCCTGGAATCAATGTCCCACAGGCCCCCTGCACCACCTTTGCTGAGGTCTTGCTCTGAAAAGCCTAACGGACACCTCCCTTCTTCCCCCACCCACCTTGCACTGAGATGCCATTCTTTACAACCGGCTCAATATTTTGGATTTGCTACAAGCAAAGAAGCAGGGGTGGGGGATAGGAGGAGTAGTTTGCAAGCCCTGGTTAAAAAGAAATAAGCTGAGTATCTGCAGCTTTGCACGAGGGGTCTTCAAAATGTTTCTGCACCTTTATATTTTATAAATATATTTTATATATTTTTTGCTGATGGCATTAAAAAGTTGGTACGGCACAAAGGAAGGTGAATATGTAGAAAAGGGGTTTGATTTGTTTTTGAAACTCTTAATAAATAGTTCTAAAAAGTGCGGAAACGTTTTGAAGAATTCTCATGTATTAAACTCATTTCAGTCACAGCACCTTCACAACGACAGGGATAGCATGGAGTTGCTTCTGCTGACCTGATGTTCAGCACCTTTACCTGGGAATAAGCGCTCGTTTGCTGTGAAGTAGAAGTACGAGAGAGATCATCTGTGGGCAGCCGGCTAGTGCCCGGCTGCGCATGTTTTTAAGATAAGGGCGAGTGGTGCAGCTTGTCCCCCTCTGGATGCTACTTTCAGGAGGCCTGGCCTTCCAGCCCAGCGCCCAGCCCTAGCAGCACCTGTGTCTGAACATGCAGGTTTACCTGTGAAGGGTACCTGCAGGCCGGGGGAACTTCAGGAGAAAACGTTACGCTGGGAGCGACCCTTGGTGCACGAGGCCTTGCTCTTTCTGTTGCGCATGCTGCCGTTCTCCATGGCTTGCGTCAGTCACGTCACTCGCTGCTTTATTTGCGCAAAGCGGAAGGATCATTTCCACTGGGCTGACTTGGACACTGGCGTGGGCGGCCGCTGTTTCCCTTCCAGACGCTCTTGTCATGTCTGTCCATCGGCCACAAACTGGCTGGATGCCCCACCTGGTGTCGCGCAAGTGCTTTGAAGGTCTGAGCAACTCATGAAGACGGAGAGCTGGGAATTGCCACAAAGACTCCACTGCTATGGAAACCCATTTTCAGACACAGTAAGAATGTCAAGAGACTGCAGGTGGCGCAGTGGTTTAAACCTCTGTGCTGCTGGGCTGGTAGATTGAAAGGTTGCTGGTTCGAATCTGCACAACGGAGTGAGCTCCCGTTGCTCCGTCCCAGCTCCTGCCAACCTTGCAGTTCGAAAGCATGCAAATGCAAGTAGATAGAAAGGTGCCACTTCGGTGGGCAGGTAACAGCGTTCCGTGCACTTCAGTGTTTAGTCATGCCGGCCACACGACCACGGAGACTGTCTGCGGACAAACGCTGGCTCCCTCGGCCAGGAAACGGAGATGAGCACCGCCCCCTAGAGCCAGGCATGACTGAACGTTACGTCAAGGGGAAACCTTTTAACCTTTAGTTAAGAATGTCAAAGTCCCCCTTGATCTCCTTGGAGTATTCAGAAACTTTCTCTTGGTGGACCCAGGAAACCTTGCAGGGGCAGGTTGGTTTTGGATCATGTCTGGACACAGTGTGTGGGTGCAGCCGGACCACTTCCCCGCAGTCTTCCACAGCAAATGGGCAACACTCAGCCAGTTTCCCTTGTTCCGTAGTGCCTGAGAAAGACAGGTGGAAACACATCCACAGCACGCAACCAAGTCCCTCAGTTCCCAGGACCCTGTTCAGGGCTTCGCCGAGGACACTGTGGGGCTCGAATCTGGGAAGCTCCTCCCTCTGCGTGGGTGGGGATGACTCCAGGGTGCGACCTTCTGCTTTCCCACTCAGTTCCCCTTCAGCCTCTGCATCTTGCTCCTTTTGTGACGTTCTGCCTGGACTAAGTCTCACCTTGGCTCTGACTCGAGATCAACTCGGTGTTGGTCAAGGCAAGGAAGTTAAGTATTATTACATACAACCAGTTTGAAATAAAAGAAACTGGAGTCCAGCACGGTGAGGGGGTTTTGGACAGGCACGCGTCCAGAAACAGGGTGCAGAAGCTGAGTGGCCCAGGGCTTCGGGGAGGCTGGCATTGCTCCTCGTGAAGTGTTAGCCTTGCAAGAGCGAGAAGGTTGGCCTAGCCCTCCGAGGCTGCCCGGCTTGCAAGACCTGGGTGGACTGGACCCAGCATGCCTGTCCTGGCCCTCTTGGAATGCACATAAAGTGTCAGGTGTCACATTCAGGTAGAGGCTCAGGTAGCAGCCTCACTGGTGTGATAGGAACGTCCTCACCCTAGTTTTGAGGAGTAAGGGATGCCGCCTAAACGTCCAGGCCCTCATTAAAACAGGAGATCCATCCAACACGGGATGTGTCCTGATGGCTCCCATGAATAGCGACGAGACCTCATCCACAAAGGGAAACAGTCCACATTTCTTCTGAAAGAAGCAGAAAGGACAGCGTGCGGGGCAAAGGGGAACACGTTTGAATGGTTGCTCCGATATGGTTCACACATCTGTGCATGTCTGCACATCAAACATCACAGCCAGAGCACCCGCACTGCCTCAGGACAGAGCTGCTTGGCACGAAGTCAGTTCTCACCTTCGGCTCCGGCCAGCAATGGAGTGGTGGGGAGCCAGATGCGGCCCACAGCTGTGTGAGTTGGTCTTCAGTGCTTCGTTGACGGCTGCACTTGTTGCCATCAAGTGGAGGGTCTCACGGATCCGGTATGGGCTGTGCAGACCACGCCAACTTCTGCTGGCGAGTCGTGTTATACTCGTGTGCAAGTTTGCCCACTGCCTGGCCTCTCTGGTTGAGTAAGAACGGCTGCCAAAGAACACGTGCTTGGCGAGCTTCCCTATTCCTGTGCAGAGTGTTGCCGAGAGGGTGGATCGAAATCTATCAGCAAAATTTGTGAATGAACCTAAAAGGATGAAAAGCTTTCTGGAGGTGTGCTGCTTCAGAATACCTTCAGCACTGACCACCCGGTCCTGGAATGGCCACTCCCTCTGGGTACAAACTTTCATGACAGCCCAGTGGCGGCTGAGAGGCTGGCATCATTGGTGAAATTGGATCAGTGCTCTCAATGGGCACTGAAAGCTTGCGTCAATGTTGATTTGAAGTAGGTGGAAGCAGAAAATACCAAGAAAACCTGGTCGGGGGGGAATTACTCTTTGCTGCATTTGAGGATAGATTTTATCTCACTGGAGCTTGGTTGTACACTGGAGCTTGGTTGCTTTGCATTTCCAGCTGTTTCAGGCATGTGCACTTTCTTATTTAAAAAAAGTAGCACAATTTTGACATGTTATTAACTGAAGGTGCTTGATTTAAATTTCTTTAGCTTGAACCATCTTAACCAGCCTCCCGGTAACTTAGCGGTTGACAAAACCTCTGAGGTTTACAAGATGCTGCAGGAGAACCAAGATTCAAATGAGCCTCCCCGGCAATCCACCTCATTCTTGGTGCTACAGGAAATGTTAGAATCGGACGGAAAAGGTATGGGCAGCGCTTGTGCTTTGTTGCTTTAAGAAATGGAGTCAGTTCACCACATGCACTCAGCTAGAGGCATCAAGGGACAGGAGCTGAATTGGCTGCAAGCGATGCTAAATGCATTCACTCCACATAAGCTGTTGCGCAGCATTACCAGCCTTGCGCAAAAGGAAGGCACTGATGAGGGGAGGGGGGGCTATTGGTGGCTGCTGGCCTCGCTGGCTGTGCGCGGCCTCCATTGATGGAGGAAGGATGCTTGTGTACACCAGTCGCTGAGGAGCATGGGTAGGTGGCGCCCATCCTGCCTGAGGGATCCCGAGGGCAGCGGGCTTGCACTCATGCAGCGGAGCGTGAGACAGGATGGACTGTGGGCCCAGGCAGGTTCTCATGTGCTTAGCTCTGTTTTAGTCCTCCGAAACCTTCGATAGCTTCATCACCTCGCGAAGGCATGCTCACGCTCATGGGATCACAGGCAGGCGGTGGATACTTACATCAACTGTTCAGCTGCTTTGCAAGGAGTTTAATGTAAGGGATGTGTAGAAGGTAGAGAAGACCCAGGTCAAGAACTAGAACATACAAGGAAAAAAACGAGGAACCATTCTTGCTCATGATCAGCCCAGCCATTGATGATGGGGTCTTTCTGCAGACCCCTTTTGAAAGGGAATTATCTCGCACGTACATTAAAGTTTGCATTTGGGACATCCCAGCAGTACTGATGCAATTTCACTGATCTCAAATAATACTGCAATACTTTTCATGCTGCAAAACTATGTCCAGCATCCTGAACCTTGACCTTGATGTGATGCTCCAGGTATCGCTTCTAATCCCTTGTGCTGGGTTTTCAAATACTTACAGGAGACCCCAATAAGCCTTCTGGATTTAGAAGTGTAAAAGCTCCAGCAACCAAAATAGCAGCATCCATTGGAAATTCCCAGAAGCTGTCCATTTGTGGGAAGTGTGGATCCGGCATTGTGTAAGTACTAGTGTGTGCATTTGCTTATACAGAGACTATGTTTAGGCCCAACTCAAGACAAGCAGGGCTGGGGAGCCCTGCCAGGACTGGCTCTTACAGGGCCCGACTCCACGCAGGTGCAGAGCCCATATGTGTCCGTGAAGAATTTTGCATCCCGAAATGCTGGCACTCATTTATCTTGCAGCCGTTTTTACAGTGCTCCTTTTTGCCTTGTCTTGTCTGAAACGATAAAGCTTTTTCCTAATTGGCAGGCCTGTGTTGGCAGCTTTCTTTTTCAAATACTCTCATGGCTTTAAAGAACGCACCTTTACCACAGGCATTCTCTCCTGCTGCTTGTAGCTGTTTAAGAACTACAAGGAAGCAAAGCGTTCAGCAGTTTCGTCTTAAAAGAAATGAGTGCCGATAACATATCCAATTTATAAATTAAAAAAAAATTAAACGGTTCCATAGATCTAAAAATCTAAAAGCTAGAACTGAGGTTGCTGTTTCTTGGCTTGTGCTCAAGGGCGCCGTCTGGCGGGCCTCCCCACAGCGTCTGAGCCCGTGCAGAGGTCCTGCAACCTCTGGCACAGCTCCGAAGGCTGCGCCCCCACCCCGCCCTCTTGCACCCCCGAAGGCGGCATCGAAAAGCCCCATCTGCTAAACGGGCATTTGGGCATTTGGCCTCAGTCGCGTTAGCTAAAGTGTTTCAAGTGGAGATGGCCATGAGCGGCAGGCACCTTTGCCGTGCGTGAAGGGGTGGGTGGCCGCAACGGCCAAGGCTTCCCTGCCCTCTGACCCTGGCACCTTTCTCCCCCCAGCGGCGTCTTTGTGAGGCTGCGGGACAAGCAGCTCCACCCCGAGTGCTACGTGTGCAGCGACTGCGGCACGAACCTCAAGCAAAAGGGGCACTTCTTTGTGGAGGAGTCCATCTACTGCGAGAAGCACGCCCGCGAGCGGGCCACCCCTCCTGAAGGATACGAAGTGGTCACCGTGTTTCCAAACTAAGCCGAAGCAGCAGCGCTGGTGTCCCGGGGAACGCTGCCTGCTTCCACCTCTGGATTCTCGGTGCAGCCACCAAGTCTCGGAAGGCTTCTTGCCGCTCGCCACCAAATACCACCCAGAGTGACATGCTGGTGGTTTTTATAGCTGTGAGGAAACGGCCCTTTTCTTGCTGCCTCACTCCGCAAAAGGACTGCCAGCCACTATCGGATGCCGTAATGCCAAAGCACAACACTTTTCCTACGTTCCTGTTCAATAAAGTGCTTGACTCAAATCGCCGACTGACCGTTTCCCGTTTGGTTTTCATGTCATTGCCCTGTCAAGACAGCTCTGCGCCTTTCAAGCGTTTCTGTCAAGGAGATCGCGTGTTGGTGGGGGGGGGGGCGGAGAGCCAGGAGATCAATCCCTTTGAAGAGATCCTCTGGTGGATTAGGGGGCTGCGGGGCGGGGCCCTCACCCTTTCCCATGCTTTCTGGAGATTGTAGGCACATGGGAAAGGGAAAAGTACAAAAGCGGGAAGCATGTAGCTTTTGCATGCTAGCTGTTGAAGCAGTGACCTGCCTCTTAAAAGGAGGGGATATGGACAGAGGCATGTATGAATCAGACACCCATGGGCAGTGCTGTCAAAAGAAGGGGGAAAGGTGCTACGAGGCAGCTGCAGCAGAAGCTAGAGGGTCTTCCTGCAAAGGGAGTGGTTGTTCTGGCTGCTGCGTTCTGCGAGCAGAGACCATGCAAAGCTTTGCTTTCTCTGGCCAAAGACGACATTCAAAGATAGATAAAGCTCTTTGCAGCCTCTCCGAGTCCATGTGCATGGAGGTTCTCTGCTCCACTGTGACAGGACAACCTCCAGGAAAGGCTGGAGTGCACGCGTCTAACTGTAAGGATAACTGGATAATGAAAGAGGGACGATGGACCTGTGGCAACACCCCCAGTGTGCCAGCTGAAGGGGCTGCCACTAGCTGCCAATGCAGGGCCCAAAAGGTTATTGCGGTGGCGGGGGGAGGAGAAAGGTTAACTGGAACGGCAGTCTGGTGCCTGGCTGCTAGAACGGGCTGGCTGCGGGCGACCAAACAAGCACGGTCCAGGCAAGACTGAGATGCGGTTGGTGGCCGTTCTCTCGAGCAGGTGGAGGCTGCTCGGCCTGTTCTGGATGGGGTGGTTCCCCCTGAAGGAGCAGGTCCGTAGCTTCGGGTTTTTCCTGCGCTCCGTGCAGGGCTGCCTTTGAAGACGGCCCAGAAGCTGCAGCCACACTGATGAGAACGGGAGCCCGCGAGCCCAAATGTGCGGGGCAGGTTCTGCCACAGCTGCCGCCATGTCCAACTCAAGGATTCGCTCTATAAAGCCTCTCTCGGCTGCGACCTGCCTGGGCACGACGTCCAGCCTCTGGGGCATTCCTCAAAGTCCAACCCCAGGGAGGCGAGGAGAGGGGCAAAAAGGAGCAGGGCTTTCTGTGGTTCCCCCCAATCTTGGTAGCCCACCTGGTGCCAAGCTGGCCAGGCTGCATCACCAGGCCAAGGCAGTCCCCTTTATGTGGGGACCCCGGAAGACCTACTTGGCTTCCCGGGGGCCTGTGGGGGTTGGACTGTCCAGGAGACTCTTTTTTAAAACCTATGCTTTGTAGCTATTTTGCATTAATTTTAAATTAATATTAAAGTTTTGTTTTTACGATACTTGTAATATATTTTATTGTTTTGTTTAATGCATTGTTGTAAGCTGCAGTGAGCTTCAGCTATGGGGTGTTCTAGTAATGTAATCATTTGAAATCCAACTTTTTCTGCAACACAGGTTGAAAAATGGATAATAACTGGCACTTTCTTTTGATGCAACATTCATTTTTATGAGGGTGTAACAAGAAACGCAACAATTTTCTTACGACAGTGGACAAGAAAAATACTAGCCAAACTTGTTTCTGGATGTCACTAAGAGCTAAACAACCAATTCCTTCTTTTTCAAGTAAATGGCCATGTAATACCTTGGTGACTTTGAGAACAAGTCTGTCTGCGTGGACTGTTCATAACCAAGCCACCAGGTAATAGGATTGCCCGGAGAATTCATTAACTATGACTTGCCAACATTCAATTTTGAAAAATTAAAATACGCAGAGCTTCAGAGTTTAAAGAAAATTCTCTGCCTGCCTGAGAGCACAATCCAGTCATGCTCAGACAGAACTCTTAAAACTCCCAGGATCCCCTGGCTAGCATGCACATTTTTTCTCTGTCTAAACCATGCATCTGATTGCATTATTAATGAACGGTGGCTCCTTCAACAAACTCAGGTTATACATGTGAGGAGAAAGTGGCGGTCTCCTGCCAGACAGACCTCCAGGCCACTGCTGACAACCCCGAAAACAAACTTTAAGGAGAAATAAAGAACGGAAAAGACCCACAGGTGTGGCAAGCAAAAATACTGGCAGGAAAACGGCGCCAGCAAGAGGGCTCATGGTGAAGAAACTCCGCACCAGCAGGTCTATATTTTCAAGCTGGGCAATCTAATTCTCCGTGGCAGTTCCAGAAGACACTGCTACTGCTAACAGACAATGCCTGCCAAATGCAGCCGTTTTACAAAACATTCAGATTTTCAACGTAATGCCATTCAGAATTTATTTAGTAAAGTTACCAACGAGTAAAGCCGTACAATTTGAGTTTGTAGACAAGCACAGAGCATTTTTCTGTCTGAATAAAACCACAATAAAGGCAAGAAGTCAAAATACCTTTTTAAAAAGGTATTTTGCAGAACTTCCACAGAAAACTGTACAAATTATATAGCTAGCTGCTATATAAAGTCTGAAAAAAATATAAAAAATATGTCCGGTATCAAAAAGAGGATCTAAAAGCCCTCAAATGTATACTTAGCCATGTCACATTTTTTCATCTCTTGAGAAAAACAGGGCTCGGAACCAGTGTTTGAATTCTGAGACAGAGATACAGTAACTCCCGTGAAGCTGTGTTCAGGTGACAAGGGCAAGCTTGTTTCAAAACTCACTTTCAAAACTCACTTTCTGGATCTTCAGAATTTTCTACTATCTTGAATATTCCCCTTTCTTCTTTAAGTTCCTTAGAGGTTTTCATTTGGTCTTGAAGAAACAAGGAAAACACAATTCAGAGGACTAAGCACTGGATTAATGAGGCAGAATATAATCCAAAACCAGTAATGGGTTTTTTTTCATTTTTAAGAATGTGATTGAATCAAACATCGTCTATACTTACTGATAAGGTCACTTCTGTCCAGGAGTAACTCTAAATCCTTGTCACTTATGACTTTCTCGCTCGATCCTTTAATCTCTCTATGAGAAGAAAGAAAGACAAGCTCAGCCTTAACCAAAACAGTCCAGCGATGTTCAGCAGACATTCTGCTGTGAATGTGCTTTGGACTGAAGCTGAGTCATCCAAAGGTTTACATTTCTGTATGACGTTGTCTCATGCTTATTTAGGAATTAGGCTCTTTTTATATTAATTGTTTGCCTAATTGTATGATCAGGTCATACCTGTCGTAGTCCCTGGATCGCAGCAATTCCATTAACTCCTTGGGGTCCAAGCAGCTCTTCGACTGGTTTACTCCAAATTTCCCACCTTTAAACTGATCTTAAAGGCCACAAGAAAAAGACATCTTACTCAGTGCATCGCTGCTCTGCTCTGTCACTGATTCGCTCAATGCACGCGCAGCTGACGGTATCACAAACGACAATATGTTCGTCAACATGCTGCCCTACAGACCTGTCTCAGTGTGGACACACTCAGGGCGCTCTGCCTTTCACAAAGCTCCCTGAAGCATTTCTCACACGGCCTTCGATGCCATATGTTATGCACAAACTTGAATGCATGTTCAGATTTGTATCACGGGAAAAAGTAGTCACTGCAGAACGAACGCGCCACCGCCACCACAACTTAGCTAGATAAGCCTGCAGGAACACAACGAGCAACATCGCTGCCGCCAGGAGTCCCGTGGCAAGTCACCCCGCCTCGTCTTCATGCCTCTCTTCCCCAGCCACTTCATGAAGGAAACCTCACTAATTCCACTAGAATGTTCCGCACTCGGCACGTGCCTCCCCACCTGTCTAGGGTCCAGGCTATTACTGCAGGGACAACAGGTCCAGGTTTCGGCTGCAGTGCCCCTTCTGGCGCCTCCCCTCCAGTCTGGCAGTGTGCTAACAGCAGCAGTGACGCAGCAGTCAAGCTGGACTCTGCAGTGCCCCCAAAGTAGCCTTACCACCCGTGTGCGCGCTGGTGAATAGGCGTGTGCATGCGGACACCCAGGGCGGCCCTTATGGCCAAAGGTGTCGTGCGCCTCCATTCAGCTGAGGCGTTCCGGGCGCCACGTCTGGCAAACGTATCCACTGCTAGGCTGGCGCACAAGGGGGTCAAACAGGGTTCTTAGCGGAAGGCTGAAGAGGCAGCTTCACAGGGCAGAGGGCAACTCAGCCCCAGAAGGGTTGGACAGATTGACTGAACCGCCCGGGCAAAGCTACCAACAGGCACTCTAAAGGCCTCCAGACTCCGATCTAAGAAGCTCCACACCCATGCTCCACATCCCCAACATATGTGCAAGACGACTCTGGATTTGTGTCTTCGCAAGAAGTAAGGTTATGAGAACAACTCTGAGTGTGGTTACCGGTTCACAAAGCACGGACACCCATGAGCAAGAACAGCTGCTGCGGTAAGGGTGTGGGAACGCTCTTACGCAGCACCTGCTTTGGGAAGCCACAACACGATCCACAGTTGAGAAGAATTCATTGCTTCCCAAAGGAAAAACTCAATATGGAACTATACGGAAAACGGCATTATTATTAACTTTTGTGAATAATCAGCTTCTCTAGCTTCCGCTTGGCTGCAGCTCGCTCTACGATCTTCTGGTCAATGGTGTTTGCCGTCACAAAGCGATAGACGACGACCGGTTTTGTCTGACCAATTCTGTGGCACCGGTCTTGGGCCTGAAGGTCCGACTGAGGGTTCTAAGGAAAGAAAAGATGCGGAACTAAGTCCATACGTGAAATCTTGCTGCTCGGGAGCTGAAAGCAGTATCAGGTGCATGTACTGGGTTTTTTCCCCAGAACTACAAGTTTCCCCAGAGGAAAAAGTGTGAGCTGTGGTCAAAGACTCCTGTTAGAAGACGAAAGGCAGCAGGAATCACAAAGCCATCCAACTACTCAGAAACACTGGTGATCTCTGGCAGCTCTCAGGGAGAAAGCTCAGTATTTCCCTCCCGGGACTGATCGTTTAGTGGCTGGTCTTTTCCCCTTCAGGTAAGTGCTCATCATGCTATGTTGAAAAAGCACTTCCAAAACGGCACCAGCGTTCCGGAGCAAGTGGCTGGGGCTCCTTTCACTGGAGACTCCGGAGCTGTGTGTGTGCAGCGGTCAGCACACAGCCCTTTGGGATCGGGGCCGATTCCAATGTAGATGCACCCATGTGCAGAACATACCCAGTCACTGTCATAGATGATGACTGTATCTGCAGCAGTCAGATTAATGCCAAGACCTCCAGACCGCGTGCTCACCAGAAAGATAAACACCTCTGGATCCGTGTTGAAGTTATGCATCTGGAAAGGGCAGAGGCAGCAGGCAGAGTAAAAGGATGCCGTCCCGAGCAAACTGCAAGCAACACACCCCAGGAGAGACAACCTCCCACCACGAGGTGCCTCCCTGCTTCAAAGCTATGGGGAATGGTGCGGGATTCTCCGGGTCAGTTGCACTGAACGTTCCACAGCCTTGGCTCCCTTCCAAGCACCAGTCAGAGCAAAGAGCGAGTATTCTGCCAGCTGGCAGTCTGCCATGTGAACGCTTCCCCATATCTCAGCTCCTGCTCCTCAGCACATCTTTCTCCACAGATCCCCCCGTTTCCTGAAGAAGCACCCTTTAACTTAACCGTGTGGCTGAGAAGATCCAGAAAACATGCAGAAACCGCGCGTTTTAGAACCCTGACCAAACGAAAATCCACCAGAGGAACTCCCAACGGGCAGAGTTCAAGACACCAGCTCTCCTCAGAAAAGCCCCTGCCTAAACTGGTGATCAACACATCTCGAAGCCCGAGTCTGTTCAGACAAGGTAATACACAGTGGTTACACAGCCCTTTACATACCAGGTATCACGGCAGATCTCAACACAGGCCAACACCCTCCCTGTATTAAAGGGGAGGGGAGAAGAGGCTGATCCTGTCTCCTGGGGAGGCCAGGCCACCAGGAATACCCAAGCATACCCAAGATAGGGAACTTCTGGTGAATAGCTCGCCCGAGGCGCCATGCTGTGGCAGCACCCACTTTCCTCTGCCTGCCTGCCTGCCTCCCTTGTCCTAGGCTAGTGACTAAGCCCTCAGCTCATGGCATACGTAAAGAACTTCACGTGAGCCCAGCGAACTAAGCCGATGGCTCCACGGGAAGAGTTACGCACGTTTTCCTCTCTCTCAGCATAGGACATGCTTCCATCTAGGCGACTGAACTGGTACTTCCTCAGGTAGCAGTAGTCCATCAAAATATCCAGCATCCGTGTCATCTGTGAGAAGAGCAGCACCTGCGCAGAAGAAGCATTGCTCAGCAACCTTAGCGCCGGTGCTCAAGCGGCTTTTGCTGCAGCTACGAAGAGTACCTTGTGTCCTCGCTTTTTCAGTTCTGGGAGCATGCGATCCAGGAGCAGAAATTTGCCGGAACTCTTCACTAGATCCTCGTCAACCTTGATGTGAGAAACACACAATTCAGAAAAAGAGTTACATTAAATCAGCAAAAGAAAGTGCTGGTTTTACACACTCGCTTTTATTGTCCTTCTGGTATTGATGTCCTCAGCCCCAATCATATTATTAAACAGTAGATCATCAGTGTCCAACTAAGGAGGACAATTTGAACTTGCTGTGCATTTTTGAAGGGCTGGGACAGGCGGAGTTTAGTTTTGGGAAGAAAAAACTAGATCCCGTGTGACATAGTAGGGAGAGTATAGACTAGGATGGGAAAGACCTGGATTGGAGTCCCTACCCTAGAGCAAAGATGACTGGCTAACTTTTCTCAGCCTAACCTACCTCACAGAGATGTGGAGAGGACAAAATGGAGAGGAGAAAACTCATACATGCCACCTTGGATTCCTTGGTGGAAAACTAGAATATAAATGCGACACATCCGTGCTCTTCCCCGACATGCATTCGAGCAAGACTGATACTAAGGGGGAAGGGCTTCTTCTCAGCTCTCAAACCAAGCCAAGAGCCACAAAGAAACCCCTTAGCCACCACACATGAAAACCATGTATAAAGTTGTAAAAAGTATCGTGCAAGCACACTGAAAAGCACCAAGCTGTAAGAAACACTGAAGCAATGGAATCGGAAGGACAACCGAGCAAACTGACAGCAGGGCCACTGCTGAGAAGGCTGGACATCCGAAAACAATGAACTGAGATCCTTATACTGTTTTTCCTGGTTTCCATTCAAATGACGTGTGGAAAGATGAGTCCACTGAACTCCTGAGACTGGAAACACGTGTGTTTGGTTTTTCCTTCTTCAGTGTTTCTAGGCAGAGGGAAATGTTCTCTTCTGGAATGAGGATAACTGTGTCATCCTGAGGGTGGGATTATCCTCTCCTATTCACTATAAAGAGCAATTTGGAGGCTCCGTAACCCAACCACCTGTCTGAGGTGACATCTAACAATGTACTGCTGTACAATGAACAACGGTATATAAGTGTCATCAATAAATGGCCAGATTTTCAGAGAGCTGCCTTCCTAAACTGGCTCTAAAGTTCGAGCCCTTGGGGCCTCTGCTGCCGTGCCTTTTGCTGGAGAGCAGCCTCAGGCCTGATGAGCCAGGCGAGCAGCCCGGTCGCCATGCTGCTCCGAGTTCTAAGCCCGCGGTATCGGGAAGGAAGTTCCTGGGGGCTTTGCCAGCGGCCAGGCCGTGGCATTCTGGATGCTTCAGATGAAGGGCGAGTGAGCAGACAGCAAGCCAGACACTCTCCCTCAGGCCAGAGGACAGGAATCCCTGTGTCACAGGAGAGAGAGCGATGGAACATGCCACCCCCAACCCTGATTAGGGACCGAGGTGGCAGTGACAAGTTTCTCCGAAGAAACGACGTTGCTTTATTTGAGGAGGAGGAGGGGAGCAGCAACAAGAAGGTCAAAATATGAAAGGACCAGCACAGAGCTCATGGAGGAAAGCGGGGCACAGAGTTCCACCGGTGTGTGCGCTGAACTGGAGACAACCCACTGACATTTTTATGAACTCGTGGAATTGTCTTGGATTTATGCCTTGCACTTCACCCAAAGTGAGACGCTTCGGGCAGAGGAGGGGCCAACTCCCCTTAGGCCCAGCAGCTGCACCAAATGGGGGAAGTTGGACATGACCGGCACAATTCAAGAGCAAAGTGCTGTGCGTCTCAGCAGCCACCCGGGCACCCCTCTGGCTTGCCCGCAGGAATGCAAAGGGACATGCCCACTCCACAGCCTCTTGGCATGCTTTCTGTGCCGCAGCAGCGGGATGCTCACGGGCTGGTGGCTCTTCTGGAAAGCGACCTGATCCACAACATGCCTGCTGCTGCGGTAGCGGCCTGAGCCCGGGGCCAGAACGCTCTGCTGCAGAGGCTGCGGGTGGAGAGGCAGATCCTTCCCCTTCTCCTGGCTGAGCTGGGGCTTGGGGGGGGGGGCTTGCACTTCCTGTGCAAGAGCAAGGACTCTGTCGCTCACGCAGGCAGACAGGATGAAAAGCTGGCGCTTCAGGGAAGGCCCCGCCTGCTCTGGGAAGTGCAGATCGAGGTCTGCCTTCCTGGTCCTGAGGGGCCGAGCCAGTGCTAGCTGGCCTGGCGCAGGCGGGAGAGGAAACGAGCAGACTAATTTAGCAGGTCTGAAGAGCCACACAAACTGCCCCCACGCACCCTCCTAGGAACAGTCAGCTGAGAAAATGCAACTATGGCTTGGATTTAGCATCTGACTAGTATCGCATTTTCAGCGTTACGAGTACTGTATCCATTCACTGCTAATTGAGTGTATGAAATGAAGCCCATCGAAACATGGATTTCCTCCCACCAAATAAAAGGTTCCACCTAGATAAGTGACTGCAATGGCAAGTGCGTACCTTAAACTGTTGCGTCGCAGAGTCCAGAGGGTACTCGATAAGGTACGGGTGATTGCAGCACTTCCTTAGCAACATCATAATGTTCTGCATTTTCAGGTTGATTTCGGAATCCAACGGGACGTTCATTTCTATCACTGGCCTTGCAAAGAACGGGTAAGATTGTCAGTATGACAGAATCAAGGTAAAGGTAAAATCCAGTTAATATACCGTATTTTTCGCTCTATAAGACGCGCCTGACCATAAGACGCACCTAGTTTTTAGAGGACGAAAACAAGAAAAAAAATATCCTGAATCAAATGGGCACCTAATCACAGGCACATTTCCCATCGCTTCCCCACGGGCTGCACATCTGACAGACTTACTGCACACACATATTCGCTCTATAAGATGCACAGACATTTCCCCTTACTTTTGAGGGGGGAAAAGTGAGTCTTATAGAGCAAAAAATACGGTAATTGCATCTCATGGCATACTTCCTAAAATTGCTACTTTAATACAGGCAGTGTTGGGGGTGTCTCTTTTGTACATGGCTAGATTTTATATATAGAAAGAACTAATTCAGCTCCAAAGCTTCTACTACAAGCCATTTCCAAATGCTACTCCTTTTGGTGCAAAGAGATCTCTGAAATGACACAAGCCGTCTTTAGATAACTACCTCTCTTTTTCAACTTCCTCTTGCATTTTACTGATCAGTTCTTCGAGTCTGTCAGGGAAATCATTCTCACCAAGCTCACGGTAACTAATCACCTTCCGACTGCGTCGCTTTGGCCGACCTGTACAGCTCAGCTCAACAACTTCTTCCTATAAAATGGGAGAGCACCCACACCGGTCACCCTTTCTCATGCAGGAACAGAAGAAAAGTTATGAAAGAGTGTACGTTACGATGCGTATAAGCAAGTCTAGTGATACCAACAATGTCATTTCTAGTTCTGTTGAGTCACCTCGTAAAAGCACGCTGACAGTTTCACATAGCTCACGTGATAAACGCAACATGCGTGACTTTGACTTTTTTTTTTATAAAAACGTGCACAAAATGGGCTGAGGAGCTACACAGCCTTACAAAAATTGTACCAAAAAAATGACTTTTTTTACGACTGGCTAGAGAAACGGGACTTGGCTTAGATTTAAAGATGTCTTTAAACTTTTATAAATCGATTTGAATATGATCACAGAATGTTAAAAGATATGTTATAGGGGGCTGACCCAGCTTGTCCGATGTATTTGATTATTGATGTTTTTAATTTTTAGTTTAAAATTTTAATAAAAACCTTATAAAAAATTGTACAAAAAAACAAAACACATTATAAAATGGACTATGAGATCACTGGGAATAGTGGGAAATTAATGAATGTGCTTGCTAGTTGTGAGGTCGTGTCTGACCCTTCACCACCACAAATTTATGTAAAATTAATGAACAGATCCATTTAAATTTGAAGTGCTGGTGGCGGTAACAGACAAGTGCCTTGCAGCAGCTCCTCCGCTTCTGCACAAGGGGCTGGGGTGGGGGAACAAGTGTTCCCGCCAAACACTCGTGGCTGGTAAAACTCCCCAAGAGGCTCTGCACTGGCACAAGGGCCTGTTTGGGAGATGCACAGCCATCAGCTTCTCCTGATGCCCAGCCTGAATCTGGGTTGTCGCAACTTGAATGCATTGTTCCGTGTCTTGCACTCCGGCATCAGCAAGAGGAGACCTTGGCCTTCCTCTTTGAGGGACTTCTAGAGGAATACCTTGTCCCCCCTCAGTCTTCTCTTCTCAAGGCTGAACATGCCCAGTCTCTCCTCTTCGAATGAGAAAAGATTAGAGGAAATGGGTGTGTTTGACCACCCTAAAAAGCCTAAGCGTAAAGGGTTGCAATTCAGAAGACAGCTACAAGCTGCTCCTCATTATCCACATGAGCAGCACTATTAACAACAGGCTTTAGTTACTGGAAAGCGTAATTCAGTTGAACGGAAGGGCAACTTCCTACGGATCCAAGCCGTCAACAGAACCAGTGGCCTAGGCCTAGGGAGATACTGGACTCTGTTACAGGGGTGCTCGAGCAGGTTCGGCCGGCCGGCCGTCAAGCATGCTTTCAGTGGATGCCCACACTGAGCCCCGTGGCAAAAGTGGCCCCTGCAGGTCTCAATGCGCACGCAAGCGCTGCTCATATGGGCACATCCAGAAACGAGAGTGAAAACGGTTTAGCATGAGGAAATCGCCTGCGTCAGGTACCTGGTTATTGCCCAGCAGCTTCTGGATGGTCTTGTTCACGATGGCGCTGTAGAAGGTTTTTTGCTTCTTCACAAGGGGCGCATAGACCACGACTTCACGCTTAGGAGGAACCTCCAGAGCTACATCTGACTTCAGTCTTCTCAGTAAGAAAGGGGTCAAAATCTAGAGTTTAAATTAAAAAAAAAATCTAACAACTTGAACTCAAGCAAAATAACACTGTCCACTGCCAAGATGATACATTTGCATACCAAAGATATATTGTGTGCAGCTCTGTCTCGACTTCATTCTGCTGGGTGTCCTGCAATTTTGAGTACTGCAAGACATTCTGACAGCAAGGAGGGCTTTGGCCAGATCGCTTATGTGTGAAATTGCGTGCCAAACCCAATGCTGATCCTACTTGAAGTAGGTACCAGAGACGCTCTACACAAAAATCTTCCTCAAAAGGCGAGTATTTCCACTTTTGAAAAGATTTTACAAAAATAAATCAGAATAATCTAAGAAGCCATACTAAAGCAAAAAACAGTGTATCCACAAGCAGAATAGTCCCCCAGATGCAGGAGCAGCTAAACCTGTTTGTACAGCTTACGATGACTTTCCTATTCCAGCTCCGTGGAGAATGTCTTATGCCGTAGTAAAGGTGCTAGTCTGTACAGCTTTTGCTGCAACAGACTAACACGGCACCTCCTTTGGAAGCCCTCCTCTGCCTTTAGATGCAAACAGCACAACTGGTCCTGCGGAAGATGCTTCCGCTCGTGCCCCACTGGCCAGACTACGGCCGATGCCTAGCTGATGCAGCAGCAAGTGTTCGGGCACAGATTACCCACCCTCCGTTTTGAGTAGATACGCTGCTCACTGGAAATATCCAAGCAAGGTATGCGGCGACAAGGAATGGCCGGGCATGCGTGCAGACACAGCATGCACACGCGCGCAAGCGTCCCAGTGGGCTTATCAATGCCATGCACCACAATACTTGCAAAGAACAGCAGAACTTGCAGCAGACAACCACTGCCAATACAGGCAAGCAATGAAAGCGGAGACCTGGTGCAGCATGTGCAGGATGTTCTGCTCCCGTTCCTTGGCGACGATATCTTCGGCGATCTCAGAAATGCTGGTTATGTCAAACCAGGACTCAAAGCTGGGGGAGAAGTCAGAAAGAGGTAACAGCCTTGCGGGTTATGAGAGGTCTGTTTATCCCTGTGCAGAAGAAAATCGCATTTTATCTTTATCCCTGTCGTCCTGTCAAGACAACACTCACAGAGGCGTCTGATACGGGACGGCCGACACTCGGTCAAGAAAAGGCAGAGGAGGATATGCCGGACTGGGGTGGAGGCTAGGACTGCAGCCCTGGGGTGGGCCGTCCTGCTGATCTTGACTCGGCTGTGCAAGGCCTGCCTGGGATGTGACAGACGGGGATGTAACTGGGATGTTACATGAAGAGGAGGAAACCGTGCGAGGACAGGCATGCAACCTGTCCCAAGGGATGGAGCCCGCACAGGCCACCACCACTTAAGTGAACGACGTCGATGCAGGCAGTCACTGGCTGGCGGCCTGAGTCACATTCTCCCTCCTGTCCCGAGGACAGGCAATGAGGCTCGGCTGCATTGTTTGGGGATTCCAGGTGTTCTGTGGGACCCCGAGCCCCAAGCTGGCATGGCCAGTGGCCAAGGAACAAAGCAAGCCGCAGTCCAGCAGTATCTGGGAGGGCTGTCTATGCCTCACCCCAATCAAAGGTGTCTCAAGACCCATGGCTGCAAGAGGAGGATCGGGCCCTTTTCCTTAACAGGCAGGGAGAATTCCCCTCCACATACAGAGCCGCTCTTCCTTGGACCTAGGTGTGGCCAAAGAACTTGAGGCTTGGAGAAGACTGACAATGCTATACGGGGTGATCTATTCTGTGGCTCAGACAGTCCCTGTATCTGTTGAAATCTGCAGTGGGATCCTACTCAACCACTGTGCCGGTCTTTTGTCAGCATTCTGGGGTGGAGAAAGTCTCCTTTTGCATGGTGGCGGGGAAGGGAGCGCCACGGTGTCCTTCTTGCACGTACCCTCACAGCTGGAGGTTCACTTGCTCCCTGTCGCTGTTTGGTGATGGTAAAGCGCTATCCCAGGATCACAGACAAATGCCACTTGCTGGAGGAAGAGACTCTGCCTCGTGAGGGGCCTCTTCCCAGGGCGTGGCCTACTCATGAGGCACCCAAGGAAGGGTGGGCAGGCACTTTGCTCCACGTGGCAGCACGCCACCGAAGCGCCAAGCTCTGGATAGGGGCAGGCAGCACTGGAAGGGACTTCTCACACAGGAAAAGGGACGGAAGGTGACAGCTAATTGGCGCAGCTCTGCTGGATGGAACAGAAGAGCATCCTGTGCAAGAGTGCTGCTCTCTGTTGAGGGCGGCTGCAGGATTTGCTTTCCAATGTTCAAAGGCTGGGACTGACACATCCGTGAAGGTCAGACACCACCTGTACAAAATAACCACTGATCACTGCTTACCTTTTCAAGTCATCGAACACATCAGGAAGAAGGAAATTAAGCAGCGACCAAAGCTCCGATAAGTTGTTTTGCAATGGCGTTCCAGTTAATAGAAGTTTATTGTCAGTATTAAACCGCTTTAACTCCCGAATAAGGCGACAATTCATATTCTTAATCCGGTGTCCTTCATCCACAATCAAGTATTTCCAATAGAAGTTCTAGGGTAGAGAAGTTCCCAGTTATTTCAAAAACCCAAACCAGAAGTCCATTAATTCACACGGGTTCAATTCTACCAACTCGCCCATTTAACTGACTGAAACTGACTGAAAATTTTGTACTTGAGCTTCTTATAGGAGGCGCTCCCTTGATTCAGGGTAGGCCACATCACTGCTTATTTTTACACACGGGCAAATAAGCCAGCCTTTCCTACCCTGCTAACAGCCAACTATAACTCCCGTCATCCCTGGCCATGGGACATCCTGGCTGGTGATGACGGGACATACAGTCCAGAACACCCAAAGGGGGCTATGCTGGGAAAGGCGGCTGTGGGCCCTGCTGCTTTTCAAGCCGCTTCGAGATCTACCAAATAACAGCACGGCCTGGGGAACGCCGGAGTTTGTGCAAAGGGACCGAATGTATCGGCCTGCCCTCGTACTACCGGCAGAGCTTAAACATTACTTGAGGTGTCCTTCCCATCTCTTGCACGCACCTGTTCACATATGCACACAAATCTGCACACAGATCCTTAGTCTGTGTGTGGCCGCTTCGTTACACAGCCAGGCACCAAAAATAGCATTAAGGGATTGCCATGACCTAAGAAAGAATGCGTATCCTCTCATAAAATCGACACCTAAGCCTGTCCGACTGTCTCACATTCTTTTTACCAAAGCTAAATTTACCCACGGACTTAAGAGTGCGCAGCTTCCTGATAACCAACGGAAGATTCCTAGGAATCACTTCAGCGGCCGCTTACAGCAACAAGGTTAAAATGATACGTCCTCAGCGGAACGTATTAGCAGCACTGCACGGTTATCATAGCAGATTCCACTAACAGATTCTCACAGTTGTGAGTCAAAGAGCACGGACCTTTAGTGCTCACACGCCTCTGGATGGAGACACTGACGAGCATCCAGGGCAGAGCTGGGGAAGCACGAAGGACGTCTTCAGCCCCGCTCCTCCCACTCTGCAAGCAGGGGGTCACAGCTTGATGTCAGAGCGTTTATCTGGGAATCCAGAGCATTCCATGGCCCACCAAGCGCTGCCTGGCCAGCCATAGGATTCCTCTTGAAGGCTTCTCATTTCAAATTTTTATTCGGATTGGCGTTTTTGAAGCAGTGTTCAATTACTGTCAACTGGTAACATTTAACATCACCGTTCTCATCTGTGAACTCGCGCTGTGGCGTCGCACAAAGTGTCACTTCGGCTTTATGAAGGACCACGAGCAACCTTGCCGAGGGGATCACATTTCCTTACAAACCTGCAGGGAATTTCTGTCTCTCATCGCTATTTCAAAAGAGGTAATGACCACAGGATGGACATTCAGGGAACCTTCTCTCCTCCGGATCTTATGAATCAACGCACGCCGTTCTTGCTGGGTCCCGTGGTACAGCATTATAGGAACCTAATCAAAAAATAAGAATGCAGCACAACTCACATGCAAATCTAACAAAGAAT
The DNA here is from genome assembly GCA_023646645.1 of Varanus salvator macromaculatus. Classification (NCBI taxonomy): domain Eukaryota; kingdom Metazoa; phylum Chordata; class Lepidosauria; order Squamata; family Varanidae; genus Varanus; species Varanus salvator. Next base: position 3,203,706 of record JAIXND010000756.1, on the reverse strand, counting down.
TACGAGCAAAAACAATTGATTTTTCAATTAATTGCTAACTGACAACCAAGAATTAAAGCTCAGCCATGAACTGGCCGAATCAAGACAGGAATTCATGGTGTAAGGTAGACTTGCATTAACTATGGCTTGTATCTGCACGCAGCCAGCTGCAGTGAAGCCGGTTCCCCAACCCTCGCCCGCAATGTGACGGGCAGCTCCATGGCGTCCCGCTGCATATTCCCTCCAAGAGAAGGACGCCATGAGGGAGGCTCAAGCCCGCTTCTACCCTGTGGTTGGTCCTTAACCAGGCTTATTACGAGTGTCCTTCCGTTACACTTACGCCTCGCTGCTGCTTAAACAGGGACACAAGGGACTATTCAGATGGTTTCAAATACGGTTTCTCTTATTCAAGAAAAAGCATTGTCTTTCAGTTTTATCTTCCAAGGACTCTCCAAACGGAGATTCTTCGGCTATGAGGAGGAGCGGCTACCCTGACCACTTGTCATGCAAAGCGCTGCATGGGCCATGTCTTGCCAAAAGCTGAGCTGTTAAGCACAAAGCAAACCCATGAGAACGTCTTGGCTTGCAAAAAGGTGGTGGTGGTGAGCTCACTCCCGCTGCAGTAAGAATCTCTCAATTTGAAGTGTGAGCCAGACAGCTTTCAGTGTTTTCCATCTTTTCTTTTTCTGCCCCTTCCTGGGTGTTTCAGAAAATGGAAAAGCGCGGTCTGTATCACTTATGGGAACAACTCTTTTTGACAACTGTGAAATTTGGGGGTTCTCTTCAAACAGGTGTTTGAAGAGGCTAAACAGGGGGTTTTTTTGATAGGGACTTAAGCAGTCATGAAATCTATCCTCCTGCATTTTACGGTATTGGCACTTAAAAAGGAATGGCTCTACGGTAGTACCTTTAAATAAGGGGTGCAAGCCACTACACTCGAAAGAAACACACCAGATGTCTCACTTGGAAGCCTGACCTTATAAACCCTCTCCAAGAGAACGGGTGTGTCTAAGAATATTCATACCTCAGGACACTACTGGTAACCTTGTTAGCTCCTTGGAAGGACAAAAATGGAGGGTGGATTTTTCTCTGTGCAGAGGTTGCAGAAACCTCTGGAAATTCTGCACTTCCTAAAATGGGGTGCAGAAGGGCAGTGGAAACCAACTTCGGTTCCTCACAAGGGGGAAAATGGCAGGATAGAAATGCGATGGAATAATCACAGATCAGACAGGAGTCATCAGTCATCACAAAAGGCCACCCACCCCTTGGAAACAGTCCCTTTTATTATTCTAAAGCTATTTTACCTCAGGAGAAAATCTTTTGAACTCTGCCACCCAGTTAGGGAGTGTGGAGAGGGGCCCACAGATGAGGAACGGCCCGGCAACTCCCCTTTCCACCATCAAGGCGACTGTCGCGATGCACTGGATTGTCTTTCCTAAGCCCATTTCATCTGCCAAGATGCCGTTGATGCCGTTTTCCCACAGCATCTGAAAGGAAGGAAGGAAGGAAGGAAGGAAGGAAGGAAGGAAGGAAGGAAGGAAGGAAGGAAGGCTGTCTATGCATATGCTTTAGATACCCACTGAAACCAAAATCCATAGATGTAAAACAGAATTTATGCGAAGAGCGGTCCTATTTGTAAAACTCTAACTTGATTAATAGCCGTATTAGTAATGCATTACCACACATTGTTTGAGCTTCGAGTGTACAGGCTAACCACGCATTAGAGCGGTGTATCAGCGCTCACTTCCTGCTGGCTCAGTACGCAAGTTCCCTAGTGCAGCGGCCGCTGGAAACGGAGTCACTGCAACCAGGCATGCCAGTTCAGGCAGCGCACCAGTTAAGCAGCACGGGCTGCTTCAACCGCTGAACCGCACTTCTGCCAGAAGCGGGAAGCCGGGCGGAGTTTTACCGCACAGAAACGGCTGGAGTTCTAGCACCAGATATTCAGACCCCGTCTGAAATGCACGTCCATGTCCTTGCTAACAGTAAGGGGTGGCCATTCAATTCAACACATGCTTCTCTGGTGGGACGAATACGGTATCGGTAGAGAGTGTCAGTTCATACCCTGAGCCATTCCATGCCTTCAACCTGGTACCACCTCATTACGCCCCCAGTGAAGAGCTTCGGTTGCTGAAAAGGTATCGGCTGCCCATTAAACTTTCGCACTGGGTCAATAAAGTGCTTGGCGTCATGGCGCACGGCCTGGGCCAACCTGTCTTTAATCATTGTATTCGAGTCCCCATTGCTCTGCAGGCCTTCTGCACACAGCTTTGGAGGAGAGCTTCCAATCTGCAGGAGAAAGTAAATGATTTAATAAACACACCTGCCAGGCCCTCAGGATTTCGCGCTTTTATCAACCAACACAGAGCTGAAGGCTAAGCTTGGCAGAGCCGATCTGCTTTGCCAAAGCGAGCCCTGCAGTTCGCCTCGCGTGGAAGATATTTGAATTCCGTGTATTCAGCCAAAGAAGCCAGGCACTGCTGTGACTATGCCAGACGACCACCAAAGAGGTGCCATTTTGTATCCTTTCAAAACGGCCACATTCGCAGCTATGCTGTTCAAAATGCTGCCCAGAACTGTAACATATGAAAGATGCTTGCTGCCACCGACCCTTCTAAAGCTTGCACGCATGTCAGGCTGAGGGCAGAACACCATGTAACCTGGCCGACAAGCCCGTTTGGAGCATTGGTTTTGCAGCTGCTTGCGGAATGGGAACAGTGTTATTATGCCTTTTTGCCTCTCAAGGAAAAAGGAGAGAAATTCAAGATGGCTTGCAGCAACTTAATCCTCTCCATTTTATCATCACAACAACCCTGCGAGAGAGCCACGGAGCTGTCAGCCAGTGTGCTCCAGGACGACTAAAACCGGGTCCCCCAATTCCCAGCACGTGGTCCCAGTACCATGGCGACCCTCCAGAAACGCAGGAACTCATGGACAAATGCACGCAGGAAGGTCCCTACCGAAGCAAACTGCACAGTTTTTACTCAGTGGGTAAAAGGACAGTGTCTAGTCACTGTTACCACCTTTGTAGCCTGGTAAGCAAAATGACCACCCAGGAGCAGGAAGTTCCAGGTCCAAATCCCAGCTCAGTCACAAACCTTGCCAGGTGCCCTTCAAACAGTTATAATCTCCTTGCCTCAGCAGGAGTCTTTTGGGGAGGGGAGGAGGGAAGAGAAACAGGTACATCACTTCGATTTTGTGGAGGAAAGGTGGAATAAAAATGAAAACAATACATATTTATTCAGTAACAATGAATCAGATTTTTTTTTAACAAGGTCGTCTTCAAACTGCCTGCTCTGAGATGCCCCCGCCAGTGAGGCAAGACAGGCACCTACAAGAGAAGGAATGCCCGGAAACCCACCGGGGGCTCAAATCGCATTTTTCAGTGCTGGGTGAAGCCTTTTTCCTTCTCCCGGGCACTTTGGTTTGTTAACATATTAGAACCTTTTCATTAATTGAATTTCTTCTGGTCTTACTTTGGTTTTATCCTTTATTGCATTGTTTCCACCCCTTGCTGCTGCCTTTCTCACTGTTTTATCAGGTGCTGTGCATCTGACCATACCAGAACGCCCCAGGGAGCAAGTGGACGGTGCTTTGCCTCCACCAATGCCTTACGCCATTACCAGAAGAAGTGGTGACCACACGCACGTGCAAAACATGCTGCCTAAGGCTGTGCAGATGCACGTGGTTCCCAACGATGTCCCACTTCAGACAAATGCAGAAATGCATGTTGTCTGAATGCAGCTTCTGATCCAATGTTACTAAATAAATATTTGCTTGCTTCAGTTGTACGCAACCCTCCGCGGTGCACACCATTTTTCCTCCACATCCTCACAACAGTCCTGCTGAGGTATATTAAAGACAGTGGCTGCGTGAAACACTGCTGCTGCTTCTTCTTTAACTGGGGCATCCTAGGCAGGTAGTGGACTCACAGGAGACATCCTTTATTCAAGTTAATTCTCTTTACGCTTTTACTCAGTAAATAAGAATCACACTCCACATCCAATCATTAGAATAAAGTGGCCAGGAATCTTACTGCTATATTCAAGTAGCATTATTTAATTCCAAATGATTTATTTATGAAATACTTAGAATCAAAAGTTATTTGAAAATCACTCTTGACAGTTATTAAAAGAAACTTTAGAAAGTTTCTTATCACAGATTCAAATACAAGAACAGCAAGTCCTGATCAGAAGAGTATTTCCCATGAAATCAAGATTTAAAAAACAGAATTTAGACAAAGCTGTATACCTGATCGTTTTCCACTTTGCTTTTTTTTGCTGCTGACAAGATTTCCTACCAAAAAGAAAGGGCAAAAATGAAATGTCCTATTAATAACTTTAAATGAAACTAACATCAAGAGGAAGGATAGCAGAAAAAGTCTAGCATCAGGAGCGCAACGATACTGAAGTGCACTGGACTTTACCTCACATGAGGACTATTAATTTGGACAGTAAATCTATACATGTTAAACCACTCTGAGCATCAAAGTTTAAAATATGTATCCCACAGGAGCATGCATACAGCCAGAAGCAAACAGAATGTGGGTGCTGCACAGTGTTTATGTCACATTGTATGTCTTCTTAAAGGGTACTGGGCTCCTATCTGGTACCACAAAAATGCATTTGCATTAAAGTGCAGCCAAGATATGGCGTATGGGGAAGAAGAAAGAATGGAAGACAAATGCCCCCTGCAAGATGCCAAGAAAGATGGAACTGACAGAGTAAACCGCTTTGCAGCAAACGCCGAGACCCGGACAAGAGGTATGCCTTCCATGCAGACAACCCACCTCCAAGCTACATTACCGAGACCGGGAGTACCGTGCGGACAGTCACAAACTCCATGGGCGCTTCCACCGCTGAGGAGGCCTGCCAGAGGGTCAAGGAGAACAGAGGCCCAGGGGCATGCAAAGGCACACAGGAAGTCCGCACGGCTCCCGCGGTGGGCAGCGCTGCGGAAGACCAACTGCCGCCCAGTCGCTCCAGTGACACCTCTAGCCAGACTGGATGTGACATTCACCCTGCGCGCATCCCTGTGCTCAGTCGTGACACAGAATCATGGAGCAGAAGGGCTGGAAGGGGCCAGAAGGCCATCCGGACCATCCCCCTGCTCAGGCCAGGGCTCCCAGTGAAGCCAACCCTTCTCAGAGGGCTGTCCAGCTGCATCTTGACAGCCTCCAGTGTGGGAGGGCCCACCGCCTCTCCAGGTCATGCCTCTCCATTGCTGCACTGCCATATTCAGCAGGATGATGGGACGATGGAGCAGAGATTCTGGCCTTCCTCCATGTACCTTCCAAGTGCTTGTAGGGGGCTCTCCTATCTCCCCTCAGTCTCCTCTTTTCCAAGCTGTTCTCTCAGTCTCGCATCATAGGGGTTTCCTTTGCTGGATCATCCACTCTCTGAACCCTTTCCAGTTTGTCAGGGAGTCACATGAAGCCCCACATCACTTCACCTGGCACCCCCTCTGCATTCACCGTCCAGAAGGAGGGGGGCAGTCCATGAGGGCAGAATGAGAACTCTGCAGGCAGTCCTCTCCTTCACGCTGCTTATCACAAGTGCTGCTTTCAGAATGCAAGAGGAGGAGTCGCATTCCCCTGGAGGTCCCCCTTTGTCCAAAGGAGAAGCGCTCCATGCGCATCTCCCTTTTCCATTCAGCATGAATTCAGCTTGTGTAAGCTCAGGGTGGGTCACAAGGCATGGAGGGGAGGGGTTGAAGAGAGATAAGCCCTGCCTGTCCGCACGCCTACACGAGCACCCGAGCCTTTCATGTTTCATTGAGGTGCCATCTGTGGCTCACTCGCTCAGAGATCTCCCAGCGAGTCCAAAACCATTGCCGAGCGAGTGAGCGAGCCACCACCGCCCCACCTGCGCTGTGAGGCAGTGATGAGCACGCGTATGGGAGCCAGGTGGAGGCGGCTTGCTCACTTGGAGACCATCTCTGAGTGAGCAAGCCAACACCTCCCCACCCACGCAGCAAGCGTGTGCGCAAACGGCAGCGCGGGCCGGATGAATGGCCATGGCAGGCCGTAGTTTGAGGACCCATGGCTTACAGCATCAGAACTCAGAATACATCAGGCGTGGTACTTTCTGTTAAAACAGGTGTAATTAATACCTGCCTATTTAACTTTTTCAGTTGTCCTTGGTGATATACACCACCTCTTTTGACTCATCTAAACCTTAAAATAAATATTGTAAATATATTACGTAACCTGAACTGAAACAGTGGTGTGGGGAGTCAACCTTGCAGCAGGTCAATCGGAGACTAAATCCCTCCCTTGCTCACTGGGTATCCTTGGGCCCCGTTGTTGCGCAGAAGGTGCCTTGGCGCCCTTAGGATTTACCTCTTTCGATATGACATCAGAAATGTTGTATGTTCTGTCTTCTCTGGCTCTCTTCTTTTTCGTAACTGCAAAAAAATTGAATGGTGGTATCAGCAGCCAAACTTTCTAGTATCTTAGTTTTCCAAAACTGAGAAGACTTACCCTGTTTGCCATCTTTCCCAGTAGCTTGTTTTTCATTCTAAAAAAGGAATACAAAAGCATTTACTTTCATTTTTGCATATACTGATAAGTAAAACTATAACCATGAAAAACTATTCTCAAGCATTTTAGAACATTATAAATTTTTCAAAAACAATTCGAAGAATCCTAAGCACAAACTATTTCAAAATACTTTCTCAAGGTGACTTTATTGCACAATGATTGGAAACTAGAAAATATATACTTGCAAAAATGCTTTTCTATACACACAGGAATTTCTCATTCATATAAACATTTTAAAATAAATATTGCTATTTACACAGAAATCACAGTGTTTCAGAAATTAAACTCAAAAAATAGCATCCACGGTATACAAGCAAAATAATAAACCCACTAAAAAAATAAAGCAGCCATCTCCCCAAAACCGCATGCTGCATTGCAATATGGAGATGGGATGGGGCTTCACACAGGATGAGCTATTATTTGAGATAACTGTGCTCCAAGCCATGCCAAGGTTTTAGAAAGATGAGTACCAGCAGAACCCAGAAAGAAACAATCCGCTAGGGCAAATGTTTCAGAACTGGTGACCAGTGGGCGTTTCAGTCCACACCTGCAGTATTCTGTGCCACCTCAAGTTCCCAGGTTGCCTGCCTGCAAGAGAAAGCCTTACACACAACAGCAACTCAGGCAGGAAATCGCCAACACAGGGATGGCCGAGCAGGATCTCTGCCTCGGAGCTGCGACAGATTGTGCTAGATGGACCCATTCAAGCCGCAGCGACCCTCTTGGAATCCAGAAGCAAAGCCAAGCCCAGCAAAACCCACACCGCTGCCCAGTCATTCCAGAAGGGCAGCAGCGGCCAGTGGGCCTTCCGGCTGCTCGCTCAGACATCCAGGGGTGTCAGCAGGGTTTCATCCACCAGCCCCCACCCTTTCTCGGGCAAAGTCCCCCACCGACATCGCCAACACTCTGTCTAAACCTGCCCCTGAGACCAGTGCATCTTTCCCCCAAGAAAAAGCAGCTTTTGAAAATCCCCTGCCCCCACGCCCCCCAGAAAAAGCTGTTCTGCGCTCATGCATCTGTTCCACTGGATTCATTCCTACAGGGACATTTTTCAGCTCCCTGCCTCCAACTGCAAGCCCAGAAAAAAATATCAGAGGGAAACTCCATCAGCACAAGGGACTACCACAAGGAAGAACATGCACACCCTTGGATGAGCAGAGGTTGGATCCCAACCAAAATACGAGGTACCCGTATTTTGGTTGGGATCCAACATTACTAAGGGATGTTGGATCCCACCCAAAATACAGGGGTGCCTCGGCTCACGAACGCCTCAGTTCACAGCCAGATCGGGTCGCGAACAAAGATTTCATAAAAATTTTGACTCAGGTCGTGAACTCGTGGGGAGGTGGCCGCGATCTTTATTGTTGTCACTTTGCTTCTTCACATTTTTTGGATTAAAAAAAATAGTTACAGAATAGATTAACCTTATTTGCATTGACCCTTATGGGGAAATTTGACTTGGCTCATGACCAATTTGGGTCACGACCAGAGTCCTGGAACGGATTAAGTTCGTGAGCTGAGGTCCCACTGTATACAACATTATCACAATAAAGACGAGAAAACATTTTTGCCACAATCTACATTTATCTAGTTTTCAAAAATTATTTACCGTTGAAGCATTTAATATCTCTTTCTTTTTCTCCAGCTTTTCTTTCTTCCGTTGCTCCTTAAAGAGAGAAAAAGAAATGTTTCTAAGAAGCAATGCCTACATATTTGCAACACAATCTACAAACAAGGTTTAAAGTACACAATAAGTGTTTACAAATGCAAACTGTTTTGCAATTTTCATGAGATACATAAAAGGTTAAACTAAAAATGGCATGCCCGTCAGTTGCTGTTTGCCGTTGTCTGTGCATAAGCAAAGGCCTAACATTCAAGGCCTGCGAAAGACCAAGCGCCATGGTCCAAGCAGGTGTTCCAACTGATGCGAACAGCAGAATCCGCAGCACCGACAGATGCCAGACTTCGTGGCAGTGCTGCCAATTCTGTCCTCGTGCTTACACCAACAACACGGTTACGGAAGCTAGTAGTGTGGCTTAGGACCACAATACCTGTTGGAGCGCCTCCCCCAGCTGTGATCCACCCAGACACGATGCTCAAACTCTGGTGCCTTCTGCCAAGTGCCAATTCCAAGGGAGGTCCAGGTGATGGCTTTCTCAGTGCCCCCCCCCGATCTACAGAATGACCTCCCCAGTGCAGCCTAGCTGGTGCCCAATCTTTCATCTTTTCAGTGAAGACAACCCTCTATTCAGCTACTTGGGCTGGGGGTGGATCACCAGATGCTACAGTCTTTCTCCCCCCACCTTTTGTTATTCCTTGTTATTGTCTGTTTTTATTCACTGTTTTTAGTTGATTTGAACTTCTTTTCTGCTTTTCTGATATTTTATTGTATTTTTATCATCTGTTTTAATGGACTGCATAAACTGCTCAGAGAGCTCTGGCTGTGGGACAGTACAGAAATGAATCAAATAATAGCAATGCCAGTGTGCATAACACCAGAGACCCGGTTTCTGCTCCCCACTGACCATGACGCTGACCAGGTGAGCCACTGACTCGCAACTTTGCCTCACGGGTCGCATGGACAAACACAATAAAGTCCACAGCACCAGCGATCACACACTTGCCCAGCAAGGCCATTCCCTGACTGCAGTGCCCCACTGGAGGGGTCCTCAGGCTCCCGCCAGAGAAACGGCTGATGAGGCCCATCACAACAGGGTAAGAGACAAAAGGCCTGATCACCTTGCAATCAGTTGCATCCTTACCTAATCGTTTCTTGTAAACTCTTTGCTATGGCTACTTCCTTGTAACATGGAGCTCTGTAATTCCACTTGTCAAATTAAGCAGATGCTTAATGATGGCACAGGAGGCATCATTAATGACCCCCCCACTGCAGAGGGGGCGATTCAGAGGTGCACCAGGGCAGCCATTTTATGAATGGAAGCAGCCCCTTTGTGGCAGCCACTTTCTATCAGGGCCTCCCCCACAGCCAAAATTACAATGCGACCACGGACTCAGAAGGATTATGAACCCCTGCTAAGAGAAGACTACTTGTTTGCTATGTTTTTCACCCCATGTGCCTCTGAAAGTCTTCTTATCCCCCCTCATTTCTTCCCACCTCCACACATGTTTTACCTTACCCCAACTCCCAGTTGCTTTCACCCTCCTTGCTGCCGCCTTTGCATTGTTCTACAGCAACATCACACATGTATCTCTTTATTCTCATTTTTTAAAAATTATCTTGTCTTTCGACCAACTCCTGCAGCAGAGGTGGTGTCCGTAGCTGGCTCACGAGTACCGCAGCCCCACATCTCCAGCAAGCAGCGTGCCCCACCACCCTGCCAACCACGGGTGGCGCTAAATGAACCCCTGGCCAAGACTTCGGCACTGCGTCTTTTAAGCAGTACTCAGACCTCAAGTGCTGCCCCACGTCCCCTTCGAGCTCAGACGCATTAGTTACTAGGCAACCTCCGAGCAGGCCAGAGCTGATGTTATGCCTGCAGCCCCTGGTTATCAGTGCAGCTCTGCATTTTGCATAAGCCGCAGCTGCCAAACAGCCTTCCAGGGCAGCCCCGTGGAAAGAGCATGGTGGTAATCTAGTCTAGCTAGGCTAGACTGAAACTAGGCTATCCCTATCCCAACAGGAGCCAAGACACACCATGCCACTATGCCCCCTGCTTTTCCTTACCTCCAGCTGCTGCTGTTCCATTTTAGTTAGCAAAAACTTGGAGTAGATATTGCTTTTCTCAAGTAAGTGTTGAAGCCTCTTGTAGCGCATTTCACTAGAGTCTCTGTCCCAGGACATGCGTGCCTACGGGACAAAGAAGACGCAACCTGCTGCCAGTTGCAGCGGAGCAGAGCATCCATCCCAGCCGCACAGGCGCGACACGTTAGCCGCAAACCTTACACGGCACCCACCCACTCGAAGCCATTCTATTCCCGCTTTTTCCCAAAGCATCACGTGCAACGGAGCTCTGGGAGCCCGCTGAGGATTCCAACCAGCACAGGCAGCAGAATATCCTGTTCACGCGCAGCCAGGAAAGGGCCGAGGGCAACCAGGGCGCGCCACATCCTGGCAGCGCCGGGCGCCTCCCCGCTGCCCTCCAAGCCGCTTCCCGGGGGCTGCCTGGCCAGCGATGCCGCTGCGGCGGGTCCCTCTGCACCGGGCCCGCATGCGGATTCCCCGGCGATGGTTTCTGCAAACGTTAATGGATTGCACCCCAACACGCGGCCCAAGCGGTGCCAATCTGCACCCGGCGCCACAGATCAGGCGCGGGACTGCAGCCCGGCCAGGGGGCCCTGACCCGGCGCGGGGAGCCGCTCCCGCCCGCGAACACGCCCGGCGCGGCTCACCTTCTCCAGGATCTGCCTCTCCTCCTCGCGGCCCTGCGCCTCCAGCGCCTCCTCCTCCCGCAGCATCGCGGGCGTGATCGCCGCCGCCTCCTCGCCCATCGCGGCCGTCGGCGGGAGCCCTGCGCACAAGCGGCCAGTGAGGGCCCGCAGCGCGGCGCCACGAGCCCCATCGCCATCGCCCCCGCCCCGCACGCCCGCCGGACGGACGGACGGACGGACGGCTGGCTCCCGCGGGCCCCTCGGCTCGGCGCGCCCGCCCGCCCCGCTGCGCCCTGCCCTGCCCTGCCCTGCCCTGCCCCGCCGCGCCGCGCCGCGCCGCTCACCGTCCGCGCCCGCGTCCCGTCCCCGTCCGCGCCCGCCGCCGCCGCCCGCCGCTCTTCCTGCCCACCGGCATCGCCGCTCCTCGCCCGAGCCGCGCCAGCACGAGCGAAACCCGCGCGCCACGCACGCCGCTCTCGCGAGACCGCACGCCGCCCCCGCGGGAAACGCGCGCCCGGCCCGCCGGAGCCGTAGAGTCGCGCGCGCCGGCGCCTAGCGCGGCGAGGGGGCGGGGCCTGGGCGGGGCGGGGGCGGGGCCGCGCGGCCTGGGCGCGGGAAGCCGGGCCTCCCGCCGGGGGAACGGGTGGCCGCCGCTGCGCGCCCTTCGCGGCCGCTGCTCCCCGGGCTGCCCCCGGCAGGTGGTCCGGGCGCGTTCGGAGGGGAAATCGCGGCAGGGCGGCTCCTTCCCGGAGCTGAGCCGTTGCCGCCGCTGCTCGAGGCCGCCCGCGCACGGGCCTGGCTTGCGCGGGGGACCGGCGCTCCTGCAGGTGCCCCCCCTGGAACAGCCACGCTTTGCACAGCGCCTGCTCGTTTTCCGGGGAAGCCTGGGCTGACGCTTCATTTATTAAACGCTTTTATAAGCCGTTCGCTACAAACGTCTCGGGACGGCTTGCAAGCCATGAGTAGAATAAAGCGAACGTGTGACTTCCCTGCCAGGTGGGAATGCGTGTGCGGGAATTACACTCTGCGTGACCCATTCTGCAGCATACAGTGGAGGCATACAAGATTATGCACGCTGTAGAGAAGCTAGATAAGGAGATAAACGTCTGAGATTATCCCATGAAGTTGATGAGGAACTCATACTGGATGAAAGGCTTCACTCGGTGCAGTTAAAATAGGGCACTGGCTATCGCAAGATGCAGGAACAGCCATCAACTTGGAAGTTAGACAAATCCATGGAATAGGCGCTTTTCACAAGAGATTTTGGCATAAGTGAAGAACTCTGGTTGAGCCAGCCTCTCAGCAAACCTGGAGAGACTTGGCTTAGGGATTCTATCTTTGTTGTGGAGCAGCATTAAGAATGATACAACAAGGGGTTGCAAAATACTGTTTCTGCTAAGATAGTAGTTCCGTAAATCAGCCAACATAGTTCAGTAAGTACATGCATCTTTGGTGATAAAGGTTCATATCTCTGCTCAGGCAATAAGCCGAGGGTTAACCCTTTCACTCCTTGGTTCTTGCTCTGCAAACTGGACTGAGCAACTTTAAGTGCGATGAACTAAATGGACCACACAGTGTCCCTCTGCCCATTGTCCCGCTTTCCCTTTTTCTAATTCGATTTTAACAAGATCAGGGACGAATCCAAAAGCAAGTCCATTGAGCTTGCAAACGGTCAACACAAACATTGCAGTCCCACTTGGATCAGGCCACGGCAGGAAAACAAGGCAGGTTGCTGGTTTCCAAGAGAGAAGCACACTCCCAAGAGCAGAGGCAGGGAGGGACCCGGAGGCCATGGAGGTTCAGACGGAAGGGCAGGTCATGGAGACAGGAGCTAAGAAATTACATTGCTTCAGCCGTAACAGGCGGAACTCTCCTCCCAGGCTGACCCCGGTCTCCCACCGTGGCTGCATCCTTCTCCAGGCTCCTGGGTGGCAAGGGGTGAGTGGCACCCAGGTCCCCTTTCCTGCAGTTTTTCTTGAAGCACTGAAGAGACATTCTCTCCCATGGGAATTGCAGAGTGCGTAAGGTAACAGCTTTCCACCGCTGCTGCCACCGCCGCCGCCGCTGCAGAGAAAGGGCTCCCCTTGGCACTGTGCAGGATGTGAAGACAACGGCCTCTGCGGAGAGGGGAAGGGGCGCGGACGCACGCGTGGTAACCAGATGCCAGTGCTCCGGAGGCATCGCCCACTTCCAGCAGCTCCCCAGCACATCCGACACACACAGGCTTGGGGTGCAGCAAGTTTTCCCGCTGGGGGAATCTACCCGGGGGTCCTTACCAGCATTCTCCCTGGCACGGCACAGGTGCACCCAGGAAACTGACCCTCCCCATGTTACTTCAGCCGTTGCGTTGGGGATTTCTTCGGGGCAGTTGTAGCGCCACTCTTGTAGAGGATGCGCTTCGCGATGCGATGTATCTCAGTGTGTGCCGAGCTTGAGGCATTTCCTGGGGTGGGCAGAGGAGCAGCTTCAGCAGGTTGGTGGGCTGAAGGGGGGATGCCTTTTTTAAAGGGGCATTTGCTGATGCTCCTGTGCAGAGGTATGAATGGGCAAATAACACACAGTTCTCACATTGTTTCAAGACCTGGGTGAGAAACTAGCTGAAAACATGCTGATATGCATGACTACTCAGGAGTAACTCTCATTGCCAGCAATGGCACTTGCTCCTGCAGAAATCAGTGTGCAGGAGCGGCTGAAAAGTACGTGTGAAAAAGCCCCAGTATACGTGTTTCCTCACAAGGAAATCACATTACCTTCAATATACTTTTGCAAAAGGCATAATAGGAAATGGGCCTTGGCTTTCAGGAAAGAGCTGTGAATTCCTTTTTTTGTTTTGTTTTGTTTAATGCCCCTTCCTTGTACCAGTAAGCATGTGCATAAGCTTAATGGAGCTAAAAAAACAAATCAGTGAAACATAAATGGCCATTTCCCTACATATGTCACCTTTCCATCTCCTCCTCCTCCTCCTCCTCCTCCCACAACTGCATTTGTGTGCCACAAGATCACAATTTCAATAGACTGTGCTGTATTTATTCGTGTGTGCCCCTACAGTGTTAAATCTGTTTGGCACAAATACTGTGACTGTGCTCGCTGATGCACAGAAGAGGGTCCAGTGTAGATTCCACCCACAACTTTAGTAATAGCGCGATTAAAAATATGGAAAGGCCCTTTGCTCTTCCTGCCTTCCATAATTTCCAGTTGTAGTTGCAATGAAAACTGGGAAGAAATGACTTGTCGCTAGGTGGACTCTTAAAAACGTACTTTTAAACGGATTCCATGCCCTGGGACCCTGAGGGCCCGTGGGACGGGGCCCCTGGGTTCCCATCAGCTCCTTCTGTCCTCAGAAGCGACGACGGTAGGCAGGACACCTGCAGAAGTTCCTTCCCGCATGAAATGGAATGCCTGGCCAACGTGTCAAACTCTGCGCGGTCTCTTGTAATTTTATATTTTATTGTGAATTTGTTTGTTGCAGGTCACCCAGAGTTGTTCTTTTTAACTAATGTGTCGTGGGGTAGAAGTTGAGCTACCTAAGGGTGCAAGCGACACCCCCCCCCATGTGAATTGCTCCTGAGAGGCCCAGCAAAGGGTCATGCTCCAAACCATGCAGTCCCTACTCTCGGGAGGTCTCGACTGTCCCCAACCTTTTCACGACTCTGTAGGATCATACAGTGAAATCAGAAACATTCCTGTCCGGAAAGGAAAACAAACAAGATTTGGCTCCGTTTCCTCCCATCTGTCAGCCTTACTTAGATTAAAATGAGAAGCGACCAACAGCAGCCAAGATCGTGCAAGTGCAGGGCGTCCTGTTTTCTCCGAGGGCACTGTGGTCGCAGAGGCTGCCCGGACCCTCCAGCCCTCTCGACTTATTGGCCAGGGGAGGGTGCATTCCACAGGGCTGCTCCCTTCTCAGTCTCCGCTGGCTGGCAGCCGGCTTGCAGCTCTGCAGCCTCCGAGGGAGCAGCAGCCGCGGCGGGAGCGAGCCTCCGGCCTCCCGTGCCCATGCGCTCGCCCCCGTTGCTCCGGGACTGAGATGGGAGAATGCTTTCTCCCTGGCGCGCTCTTTGGGGGGGTGGGGGCATTGATCGTTCAGGACTTTAAGGCCCACTGCGCTGGGTCTCTGTGCTTCAGCCACCAGGGACTCCCCTGACAGCATGGCTGTTACGCAGGTGCTCTTGCATGTCCCCGAAGGACGTTAGTTCATGGAGCCGCTGCTGCGTCGGCCAGATGTTTCGCCCATCCAGAATGTTCGGCTGGCACCCGCTGTTCACCGTGAGAGCTCAGTGGAAGAAAGGTGAGTGGCCAAAATGTGCGGAACTGCTTCGCAGAGAGCCTGCCGTCCCGAAAGAGCTGCGAGGGTTCTTGCCACACTGTCGGACGGCAGCAGAAGTGGGAGGCAAAAGATGGAATTTGAGGCCGTGCATGTGACCTTCTTGGAAGAATGTTAAGGTGTTAAGGCATCTTAGCAAATTAAGGGCTGAAAGTTTTTTGTGTTTGAGTCATCCCAGGTGCTACAGGACGCTTATTTTGGGGGGAACTGGCTTGAATCCTGGGTCATCTGAAGCCCCCCTCGCTTCTTTTGAGAAGGCAGCAGTCCTTCTGTGGTTTCTAAGCCACAAAACTCGTGGTCTTCCCATGATCGTCTGGGCCAGGCAGGTGTGTTTTGCACAAGTCCAAGAGCCTGTGCGGTGTGGCCGGGTCAGTGTTGGCCGGGGGCCGGGTGGCGCTTCATCTCCACTCAGCCACGGAGCTCACGGGTGGCCTGGGGCCAGCCACTCCCTCGCAGCCTCACACACCTCCTGTGAGGATAGTAAGGGGCCATGCAAGCTACCTTGGACTTCGACCCCACAGCTCTCCCCTGTCAAAGTCAAGATCAGTGAACGTGCTTCTGCAACACTTCCAGCCTCTGCTCACTTTCTGTGTTGTTGTTCTGTGCCATCATGTCATCTCTGACCTGTGGGACCCTCCAGAGCATCCCATCCAGGGCAGCCCCACTCAGCTCTCCCAAGTCCATGGCTGGGGCTTCCTTGATGGAGCCCATCCAACTCAGATTTGGCCTGCCTTTGCTTCTTCGGCCTTCAAGCTGCCCTAGCATGGTGGTCTTCTCGGGGGGCTCGCCTTCTCATGATGTGCCCAAAGTAGGGCAGCCTCAGTTTGGCCATTGTTGCTTCCAGCGGGAGCTCTGGCTCGGTTTATTTATTTATTTATTTATTTATTAAAACATTTCTGTGCCACCCCATCGCAACAAAGCCTCGGGGCGGCTCACAACAATAAAATACACCAATACATTTAAAACCTTTCCACCCCCCTGGTGCATCTCCGCAAACCCTGTAAAACACAATCCTAATTAAATATAAACAAATTAACCAATTAACTATAAACAATTAACTAAACAAATAACTATAAACAATTAGACTATAAACAAATTAACAATTTAACAATTAAAATACGATTTAAATAAAAAGATTTGACCCAGGACCCCCCTGCTCGTCTTCCTGAAGGGTATTCAGCTTGGCCATCAGGACATGCCTGTCATTTGAAAGGTAGCGCTCAAGCTTGTGTATCTGGGAAGGAGTTACCTTTTTGAAACAAGTCACCAAGTTAAGAAAGGGTTAGAAAAATAAAATAGGGGTGGACAGAACCCTTCCTTCATAGTGGTTCTAACTAAAATTGAGGGAAATGTGATGTTTCCAATCATGTGCTTCCCTCATAGCCCAAATGCAGGTTGGGGGGCACAAGTGGGGGAGATTCGGAGGTCAGGCCCATCAATACCCCCCCCCCATGCGTTAACTTGCAGTGTAATTTTAAGTGGATTTTTGCCCCAGGTAAGCTAAGAACCAGAAGCTGCGGGAGGATGGGAGCAGGGAGAATTGTAGGAGAAAAGCAAACACCTTTTAGTCTGTTCTAGAGAGCTTTTTCTTGTTATTCTGAGAACTGTGAAGGGGCTTGTTTAAGGGTCATTGCTGGGTAGCTAAATGACACTTTCACCAGGTTGATCAGGCTGCTTCCCGGGACTTCACAGAGGCAGAGAGGAGGGCTATGCCAAGGCTAAAGCTGTGTTCCCAAAGACCGCAAGATGGACTAGCAGGTGAGGCCAGCCCAAACCCAACAGGAAAAGGCAGGAGACACCATTGAGTGGAGGCCAAGTACCGTTCATAGTTACAAAAATGCAATCCACGCTGGTCAGGCCATGGTACAAAATGAGGGCCAAAAACAGAAGGAGAGGTACAAGACAAGCAATAAAGAAGGGGGAGGACAGTGAGGAGGAGAATCAACCAGTTCTTCCACCACCACGAAATTAATGGATTTCAGCACGGTTTAGAATTCCATTCCAAGTTGTGGTGTTAATTGTTGCATGACCTACCGCTTGAGGAAAGACAAAGGGGAAACCAATTGTTAGCAGAGCTGTAGTGCTGTCATCAGACTTTCAGTCTCCCCATTAAAGCAAGTGCTTTAGCATCCAGTGTATGCAAGTTGGGAGAGGAGAAGAGAAGCTTTTGCCTTCAACATTTCCTTATGAATGGAAGGACAAAAAGGGCCATGGCCGGTTAACATTCCTGCAAGAGTAGTGTGGGGTTGTGCCCAGCAAAGGGATACCACAAATCAGGTACCCTCGGGGCAGGTTTAGGCATGCAGAGGTTTTTTTGTCTAAGCAACCCCCCCCCACCGCCCCAGTCAGCCATGGGGCACACCGATAGTTTAGCACTTGGTCTAAATAGGCATATGACTTTACCCCTGATAAATGAAACTGCATTTAATTTTATTTATTTTAAAACAGTTTTGGTGGCAC
The DNA here is from genome assembly GCA_023646645.1 of Varanus salvator macromaculatus. Lineage (NCBI taxonomy): Eukaryota > Metazoa > Chordata > Lepidosauria > Squamata > Varanidae > Varanus > Varanus salvator. The sequence continues at coordinate 3,186,073 of JAIXND010000756.1, read as the reverse complement.
TCCCAAACTGGAATACCAACCGCCCCCCATCTGACAATAGCTCAGACAATAAACATGAGAAGAGAATCCACAGTCCCAAAAGATGCGCGACCGACCGAATGCGAACCAGCTAAATGAAAAGGCAAAATAGATCAGTCCTCTAGCCCCTTCTCTGGCAAGCAGGAAGACTTAACTCTGCAGCTTGGCCAACGCGGGGTGCAGTGCGAAGTGGGGTGCGGAGCCAGTGTGGACGGGCAATCGGGCTTTTTCCAAGACATTTTCTCTGTGAGGGAATGACCTTAAAGGGGCACTTCAGCATCATGTGAAAGGGCATTCCAATCTCCCCTTTAAATGATGACATAAATGCATTTATTTAAACAAAGGAATGTGATGACACGTGCTGTAACAGTAAATGGCCACAATTCAAAGGCACTTGCCATATAGCATTTAACGTAAAATGTCCAGAACTCCGGAAGATTATTGTCAAAGGAAATTCTGCCTTGCATAAATCTGGCATTGCCCCCCGCCCCTCCCCCGGGAAATGCAGAGCCCCACGGCAGAGATCGCTCACAGTAATCAAGGTTTTTGCACCGTGGGCAGAAGTGATGGGCAACTGCCGGTGAAGGTGCGCCCTCCCAGATCATCCTGCATGGGAACCATGCAAAACTTTTTCTCCTCCCAATCTCCTTAAGGAACTGGTCTAATGAAGTCAGGGGCACATAGGCACAGCTTTTCCTCAAAGCAGGATGGCAAATCCTACATCGGAGAGTCTGGAGAACATGTACAGCCTCCAGTTCTGTGCTTTGTTTTCCCCAGGGGGGACAGGCAGCATTAAAAGGCACTTTGGTGGTGGTACAGGGATTCAGGAGAGCTGATGGAGTCTTCTGGAGAGCTTTAGGCGATGCCTCGCCCTCCCCTCCAGCCCTCCGTTGACTCCCTGACGTTGCGGGGCAGGCTCGGCCTCCCCACTGCCGTTGCTCTCTGGCCCAGGGGTTTGGTGGGGCTTCCACCCTGGCGTGGGCCTAGGGCCAGACCTCCCGGTGGGCTTTCCATGTTCAGGGTGCAGCGAGACCAAGGCAGCCTCGGCCAAAGGGGATGCGGCTCGGTTTGGCTCGGCTCCTCCGTTCCGCCAGGTGGAGTGAGCAGAGCAGAAGTGGCACTTCTCCAGCGGAGGAGTGGAAAGGACGGCATGAGCTCCACCAGCCCTGCCTCCTTTGCCAGCTGTGGGGCGGAGGCCAGTCGGGCACAGGCAGGCGTCCAGCTTGCCTGCTCCTGGCGGGCAGTGTGAGGAATCCGTCGGGTGGGACTCTGCTGGTTGCCCTGGCTTGGCCCCCAGACTCTGGCCCGAAGAAAGGCCCGCTTGAGAGGGCTGGCCTGGAAAGCAGCCGGCATCTGCAGGGCAGGCAGTGCCTCCTCCCACGCTAACCGCGGCGGCTGAAGGATGCCGCTCATCCCGCGGGCATTTGCGGGCTCCCTCTTGGCTCAGCCCGCTTGGCAAGGCCAGGCTGCGCACAGGGGGGGGGGGGCAGGGGCGTGGATGGGTGGGTCCCGACCGGCCTCGTCCCAGCCCTGCTCTTGGCCGTGGGGCTGACGGACAGAAAAGCAGGTGCGCAGCCCTACTGTCGTTGTCGATCTGGTTTGAGGAAAGGGGGGTGCGAACCGGGGGTGCTTAAGCCTGCCAAGGTCTTGCAAACACCGCCTTGAAGCTCAGCTTGTGTTCCTTCCAGTTTCATTTGTGACCAGATTTTGTTTGCTTGAATGAGCAAGGTGCAGATACCTTGCACAGGTGTTTAAGGTGCATGCTTTCTCCCCACTCCACAGCGCACGTTTTTGCAAAAATATACATTCTGCCAGCACGGTCCCCAAATCTGGCAGTATGTGTGAGTTCACAGTGGTGAATTGGGAAACTTCTGATTCTTGGCAAATGGAACCAAAACCCGCACACATGCCTCTGCCTGAGCCTTTCCCCCTTTTTGTAAATGTAGAACCAGAGCAGAGAGCCGGAGGGTGATCCGCGCGGATCACAATTTCCCAGCTATTTGTCACCCGCCAGGAACTGACGCATGCTGGGTGCCCGCCATTCTGAAGGCAGCTTTGACAGCGCAGAGGTGACGGTCACCAGCAGAGGGACCTGGAGCACGTCCACATGTAGCCACGTGCTCTTAAGTGGTCACCCATAGCCATGCTCTCCAACCCACAGGTCACAGGTAGCCCTGGGCCTCCAGCTTCTGGTTCCAGGGCCGCTGGAGGCCTCCACTGCTCCAGGGCTGCTGTCCGTCCCTCAAGGACTGTCTGCCCTTCGTGAGCGCACATGGGACTCTGGAATGGGAGCACAGCAAAGTCAGGGGAGCAGGGATGCTTGGGCGGCTGTGTGAAAGCGAGCCTTCTACAGGGCCGTGCATAGGAACGCGTCCCCAGGGTGGAGGGGCAGAAGGAACTTTCTTGAATCACCTGAAACTGGAGCCCCCAACGTCTTTCTCTGGGGTGGCAGCACTGGACTGAGCCACCGTCATGAAGTCCGTGAGCGCTGGCTAAGAGCTCCCTCGCCCCTGCTTGGAGGAGGGCATTGTGCTTCTTTTCCGGTGCGCTGAGTGGCCTCTCCCGTCGGAGGGAAGTGCGAGAAACCCTGCTTCTGTGAGCACGGCCAAGCCCCCGTGTGCGTGATGGTGGCACATGGTGCTGAAGCTGGTCACTTGGTACTGATGCCCAACCCACGCGTGGCTCTTCCCGGGGAGGAGTGCACGCTCTGCCGGTTTGTGCCCGTCTCCACTCCCGCCAGCCCCCGTCTCCCCTCTTCCAGACTGCCTTGTGAACCCCAGACCTGTATTCTCCCCTGCAAAGCACCGCCTGTGTCGAAGCCGCCGCAGGAGCATTTAGGGGGCCTCTTAAATATCCAGGCGAGCCGTTTGCTTGCCCAGCTCTGTGAAAGAGGCCACAGGTATGAGGCTTGCCGCAGCGTCCACGTTTCACAGGAAAATGCTCACGGGCTGCATGCATAAGCGGGGTGTGCAGCTAACACAGAGCAGTCTGTTTATTTTAGGGGCATGTGGATGAAGGAGATATAACACAGCAGGAAGCCGCCCCCTGGGCCCCCAAGTGAGGAGCCAGGCAGCTGCATCCAGCAAGGTCGGAGCCGTGCTCCCAGGGGTGCCTGATTAGCCACTTCCGTTTCCCAGGGCACAAGTCATCAGAGAAGTGGAAATGTCCATTGTTTCAGAGAGGAAATGACTCTTTTCTTGGAGAGGGTGGGAAACACAGATGTCATCATTTGTTTAAAATAAGGTCCCCCCCTCTCTCTCACTGAGGATGAATGTTCTTGTGTGCAGGGAAGGAAAGGACAGATGCGCTGTTCCCGGAAAGAGAGGGTGGGGATCAAAAAGCCCAAATTAACCCCGGTCAAAAAGGAAGTGGAAGGCCTGGGAAGGGGAGAGGCGTGCGCATCCCCCCGCCCGGCCCTGGCTCAGCCATCTTGCCTTGGAGCCATTGGAGCCCCCTGGCCACTGTCGCAGGCAGTACGGTGTGCGATGCATTGCAGTTACACATTGCCGTGGGAGATCACCAGAGCTCGGACGACGCTTGCACAGCCGGCAGCCTGAATGAATAAAAGGGCTCCAAGCCTCTCGGGCCATCCCTGCCCTACCAGAACCCTGGATGCAAGAGCATCCCGGCCTCTGAATGCTTTGGCAGCTGCCAAAGGCCCGTCCCCACTGCTGCCAGCTTTGCCACCAAGATCCTGCCGTGATTTGGCTCAAAAGCCAGGTGTGCAGGCAAGAGTAGGTCCCCAGGAGGCTTCCTGGAGCAGGACTCCGCTTGGGCACCTTGTTGTCAAGGAAAACCGCACAGGTTGGTACTGCATGCCGTTAGCTGGGAAAGCGCCTCCTTCTGCTTATTTGCAACATTCCAAGAAGTCACTTTAAACATGAAACAATGGCAAATATAAAGTGCACATACACATCTTATCTTCCTATTCCTTCAAAAGCTACCTGTTTCTAAATAAATTGAAGTATAAGCCAGAACTGTAATGCATGTCAAACAACCTCTATACTGTCCTTCACCCTTACTGTGAAAAAGAGTCCCACAAACTGGGAAAACAAAAAAAGAAAAATGAAGATGAGTCTAAACAAAAAATCAATTCTGTACAAGAATAATAATAATTTAAAAATTTTGGCTCCAGGCAAGATAATAGGGCAGTGCTTTGCACCAAGCCCCTATCAGATCATCAGTTTTATCACTAAATATTAAGGCCTAACCTAGAATCTAATAAAGCAGAATGCAAAATTAAAAGAGAGAGAAAGAGAGAAAAATTAAATCAGGTCACAACAAAGCAAAAGAGAAAGTGGCAAAATGCCCAGAACGTCTATCTACTGAAACGGTGTCAGTCTGGCTGGTGGCCCAGAGTTTTCCAGGGCGTCCAGAGCTCCAGAAAAATTAGACCAGAGCAGTAGAGGCCGCCGGATCAGGAACCGTCTTCGGAGTGGGACAGGAGGCCTGGATACCCATCAGAAAGACTCTGCACCTTCTGGAGACGGAAACTTCATCCATGCACCTTGAAACGCAACTGTGTGGGTGGCTGAGAATTAGACGCAGGGAGGACTCAGCACCACAGGCACGGCCCTTTGCGCTTTCCACAGTGTGCACTTCTTTAGGGGAATGTCTTTGGAGCAATCTGGATACCACACCGTGTATTGTTTTCTTGGCCACAAAGGCAGCGCTCTTCAGCCGTAGTGGGGAGCAAAGAGAGCAGGTTTCACTTGCTCTCCCCATGTAGCACCTGGAATGCAAGGGGCATATTTTTCGTCAAGTTGAAAATCTTGCTGTGTTTTCAAAACTGGCCTCACAGCCAAATCTGGGTGTTCATCAACCAAACCTCTGCTCACGCGGGGAAGGGCCTTCAAGCTGGCTCATCACGCAGAGGCCTCCAGAGGGGAGGCATGAGCCAAGATGGCCCTCCAGGAAGCAGAAGTTGTGGGCCCATGTGCCATAGCTCTGTCTCCCAAAGGCGGGGCGCTTCTTTCCATCATCCCAGGCAACCATCAATCGAGTCCACGGGTGTTTGGGATTCCTGCACTGTTTTGACTGAGCTTTGGAGCAGTCCCAGCTTCTTAGCCGGCTGGGACGTCTCCAGCGCTGTATTATTCAGCCCAGCACTGAGCTCATCTTCGCCCGCCTGCCTCTGGCTCAGAGCTCCTGGCAGGGGGCGGCTTTGGTGGCGCTCTGGTCCCTTCCTTGGTTTTAGAAGCAGCTGCGATCAAACACTCTGCAACTGTTCCAGAATAAACAAGATCTCACTAGCAGCAAACAGCTGTCACAATAAAAGAAACAATTGCACTGTGCGATGGCCAGGACACAAACTGCATCGCCAGGGAGCTGCCCTGGAGCTCCTGTGGGTTCTCCCTGCTTCACTGCAATGCATTCTTAGGTACAGGTGATTGTAAAATGAGGTTGGGGGGGGGGGATTATAAGCATGGAATAGTCCAAAGAAAGCTTTTTAAATTCCCCATGCCTGATGCCTTTGGAATGGTTGCTTTTTCATCATTATGTTCGGTTGGTGCCATCCTATTATCATCTCCGTCTTTGTTCTGTGTGGAGATGATTCCTAGAAACTGCTGGATCGGGAAACAGCTGTTTCCTAAAACCACTTTGTCTGTAAGCAGCTTGATTTGGAGCAGTCCAGTATGAAAAACAAAGGTTTATTTCGTGCAGGGGTTTTGATTTTAAGATGATCCCTAATCTCTGAGGAGGGGCATGGTATCCCTCTCTAAGGACCTCAAAGGCTGCCACAAAGAGGAAAGTCAAGATCTCCTCTTGCTGATGCCAGAGTGCAGGACTCGGAACAACCCATTCAAGTTGTGGCAACCCAGGTTCAGGCTGGGCATCAGGAGAAGCAACACAACACTGGAACCAGCTGCCCAGAGAGGTGGGGGGCTCTCCCACACTAGGGACATTTGGAACGAGACTGGACAGCCCTCTGAGTGGGATGGTGTAAACTGGTGTCCTGCACCAGCAGGGGGCTGGGCCTGATGGCCTTCATGGCCCCTTCCAACTTTACTATTCTATGATTCTATGATATCCATGTTTTTACCTCCAAGGAGCCCAAGATGCTCTACATGACTCTACACCTCCCCTATTTTAGGCCAGCAGGGGGTTTGTCCCGATGGCCTTCTTGGCCCCTTCCAACTCTACTCTTCCAATGATCCTATGGCCATTTGGAATGAGGCAATGCATTCTCTGGTCTGCCTTTTTCGGAGGCCCTGCTGTTGCCTCAGCCTACTAGGTGATGCACAGGTAGGGACTCCGGAGCATGGGGGGGCATCTGCATCTGTGACATGACCCACCCTCATTCTACCTGCTGCAATTTGAAAGGAGCTTTCCTTGCTTCGCCCCTCACTTATCTAGACGACCTGGTCGGAGAGAAGGTTGTGCACAGGCAAACTTGCCTTCCCTCTGCACATGCGTGACCAGCCCTACGTGAGTAGGATGCTTGGCAGGCCTGTTCACAAGAGATGGTGCAAAATGTTCAGAGATCAGGCTTTCCTGACTGTCCTCTCTTTCCTATTTACCAGGCGAAAAGATCCCACCCTTGGATAGCAGCGTGGTTCTGACAAACGTGAAGACAATCACCAGTGAAAAAAGTATAGACCAAGGACTAAACCCGTACCCCCCTGCAATGCCCGACTCTTCAGAGGATCCCGGAACCCCCAAACCAAGCACCCTTCCAGAGCATCAAGCCAGCTCACCTGTCCCAGGTGCCGCTCCATCGAGAGCAGAGCACCTGGTCTCCCTCTCCGGCCTCCACAGCTTGACAGTGAAGGGCCAGACTCCCCGGCTGGCCAGGTGTGAGCCCGAAGGTGTGTGTGCAGAGCGCCCCGGTGGAGCCAGCTCTCGGCCAGCCCCCAAAGTCTCTGGGCAGAGCTTCGTGCTTCACAGCAGGGACTCCTCCTGTGATTCCGGAGTGCTCAGTTCCTCTTCCTCTCCAGTGGCCGAGCACAGCATGAGAATGTGCAAAGACATCGTAGGCAGCGACCTGCACAGCTCCTCTCGCAAGCAGCCGGTCCAGTGCCTCACGGGGCAGCCGAGTGCTCTGCGGGATTCCCTGGAGGAAGACGCTGGGTGTCCGGAGAGCAAGAATCCTGACCCATCTTTTTTCGGCGGCACCCAAGGAAAATATGTAGAAGGAAAAACCGGAGGAACGGTCCCGGCGTCCCTCCTCCCTGCAGAACAGCAACAGCCCAGTGGCGAGGACGGCGGTGTCCGTCTGGAGGAGCTGCCGCTGCCAGGGCATCCCTTACGGAAGAACCCCACGAGCGACAGTCTGGATGCATACATGGATGAGTGCTGCCGGCTGAGCCAGGCAAGGCTTCGCAAGGCTTCCTCTGCCAGCACTGTGGACAGAGGGGCAAACATGGGGTTGGATGTGGCCACGCTTACAAACTAGCAAGAACAAGCTAGCTCGAATTTAGTATGCCGTGCCCTGGGGAGGGGGGTTATGCCAGCATAGATATAGGATGATGCGTGTTGTAAGCTGGCCAGAGAGCCTATGGCTTGTGGGGGGGCATGTAAGTGGAATCCATCCATCCATCCAACAATATGATGCCGTGCTCGTGAAGCAGGTAAGTACAAAAAACTTGTTTCAAAAAGGAAGGCCCCTGACACAGGACAAAATGTTGGAGAGGTTTCAAGGAGAGCAAACAAGCGTATCTCACAGTTCATAGAACTACAGAATCACAGAATCATAGAACAGTAGAGTTGGAATCATGTTGTGAAAAGTGGTCGCTATTTGTGTTTTATTATATCCTATTAATTAACCATTTCTATTGAGGATTCCCTTCATGAAGGCAACAGTATGATTCATAGAATCCTAGAATTACAGTAGAGTTGGAAGGGGTCACAAAGGCCATCTAGTCCAGCCCCCTGCTGGTGCAGGTCACCAAGTCACACCATCCCACTCAGGTGGCTGCCCAGTTTCTGGGTTTTTTTAATGTCCCCAGTGTGGGAGAGCCCACGACCAATCTAGGCAGCCGGTCCCACTGTCGCATTGCTCTAACAGGGAAGAAGCTTCTCCTGATGTCCAGCCTGAATCTGGGTTGTTGCAACTTGAACTGATTATTCCACGTCCTACCCTCTGGCATCAGCAAGAGGAGACCTTGGCCTTGTCTTGCAATGAACGGCTTGTGAGGCGGCTGCTGCACAGCCAATGAATGGAGGAATGTCCCCGGACAGGTTGTAACAGTTTCTGGAAGCAGTGCTTTGCAGCAAAAGCAAGCAACTCCTGGGCTCTTTTCCCCATTGTAGGTGAACCAAGGAAATGCCAAGAAGCGCAGCTCCGGCCTGGGTTATCTGGAGCACATCTGCCAGCTCATCGAGAAAATCGGACAGCTGCAGGAGCACAATCTGAAGTTGCAGAAGGAAATCGGGAGCTTGCAGAAGGTGCACAGAACCAGCCAGCTAAACGAGGCAAGGAAGGGTCTCTCCTCTGCTCATTGTAACTTGCCTTCCATTACCGGGCAACTCTCCTTTCCCCACTTTTACCCGTCTTCGCTGTCTTGGTGTAGTATTTAGCTTTGGGCAAGTAAGCCACTGGCCAGAAGCCGAAAGGGCACAAGAGACAGGAGGGAGGAAAATGGAACGGAACAAAGGGAAAACAGGCTGGAGGGTCTTTGTTCGGCGTTCAGCAAACCAGCGGCTGAGCAAACTCCCTGTCCGTGTTCTTATCTGATTTCCAAACGTTGGAATTGACGTTTATCTTGGGATGGAATTGACATTTTCTGGTCCTGAAACTGGGCTTGAGATAAAGCTGGCCCATCGCTCTCCTTTGTGCAACGGTTGCAAACTCTGACAAGTTCCGAGCGAGTCACCGGCATCTCTCCTTTCGCACCTGCAGGAGTACTTTCTGCAGCAGTGCTCCTGCGGGGCTGCCAGCATGTTGCTCAGCTCATCCCAAGAGCTGAAGAATCCCCTTCCTGGGTGGAGGAGACCGTGCAGCTTATTGGTCCAGAATGGAAACGTGCCTGACCTCTCCATTATTCCAGAAATAGGGAGAAGAAACGAACAATCGAGGGAAGGTGGGTGTCTGTCTTTTGGATCACAACCTTAATTTGAAGGTGCTTTTCTTATGGCCTTAGTCTTCCCTGGGCACCTGCACAGTCACAGCAGCCAGGATTGCATGACCAGATCGGCAACGGCGGCTTTTTAGGCAAATTGGATGGGTTATCTGAACCGTGTTCTGGTATTTCAGTCCGGTATTCTTGCTTTTGAGAAACCACAGGCAGAAACAATGCTCTGCTCTTTGGTTTCCTGGTGCCATGATTTCTTCACCAGGGAAGAGCACTCGTCATGGTACCAAAGCCAGTACCATAGAGCATTTGGCAAGAGCTGCTCATTGCCACTCTTGCCCAGCAGCTAACAAGAGCGCGCCATGGACGGCTGCCGTTTGGCACAGCCACCCGTTACAGGCCTCCCGGGGCAGGAGTGAGCGAGTGGGCAGAATGCTCCTTCACGCCTCGGAGACCACCCTGACCGCTTTACCCAGCTCTCCGAAATGATTCTTGTCTAAGATCAGCATGTGCCCTGCCTTGCTCACTGGAGGACCAACACACCAGAGGCATCCTCTAGTCTCGCGTGCACACACGCTATTTTCCTTCCTTCCCATTTTACAAAAAGAGAAGCAGAACAAAAAGCAAACCCAGAAGATTGTGCCAGGAATTTCATTTTCCAAGGCGCAACAATGAGAACGGAGGGTGTGCTTGCAGACACATTTCGTTCTGCCTTCGCCCTGCCCCGTTCACAGAATTTTACAGGAGGCTCAGATGATCTCAGGCTCCCTTCCCCCCTGCCCACCGCTTCTTCCATCTCCCCTCCTTCCAGGAGACCCCTGAGGTGGGCAAAAAGACGGAATAGCTGCACAATGTCTTTTGAGGATCCGGTCTAGCAGTCTTCTGCCCAGAAACACCTGTGAGGTGCACACAATGCATTCTCTCCTTGCAGGAGGGAGCGTCCACCAGAATCAAGGAAAGAACCAGCTGATCGTTGAGTTAAAGTTGTCAAATGTAAGGAAAACCGGAGAGAAGGTGTGGAGAGACGGGTGCAGTATGAGCGATGGCCCGTCTTACTTGTCCAAGGAGCTCGCTCTGAAAAGGGTGAGTGATCTACAGCTCTCATGAACTGGTCACTTTATGAGATGGATGTGGATTATGGGCAATGGAAGTTTATGCTGTGATTTTTTTGTGAAGGTGCTCAGCAGGAAACGGGTCCTGATCCAGACCACGAAGTTCCAATATGAGCCACTTTTCTTTCAAAACAAATTGCTGCTTTAAGCGCAGTTTACGAACAGCAGCAACACACACATAACACAACATGTAATTTTTCCCTCTTCCTATATAACAACCGAGTCATGATCCAAAGGTGGAAGATAAAGCAAAATAGGAAGCAGAGGAGAGGAAAGGAGGAGTGAGGGGAAGAGAAAATATTTAGACACTGTCAAGTATAAAGCAAGGTTCATTTGAACTCTTCAGGATTAGACCCATGAAGTTCTTGCTCTCTTCTCCTTGCTCCCCTCCTGCCAGAGGCTGGACTTCAGCACAGCAAAACAGCCGTCCATACGGCCCCCTCCTGATGCTTCCTGTTTCTGCAGCCAAGGCCACCTTCTTCCCACAGTCTTGCCTCTTTCATTGAAGTTTCTATAATCAGCTGCTACAGCCTGTATTTTTCATTTCTCATTATATAACCAGAACATTCTCGCTTCCTGCTTGTTATGTGTTTTATAAGACGTGTGGATCTTAATACATTTGCTTTAATTCCCCTTTGATGGCCACCCCTCATTCCCTGAAATTACTAGGCATCCTGCAATCCATCTGGCACCCCGTAGAAGGAGCTCAGTGCAGCACGAAGCTGGGAACTTGGCTCTGGGAGGAGCGGCCACCCTTTCTCAGCCCAAAGGGTGGGCAGCTTCCTTCAACGGGCCCCTTCACCAGCCACACAAATCCCAGGATGTGGCCGGTGCTGGGAGGAGTAGCAGTTCTTCCAGGGCCCCCAAGTCTCTGTCTCCGTGCGAGGGAGGCATGGATCTTCAGGCTTGGAGAAAGGCAAGATGCCCAAGGGCCCATGGAGACCCTGGACAGGCAATCTGCCACCCACCCAAATCCAGTTCTGTCCTGCTGGTGCACTTAGGCCCCGTGGAGGGAAACAGGGTAACGATCAAAGCATTCCTGTTCATGTGGTTCTTTTTATTATCCTGTTCCACTGAAATCACGTGCAACAGTGCGATGTCCCTCTTTCGGATGTTTGCCCTGCTGTGTTTTTCCAGAGGTCACTGCAAACCCTCACTGGTTACTCATTTTCGGTTCACTGTAACAGACGGCTTAATGGACAGAATGCCCTAAATTAGCTCAAAATAACCATGAAGACATTTTTCTGACTCTCCCACCTTTTGCAAAGGGTAACAACTAACTTTCAGCCATAGACCTTGTCTTTGTCCGTCCTCTGGAAACCCAGAAAAATAAACATGAGCTTGGAAAGCTTTTCCCTGTCTGCTCCCATTGCTCTGCCATGTCTGTGCACCCCCTCATTCTGCAGCATGAAAACCAGGCCTGGGGAAGCATGAGAGACCTTCTGAGGAAGACCCGGGGAAAGAATGAGAGCAGGCCGGGCTTGCCGTCGGCCGCCTTGAAAAGATCGTGCCCTCAGCTGTATCGGTAAGCCTTCTGGATTCCAAAGGTTCACAGGAGCTGTTGTTGGGCCAAAGGGTCTTGGGGACCTTTTGTGGACTTTAGTATATTTGTTGCATTGTTGAGGGCCAGTGTGGTTTAGTAACTTAGATGGACTTGGGAGACCAATATGAAATCCACCAGAGCCTTGGATGATTTGCAAGCTCCATCTTGGTTAGATCACGAATAAAACCGGTGTGAGGGCTGAGTTCAGTCAACCCGTATTTGAGAACCCACAGACAGGAGCAGAGCACAGAATGTTGTTGAACTGCACCTTGTTGCTGAACTGCACCTTGTTGCTGAGGTGTGATGTGTGATGCTGTCTGAACCCAGCTGAGCTAACAAGCCAATGTCTGTTGATCATGGACAACCCATGAGGAGAACTTGTGGTCTGTGGCTGGCCTCTGAACAGTCTGCCATCTTGGCTGGGTTCAGACAACACAACAACCGGTGCTTCGACCAGGTCACTTGGTTCCATGCCAGCCCGTGCTCAACCCACACTCAGTGTGTTTCTTGTGTTTTCCGAACCCAGCCATCAACCTCGCACGTAGCAGAGGAGATGAGTAAGATAAGGTTTATTCATGCTGATGATGATTGTAATGACAATCGTGACTGAATGGTTGGGTGCTGCAACCAAGAGGCCGAGTTCTCTTGTTTTCCATGGGGGACCCTGAGGGGGGGGGTGATTTTTACAGAGAGGGGGAGGAGGTGCTGATGTGTTGTGCAATGTTGTGAACTCCCCACAGTGTTTGTTTAGCTGGAAAAACGGCCAGCCCTCGGGGTCCTTCCGGAAATGACTGCATGCGTCTTTTTAGTTTCTGGTGGGACGAACCGCTGTGCAATAATTTGCTATGACGGAACAGCATTGTGTACATCTAAATAATCGATAGCAAATATTGTTTGGACAGCTGAAACAGATGCGAAGATGGAGTGATGTGAGCAAAATCATCAGGGGTCAGATAAACAAATGTGAATATTTGCTGCAATTTGGACCTGGGCCCCTGTTCAGCTCTGTGTGTGGAGAACAGCTCCGCACCCCTGCGGAGCCCCACATGGCTGTGAGCTGAGCACTGCGGGGGGTGGCAGAACCCGGATCTTCCGCGAGAGGCCAGCCCGCTCGCTGGCGTGACTCGGCCCCTTCTCATCAGCGCAAGGGCAAGGTCTTCAGCAGGACCAGTGGCCAGCCACTCCGCTGGCGAAGGTCTGCACAAGTGGAAGTCCATTCTGGTAGCGGGTTTTCTCCTTTCTCCTCTGAGTCCTCCCGCCCTCTGGAGCATCTGAAGTGTGCGGGGGCTGTAAGGAGATGGGGGAGTCACCCCTTCCTGCTTTTGCTGTTGGAAACAGCTCTCTCTGTCAATGGGATTATGCCGTTGGAGCCTCCCTTTGGCATTTGGCTCCTTTACATGGAGATGACGGAGATGGCTGTGTGTGTGTGGGTGGGGGGAGAGAGAGAGCGCACTTGTGAATTTCAGAAGGCCGTAACAAAACCAACAATGATAAAACATAAACAAGAACATTATTTTAGGTGCAACAGTTGTAATACATGCATATGAAATGTGTATATCTATGTATTTCTTGCATGTAAGGAAATGCGCTACTGTCGGTCCTCGTGGCCACGGACAGGTTTCAGCACAGGCATTTGGACACTCCGGGTTGGAGCCCCAGAAATCCCACTCATGCAAATGCCGGAAGAGTCGCCAGGGCCTCCCGCTGTCGCTTTAGGCGGGGGTGGGGGGGATTTGTCCTCCCCGTGCTTGTTTTCCCCCATTTCTGCTCTGGTGTCCCAAAGTGAGCCCAGGGGCTTTTGCAGCCGTGTCTGTCACAAAGGTGCCACCAACGATCTTGAGAGCATCGGTTTTGCAATCTTAGCATAGCAGTGGTGGAATGCGGCGGAGAGCTGGGCCTCTTTTAAAATCACATTCAGCAGCGTGCAGAAACTGAATCTGTAGATATTGATTGCCAATTTTATGCATCCGTTCAGGCCTGACAGCGTGTGTGTGAACTTGGGCAAAGCAGAGAGAAACTCCATGATTGCTCTGAGACAAAGCTCAGGGCATGAAAGCGACTGGTCTAACTGACTGCGAAGAGGTAAGAGACATTTCTGCACTGCACCCAGCCCTCTTTTGCCTTTGCCCCCAGCCGAAGTGGGGAGGGGGAGCTGAGTGGGCAGACCAAGCGAGTGGCCCTAGATATGACTTAACTTTAGATACAGAAGTAATCTTGGGACTATTTTGTTCACAGGTTCCCAAAATTCATCGGGCAGTGGTAAAGCACAGGTTGCCCTATCTGCATCTATGCAAAAGCATTTAATATACAGTAGTCCCCCAAATTCGTGGGGGTTACATTCCTAGAGCACCCGCGAATTGTGAAAAACGGCTAATTTGGTGCTCTAAACTCTCAACTGGAGCAAAATGTGTTATTGTGAAGAACTTGGGAAATGCCTAGTTGATCCCTAGTTGCGGGGTTGGGGGGGGGGTGTTGTAACTGAAGTTACGTGTTTAAATTTTTTACTGTTGTGAGCCGCCCCGAGGCTTTATTGCGATGGGGCGGCATAGAAATGTTTTAATAAATAAATAAATAAACAAATAAGTAAAGAGTAGATGACTGAAATGCAACAGTTAAAAATAAGTGAGCCCGAGAGATGGCAAATGAATTTCTAAACGTGCTCATTAATGAAATCCATTCTTTCAGTACATGAAATCTAATTCTGTTGTGAAAAATAGTATCCATTTGTGCTTTATTATATCCTAGTAATTAACCATTTCTATTAAGGGTTCTCCTCATGAAGGGAACAGCATGATTCATAGAATCCTATAATAGTAGGGTTGGAAGGGGCCATGGAGGCCATCGGGTCCACCCCCTTCTGGTGCAGGACACCAATTCACACCACCCTACTCAGGGGGCTGCCCAGTTTCTTTTTGAATGTCCCCAGTGTGGGAGAGCCCCCCACCTCTCCATGCAGCTGGTCCCACTGTCCTATTGCTCGGACAGTGAGGAAGCCTTTCCTGATGTCTCGCCTGAATCTGGGTTGTCGCAACTTGAACTGATTATTCCGTGTCCTGCACTCTGGCATCAGCAAGAGATCTTGACCTTCCTCTTTGTGGCAGCCTTTGAGGTCCTTATAGAGGGATATCAAGTCCCCCCTCAGTCTTCTCTTCTCAAGGCTGAACATGCCCAGTTCTCTCAGTCTCTCCTCACAGGGCAGTGTTTCCAAACCCTGGATCATTTTTGTTGCCTTCATCTGGACCCTTTCCAATTTTTCTGCAACTTTCTTAAATCTTAGTGCCCAGAACTGGACACAGTATTCCAGTGTTCAATGCAATTAGGTCTGTTTCGTATCTGTTTAATTGGCTTACCATTCCATTTAATCAATTCATCTTTTACTATATACTTATTTGATTAGGTTCAGTTATTCATTTTATATACTGCAGTAGTAATATAGTAACCGATAACGTGCCAACACCATGTATTGCATCCATGTATTGATATACACAGATGACACCTGCTTATGCAGTAATTAAAATATTTTAAAACAAACAAAGTTTTGTTTTGGCTAGTAGAAATGCTGCAAGTGGCAGCAGGCGACTGAGGCCATCAAACGCTTTACTAATTACCTTTGTTTATGTTCTGTTTCAGAGAGAAAGTTTGAGGTCTGAATGGTGTGAAGTTGGGAATGAATCAGTATGTTGCAGACGGATCTGGTAAACCGAAGCAAAGAGGGCACTTCTGAGATGCCGGTTGCCCTCCCCGGCGCAATGCGTGCACTCAAACTTATGTTTCAAGGAGGCAGATGTCTACAGAATCTCTGCTGAGATGCTTTTTCAGCCGTTCCAGCTGGATAGCTGCTATATTATATACCAACAGTCCCCCAAAACCAAAACAAAGGCCTCACCGAGACACATGGCCCATTTTTGCGGCTGTCACTAGGTGCACCAGCTGCTCTCAGCACAGCCGTGCCAGCAGCACAGCCAAGCATTACGACTGGTCTCTCATGAGTGTCGCAGGGATGGTTCATGTGTAGGAGCAGCAGAAGCAAGACCCCTCTTAGTATTACGCGCCGGCTCGTTCCTGCACCAAATGTCCAAACCCAGTGACAGGGTGGGACCTTGCTAGCGAAGGGGCCCATAGACATGCAGAAGGGTTGATTGGGCTGCCGTGTGGGGCAGATGTGGGAGTGGCAGATGGGCGCGGGGCAAGGAGGAAAAGGAAGTGAAATGCCAGGCTTTGCTGCAGGAGAGGAAGAAGGCTGGCTTGTTTTCTTCTTTCTTCTGTTTTAAACGATTACACAAGTGCTTGTGCAGTAGAACAGAGGAGCGCGTGCAGGTTGCAGGAAACCGTCCAAGGTTCTTCCATTTCATTCAGATTCAAAGGAAAATTGGGGGGGGGGGTGCCGTCCTTAGTCCAAGGAGTAAGAACCTGTTTGGAAAATCATGTGACTGCTGGTACAGCGCCTTCTTTCCCCCCGGCCAGCACCGCTGGTTCTTCCCTACCTTGGGTGCCATTTCCCCCCATGCTTAATCGTCTGGGAGGAATCTCCCAAGGCCTGTTCAGGACTGCGAGAGCTTCACGCTGGCATTTTGGGGCAGGGGTAGCCCCGCCCACTACTGGAGCGCGGCCTCGAAATGCTGCTCCAGATCGAACATGGCCCTCGGGCTGAGGGGGCTTCCCTCCAGGAGTGCCCGCCCACTGTGCTGCTTCCCACCTCTGTCCCCCCAGGCTTTGGCACTCCTTCTCTTTGTGTTTCTGATGTTTTATCGGCCGATGACCTTGTTTCGCTCTGCTTCCGAGAGACCCGCTGGAATCGATGGAGCCGTAACTGTGTGGAGGGCTGCAGCCCAGCGTCCCCCCGTGACAGACAGCCACACAACCTGGGCCGTGCCACAGAGCTACGTACTTCCCCCTTTGCGCGCTCAACAGTACCAGGTGCGATGAGAGCAGCAGCAGCCGCAGCCTGGACTGGCGACACAAGCCCCGTGAGTGGCTTGGAGCGTCAAGCATGGCAGCACGGCGAGGCCGCAGGACATTCTCCCCAAAGAAGGAGCAAGCAGAGAGCCACCGTAATTTCCAAGGTTTTATTTCTCCAAAAAGCACGGTGGGGAATGCGCTTTACAACAAGGCTGCGCCATCTGCATGGTGGCCTTGGTGCGCCTGGGGCTGCCCTGTTCATTCTCTAAGCGCACGGACGGGGCCACATTATTTTTAGTGCAAGGGCAGGGACAGGAGGGTTAGTGAGTCGACAGTTGCCACTGCGGCTCCTCGGAGTTCTCACGTAACTCTGGTGGAAAGTGGTTTCGAAGCAGAAATGATGTAAAGTTCAGCGAGTCAGTGATATGATCCGATCTCTCAGAAGAGAAAGGCACGTATCCTAGTGGAAGAGTCTCACTACACGCCGTTCTTCTTTCAGCGTTTTTCCAGTTTTTTGTACTTTGCTTCTGCAGAAGACAAAACACGCACTCATCAGTGCAAGCGAAAGAACTTTCTTTTCCGTTACTAATTCAGGATCTATGTCCAAGCCTTAGTGCTGCCAGCAGAATTGGAATCCCATGCTCTGCAGAAATTACTCGGTCCCCATCGTCACTACACATGACTGCCAGGGATTGAAACCATTCCACTTTCACTCCAACCCAGAATACAAGGTGTTCACAAAAACAGAATTTTTGCAGAAGACAAGGCAAGGCAAGACAATGCAAAACACTGACTACAGGATCCAAAGATCTACTTTATCCAGTTAAAATTTCTTCCTTTAAATGGCATACCCTTATCTCAGACTATGAACTCTTTTGAAAAGCTCCCAAAGAGCTGTTCAAGCAACACACATCACAAGCTCCCTTGTTAAATAGTTCTTTGGATCCGGCATGACAAGCGATATTGTAAGTAGCTACCAAGCTTCTTGGAGTACGCGTCCAGCTTGTAAGCAGCCTGTTCCAGAGCAGCTACTTGCTCTTCAATGAGACTGATTTGTTCCAGGTAGGGCTGAAGTCCAGCGTCTTGAGAAAACCGGAGCGGGATGGGAAGGGGAGGAAAAAGAAACACGACCAGTTATTGACTCGCTAAGGATGAACAACTTCCACTACCTCTTGGGTTATTTGATTTGAAACAAAGGGGCAAGAATATAGATTTGCATGTTTGTATTCACATAATAGATGAAGCTATTCCTCCTCTATCTTAACATTAGTAATTAAAAATCAGTATCATACAACCGAGGGGCACAGAGATAAGTTAAGAATTAGGCTCTTTCAGAACTGTAAAGGATCTCTGTACCAAAATCACTGAATAAACCTACACGCAGGTGACGCATACAGCTCCACGCACAACAACCAGTGGCTGTGCATCCAGCTGACAGAAAGGGAAATGCAGAACCAGCAGCTTGTCAGGTGTGAAATGGTGCGACATAAAGCATTGGCTTCGGCCATGATCGAGTTTGTGGCAACGCCAATGGCAGACTCAACCAGACCCAGAGGAACAAGTCCCACCTCAGCCAAAATGAACCATCAGCACCTGTACCCAGAACGGTCGTGTCAACAGACACGCCTTATTTATCTCATCTTCACACTTATTTTCCGATTCCAACAGATCAGGTGTGCGTCAAAGTGGAGCCGAGCTCTTCAGTAAGGCTGCTGCTACCAAGTTTCTCCCACAAATTGTACGGAAACCAGGGCAATCATGCAGTTCACTCTCTACTGAATTACGCAGTGCATATATACCGCACATGGTAATATACCGGATGAGCTGCAGCCTATGGAAGCCTGTGGGATGAATTACGACCCTCCACTGCTTTTCTGGAACTCATGAGTAGCTACAAAACAGATTAAAATCACATTCCAGTCACAGGTGGTCTAGGCTCCCCTTTTGTTTGTGTACAGAAACCTCCTCGTATGGGAAGGCACGGAAGTCTGCACAGCCCCATGGATGGGCTCTGCCCCACGACTGCACTAGCCTGTTGCTGCTCTTCAGGGTGCTGGGGAGCTGAGGAGGGCGATGTGCAAAAGGCTCGCTTAGAGTTCAGCCTGTTACGGGACAAGATCGTAACATTTGGGAGGCGCCAACTGGCCAGGGCGGTGCCTACAATTCAAATACATTATACATGCCCAGGCATAGCACAATGTTATCTTAAAAAGTCCATCACAACTAGATGGAACCTTCCTTCCTTCTTCTTTTTCTTTCTTTTTGGCTGTCAGAGTCACTAGAACCACCTTCCCCATCCTCCACAGGTGCCCTCCACATCTGCACATGGTGGTCGAACCACAACCTCCATCACTGGCCAGGTTAACTAAGCTGATGGGAACTGTGGGCAAGCACACCTGAGCCACCTCACCGGGGAAGGCTATGCTGAGGGAACCTGGCAACGATCCTGCTCAGGCGCAGGGTTCGCGCACCTGAGCCTGCAGCTGCTTCCCATCCCGGCTCCTCCACAGAAGCGCATCCTGTGACAGTGCACAGCTCTGAAGCCAGAATTAAAGGATGCATCTGACTCCAGGAAAAGCCTTGCTCTCCCACTTACATTTTTGATTCAAGTCTTTCAGATTCCGACTTATATTGACGGCAATATCTTTCATTTCCAGGTATTTCAAACTAGTCAGCTTGTTCATGTTTTCCAAGAGTTTATAATCTTCACTAGTAGCTAAGGAAAAAGAGAAGGAAGAGAGAAAAAGCCAGCTTTATCTTTTTAAAATGTCAATTACTTATTGGAAAAAAAATAGTCACAGTTAAATTTTGGTGAATTGGCAGAATATTTCAATAGCTCTGTCCAGCTGGCCATTTCAGCAGGTATTTCAGAGATAAAATATGGATTTCTGCTGCTGAAAATCACCTCCAGCAAATTTTTCCATTGCACTGTAACCAATTTTCTACATTCGTGTCTCACGGAGAGCAAGAAGAAAGTGCAACTGGAAGTCTTCTAGGCAGGTAACTTGTGGAACCCTTCAGGGATCATGCCTTGTCGTGGCGAAGGGGCTTGCGTAGCTCAATGAAGCTATGAGCCATGCCGTGCAGGGCCACCCAAGGCGGACAGGTCATAGCAGTGAACTCTGACAAAAAGTGATCCAGTGGAGAAGGAAATGGCAACCCACTCCAGTACCCTTGCCATGAAATCCCCATGGACAGTACCAAAAGGCAAAAAGGTATCGACGCCGGAAGATGAGCCCCTCAGGTCGGAACGTGTCCAAGAAATTAAAAGACGCCTGCTCCCGGGGAGGAAAGCTATGGCCAATCTAGACAGCATACTAAAAAGCAGAGACATCACCCTGCCAACAAAAGTGCTTATAGTCAAGGCTATGGTTTTCCCAGTTGCAATGTATGGCTGTGAAAGCTGGACCATAAGGAAGGCTGAGCGCCGAAGGATTGAGGCCTTTGAATTGTGGTGCTGGAGGAGACTCCTGCGAGTCCCTTGGACAGCAAGGTGATCAAACCAGTCAGTCCTAGAGGAGATCAACCCTGATTGCTCTTTAGAAGGCCAGATACTGAAATACTTTGTCCACCGAACGAGAAGGAAGGACTCCCTGAAGAAGAGCCTAATGCTGGGAACAAATGAGGGCAAAAGGAGAAGGGGACGGCAGAGGATGAGGTGGCTGGATGGGGTCACGGAAGCAGTTGGTGTGAGCTTGGGTGGACTCTGGGGGATGGTGGGGGCAGGAAGGCCTGGAGAAGTGTTGTCCGTGGGGTCGCGATGGGTCGGACACGACTTTGCAACTAACAACAACTTGTGAGATATAAGTGAGGCTAAAGGATGCTTGCAAAATCCATCCCTTTGTATTGATATCGCTGGAAAAAAGACAGAGAAGGCTAGAGCCGGTCCAGCCCAGCACGGCTTGGTTTGAGAACACCCATACACGATCTGACGCTGCTCAAAGATGGCAAGATTTCGGCGGCACCCTTGCCTGGGATTAAGTCCCCCTGAACTGAGCAGCATTTGCCTCTGAGGAAATATACAGCCCACTGTGCAGTATTTTAATGCAAACTTACCTGTCAGTTCACCTGTTAAATAAATGGCCATTTTTTTGAACATATCCGTACACAGTTCATTGATATCTTCCTCTGCTGGCTCTGTAGCCTCTTCCGCCGTTTCAACAGCAGGATCCTCTGTTCAGATTTAGAAGGACAACAGAAAACAGAAAGGTAACATCAGCTCTTTGACACATTCACATCAAAGGCAAATCAATACAGCAGTGGGATAAAGGGATATATTGAAGATTAACTGATCTTTTGGTTTCACAGGGGTTGTAAGAACTATAAACATTTGTGTAAGGAAATTATGTGACCATGTCATTAGTAAAAACACATTACATCCTACTCTAGGGATAAGGCTGTTGTCAAATCCAGAGGTGGATTATCTTATCCCAAATATATGCATGCTGTCTAAGAGCAGTGGTGGACTGCAACAATAAGCATGGTTTATTGCTAGTAAAACTAAAAGGTGAAATAAAAATTTCAGTGGCAGCAAGTTAATCAGTATAACCTGCACAACAAGATTAAGAATATACAGCAGTTCTAGAATCCAGTGGATTAAAAGTGCACAGATCAAAAAAACCCTAAGGCAGAAACAAGGACAGGACCAGGCGTGCCTCTCTGGAAAGGACCTTCCCTCTCTGGGTACTCAGTCCTAGAATGGCCTTTTCCTCAACACGTTTTTATTTGAATTTATGGCCTGTACTATCCAATAGCTGACGTTCTCTGGACAGTGAACAACAACAATAAACTACTATATTGAATAAAACAATAAACCATCATAAACTTACATTTAAAATTTAAAACTACCGTATTTTTCTGTTTAAAAGACGGTACTTTTTCTTAAAAATATTTATCTAAAAATGGAGGGACGTCTTATACATGGGAACCAAGAGAACTGTGGGCGCGCTGCTGGGGGGAGGCAGGCGTGGGCGTGATCGGGGGAGGTGGGCATGATTGTGGGTGCGATTTGGGGGGAGGCAGGCGTAGGCGCAGGTACGATCGAGGGGGGAGAGGCGGGCGCGATCGGGGGGAGACTGGTGCGGGTGCATGTATGCAAGGGGCCGGCGGGCATGCACAGCAGCAGCTTGCTCGCTTAGAGACCAGTATGAAAAGTGGGGGGCGTCCTATACATGGGGGCGTCTTATAGTCGGAAAAATGCGGTATGTTCTTACAACTAGACAGCTAAAACTAGTCCACGCTTCTAGGTCTGCTGGAAAAGTCTCTGGACCCATGCGCTACCTGGAGCTGGCAGATGCCGCAGCAAGGAGGGCCAGCTCGACCTGGCGCCTAAAAGAGAGCCAGGTGAAGACTAGTACCTTGGGCTGGGCTCAAAGGTACACAGGCAGCCCGTGCAGGTGGGAGCTGTATGTTTGGCCTACCTAGTCACAGTGCTCTGTCTGGCAGCTGCAGCATCTGGACAGCCGTCAAGGGCAACCCCAGAGAGATGGCACCGCAGCAATCTAGCGCAGGGGCTGCGGGCACGTGGGCTACCAGAGCCAGGATCGCCCTGCCCGGGGAGGGTGTCGCCGGGCCACCAGGCAAGGCTGGCAGAAGGCGCTCGGTGCCGCTCCCTGCCGGCACCCTTGGCAGAGCGGGGCCCCCAAGGGCTTCCAAGGGGCGGGAGGGGCTGGCCAGCAGCGGGTGGGGCGGGATCCTCGTGCCTCTCGGACGCTGCATGCCGCTGGCCCGGCCCAGCTCGCCACGGCCCCTTTGCGCGTGCACGGCCAAGCAGGTCCCCTCTCGGCCGAGCCCAAGGGCGGGCCGCGCGCTTGCAAGCCGAACGGCGCGCCGGCTCGCCGGTCTCAGCAGGGGCCTCGCCCCGCCAGGATCGGGGCTCCACGTGCCCCGCCGCGCCCCTCGCCAGCCCGGCTGTGCAGCGCCTGATGGGGGCGGCGCAGCGCCGGCGGGGGCGAGGGAGGGAGCGAGGGAGGGGGGCGCGCCCCGGCTCCACCCGCTCCTGCAGCGAGCAGGAGGCGCCTCCGGCTCCCGGGCGAGCGAGCGAGCGAGCGGGCGCGGCGCGGCGCGGCTCGGGCAGGGCGCGCCGGCCCCCCGATCCCAAGGGCGGCGAGCGGGGCGCGCTCCGGGCCCGCGCAGGGCACCGTGGCCGCCTCTGCGCCCCGCGCCCTCCCGCCCCACGGCGGCGGCGGCGGCGCGCTCCTCTTACGCTTGGCGGCGGGCGGCGGCCCCTCCGGGGGCTCCGCGGCGGCGGCGGCGGCCATGGCAGGCCCGCCCGCGCTGGAGAAGGAACGGCGGCGGCTTCCGGCGGCCGCCTGCCCGCCCGCTCGCTCGCTCGCTCGCTCCGCCCCGGCCCGCCCGGCCGGGCCCCGGCGGTGCAGGCGCAGGCGCAGGCGCAGGCGCGGCGGTTCCCCGCGGGGCTTCTCCCCGAGTGCGCGCGGAAAGCGGCGGCGCGGGCGCGCTCTCGAGGGGCTGCGCGGGCGCGAGCAGCGGGCGCGCCGTGCCCGAGCGGGAAGCGGCGCGCAGGGGCCCGGCCAAGGCCCGGGAGGGAGGCCGAGGCGCGGGGGGCCGCCGGGACGCGTCTCCGCGCGGAGGGAGCAGGGCCAGCGACTGGGCATTTGCGGGGCTTGCGCTCAAGTCGGAGATGCCCTGCAGCACAGACCAGCCTGGCAATGTGCTAGGAACACAGCGTAGGAGCGGCGAGGGTGTTGCGCGGCATTTGGGGACGTGCCCTGTTACACTATCCAGTTCAAGATAACCCTGTTTCAAGTGCGGGTGTTTCTCCGCTGTCAAGCGGTGATGGCCGTGCGTGCCAGCGTGCCCAGGATCCCAGTAATAGTCTCCACCGCATCTCTGAATGCCCCAGCCCCTGCCGGCATGGTTTGCTCTGGGCGGAGGGGAACGACGGCGAGGCGCCGTCCTTGCGTCAGGTTGGGCGGACCTTGATTAGAAAAGGAAGCTTTGTGGTCAATTTGGTGTCTCTCGTGGGGCACGCCCACACTGTGAAGTGGGGGGACATTGCCGGGCCCCGAAGAGATTCGGGGCCAATGCCACTGGGCACTCGGGCACCTAGGTGAGGCCCTGGATGTGCTCAGGCAGAGTCTGGCTCCAGCAGCCGGCAAGCGGAAGTTCAGTCCAGGCAAGACTGAGACGCTCTTGGTGGGCAGTTGCTTTGCCCGGGTGAGGGGTGTTCAGCTTGCTCCAAATGGGGCTGCGCTCCCCCTGAAGGAGCAGGTTTGTACCCTGGGGGCGCTCCTTGACCCAACCCAAACCCTGGCCCAGTCCTGAATTAGTTTCTCCCTTTTTGTCCTCTTGGTCCACCTTGACATCAGGGAGACTTGAGGGCCAGGATCCATATGAGTTCATCCTCTCCATCCAAAACCCCTAAAACTGACCGGTGGTGGACCAGGGGAGCTACACAAATTTCCTGAGAAAGGCTTGGAAATCAACAACAAAAAACCACAAGCAAAGAGATAGCAAGTTATAGAAGAACAATTTTCTTAAATCATTCTGGTGCGAAATCAATGATGCAACAATTAGCCACCAACAAAGTGAAGCTGGCCGTGCGCACACAGGCAGTCCCCCCACACCGCCGAGAACAGGACGTGTCGGTCGAGCCGGAGCCGGGGCCGGCGCCTCGCAGGGCTCCTAGGTGAACTTCTTCATAAATCGGAGCTTGCTGTATGCTATCAGGAGGAAGACGAGTGCCATGCACAGAAGAGCCACCATGTTCTCCCACATGGCCCAGTTGGTCGGCTCGATTCCTTGGCTGCAGAGGTAGGCCTCTCCAGAGCACCTGCCAAAGAGGACGCACAGATGCGTTGGCTGGCCCAAGCCGGCCTTGTTGCAGGTGTCGCTCCCCGTGGGAGCCCTCAAAGGGCCCCTTTCCATTCAGGAGACCATTTTGCCTCCTAGCGCAGGTGGACGTCCTGCCACATCACCCGCGTTTCACATACGGACCGGGGCTCGAATGCCCTCGCCTCCTTGGCATTTACGGCTGGGTGGTGCGTGTGTGCGTGCCGACTTGCGAGGCCTGCTGTGGTTTGTGCTTGCAAGTGTGCAGAGCTGTGGCTTGCTGGCCGAGGCAAGCCCCCTGGGTGCTTTGGTCTGCTCATCTGGTCATGCCTTTGCCCCACCAGGGAGGCTGATGGGCGCTGCCAGCCAAAACCCTGGGAGGGCACCAGGTGCCTGCCCCCAGTTTAAACTTCATTTTTTAAGAACACCTAAGATCCTGACTTCAGATAAACCCTGAGTATAGATACAATGGGGAAAGGGCAACTTGTTCAAAAGCTGAAATCAGTGCTTCCAGTCGATGCCTAGCTGGGTGGATGGGAGGCCAGAAGTCCAAGGATCAGGCAGGCTTGTTTGTTTAGAAGTGAGCCAGGCTTCCCCATCGTGACCGAGCCAGCTCTTAACCAAGGAATCTGTCTGAGCGATTAAAACATTTTAATCGAGCAGCAGTTTGTCTCACTTAACATCACTGCAGATTTTTATCCTTTTTAATAGTCCTGAGCTGAAATGCCACCCCATGCTCTGCATTTGAGTTCATAAAAGGCATTCAGGATGGAATGTGGCCCATCCAAAGCTCACCGCTGCTTGGGGAACTCCTCTTGGTGTGGCGGCTGCCAGGCACCCCTGTCCCCCAACTCCCCCCCCCCCGCCAACAGTGTGGAGTTTTCCACAACAGACAATGTGTGACATGACTTAGGAGGAGTCATGTTTGCAAGCGATCTTAAATTTAAGAGGGCAACCATTATTTTGTTAGAATATGCATTCTTTTCAAGGCTAGGACTGACACTCACATCTGTGTAACTGAAGAACCTTGGGGACAACTGTGCGTGGGTGGCGCTTGTGTGGTGTTTCTGTCGCAGAAATGCAGGTCTCTGAACTCGTTTACTTCAAGGGCCTGTGTAGAAGGTCACATCAGAGCAGCGCGAACAACAAAGCATCTCTAAACCGGCTGACCATGTTGATTCAGTATTTGCAGCTTTTAATCGATTCGCGGCCAAACTGAACTACTTCAAGGGAAAACCAGCCCAAGACAACTTTCACTGCTTACACAGGTTCATGATTACAGCTGAATGCATTTACTTGGTCTAGCCTGAAAAAACCTTTGACGGTCTGGAGCAGGGGTCCTCAAACCTTTTCAACGGGGGGCCAGTTGAAAGGCGGTGGGCCAGTGAGGCGGGGGTGCCCTGGGGCGTGGGCTGGTGAGGTGGCAGCAGGCACGTGCGAGGTGGCTCGCTCGCTTGCTCGCTCGGAGATCTCCCAGTGAGTCCAAAACCATCTCCAAGCGAGCGAGCTGCCGCCTCGTTGCCCGCACGGCGAGGTGGCGGTGAGCACGTGCGCATGGTGAGGCAGTGGCGGCAGATGTGGGGAGTCCGGAACCTCTGGGGGGGGCCGGATAAATGGGCACGGCAGGGTTAGGGTTAGAACTTGCGATCCCGGTATAGGAGAAAGCCGGGGAACCACCAGGTGCAGGGCTTCCCGCGCCCCCACCGAGAGCCCGCCTTTCCTGCCTTCGCAGATTTTTTGTGGTACGAGAAAAGATGGAAGGAGTGGCGGGGAAACACAGGGAGGTTACAAGCTGGCGGTGGCGGCTGGGCTCACCCCGTAAAGTTCTGAGTGGGGCAGGCTGACCCCGGAAGCCTGTCTGAAGCAGCCAAAGCGGCGCACGACTGAGAGGCCCTTCTTGCTACGTTATAAGGAGGCCTAATTTTGAGCAAGATACTGATTGCTTAAATAGAAGAGTCATAAGCTCCCTGAAGTGAAGATACATAACTGTAGCATACTAACCGTGAGGCCATATCTGGGAATGCTCAAATATTTCAGCCAGTTCAACCAGCCCATCACAGAGGGAAGATTCACTAATAAGCCGGAAAAGATCTGGAATTGTGGGGAGGCAAAATTATCTTGTCATACATTTCAGCCTTCAGGAAGGAATCCCAATCGGGCTTAGAGGCAAGCACCCCTCCTCACACCGTCGGATGACATTAAATCGATGAATGAACACTCCCAATAGGAAGTGGTGGAAAAGGAGGCTCTCACATTGGCGACTCACCATCATGAAGACGAAGCAAACGGTGATGAGCAGGTTGGCGATGGCCACCACTTCCATTCCAGCTGAAATGGCGAGGGCCATGGAGGTGGAGGTGTAGGACACCAGGACCAGCGTCAGCATGAAGAAGAAGAACCGCTCCACCGCCGCCTGGTAGCCTGGAATCGCGAGGCAGACAGAACCGTGTGTTGCCGGGCGTCAGGGCCAGCAGGTGCGGCGCAGCGGCACTGAGCATTGAGGAAAGACACGGCACACGGCCCAGAGGGGAAAGGCCTCCGCCTCCCGGCCACTTGGAGAAAGGGTGCTGGGCCTGGGCAAGCCACTGGGAGCACGTGGGGTGGCCCTGCCCTGGACGCTGCCCGCGCTTTGGGGTTGCTTGCCGCCTGCCTTTCGCCCCCACACAGGCCCCTCCAGGCAGCTCGCTCATGAGCACAAGTTGCCGGCGTGACCAGAATGAGTTCAGAAAGAACAGGCAGCTTCTAACGCAAGCAGCTACTCGCAAGAGGAAGGGAAAGCAGAAAAGGAAGCCAGCAACGAAAGGGGCAAACAAGCTTCCGCCAGAAGGTGTCCCCAGCGCGGCACCCGTGCTCCCCATTCTGCCCACAAACGCTTCGCACAGCACCTGAGGAGGGACTGGATTCTTCAACATTGTGTTTTACTTACTTATTTGGGTGGCCGGTTTGTTTATGTGCGTGCATGGATTTGCACGGAATGCATGCCGCTTTCTAGCAATTAAACACAGGGTTCAATAAAGGTGGACCAAATCCTCAAGCAGTCTGTTATCTATAGGTTACTATTCATGTATTGGAAGTGCTGTAAGGTCTCCAACCCTCTCATTATAGGAGGGAAGTATTCATGCTTCCAGTCTTGTACTCTCATTCTTTCAGCGATCACAAGTTTATTTGCTTTATGTATTTAAAACTTTTATATACTGTCCACTGCCAAGGTCTCGGGATGGTCTTGCAAGCTCACAGAGAGCCCCCATCCCTTCTGTTCATTCCCTTGAAGCAGGAACAGTGCAGGAGAGCCTGCGGATCAGGGAATACTACAGCCTATTCCAGTGCAGAACGCACCCGTGCACTTCTCCGTCTTTGTGATGCTCCCTCACACACGGAAATTTGCAGGGCCTTTCCATGACATTATTCTTTCCCATGATGTTCACAACATCGTGAGCTTTCCAGCATTGTTGGGGGGGTTTTAGAGCAAGGAAAATCCATTGCATTTTGGCTGCACAACCGGAACAAAGGCCTCCTAAAACTCCCCTGTAGTGGTCGATAGATACACAGAAGGCAGAGAAATAAAAAGCCTCGCGCAGCAGAGGGTTAAGCTCCTCACGCTGAGAATTCCTGTGTTGCCGTAGCTGCTACACGCTGTCCAGTCGCCTCCGATTTGGGGAGACCTCGTGGATGAGCGCCCTCCCCATGCCCTGTCCAGGGCAGCCCCGCTGAGCTCTCGCAAGCAGCGACTGCTGGCCATTGCCAAGAAGCATTAGCTCTGTCGCCCCACTAGCACTGAGCTGGATCCGGCCATTCTTATCACAGTGCAGTGTCCCTAGTGGGCAGGAAATAAATCCTTTTGCGGAGTAAGGCTGAGCTGAAGATTCATAGGCGAGAAAGCGTGGCACTGTAGCATCTCAGCTTTTCGTGGGGATGCTCGTGGTATTTTATTCAATGGGTCCCAAAAAGTCCCCCCACCCCACCCAATGCCCATTGGCATGGAGTGCCACCATCCCGCAGTGGGACCAGAGAACCCCGGTCAACCAGACTCTCGGTGGCCATGGCTTCAGATGAGCTTGGCAGAGGTGGTGCTCTCTTTGGAAGGAGCGGTCGCATAAGCAGAGGAGAGTGGACACCCCTAACGGGGATGGGCAGAGAAACTCCCGAAGGGCAGCCGCTGGGCAGCAGCGGTACTGGGAGGACCTTTCATGGACGATGGCAGTGATGCTCAAGCTTGCTCTGGTGAGCTCGAAGGCGGCCATGGGAAACCTTCGGAGGGAGGGAGAGTGCCCCAGCTGCTGGGCAATATATCAATGAATTATGGACATTAACTCAGTGCATCCATACCAAGCCACTTCTGAATATTCTCACTGTGTTGGCCCTACGATGAAATTACCCAGAATGAAACTAGAGATGGTGCAAGAAGGTGAGATGCCCCAGCTGGAAGAAACTCAACCAGCTACTGGGGAAGAGCGAAGGACACCTACGCACAGTGGATCTGCATCCTGAAAGGCAGGCGCCGAAGAGGAGAACCTTGTAAACCGCTCTCCTGCACTGGAGAAATTCAAAAAAGAAACTGGGCAGCCCCCTGAGTGGGGTGGGGTGGCGTGGGGTCCTGCAACAGCCGGGGGCTGGACCCGATGGCCTTCATGGCCCCTGCCAACTCCACCATTCTAGGATTCTATGATCCTATACCGGGGTTCCTCACAAGAGGGTGGGCTATAAAGGCAATAAAATGCTAATAATCAATCAATATAATAAATGCAAATGATTGTGTTGCTTCCATTCCCACATGGGTTGTCCTGGTTCCCTGCCACTAGATGTGTTGTAGCACATGACAGAAATCTTGTGCCCTGAGGAGGACACAGTGCGAGCGAGCGAGCGAGAGAGAGAGAGAGAAAGCAGGACAGCAGCCAAAGCCATAAAAGTTATTTACCAATCATCCAGTAGCTTATGCATGAAAATATGACCGCAGGCATGGTCCGCATGGGCAGCAGATCCCCAATAAGCAAAGCCAGGAAATAGGCTGAGACTTGGTAATACCCGCTGGTGTACTGGTGGCTGTGAGGACAGGAAGGAACATGACTTATGGAAAGAGGCTATTTCAGAAAGGGCTAGAAACAACCGGGGATTTAGTGGAGCTATTCTTCAGCTCACGCCCGAGAATTGACACTGCTGCTCTTGCTAAATTTAATATATCTTAGCTCCGTTCTAAGAGCGGCGTGGTTCTCTTCCAGTTAGTTAGCCTTAAAGTTACACCTGTTCTAGCAGGGCTTTGGAAGGCACATGGGCACACACGCGAGGGTCAGAACTGGACCGCTTCTAAGCATCACCTTTGGCCTTTCTGCCCCCAGACGGCTGCCTGGTCTAGGCAGCGGCCAGGTCTAGACATGCTGTGCTTGCACTCTGTCCTTCAAAGGTGACTCGGATCTCAGTCCCAGGCTGAAACACTGCCCAGACCGCCTGGCATCTTTGGTGGTGGCCCTGGGCTTGAGGAGCTCCCTCTGGCTCTGGGCCCCACAGGAGGGGCTTCCGAGCAGGCCCCCGAAAGCTGGCCTCTTCCGGGCTGCTCTTGCACGACCGCTTGTGCGCACGTGCAGCTGGGCTTATGCGCTTCCAAGTGGTTCATTTGTTTGTCGGGGGGTTTATGGAATCAGTTAGTGCCATGACACTAAGGAACTGCTTTCTTCGTTCGAGGAAATCGTATGCTGTAGGTTTATCAGCTCCCTTCCGAACTCATCAGCCACCAGCCGTCCCCATGGCTTTGTGCTAAGATGTGATACTTACATAAATAATTTCTTGTCCTTGATGAACAGCTCCACGGCTGACACACTCGAGAAACACTGGTTTGTGATTATAAAAAACAACGATCCAACTCTGAAAGGGGAAACCAAAATGAAAGCAGCTGCTGTCATTAACCACTAGAACTTTATATAGTGTCTTGGAATCTGTCTGGAGCAGAAATATCTATTTTCCCAATAGCCCACAATATACTCTCTAGCAGGTAGAAGAGTGCATGACACAGAGTGCCTCTTAAAAGTATAATTTCGAGAACTGTTCGAAAACCTACTTTCAGTCTTGTCAACCTTTGTTTAAATGACATCCAGCTGTGTTTGTTCTAACCCAAAAAGGAGCATCGCAACTCCCAAAATGTGCTTATTTATTTGGAATGCTACACATTTCAAATATGTTTATCTTCAAGAAATATGAATTATTGGCACACTTTAGCTGAAAACTCACATTGGACACGGGTTGGGATCTCATTTTTTGCAAGGGCAGGTATGGTGGAAATGAAGTGGCATGTGAGGAGATGTCCAGCAAGAGTCCAGCAAAGAGCAAGTTATCCACATAGTACCGAGAAGCCTCCAATTTCCAGAAGGCCTTTCCCAGCAATGAGGGATAGAAACTTACTTGTTTGCAGAGAAGAAATTACCATGAAGCTGGCGTAGCCTGGGTGCAGGAGGAAAGTTCCTTCCACATGGAAGTGGCCAACCTGGAAGGGTGTTCCGGCCCTCCAGCATCAACAGCAGCGTGAACAGGGGATTGGGTGGGGGGGGAGGTTGTTTCCCATTTGGTATTGCAGCTGGAAGGAGCACAGGGGCGAGGGGGCCCAGGGGGTGCCAGTGGCTCGCCTTCCTGCCCACCCTTCTGCCCAGCTGCCCCGTCGACCCTGCACTCTGCTTGTGCTCCATCACCCCATCCTGGAGCCAGCCCTGAGGGAGTTACGGAATTCCACACTGCAGAAATAAATCCCAAATGTAGTTACCGGTTTTGAATGCCACTTTGGTCAAGCTTTACATCGAAGAATATGGTTCCCACGATCAGTGCCAGGACAATGGTCACAAAAACCTGGGGCACAAAAGAAAGACAACGAGTGAAAAACCGAATGCCACAGCGAAGCACCAGCCTTTTGCTGATGCTGGGAAAATTTCAGAACAAGCAAAGCAATGGCATTTGGTAACGCAGGCCAACTTCTGTTGGTGAAACAATATGCCAGATGTCAGCTTTCTACGGAGAACGGGAAGTTACTTATTGTGAAAATGGTTTGCATTAATGTGGTTACGAAAGGAAGCATCTCTGTGCGGGCCCCATCCAGCGCGAGCAGAGCGTCTCTCCCACGGGGCTGCCCTGCTCTCGGGAGGCTGGGGTCCCCGGCTCGCAGCCCGGTCGTCAGCCACGCCAGGAGGGCAGGATCCTGCATACCGCATGCCCTCATTTGCAATATTCCTTTCGCGAGTCATGCTGCTCTCCTCACTTGTGCAACAGAAGCCTGGGGGTTTCGGATGAGGTTTATGAGCGATCGCTGAGACACCCAGTGCAGCTGAGTGAAGAAGCCGTTGGCATAGGTCACGTGGGCCGTGCGCCCCGGCATCTTCGGCGAGCTCCCCCGGCCGTCTTCCAGCTTCTTTAGCTCCTCCATCGTGTCCTGGCACTGGGCGGAGGCCAGGTACTTCTCATGCAGCCTGTCCACGAGCGTCTTCCCCGTGGTTTCCTCCTGGGTGTCCTTCTCGTTATCAGTTTCTGTGGGGAGAAAAGCACCCCAGGAGGGACTCGTTTCTCCTCCGGAAACGGAGGGCCCTGCAGAGCCCGGAGGGCCCGGTTTCCCACTGCGCCTGGATGCTTACCGGCGCCGTCCTGCTCCTCTCTTCCCCTGGGCCTCTGGCCAGCCACGCCAGCCGCCACAGCGGTGGAGTCGCCGTTGATTACATCGAGAAAGAAGTCGGCCGGGTTGTTGAAAGGCTCGCACTCGTACCCTGCGGAGCGAGCAAGCGCCGCGGTGAGCTGGATCCCTTCTCCCGAGCGCCAGCTGCTGTGCTCAGCCGGCAGCCTTTCTTACAGGATCCAGAACGAAATCGGACATTAAGCGATTCCAGGGTCCTTAAACCCACAGCCTTTGCCGTGAAAACCCAGCCACCTTTCTTAAGAGCAGCTCCCACCCTGGAAACTGGCTGCTGCCGGCCGGCCATTTCTGACACAGCCACAAGACGCGGCGGCAGAGAAAGCTGCACTGCCCAATCTGATGGGGCAGCAGGGAGCTGCTGGGGCAGATTCTGAGTGTGTGGGGGGAAACTCAGCCCTGGGGGTCTGCTGCCCCCACCCCGCAGGTCCTTTCTGTCACTATTTCATGGGTTAGTCAGTCAAGAGTGCTAGGGTGGGGAGGGTGTGCCCAACCTCCCCATGACCAAAGGATCTGCCCCGGAGCCCCCACCAGCTGCCCCATGGGGCCTAATCGGGGGGGGGCGTTTGGGTTTGGTGGGATCAGCATCAAGGCTGAAGCAGGATTTTGTGGCTTTTTACAGGCTCCTCGGTCGCACCTGGCATTTGCCCTGGAGCCTGCTCCGGGGAGGTTTATGGGCTTGCTGTCTTCATGGAGGGGGGGGGGGGGAGGGTGCTTTGGCTATCAGTCCCAGCTCCCTGCTCAGGGCAAGGATCTAGTTTAAATATCCAGTTAAAACATGCCCCTCTCCGCCTTCTCTTTTCAAGACTAAATATACCCAGTTCCTTCTGTCTTCCAGGTTCCAGTCCCCAACCAGCTTTCCTGCCCTTCTCTGATGTCATTCCAATTTATCTGGATCCTTTTCAACCTGGAACTATTTTTTCCGTGATTTTGGAACGTGAATTGTGTTCTCCTTTCTCGCACACACCTCACACTGCCACAATTGCATCGCTATCCCGCCTTTCCTTGTCTTGCAAAGAACCCCAGGCTTCGTCTCCTCTCCATTTAATCCTCACAACAACCCTGTGAGGTAGGTTAGGCTAAGGTTCTGTGACGCTCCAAAAGTCCCCCCAGTGAGCGGCAGGGTTGAGTGGGGATCTGAGCCTGGGTCTCCAGAGTCTGTAACCAGTGGGCCACACTGCTGACTTGGCTGTGATCAGCTGCACCCCTTTGTCATTGCAGCACTCTTGAAATAACAAAGCGGGCTTACCGATGGAAGTAAAATACTCCAGAGCCTCCTTGGCTGGCCCATGGTAGAGCACCTTCCCCAGGGCTAGCAAGGTCAAACTGTCGAAAAGCTTGAATATGGAATAACGGGGCTGATGAATCGAGAAAATGATGGTTCTGCCTCTTCTGGAGAGCCTAGAATGGGAAGCCAAGCCCAACATGTCAATCGGGGACACCGTTTCTCGCGTTCATGGTGATGTGGGGCCAACACACCCACAAGCACCACACAAGGTAGCATCTGCTTGCCTCACCGCAGTCCTCGTTCTGCCAGAGCCACGTCCGCCGAGAAACGGTGCAGAGGGGAAGGGCCAACACCCAGCACCGTTTTGGTCAACAAACTAAGCTGCGTGGCACCTAGGGAGGTGGGGTGGCCAGGCTGCTGGTGATGCCGAATTATTTAAGGTGGCCCAAGTGGGAGGGACTATGGAGGAGCTGCAAAGCGTCACCCCCAGCTGAGAAAATGCAGTGGCCGATGGCATGCAGCACAGGCCAAAGCGATGTGCCGTGGGGCGAGCCGCCCCGGCTGCACTGACGGGTTCTAAGCCGGTGCCGACGGAGCGCTCTTAGGATCGCTTGGTCAAATGGTGAGCCAGCAAGCCATGGCTGTGAAAAAGGCAAACTGCCTCTTGGGAAAATAAGCAAGCACAAACGGCCAGTATGGCAGGACCCTGTGTGCCACTTGCATCCGTGCAGCGCAAAAGGGGCATCGCAGGCTGGGGAATGTGTGGGAAAGGGCCACCGGAAAGCGAGTCAGGTGTGCCTCTGTTGGCATAAGAATACAGGGAAGCCCTTCTGCATCCGACCCCAGGCAAACCAGCTGCCCCCAGGGTCCCTCCAGTGGGAGGGGTGCAAGACCTCCACCCACAAGTGGGGCATGCAGGCAGGGCCCCTCCGGCAAAGGAGGGAGCCCATGGCCAGCCAGGGTAGCAGCCATGGACTGCCTCCTCCCGACAACTCTGTCCAGTCCCGTTGCACAGCCGCCCAGACTGGCAGCTGTCGCCACTTTCCGGGGCAGCAAAGGCCATCGCTCCACGGCGCGCGAGGGGCACGGCCTGCGGGGCTCCTTCCTTTTGCCTGCCCTCAGCCCTCCTGCCGCTGCCCACCTACTGAATCTCTGCCTTTTGAGCAAGGGGCAAAGGTGGCCGCTTTATCTTGTCATGAGCACCCCTTTCTTGTTAGCTCCACCTGTGAGAAGTACGAGGACAAAGGAGAAGGGGAGGAGGCCGCCGTTCTGGACCTGAGCAACTCCAAGCCGTTCGGGTGCCTCCCAGATTGCACGGAGTCACCCAGGGCCCTTCGGGGCTGTCCGGCAGGGATGGCTCTCACCTCTTCAGCAAGAGGAGCACGGCGTTGGCAGTGCTGGCATCGAGGCCCGTGGTGGGCTCGTCCAGGAACAGCACGGGCGGCTCAGTGATGAGCTCCATGGCGATGTTCGTCCGCTTCCGCTCGCCCCCGGACACGCCTCGAATGAGCTCCGTCCCCACCTGCAAATGGCAGGCTTTGTTAATGGCAGCAGCTCAGTCTGGGGGGCATCGGAGCCTGCAGCAGGTGCTCACCTTGGCATCGGCGACTTTGCTCAGCCCCAGCTCACTGATAATCTGGGCCACGCGCTCTTCCTTCTCCTGGAAGCTGATGCCCTTGGGGAGCCTGAGGGCTGCCGAGAAGAGCAGGTTCTCCCTCACGGTCATGGTGCCCATCACCACGTCGTCCTGAAAGCAGCAGGTGGCTTACGTGAGAGTGCAGGGCGGCTGCGTACCAGACTGGGGGGACCGCCGGGAACCAGGTGTGCCCCAGAGGGCCTCCCGCTAAGGCTTCTCTTTCCGCTTTCTCTCAACAGCTTTCCAAAGGCAAGCTGTCGGGGGAAGACGCTGGTGGGCAGGGGGACAAGGGGTCTTTGTTGCCTGTGCCAAGTGGCTCACTGGCCAATTCTGGCACTTGCCACAGGGACATTCGCCCGGCAATGGCATGAAACAACAACACATAAAGGGAACCACAATCCCTACAGCAAGCACTGGCCATCCGTCAGCCCTCACACACACCGCTGTGTGGGAAACAAACCGGATTGGCATGTCCTGAGTCCCCAGCTTGTAACACACAACAGGTGGTCACACTGTGCGGGCCCAGGCCGTGCCACATGAAAACAAGTCCCAGTGCAATCAGGGACCTTGCAAACACGCACAGCCATCTTCTCACTGGTTTCCTAAGAAATATTTTACGCTTGCAAATGTCCACAAAGGTCACAAGTTTTATTTCTGAAATGGAGGGGAACAATTTTGCTTCCATTAAAACTCTGAATATTTAAAAAACAAAGTCTTCGAAAAATTTTGCAAATCGTGCATCTTCCCATTTCATTCCCTGGTGCTCATCCAGAATGAGGCACTCACCTGGACCACATATCCTGAGATGCATTTGAAATTCGGAGGTTGTGGGAAACCGTCGATCAGAACATCCCCGGATAAGCCGGACGGGTCCTTTCGGGCGGCCAGGACATCCAGGAGACTGCAGGAAGACAAGCGGCCTCTGAGGGTCTCCACACATCATCAGGACTAGCCCCATGAAGTCGCTCTTGGGACTTGGAGGGAGCAGCCACAGGCAGGGGGCTCTCCCGGAGCTGCATGGCACAGACTGTGAAAACACTGAACTGTGCGATTGTGCATATGAAAGAAATTCCTGAGCAATTCGAATCCTGCTGTAAGGACACTCCTCAGACTGCAAGAAAACAACACTTTCCAAGGCAGTGCTGACGCTTTCGGGGTGACATAACAGGCGGATCGGAGCACAGGAACTGAGCTGCGTGCAGGGTGCCCGACGGCATGGCAGCACAGCGTTCCATGCGTGGCATTCTCCTTGCCGTATCTGCAGGGTGGGGAGAGCCCTGCCTTCTGTATTTCTGCCTGGCGTGCAATGGCTCAACGCACAGGAGCCCTGCTAGAAAAAAGGCGGCACCCTTGACACATGCTAATGCATGCAAACAGGTACTCTTCTGCTGCTGCTACAGCTTAGCAGCGATTAGGGCTTCCCATCTAACAATCCTACAGGGCTGTTTGGAACATGGGGCTTGCCTCTTCATTTCCTTGTTCTTCTTCTGATCTAAATGCCCTAAAGCTGGTATTAGGCTCATGGAGAGATCCATGGAGGGAAAATGCGGGTAAAGCAGCGCACTCTGCCTCTCCCTGCCCGGGTTTTTCATAGAGGGCTTAGAAATGGAATGAACAGGGAAAGAAAGGGTTAACCGCCCCCTCCCAGGGCATCCCCCCCCCCGTCTTTGCAGCAGCTGCTTCCTGAAAGCAAAGGAACCATCCAGCTGCCTCCATGCGCACTTGGCCTGGAGGGCTACTTACGAAGATTTGCCGCTGCCCGTGGGCCCCAGGATGGCGTTCATGCCGGGCCTCATGATGCCACTAGAAAGAAGGGAGCAAAGACTTCCGCTTACGCGCCACCAAGTGCATGGCCTTGGAGGATTAAGAGCATCCCTGGCAGAGCTCTTACCACACCGACTTCTTGATAAAGGCAGCCCCACACAGTGTCCATCACTGACCACAGGCCACCTCTGCCCAGACCGGGGCGCCGCTGGGCCACCGGCCGAAGCTGGGGGAAGGCACCCCGAGCCACTGAAGCTGCCTGGGCCCCAAGGGGCACAGGGGGGCCAAGCAGCTCCCCAAGCAATGAGCCTGCTCCGTGGAGGGGACCGTCAGCACCCTGCACGTCGGAGACCTGGCTGTACTCCACTCAGCCCCACTGAGCCGCTCACACGGGCTCTCTCAGGAGCAGGCTGTCACCCACGGACCTGCCACGCGTCTCCAAAGCCCAGAGCATCTCAGATATCAAAGACAGGCTGGACATGCGCATGGTGGGCATGTCATGAGTGGAGCCAGCTGGTGCCGGAGGTCAGACTAGATGGCCCGGAGGCCCCTTCTGACTCGCTCTGTTTCTCTGTTTCTATCAACACATCTTTAGCACGTGGAAATGGGCACTCGCCCTTCTTGCCCTGAACGCCCAGTGCATGGAGCAGAACAGCAACATGAGGCCTTCCCGCCGACACGTCCTGAACGGTGCGCACACTCACCACACGTCGTGAAGGATTTTCTTCTCCACCACAGTCCTCTTGCAGGGGGGACCGTGGGGCTGCCTGACCGAATACTGGATGTTGTGGAAGCTCACGACCGAGCCCCGGGGGGAGCGGAGGGAGTCCCTGGTTGGGGCCGAGCGCAGGAACACGCCTCCTCGCTCCGCCTCACTCCCGGCAGGGGCATCCCTGTGGCGCACGGGACGCGTCTCTGCGGCGTCTCTGCTGCAGAGGCCAGAATCGATTGGGCCGATGCTGATGGAATCCGTGGCGTTGCGAAGCGTCCCCATCTGCCGGAACGAACCCCCCGAAACGTTACCGTCTTTTGAATTTGGCTTTGAGCAGGACCTGCCCTCCAAATCCGAGCCCCGCACTCGAGCACATGGAGACACGCGAGAAGCGCTGCATCGTATCAAACAGAAGGGAGCACGGTGGAGTGGGTGGAGCGGGGAACAAGCTGCCCAGCAGGGCCCGGGGGGCAGCACCACTCGCATGACCTCCGCTCGCCCGCCTTGCTTGCCGCCGCTAGCCAGGTGGCAGCCCCAGAGCAGGTGCCTGGTTGGGGGTGCCTTTCTGGCCAGCAGGGGCGACAGTGGCGGGGCAGGAGAGAGGAGATCCCCGAGGCCGGCAGCTTCCAGCTGGGCGCTGCTGCCTGGCGGATTCTTGCTGTGCCCGCTTGACCTTCAGGGCAGGAGAGCGGGAC
This sequence comes from Varanus salvator macromaculatus, assembly GCA_023646645.1. Taxonomy (NCBI): domain Eukaryota; kingdom Metazoa; phylum Chordata; class Lepidosauria; order Squamata; family Varanidae; genus Varanus; species Varanus salvator. The sequence continues at coordinate 3,148,004 of JAIXND010000756.1, read as the reverse complement.
GCCCCTGGCAGTTGCGCCCAGTGGTCAGTGGCGCTCCTTGGCCAGCTGCTTGGCAAGAGTGCAGTGGCGGTCCATGGCTGGCCTCCGTCCCATGCTGAGCGGCACTTTCTGGCTGGGACAGCACAATGCCCAATTGGGCTACTGCAGAGCCACAGAACAGGGGCTTGTGGCCGCTTCGAGAGCCAAGCACGCCGTGCAGACATGCCATGGCTGGGTCTAGGCGATGTGGCAGACCAGCTAGTGCCAGCATCCGCCGGGCTCGCCATGTGCCGCGACCCTGCCAAGGAGCCTTCTCTGGCTTGCTTTTTGCTATTTTGCCCAGAGGTGCTGTGGGCGCATAGTGGAATTGTGCAGACAGACCAGAGGCGATCGCACTTGATTTCGCCTGCACAGTTGAATGCGACGAGCCGCCCTGAGAGCCCCAGAAGGGAAACCGGAGGGACACAATCGACCCACAATAAAGAACGAGTGGGAAACGAGGAGCACGTGATGAGTCTCTCGCGCAGCAAAGCCACAGGGCTCACTGCTGCGTCAGCCGGCAGTTCCAGCAGTCGCCGAAGCGGCCCGTGTGACCCGTCGTCATTTGGGGCATGCTTTGCCCCTTTGCCCATTTTCTGGTTTGTCTGCTAGGCAGGCTCTGGGGCGGAGCGGCCCAGGGAGGCCTTGCTGCGCAGGCTTCCCGTCCCTCAAATCTGCACGGAGCAGCATCTTTTCTGAGCACTTTCAGTTCCCCAAGTGCTGCGTTGGGCGTGCAGTCAGGTGACTGGCAGGTTCGCCGTCTAGCGGCGCCAGTCAGTGACCTTTTTAAAAATCACTCATAACGTACATGCAAGCATTCTACGTGCACATACATTAAAAGTTCCCGTTCCGCCTCACTCATGTAGGCCGTGGCCGGAGGGCCAAGCGCAGGGACGCGTGCGGAGAGGTGGTTGTCCCTGGCGATCCGTCCTCCCAGGGGATGCCAGGCCATGGCATGGTCGAGGGAGGGCACTTGGCTCCCTGACCCACAGTCCTTCAGGCACCCCGAGGGCTCGTCTTGCGCACTGGCGGTGGCCCAAGGGTAGCTTCCGGGATGCGGGGATGATTAGAGATGCACTGCTGAACGGCGCTCCCGCCAAAGTCCTTCAGGGAGGGATCAATTGCATCGGGCACCCAAACGTCTTGGAGCTGGCGGCAGGAAGGCATCGGGCCGCTCATGCTGCGCACTGATATTGCAGCGCAGGAGGCTTGAGTTCCACTTTTGCTTGTGAGGATTTCACTACGCATCTTTTTCAGTCCAATCCTTTCCTTCGGACATTATCCTGGGACCTTTGCATTCTCCCATGGGGCGTGGGCGTGAGTGTGCAGGCCTGCTTCTTTTTTTCCTTTAGTGCCTTTGCACAGTTAGTTAATGGATGCATTTTTCCCGCCCCTAGTTAGGCAAATTGGTGTCAGTGGAAGACAGATGGGGACAAGGCTAGGCTTTCTGTGCTTTTCAGGCTAGGGCTTCTCTGGGAACCTGGTGGATGAGGGGATAAGCACGCCCCCTCGGGATGCCAAGGGCCCTCTTGCGCACCCCCCCCCCGCCATTGGCTGGCCTCCAGAAAGCGGCCACACTTGTTCTCGGAAGGGGCTGCCGTCCCTGCCATGTTCCCCCGCTCTGCCCAGAAGCCGTTCCCTTTGAAAACGACCACATCAGACCGACCCGTGGCAGGGCACATCTGCCGCCCCTCCTGGGACCCTGGGCGGCACGCCGCCAGGCGACAGCGTCGCGTTCCCCCGAGGGAGCAAGGAAGCCGACAGCCATCTCGGGAGGCCACCCGGCAGCCCGTGGGGAGCAGAAGCGCGGGTCTCCCGAGGCTCCCCGGGCTGGGCAGGTGATCCCCGAGCGGGGCCAAGCCCGGGCAGGCGCGCCCTCTCCGCGTCGAGGCAGAGCCCGGGCGCCTCTCCAGCGCGCAGCGCGCAGCCCGGGCCGCGGAGAGCGCCGAGCGCGCCGCCGTTCGCCCGGAGCGCGGCCCCGCGGGGGTCAGCCCGGCCCGCTCCCGGTGCCCGGCGGCTCCTTACCTCCGCGGCCGCCTTGCGCGCGGGCTCCTGCCTGGCGGCGGCTCCGTGGCGGGCGCGCTGCGGCGGACCCTCCGCGCTCCAGGTCTGGCGACTCGGGCCGAGCCAAGTTACATAAACATCTGCTCGGGGAACTCCCGCCCACGGGCTGCTGCGGGTGTCGGATTACCTCTGTCGTGAAACGCAGGCGGGGGGCACTGGGGAAGGAGTCGCCGGCGAGGGCGCGGGGTGGCTCGCTCGCTCTCTCGCTCGCTCCCCCCGAGGCGCGAGAGAGATCACAAGATCGCTCGCACGGGTGGTGCAGGGCGGAGAGCCTCTGCCCCCAGGCACGGAGCCGCCCCCTGCTGCCCGGAATAACGCCTCTGCGGCCGAGGAACCGCGTACGAGCCCCCTGCGAGCGCCATGGCTGGCGGCCCCCCGGCCCTTCCTAACCCAGGCTTCCCAGCATCCGGGGACACGCGTGCAGCTAAAGCAGCGTCCGCGCTTTGCTTCCAGCGCAAGCTGAGCGGGCCTTAGGGTGGGAGCAGGGTCCCGAGTGAAGGCCTGCGTGCCTGAGCCGGTGAGCAAGGCGCTGCCCGCTGCTGGGACTCCCCGGCTCCACGGTGGCAGAGAAGGCGCTTCTGCAGGGCAGAGGCGAGTCTTCCTCTCGCTGAGCTTACGGACCTTCACCCCGCCATGTTCACAGCCTGCCTCTCTCCACTTTCAATTAAAGCTTCCTAAGGACCTTCCAGTACAAGCGTCCTGCCATGAACATGGACAACTTTGGCCTCTGTACCACGGACTTTGTTTTTCCAAGAACTTTTTCGATGCAATACATTCATGGCCAAACCAGTGCTTAGATTTTTTTTAAAAATATTTGTTTCATAAGTCCCTGATCTATATATTGTTTCTCTCTGTACTCACCACGATGGGAAAGATGAGCTTCCGGAGCTGATGCTAAGTGCTGGAATGGGGCTTGGTGGCTGCTGGGTGGCCTTGCCACCACTTTCCCTGCGTAAGGGGTGCGCTCTTGGTCCGTGTGGACGAGGCGGTTCCCAGGTACCTCAGAATAACGGGGCACCCCCCCCCCCGCAGGGCTGTTTTGCCTAATCTCTTTCAGGGAAAGCCTGGCCTTTGCTCCGCAGGAACTCCAGCATCCATGCTCCACTCACGCTGGCTAGCCCAGGGTCGGTGGCCCCTCTGCCTGAGCTCAAGCTTGCCCAACATGGCCCACGGCCTGAAGCCCCCTCTGGTCTGGGACCCTGCGGTTATGGGGCCACGCCTGGGAGACACACACGCTGCATGGTGCCTCGATTCTAGGCAGAAAAGCAGCGGGTCAACAGCCACAACACTTTCTGGGAACAATGACTGCCGGGGTGACTAATCCCCAGGACTGCTCTGCAACCCAGTCTTCCTCCTGGCAGCTGGAAGCTGCTTTCTCCCTCTCCTTCCAAGAAGGTCAAGACAAAGGCTGCCTAACTGAGTCCTTTGTTAAGTGAAAGCCAACCATAGCAGCGTGTGGCAGCCGTCACAAAAGACACAAAGAAAGATGGGGTGCCATCATTGGGGAAATGCGCCCCAGTGGATGGATGTGCAAGTTGGACAAGGAAGAAGCATGCAGGAAGAAAATGGATGGCTTTGGAACACGGTGCGGGAAGAGAGCTTGGCCAACCCTCGGGCTCCACAGAGAGACAAAACGGTGAGCCGTAGAGCACATCAAGCCGGAGTTCTCCCTTGGAGCATGCAGGGCATTGTCACACAGCGTTGTTTGGCCCGAGCTGGCATTCCAGATTGATTAATCCAAAGCGAGTATAACGCCGAGCTCCATGCTGCAAACGCATGCTAGAGTTCCCTCTTTACTCAATTGCAGATAAAGAGAAGGGTCAGTGCTGATCAGCCCTTAATCCGGACTGCATGGCTTTGCAGCAAACTAGCATGTTGAGTCACGCTTGCTGAGCTGGAAAGGCCTGGCCTGCAGCCAGATGGGTGACCACATTTGGAAGCGGAGCAGCGGCTTGGACCTGGGGGCCTCCTAGCCTAGCCTAGCCTAGCCTAGCCTATTCTCTCCGCTGCATCTACAGACAGTGTGGTGAAGACTCGGGGGGAATGGAAAGCTGAGCCAGGGTGCCTTTTATCTTCCGTTCACCCCACATCACCCGCAGAAGTTGCGGGGGGTTCAGGCAACTGTTTCATGTGTAACTGCCTGTGTTTCCCACAGCTGCTTTCCCCCTCTTGAGTATACAAATCATCTGCTGAAGAGGAAAAGCTGTGTAGCTACACAATGCCTTTTGAGGGCTAATGCCAGGACCCTCTGTCTGGAAGTGCCCAGGGTTTGAGAATGCAAAGCACAGGACTCTGGGGAAACGAAACAATGGCTTCCTGCAGTGCCGCAGGAGCCTGCAAGGGGAGATAAACTTTGCGGCCTGTGCTTGGAATACCAAAGGGCTGCATGCTGGCCACCACACACCCGTCCGCCCGTGTCCTGCGGAGATCAGTGGCTGCTTTTTTCTTCCCCGCCCCTGAGAAGCGCTTTCAGCTCAGGGAACAAATGCCTCGGCAGCCCCTTCCTTCCTTCCTTCCTTCCTTCCTTCCTTCCTTCCCGAGCAAAGAGCCACGGGGGCGGGGCAGGACATGGCCCTGGCAGGGATGGCTGCCATCAATCCCTCTGCAGCCCGGCCACCTGGCTGCATGGGCTGCTGAAGAGGGCATCTGGGGAGGCCGTGGAGGACACAGCTGGCAGGCGGGGTAACCCCAATGCCCTCCTCCTAGTTATCCCACGCAGAAAGGTTCCTCTGTCCGCTCAGCCCTTCCATGAGCCGCACAGGCCCGTTGAACACAGAACAGGGGTCCCACACGCCTGCCTCCACCCCGCCCCTGTGTGCTCCTGTCCCCTTCGGGGGACCCGGGGACCCAGCTCAGCCTTGCTCGTGTGGGGCGCCGGTTTGGGGCTCAACCTGCTGGGCAAGGGGAAGGCCAAGGCTGAGGAAGGGCCGGCTGAGCCTGCAGACACCATGCAAGCTGGATAGAGGACTTCTGGCCCCCTTTCAGGCAGTAGTTTGGCTGCTGCTGACAGGTGGAAATCCAGCAGGTTAAACCTTGCCCGAGCGTGCTGCGATAGGGAAACCAGAGGGCTGCATGGGCAGCCTGAATGAGGAGGAACTGTGTGTTGAAATTCTCACAGTTGTACCCGGCTTTCCAAATCACATCAGTGTAGCATTTTTGTGCTGGAAAACAGGGATCTCTCCAAGGTACGTTTCCTGGCTAAGCAAAGATTCGAACTGGGTTTACGCGACAAAAATGCACGGCACTCTGATATGTGAGGTCAGGTGTCTCCAAACTTTGGGGGCTGTGGGCACATGTGGAAGTTAGGGAAATTGTTGTGGGCTTCATCCCAGAATGGCTGCACAGTTGCTTCCATGGGCCAGGGAAACAGTAATGTATGAATTGCTGCTCAAAAGTTTCCCAACCCAATAAAAGGCACTCACATAAAGGGCTTCACCAGTCTGGAAGGCACGTACAATATGTCAAGCCACATTTTGGAGTAAAAAGGTGTTTAAAATATTTTAGCTTGTTCTACCTGCTGAAATTTATATCATATCAGTTTGAAATTTAGCACAACTGTAGAGCTCATGAAGGAGCGCGTGGATACCAAATGTCGTGGCATTGGCTCAATTGACATAATTTTTATAAGCAGTGGGATTCTGGGGCTTCTAATAACAGGACCTATTCTTGCAACTCAACTTAGCTAAAAAGTACTTCCATGCCCCTTTCATTTGTCCAATTTGCCATCAGAAACAAGGGTAGCCCATCTTCCCCTGTTTTATAAGTGGGGAGTTGCTAGGGGCTTCTGCATTATTGGATAAACCAGTAAGACCTGTACCTGCTAAAGCGTCCAGTAAGGAAGGAGTCACTCACTCCTCCTAGAGCTTTTCCACAGATCCTTTGACGGAGACCAGCTTGCTTCCTCTCGATCCATCTTTTCTGCACTGAACTCTCTGTATGACCTGGAACCCAAGAGCCTGCTCGAGTCGGTTCGTACATCTGGCTTGCTTAGACCTGCTTTTTGATTTTATTTGGGATTCTGCATGCACGGGATTGTTGAATGTCCTGTGGGTTGGTGGGTGGAAGACCAAACGGGAAGGGGCAGGGCTGGTCCACAGCAAGCCGGGTCACCTTTCCGGTCTTGGGTCATCTCTCATCCCCACCAGCTCTTGGCAGGTAGCTCAGCATGCAGGCCAGCGAGCCCTGTGGGGGCTGCAGACAGTCCCATGGCAAGCTGAAAGCAGAAGTTAGCTATTAAGAACACTTGCGCTCCAAAGAGCCCTGGCACAGATGCCAGGCCTGCAAAGCCACGGGGGAGGGCTGGGTGGGGAGCTGAGGACACCTAGTGGAGCTGCACCAGTAATCGGCAGGTCGGGCCATGGGATTTTTCTTTGTCCGGGAAGAACTCTGTATTTCTTAGGGTGTTCTTGGAGCTCATGGGTGGAGGGAAGGGAAATCATCCAGGCTGTGCACACATCGTTCCACGAAAAATATTTTACTCCTTTCAAGTTATATGATGCCTCATAACTAGAAGTACAACATCACAGCAGGGGTGCGGGAAGGCATGTGGGCAGAGAGTGGCAGACCGCACTGCGTGGCAGGAGTCACACAGGAGGGAGGCCTTCACACAACGTGGGAGAGATGGTCATGGCAAAAGCAGCATTCCGAGGAGCAGGGAGCACCCAGGCTTCCAGGCCTCACTCTGCGTCTTTGAGAGGCGTGCGTCGCTCATGTGAAGGGCAGCGGGAATGCGCAAGACACGGCTGGGATCAGAGCAGACAGCAAGTCTACGCGGTGCATGAAAGTCACCTTCAGCTGACGGCGGCACCCACAGGCAGCTGTGGGGCAAGGCAAGGGGGCTGCAGGTGGCGGTGGGGCTAGGAGGGGTCAGCAGAATCTGCAGCACTGAGGAGACCGAGCAGGAGAGCAAAACGCTCCCCCGGGTGCGGTGTGTCCAGCACGTGGGCCTGCGCACGTCGGTGGGCTCTGTTGGGAGGGAAGGACAAAAGCAGGACCCGAAGTTCTGGGAGAAAGATCGCCTCCAGAAAGGCGCATCTATTGCCTGGATTACCTGGAATCACGGGGCGGAAAATATTGCGCGGCGCTAATTTCAGTCTATTAACAGCAACTAGAAATAGGACGGCACCAAAGTGAAATAACAGGGCAGCTTCGGTGGGGCCGGGAGGTGGAGCCTCGCCCGCGCCTGCCCTCTGCTCTCCGCGGCTGGGGAGCGGGCGCAGCGCCGGGGAAGGGGGCGGCTTGGCAGGCAGGGAGTGGCGGGGAGTGCCGAGCCTTGCCAGCCCCCCCCCCGCTCCCAGGTGCCCCAGGTGGGTGGGCAAAAGGCCGCCAGGCAACGCGCGGGGCAGGCGAGGAGGCAGGCTGAGCCTGCCCCGCCGGGACTTCTGCCCCGTGGGGCCGCGGGCGCCGCCGCGGGACTGCTGGGGGGGGCTCGGGGGTCGCGCCGCACAGGGGAGCGAGCGCGCCTGCCTGCCTGCCTGCCTGCGCGGGAGACGCTCGGCGGATGATCCGGCAGCCCTCGCCGGAGTCGGCGCAGCTCCCCGGCCCGCCGGCCAAGCGCGGCCGCATCGCTGGCGACGCACACAAGGGCCGGCGCTGCGCTCTGGGCGCGCCTTGTGCCAGGGCGCCGCGCGGCTCCCGGCTCAGGCGGGAGGCGCACGCATCGGGGCCGGGCCTGGGGGCCTTCTGCCTTGGGGTGGGGGGCAGCTCTGGCTCGGTCCAGGCTGGAGGGGCGAACAGCCGGAGCCACGGGGAGCCCGGTGGTGCTCGGCAGCCGCTAGAAGCCCAGGTGCGGCTGCGGGGGGACGTCCCCGAGCATCCGGAGGTCCCGCTGCTCTGCCTTGGGCAGGGCGGCACTGCCGGGCGCCAGGGCGTTTGCGCTGAGGTTGCTCCTCGGCCCGCGGCCGCCCTCCGTCCCGCCGTCTCCCGCAGCGCCCCACTCGGTGCTTGGAGGGACCGTTCTGTTGTGGCCAGGCTGTTCTTCCTGCGGGGAGGAAAAGACTGAGCTCAGCCGGAGGCTCGGCTCCCGCTTCCCTTCCCTTCCTTCCCTTCCCTTCCTTGTGCTGTTCCCTTCGCTTCGCAGCCCAGCTTCTTGCCTCTTGACACCCACTTTGCACTAGGAGACACACCAGCAATTCCCAGCCTTGTGGCAGAAAGGGCAGTGCTTGCAGAAAAGGCCCTGGGAACCGGGCCGGGGACGGGGCCCGTGGACCGCAGATACAAAAACGCTGAACCGGGAACTGTGCAGGCAGCGTCCAGCGCAGTGCCAGTGCGCAGACACCCAGCAGAAAAGCACCGGGCCTGGAACCCCGGAGGGTTGCTGCCAGCCCACGACAGCCGTCCTGGGTTAGGTGGCCCAACGGCCTGGCTCAGTGTAAGGTGCCCTCCTTCGTTTCTGCTGTGTGAACACAAGCGCTGTGGAACAGAGCGGAAGCACTGCCTTTCTGCGCGCGTGTCTCTTACCCTGTTGCGGTCCGAATGGAGGGCCTCCTAGTTTGGTTACAAGAGACGCCAGAGGTCACCTGAGCTCACCACGCCAAGCATGGGCTGCAGTGCAAGGTGCAACCCCAGCCCCCCGATGGATGGTGACTGGTATTTGCTCCGTACCTCCAACACAGGATCGTTATTCCTTGGTTTGCTTCTCTCCAGACCTTCCAGCTGAACCACCAGGGCGTCCGTCTTGGATATGATGCCGCTGATGGAGTGCTCCAGCTGCAGCACTCGGCGCAGGAGTCTGTGGGAGAAAGCAAGAACCACTGGAGACCCTGCTTCACAGCTGATGCGCGTTGGCCTGAGGGTCGCGAGTCCCTCCCACAGCCCTTGTGCTGGCGCATGGCTCTTACGCGGGTCTGGCAAAGACAGACGGCTGGGCTGGGGGTGCAGACTGACGTTAGCCAATGCTCTGGGGTTCTCCCTGTAGCAGCTGGAAAGTACTGGAATTGGGACCTAACGTTTAGCTTGTTTCTAGACTTCAGAGCGAGAACGTTGAGCCGTGGAGTTCCCTCTTTGGATGCCCCTGCCGCATCTATCACAGCCACACCCTAAGCCACAACCGAGTTTCACACCAAAATATGGATTAACGTCTTGGTAGTTCCATTCAAAGTCTGATGTCATGAATCCTGGATTAACCATTCAGACTTAAGCTTTCACTGTCTATTTGAGGTATATACATTGCCCCTGCATCCATCAAATATGGGCCATGCATGGATGTTAAGCCTAGCACAGTTATCTGGTTCTGTCCAGTGAGCTCAACCCACCTGAGGATGCCCGTCGCTCTCTGGCACTTTCGCAGCGGAGTGCCGGGCATGCATCCCATGTTTTTACCACCCCTGAACCAAAGCTGTCTGGTTGGCTCACAAAAATCTAACTCACATCATGCTAATCCTGTTCAGAACTGAGCCAGTCCTATTCCAACGACTCCTCATATCAAAGGCTCTGCGCTAAGTAGGACCAACACTGAATACAACTGTGGCCTGTTTGTTGTTGTCCTGGATGCATCTTACACAGTTTACATCCAGTTTTCAAAAAATCTTCTGCCTGCTTTAGCCATTAGCTCTGCACAGGGTGTACTGACTCCAGAGCCGTGCAGTGGAACCCAGTGGAAGGGCAGCCCCCCCCGCCTGTGGTGTCTCCGTGAAGCACGGAGCATAGCGAGCTGGGCGCCTGGCACACTGCCCACCAGGTGTGAGGGCGGACCTCCTGGCGGCAGTATCACGGCTGAGCATCTGGCACACGGCCTCCTCTGGGGTCCACTGAGAGCGAGCGATTTGGGTGAACGGCATCCGTTTGAGGGAATCTGCTTTCAGGTCCCGGTTGCTTGGTACTGGATGCCACAGAGACTTAAACAGAAAGATTCCGATATTCCTTCCAGCCATAGGTGATGTGGCCACTCATAGGCCCATATGTTGGTGGGTATTGAAGTCTGGGTATCATATATGGAATAAAATACAGTGGTATCTCGGCTCACAAATTTAATGCATTCCATGACTCTGGTCGTGACCCAAGTTGGTTGTGAGCCAAGTCAAATTTCCCCATAAGGGTCAGTGCAAATAAGGTTAATCCGTTCTGCAACTATTTTTTTTACTCACAAAAATTTGAAGCAAAGTGACAAAGAACAACAAAGATCGCGGCCATCTCCCCCCCCCCCCCCAGATGGCCGCAATCATGCTCGGGGATGGGGGGAGATGGGCGCGATCGCAGGCACACTGGGGTGGGGAGATGGGCGCGCTCGCGATCATCACCCATGTGGAGTTCGTGACCTGTGGCAACATTTTTATGAAATTTCTGTTCGCGACCCGATTTGCCAAGATTCCTAGAGGGCAGGATTAGGTATACAGGAAAAGTGGGATTTACTGATGTCCTTTCAGTATTGCAGCAGAAAGATAATGCTTGTTTGATTTAATGCTGATCTACAGTGAAGTAAAAAAGATTAATTTCATAAGAGTAAGGAGAACTCAACTCAAGAAAGCTGGCACTGTGACACAATGAAGATAATTAACATTATTTATTTTGTGTAGATGGGCACGTACCTAGAAGATGCCTTCATCCAATTTTGAAAGATCTGCCCCCCCCCGTGCCAGAGCTCCCCTCCCCCACCCACCCATGATGCGCTTTCAGGGGGCTGCAGAGGCTGTGTGGGGAGGCCAGGGTGGGAGGGCTGCTCCCATCAACCCAGGAACATGTGACTAAAATGTGGATCCGAACTGCACGTAAAGGCTACGCACAGTCTTCCAGGTGTATATTGTGCATGGATTCTGCATTTGGCTGTAGAAGTTATAGAACAAAATAATAATACACACATTTGGAATTCTTCCTCCGAGACTGAGCTTCTCTTGTCTGCTCGATGGTTCTCCTCTGCGAAGGCAAGCGTGTCTTCCAAACCGTTTCCCCTAAAGGATTTCCCCAAATTCTTAATTTCAGCATTCAGAGCAACCTGGGAAAGGGAATATAAGCAGCCATTGGCTCCATCAAGAGTTTACCACCACAGTGGTGTGAGGGGGTGTCTCACCATCAGCCAGGCACACTTATTTCCGTCTCTGGGAGAACCGCGGAGAGGAGCGCCTCCCCGTGAGCAGGCCAGGGACTCCAGGGACTGTTCCTTCGCATCATCAGCTGCACCGGGAAGCTCCTAGGACTGGTGCATCCTGCTCAGCTTGCAGACCTCCCGGCCTTGCAATTTCCTGTGCCGCAACAGGGCTGTAGTTTGCCCGGGTTTTCCAGTGCCGCCTGGCCACCCCCTGCCTCTCGGTTCCTTCGTCCCCCCAGCCCAACTAAGGCGTATTAGACAGACCCCGTCCCCTTTGGCCGTACCCTCTTCTCCTCCAAGTCATTTTGCATTCTCTTCTGCTCCTCTTCGTCAAGGATCTGGTTCCCGTCCTCATCAAACCTGGCAAAGGCCGCCGTGATCTCGTGCTCCGCATGGCCAAGCCTAAGGAGGGAGGGAGGAGGGAGGAGGGAGGGAGGGGGAACAGGAGAAGAGCCTGCTCACAAGGGGCCTTTCCATTCCAAAGTCTTGGTAAAGTGGTCTCCACATCTTTTTCATAAGATGTGTCAGGAATGCACTGTCATGTTACACCGTCTTTTAACTTCTTTGTACTACTTCAAAAATACGTGATGGCCGCTCCCAGTCAGAAGGATGATGGGCAGCCGAGAAAGGGCATGGGAAGCTTTCAAGCACTTACTCCCTCAAGCTGTTCTTAAAATCCTCGAATTCCAGCTCCTTGCTTCCCTTCTGCAGCGCTTTCTGCACATCGGAGATCCGGTCCTTTTTCAGCTTCAGCTTCATCAGTGTTTTGTTGTAGCCCTGGGTGCAAGAAAGGTGCAAAGAAAGCTCAGCCCGGCAGTCCCAGCTGCTACGGACAGAGAGGAGGATGGCAAAGGACCGTGAAGACACGCTCTCCCTCGTAGGCTGAGGATCCACAGGCAAAGACGCCACTCTCCCTCTCCCCTGTAAGCGCGATGACACGCACACACCGGCTCGGCACGCCAGCACGGCCACATGGGAACCACAGTCCAGGAAACATATCCTTAAGTGAAGGAAAGAACCTGTTTCAGGATGTCTGAGAGCTGCAATTCATTCTTCTGGTTGGAAAGCTCCTCTTTGACTTCGGAATAGGTGTCGTTGATAATAGCCAGGAACATGTTCTGCAGAAAGGAGAGCCAAGGTCAGAAGAACAGACAGGTCCAGGCTGCTCCCTTGAGCGACGGCAGCCCTGCCCTTCTCTGCCATCGTGTTCCCCTCTACCAGGAAGCAGACCGGGCTCAGCTATTCTTGACTTCACGCAAGGCAGGTAATTAAACATCAAGACAAGTTGCAAGGTAAGGCAGCGGCAGGCACACCAAGTTAGGGGGTTTTTCCCCCCCAAAGCAGCTTGCTTACCCCCTGTTCAAAGCCACCTCTGAAGGAGGAGCTTATAACCTCCTGGGCCAAGCTGGGCATCCCTGCCCTGCTGAATGCACTTATCTGCCAAGGAGCACACCGGCCGGGCTCGCCCGCCTGCTGCCGGGGGTCCTGCCACGCCTGGCCACGGCCCAGACGGCACCAGGCCAGGCCGGGACTGCTCGGCCAGGCTCTGCTGGGCGGCAGTGAGAAGAAGCAGTGCTGCAGACAGAAGACCCTGCTGGCTGGCCAGAGCCATCCCAGGGAGCTCTCGCCTGCGCTCGGCCGGTCTGACCCTGCCTTCCCCCACCTGTTTATTTCCTTGCTATTCCTGCATCTCAGGCAAATTCCACTGGGTGACCCTCAGTCACAAACAAATGAGCGGCAACTTACCAGCAGCACAAAGAAGACAAAGAAAACGTAGGTGACAAAGTAGATGGGCCCCAATACCCTGTTGGCGTTGTCGATCGCGTTGTAGTCGAAGTCGCCGAGGATGATGCGGAACTGGGTGAAGCTGGGCGGGGGGAGGGGGTGGGGTCAGCAACCTCAGCCCAGGTCAGGTCAGGGGGCTGGTGGCGCAGCGTGGCGCTCAGGAAAAGGCGAGCGAGAACGCACGCACGCACGCACGCACAGTGGGGCGCCACAGCTTCTCCTCTGGCCAGGAACTTAGCAGGGAAGCAGAAAGGGGGGGGCGGGGGGGAAGGCACTCACATGCATTTAACAAAGGTGCTGAAGTTTTCCACCTGGGTTCCGAAAAGAAGGTATCCCAGCTGTGCGTAGGCGAAGAAGACGATGAAGAACATGATGGCAAAGCCCAGGATGTCCTTGGCGCAGCGCGCCAGCGTGGACGACAGCTGCGTCATCGTCTTGTTGAAGCTGATGTACTTGAATATCTGGGAGGGGCGGGAGAGCAGAGGGGTGTCCGTTCGGAGCCACCGCATGACAGCACCAATCCTTAGCCAGTTGGCCCAGTTGCCAAAGTGGGATGCCGGGAACGTGCATTCGGCAGCCTTGGTCTACCCTGGTTAACAGAAACGAGCTCGTAGCGATTAGACCCCCCCCCCCCCGAGCGTTCTGCAAGCTGAGGAGCTGAGGCCCCAGTGCACAAGTCTGTCCAGTTGTTCCCAGGTGAGAACCACCAGAAAGTGCCATTTTGGACATCTTCTCTCTCTGATCCAGCACCAGGTCATACCATTATTTGCTAGCAAAGACGCCAGGCTTCACACAACCTGCAAAGCAATGCGGCCGTCGAAGCTGGATTTGTGCCTGAGTGAAGCCAGGCACTGCCCGGCCATGGTGCCCTTGAGGAAGGGGCTGCATCCTTTGAGGGGGAGGCCGACCCACAGCAGGGGAGGGGCAGCCGCGTAGCCCCCTACTGTTTCCAACTGCACAGGCTACAAAGCTGCCTGTTTACTAGGGGAGTCTGCCATGGAGTAGCTGATGGTGCTACCGCAGGCTTCAAAGATGCGGATACACTTAAATGCCTCTTTAGAAATGGAAGTGTTGGAGAAAGCCAGATAACACCGATGCGCTCACCCAGCCTCGGTGCTGACAGATGCGGCCACATCTTCCGTCCTGCATGGTGATAGGCGAGCATTTCCATTGTAATCCTTGGAAGGATTGTTGTAATCCTTGAAAGGACTCTGCGGGAGCTGCTGCGCCTGCTATTATCCCCATTTTGCAGAGGGGCAGGGAAGGGGGGGCTTCCCCAGGCCGTGCAGGGGGCTCGTGGCAGGAGGAATGTGCTTCCCACGGATGCTCCCACTGTGCCCGTTCCCCCCAGAGCTCGCCAAGTCCCTCTCCTTGTCCTTGGAGCTGTTGCTCTGCTGCCCGCCCCAGTTTTCGTCCTTCTTCAGCCTTCTCCCCATAGAGCTCCTCTCATCCCCCTGCCAATCCAGTGCCCTTTCCACTTCACACCTCTGTGCACTTCATGGGGATGCAGTTCTTAGCTCTGAATTCATGCTTAAACCCATACGCAGGGAAGACCACGAGCAACCTAGGGCAGTACCTTGATCCAGGCGAAGAATAAGTTCACGGCATTCATGTTGTTGTACTGTGTCTGCCAAAACGCCAAAAACTCAAAGTCTGCATAGATGCTGGGGTTTCTAAGCAGCTGCCCCATCAGCCGGTTGACTTCGATTGTGCGGAAGATGTGGAACCCGATGGCTACAATAGACAGCTGAGAACAAATCTGGGATTCAGCGGAGCCTCGCAGGGCCCGGACACCACCTTTCCAAAGTCCCTGCCACACGACCGCAGTCTCGCCATGCCAGGATGCTTTTGTTTGCATGCTTGCTCATTGTTAGAGGGTTTGGGTGGAACTGTGTTTAGACTTGACTTGGGGGAAGCCTTTATGAGGCCATAAAGTGGCATCTGTAACTGATAATTGATGGAGGGAGATCCACGTCATGCCTGCAAAGGTGAGATTATAGGGCTATTCAGGTGAAGAGAGGCGCTCGTTGGGCTGCTCTGGGGACAGAGGAGAAGGTGTGGCCAAAGGCGCAGAACCAAGCCCGGGCGTTTTCCCTGTAAGGAAGGCAGCCTCAGAAGTCTACTGCTCTGAGCAGAGGAATCGTGCGAATGAATGCTCTGGTTTTTTTCTTTCTGTGCAAAATCATGCCTCTTTGGCTTCCTCACCCTCCAGATTTCAGAAGCTTCGGTAAACATGGATCTAGAAGGCCATTGTGGGAAAAGCATCCGATGGCTCGTGCTTCAACAACCCACGGTTGAAGGCAACCCGCACTCAACCCATGGCTGTAGGTCATGGTTGTCTAACCCAGCCAATGAGGGGAATGCAGTAATGAAGAGGGAAAGAATATGCAATTGTATCATTTTCACATATGTAGGCTTGGTTAATAATAATTGTTTAGAATCTTTACCTTGTTTGGGGCTTCAAATACATATAAGCAATTCATAAATAAAGATCTGTTTAATGACTCACCCCTGGCAATTAGTTCACCGCTAGATGCTTTGAGGACTAATTTGTCCTTCGACCTAATTTGTCACTGCATCTGTTCTCCTGTTTTCCCGGTAACTGCGAGAAACCTTACCAGGATGACCACTATATCCAAGATGTTCCAGATGCTGGTGAAGTACTGCAGCCTGTGGATGCGCAGTTCCAAGATCTCCTCCACAATGTAGTAGAAGATGAAGACGCAGAAGACGATCTCACAGGAGACAATGAAGAAATCCCAGGTGCTGACATACCGGAGGAGCTTCACCGTCCGGATCTGCCACGAGGGGATGGCGCCACCGGTGGCTGGGAATTCAACCACCAACCTGGACAGCAGAGAACACCTCTGGATTCAGCCCGGTGCCGCATATCCTCTCGGTATTTATAAAGGACAGTGGTACGAGCTCACGGTACGCAACATAAAATGGACGGGGGCTCCGCCACCACCTACGAAGCAAACTTGAAATGACCCAGAAATAACCCTCTAACCATGACGCAGAAGGGTGGGGAGCTTAGGAAGGCCCAAAGGAGGTGTTTCTTCTACCACAGGATGTGACTCTGGCCACCAATCCGCCTGGACGGATTGAAAAGGCGCCTGAACACTGGAGTGGAGGCTGAGGCTTTGGGTGCTCCATTTCGGAGGGCGCCCTGCCCTTCCAGGGTCCGATGGCACAGGGCTCCACCTGCCAGACGCCTGGGTGGGCGGCACCTCCCACTTGGAGGCTTCTCGCACGCAGCGGGCTCAGCAGCGGGGGCAGCAAGGCGAGCCTGTGGGCTAGTCGGGCAGGGCTCTGCCTTTGTCCTTCCGGGGCTGCGCTCCCCACGGGCTTGCCAATGAGCCTTTTAGGATTCGGGGTTTTATGGAATCCCCGGAGCCAGAGCAACGAGCCGTGGCTTTCATAAATACGCTCACGCCACGGCTACGGAGGAAGGATTCTTTCAAGTGAGCAAAATGGCAGCAGAGCTTTTCACCGAAGTGGGCAGAAGCAGGAAGAAGAGCGAGAACTGCCAAGGGAGGCGTCACCTACCGGAGCACGCAGAACAGATTGATGTTGGCATTGTACACGGAGAAGTCGATGAAGACAACCCGGGTCCCACGGTCCAACCACAGGTTGTCCTTCAAGACCTGGAGAGCTCCGGCACTTTCCTGCCGGGTCATCTTGAGGTCCAGGTAGTACCCTCCTCCGCTGTAGCTCGTCAGCTTCCCCCAGTGAGAGGAGCCGTCCAGTTCTTGCTCCGTGTGGTATTGCCACCTGCCCAAGGGAAGCATTGGAGCGGAAGGGCGTGCCAGTGAGTGGTGGGCAGGTGGCGCTCGTGCCAGGAAGCGCCTGGCCCGCTAGCTCTGCTGTCCTACGCAGGATGCGGCACAGGCCAGCGCCACTGAAGCAGCATGCAGTGAGGAATGGCCTTGAAAACACCTCGCCTCCCCAGGCCCTTGCCTGTCCGAGTGCGTCTTTTAAAGGCCCGTCCAAACCCGGCGCCCGGAAGATGCCAACAGGGCATTTCTGCCAGCCGCCTTGAACTTGCAGAGAAAAGGAGGCGAGTGCTCCTTGTGTCGTGGAGAAATGCTTTCAGTGAAGTGGACGCATGTGGGCCTGTTGAGCAATGACGAAGATGTTCTCTGAGAACGTGCAGAGGCACCTTCTCTCATGACGAGGGATAACTGTGTGTGTGTGGAGGGGGCTTCGTTAGTGTGTGAGCCTCCTCTTCCCTTCTGCGTGCTTCTTTTTCTAGGCACTGAGCAGTAGGGCGCCTGACCTTCCCAATAATTTGGTAACTCTGCTGTTGTTCTTGTTCTTTTTGAAGACCCATATTTATGGCTAGGCATGTGCAATGTTCGCAGTGGAAAGAAAACAAAGTCCCAATTTCGATATAATGCAGCGCTGCCCCCTAGAGGATCTGGTGAGTCAGCAACCTGCATTGAAAACATTTCGCTTTCAAAATGTAAGCAAAATGATAGATGCTCGTTCTCAAACCAGCTGGGAGCATCGAGATGCAAGGGCTTCTCAGCTGCCTGGCGGGGAAAGGAAGCTCAGCAGAGACCCCAACCGAGTGGCCGGAGCAACTTCCCAGCCTCCTGCCCGGGAGCACAGAAACTCCTGTGCCATCCGGGCACTGCCCCGGAGCTGTGGGCTGGTGCTCCAAGGCCGCCGGGCCTGGGCGCTTCTGGTGGGAGGTCAGAAGACCACAGTGGCCACGAGGAGACAGTGGCGGGTGACTGTCTGTCCGCGTGGCTGCACCTGCTGTGCGCAGGCATTCTTGTTCTTCCTTTTTTCTCCCCGGGGGCTGAGCTTACTGCCGACGGCCATCTCCCCCTGCCCGGTGTCTAGTACCATTGGCGTTAAAAGCTTCCTGTGCACCACTTGTTAATGCATTTTGCTTTGGGATCCTTGTGGCTGCAATTATGGCTGGCCAGCTGAGCCCAGGGAAGGTCGCTTGACTATCTGCTCAGTAGTCGTTCGCCATGGAGAGGGGGAGCTCAGATGAGGGAGGGCCTGGAACTGGGTGGCTCCAGGCAGCACCTTGGCCGGCTGGAAAGGGCTGTGGGCCACCAGATGGACCAGGACAAGGCCAACTGCCTGGCATGGGAATGTTCAGGATGCATATGCAGCTATTCCTGCAGGATGCAAACACAGAAACAGCCTTTCCCCACTGTTTATGTGCAAAACTTATTCATTTTGCCTAGTTTAATGGGAGTAGTGCAACTCCAATAAGCACCGGAAAACCGATATCAGGTGAGAATATCTTGCTAGGAGAAGAACCTCAGCACAGGTCACTGCCACGGGCCAAACAGTACCTCAACACCCTCTTTCTTCGAGATATTCCACCCTGCATACTTTGCTCAGGATTTGACGCCTTGCTCCATATTTCTTGACATTACTATTGCCACCTTGCATTTATACTCTGCCTTTTTTCCTCTTGTGAGAAATGTATGAGGCGCAAGGGCCAACCGCTAGGAGCAGGGCCCTTCCGGGCTGGATCCCACCTTGGGAAAGCTTGTCCAGGGGAGATTTGCCAAGCCTTGACGTGAGAGGCTCTCGTTTAGGCATCTGGCTAAAGGACTGCAGTTCGAGACGCTCTGCAGCTTTTGGCTCTCCTGGCTTGTTCCTTTAATACCGTTCCATTTACGGTTCTCTTTTAGGATGTCATTTGTGTCATTGGAAATGTTCCTGTCTTCATGAAAATGTGTGTTTATGGCTCCTTACGCACCTCCGGGGAGGCAAGGCACAGCAGAAGGATTCAGACTACGTGAGAAAACAAGACGGCGTCTATCAAGCAGAGGCGGGTGCCGGCGCACTTACGCGGTGCCGTTGAAGAGCCCAAAGGGGGACCGGTTTTCCTTGTCCTCGCTGTACACGTCGTAGCAGCCCGAGATGTCTTCCTTGAAGTCATCGTGTACCACACACGAGTTGTTCTGGACCTTCAGCTGGCGCAGCCGCGGCACCCCCAGCAGCAGGTTCTCGTAGTAGATGTAGGACTGCGGATCGTGGCCCAGGGGCTTGTTGTTGTACCACTTGGTCCAGTACAAGCTGTTCAGCAAGGGGCCCTGCGAATACTGCGGAGACAGGCAGGGAGGGAGAGAAGTGCGTGTGGCTCAGGACGGCCGTGCCGGGACCGCGGAGCAACCTCTCTGGAAGGCCTCCACCTGCGCCCGGCTTGCAAGGAGGGGAGACAGGATGGGAGGGGGGAAAGAGGGCAGCTGTGGGGTGGGTGCTCGCTGGGCAGTGGGGATGGCTCAGCCCCCAGCCGGCAGGGGTGCCGATCGGGGGCCGCCTTGCGCTCGTTGCCCCATGTGCACGGTGGGCGCAGCCGAACCCCAGCAGGCACGACCAGTTCAGGTAGGCACACTCAGGTCTGCCCCAGCTGGGGAAGACGCGTTCCACTGCTCAGCCGCTGGCCCTGGGAGAGCTGCCGTGTGGACGGACGGCGTGGCCGTGCCTCGCGCTGCGTGAGGAACCCGGCTTGGGGAAGGAAGCCGCTGAGTTTCCTCGGCGCAGCTGCTCGGGCTCTGGCCCTTTGAACCACACGCGGGGTGTTCATGTGGGCATCTGGCAGGAAGCGAGTCCCTCAGGCCTGCTGTCCACATGCCGCACGTGAGCCCACGCAGCAGGGGCACGCTGCTTCCGCATGCGTGGCTTGCAGGCTTTCTTTGCACAGAGAATCACGTGCTTTGCCCCTGGTGCGGAGAAGCCACCAGTGTTCCTGGGCGCTTGTGCTCTTGCTCGCGGCTTGGCTTGCTTCCTGGCCGGGCCAAGTGCGGGAAGGGCTCTGGCCAGCGCACGGGAAAGACGGTCCTTGCATCCCACCACGTGGCGACCGCTGGTCAGTGCAACGATTTCCGATTCGCTTACATAACAGGACACAGGAAACATAATGCATCCCAAGTTCCTGGTACTCACTTCCCAAAACTCAGCCATGCTTCCAATATCCTGGAAAGAGATCCCACTGTCAGAAGAGGTTTGCAGGAAAAGTTCGGACATCACTTTGGTGTAGTAATAGGCATTTGTACTGGTCATCCCATAAGTCACTGAGGGAGGGAAAAAACAGCAAGATCGACTCACTCTGGGGAATGGCCTGAAATTCAAACCACTGGTTTAGTTAGGCAAGGCAAGGCCTTTCCCGGGAAAATCTTCATTAGGCAAAACTTATCAGCTGCCAAGAGATGCAGCGCTTTAACATTTACAGGAGAGGCAAAATCTTCGAATAGAAATGCACAGGTGTCGCCTTGCCTGCATTCTCTGAACCCAACAAAAGGGCCGTCTGTGCTCAGTACTTCCAGAACGAATTGAGAAGGAATGAGAGAGACAGCAAAACCCTTCAGCTTGCACCCCACCTTTGCCAGGGAAGCCCCAGATCCGCTGGGGTGAAAACTCAGCCCCCGCAGGACCTCAGCACTTCTGCCTTTCCTTTGTCATCTGCTGTCACTTTGCCATCCTCACTGAATAGCTGGCTGCCCGTCATTCATTCATTCATTCATTCATTTATAGTTTTTATACGCCATCCAACACCAGAGTCTCTGGACGGCTTACAAAAAAACAAAAAACAACAGCATACCACCAAACGCACTGCATCCAACCATCGATAATAAAATCAAAGAGAAAACCAATTAAATGCTAAAATGTTGGGAAAATAAAAAGGTTTTCGCCTATGCCAAAAAGAATAAAGCAGTGGCACCAGGCGAACCTCCCCGGGGAGCGTGTTCCAAAGTTGGGGTGCCACGGCTGAAAAGGCCCTTCTCTGGGTAGCCACCCTCCTGACCCCCTTCAGAGAGGGCCCCCGGAGAAGGGCCTCTGCCTCCGATCTCAAGGGGCGGGCGGCACAGGGGGAAGGCGGCGTTCCCCCAGTAACCAGGCCCCAAGCTGCTCCTGGGGCAGAAGCAATCGCTTGCGTGCAGGCCGTGCACTTGCTCGCGAGTCCCTCGCTGGCTGACTTGTGAGGAGACCTGATAAGGAGGCGCTGACACAAACAAATGTTCCACGCTTCTGTGTCACACGGGACAAAACATTCGGACCGGATGAGAAGCCCGAGTGAGCTCCGTGCTCTGCTTGATGCGATAACGATGGCGGGCGAACCTGCTGCCTTGCAGTGCATGAAATATGACCTGCTGCCCTATGAGGCATCGCAGGTGCTCCCGGCAGATAACAATGAATCTGGCTAGAGCAAACAGCCATTGTTGTGCCCACACATTTCTGGCTCCGCGCTGAATGAAATCTCTCCGAGAGCACAGAGCAGCCACCCTCTATGTTATCGTCCTGGCCACCCTTCCTGGCCGGCCCCTGGGATGCAACGGGAGAGGGAAGGGCCGGGGTGCATCTCCAGCTCCAGGAGGCTGCGGGAGACGCTGACATGCTGGGAGATGAGAAGAGGCCCTTGTTTATTTATTTAACAAATTTGTATGCCACCCCCTTGCAAACAAGCCACTCCCATGTCGGGAGCAGCACCAGGCCCCATTCGGGGGCTCCTCCGGGCCCACCAGGGAAAGGGATGGGAATGTCGCCGGGACTTTGGTCATCCTTCCTGGAATCCACAGGCAACTTCTCCAGACTTCCTTCCGCCTCCGTTTAGCCCAGCTGTTTAGGGATGCCGATTTCGCTTGCTGCTTGCTTTGTCTAACTCAGCACTCCTAGTAAACCTCTCCTCCTTGCGCCTCGGGAGCTTCCCGGATATTTTGCGCAGCCCAGTGGATCCCGCAGGCGTGTGCCAGCGGCTTGTGCCCGCAAGGGTGGACGAAGGGAACCGTGGAGTTGGGCCCGGCCCGGGGGCCACCGGGAATGCTCCCAAACATTTGCACGGCTCTTATTTATTGCGCTGCGTTGACACCCCGGCTGCCTTCCTCTTGCAAGCAATCCGGGGCGGCACGCATGGCTTTTTCCCACTCCATTTCTCTTCACAGCAACAACCCTGGTGAGGTGGGTTGGGCTGAGGAGCAGGGGCTGGGTTCACACCCAAGAAGCCACGGTGAAATCCAAGGTGCTCAGACTTCACCCAGGCTTCCCCAGTCCTCTAGACCCAGGGTCGTGTTCTGGCATCGCTGGCGTGGGAACACCATAGAGTTCCCTGGCAAGAGTGGCTGTGGAAGCCCCACCCTCAGGAGCAGACCCTCAGAACAGTCAGGGTGCTGGGCAGGTCCCCTGGCCAGGGAGAGGGAGCCCACGTGGACCCACAGCCTCGTCATCCACGCCTTGGCTCGTCCGTGACAGAGATCCTGATGGCCAAGGCTGGGACAAGCTGTGAATACGGCTCACACGCAAGGACAGGGCTGTCCTTCCGGCATCGGTCCTGCTCTGCAGCCACCCTTGCCGTTTCTCGGAACAGCCATCCCCAGCGGCTGGGACTGCCCACACGACTGCTCGTAAGAGAAGAGGAAGGGCAGGCCAAGGAAAGCAGTGCCGGAGCACAGGCAGCTCCGGAGAAACCGCGCTACTCACGCAGGCAGATGTCCACCAGGAATATGATGTAGACCAGCAGTTCACGCAGTGTGGTCTTCACATAAAGCTCTCGATCCTCCGCAGTGTTCTCCGTCAGAGTTGTGCCCCAAAGTCCTGGGGGGCGGGGGAGAGAGAGAGAGAGAGCAGGTAAATGCATTCGGCACGTCTGGATTTACCTGTTTGCTGTTTTAGACACCAAATGCCAGCCAAAGTGCTCTAGCGTCTTCCTGCTCAAAGGAGCCGGCTGAGCTGCGCACGGCTGCTTTGAAACCCACGGCTCCGACTGTGGGACTGGCACGTGCGCTTCCAGGTGGCCCATCTTCATGGACATGCATCTGCCCAACTGAACCCAGCAGCTCAGGAAAGCGGGCCTTCTGGGCCTCCTGCCCTCACATTACCCGTGCCTGGGAACCCAAGGCTGCCATTTCAAAACTGCCTAACTCAGAATGAATTGCCCTGAACTCAGCTCAAGCCTAGGAATGCATAGTGCATGGTGTCTTTTCAAGGAAGTTGTGGCTAATTGGCCAACTGATTATTTCCATTTATTAAATTGCTAAAATAGTTATGACATTATTAAAGTTGATGCTTTGCTATGCCCTGATTTGACATTGCTATTTCTTTAATGAGATTTATATCCTGCCTTTTTACCAAAAATGGCACTCAGGGTGAATCACAGTATAAAATACAAATTAGGACAAGGTCTTGCTTAAGACACAAAATCACAATGAATTGTGTTACAAGTACAATTTCAAAAAATGAGGAATTCCTTCTGACATCATCAGAAGGACTAGAGTTCCTTCACCTGCTGCCGGCTTGGTGTCAAAAGCCTTCCTGACTAAAAATGCCCAGCAGGGGGGCCAGAGAGAGGGAGCCAAGGTCACCTTCATAGGCAGGGGGCTCCAGAGCGTGGGGTCAGCCGCACAGAAGCCCCCCTCACGCCCCCACTGAATGTGCCTCTGGTGCGGAGGGTCTTAAGAGCCAGGACAGGACCAGGGGAGAAAGCCGCCTTTCCTGCCTTCTGCTCCAAGGACTCTGGTCCCACCCAGCCCTGGAAGCAGACCAGCCCTCCAGCAACACAGCGGAAATCCCCAAACTCTTTTTAAAGGCAGCCCCACATAAAGCTTGCTGGGGCCCAGACAGGCTACGAAGCAACCCAGGGAGGCAGCTTGGTTCTGCTCTGCAGAAGACGACACTCCAGAGCGATCTGGTCAAGCAACCAGCCAAATGGGAACAAGGGCAGCTGCCCGACAGCGGGTTCATTCGCGCTTCGTGCCACCCCCTTGTGCATGCGAAGGCGGGGGGGGGGGTTGTCATCCATGTGACCCTGCATGTCCCAATCCCCAAAACTCCAATTTCCTAGTCAAATTCCACCCCCGAGCTTCAGTTTGAAGGCAAGAACCTGACTTTATGGGTTGGGCCCTGTTCCTTTTGAAAATTACTCACTTAACTTTTCTTTCATCTGCTCCTTGCTGGTGAGTTACATAACACCATTAAAGGGCCGAAGGACCCGTTCCACTAATGGCTTGTTGTTATTGCCCTGCTCAAGCAAACTTTCATCCAAGGCAGGTGTGAATCTCCACTTGAAAGCCGAGCGGGTTGCCCACATCAATACCGGGGTGCTCCGCTCCTTTCATATGGTCCCCAGGGGCTCGGTCCTGAGGACACCCAGACTCCGAGCGAGCAAGCCAGCTCCGTGATGGCTGCAGCTCCAGACCCCTGATCGAAAGCACTCAGGTCTGAACGGCACAGAGGGGTCTGTGATAAGGAAGGCTAAAAGCTTGGGTAATGCGCTCTGACATGCTGTCACGCCCAGGATGAAACAGCTCACTTTTTCATTTTTAAAGAGCCGCATTTCCAAAGAAGAAGCAGCTCATCAGTTGCCCTGTGGACTTTTCCTTGCTTCCTGGTATCAGTTGCCCCGAGCGGCAGCAACCAACGCAGCCCAAGAGCATCCTCGGCTCGGCTCGGCCCCTTGGAGTGAATTAACTGCGCCAGCTCAGCGGTGGGCAAGTGATCTTGCTTCTGCCAGAACCCAAAAGCTCACCAACTGGCGCCAAAGGAAAACGGCTGGCTCCAGCTGAGTCTCAGAAGGGGTGGGATGGACACCCTGCTCAGTCAGAGGAAGATCCGCTTTTCCTTTGGCCCCTCTCTCTCTCTCTCTCTCTCTCTCTCTCTCTCTCTCTCTCTCTCTCTCTCTTTCTTTGACTGGGGACTCCACGTCCTAAGGGGGCTCCCCCTTTTGAAATGAGCTGTCAGTTGTGAGAAACAGTCCAAGAGGAGTCCTGTCAGAAACCCCCTTTGAAGGGAACCAGAGTCCTGACGGCCGGCCACTGGTCAAAACTGTGGCTCCCTTCCAAAGGGAGTGGCCTGCACATTTCCCTCTCAGGCATGAGTGGAAAGGAAAGCACACGTGAGGACAGTGAGTGCTGGGGGGACCCTTCCCCAAAAGGGGCGCGGATCCCTGCTTTCTGGAAGCACGGATCAACCGTGTCTTTGTGTGGCTCGCCAGGTCCCCTTCTGGCGGCTGTCCAGCCAAGCCACGGTGGGCTCAGGGACCAGCCAGGGCACAGGCTCACCCCCCTCCCCCATGGGGCGCAGCTCATGGGCCCATATGCCTGCACCCTGTCGGCCTGACGGGGCCACCGGGCCACACTGGCGGGAGCATCGGACAAGCGCAGGGCAGAGGTTCCTCCTCTCGCTGGCCTTCCTGGACGGGAGCAGGGCTCAGCACGAGACGCCAACGGGTGCCGGCGAGCCCGAACTTTCCATGCTGGCGGGTGCCGGAGCAGGCGCCCGGCGAAGGTGCCTGCGCTCTTTCCTGCACAAGGACTGTGAGGTGGCCAGCCTCCTTCTCCAGGGCGCACCTGGCGAGGCTGAGGGCGGTGCTGGGCTGCCCAAGTGCTGCATGGCAGGCGCCTGCCCAGACCGGTCCCAGGCTGCCGCTTCGCCCTCGGGCCTCCCTGGCAGTGCAGCCCTCCGAGGCGGCCACCACGCAGGCACCTTTCTCCCCCTGCAAACACGACCTTTGCTTATGCTCAGAAGCGCTGCACTGCAAGCGGCAAAATATTTGTCGACCAAAGCGGCCACCTTGTGCAAAAGTAGGAAGCGCTACAGTTCAGGAGGTGGTTGCTGTGGGGTGAAGCGGCCAGCTGCCACGGGGCCAGCAGAGCTCTGGGAAAGCCCCCGGGAGAGGAGGCAGCCTGGCAATGCCGGCGCTTTGCAGTGATCGGCCTGATCTTACGTGCTCTCCTGTCTGATCAGTTCATGCTTCGAATACTTGACTATAGTTTGACCAATGCAGCCAAGCAGTTTGGTAATGGTTCTTCCCCTCGCCTCCCATCCCCGTCCTTTGTTCTTGCCCACTTCAGTTCCTATAACTTGGCCAGGATCCTGCAGGAGCTGTTAGGTTGCCTCCACCTCTGGTGCCTCAGTTTCCTGTTGCACCACACCCTCATGGGACAGCCCCAGCTTGGCCAATCCCCTTGAACTGGGTTCTGTGAATGTAATATATTGAGAGAGAGAGAGAGAGAGAGAGAGAGAGAGAGAGAGAGAGAGAGAGAGAGATGGGGAGAGAGCAAAAGCATCTAGGACATTCGTCTCTTGTGATGCTCCCGGGCAGCCTTTTGATCTTGCAAAACTGCCGGCTCTTTGTCAGCAGCAAAAGCAGCAGGAGGGGCGGCCAAGGAGGGTGTCCAAGCACATCATCCCACTGCATATCCTGCCTTTCCCTAGAAGTGCTTAAGGTGGAGTAGGACATTCTCCTCGCAACCGCTCTGTGAGGCAGAGCCATGGCTGAGCGGCTACTGGGACTTGGCTCATGCCAGCCAGAATGGAACGTTTTGAAGACCGCAGGGCTCAGAGCCCTGCAAAGAGGGGGCAGCAAAGGGAACCGACCGGAACATCTCTGAGCCAGCTGAGAAGGCGAACAACGAAACGGGACAAATGGAAGTTCCCCGCCCTGCCCGCTGCAGCTCAGCCCCTCTCCTGATCAAAGAGGGGGCAAAGACAGGTCTAGCCCCAGACATGCATGGCCCAGGCAGCTCTGCAGCGGCGGCTCCGCGCCGAGGAATTTTCAAAGAGGTGTCCTTTGCCACTGGGCACCCAGCCTCCCACTGGGGAAGAAGCAGCTGGCGCCTTTCGGCAGCCCCTTCCTCTGTCTGGCACTCGCACTCCAAGGTGCAGTGCCACAATGTTTGTGACACAATTTAGGCATCACAAACTTCCACAAGGGGAGCTTTATCTCCGAACTGAGTGAGCACACCTTGGACAAGCAGCTCTGGGTTCTGCGCACATGATGCTCAGCCTCATTTACCTGGAAGTAAACCGAGTCACTGCTGTGCCCACCGATGCAGAAGCAAGCCCGAGTGAGTTCGGTGCATGTGCTCAGAGCCCTCTCCTCTCCTGCACCTCCGCGGAGCTGCGGGAGATCCCGGCTGTTCCCCTCCACTAGTTGAGGGGTGCAGCCACTGAGCCTGGCACTGCGCAACCGTCCCCGAGGGAGAGGCGACTCGTGGGCCCCGCTGCACTCGACCAGCAGGCCTGCCTCCTCCGTCTCCATCCCCACTCCCCGCCCGGCGGTCACCCTCACCACCCATGCTGCACATGTCGCACCATGTTGGCAGAGTGCTCTCTGGACAGAAGCTGCTTCTGTGCCTCTCCCTGCCTGGAGATGGAGGCGGGAGACGGACCGTGGCAATGCTGCCCCCCCACCCCGTTACCTCGGATGCCTTTGAGGACGTGGAAGCAGCACCCGGGGAAAGGGGCCGCCCTCCTCAGCTCCTCCAGCTCCTCGGCATTCGTCGCCTCCTTTCCGTGGGGTGAGGAGCCCGTCAGCCGCTCGACATTTTCGTAGGGGTTTTCCAGGATGGATTTGGGGTTGTAGATCGCCCTGATTTTCAGAGAGGAGGAAGGCGAGCCATTGTAGACGGGGTTGTCCCAGGCCCCTTTCCCCAGCGCGTCCAGTTCGTGCTCCTCCTGGGCTTGGAAATGGCTTTCCGCTCTGTTGTTGAGGCGGGAAGCGCTCATGGCTGGCAGCGCGCAGGCGGGTGCCTCGCCCGGATCCCTCTGCGGGCCGCTCAGCCACGCTCCGGAGGCGCCACGAGTCTGCGCCGCTCGTTGCCCAGTGGCCTCTTTTATACCCTCCCCCCGTTCCTTGGGTGACCGGCTCAGGACGGAGGCGCAGCCCAACGCTGGGAGCAGCTGTAAACCCTATTCTTCGGCGAGCGTTGCGACACCCAGGGGAGGTTCCCGGCTGCCTGCAGGTGACTGTCATGAAAGCCCGACGGGAGACGAGGCTGCCTGGCCCTTGGCGGGCTCCACTGGCCGGGCTGCCAGAGAGGGAGGGGGCAAGAGCAGGGCATTCATTGGCCACCTTGGCTGCCGGCGGCCGTGAGTGGCACCCGCTCATCCCCAGGCACGACGGCTCGGTTTTAAATAGAGCCGCGCCACGGGAGCACTTGAGAGCCGTACATCAAAACTTATACGTGCTTCCCAAGGCCGGGCTTTGAACTGAGGTTCCTAAGAGCGCCTGCATTCTGCAAACAGCCACACAGATGCTTTATTGTGGTACTCACGGCAACCGTCCGACAGGCATGGAGATAATTTGTGGAACCACACACCAACCCGTGTCTGAAGAACACACGCAGGGCTCAGGTGAGCGACCTGCACGGACGGTGCCGAGCAAAGGCCAGCACTCCGCTTTGCAGGTGGGCCTCTGCATGGAAGAGTTCCTTCTCCCGCAGGGAGGCCAGGAGCCTGCCCGTCAGCAGCCACGTCCCGTGGCACGGCTGCGGCAGGTGCTTTCCTCTGCCTGCTCTTCCAGGAGTGCGCCGGGAAGAAAGGCTGGTTGCATCTTAGTACGGATCATCCCTCCGCCAGCTCACGCAGTGCTCTGCGCGGTGCTGCTGCCCTTTCTTCCTGCGCTAGTTTCTCTTGTGCAAGCAGATTGCCGCCCTCAGGCTGCCCTTCCCTGCCCTGCCCTGCCTTCCCGGGTCGGGTTGTAAGTGCTCCTTTACCAGCAGCAGCCCCAAAGCCTGGGCGCAACCAACCTTTTCTTCGAAGTCCTCCCAGGAGCTCTGCGCTCCCCATGCAAAGCCGCTTGCTCTTGAAGATGTCGTGTGTGTGTTTCTTTGTATCGTGCATGCCATGCACCAGGTACACACCGCAGGTATTTTATTTATTTATTTATTTATTTCCCGGTTTATATCCTGCCTTTTTCCTACAAAGGGCTCAAGGCAGCTTACACCTCCTCCCCCCATCTTATCCCCACAACAACAACAACCCTGTGAGGTAGGTTGGGCTGAGGGTCTGTGACTGGCCCAAAGTCACCTAGTTGGCTCCATGGCCGAGCGGGGACTCGAACCCGGATCGCCTGAGACCCAACTCTGTGCTCTTAACCACTACACCACACTGGGTATAATTTACCAAACAAATAAAGCCCTATCAAGTGATGAGTCCAGATGATCAAAAAGGTGCTCAAGACAAGAGTGGGGGACTCTGGAGAAAGTGCGGCCTGGCTGAGCTCGGCCTGGAAGCTTGTGCCGCGAGTCAGAAGATTAAACCGAAGGACTTCCACACCGGGCTGTGCAGAATGGAGACGCAGCTGGAGCCTGAAGGACGGTTGGACAGAGAGACCCAGAGAAAGCTGGAAACATAGCTGGAACCGGTAAAAAAGAATGCAAGCTCGATTCCTTAATAATACTGCGCTTCCGAGATGCACATCGGATCCACGTGAAGCCTGAAAACACTGCAAAAGATACATTCACTCTAAAAACGTAGAAGGGCAGAGGGGGTGCAGGATCGCTCTCAGCCACACAGAGAACTGTTTCTGCTCTGTGGGGGAATGGGGTTGCCCTTCAGAGCACATGCGCGCACTGCCAGCTTTTGTGGACGGACTCAGTACTGAGTGGATCTTTCGCGCATTGAACAGCGAGCCAAGATTGCAGTCCTTCAGGCTTCTTCCCTAAATGGATGCTCCCCGTTTGTGTCTGGTGTGGATGCAAAGAGGAAGCCAGACTTCCCAAAACCGCTCTCTGCGTTTCAAGGGAAGCCGACAGAGGGGGGCTCTCACTTTCAGATGCTGCGAAGCAAAGACAGTTGCAGGCCTCCATCTGGTGGCTATCGCTTCCATTGCAGGAGAAGCGGCCTTCTAAAAGGGATCGCCCAGCGCCAGTTAATGGGAATGTTCCATCCCAGCAAAGGGCCGCAGCCGTGAGCAGCAAAGAGGAGAAAGCCCCGCCGCAGTGGATGCTCCTCCACTGTGCCAAATGGATTTTGCTTCCCCAGAAAAAAGTAAAAGAACAATGCATTTAAATATCCACTCGCATCAACTTCATCCGCTCGATCATGGTCTGTGTGACCTGGGTTTGCACATTGTAACAAGGAATACTGGTCTTCTGCCATGGTTCATCTGTCATGTTGGGTGAGACCTCGTTGCCTCTTCAAATGGGGGCTGATGGGTAACACACCGGGCAGTAGGAAAGGGGGCGCCCTGTGCTCCGCCTTCCTCGCTCTCCTGCACCGATCCCTTGTCCCCAGCACATGGCTGGACTGTCCACCAGCCTCGTTTGGCCTTCCCTGTCGCATCTGCAGCACAGGCCTTTCCCCGGCCTTTCGGTGTTCCCAGCCAGCCGCACTGAAGCAGTTCCAGCTGGACGTGCCCTGCTCCGTCCCGGCAGGGGGCAGGGGCGCCTCGGCTCCCAGCGGAGGGCAGCGCACGCCCTCAGCTCCTGGCGGAGCCTCCTCTCCCGCAGCAGCACAGCCGCCACGCAGACACCTCCTCCTGGGCAGGTGAGCAGTGCTGCCCCTGGAAATGTGTCTCCGGGATGGTGCTGCCAGTGCTGGAGGACTCGCGGAGAGGCTGCCGAGGGTGCTTGCCCGGCAGAGCCAGGATGCAGGCATCTTCTGGCGCTCCCCCGGGCAGACCGCCGGACCGGGGCTCTTCCCCAGAAGGCCACCCCGGTGCCCGGGGGGAGCAACGCAGTATGGGGGCCACCCAGGCCTGCCCGTGGCTCAGCGCCCTTCCAGGTTTCGGACAGGCAGAGGACGGGCCGTCACGGGTGTCCTAGTGCCTGCCCACAAGGGTGCATTCCTCAGATGAGTCAGCCTGGGCTCCCGGAGGAAGCCTGACGTGCCAGTCCCAGGGGCAGAGCCTTGCCCAGCACCAGCTGCCCATCTTCATCTCCAGAAGGGGGCTGGGAGGCCTCCGGATGGGCCCAGGGCCCATCGCGGGAGGCTGCACTAGCTCGGCCCATTCCCAGTTTTGCCTGCTCAAGGACTGCTTATGAGAATGGGCACAAGGGGAGGCAGAAAGAAACGAGCACACGAGAAGCTTGTGGAGAGTATGTGGTCTTGAACTGGCCTGGCTGTCAGATTGGACTGAAGAACGGAGCCCCCATGCCGTGGCCGTGGGGCTGCCTGTCCCAGCAACACCAAAAGAAAGGAGAAAGGGGGAAGTCGTCCAGACATGGAGCAGAACCACAGCGACTCCGGTCTTCTTGGTCCTTGGCATGAGGAGTTATTAAGGGTTCTCTGGGTGATGTAAAACTTCTCCTGCTGTCGGCCATCCATCTGTCCGTAGACTTCCTTAAATTGGCATTATTCTGAGATTAGCCTTCCTTCTATTCTGCTCTGCCAAAGAATCAGAATCCTGTCTAATTATTTTTTATTGTGCAATTAAGAAGAAGCCACTCCCAGAAAGGGGGGGGGCCTACAGAACAAAAACATACTTTTTGAATGAAATCTAAGATGATCCATAGTACTAGTTACATATAGCCTGTATGTCTATAGGTTAATATATAACAGAACAAATGACCGCCATTAAAAATAAGTATATGTTGACTAAAACAAAGGCACTCCAAATATCCATGTATTTATCCATCTGTAGATCACACCTAAAGGCCACTTTCAAAAACTGAAAGTTTAATTAAGCCTGCCACCCAGTGAGTTATTGAAGGTAGCTATTTATCCTTCCCATGTTAGCTGTCAAAAAGGCCCAGAGAATCCATTTACGCTGACCTGGCATTAAATTCCAAGAGACAGGTAGGTAATTCAAAAGAAAATGTGTATGCATATATATTAATCCTTCTTCACAAGATTTATCTCAGTGATTATCTCCCAAGAGGAAGCTGCCATTGGGCGCCTTCAGCAATTGGCTGATTCAATTAAGCCCCTTTCAAAGAGACCACCTGGCCTCCCGTATACGCAGGACAACCAGTTTTGCTGAATTACGCATAGCCGGAGAGCCAGGGCGCCTCGCAACATGGGCAGCGATGGGACTCCACGGACTGGGCGCTCCAGTTCCTGCCTCCGCCCTCGGCTGAGACCAGGCCCCTTCACCGAAAACGCCCGATCCGCAGGCGGGGATCATCGCCGACGCTTCCGGCGGCACAGGCGGCTCCGCAAGCAGCGGGACCACGCCTGGGTCCCCGGATCGCCCCGCAGCCAAAGCCGACTACAGAGATTTAGCGCTTGCTGCAGAAAATGCCCGCCTGTTATCACCAAGACTGACAAGCCGATCCAAAGCAAAAATCAGCCGGAGCGTGCCAGCCCGCCACAGAAAGATGTCCTTGCTCATCTCTAGCCTCCCGGCGGCATGGCTCTTGCCTTCTCTGAGCCTCCCAATCCCCCGCCATGCTAAGGTGGGCCTCCGAGAGTGGGGAGCTGCGCGACGCAGCGGAGCATCTGTTTCGCTCTGTGATGCTCGGCTGGAGTGGCTCATGCAGCCTCCACCCCACCCAGGTCCAAGGGGCAGAGCCCCCCTTTTGCACGCAGCCGCAGGCTCTGCTTCAGCAAAAGGGCGGGTGCCTGCTGCAGACGGCCTGCCCATTTGCTCCCTGGGCCCGGGGCCACCGTTGAGCATCCCCAAGGAGGCTGCCCAAGCACTGAACAAGAGAACCCGTCTCAGAAGTGGTGGTGCTGGAGGTTCTGCCGGAAGTTGGAGGGGCTCCCGGGCCCTTTATGGGGCACCGCTTGCACTGCGAAAGGGAGCAAGCTCTTTCTCTTCCCGTCCAGTGAGGGGCCCATCGGCCACGTGGGGAAATGGGGCCACATCTTCTCCAGCACGGACACCCCGATGCAGTTTTTCTGTCAGCAGAGGGGGAAGGCCTGCAGGAAAACTCTGCCGGGCACAGACTGGGCCTTTGAGGAACCAGGCCCTGTGTTCTGTGCACAGCTGTGCTAGCCAAGGTTCCCTTTAGTTTTCCCAATTTGCCACTTTAGGCTGCTTATTGCTCCATGCTCAGACGCCGACCAAACCTCTCTCCATGCTGTGCCTTCCCTAAATTCCTAGCGGGCCTTTATGCCCAGGTTGCAGGCAACACGCTGGTTAAAACCTACAGTCCACCTGTGCTCCTCTAGGGCCCAGGAGGGCGGCGAAGAGGTTCAGCATGAAGGACCCCAGTGGGATCACTGGCCAGGGGCTCCCAAGGGGCTGGGAACATGGGCGTCGCTCTTGGTGGTGGCAGCTGCTGCCTGTTGTAGTCGCCGCCTCAGGCTCAGGTGGGGCTGCCTGCAGGTACTGAGTCACCACTGGTCCACTTGCCCACGGAGGCACGCCTTCCGTTCCCTTCCCTCTCCCCACTTCTCTCTCCGTCCATTGAACCAGGCATGCAGTCGTTCTGCGCAGGATCTGGGGAAAGCAATGTACTCTGTGTGGTTCCTTGGGCCTGTTGCTCAGTGGTGACTTGGCATTCTCAGAGCACTTGTGCCACTAGGCATCACTGCCCATGTCTCTACCTACACCTCTAAGGCCAGGCCTGTTTGGGGCCCAGCTGCTGCCCTGGGGCTGTGGGCAAGCTCCTTCTGCCCTCCCAGCTGGCCTCTGGGAGGGGAAGCCGCCCCCCAGCAGGACCAGGGGGGTTTCTTGGGGTGCAAAGCATCCGGGGAGCGGTCGCCCAGCCCCCGAGGGCCAGAGGCCGAATGGGGAGTGGAGAGCGTTGTGCCGGCGGGGCGCCAAGAGCGAGTGGGGCTGCAGAAGGAGCGACAGGGAGGGACGATGGCGAGGGGAAGCGGCTCAGGCGGGCATTCGCGGGAGGGCGGCAGCGGGGCCGGGCGCGGGCCCGCCGTGCCGTGCCCGTGGCCGTGCCGGTCCCCAGCGCGACTGCCTGGACTAAGCTCCCGGGCGCCTGGGGACGTGGGCCGGGCGGGTGTCCATCAGGAGGCCGGGGACGTGCGCGGGGCGGGAGGCGTCTGTGCGCGCTCGCCGGAGTGGGACGGGACGGGACGGGACGGGGAGGGCAGCAACAGGGGACACCTGGCCGCGCGGGTCCCTCACCGCGGCAGCCAAAGCCTGCCAGAGCGGGGGACCGAATCCGCGGGATTCCCCCCATCCCGCTCCCCAGCCGCCCCCTCCCCACCCCTCCCCACCGCGGAGCACCAGGCTGCCCGCAGAGGGCGCCTTCCTGCGAGGCGAAACGCTCGCGCAAGACACGGCCTCGGCGCAAGGATTCCGCGCAGCGCGGCAAGCGGGAGGCGGCGACGCGCTTGCCGGGGCCGCGACCGGCGCGGGGGCCGCCGCCTGCCGGGTTCGTGCTGCACCGGTCGCGGAGACCGGCCGCCCATCGCGAGCCGCGGAGCGGGACGCCGTCCCTGCAGGGCGTCCTTCCCGCCCCGCGGGGCCCCGTACTCTGGGAGCGCCGCTTCCCCGGTCTTCACCGGGCAGCAACAGAGCTACTGCTCCCTGGTTCTAATATGCGGCTTTTCTCAGCCTCTTCCGTGCTTTACTAAGGTTCTCCTAGGTAGATATTATTTCCGGTGATGAATTGCAAACTCCTTCGGGAACCCGGTAATGAAAAGGCAGGGGCTGAAATATGCGAAATCCAACATGGAGAACTGCACTCGGCTTGGAGTGCGCTCGGAAGTCTTTGCTTAGCAACAGCCGGCAAGGACGCGTTCACATGTCCGGCCCCTTCTGCATCTCCAGCCGCTGTGCTCGTTAGGACACGTGGGCCGCACCTGAAGTGGATCCCAGGGCGCTGCTAGTGGCTGGATCACTGTTCAAGCACCGCACAAGGCCAGGGTCCCCCAGAGAAATGGCCAGTTCCGTATTCGTGTGAGCCCTTTACCGGCCGGCTCAAAGCTTGCGCAGAATCATGAGCTTCTGACACCCCCAGCTCCCTGAATCAGGAAAGCAGGTGGAGATGGGGAGACAGGAGGGGGAAGTCCGGCTGGGTGCGGAAGAGCAGCTTCCTTCCTTGGCAGTCCCAGGAGAGGAAGGGGGTGCAGTGGTGCCCAAACCAGGACCTGCCTCCTCACCAAGGGGCTGTTACTCTTCCCACAATCGCCAGGCATTTGGCTCCTGCCCCAGGATAAAGCCTGAGCTACGGTGCTTGCTCGCTCGCTCGCTTTCCTAATAAATTGCATTGTTTTCACTGCTAGGGTGCTTTCCGCTCCCCATAGCTCCCCCCCAGTGGAAGACCTGATCTTGGGCACATTCCACGGGGCATTCCTTCCCTTGCAAAAGAGCATTTCCCCCGGTCCCCGGCTCCCTTTTACTTCAGCTGGGCCTGTGCAGGGGAACGTCCTGGCGGTTTGTGTAGCCGCCGAGTGATGTGGCCAGGACGATGTTAGCAGCGCACGGGGAAGAGCGCTGGGCTGCACAATGAGTGCAGTGTATCCCCCGAAGCCGTTTGCCCGAGTCAAAAGACGCCGCTGCCGCTCGCTCGCAGAGCATGCCGGAGCGAGCAAGCCGAGGGGGCGGCCTGTGAGCGCCTCCTCCGCGAGGGCAAGCGGCCAGAGCCAACAACGCCGGCCACTGTGCAGCTCAGCTTGCACAACGCGGCCTAGTTCTTCCCCGTGCTCCTGGGTCCTGCGGCTGCTGGCAAGCACAGTCCAAGGGAAAGCTTCATTGGGAGTGGAGCACGAGGAGCCACGGTGATGGCAGCTCAGGTAACTCCGAAGCAGCTGGAAATTTGCCACAGTGCAAAGAGCAGCTGGGAGGAAAAGGTGTAGCAGATGTGGGCTGATGAACTCCTGGCCAACTCCTGGGGATCCCACTGGCTTCTGATAAGACGGCACACGATAAGAACGTTATCATCGCTGAAAAGGGCCCTTGCACATCCCTGGGCAAATAGGTGGCCGCCACGTCATCTCTCCTAAAATATCCAATTGCTGTGGATAAATAAGATGGCCTTGGAATGGATTCCAAAAGCCAGGGATGCATCAGGCAGAGATGAGAAAGATTAGAAGGTAGGGTGGCATGTTAGGGCGGCTTTCTCTGCCAGCATGGCAATGTTGCGTGATCTTGTGCTCCTTTTCCAGAACATGCAGCAGCCCAAAGTCAGCTGAAGAAGAACAACCTTTCATCTGACTGGGTTGGAGAGGGGCTCACATGACTGAAGTTCCTTTCCAAGAAAAACGCCTTGCTCAAAGAGAAGCAGCATGTCCAAGAGAAGGCAGGCCTGACCACCTCATGCAGCAGCTCGCTTTTCGTGTGGTAGATAATTATCGGGCCTGTGCTGTGGCGGTGAGGGCAGCGAAGAAGAGATTCTTCTCCACTTCCATTGCCTCCTCACAGTGCCGTCCAGCGGAGCTCTTTCACGTGGTACATGGGCTGGTACAGCCTGGCCCTAAGAAAGATCCCGCACCACCCTCGATGGCCCACTGAGACAACTTTGCCCAGTACTTTAAGGAGAAAATCGCTCAGATTCGTCACGAGCTGGACTCCACTAGTGACTCAGATCCTCTAGGGGAGGTGCCAATGACTTCATCTGGTCAGATATTATTGGATGAATTTCAGTTATTGCAGCCTGATGATGTGGACAAGGTGCTTGGGCAAGCATGTCCCACCACCTGTTTACTTGACCCTTGCCCGTCGTGGCTGCTGACCAAGGCCAAACACGGGATTGGTGCCTGGATCCTGGAGGTCATCAACGCCTCTCTGAGGGACAGCCGGGTGCCTGCTCCTCTAAAGGAGGCGGTGGTCAGGCCTGTCCTAAAGAAGGCGTCCCTGGATCCAGAGATGGCTGCCAATTATAGACTGGTGGCCAACATCCCGTTTCTGGGCAAGGTGTTGGAACGGGTGGTGGCGGGACAATTCCAAGTACTCTTGGATGAGACTGACTATCTGGACCCATTTCAGTCCGGCTTCAGACCCGGGTACGGTACTGAATCTGCCTTGGTCGCCCTGTATGATGACCTGTGCAGGGAGAGGGACAGGGGGAGTGCGTCCCTGTTGGTTCTCCTGGACCTCTCAGCAGCTTTCGATACCATTGACCATGGTATCCTTCTGGATAGGCTTGCGGGATTGGGAGTTGGAGGCACTGCTTGGCAGTGGTTCCGCTCCTACCTCGACGGCCAATTCCAGAAGGTGCTCTTGGGGGACTCTGGCTCTGCGCCATGGCAGCTATGCCATGGAGTTCCGCAGGGTTCCATTTTGTCCCCCTTGCTTTTCAATATCTACATGAAACCGCTGGAAGAGGCCATCAGGAGGTGTGGGCTGTGGAGTCATCAGTATGCTGATGATACCCAGCTCCACCTCTCTTTTTCAACCATCCAGGTGAGGTCCTGCCTCTCCTCTATTCAGCACTAGTCAGGCCCCATCTTGAGTACTGCGTCTGGTTTTGGGCACCACACTTCAGGAAAGAGACAGGCAACCTGGAGAAAGTTCAGAGGAGGCAACAAGGATGATCAAGGACCTGGAAACAAAGCCCTACTAGGGGCGATGGAAAGAGCTGGGCAAACTTAGCCTCAAGAAGACTGTTGGGGGATATGAGAGCAAGGAGTGGAGAGGCAGCCGCTCAGGAGGGCCGGGATCTCCTCTCCATCATGCCAGAGCGCAGGGCATGCTTACAGGAAGGCCGAGCCTGTCTAGATAGCAGGGAAAAGCTCCTGGCTGTTAGAGCAGGGCAGCAGTGGCGCCCATGGCCTGGGGAGGTGGTGGGCTCTCCTGCACTGGGGCTGTTCAGGGGGCAGCTCAGGGATGCTGTGACTTGGGGTCCCGTAGGGGAGATGGGCCCCCTGGCTTCACTTGCAACTCTCTTCCGTGATTCTGTGAAGCGGCCCTCT
This sequence comes from Varanus salvator macromaculatus, assembly GCA_023646645.1. Classification (NCBI taxonomy): domain Eukaryota; kingdom Metazoa; phylum Chordata; class Lepidosauria; order Squamata; family Varanidae; genus Varanus; species Varanus salvator. The sequence goes on along the minus strand of JAIXND010000756.1, from coordinate 3,110,662 downwards.
TGAGTCAGATCCTTCATCTGTCTGGCTTGGGAGTATCAGCACGGACTGGCAGCAGCCCCCAGCCGGAAGACGCCAGAGACAGTGCCTGGCCTGGGGGCTCTGCACGCGAGGCACATGCTTTGCCACATGTACACCCTCAGCACGAGGGTCGTGGGAGCCATCCATGGTGAGATCTCCTCCCCTGATGCTGCCCTGAGCTCCTTCTCCGCCTTTATCTCTTGGTCAAGGAGAGAGCAGCCAGCCGGCGCTGCTGTGCTCCTGTTGGGAGCAGGCGGGCGTTCCCCCCCCCCCGCCGCCCCGTGTTCCTGCACCTGGGACCGCTCCTCAGAGGCCCCCTCCCCAGGCCTCTGCCATCCAGTGCGCCTTCCCTGTAGGTGCTGTGTCCAGCCACAGACACACCTCAGGGCAACACGGTGTGCATGCAGCCCTGTCCACGCATCACTGGGGCATCACTGACCTGACGCACGCACGCGGCCCTTTCGGGCTGCCGAGACAGAAGAGGCCCTGCCCGGAGCCGTTCGGGGGGGGGGCTGGGGCTGGGGCTGGGGGCGCCCTCGCTCCAGCCGCCCGCTCCTGGCTGTCTGCACACCACGCCGAAAGGAAGGGCAGCGCGGCACAGCGAGAGAGGAGTCAGCAGAGTCCCGGGCCGCGGCGGCCGGCGGGTGAGCAGCCGCTGCGCCGCGCCGGGGGGCGGCACCGAGTCCCCTCCCCGCCAGCAGGGGGCTCCACGGGCGGCGCCTCTCCCGCGCCCGGAGCAGCCGCGCTTCTTCCGAGCCCGCCAGCACTGATGAAACGGGAGGGCTCGTCTCGCCGGGCTTGTTGCAACACGCGGCCAGCTCTGCGCTGTACCAGCCGCGCTGGTGGCCGCGCCCTCTGCAAGCTGATGTGGGACGCGCGCCAGAGGGGCTCGGCTCCTCCGTGCAGTTACTGTCGGGGAGAAAGTGGCGCATCGGCCACCCGGGACAACACGAGGAGCCCAGGCTCTGAGGGAACTTCAGCTTTGAACGGGCGGCCTTTGTGTGTCGTTTGTAAGGATGTTTGGGCGGCCTTTGCCAACGTGGATGCATCATCGCTTTTTAACAACAGCTGCATGCTTTGCTAAATATAAGCACGGGGACAGACAACCTATAGGTAGTTGGTGTTATGGCTCTTCATCAATTGACCGGAAACCCCTGTGCTGCGAATAATGCGTCTGCCAGAGCTCGGGGAGGAGGCGGGGGCACCCTTGGGTCTCAGCTAAGCACCCCCCGGACCACGCCCTGACTCCGCCATCGCTGCCCCCTCCAGCCCTGCGGAGGCAGAAACCACTCACAGTGCAGGAGAGCGAGCGGGGGGGGGGAGGGGTGTCCAAACATTTGGGCCAGGGCTCCCGTGAGCGCCAGGCTTCAGGGCCAGGCACCGGAGGTTCTGGAAAGGCGAGTCCCAGGCATCTGGAGCGTCCCAGGGGGCCTCCCGCTGCTGGGGGTGCCAGCGGAGTGAGCCGGCGCTGGGGTCCGCGGAGGATGCGCTCCGGCAGGTGCGAGTCAGGTGGAGCCAGGAGCGCAGGCCCGGCTGCAGAAAGGGCTGCCGGGCCGGACAGGGCGCTGCGCGCGGGAGACCACGGAGGGCCCCCCGGCCGGGAACTGACGAAGCAGCGGCGCCGGCTCTGGGGGGACGTCTAAGCGCGAACGGCGTGCGGAGCCTCCTCCGGCCTCCCGCGCCGTTCGGCCGCGCGCCCCTCGCCCCGCTCGGGTACCGGCCCTGCGGAGGGCCACCCCGCCGGTCCCTCCTGCCCCGCCGCCGCCTGCCCTCGCAGGGAGCAGGAGCCGGGAGCGGACTGGCCCCAGGCCGGAGGCGGCTCCACTGCAACTCGGGGCAGCGCGCCCGTCCTGGCCGCCGCGCCGCGCACGGGGCTCCCGGGCGGCAGCGAAGGCGGGCACGGCCCCGCGCGCGCCCGTCCTGGCCGCCGCCGCGCGCGCCGCCGCCGCCGCCGCCCGCGGCCCCGCGCGCCCACAGACCTGCTGACCCACTTCGCGCGCAGGAGTCACTGCCGGTCACTGCCCCCGGCCGAGGGAGGGGCGGCCCGCGCCCCGCGCCCCGTGCACGCTCCGCGCCGCACCAACAGCAGATTGCGGGCAGCCAATGCCGGCGCGCGTCGAGGTGGCACCAAATTCCCCTCAGCCAATGGGCGTGCTCCGCCGGCGCCGAGGACCGTCCCCCTCCCCGGCTCGTGCGTCCCCGCGCCGCGGCCACTTAAGCGTCGGCGGCGCCGGAGCACGCAGCCTTCGCCGGGAGCATCGCTCGGAGCCTGGTCGTGAGCGGCGCGGCAGAGCCGGTGGGAGCGCGGCGCAGAGCAGAGCAGAGCAGAGCAGCGCGGCGCAGCGCAGAGCCCTCCCGACGCCTCGCCCGGGCGCACGGCCGCCGAGCCGCCTCCCCGGAACGCTCCCGCGGGCGCAGCCGTCCAAGAGCCGCGCGGCGACGAGCCCTCCTGGGCCCCCGCAGCCTCCCGTGGTCTCCCGGTCGCCGAGCGCGCAGGACCCCGACTCTCCGATGCCCGCCCATCTATCCGAGGGGAAGGTAAGCCCAAGGAGCGTCGCGGGGGCGCGGTACTCGCGCTCGAGCGGCGCGCTGCCCCCCCCCCGGGCTCTGGGCGGCGGCGCGGGGGCTTTGGAGCCGAGACGCCCCGCCGAAGCCCAGCTCGAGCGCCCTGCCTTGCGGGCCCCTTCCCGCACATCGCGCCTCTCGTGGCCGCATCACGCTCGCAGCCCCTGGAGCGGTCCGGGCCCTCCGCGGACGCCTCCCTCCGTCCGCTCCCCGGCTGATTCCGGCAGCGGCGCGAGTGGGCCGGGCTGCCGCGCATCGTGGGCTGGGGGCGTGCGCTGCAGGATGCCGCCCGGAGGACGGCGGGGTCCTCCTCCTGGGCAGGCGGGTGTCGCGTTGTCCCGGGGTCCCCCGGGCCGGCGGAAGAGCTCCCCGAGCCGCCACGGCCCGCGCAAGAAAGCCGCCGCAAGCAGGTGCCCTGTCGGAGGGCGTCGCGCCCCTTCGCCCCTTCCCCAGAGCGCGCACGCCGGAGCCAGGCGTGGACAGCGCCGCGCACGGCCGTGCCTGCGCCGGCGGCAATGCCTCCTCGCCTGCTCCGCGCGCAGCGGGCCTTCGCCAGGGCCGCTTCTCCTGCCACCTCTCTTTGTGCGCCTGCGGCCGTGCCCAGGCCTGCTCGAAGGCCGCCCCTGCTGGCAAGATCGGTGCGATAAAACCGCTTGGGAGCAGCGGTGTTTCCCAGGCAGGGCCGGGCGCAGCTCTCCCCACGCGAAACAGGAGAAAGGCAGGGATCGTCTGTCTCGCTGGCGTTTGTGTCGGGTTACCTCCTTTAGAATTCCCTTCCAAGCAGACCTGAGAACCAGCCAGACTCCTCGCCGTACATTGTTCAAACATTCACTTGCTGCAAATTTTCATTAATAAAAAATGCTGCTGTCGCTCTCTAGATTTTCGACAAAAAGTTCAAGAAAGGCATGCATTTGCCTGTGCTTTCAGCAGTGTCAACAGGGCCATAGAAACCTCACTGCTCTGAGGTTGAATTCTCTGGGACTAACACAGCAAACAGCTGCGCCAGCGTCTGCGAGATGCAATATCGGCAGCATAATAGTCATTTTCTCTTGAGAGAGGCAGCCCAGAATTTCCTAAAGTTTGCATGTGTGCTCTAAAACAGCAAAGGCCGTTGTCCCTTCCGCAAAAAGTTTAGTGACAACTGTTCCCTGTTAAATGTGCATCGGATGGTGAGCAAGGAACATCCATCACGTTTCATGGTGCAGCTTGACCTCTGTTTTTTGACAGGTTTGCACTTCTTACACCTCAGGCTGATCAGCCTGAAGTTTGACCCCTCGGGATCTGTGTGGTTTAGTTCTGGCGGGTCCAAAGTGCCCCCAGGCATCTTGCCCCCAGACTGCCCAGGCAGCACCCGCTTTCAGGGCTCCTGCCCAGGGCAGCCGGCAGAGCCCCTTGCGTGGGTGGCACGTCTCTGCACCACTGCGCCCTGGCTCCTTCCAGCCCCGAGGAACTGTGCCCACGTGTGGCTGTGCTAATGCCCTTGAATAGAGCCTTGTCTTCTGGCCTCACTGCCGCCTGGTTGATGGCTGGCACGGAGAAGGTTTCCCCAGGAAAGCCAATCGGACGACTGCTTCCCAAGTGAAGAAGGGAGGGAAGGAGTACAAGTGTTTTAGCAACTTCGGCGCTGCCAGGGAAAATTTCCATGTGACTCGCTGGCCCCCACACTCGGTACAGAACCTTCAAACAAGCATTAATGCTTCATGCAAGACCTTCGTAAGGACAATGGGGGCTTGGGTGAGAGTGAACGACAGCACGATCCTACAGTGTCTGCTCAGAAGCAAGCCCTACTGAGTTCAGTGCCCCTTACTCACTGGTGCAGGATTGCAGTCCTGTGGCCTTCGGCATGGCTCACTTGCCCTGTGGCTAACTTAAAAAGGGTTCCAGTCCTTAATTAAACGTTCCAGTCCTCCATATTTCAGTTCAGCAGCCTGGCAGAGCCTCCTTGCGGAACGTACAAGTGGGCCTTCGGACGTGCAGGCGCATTCCCCAGCCTTTATGCCCGGATCATACCGGGCATGAAGAGAATCTGACAGTCTAGGGAGGCTGCCACTGAGCCAGCTCTGTCCTGTCGCAGCTGCCGCGGCACTCAGTGCCGGAGCACCCGCGCATCCTCCTAAGTAATGCAGGCAAGTTTGGGCAGGAGCCCGGCTGGTGTGGGGTGAGAGTGGCAGGAGTGCATTAGTCATGGCGGCTTAAGGTTGGAGCGATGAGCGGGGAGGTTTGGGAGGGGTCTGCCAAGCCCTGTGCTCTTTCTTTCCAGATGTTGGACTGGGGCCACTAAGCTTGAAATCCGAGGCTCAAAAGCAAATCCTGCTCATTTCGGCGAGGCTGACTCCCGAAGACGTGCAGGTTGCCACAGCAGCTGGAGAGCTTCCCTCCCTGGCTGGCTTTTGCCTCCGTTGGGCCAGCTGCAGTGGCTGAGAAGTGCTGGGCTCCTGGGGCAGCTTCAGGGCCCGCCCCGGCCCCCGGCCCTCCCCGCTTGCAGCTGCTTCCTCTACAGCCTTCCTCTGGCGCCCGAGGGGAGGGAAGAGCCTCTCCGCAGGTTTGGGGGCTGGCTCTCCCTCTGTGGAAGTTTCTGAAGAGGCGCTGATGCAGGGAGGGTGAGCGGAGCCTTGCAGGATGACCCCCCCCCCGAGAATCCACCCGATTTGCCGAGCCGCACACTGGGATCCTGGGAGGCTCAGCCCCAGTTCAGGCAGCGCATCCTGGTGGAAGCAGCCAAGCAGTCTGCTCCACAGGATTACAATCAAGATGTGGCGTGGTGATCTCCCTCATCCATAATCTCTCTCTAAATCCTGTGCTGTTTACTTGTCATTGCCTAATTTTGAAACTCATGTAAAGGAGAAAACTGCCGGGTGAGCCCCTCACGCCCCGGCGCCCCTGTCAGTTGGAAATGCCAGGTTTTAAGAGTGCTGTGAGTACCGAGTGTCCCGGTGAAGAAGGCGCAAACGGGCTTCCCCCAGCTCTGCCTGGGGGCAGCCAAGTGATCCCGCCTCTCAGCCCCGCCTCTCCGCAAGCCCCACTTATGCCTCGCCTCTCGGAAACTCGAAGGAAAGGCCGACTCAGTCCCACGGCCATCTGATGAAACGTGTTATGGAAACGATGCCTCTGAACAGCCCAAAGGGGTGATATGTGGAGTACTTAGAACAGTAATGAAGAAGGGCTGGCATGATCTTCAGCAATGCTCAGTGTTGCCCTGAAAATTAAACAGACATTTTGCTCCCCTGGGGTGGCGGGAGGGCTGCTGGCTTTGCTGTTCCCACACGGGAGCTGTTTGTTGTGGGTGTGCTTCAGATCTGGCCAAACCAGAACTGAACTAGGCTGATTCCAGCAGATTTGGGATATGCCTCAGGCATGGCAGGGATCCTCCAGAGTGGACCAAACCCAGATCCACACCCAAACACACTTGAAGATTGGTTAGCTGTCTGGATCTGGGGAAGGCAGAGATTTGGGTATCCCCAGGCCTGGATGCCTTTCTCGCCAAGCCCTCCGATAAGAAAAGCATCGGGGCAGCTGAGAGACACCTCCAGCTTCCAAGTGCAGCGCATGCTTCCACCAGGGCTCTCCGATCCCACTGCTTTGGGAAGGGATGCTGAAGTAATCGATCGCAGGACTAATCCAGGGATCAGTGCTTTTCCGACTCCCTTTTCCAGGAGCAGAACCCTTGACAGGGTTCTGCGTTTAGTTGCAGGATCTGGAAGCAGGCCGCATCAGCGGCCTGCTTGGAGGATGCTGGATATCCAACTCTTTCTGCCTCTGTCTTCTCTGGCTTGGCCATACTAGCTGTAGCTTCTAGGAATAGTTGTGCAAAGATTAGGAGCTGCCTCTTGGCATGATCTTTTGTACACAGACTTGAAAATTGGACAAAGGACGCCTCTGCTCTTACAGTTCAACGTGTATAGATGATCCAGGTGACTGGAAACCCAGCTTGATTTGGGCTCCCGTCCCTGGGGCACGCCCGTGCGCGGTTGCAGCTTACGAAACAGCAAATTTCTGTCCTTGGCAGCTACAGGCACCTGCGATTAACGGTGACGCTGAGATAAACTTTTAACGGCCCACGGGTTGCTCATTTCTGCCTAAACGTGCACAAGAAGCAGGCAGCTGCCTTGTATCGCTGCGCAACCTGCAGAAGCTTAAGTTGGGAAACTCACCGAGAGTTGTTCCCATTCCCGTGTGTAAATTTGCATTGCTTGTTTGTTTCTCTTGCCAGCTCCCCTCCGGTTTCTCCACCACCACTGCCTTTGCTCGCATGACCCAGAATGGGGAAGCCGGCGTGGCAAAGGCTGCCCCCATGCAGGAAGCCGAGGGGCCTGAGCGAGAGATGGTGGACGACCTCTTCGACGAGAGCTACCGTGAGAAGGAGGGTCCCAAGCCTGCCAAAATCTACGTCTGGAGGAACATCATCCTCATGTCCCTGCTCCACCTGTCCGCGGTGTATGCCGTCTTCACCATACCTGCCGCCAAGGTCCTCACCTTGCTGTGGGGTAAGCAGAGAGCGTGCTCGTTCACTTGGGAGCAATCGCCTGCCTGTTTTGCTCTGCTCTTGGCCACTGCTCTTTCCGTGAGCCCCCTGGAGGCCTCGGGGAGGACTAATTGTCACCTGCGAGCCTCCCCTGGGAAGTGTCACAGGCTCGTTAATGGCTCAGGAACGTATTGTGCTAAGCAGTAAGTCGCTCGTCAAGGCAGCTGGCAGGCCCTTCTGGACCGCTTCCAGCTGCTTCTCCTTCCGGACTCAGTGCCTTCCTTAAGATCCACCCTGAACGGAGGGGGCTGACTTGAGTTGAGAGGAAGAGGAACTGGGAAGTTCTAGAACCCACTTCCCATTAGTTAATTTAGGAGCAATAAGAGCCAAGCTGCTTTAGATGCGTAGGCAGTGGATTGAACCATGGAACTATAGATTATGATAATGTAAGCATAAATTCTGTACCCATGATGACACAGCCTGTTTTGATCAGAAACGGCGCTTGACAGTAATGGGCAGCTCCTGTCTGCAAAGTCCAGTCTTCCTGCCCCTTATAGGTTCTGTTATGAAGGTGCGTGAGAACTGGCACAATTGGTGAACCACACAACAAAGTCCTCCCCGCATTTTTAAAGTCATCTGAAGGTCCCAAATGTGGAGCACCAGGAAGAGAGGCAAAACACCTGGCAAGCGAGCACCCCCCCTCCCTCAGGTGTGACGGTCTTCTCACTGCAGTAACTCCAGACCCAACACCGAGCTGTCAGCTCCCCCCCCCCCCGCCATTCTCTCACTGGCCCTCCCTCCCTCCCTCCCTCCCTCCCTTTCTACTTGGAGTGGAGCAGTGACACCAGGAGGGGACACTGCAGTGCAACCTGTGAGGGGATCAGGACCATGAAAGCAGGTGGGCAGGGAGTGTGTGGGCTCTGCTGGCCGGCCGGCTTCCCCCCAGAGTTGCTTCCTAAGAGGGCTGCGTCACATCTTTTCCCAGCTGCTCAGCTGTGGAGAGAACTTTGTAGTGCAAAAGGGTAAAGGTTTCAGAACAAGGGGCAAGTAAGCCTCCCCTCCCCTCCCCTACATGGCCCAGCAAGAATGCAAGGGCTGACTCAGGTTTTGTTGCTGTGTGCTTTTTTTTTTTTTTTACAATGGCAACAGAAAAGAGTGGCATCAGCTGAGTCCACACAAAGGCCCTTTGTCCCGAACAAGAAGCCTAGTTCTAAGACTCTTTGTGTTGGCTCTTTCCCGAGAAGCTGGAGTGCCCCAGCGATGGCATCTCCTCCTGAGTCCAGAGCTGTCCGGATCATTTTTCCCGTTGCTGGCAACGTGGCGTCCCTCGGGCACCGTGTCAAGGTCTCTGGGATGACTCTGGGAGCTGGCCAGAGAGGTCAGCCCTGGAATGAGCAGGCTTCCCCCCGCCAGAAAGATGGAGAACCGCAGCCCCTCTCCTGCCAGAGCCTTGGTAGCCAGCAAAGGCGGGCCCTCGTTTGTTCGGGGGGCCTGTGCCCGGGCAGCTTCAGCCGTGACCCCAGTCGGGGCAGCAGCAGGCTGACCTGTGATGAGCCAGGGCACGTGGTGTTTGGGCCCGTGGCCACCTGGACATCCCCCTTCCCGCTCCAGCACCCTTCATCTGGTGGTTCAGCTGCTTCCTTGCAGATGACCGCACAGGGCCGAGCGCGAGCTGCGGCTCTGATTCGGAGCAGGACCCACACAGACCGATTCTAGTCTGGGAAGTAAAAGCCAAAGCGGCTAGTGGAGCAATTTCCCAGGCACTGGAATGCATTGACGGCGTCCCAAAGTCTGATCTGGAAGAGACGTGCACTGCGAGATGCGCATTGATTCCCACCCACCCATCAGCCCTAACATTTTGGGCAGAATCAGTAGCTGCTGGAGGAAACCCAGCCTAGCAATGCCCATGCTGAAATGAGCCCGACTGGGAAGCAAGGCCTTCTCCGTGACCACACGTCCACCACCCAGAAATCAAGAACCTTTATGTTGCTTTAGTCGCGATGAAGCGAGAGCACAGGCAGAAAAATGGAGGCCAGGAGTGGGTGGTCCTGTGTTGCTCTCTGGTCTTTGTTCTCAAGAGAATTGTTTTCCACTCCAGAAACTTGGGGGCTCTTTGTTAGTACTCGTTACTTTCTGGAGGACAAAGGCCCAAGCTGCGATGCGACGTCTACCTCCCAAACAGTGGAGTGCTCCGGAACTGTGGCGCATGAGCCAGAGGGCCGAGAGAGGACAATGGCAAGCCAGGGCATGTGCGAACAGTGTCGATTTCATTCTAGCAACCGAAAAGCAAGCCGGCCCAAGCGGACAGAGGGCTGAAAAAGACAAGGGGGTGTAGCGACGGCAAGCCGGCCGCCCAGCTGAAGGGCTTTGCGGGGCGGAGGAGAGGGCGCTGCAAGCTGCCTTTGGCCCCGGGCCAGAGGCTGCCCCGTCCCTGTGCAGAGGAACAGTTTGGGTAAACTCCCTCTGATTCGCCTTAGCTGTGAGGCTGAGGTCGAATCCTGATGGCGCAGTGCAGTGCGTGTGGGACCTGGGCAGTTCAGCAGCAGTGCAGCCACAGGCGTCTTCTGGTGCAGCCCGTCCCTGCTGAACTACCCAGAGGGGCTCGCCGTCGCAGCGGCTCGTGCGTGGCGGAAGAAGGGCGTTTTCCTGCCGGGAGGAGAGTCTTGATTGACATCTGGCAATAGGTGGCGTCTCCAAGCCGCCCGTCTCTGGGTCCTCCATCGCAAGCGAGCAAACATCGCGTGTGAGAGCAGTGAGGAGCTGGTGGCCTGGCGAGGCTGTGGAAGGCGCAGCGGAGCTGGGCGTTCTCCGGCCTCGCCTGCAGTTGTGTTTGGCTGAATGAAGTCCTGCTTTCTGTTCGTGCTTCGGCTCTTCCCAGTCCAAGCCCAGTTGGTTGCTCCGGGTGTTGGCTTTGGGGTTTTCCAATGAAGGTGTTGATGGGGAAGGGGATCGGCACACTGGGTGATGCTGAAATGAAGGGGGCGTCTCTTGACGTCCTTCTCCTTTCTCCTTTCTTACCGCAGTGCTTCTATGCTTCACCTTGAGCGGCCTGGGAATCACCGCCGGTGCACATCGTCTCTGGAGCCACCGCTCTTACAAAGCCTCCTTGCCTCTCCGGATATTCCTGGCCATCATCAACTCCATGGCCTTCCAGGTAGGCACCGCTTAACGGACAATGCCAGTAAATCCTGAGGGAATTGCCCTGATGGAATCCCACACGGAATTTTCACCTTCTGCAGAACCGGGATTCTAGAAGCAGCCCACTTGCATTTTTTCCTATACATACATGCTGCTCCTTCTCATCTGCTTTGCTTTTCCAGTTACTCTCTCCATATCAAAAGTATAATGTTCCTGTCAGTAAAAATCCCAAAGCAGGGGACTTCATCCCAAAGCAGATGCGGCAGATGGCGAGTAACAGGAAGGAGGCTGCCCCCCTGGCGGGGTAGGGCTGCGGCCGCCTCGAGGCTGGGGCACGCTGGATGTCCCACAGAGCGAGGCAGGCATGCCCAGCAAAGGCCGTGCAGCACCACACCGTAGCGTTTCTCTGCGCATTGTAAAGGACCCAGGCAGGATTGACTCGTTCCCATTGAAAGGCAGTGAGCTTTTGAGCCTCATGTACCTCTGTGGCTCCATTTAGGGTCTCCCCAGCTGGAATCATTTAGCCAAATCTCATCTCATGCTCATTTTAAAGAACAACGTGGAATTAAATGGGAGGATATTGCAATTTCTTGCTGAATGTGCTGTACAATTTTATGGGGGGAAAGTCACACGTTTTTCCCCACCCAGCAGCTTGGCCCGAGCCTGTCAGACCGGGACTGGTGCGTCCGGAGTGTATCCGAGGCCTGGACTGCAGGCTGCTCTGGCTGGGAGCGGAGCAAGTTGTGGGCCCGCAAAATCTGTGGTTTCAGCATCGCGAAAGACCAGTCCAGGTCACGCCATTGCCCCGGTTCGTGCCAGCCTCAGTTTCAGTACATGGACATGGCATTTACTGGCACCTTCCCCATGCCGCTCAGGGGTAGGACAAAACCTCAGTCTGAAGGTTTCCTGGTGAAGCTCTCCAACGCCTTCATGGGTTACTGATTTCATTTCCGCCCTATGCAGTAGCCGAACATCACCCCTCTCGAAACGCTCATGCTCATGGCTTTATCTTTCCTCTAGAATGATATTTACGAGTGGGCCAGAGACCACCGCGTCCACCACAAGTTCTCGGAGACGGATGCCGACCCCCACAACGCCTCCAGGGGCTTCTTCTTTGCCCACATTGGCTGGCTGCTGGTGCGCAAACACCCAGATGTCATCGAGAAGGGGCAGTTGCTGGATCTCTCCGACCTGAAGGCAGATAAAGTGGTGATGTTCCAGAGGAGGTGAGCAGGGGCAGAGGAAAAGCAGCAGACTCTGGGGGGGGGGGGGTGCTTTCCTTGCATTAGAGGAAGCCAGCTGCTGGACCACCAGCCGTCGCCCCATCACTTGCAGAATGCAGTGATCTGCTGAACCGGTAAATGAGCCCCGCTGATTAACAGGCGGGGGAAGGAGAATCATAGAATCCTAGAATAGAAGAGTTGGAAGGGGCCAGAAGGCCATCGGGTTCAACCCCCGGCTGTTGCAGGACACCACATCACACCATCCCACTCAGAGGGCTTGAGTCCAGGTTCTTCCTGAATGTCCCCAGTATGGGAGAGCCCCCCACCTCTCCAGGCAGCTGGTCCCACTGTTGTATTGCTCGGACAGTGAGGAAGCTTCTCCTGATGTCCAGCCTGAATCTGGGTTGTCGCAACTTGAGCTGATTGTTCTGTGCCCTACCCTCTGGCATCAGCCAGAAGAGACCTTGCCCTTCCTCCTTGTGGCAGCCTTTGAGGTCCTTAGAGAGGGATAGCCTGTCCCCCTCAGTCTTCTCTTCTCAAGGCTGAACAGGCCCAGTTCTCTCCGTCTCCCAGGAGTGCTGGTAAAGCTGTGAGTGAAGGCATGTCCGTTCCAAGCCGTGTTGGCTGTAGCATTGCACCACAGCTGTAACCAGCTAATTCATGGCATCATTTCTCCCACTTCCTCCAGCTTGACCAGTATGTTAAAAGGATGAGTATCTTGAGGGAAAGTATCAGTTCAGGAACAGGTGATGAATCAGCAGAAAACCTCACAGAGCCTGTGGCTCTCCACAACGCCAGCGGGCCGTAACGGCGCTGCTGCCATCTTGTCCTCTCCCACCCTCATTCGCCACTTGGGCCCCTCGGGGGTCACATACCCTGGCATGGTCCTTTGCTCCTCTGCCAGCGCTCTTTTACATGCCCACTCATGCATAGTGTCATTCGCATCTCCTCTTCCTGCTGCCAGCTGCCACAATCCCTCAATGTTGCTTTCCCCTTGATTTTGGGAGACGTCCACACGTCCAAAATCCGCCATGTGAGCATAATTCAAGGCCCCTTCTAATGACATGATTCAAGACCTACAGGTTCAGCTTCTGAATATTCATATTGCTGCTCCTGTACATCAGGCAGGCCCGGAACCTGCTCCATTTGAGCATTCACAAGTACTTGCTTTAGAGTGAAAACATACAGAAACGGTGCTCAGGAACTCAGAATTCAGACTGTGAGCGTGTAAACTTTGGGTGTGCCCACCTCACTTTGTAAGCTGTGGCTTGTCCGTCTTTCCTTCCAGGCATTACAAGGCCTCCGTGGTGATCATGTGTTTCGTGGTCCCTCCACTGGTGCCGTGGTATTTCTGGGGAGAGTCCTACTTCAACAGCTTCTTACTGGCCGCCATCCTCCGCTACACTCTGATCCTCAATGCCACCTGGCTGGTGAACAGCGCGGCTCACATGTACGGCAACAGGCCCTATGATAAGACGATCAACCCCCGGGAAAACCCCTTCGTGGTCTTTGGAGCCCTGGGTACGTATGGGGCACGGGGGTGGGGGACCAGCGCTGCCCTGCTTCCCACTTGCCCACTGCCACCCCTGCTGGCTTCAGGCGGGGGAAGCAGGGCCGGCAGGTGCATGTGTGCCTCCAGAATGGCGGGCTACCCAAGCGAGCGCTTGAGTCGCGCTCTCTCCTCCAGAGCTTGCAGACAGTAAAGCAAGTCGGAGCAGCTGATGCCAGCAGAGGACACGCGCATGGAAGGAGCAGGTTGGCGCGGTGCAGCTGATGCCAGAGTGGGCATGCCGGCGGCCTTCCTTGGTCTGCTTCTGAATTCCTACGATAGGCACAGCTTCATCTCTTGTGATTCACCTTCCTGCTGTTTGGTCTACAGGTGAAGGCTTCCACAACTTCCACCATACCTTCCCCTTCGATTACTCAGCCAGTGAGTTTGGTCTGCGCTGGAATTTCACGACAGGCTTCATCAACCTTATGTGTTGGCTCGGCTTGGCCAGTGACTGCAAGAGAGTGTCGAAGGAGACAGTTTTGGCCCGGAGAATTCGGACTGGTGATGGTAGCCACAAGACTGGCTGAAGGTCTCCTTCCTGCACCTCTTCTGCTCTCCTCCTCTTTCTCTTTCAGACGACCTGGGCATACATTTAATATTCTGTTTACTAACGGTCAAGCAAAGTGTTCAGGAGGCTCAAGATGATGACTCTAACCCATTCCGGCACCATCTTTCGAAACCATACGCTTAAGGCCTGTAACTTTCCCTTACTGGTTGAGGGGTTTCCTTTTTTCTACCTTGTGTTCTGCTGCTCCCTGCCAAAATCTTTCTTACTTCCTCTGTGCTCTTTCTCAGGAGAAGTTGCTGGAGCACCCACCTCCACACTCCCCTGCGAAGGATGGTAGGGACTGAGCCAACGTGATTGTTCCAATGTAGGGACCTCTCTTTCTTGTAGAGAAGCAATGAGTCGGCCCTCTCTGGCCAAGGGTTCTGCTGTCCCTTAGCAAGCGCTGGGTGCATTGATGTAACATCTGGGTGGAAGGGGGGAGAGGACCTCTTTTTGCAAGGGTAGCAAATAAACTCGCAGGCCAGTCTCAGAATCAGTGGTTGGCTTTGTTATGTGGGCCTGGGGTGGTTTTCGGCCTCCGCTCGTGGCCTAGTGACCTGGCTGCTTTCTTCCCCTGAGCTTGACCACGGGCTGGAAAGTGCGAGGTCTTTGCAAGGTTCTGCAAAGGCCGGACAGGGAGGCTGCACAGAGGAGCGGATGGCTTGATGACCCCAAAGCAGATTCGGCTGAGGCAGCGTTGCAGACTGGAGAAGGGGCATGTGGAAAGGTGAACGGGGAGGTGCCGGAAGGGCAGCTTTGGCTAGCCAAACAGAGTGAGGGGGAGCACTGGAAGGATCGAACCACAGCTGTGTCACAGACTTCAGCTGCTGCATGTGCTGGAAGAGCAGGGTGCACTTAGATGAATCGTGTATGTTTGCAGGAACATCGTAACACTTCCTTTCCTTTGGGCTACGTCGGGCAGCTGCAGTCCACACCAGGCCTTGCCAGGGTCACCCGAGGGCTAAGATCAAAGGGGCAGGAAAGCCAGATCTCCCTTTTGCGATGCTCTGTGCTCTAGAAAGTGCAAGGAGTAGTTGTCTCTCCGGCTTGTGCTGCTCCTGTGTCAGCATGCCAGGCGTCAGCTCCCCTTCCCCTCCCTCTGCAGCTTCCCTCTCTGCCCTTCCTCAGAAGCACTGCAGAGAGACGGGGGCTTCCCTGCGAGAGAGCCCCGGAGAGCCTCTCGAGCCTTGGGAGGAGGAGCTGCTCCTAAGGAGGGGAGGCGCCCGAGCAGCCATTTCCACTGGCCTCGAGCGAGCGGCAGGTGCGGCGTCACTCGCTCAGCCCCGACACTGATCTGCTTCCCTCAGTGCTTTCGCTGGTGGCCCAGAGGGAAAGGCAAAGGGAGGGCTGCAGCTTTTGCTCCAAGCCCGGGGAATTGGGGCACCCGCAGCGTAGGGTTTTTCAGTGCTGCCCCGGTTTGCCACTCCTCTGAGCCTCCAGTCCCCTTCGTTGTGACTGCTGTGTTTCAGGGAATGTAAACACTGGAAGAAATGCAACCTGCCGACGGTCCTCACAAAAGGTCTAGCAGGATGAACGGGGGGCTTGTTCTTGCACTGGGCCCTGCCCCGGACCCTAGCCCAGGTCGCCCAGGCAGGTTCCCTGTCCTGCAGGAGGGAGCAGCTCCGCAGCGGATGTGCCGGCACGGCCTCGCGTGACTCCCGGCAGCCGGGCGGGAGGAGGGTGCTGACGGGCCGCGCGGGGCCATTCTGACAGCTGCTGATGGGACCAGCCACTGGATGGTTCTGCTGCACCCAGAGGCCCCCCCATGGCTTGCCGACGAGTGTCACGGCTGAGCCAAAAGTGAATCCGGCCTGGCCGAATGCAAAACGCGCAGAAAAGGGAAAGAGGCCGTGCACGTCGGTACCAAGTCCAGGGCCGTCCCTTCTGAGACCACAGGCAAGCTGCGCCCGCCTGCCCTGGAGCAGGCCCTGTTCTCTGCCGGCGGCCCCCTAGGTAACGGATTCAGGGACTGTCGCCTGACGCAGCCCCTCTCTCTGCTCCGTGGCCTCGCTCTGGTGCAGAGCGAAGGGCTCGGCGCAAGAGGTGCGTGTCGCTGGTCAGCTGAGGCCGAGTTCGGGTGACTCGGCCCAAATATCTCTGACGCCCCCATTACTGGGGCTCCTCACAAGCACACCAGGTGCCAGGAGGCAGGGCTGAGTCACACCGAGTCCCATCAAGATCCTGCAAGAACACAGCAAAGAGCGTGCCAGGGAATCAGGGAGTGAGAACCTTTTTCTCATGAGAGTGCCCTGCAGTATTTTATTTTGTGTCGTTTGGGAAATGATGAGAGGGGATCGAACAGACGCAAAGTTTTGCAAAACTATGGCTAGCTTGGAGACAGTGGATAGAGGCAAATGTTTTCCTTCCTATAGTTTGAGAACTCCTGCCTGACGCTGAGGGTACATTCAGGATGGGCGAAAAGTACCGCCACGTCCCGTGCGGAGCTGTCCTGCGAAACATTTGCGGCAGAAGAAGGGATCCCTCACGGCTACTGCCTGGGATGCTTTTTCAGGGCGGTTCCTGGGGAAACAGGAGAGCAGGCCTGTCAGGGGCCAGTAACGTTGAGAAATAAGTAGAATACCCATGCACAGAGGCTGTGTATATTTGAACTCCAGTTGCTGGTGGACAACTGTGGGTCAGAACTGGGTGACCTCTCTTTGTCGTTGTGCCTGAGCTTCCCAGAAACAACCGGCTGCAGCAAACAGGATGCTGGACTAGGAGGTCTCCTGCCTTGAGAGGTCTCCTGGAAGGTGGCTTAGAAGTAGCGAACAGAACTGCATTTTCCTAAGAAAACTCTTGAGATGAGTCGGCTGAAGCTGAGCTGGAAATGCAGTGTGTGAGGGGGGGGCGCGGGGGGGAGTAATTCCCCAGTGGAAACAAAGGGGTTAGCCAAATGCCATTGCCCTGGCTGAAGGACTTGATTGTGTTTTAGAGATAAGCACAAGGAAGTTTGGAAAAACCATCATACTTCCTTCTGCTTGACCTACTTGGTTATGTGTGCAGTCCTTGACTTCAAGCAGGTGCTGCTCTCCAGGGCACGCTTCCCCCTTCCCTTGCTTGACTGCACCTTTAGGGAGGTGCTGAAACAGGGCAGAAAAATAGTTTTGCTGCGGGTCACTTGCACCTCTTCACATCACAGTTCTCCGGTTCTGTGTGTGTACACACACACAAAGGGGCAAGCGGGATCTCGGTTGCTTGTGCGGCTTGTCAGACGGCCAGAACTGGCTGAAGTGCCCACTGAAGCGGGTGCAGAGGACGCGTGAGTGGCAGAGTGGAGTGCCTCAATGCCCCCCGCCCTCCCTCCCACCACTTGTGGAGGAATTTCAGGAAAAGTTCTCAGGCTTTTTCCCTCCCTCCGCAAACATGCCTTGGATTGGACCATGTGCAGAATTCAGCGTTCGCAAGAAGCCTGTGTGTGCACAGGAGAGGCCCTGCCCGTCGTGAGTGGGTTTGCTCGCCTTGGTCACTGTCGGAGCAACACACGGATGAAAATGGATCCTTCCTCTGAGGCGCAGCTGGAAGAAGTTAGGACCAGCCAAGCCGCCGCCGCCGCCTCCTCCTCCTCCCGCCTGAAGGATCCCCCGCATCGTTTGGCTGCTCCCACTGCCACTTCTGACTCACACGCATGAGCCCTGCCCGCTCACGCTTTGCGCTTGTGCCCGCACTGTGGGTTGTGTGGATTCGAATGTGAGGCTGTGCAGGGAAAGCACGCGTTAACCAAGCTGGTTCCAGGCACTTTGGGTGAAGGGCGGCCACTTCGATGTGCCTTAAGCTTTTCTTTAACATGCGCGGGAGAATTAAGAGCTCTTTGCTGTGTTTTATTTTCATTTGTGCTCAATTATTTCAGAAAAACCTTTCAAAAGGCAATGAATTATTGGCCTGTGTTATGTTGTTGGTCCAGGGGTGTTGGGGAGCTGTCCAAGGAGCAGAGGGATCCCTGGATCCTGAGATCCACGGTCAGGGAGAGCACTTTGACCTTCCCTCACAGTTGGCTGGCTCATTCTGTGGCCCAAAAGGTTGCCCTGGAGAGGGGGAAGGGGGTGTTTTCGGTGGGCCGGGAGAGGAGCTGCCCCGCTGCTGCCCCAGCCTCCTTCCCAAATGGCGCTGGATGAGCAAAGGGACTGTCTGGAGAGAAATGGGGGGCGGGGGGGGGGATCATGCAACTCGCCACTGCTGCTCCTCCTGCCCTTCACTGGGCGCTCGCAGGCCGTGTGTTTGGGGGATGCGATCTTCATAACGGGGCTGCCCCCCTAGTGACTTTGCTGTTAAATTAAAGGCTGCCTGGATTGCGTAAGAGAACGGTCTGCTTCACTTTTCCCTAGTGCGTCGCGAGGAGGCCTGCTCTTCCTCCGAGGATGCTTCCCGACAATGCATTCGCCCTCCCTCGCGCATGGGAACTGGCGGGTCGTCCGGGGGGCCACGCGTGGCCCTGCTGTGCTTCTCCGTTGTTTTCTCCCGCACATTTCTTTCCGCAGCGCATCTGCAAAGAGCCGCATGGCAGCGCTTGATGCACTGCAATAGGGGCCATCCTTCAGGAAGCACCCTCTGAGGGTCCCTGGCATGGGTGACGTGGGTGGTGGCCGGAGCGCACAGCAGCCAGAGGGGCCGTCTGGACCCTGGGAGGGCCGGTCCTGGAGCATGGACCCGACGTGAGCACAGCCCTGGCAGCCTCCCCGTCGGCAGTTCCTGGTGTGCAAAAGAGCAAGTCCCCCTTCCTTAAAAAGAGGCCCTTGCCACTCGCACAGGCCGTGGCTGCTGCTTAGGGGTGGGACTGGGCCACTTCGCAGTCCCTCCGTTCAGCTGGCTTGGGGTCAGAGCCACCATCTGCTGACAAGATTCAAGGGGCAGCGACACTGGCAAGCCCCCAGGGGCAGGAGCAAAAGCAAGTCTTGCCTTTATGGGACTCTGGAAACCAAATGCCTGAAGAGGAGAGACTGTGAAAGTTAATGTGAATTGTCTGTGTTCTGATGCTCTTGAAATGTGCGTAGGATCCGTATTTGCCTTCTAATATTTCCCTATTTTATGTACTGAAAATAATTTCTAATATCAAATTGGACGTTGGTTTATGCTGAGCTAAAGTTTTGTCTTTTTGTTGAATAATAAAAAGTTTGGTTTTCAAATCTGACAGAGTTTCGGTTGACTTCCTTGGGCGACTTCTCCAAAAATTCTGGATTGGGAAGCCCTGACGTGTCTTTAGACACATGCAGAAGAAGTTGTGGATTTCTGTGCCCCTGGTTGGCTTCCTCTCCCTAAGGGCCACACGATCTCCCTCCCAACGTGAGAGGGCCCCAGAATTACCAAGTGTTCATTTCACAAATCGTGCTTGCGCATCCTCAAGCTGGGGAATGCCGGGAGAGCGGTGGCAGGCTTCATTCCATGCAACCGGCCTGCCAAATTCAAGAAGCCGTGATCTTCCGGAGGGATTGGCTGGGCAAAGCTTGTGGGCAAGAGACGGCCTTTGCAACCAGCCACGTTTTCCCATAGAGAACAGCCAGTTTGAAAAGCAACTCCCCAGAGTTGAGTTCCCACTTGAATGCCTCCACGCCTCATGCGAGCGATCTCCCGACCACACCTGAGTGGGGGAGGCGGGGTCCACGTGGCCTCTTAAATTGCCCAGAGCGCTCCTTTAACCAGGATGCCCTGCTCGGTTGCTTAATGCTTCAAAGGCAGAAAGGTGTGATGTGCTAACAGCGTTGCTTCAAAATGAGCCGCTCTGACGATGACCTTTACTTTGCAATAAGGCGCCCTTTGTTTTCCAGCTCTGTGCACAGGGAGTCCAGGCCTATCTGGGTTTAGGATCAGACCAGGGAACATGGCAGGGGTGCAGTGCCAGTCCGAAAACATGCAGCTGAACCTGAGTAGCGCTTTGCAGTGGATCAAGTCTTGGTGAGTGGCCAGGATCTTGCTGTGGCAAGCCTCACTGTGGCCTTTGCCCGGGTCTCACCATCGATCCAGTGGCTTCCATCCTAGCGCAGTCCCCACCCTCCTTGCTCGGTCCCCCAACCGTTGGCCTGTGTCCCTTTAGCGACTGTGCCTAAAATCCAATCCGATGCGGGATGGCTGGAGCAGCCGCCGATCTTTCCAGGGGACTCTGGAGCAGCTGCCCAGCGGGACTGCTGCAGACCATGATCCTGGGCTGCCGGCTTCAGAGAAGCCATGAGGAAGCAGGCAAACCACAGCCCAGACCACAGAGCAGGCATACCATAGTGAAACAAAGCAGCAGGGTTGGAGTGACACGGCAGACCTAAAAGCAACCATGGCTTGTGGTGTTCCGCAAACCTGCCCAAAACATCGCTTGAGTTTAGTCTTGGTAACTGCACAATGAAGGAGAACCATGCGGAAATCTCCTTGGGAGCACAGCCCTGACAGCTTGCCAAAGAGGAGCTGAGGGGAAGCAGGGCACCCCCCGGGCTCCGGTGGCATCCCCCAGCCTGCCTTCTCAAGGAGAGACCCGCTTGGAAAGGGGGTTCTGCAGGGAATTCCACCACCGGGCAGATCAGACCTTCTTCACTGCAGCGCTTTGGCTGAGAAAGCCCCTCCTGAGCCACTTTCTGGCCTCCTGTGCAAATTGCCATGACACACGACACTGGAGCTGCTACCCTGCCCTTTGTGAAAGACCATCACAGAGCTGGAGGGAGGAGATTCCCTACTCCAAGGAGAACCAAGGCTGTTTACTCATGAGTAGCAAGGCTAGGAGGAGGATGGCAAAACTCCCATCTTTAATAGCTGTGGGGCAGAGAGTATTTCAACAGGCCCAGCTTTTCATAACAGATGAGCTGAGAGGTCAGGATATCCGTGGGACAGGACTCAGCTCTGCAGAAGCCACATTAATTATTGTTCAGCGAAGCTTGTCCTGCTGTACAGGTGGTGTCTGGTTTTATGAACTAAACCAATGAGCTTGTGCTTCTTGGTCGGTCAATAAGTCACAGAACTTCCTCTCCTGTCAACAGTCTGCAATCGCTTCAGACTCCCTGCCCAGAAGTCCAGCTGGGGCTCAGGCGCACTCCTGCCACGGTCCTCAGTGAACGCACACACAGCAAACACGCTCACTTGCCTGCAGCCTTGCTCTGCCCTTTAGTGCGCCTTCTGCCCACACTTCTTATGCACCTTGTTGTTTAATGCTCCCTTGTTTCACGGTGCAGCCATTAAAGAGAGAGGGCCAGTGTGGTGCACGGGCCAAGAGCGGGAGACGGGGACCCCGGTGATCCGGGTTCTAGTCCTTGTTCTGCCGTGGAGCTCCCTGGGCGACTTTGGGCCAGTCACAGACTCTCCGACTGAAAGCAAGAGAAGAATGATGGAAGCCACTCGGTTTTTTGTAAGAAAAAGGCGAGCTATAAATGTAATAAGTAAACTAAACCAACTCCCCAGGTTGTTTTCGTCTTCTGATGCATCTAATGTTTGGATTGTTGCTCTTAATGTTTTCAGCTATGCGCACCGCACCTTCTTCTTGGCATCTTCTATCGCCTGCTTGCATTCCTTTCCTGGGCCTTCCTTTAAGGGCCAACTCTAAGGGAAGTGTGGAGGGTGGCAACGGGGGGGGGGTCCCTCAGTGGTGCCCCCCCCCCATCTCTGGAATAACTTTCCCACTTCAGACTGGCTTGTGCTGAATCTGCTGTCCTTTTGGTGCCAGGTCAAGGCAGCTGCTTTTTGTGGGCTTCAAGGACCAACTTGGCCACCAGGTGTTTAAAAATCATTTGTTGCATTGTTTGTTAAGCTGTTTTAAACTTTTTTCCTGATTTTCTGATATTTTACTGCATTGCTATCCTTTGCTTTTATGGACTGTATAAACATTGCAGAGAGCTTCAGCTGTGGAGCAGAATAATGGTGGTGTTGATGGTGGAGGTCCTTTTTGTCCTTGTAAAGTGGAAGAAACTCCAGTAACTGGTGGGGGAAACCTTCTTGCCCGAAAGAGCTCCCTGGGCTCTGTCTGCAGCCACGTACATTTGGCCTTAGGGCTTTGGCAAAGCCTTTCCTGATACATGGAAGACAATCTCGCTGAATGTTTCTTATTTTGGCTTCGAACGACCCGCAAGCTGCAGCCACCCTGGCACGTCTTCTCAGCTGTTCAGTCATCCCGCCACTGGCACAGGTGCTGCACGGGCAGCATGGGGGCCCGGCCCCTGCTCCCACCCAGCCCGGCAGCCCCACACCCCCAGCAGCTCCCACCCAGTGGCCTTCCTCCTTGCAAGAGCTGCAGCCTGGGGTGGCCCTGGGACTGGGCCATGGTTCTGCATGCCATCTGGAAGGGCGTCCCCGCGCCGGGTTCACACCCTGCTGCAGGCACGGAGCAGCCACTTCCCTCTGACCTCCTGCAGTCGGTGCTGGTGACACCGGAGTGCCAGACCCCCATGGGCAGGGGGATGGTGTGACCCTCTTCTGCCCCACATAGGTGCAACCGGAAGGCTGGCAGTGCCTGTGCAGCTTTTGGTTTGATGCACACGCAAACGTAAGCTGATGTGCATGGAATAATGCGGGGGGGGGGATCTGATTTGTTTTTAGCTTTCTGGACCTCTGGCATGTGTGCGGGTCTGTGCATACATGTGTGCATGCATGTGCGTGTGGCTCAGTCAGAACAAGCCGTGCCTGACAGTGAATGGCAGGTAGGCCGAGAATGAGTCGGATGCAGGGCAGGGAAGCAGACCCCACGGCATGGAAGGATGCAGCACAACGCCGCTCGCAACCCGATCCCCCTACCCTAATTTCTATTTCATGAATGACACAGAAGATTTGACTGAGTAAGCGAGTGATTAGCTGATTGGAAGCAACCCGGTTGTGTCAGCCCACAGGCCCGCCACAAGCATTGCAGGAACCTGATTGGAAAACCTCCAAAGTCCTTTTTCTTTATACATGGAGCTTATTTATGGCCAAAATCCTGGATAACAGGATTGCCTTTTGGGCTACTGTGCTTAAATTCATCTAGAGCTTTTAATATTTATGCCGAGGCATATCATTTCTTCGCCTTAGCTCTGCTCCCCTCTGCTATGATGGGGGTTGCATTTATTCCCGTGTGAGAGATGGGAAAGTGAGGTTGAGAACCCGTCAACTGTCGGAAGCCGTTCGGTGGCCTTTGCCTGAACGAGGGCTTCATCTCAGGTCTGTTGTTCAATCCACGGCGTGCAAAAGCCTTGTGCCTTTCCCCACAGGTCACCCGGCCACGGCTGAGCAGGGCCAGCTGCTCCACTGGACAAATGGCGAGCGCCCCATGGCCCAAGGGGAGGAGCCCGGGCTCCACATGTGGGCATCACGGGAGGTGCCAGCCGTCAGGTGTGCCAAGCGAACGTCCAGTCCAGCGACACCAGATGCTCCTCTCGAGGTTCTGCTTCTGCGGAGCTTGGCCTTGCGCGCACCACGGGGGACTCTGCACAGGGGAACATCTGGGAAGCGATGCTCTGCACATGTCCAGAGAGCGGTTCTCAGACACAAATAAGGCAGGACAACAAGACTGCGTTCGTTTCCCACTCGGCCGGGATGCCAGTCGTGCCCGGGGCCTGTCTGAGGCAGACCCGGAGCGCTGGTGCTGTCGTCTCGTCCCCCAGGTAGGCGTCCAGGTGCAGCGCTGCGGGTGTCCCTCCTCCCACGGCTCTGCCCGCACGCCCCATCGCGTCGCTCCGCCGCCGCCGCCGCCGCCGCCGCTATTTTCCCGGCTCGGGAAAGGCTTAGCCGCGGTGAGTAATGCGCGGGCAGCCCGAGACGGAGGCCGGCGCCCATTGGCCGGCGCGGAGTCAGACAAGGCAGCCGGGCCGCCGATTGGCTGCGCGCGGTCAGGCGCTGTAGGCTGACTGCGGCCCCGCCAGGCGCCCGTGACCGCCAGTAACCCCGGCCTTGCGCCGCGCCCTCTCGAAACGCGGGCGGGCGGCGGCCGGGAGCCCTTCCGCAGCCGCGCGACGGGGGCGAGCGAGAGCGGGCCGCAAACGCCTCGGGGCGCCCCGGAGCGGGCCTGGCGCGGCGGGCGGGCCGCCTCCGAATACCTGTTGCGGGGAAGAGGTTCCCCGGAGGCATCGGGGCTGCGGGAGGGCTGGCGGCTGCCGAATCCGGAGCGATAGGAGGGCCAGGCGGCGGTGCTGAAAGGGGGCGGGCTGGACCCACCCCCTGAAATCCTGGTGCCGCCAGGGAGGCAGTCCGGGCGAGCGCAGCAGCCGCAGCCTGGCCCGAGAGCGGCGGCTCTCTAAGGATCCCGCGCCGGAGCTGCTTGCGGGGGTTGCAAGCAGGATGCGGACCTCAGACCTGGACGGAAGCGGATGGGCGGCCAGCGGTGTTCGAGTCAGCCCCCTGGAGAGGGTTCTCTGCGCAGGGTGCCAGGGCCCTGCTATCCCTGCCAGGAGTGCCATGCCGCCTTTTCCCCTGGGAGGGGTTCTGAGGGGGGCCCTGAGGCGGCCACGCGGCCGGAAGCACTTCCCCCGGCCCCAGAAGCCCGGGGGCCAGCTAGTGCCCTCGGGAGGCATTTCCTCAGCGTCGCTGAAATACAAAGGGGGCGTTCCAAGGGGGACTGCAGCTGGGCATCCCCCTTCCCGCACTGCGCACCCCCAATCTCTCCCCGCATGGCAAGTAAGCGAATAGAAAAAACACTTCCCATTGTTTGGGAGGGTTTGAGGCAGGTGCAATTTAACTGAAGTCTTCCTTCAGTGAGACATGAATTGGTTGGTTTTGGCAAACAATTGTGAAATGTGAATAAATCCCAGAATTAGTTCTAGATTTACTGCACAGGCATCAGGACGTGCACATTGTGTGCAGGCATGTGCCCTATGAGACTGGGCCCTGGCAGCGTTTAGGGGCCTGGTAACGGAGCAGGGCAAAGTGGCTCCCAGCGAGCAAGGACGCCTGTGGCTCCCGTGGCAATGCCAGATCAAAGGCAGCAGCCCAGCCAGGCTGGTGGCCCAGTTGCTGGACAGCACCCCCACGCAGGCACCCCCAAGGCTGCCATCTTCCCGAGATCCAGCCCATGACTGCGTCCAGGCACCAGTCCGGAGCGTGCGCAGCTCCTCCCGATCTGGACTCTTCAGTGGGAGAGAGCTTGGTTTACTGGGCAGCTCCTCCAGGCCCCTGCATGGCGCCTCCACTTGCCATTAAACTCCTGGAAAGGACAGACTTCAGCAGGAGCCCCGGTGCAGCTAGACCATTAGGCAGCACTCACTGCGCGCTCAGGCTCACCTCGTGGCCTCAGGGAAGTGCGGAAAAGGGCTGGGCACTGCGGCATCCCTGGGAGGGAGATTTAGAGCAAAGAGATGGGGAACGTCACCTTCCCCCATGAGTAGGGTACTCTGCACGCCCAACCCCGGGCGGGGGAACAGCCTGGGGAGCCTTGGGAAGGAAGGTCTGGGCCCCCTTGCGGTTCACCCTCTGGCAAAGAAATGGGCTGCTGCTATTTCCACGGGATGCGTCTGGGCCTACAGGCAAGCCGCTGTTCTTCATGTCGCTTGCATGCCTTCAGCACAGAGAGAACAGTATTGCCCTCGGAAGCAGCCTGCTCCCCATTGCCAGAACCAAAGGGGGAAGGAAGTGGGCGGCAGCTGCCAGAAGTGCAGGTTGGGTGCTACTTCCGGTGCCCCCACCGTGCCCCCAGGATGCCTGGAAGACCGAGGAGGGGAGGAGACGGCTTCGCAGCCCCGCGGTGCCCAACTAGCTGCCCGGCACAGCGGGGGTTTCTCCACAACGTGTGGGCAATGGAGGCACATTGGCTGTGCCCACCCTGAATCGGCCTGTAGCAGATGAGTGAGGGGTTGGGCATGGCCCTTACAAAGAATGTAAATGCAGTTAAAGAAAAGAAGGTCCGTGGATGTTCGCTGTACAGCCCTTTTTCATTTTAATTGAAATAAAGGCATGATGCAGCCTAGTCCTAGTAATTCTGGAGGGATTCTAAACATTTATATTGGCTTGTTTTGGTTGTATCTTGCGCTGTTGTTATTTCAAAATTTATTTTACCATAACTGTTATGAATGTGTTTTTTAAAAGCGACGAGTGATGCTTTGGCACTTCCTTTGGGGCGTGTGGGGCCAGAAGAGCAGAGTCAGACTGTGCCTCGTCACAGCTGCTGCCCAGAGCACCAGGTCAGGGGAATGGCTGTACCCAGAGGGTTCAGAAGGGTGCTGAGCCAGGAGAAGGCCCCACCCTGCCCGCTGATGCAACCGAGGGGAAAGGCTGCTGTTGCATGCAGCTCCTGGGCAAGCCGAGCTGGATTGCCTCAGCTGGCAAGTCATTTCTGCATTTCTGACGTGGGTCCATAGCGGTGCATGTGAAAGACCAGCCAAGCACACCCTGCTGCCACTAAGCCCTTTTCTCACTGGGGCTCAGGACAGCATGAGCAGCCCCGGGAGTGCTGCTTTCATAATCCTCTGGCAGGACTCGCGTTATGTGCAAAGTTTAATAAACTCGTGTCCTTGACTTTTCTGCCACCCATGTTTGGTTTTTGTATTTTACGTATTTTTTTTGCTTAGCATGACATCTGCCTTCCTGACATCCACCCAGCCGTGCTGGCTCTTTTGTAATCTTTTCATTGGACCTAAGAATACAGGTATAATAATATTATCCTGACAAGGTTTGGATGTTTTAAATAAACTGACTGGACTCATGCAGCTGTAAATGTTTTTCAAGCAGGCTGGTTCATTTTACACTTCCTTCTTCTCACATGTCCTTATAACATCTTGCCTGACCCCGTGGTGAGAGGGCTGGGCTTGGCCTGGGGAGAGCCAGGCTTGGATCAGCCCTGGAGCTCACGGAGTGACTTGGGGCCAGCCACAGACCCTCGCCCTGGTCTACCTCATAGGGTTGCTGAGAGGACAGCGTGGGGAGGAGACGAGCCTGGCATGCCGCTCTGTGTCCCGTGCCGGAGGGAGAAGGTGGGGCGTGCATGCAATAAGCAGCCATGATGAAGCTGTGGATTCGTCTTGCGGGTTCACGCCCAGCAGCCATCCATCTAGGAGGCTCAAGCATCCATGCCCTGTGCAGAGCCCCTGAGGAGGGCACCCTCGCTGGAAATTCTCTCAGCTGCCGTCACGGTCGGTCATGGGCGGGATGCAAAAAATGCAGAGGCCTTTGCACGGTTCAGGAAGCAGCTTGTGAGGTAGACATTCTCTCTCTCTCTCTCTCTCTCTCTCTCTCTCTCTCTCTCTCTCATGCACACGCACGTACGCACTGGCAGGCAGGGCTTGCCGCCTCAGAGCCTCCTGCTTTGCCTCAGAGCCCGCTAGGAGCCCTGGGCTAGCTGCACTCCCAAGGGCACAGGAAGCCGAATGGCCGTGCTCTCACCCGCCACATCCTCGCCCCACTGCACCGACGGGCTCTTCCAGTTTTAGAGCAGGCCGAGCCAGCGACTCCCTCTTCAGAAGGCGCACTGACAGTTTTCTGACCAGCCCGGGCAAAACATTATTCTTAATTATTTCTGCACTGCCCAAGAGCCAAAGCGCTCTGGGTGGCTCACAGCAGCACATGAAGTTGTAATAATTAAATCACTATTAAAATGGCAATGCAAAATTTAAAGGACAATTTGAAAATCAAATTTAAAAAGCTATCGTAGCTTACACAAATTAGATCACAAGACCTGCTAAGCAGTCGGCATAATGCTCTCGTATAGTATGAACGCTTCTGCCCTGGGACAGAAGAATCTGAAGCTGACGACAAAGAGGTTTAAAAGTTGGTGCCAAGGAGGCCTTGCAGGGGCCTCCAGAGAGCGCCCCTGAACGCCCCAGGATGAACCGCACGTGCTCGAGCGATCGGGGGAAGCGGCGCTGCAAAGCCCGGCCACGGTGCTGGGCCAAGCGCCTTCCGGGCCACCGCCCCGCGGGAACGCGGGCCGAGCGCCCTGCGACGCTGCTTCTGCGGCCGGGCCGCGGCTGTGGGCGCGCGTGGGCCGCCTCTGGGCTCGGGGAGGGGAGATCGGCGCGGCAGCGCAAGGAGGCGCCCTCGGGCCGCGCGGGAGAAGGAGGAGCGGAGAGCGCCACGGCGCGATGGATGGGTGGATGGGTGGATGGATGGAGCCGGCGGGGAGGGGAGCTGCTGTGGGGAGCGGTGCGCGTCCTCCCGCTGGATGTCTCCGCTCGCTCTTTCTCTGCGCCTTTCCCAGCTGCGGTAGGCGCTGCTCACACGGGAGCTGCTCCGGCCCCGGACCAGTTCAGTGGTGCTTCTTGGCCAGCTTCCCACCGCAGCGAGGAGAACTGCGCGCAGCATCCTCAACGGGGTTGCGCCGAAGCATTGCGTGACGGGGCTGTGGTCACTTGGATGCCCAGGCAATTTATAATGGGGGGCGGCCGGCGGTTGCACGGTGGGACTTTAAGCACGGGAATGCGCCCCACGTGCCTCGTGCAGTTGAAATGGTCGCTGTTCGCTCTCGTAGTCCGCTATCTCCTTGTTTTCACGGTGCTTCAGTACCTGTTTCTGTCTGGAGACGATCCGTAGAAACTGCCGCTTGAAGCACCAGAGAAGACGCTCCCTGAAACCGCTTGAATCTGGAGCCGCCTGGGGCGCCAAAGCAGCGCGTGTTTTCTGCGGGGGTTTCCATCGAAGATGAAGGGCGAGTTGGAGATTCCGGCTGAACTTCCTGGCTCTGACGGCAGGGATGCAGTGGAGCCACTGGCCCCGGAGGCGGGGGCCCTCCCGCGCCGGAGGCTGGGCAGGCGCCCGGCTGAGTGGCCTGCCCGGGCCTGGAGCTCTGCGCTGTGCGCGGGGCCCGGGGCCTCACCGGCCCCTTCCAGCTGTGCCGCCCCGTGATTCTACGGCGCTTCCCCTCTTCCAGCCACGCCCGGGGCCAGTGGCTGCCTCTCCTTCGAGAGTCGTTCGCGAAGGCTTCCTCCCGGGCTTTCTGAGCGCAGGGGGCTGCAGCGCCTCGCCCTCTCTGCGGGGAGCCCTCGCGAAGCCGCCTGGCGGAAGAACAGCGAGAGATGCTGCAGGCTGGGAGCCCCCTCCCCACCCAGCCCTGCCCGGGGCGAAAGTCGGCCGGATGCCCCCCCCCCGAGCTGGCCTCGGTCCGTCGGGGGTGCGCTGCGGAACACGCCCTTCCGCCCCGCGCGGCGCCCGCCTCGCAAGCCCCACGCAGCGGGGCGGGCGTCCCCCGAGCCTCGAGGGGCGCTGCGGCGGAGGGTGGCGGGCGGGCGGCCGGAGGGCGGGCTGGGGGCCGCGACGGTGGCCCCGCGGAGGAGCCGCGAAGGGGCCGAGCGCCCCCTCGTGGCCGCAGAGCCCGCGCGCGGCCGGGCGCCGGGGAGGCCGGCGGGATCGCGGCGCTGGAGGCCGAGCGTGCCGGCGGGATCGCGGGCGGGCGGGCGCGTCCTCCGGGCGCTGGCCTTCCCCCAGCACTCGGCGGCCTGCCCGCCCTCTGTCCGTGCGCCGGGCGGGTGTGCACACCGCATCAGCTCGCCCGCAGCTCGCCTCGGCGGCTCGTGCGTCATTAATCACCTTTTAGTTTGCATTTCGTAAACAGAACCGACGAGAAAGCATCATTCAGAATATTGTAGGCGTTATCATGGAATACATTATAAAAGTATTTTGAGATTATAATAGGTATAGTATTTATTATTATTATTATTATTATTATATTATATCTATAGAGTAGCAATACTTATTTATTTATTTAAAACATTTTTATGCCGCCCCATCGCAACAAAGCCTCGGGACGGCTCACAACAGAACAAAATACATAAATAAATAACAACATAACAACAAAAAATTTACTTAAAACCCCCGGTGCATCTCCGCTAAAAATTTAAAATCCAATAAATACAAATAATTTAACAATTAAAATAAGTTTTAAATAAAAAGGTCTTAGCCTGGCACTGAAAAACGAATAGCGACGGCGCCAGGCGGTAAGTATGAGCTGCGTCACTGCAGAAATGCATCGGTGCTGCGTGTCTTGGCGTTCTAGCAAGTCGTTTCCAGCACGGAACGACGGGCCCGGGGCGCTTTCCCTCGGGCACGAGCACATCTCGCCCTCTCTGCAGAGGAAAGCCGCTTCTGAATAGTTCAGAGAGTGAGGCATCGGTGCGATAGGCTGCGGACCACCTGCAGAGGGGCCGCCACCCTCCAGGGAAGAAAAGATATCCAACGAACTGAAGAGAAGTGCCACATGGAAACCAAGCTAAAACAGAAAGAGATACCCAAAGAGAAAACAGTCTGCTTTCAACAAGGTGGCAGCAACATTCTTTGTAACCGGCCCCTCCTCAGTCGCTGATCCTACCACTAAATAGTGAGGCCGAATAGCGCAAGCGAATCAGGGGACGGACAGTCAGAGGAAAAGCCGCCCGGACGGAGAGCGAGTGCTTCGCATTCCCGGTAACGGACGCGCCGTCCGTCCGTCCGTCCGTCCGTGCGGGCGGCCCGCGCGTCTCGCCAAACCGCCCCCCGCCGCGCCGGCGCGCGGGCCACGGGGGCGCCCGGCCGCACCGGCCCCTCGCCCGCGGGAGCCCCTCGCCCGCCTCCCTCCACCCGGCGCCCCCCCCCCAGGCTGCCCGGCGCCGCCCGCGGGCGCCCCCCCCCGGGGCTCGAAGGCGGGCGCCCTCTCGGCGGGCAGCAGCCCCGAGCCCCGGGCCGGGCGGGCCGGGCCGGTGGGCAGCCGGGCCCGGGCCGCCCCGCTCACCCGGCCGGGCCGGCCGGGGCCCTGCGGCGGGGCGGGCGAAGGCGATGCGGCTGGTCAGGCGGGGCTTCAGGAGCGCGCGGCGCCAGGACCGACCCGCCGCGAGGCCGCCGGGAAGCGCATCCCGAAGAGGCGCGGCGGGGCGGCGGGGCCGAGCCCTTTCTCCCACGTCAGGGGGCAGCTCCGCTGGCGGCGGGGCTGCGAAGCGTCCGCAGGCTCCGGAGTCCGCATGCAGCTTTTCCAGCGCCACAGAAACAGACTTGCTCGTCTTCCTGTCCGTCCAGGGCGTTGGCCACGCTCCAGACGCACGCATTTTCCTCCTGTCCTCTGTCTTCACCGTCCGGCTCTCACGTCGCGCAAGCGATTCAGCCCGGTCTCCCAGGAAACAGCCTTACACTTGAGGGGACTTTTCTAGTTCCTTCTTGCTGCCCTTCCAAGCCTCCAGCTTCTTGACTGCAGCCTCCCTTTGAATGGATGAGAGCGCCAACGTTTACAAAACTTTTCACAATTTCAATGACTTCATTGTCAGTAAGAAATTCTGCAATTCTTCTGTGGACATGAATTTTGTTTTCCTGATTTTCAGCTGCAGTCCTGCATTTGTGCTTTCTTCTTCCACTTTTATCGGGAGTCATTTCGGGTCATTTCTGCTTCTGCCCAGTATCTTCTTCATATTTTAATTTAGTGAGGTTTCGCCTGCCACTTCCCATTCCTTCCTCTGATTCTAATCCCTCTTTCCTTCTGGTGTGTTTTGCAAATGGACTGATCCGACAGGAAGATAAAATGCATCTTTGTCTGACACGTTTGCCTGTGGGAAACCATTCTGCCTGAACTGCAGCTGCCCACCGCACCCATTTCTTTCAGGGCCGCCTCTAGCCTCTTGCGATCCATGCAGTCACAGGATCGCTGTAGCCCAGGCTGCTCCTTTCGCAGGACCCTCTGCTCCTGCCTCGCAGCCCATGCATCTTGGCAATCTGATCCTGAGTGCCTTCTTCCGCCCCAGAATTCAGCTCGCAGGTCTGCCATTTCCCACTCCACGTGGGGTCGTATCCTTCCGGGTGTCGCTTTCTTGTGTGGGAGATCAGCGCAACTGTCCCACTGTTCCTGCATTCCTGTGCCTCTCTGGAGGCTCGGAAGATGCAGTCTTTCCAGTCTGTGGGCCACGGTCTTATTTTCCATATTTGTTGCACTATTTTTGTGAGCATTCAGACTGAGGCATCTTCTATCCCAAGACCAGGCTTAAAATGGATGGGGAAAGGGCAAAACATTCAGCTTGTCCTGCACTACCCGGATCTGAGGAGTTGCCGCACAACCTGGCATTCCAGCACCGGAGTCCAAATGATCGAAGTGATGCCAGGCAGTCAGTGCCAGCAACCAGTGGACCTGCAGTAGGTTTCTTCAGCAATATCCTGCTTGCTGCTCCATGAGAACCCCTCGTCTCTCACGCAGGCGCTGACCCCCTCTGAGATCCAGATTCCCAGCCCATCCGCATGGAAAACATTTCAGGAAAGGGGGGGGGCACTCAGTTGTACATATTTTCAGGCTGCATGAGCTGAGACAACAATCACGCAACCAGAGAGCGAACTGGCGTGCCAGGCTCTGGCTGTGTCGAAGCAATGCCACCTCTGTCCATGGGTGACTTCCTCCAAAATTGTAGTGCCTTTCGGGGGCCATCAAGGATTCAAGCTCTCCTCCCCCATCCTGTGGGCTACACAGGGGCCTTCACCAGTCCAAAGGCAACACCGAACAGAGACGGGGGCTGTGGGGACACGCACGCTCTTCACTGGCACCCACCACAGAATGCAATCAAAGGAGCGGTCTTCGCTGTGGGGGCGGGGAGCTTGGCAAGGGCAGGCGGTGCCCGTTTCTCCGCCAGAAACTCGAACTGGCACGGCACAGGAGCATCAAGGTTGGGGCACATGCATGCGCATGCACACGAGCCCAGAACCTTCCACCAGTGCACTGCAATCCGGACTTTTCCAACCTGGTGCACTTCAGGTGCGCTGGACTCCAGCATCCAGCATGAGAGCAGCCAGCTCAGCCCCCTGCCCCGGTTTCCCTCCGCTCCCTCACACAGGTGCTGGATGTTTGCGGGTGCTGAGGGACGGCTGCGCTGGGGGGCCCTCGGGGCCAGATCCACACCATCCCCCGGCAGTCGCACATCTGTGCGCTAGCGTGGGTGGGAGGCCACTCGCACTCGCAGGGATCTCACGCAGCTGGAACCCGGTTGAGAACCCCCTCGTTGCTGACGAACATGGGGAAATGTGTGGGGAGGGCTTGGGCTGCCACCAAAAGCCGTTCAGGAGAGCGGTGCATCACGTTCTGGCTTCCCATCTGCTCACTCGTTCACACAGGCACACGGTAAAAGTCCATGAGCACAGGCGCGGCGGCTGGCTCTGCGCACCGGCTCTGATTGCAGCATTGGCCAAGCCTTATCGTGCTTATCACGCCGGGGAGCCCTGCCGGGGCTGGGACATGGGATGCGGCACATGCCCAGAACACCTGGGGGCCCCGCCAGGTCTTCCTGCTTTCACCTCGGAGGCCTCCTGGTTGCAAGCACTTTCCCTCTTCCAGTTCCCCTTCGGCAGACAAACGCTTCAAGAAAGAAACAGGAAGCAGGTTTTCACTCCGTTCCACATGAACCCACCACAACATGCTTGCACAGGCCTCAGGCCTACTCCCCTTGCTGCATTATTGTCCAGGGGCTCTCCCATGCGGTCTACTCTTGAGCCGAAGAGCCAACGTGCATAAAGAGAAAGCATGTTAACTTGGCAGATTGGGGGCCCCTGCCCTGTTGGCGTGAGGCTCCCAAAGGGTCTGAGAAGGGCCTCCTAGAAGGACCGGCCGGCACTGCTTCCTCCCCAGTCCTGCCCTCTGCGGGATGAGCTCCAGTTTTCCAGGCTTCTCTGTCCTTCACAGTTTCTTTCCAAAGTTAGCTCATTGCCCTCCGTTTTTAAGAAAACAGAAGCAGGCACTGAATTGCCAGTTGCAGCAGTGGCCCCCCAGGCAAAAGCCCCGGCATTTTAAATGGCTCTTCCTCACTTGCCTCTGTGGACGGTGCAGGGAGGCCGGTGGGTGGCAGAGACCGGAGCTGGTGGCGCTGGGGAACGGCTGCCCCCACCTCCCCCCACGCCTCCTCTCGATGTGATGAGTGTGTCTTTGAGGGACTGGGGTGTTCCTTTGATCCGTCCAGTCTCTCACCGGCACTTGAGTCCTGATTGGCTGAAGGACTGGGGGTGGTGTGGGGGGGAAATCTTTAATTAAGAAGATAATCTCTTCTTACAAATTTCAGTGGCTCCATTTCACTGGTCCCCTTTGCTTGCACTCCAGAAGTGATTGTCCCCTGGCGTCATTTGGACTCGGGGCTTTCATCTCCACACACTTCAGGAGCCGCGGGGAGAGGCTCATCTCGCTCCTCTTCCCATTTTTTCTCCCTGCCCCTCCGGGAAGAAGCATTTCGAGATCTTCTGCAGCCTTCCTTTCTTTTCTTCTGGGTGGCGGATTATGTTTCGGATGGGCTCCTCTTCAGGCACCCTGCTCTTGGTGTCCTTCTTCCACATCAGCCATCCTTGGTGAGTATCCAGAGTCTGTGGCTTTGCACCGTCTACAGCAGAGGGAATCCACCGTGCGCAATCAGGCACGATCATTCCTAGCAATTGCAGTCCCTTTCCGTTTTCCTTGGGTGGTCATGATGTTTGCTCGTCTGACTGTTTTAACTCAAAGGAAGATCCCTGTCGGATTCCAGAAGCTCAGGCGCTGCCACCGGCATCCGGTGGAAGCTTCTCGGAAAGGCTGTGGGACTCTGCTTCCCATTGCATGACTAGCTAAGCCCAGAGTTGGGGTTTGTTCTCTCTGGAGTTTCCAGCCTGGACGGGGCTCATCTCACTCTCCCTTAGGATCTTCAGCAGGCAAGCAGGTAACTGCGGTTCAGCTGCTGCCCTCCAAAATGGCTATAATAGTTTTGATAGCGCTGATTTCACCTGACAGCACCTGCAGGGAGAGCGGCAAAGGGGGGAACTGGAAGAGGAGCTCCCGAAATCTGGCAGCTTCTTTTAATATCCGATACTTGGTGTGTCGGTATCTCCCCATTTGCTTTCCATGGCAGCCCGTCAGCCAGACCATCCTCAGTGTGCTCCGGACTCGCTACCAAGCAGGCTGCACTTGGGTCAAGGAGTCAGAAATTCTCACCAGCACTGGGAGCGGGGAGCCATTTGTGCCTCTCTGGTGTGCCATTTAGAAACTGCCTCGCTCTGGTTTTAATTCTGGAAGGCTGCCAGGGACAGATATTCCTGTTCCATGATAAGAGGCCGGGTGTTGGACCCTCGCTGGACCCAACCCGGCTGCCCTCGGTCCTTGCATGTTGCGCGGGCACAGGGAACTTGCTGTCGGGGGAACCGGGGGCACACAGCCCTGTTGCCCGGTCACACTTGCCACCCTCCAGCTGGTGGTCCGAGGCCGTTCGGCCCTGGGCGGGCCCTGTGCCGGCCACACTGCCGTCGAGCCAGACGTCCGCGGCGTGTTGAAGCAGAGGGACTGACATGAGGGGTCGCTGGGATCGCGGGGCACAGCCAGCGCTAGCAATCCGAGCACGGCTCAGTGGCATCCCTGCTGCAGGAGCCTCAGGGCTGGGGCAGCCGGCCTCACTCGCTCAAAGAGCCAAAAAGCGGGAGCTTTGGGCCCAATCCGCACCCCGGGGGGCTTTGGGCAGCATCTGCCTCCGGACCCTCAGGCATCAGGCTCACTCCCTGAGGAGAGCGTGGGGGAAGCTCTGGGGCCGCCCTCTGCTTTCAGAAGCACAGGAGCGAACGCTGGGCAGCCAGGCCTGGACGTCCACAGGAGGGTGAAATTCCCAGCGCCTCTCAGGGTGGAGGGAAGCCATCCCAGTGGGGCTGGCAGAGAAGGGGCCCTGCAGGAAGGATGTGCTGCGAGCAAATGGGGGGGTGTTCAGCAGGGAGGAAAAACATGATTTCCCCTTCTTTTCCGCACAAGCACCAAACAGAGGAGAGTCTTCCGAGGAGAATCCCCATTGAGGCAGAAGGGACTCCATGACTTGCTACTTATCATCCCATTTTATAGCACTTTTGCCCAGGCCCAAAGGCAAGGAATTCGGCTGAGCTTCAGTTTAATGAAGCACAAGGTGGGCACCTCGTGAGCAGAGCCGCTGGAGCCGGGGGGGTCAGACTGGATGGCCCGGGAGGCCCCTCCTGACTCGCGCTCTTTCTGTGTTTGTATAATCCACACGTTCATATGTGCCACCCCTGCCAGCAAGGGCTGCAGCAGGACTCGTTTGTTAACAGGATCAGGAAGAAACAACCTTTTGCTGTCGCCAAGGCACTTCTGTTAACCCAGCTAACACACCGCACGGGGCAGAAGCTGCGAAGGCATTTTCTCACCCGCCCCTGTGCCATCCTTTCGGGCCAACTCCATCCCAGGCTTCCCTGACCGCGTCCCGTCCTTGTCAACACTCCAAAGCCAATGTGGACAGTCCAGCTTGCCCGGTCTCATCCCAGCCAGTTGATTGTGGCTGTTATAGCCAAGTAAAAGCCGGAAATACAAAGCACACACCAGTACAAAGGTCTCTCTTTCTTCCTGGCTTTCGATGCAACCGGGAAGAAAGAGTCACCGCTCTTCCTGCATGTGGCCCTGGAAGGAGGTGTCTTCCGCATCCGTGCCCCTCCACCGCCCCTCCATAGTTCTAGCAAGCATGCAGTGCTCATAAAGCTCAGCTGATTTTCATCAAATGGACAAAGAGCAAATAGAAAAAGCGCAAAGTTTTCCAAGCATTCCCGGCATCCGTATCTGTTGTAGCTACCAGGAAGCCAATGCGTTCTGCAGAGCATTTGGGAAAACAGGGTGCACGGGAGCTTGTGGCCAGTGAACGGTTCCAGAATACTATTTCTCTGGCAGGATAACTCCGGGAGGTACCCACAGGGTGGCACCAGGTGTGTCGTGAGCATAAGTGACGCATGCAGCTTGCACAGGTGCCGGGTGGCGTTTCGTGAGACGGTGGGGCGGCAAGACCGGGGGCTTTCTCAGATACTGAATGGGGGTCCAGAGGTCCTCCTCTACCGCATTCATCACCCCATGTTCCCCCACTGCTTTGTGTCTCCCCTTCCCCCCTCCCCCTAACATCCATTAAGAAGGGAAGAGGTAATAGGTGCGTAATGCCTTTTAAGTGTCAGTGTTAGAAGGCCTCCATCCAGACCCGTCCTAAAAGGGAACGGACTGAGGAAACCGCTGTCCACACATGTCTGCGTAAGCAGTTCACTGCAAGACCACGGCCAAGAGATGGAATGGTGATCGGGTCCTTGCTGCTCTCCGAAGCCACGGCATTTTCAGAGACAAAGCGTCGCAGCATTCGTTGTCCCTTCGTTGATTAATGCGGGCAGGCCAGCTTGTTAGAACTGCTGACGGCCAGCAGCAAATATTTTAAAAAATCTGTTGATATCCCCCACACCCAGTCATCTTGTAAAGACCGGAAATATTTCTTTCACTTAAAAATGAACCTTGTGTCGAGAATCCATCTCCATCTCTCTCTGTCTCTCTCTCTCATTCATACTCTCTGTACAAGTAAAGATTAAATTAGATGATCAGATAATCTCTGCAAAATGAGTAGCAAAAACTACCAAATACATCACCTGTTGTTAAACTTGGGGTAAAACGGCAAATATCAGCACAAACGGGAAGAGCTGTCACACTCGATCTGTAACTCAGCCGCACTGAAACACAACTCAAAAGATGCATAGTGAACAAAATAGTATTTTGTCCCGCTGTTGTGGCTGGAGGTCACAGATGCGCAGATTCACAGAACGGCCGGGTCAGAAGGGGCCGGTTGCACCGCCCCGGTCAGATAATTGTCCATTGCTTCCTAAATGCATCTAGTGTGTAACCGCCACAGCCTCCTCGCTAGATCAGCCTGGAAGACAAGTGCATTTATTTAAGTGATTAATTAAAAATGCCTGGATGACGGGCAAGATGATTAGAAAAGTAAAAACATGTCTTGTGAGTCTTGCTGCTTCTGGGTCATGCTCCTCCTTCAGTCCCATTCAGAATTTGGATCCAGAGTCCTGGAGATATTCCTGGTCCTCGGTCTGTTTCCTCATTCTGGTTGGGAGGGCAAAGCCCCTCGCCTCAGAGCAAATGGTCAGTTGACGGAGATTGAAAGAGACTTTTACTGAAGTACCAGCTTTCTTTTTAAAGGAAGAATTTCTTCACAGAGGTGCTCATTTGTACTGCTCGTAGACCCGGTTCCTTCATCCAGGACATCTGAATGCATGTGCTCCTTCCTTTCTCCAGTGCGAGCAGCCGTACTTGTGAATCCAGTTCAAGTTAGCTTGTTAAAAGGTGATTGCTTCAAAAGTATTTTGCAAAACAAGCATGAAGGCATCTCAATGCAAGAACAGCCCTGGGAGCTTTGGGCTATTAGTGTGTGTGTGTGTGTCCCTATCCCGTACTGTTTAAACAAGGGCAATGCTGGATAAGTCTTGGATTTCAAGCTTCTGCTGAGGAGGAAACATCAGGGCCATTAGCAACGTCTAGACTCATGGAGCAGGTCAGTAAATGGAGCCATGAGAAAGCCTTTCAGAAAGCAAAAGGATGAGGAAGCTGAGAGAAGGGTGGCTTGGGGAATATTGTGTGGATTTCACAGCTGCTTCCAACTAACCCTCACCCGGATCCTGAACATAATTTGCACTTCGAAGGTCATGATGAGTCCTGAAAAGGCCAAAAAAAATAAAAAATAAAGAAGTATTCAGCAACATGTATCTGAAAAGCATGTGAGGGAAACTGTGTACAGTTCTAAAAGCACCCAAATGTCCTTCAGGCGATAGATGCGTGTACAGAAATGCGCCTGTTTGAAGATGCATCCGGACTGAGCCGAGCAGCCGGAAACCGTCTCTGGGCACAAGATGTGGCACTCGTGCCAAGAGAACGTGCTGCTCTTCTTGGGAAGAGTCACACGTTTGGGAATAACATTACCTGGCCTTCACTGGGCTCCATTCACACGTGCTGGGCTGGACTGGCAGCCGCACTAGATTTCCATCCCACCCACTTCAATGGCTGCATTGAGCAGGTCAAAAGGAACCTGGGGAAGTTTTTAATTTTATTATGTTTATTTATTTTTATTAATTTCTATACCACCCATCGGCAAAGCTCTCTGGGCAGTTCACAACATGATATGACAACAAAATACAAGCAGGAGTGGTTTCCTGGTCCTTCCAGCAAGCATTTCTTCTTGTAGACAATTCTGCCCTTTTGTCCTATCCCCAGAGAATAAGATGGTGAGCATTCCTTCCACTTTCCCATGGAATCCAGCCAGGCCTGCAAAAGGAAGTCCATTTTGGGCTAGAATGTGCCCGTGATTCCCAGGTTTTGTGTATCTTCCTAAGCATGTGGAACTACTCAAACTTCAGCTGAAAAATTCAGTTTTTGACATCACATTTCAAATGGGAATGATGAAGATTTTTAATTTTCCTCTTTTGGGGGAAAAAGTATTTTATTTTGTTATCTGTGTTCATTTGAAAATTATTTGCAGAGAGTCTGATTTCTGATGTGCTCTAAGGCAAAGGGAGAAAAAGAGGAAAGAAATTAAGACACAGGTCTCTACGTAAAACCGCACAGAGAAAGTCCTATCAAAGACAATGTGTATCTCCTTGTCTCATGAAATTCAGTTCTAGGAACGTGTTTCCAAAAATCTGCTAAATACCTCCATCTGGTTCCCCTGCCACCAAAAAAAGAGAGAAAAAGTCTAGCATTTTTGTGCCTAGTCCAGTGTGCATGGCATAATTTACTCATTGACGTTGTATGTTGAGTTCCATTTGGAGTTGATACTCAATGCAAGGAATATTGGATCGCCTCCCCTCCCCGGATTGGTGCTGCAACCATTTTTCCAGTTATCCATCATAGCCCTGATTGTCCGGGGCATCTAACATGAAACCGAGTGCAACTCAAGTCCATTGGTCTCACGTAGTTCCAAATATTAACAATATAATTCACATCTAAAAAGCTTTTATGACTTTTCAGTTCTACCAGATATGGAACAAGATGACGTTTTAATTTCTTTTGCAAAGCCAAATGTTGTTGTCTTTATCAAATGCAAATATTGACTCTAATTTAACAATATTTGATCAAGCCATGAACTGTGACAAGAGGAGGTCGCGCCTTAAGGTGACCTCAGCTGCAGCCGCCGAGTAGCAACCGGCATGTGTGACTGACCGGGAGACAAGAGAAGCACCTCCAAGCGCTGGTCGAAAAGGACGGGGAGGAATTCCAGGCATTTCCTGAACGCCTTTCCACTGACAAACCCTTTTCTCCTTTCCAGGTCAGTGAATAATTTCCTGATGACTGGTCCCAAGGTAAGTGCAATCCCTTTGATCTCTGCTTTTAATTCCAATAAGCCCAGATCAGCTTGAAGTGGCTTCTTTCCAGCCTCTCAGGTCTGCTAAGAGTCAGGCGCAACTTCCTGTGCTCAGCCTGGTCCTTGTGGGCTGGACCTGAAGGACAAAGCGCAGACAGAAGTAGCCACGCAGTCTGTTCAGGGAGGACTGGCCCTCTTTCATCCCCACTGCGTCCGTGTGGGGCAGCGAAAGCGTCTTGGCTGTGGCTGGCCAGCAAGCGCTTGGTGGCGCAGAGGCCCGGGGCCGGAGCTGGGGCCGGGGCCGCTCCCGATCCAAGGCCACGTGGCCTCCCAGCTTGCAGCTGGGACTCCTCGCAGCTCCTGGGCCTTGCTTGGCCCGGATCCCACCAGCCCCCCCCCCCGTTTTTTCTGGTCCCCCCTCCTGCCCACTTGATGCTGGACTGTTCTCTGGGCTTTGGCAGGAGCGGGGCTGATTTTCCTCCTGTGCAAAAAGCTTCAGGTTGATTTTCCCTGAGCAAGTTGCTGTTCGGGGCATTTGGAGCGGGGGGGGGGGCGGAGGGGGGAAGTACAAATCATCCAGCAAATGCAAGACTGGAGGCCCCTAGGATAACAACCCTTTCAGCTGCAGGTTGGTCGAAATGATTCAGAAGTCCGACAGCAGCTGCATTATTCTTAAAATGAGGATTATTCCTAATATCACATTGCATGTAAAACCCCCTTCTGATTCTTGCGACAAACCCAAGGCAAGTTTCTTCTCCCTGTTTCATCCTCACGGCCAGCCTGTGAGGTAGGCGAGGCTGGGAGCTTCCGGCGGGTCCACAGCCACCCGGCAAGCCTGCGAACAAGTGCACAGCGCCGGCAGGCACCGTCGCGGCTCCTGCAGCGGACGCTCGCCTCCTCCGGTGCCGCCAGAGCCTGGCTCTGGACTGGCAGGCCGCACTGCTGTGCTGGCTCGCGGCCGCCTGAGCCAGAGTCCCCACCTGTTCCTTCCAGGCACGACACTGCCGAGCAAGCGCCCCCTTGCTCCCTTGGCCTCCTCTGCACCCAGAGGCAGGCCTCTGCATTGCCCTGCAGGTCTGCCCCTCGCTGTTTCTGCCCACCGGGACAGTCCTCAAGAAAGCTCCATGGCTCCCACCGCCTTCTCTTGCAGGCGTACCTCATCTACTCCAGCAGCGTTGCGGCTGGTGCCCAGAGCGGTATCGAGGAATGCAAGTTCCAGTTCGCCTGGGACCGCTGGAACTGTCCGGAGAGGGCCCTGCAGCTCTCCAGCCACGGGGGCCTGCGCAGCGGTAAGTAAAGCCGCCGGGGACAGCGGAAGAAGGAGGGACCTGCTCCAGTGGGATGTTGCCACCTTTCCAAGGCGGAGGCAGAAGTCCCAGAATGAGGGTGGGGTGAGCACCACCGGCCCCAGCGACTCAGCCATGATCTGGGGGCGTGGACCGGCCGGTCTCCCGGCAGCACTTTCGCGCAAGGCAACCTTCTGGCCCAATCAGGTCACCCAACCTGGCTGCTCTTCCTCTCTTCGGACATCGCAATGTCACGAGTCCCCACCGCCCCGCCCTGCAAGAGAGTGCGAGCCAAACGCTGTCCGATGCCCCCGTCGCAGCTGCCCAGGGAGGCGCTTCTGTGCCAGCGACCGGCCCGCCTTGCTGCCCCCCACCAGAGGCTCACAGGGACAGCCATGCCCCCGCTGCCCACGAAGTGGGGGAGGCTGCGATTCAGGGGCTGGCCCAGCGCACCCAGTGCGGTTGCTATTAACCATTTCTTTGCCCAACGCTCTCCAAGCGGCCACCCTGCGCTGAGCGATTCCTTCTCCCTCTGGGGCTGGCACTGCAGCTCCAGGCAGGGCCAATGGGGCAGCAGAGGAGGGCTGCCACCCGCCCCCCTCCCCACGACAGGCTCCCGGTGCGAAGTCCTGCCCGAGCCCGTTCGGCCTTCCCAGCTGCAGGTGCCCCCGAGGACACGAGGGCCTCCCACAGCGTCCGCTCTTCTCTCGTGTCTTTGCCTGGCAGCAAACCGGGAGACGGCCTTCGTGCATGCCATCAGCTCCGCCGGCGTCATGTACACGCTGACGCGCAACTGCAGCCTTGGGGATTTCGACAACTGCGGATGCGACGATTCGCGCAACGGGCAGCTTGGTAAGGCACACCCTGGCAGAACCGTCGGAAACAAACCAGCCCCGCAAGAGTAGAAGAATCTGCTCCACTGGCCGAACCCCTCCACTGGGGGCTCCCGTTCTTATACTGGCCGGGCCTCTCGGGGAAATGGCTGCTTGGCCTGGAGGGTGAGGGGAGCGAAACTCTCCGCCAGCCCAGCTCTCCCGCCTTTCTGCGAAGGGTGGAGGGCCAAACAACTTGCTGCTTTCATCGCATGGTCAGCAAGACTACCCGGGTTTTAAGCGGGCTGCATGCTCCGTGCGTGAGACCGCAGGGGAGGAGGGGAGTCTCCCCAGGCCTAGCCAGCCGCAGCCTCTGTGTCCAGCGGCTCCCACCCTTCCCGCCACAGAGAGCCAAGCTCCAGTTTGGAGGCACTTTGGGGGCTGCACCCCACTGGCACGGGGTGTGCTCGCAAATACCACACACACTTGTACACAAACGTGCCACACACGTGCCCCGACAGTCAGCGCCTATGTTCTGGAAGAGGCACTTCAGCTTGTTAGGACAAGGTGGGGACAACGCTGTGCAGAGGGCGGCCAGAGGGCGGCAGGGCGAGCGTGCAGCCTCTGTGCGCCCCGGGGGGCCTGCCTGGCACCCCACGCCCCCGAGCTCAGCCTCTGCGCCACCTGCACGCATGGCCACCGGGAGAGGCAGAGCGT
Organism: Varanus salvator macromaculatus; assembly: GCA_023646645.1. NCBI lineage: Eukaryota > Metazoa > Chordata > Lepidosauria > Squamata > Varanidae > Varanus > Varanus salvator. The sequence continues at coordinate 3,068,435 of JAIXND010000756.1, read as the reverse complement.
GTCGGAAGCCACGGAGCACCTTCCCTCTTGTGCCCGGAGCGGGGAGGCCGGGGAGGGCGGGAGTGCGGCGGGCTGGGCTCTTCCAGTCTTGGGATGCAGGAGGCGTGTTCGGCTTGGATTGCACTTCTCCTCCTCAAGCAGGGAATGGCCAGTTTTGCCATTTCGCTTGTGCCTTTTTTTCTTGCTTCCTGCAATGCTCCTCTTTTGCTCTGGAAAGCCAGCCGAGATGGGCAGCTTCACCCTAATCGAGAGTTCTCATTAGAAAGCCTCTGCCCTGGTCTGCTGGGAAGGAGGGCCGGCGGTGCCTCGCCCTGCCTGCACTGCATGCCCGTTGTTGTCTCCAAAGCACCCAGGAAGCAGCAGACCTTCCACAGCTGCCTCAGCATTGCCCGAGAGAGAGAGAGAGAGAGAGAGAGGGCCTGGCAGACAGGGTCCGAAGCAACAAACAGGGGCGCCTTCCCCCTGCCCAGCTCCTGGCGTGGGTCAGCGGCCAAGGTGACCAAGACTGCTTCCAAATCAAAACTGGACAGAATCCCAAACAGGAAGGGCTCTGGATGCTCCTCTTCATTCAGGAAAGCTGGAAGTCAGGAGGCCACACCATGTTTTAGGATCTCACTCAGAAAGGGAAGTGTAGCTAAGAGTTGCAATTAAGAATTGGCTGGTGATTATATAGACTGGCGGCATTCAAGCACGGCTTCTGAAATAATGCTCTCACGACAGCTTCCCTTCAAGAAACACAGGCGTAACCCTCCGGCAAGGAAGCAGCTGTGCTCAGCGGCACCTTTCTGGGGAGCCTCCTTGGGCAGTCTGATTAGCCAGCAGGGCCAGGCGGGCCTCACTCCTTCAAGCAACGCATCCACATCCTCAGGCTGAGCACTCGCCCCTCCAGGGGAAACAAGCTGGCGCCACCGTCGCCCCCACAGGTCCCGCTCTTAGTGGAAGACCAACCCACAAGGAGCGCATGAGATCTTCCCGGAGAAGCCACTGCAGCAGGCTGCCCAGTGCCCCGTGGCCCGGGCTGCACCAGCCTCCTTCCCATCCGAAGCCATCCTGCCGGGTGCCTGCATGTCGAGGCCACGGCCGTGGAGAAGCAGCGCTCTTCCTGCAGCGGGCTCCGTCCCTTCTTCAGTTGGACGCCGCGACACTGAGGAGGGGTCTACCAGTCCCCAGATCCACCAGTCAATCCAGGCACTGACAGGCTCATCAGCGCTGCGGGAAGGAAGACCCCCCAACGTGGGAGGGCTATTCTGAGCCCAGGAACCTCTAAGGGGACACCCTTTGATTGGTCCCATTCACGCCAAAGGGCAGAGTCCCGGTGAACCGAAGTCTATCAGGGAGTCCCCTGTGCGTGACAAGAGAGACCTTCAGACTGTCCTTGCCAAGGGTCCTGTCCATCCTGGCATGTCCCGTCACAGGGCACGGTCTGCCCCGAGTCGGGAGGCCAGATGGTGCCCTCCCACATTCCTTGAAAGCACAAGTAGCCCTCAAGGCCTAGGCCGGGGGCAGGGGGGTCAGCGACCTTTAACACTCAAAGAGCCCCACACAGAAGAAAACACCGGGAGCCGCAAAACCCTTTTGACCTCTCAAATGAAGATAGCACTGCATATATCGTTTTTTACATACCTTAATGCTATGTATATCTTCATTATGATTTAGCTGCAGCTCTTGCTCAGCCACTAAAAACTGTTATTTTTAATCTTACATTACAAACTAGTAGGACTCCTTTCATATATTTTGAATAGGAGAACAGCTTCCTGCAGAGTCAAAGTCAGTGCTAAAGGGTTGCATGCATTAAACAGCAAACCCCATAAGTTCGTCAGCAGTAAAAGCAAATGAATCTACCCACGTACCATTAAATGTTCGGTTTTCTTCAGAAACTTTTCTTTTCTTCGATTTATCCATGGTTGGACGGCGGGTGGGGGGAGCTCAGTAAATCTGTGCTGGAGGTATAGGTGTGTTTAGTGACTGATCAGCAGATTAGACGGCCTGGGAGGCCCCTTCTGACTCCCTCTGTTTCTATGTTTCAAGTGCTGTGAATTGTGACAGGTCCCAAGCGTAGCTTTCAACATTCAGATGAAGGAGATTACATTGGGACAAAGAGAATCTTGTTTGTTTGTTTCCTGTAACTTGAGAGCCTGCAGGAAGCTTGTTTAGCAGAGGAATGTAGCGATTTCTTAACTAGCTGATCGACTTAACTAGCTAGCGCTGCGTTCCTGAGTGGAGCTTCTCTCGAGCAGATCAGCGGCTGTGCCAGCGCGTGTTTTGAGCGACGGAGCCGCAGCAGAGGGGTTCGAGAGCCACGTGTGGCTCCGGAGCCGTGGGTTGCCAACCCCTGGTCTAGGCAGGCCCCCAGAACAAATTTCTGGAGTGGCTGTAACAGGGGTATGACCAATAGCACTTTTAAATGTGTAGGCATTTCAGAATCTATACCATGGATCCTGAATATCTGAGATCTAAACATGGTCCTGGGAAATTATTCCTGGAATAAGAACAAAACCCCTCCTCGCTGAGAATCAGACCCTCACAGCAGTGCTTCCGCACTCCTGATCCCACGGGAGGCGGTTGAGGCCCCATCGGGGAGGGTGCTCAGAGAGAGGCTGGGCGTGCACATGGTGGGCATGTCGTGAGCGGAGCCAGCCGGAGCCAGGGTCAGACTGGATGGCCCGGGAGGCCCCTCCCGACTCGCTCCGCATCTGTTTCTGAATCCAGCATGAGGGTGAGGGGGCTGGCCGGGGGCACCTGTCCTCACGTCTGGCTCTCTCTCCTCTCTCTCTCTCTCTCTCTCTCTCCCCCCGCAGGAGGGCAGGGCTGGCTGTGGGGCGGCTGCAGTGACAACGTGGGCTTCGGCGAGGCCATCTCCAAGCAGTTCGTGGATGCGCTGGAGACCGGGCAGGATGCCAGGGCTGCCATGAACCTGCATAACAACGAGGCCGGCAGGAAGGTAACGTCTCTTCCCTCTCCTGCAAGCAGAAAGGGCAGTACGATGGGGAGCCCCTCCCTGCCAGACAGCAGGGGACCGAAAGGCTTGGCTCAGGGAGAATTCTGGGCACGGGTCCCGGCAGCCTTCAGTCCGCCTGGGAGATGCAGAGACGCTCTGGGTGGCTGCCGTGTTCCCAAGTGCACTTTCCTAACTGTGAGGGCCTGGTCGTCCCGCTGGCTGGCCGGGCAGCTGGAGCTGGAGCTGGGGCGGCGGAGCAGGCGTGAGCGGGCTGCAACGCGGGGCGGAGGGCAGGAGTGCATCCTGCGCCAGTGGGGTCCTCTGCAGGAGCGCGCCGCTGAAAGCCCTGTTCCACTGCAGCGGTGGCGGCACAGGACGGCGCCTCCGTCCCTGCGCCCTTGAGGTGCCACTGCAGCTGGCTCCCCTGAGCGCGCCTTGCTCTTCCCACAGGGAACGTTCAGGGGTGGGAGTTGCCTGCCACAGCTGGCTTTGCGGATGAACGCGAGGAGCGTGTCCTGAGCAGAGTCCTGTGTGGTGGGGTGTGAACGGGCATGATCCTAGACAAAGGGTGGAACAGGGAGGCACACAAGGAGGGCGTTCCACGAAAGGGCGGCTGGGCGCACGTCGCACGGGCTCTGCTGCAAGCGTGGCGGATGCCCGCTGCCTTCCCGAGACTGCCCAGCCACCCGAGAATGCCACGTGTGGGTGGCCATGGCGACATCAGACGTCCTCCCAGTGGTGGCCTGGGAGCCGCTCTGTTCGCTGGGGGACTCGCCACCCACGTGCCCCCTCCATGTGGCAATGACTGAAACCGTTGGAGCTGAGCACTGCTTATTTCATGCGCGAAGTGGGCCTTTGCGAGTTATACGGCAATCTCTAAATACAGCGCAAGGTTCAGCTGCACCACGAAACAGGAAGTGCTCGCTACTTAGGCGCATTAGGTTGATGGGTCCAAGAAACACTCTCTGCAGGCCGTTCACGGAAGCGCACTGTGTGGTGGCGAAGAGCACTGGGCTCAGGCGATTTGGGCTCTGGTCCCCGCTTGGCCGTGGCACCAACTGGGTGCCTTTGGGCCAGCCACACCCTTGGCCCAGCCCACCTCACAGGGTTGTTGTGAGGACAAAGGCAGAGCAGCAGGAAGAGAATAATGTGAGCTCCCTTGGCAGGGAAGGCAGGCGCGCAGGCTGTGAATATGCGTAAGCCAAAGAGTTGCGGAGGGTTCTCCCTCGGCTCAGAGGTAAGGAGGGTTACCGCCGGCGTCCCCAAGCGGCGGCGCTCTCCTCGCCTCCCCTCCCCTCTCCCCTCCAGGCGGTGAAGGGGACCATGAAGAGGACGTGCAAGTGCCACGGCGTCTCCGGCAGCTGCACCACGCAGACGTGCTGGCTGCAGCTGCCCGAGTTCCGGGAGGTGGGCGCGTACCTGAAGGAGAAGTACCGCCGCGGGCTCAAGGTGGACCTGCTGCAGGGCGCCGGTAACAGCGCCGCCAGCCGGGGCGCCATCGCGGAGACCTTCCGCTCCATCTCCAAGAAGGAGCTCGTGCACCTGGAGGACTCGCCCGACTACTGCCTGGAGAACAAGACGCTGGGCCTGCTGGGCACCGAGGGCCGCGAGTGCCTGCGGCGCGGCAAGGCGCTCAGCAGGTGGGAGAAGCGCAGCTGCCAGCGCCTGTGCGCCGACTGCGGGCTGGCCGTGCGCGAGCAGCGCGCCGAGGCGCTCTCCAGCTGCAACTGCAAGTTCCACTGGTGCTGCGCCGTGCGCTGCGAGCAGTGCCGCAAGCGCGTCACCAAGTACTTCTGCGTGCGCCCGGGCGAGCGCGGCGCGCCCGCCCGCAGGCCCCGCAGGCGGCAGCCCTAGTGCGCGCCCGGCAGCCCTGCTGCGCGCGCCCGGCCCCGCTCCGCCCGCCCGCACGCGGGGGCGCGCGGGGCGCCTCCGCCGCCGGGCGTTGGGCTCGCTGCGCAGCGGGCGGCGCGGGAGGTTCGCTGCACGCGTGGCGGCCCCGGCCCGGCCGTCTTTCCCCCTCGAGGAAGCGAGGCGCCCGTCCGGCTGCGGGACCCTCGCAGCCTTGCAGCGCAAGCCGCCGCTCAGGCTCAGGCTCAGGCTCAGGCTCAGGCTCAGGCGCGGCAGCTCCCCGCTCCAGCCCCTCCGCGCACGGGCAAGGAACGCCCGACGTGCTGGAGCTGCCCTCGCCGCACGTGCTGCTGGCGTGTGCGGGATCCGGACCTCACTCCCGCTTGCAGAGCCCAGAGGGACAAGTCACCCGCCCGGCTCCGCGCCTGACTTACCCCCGTGTTGTGTGCGCAAGCCAGGTGCTGACGTGCAGAAGGGACATCCCAGATCTTGGGCGCCACCCTTGAATGGTCAGGACAAGTCGGGAAGGTGGCTCATGTTCCCACCCTGCCTGTTGTGGGGGAAGAACGGCGAGGGGGGTCACTGGAGGGTGGGCAGGCCCTGAACACGAGCAAGGCTGGGGAGACCCCTGTTCCCTGGGTGCTTCCTAAGGAACACACTTGCATTACGCTTTACACTTGCCCTGGTTTTCTGAGAAACTATGGTTTTCTGGATACATTTTCCCCTGGCACTGAATATCTTCTGAGAGCCTTTCCTGTTATGACCTTGTTTGTTTGTTGCACAATAATTTCACACAAAGCACACTTTTAAGGTGCAATCCTATGCATGTTTAGACAGGTAAACATCCTGTGATTTCCAATTACGGCTGTCTGGGGCATGCTGGGAGTTGGTAGGACTTTCACCTGTCTAAAGAAGCGCAGGATCGCACCCTCGACCATGAGGACAGGATAGGTCTCCCAGCGTTGCTCCTTGGCATGCTACTTGCGGTCCTGCTTTCAGCTGGGAAGTCCATGTCTTTCTCCGTTGCTTTTGCGATTGCTGGGGCAGCCAGATGCCCAGACCACGTAGTGCTGGTGACATCAAGCGAGCGATGACGACGGAGGGAAACACAGATAAATGGGCGACCCCTTTCTGTGAGCTTTTCATTTGCTCCTTCTTTGGACAGAATGTCCTTAGACAGTTGGTCGCATGCACGATGCTGCCTGAGGGCTTGTTCAGAGCCAGGGCTACTCCAACGCGCTGCAGATGCCCTCGCGCAGCTTCGTTTACCAAACAGCCCAGGTGCCTCCTCTGAACAGGGCTTCTCCCCAGAGGAGTGGGATATTTCACCCCAGGACAGGGCAGGGACTAGCAAGATGGTGGCTGAGCAAAAAGGCCTTTCATCGGCTCGACAACCCTGAGCTGGTAGCAAGTGAATGAGGAGGGGGCAGAACCGCACTCACCCGCAATGCACAATTGTATGAAGCGGAACGTTCTGCAGAAAATAAATTGCATTCTGACGAAAATAATTTTGTGCGAAGGAAAGTTTCGATCCAGCAACTCGAATCAAACGGGAAACAATTGTTATTGGGAGCGCAGTATTGCTTGCGAGGGAAGCGCAAGAGGTTTGGTTAAGTCATCCGTCCCTTCTTATCTGTCCTGTGGGTGGAAGCCCCCGCCCCTTTGATCATCTCCGCAGCTCTCCCCAGTGCAGTCCACCGCGGTGTAATGAGGGCTTTAGAGGCTCTGAGCCGAGCCGAGCCGAACACCCTGCAGTGCCATTTGACCTCCTTAGTCAGCTGGCGCCTCAGACAGAATTGATTGAGGCCCCTGGTCACCCTCTCAGGCCGCTGCAGGAGCTCCGCAGCACCCGTTCCTGTGCGATGGTCCCCACCCCGCGAGCTCCTTCCCCGGAACCAAACGTGGACACACGTCCAGGGCGATCTGTCGCGAGCATCGTTTGCCGAGAGCTCAAGAGACGAACAGGAGACACGGCGAGGGCGCGTGCACACCTGAAAGCGGCGGCTGTGGGAAGCCAGTCATGCGCCATCCCAGCCATCCCTGGGGGCGTGAGAAATCGCCCCCAGGCTCCGGCTGGGCTGTGCAGGCCTTTGCCTGCTGCCTGGGCCCACGCGATGCAGGCCTGTGGGGGACACTGGGTGGGCGCCGGCCTCCCTCCGGTGCACATGTGGGTGCAGGATGATTTTTAAACCTCCTGCCCTAAAACTCCTTAATGCCACTTGCAAACGCGTTCCCCTCAGTTTGGTGTGTTAATTATGTTGTAAATCGGAGAGTTAAGCACTTTGAATGTTTATTTATTGCACACTGTGATGTCAATATAACTGTTTTCCCATCTAGATGGTATATTGTAATCTAGGCCTAGTCAGCGATGTTGCAACTGCCCCCCCCCCCCGCTGCATGTTGGGGTTTGCGGCACAACTTCTGCCATTTCTCGCAGGGACTTCCCGGTGGGACGGTCCTCAGAATGTTATTTATCTATGTTGCTGCAGCTCTTGCGGTTAGTTTACAGCATTAAAACAGTCCCAGTCAAGTCAATCTAGCTACCCATTATTGGCCAATAGACGTCTAGCATATAAACCAATAAAGTTAAAGTGAAGTATGAAGGTGTCTGAGCAATTCATGTTATTTCTTTATCTAGTTATCTAACATTTCTGGGTGTTGTACAGAAACATAATCTTTTGGGAACATCTGGCTTTCCGCAAGGCGGGCAACCTGCAAAGTCCTTCTGTGTTGTTTTGTTCTTACAAATGCACCTGCACATACGAAGACATGCTATGCAAAATCTTTCTTTGGAAAAATAACATGGCAATTATTTCACCAAACCAAGACTTACTCCCAGGGATAAATAACAGGTTTCTCACTGGGAAGTGAGAGTTCCTTGCTAAAGACAGAGAGGGCGAGGCTGAAGATCAGCGGAAGGAAAGGGACGAGCGAGAAAGAAAAGTTCCTCTCTCAGATCATTTCTGACTGGCCATAAAAGACTTTTCATGACTGGAGGGAGGAGCAGGACATGGGGAAGAAACTGGTGGACTTATTTATTTCGTTTTCTATACCATCTTACATTCTTAGGGAATCTTAAGACGGTTTATGAGAAGTTAAAATGTCAAAAAATTAAAAAAACTGCCAGTATCTGAATAGAAGTACAATAATTCAAATATACATTACCTAACAATTAAAAACTGGGTAAATAAAAAGGTCATGGCCTGGTACCAGAATGAATAAAGCAGGGATGCTCGAACTACGGCCCGTGGGACAGATCCGGCCCACACGCCACGCTTGCTGCATGGGCAGGGAGGTGGGGGTCACTCAGAGATGGTTCTGGACTCGCTGGGAGGTCTCCGAGCGAGCGAGCGAGCCACCGCCGCGTGTGCCCGATGGCCCTGGCCCCCAGGCAGCCCCAACTGGCCCCCTGTTGAAAGGTTTGAGGAGCCTGGAATGAAGCATCGGCGCCAAGGGACGTTCTCTGGGAAGCAAGTCCCAGTCTTTCAAGGAGAGCTCTTGGCAAAGGACCACAGAGGATGCTCTCAAGGCCCGGGCCGGCTCACACAGAAGGAGACGTTCCCTTAGATACCCAGGCCCTAAACCATGTAGGACTTTACATGTCATCATCAGAGCCTTAAATTGGGCCCAGCTATCAGATCAGTGTCCGCCAGCCCCACTCAATGCCCTAGCAGCTCTCCTGTGAACCCACTGCGATGTCCAGACCATTTTCAAGGGCAGCCCCATGTAGAGCATGTTGCGGTAATCCAAATTTCTCCCCCTCGAGTATTTCGCAAGCATTTTTATTCTCAAAAATAAGTTCAATCACAGCAATGTGGCGATTGGCCCAGAAGGCAGGGGCAGCCCCTTGTATACCTTGGATGACTAGGTTGCAATGACGGGCGCTCCTGGACGGGCCGACATGTTCTGCGTCCAGGTGATGCCTACACGTACCTGGGAGGCTGGGCGGCCTGGGGATTCTGGACTGGGCTCTGCAGAGGTTCCCCCGAACCCCTGGCCGTGTGGAGGCTCTGGCTACACAGGTATGGTGTGAGGTCTGGAAACCGCGGCATGTGAGAGACCCTCAAAAGAGCTGGGCATGCTGAGCCCGGAGAAGAGAGGAAGAAGGGACGTGATGGTGGCTTTCGGGCACCTGAAAGGGTTCCATGCAAAAGGCAGAGCTCACCTGTTCTCACTTACCCAGGACCAAAACCAACAGGTAGAACATGCAGGGAAGCTTCTGTTGGCTTAGATTAGGAGAGGATTCCCTGGCAGTGGGAGCTGATCAGTAGTGGAATGGATTGCTCTGCAGACTTGGGGAGGGGGGGCAGGGGGGGCTATTCGAGCAGAGGCTGAATGGCCCAAGATATTCGCTGCATGAGGCAAAGGACAACATGGCAGCTCGCTTTCATTTTGCATCCAGAAGCAGGCCGCAGAGATAGCCAGACCTCGCTTCGGGGTCTACAACAAAGGCCTCCTCCTCCACATTGGAAAGGAGCGGGCCTGCGTTAGGAATGTGAGCCATGCGGCCCGCACCGCGCTGTCCTCCAGCTGCGGTTTTGCCAGAAAACCTTGGGGTGGCTGCAGGGGGGTCCCCAAGCCCCTACTTCCCGAGGCAGCCGTTCACCAGCTCTGGAACAGAGCTTGTTGAGAGCAAGGGGTTCTGTGGGGAACAATGGCCGGGCAGTGAGCAGGCGCATGAGACGGGGAGACCTTGCAGGCACGGCTTGACCCAGGTGGCCCTCGGGGACTGGGGGAGTGCCAGCTTCCCAAAAGCAGCAGCTCTGCTTTCCGGGTCTCCGTTCCTCCGCTGGCTCAAGTGCCCGCCCCAAAACCTGGCCTGCTGAAGCCCCCTGCATGGAGAGCGCTCAGACCCTTGGAATCTGGTGGAGACCTGCTGCCTGGAAACAGCTCTGCATTCACGCCACCCGAGGGCCTGGCATAGCCGTGGAAGCTCGGGCTTGAGGTTCTGCGCGGCCGGCTTCGATGCTGTGGTCCGAGGGGCGAGGAGGGCTTCGAGGCAGCTCCCCCCGGCTGCGTCTCACCCCCTCGGCATGCAGCGCGGTGCCATCCCCATGCGGCCAAACAGCGACACGCGTCCCTCCATCTCCACGCAGCCAGCTGTGCCCGTCCCCCTCCCCCTCCGCCACTGCGGCCCCAAGACCGTGCAGTGCGGGGTCCCGTGAGCGAGCGGGGCGGAGGGGTGTGCGGGGATCCATGGAGGCAGCGCAGCCGCCGGATTATTGTACAGGCCCCTTGCTCGGAGCACAATGCTTGCACTGGCTGCTATTGAGGGAACAGCGTGAGTCCCTCCAAAGTCCTTTCCCAAAATGTCTTTGAAGCCAAGAACCCATTGAAAGGAAGAAAGCCCTGAAGAGGGGATTAGTTTGTTCAGCAGCTGTGAATTTCAGTGGGAGGTTGATGAACTCCGAAGGCTTTGTCTAATTTCTTCCCGCTTGTAAATGGCCCTGCTGGAGGGAGAGACCCGCAGGACTAAACAAGGAGGAATCCGACCAGCGGGGCGCTGTGTACCCGCCACGAGGGCTTTTCCCAAACACTTTTGGAGAAGGTGTTGTGAAGAGAGCCACGGGGATTAGCATGTGAAATGGACTTTCCATTGACTCCGCCGAGGGGAGGGGAAGGCGCTCGGTTGTCGCCGTTATTACAGACTTTTGTTCCCTCGCTTCGCCCTCTCCTCTCAGAGCCCGTTAAAGAGGTTTTGATTGGGAGGCAGCTGGCTCTGCGTTGCCTTGTGTGAGACTGACCACCTGGGAAGCCAAATGTAAATATTTCTCCTCGCAGGAATGCACCTTCATTAACAAGACATGAATATGTGGAAGCAACCAATACGGGGCACAATGACCCGCCGCACTCGCTGCTGCGAAGCCCTGCGGCTCCAGACGACCCGGCCCGGCCCGGCCAGGCCCGCGGGGGGGGGGGGCGCTTGCAGCTGCTTGCGGCGACTCGCGGCCCAGAGCGGAGCTGGGGCGAGGGCTCGGCTCGCTGTCGGCAAGGGGGTGCGCACTGCACCCCACACCATGGCCCCCGAGGCGGCCGTCCCGCGGGAGGGAGCCGGGGCTGCCCCTCCCCGGCAGGGGTCGCTGTGCTGAGCGGCCGCCTCGGGGGGGGGGCCCATGGCGTGGGGTGCAGTGAACCCCGAGGCGCCACCTTCCCGCTTCCTCTGCCTTCCTCGCCCAGCTCGAAATTGGTGTCCGGAAAGGGACGGCGACAAAGAGCTTCGCTAGAGGAGGAGCAGGGGGCTGGGCGGGGGGGCCCTGCCAGGCTGGCTCGGTGCTTCGTAGTCACACACGCTGACCCAGTTTTCTGAGGCGAACCCCGGAAGGGAGGGAGGCATCAGGGCGGAGGTGGGCCCAGGACCCTCCACTGCGGTGCTTCTCGGCCCCTCCCAAGGAGGAAAGTTGCCCCTCCGTGCTGCCTGCCCTGCCCTGCCCTGCCCTGCCCTGCCCTGCCCTGCCCTGCCGAGATCCGGCCACCCTGGAGCTCTGAGAAGGCCTCAGCGCCACCTCATGCATCCATTTTCCAGCCTGTTCTGCAAACAGGTACCGGAAGAGCTGCCTCCAAGCCCCTCAAACCGGGCAACCCTCACTTGCGATCCAGCCCGGGGGCCAAGTCACAGGTGCTGCCTTGAGACCCCGTGCGAGCTGGGCCTTCAGCAGCTCCGTTAGCAGGAAATACTGTGAGGAAGGAACAAGAGGAGGAACGCCCTAAATGCCAGAAACCGGGGAGCACAAAGCTGCTGCAGCGGCTCCCCTTCCAGACTTCCCCTCTTGCCACAGGGGTGTCCGCCAGGAACAGTCTCCAAGGGAGATGGCAGGTCCGCTGCAGACATCCTGGAGGCTCTAGGGAGCTTCAGCCTATTCCCATCTGGATTCTGGCCTAGATCGGCGACAGAAGTGGCCTTATTTATGGAAGAACAGAGGAGAGCGACCCTGGGGCTCTTCCTCTCCGTGGCTTCCCCTGGGAAGGCTCTGGTCCTCCCAGCGGCTCAAGTCCCATCTTGCCCTGTGGCCATGGCTCCCCGTGGGCATGATTTCTGTAGGTGGTCAGGGATCGATTATTATGCACTCTGGGCAAGTATTTAGGACTGCCCTTGCTTACCCCAGCTTGATGGACTTGCCTTTATAGCGAAACATTGTTTTATTATTTGTTATTTATTTACTCACTGCACTACCAATGAGGGATGCAGGTGGCACAGTGGTTTAAACCGCTGTGCTGCTGGGCTGGTAGATCGAAAGGTTGCCGGTTCGAATCTTCACAACGGGGCGAGTTCCCCTTGCTCCGTCCCAGCTCCTGCCAACCTTGCAGTTCGAAAGCAGGCAAATGCAAGTAAATGAAAAGGTGCCACTTCGGTGGGCTGGTAACAGCGTTCCGTGCACTTCGGTGTTTAGTCATGCCGGCCACACGACCACGGAGACCGTCTGCGGACAAACGCTGGCTCCCTCGACCAGGAAACAGAGATGAGCACCGCCCCTTGGAGTCAGGCATGCCGGGACTTCACGTCAAGGGGAAACCTTGACTTTGACCTTTACACTACCAATAGCTGAAGTTCTCTGAGTGGTGTACAACTGAATTATAAGCTACTTTAGGATGATTTAAATGGGAAGTGGTGCATAAATATCCTAAAATATGTTAAAAAATCCCTGCAGTCTCTCTCTCTCTCTGCTTCGAGACCTAGGAAGCTCTTCCACGAACCTTTTGTCTCCTCTTCCTTGCAGTGTTAATGCCCCGATATGCCCAGCTCCAAACCCTGCAGTTCCCAAATCCCAAATCCCAGCTCAGCCTGCATCATCCAGGCTGGGTTACTCACGGGTAACTCTCCACCACTCAGACCTCATGCCTGAATCTCCTCCCTATCCATTCTTGAATTATTTTTTAGAGGTTTGCTTTGTGTATTTTATTGTAATCTAACAATATTTCCCCAAGTAAGGACTATGAACTTCACGCTTTCGTCTGCCTATTTGTCTCCCCCACCATTCCAAGAAATCTCTCATTGTGTATCATTTGTTTTTTCCCTGCCAGCAACACACTGTCGCTTAAAAAGGAATTAAAAATCCCTTAACAGATGTATGTGTTGGGTTGTATGCAAATATGTACACACATTAAGGCAGCGCATTTGGTGGCATGGTGCATCAGCATGCGACTCACAGCTTACCCAAAGCTCAGCGTGCCCTTCATACAGCGTCAGTACCAGCACCCGGAGCAAGCTTTCCCATTTGTCACAAATGCTCCATCTTGGAATGGTCACCAGACAGCAACAGGGTTGCCCCAAGAGTATCCTGCTCAGAGGTATCAAAACAGACTTGAGAAATCCAGGATTAAGGGAGTCACACGCCGTTCTTTCCCACAAGAACCATCCATAAGGGCAAGCAACGCTGACTCTGCACCAGAGTTGGACCTCAACCCACGGCGGGCGAGCTTGGGGCAGCAGGGCAGTTGCTCCACGGCAGGCTGTGGCCAGAGGAGAGTGCGGTTCGGAGAGGGCAACGCAGCCGGGACAGCGCTCCCTGCCACTGGGTTTCAGCTGTGGAGGCTGAAGGGGCGTTCACTGGCCACCGCTGGGAGGGACGATCGGAGCAGCACGGGAACCATGCGCCCACCCACCTGAACACAAGGTCAGACACCCTGCGGTGCCTGTGCAGCACGGCCTCGTGTTCTGTGTGAATGCACCGACTGTGTGACTTGCCGCGTGGTGTGGTTTGTTGTGTAATACAAAGCCCTTTGTGGCCTTTGCTCTTGAACAAGTGGTGGGAAGGCACATGAACTGAGGACAATACTGCTCGGGCTCTCTGAAAAATTCCATGAATGAGGAGGAAGAGGGCGGCAGTGGGAGGACGCGCCTCCTGCGTGTGCCACTTGCCCATGTGGCAGGTGCTAGCCACTGCTCTGCTTCTGGGGCCAGAAGTCACAGGGGCAACAGAAATGCTGCCAGGGGTGCTGGTTCCACCCGGGCAGTTGAGGAGGCCAACACCACCTGGAATTTCTTAGCGGACGGCACGCTGGTGCCAGCTTGGGATCTTGCAAGTGCATCATGCGCTTACATGACTCAAAACTTGCCTGCCCCAAAGCCACAGTTGGTTGTGCTATGTGGGCTTGCTCAGCATGGGGACCCTCCACTGACTTCATGCAGCTGTGAAGGCTTCCTGTCCTCTCGGTGCCGCTGGAAGCGACTGAGGACCAAGCTGAAGAGCCCCATGCTGCATTTTCTTCCGCTGCTGGAGTGACATCACTACTGTGCTGCCAGAGGGGCGTCTGATGGGTTGCGTGTGCTTTATTCCTTTCATGGTGGAATGCAACTAGGCAGGGTCAGCGTACTTATTCCTTTATGCACTGGGATTCCCACGCAGGGTGGGGTGGGGTGGGGAGGGGGCTTTAAACCTGCGGTCCTGATCCACACCGAGGACCGTCCCGCATTTCACATTACCAAAAAGTGATGTAGTTGCACCAGGCTCTTGGCAACGTATTTTCAAGGCAAACAGAGAGAGAGCTTTTGTTATTGCGTCATACAGAAACGTAATCCTTAAAATGGAAATAGATTGCACATGTTACCTGTCAGAGAGCACGTCGTCAAGAGAACAGCAAGGCCTAAGAGGATCTTCACTCATAAAACGGGGAGGGGAGTAGATCTCCATCACAGCTGTGTGATCCTGTAGCGGTTAGGCTTTGCCCCAACAGATAAAGTGCCCTTCAGTGTTTCCTCACTTCTAGGTGCTCCAGAAAGGTAAAATCTGCACCCCCCCCCCACCCACACACCTTTTCATGGACAGGAGCTTTGGCAACTGCCAAAAGGAAGGGGGCTTGGCTTAAGCAGCGTTTCTGCCTGGGCTAAACGGGGCTCTTCCGACACGCTTCACCCGCAGCCGTGCTGCACCCCGTCAGCTGAAAACCAAGCACGACGGCCACGTCCGCACGCCCCTCCCCAGCTAGCGAGATCCAGGAGGCCCGGCACCCAAGGAACACTCCACAAATTTTTCTGAATACAGTATTTGGGTTTATTTGCGCTTCTCTTGCAACACGCAGGCCTGCCCTACATCTGTGGGATATCACATACGATCTTGCACAAACTGCTCAGAGCAAGGCTACATATAAAGAATGCTCTTTTTTCTTCAAAGAGATATAGGAACGCCACAAAGTCAAGTGGGATCTAGAAGTCCCAACGAGGACCGTTCAGCGTTGCCTCCCCACCACCCCTGCAGGCCTGTCAGGGCAGCGAGCGCGTGAGCCACGGAGATGGCTCTGCAGGCAACCCTTACTGGAGACGGTAAAGGGGAGCCGGGACTCCATGCACATTTAGATCTCATAATGCTTCACTTCTGGTGGGGGTTCTTTGCTGGGATCCCCCCCTCGTTCCAGGTACAGGTTGTTGTAGGGATACTGCTTTGGTCCCTGCAGAGGAAGACAGGCACAAAATGGCAAGAAAGAGTGAGTCACAATTGGCTCAGTGCATGTATCTTGAACCAGGAGGCCCGAACAACCCACCCGCCCAAAAACTCAGCCTTTGGAATTGGACTTTGCCAGGTTCAGAGACCACAGGAGCCCGGCATGGAATCTCTTGTGTAAGGCCGGCAGTATGCAGGACAGGACATTCATCCCTGCAGAACACAGGTGAGCTACCTGCAGCCCACCTGTGCCGTTGGCCCCAGAGCCCCGCACACTGTTCCCCACTGATGGGTTGGGAGGGAGGGAGGTGGGAGAGGCTCTCAGTCCACCCACCCCGGCTTGAACCTGCTCGCCACCGACACAGGGCGCTCCACTACCGCCTTCCCACACCAGGATGCAGTTGGTGACCCCGGACAGGCTGCCCACCCCCTCCGCGGAAAGCCCGCTCTTCTCTTCACGCAAGAGAAAGGGAGCACCTTGACTGCCCGAGGGATACGATGCGCCGGCATCTCCGCACGACTCCGCAGCAGCATCGCGGGCCCGGGACCCGGCCCCCCACATAAATGCAAGCTCAGAACTCACCACAGGCCTGTAGGTCTTGTACACTTCCCCGAAACCGAACATGACCAGCATGAAGGCAATGGAGCCCCAGAGAAACCTGCGCATTTTGTGCCACGGTATGCTCAAGGGGGAAGTGTCGACACGCTGTCGAATGAACATGTCGAAATTCCAGTGGATCTGGCCAAAAGAGACACAACACGGCCAGCTGAGGCATTGTTCTAGCAGCCCGCTGAAGCACTGCCTCCTCTGGTCACTGCTGGGGTGAGGAAATGAGGCCAGGGAGCAGGGCCCACATTTGCCGCGAGTGCCACGCACCAGTCATTCTCAACAGAAGAGTTCAGAGCCGACCTAACCCACACCTTCCCTCTCATTGTTATGAGAGAATATCCAGAGTGGGTCTGGATAGAGAGACAGTGCGTGTAAAGGGCACGTAATGTTACACTCAGCTGACATCTGTGGGTATTCAGACAATGCAGGTAACAACGAAACAAAACATTATCTTAAAGACTTGTGTTTATGCCAACTGAAGATACTTTCTTCCCCTGCGGGGTCAACTCCCCACGGTTAAAAGTTGTCCAGTACAGCAGCCTTTCCCAACCTGGCGACCTTCAGAGGCATTTGGACCACAACTCCCAGACTTCCCATCCAGCAGGGCCACTGCCTGGGAATTCTGGGTGTTGCAGTCCAAATGTGCCCAGAAGGCACAAGCTTGAGGAGGGCTGCCATGCAGAACAAGCCAAGCTCCTCGATGCTGGACAAGCACTCATCCCATGTTGACTTTCCCGCATATTTACAACCTGGAACTGAAATGGATTCCATGGGCATGGTTACGACTTGCTGCACTTTTGGGGGACGGACCTCTTCCCTCCAGTCATGCTTAGGCCACAGTCTTTCCTTTGCAGAAAGGATGTCAGCGAGCTCAGGAGAATGCTCACAGCTTGGGATTTTTCTTAGTGGCCTCACCCTGACTGGTGCAGGGCCTTATCTCAGCGTAGTTCTGAGAGCTCCTTGCCTCCATGATGCTTCCGGAGGCCGAGATATTAGAAAGCAAAGCGAAGTTGCTGCAAAAGGACTTGCAAAGAATAAAGCACCTGGAGTAGAGGGATAACAGCAGAACTATTTCAAGCTGAAAATAAGGAACCGGTCCACGTCGTAACACCAATATGTCAGCAAATATAGTGACTGGAGCCTTTTAGTATGTATTCCAATCACCACGAAAGGAGATATAAATGAGTGCAGCAGCCACTGGGTCGTTGCACTGATCTCCCAAAAAGCAAAGTGAGGCTCAAAATGCTGCAGTGAAGAATACTACCCTGCATGAGGCGAGCAGTACCAGAAATCCAAGGTAGCTTTTGAAAAGGAAGAGGCTCTCGAGAGCCTATTGCAAATGTATGTTGGCTACTTTGTTGTTGTTAGTCGCAAAGTCGTGTCCGACGCATCACGACTCCACGGACCACTTTCCTCCAGGCCTTCCCGTCCTCCACCATCCCCCGGTATCCATTCAAGCTCACACCAACCGCCTCAGTGACTCCATCCAGCCACCTCATCCTCTGCCGTCCCCTTCTCCTTTTGCCCTCATTTGTTCCCAGCATTAGGCTCTTCTCCAGGGAGTCCTTCCTTCTCATTAGGTGGCCAAAGTATTTGAGTTTCATCTTCAGCATCTGGCCTTCTAAAGAGCAGTCAGGGCTGATCTCCTCTAGGACTGACCGGTTTGATCGCCTTGCGGTCCAAGGGACTCGCAGGAGTCTCCTCCAGCACCACAATTCAAAGGCCTCAATCCTTTGGCGCTCAGCCTTCCTTATGGTCCAACTTTCACAGCCATACATTGCCACTGGGAAAAACACAGCCTTGACTATGCGTACTTTTGTTGGCAACTAGAGGGCACCAAAGAATCTCAGAAAAAGACCAGCCTAGGCTCAATGCCATATAGCAAAGCTGTCGGCTGTGTGACACGGGCATGAAAGACATGGGGGTGGTTCAGCACTTGACTATCCTGACGGGTAACCCATATCACAGACAAGAAGCTACAGTTCAGACAGAATACCGAGAAAGAGAATCTTATCCTTACCGGTTCTCCATGGTTACGCCTCAGATCAGGATAATCCCATTCATACCATGGATCTCTTTCATGCTGGGATCGGTCCGGGAGCTTGGGATAGTCACCATAACTGTGGAAAGGACAAGAAGTTCACGAGATCACTATTCTACTAGTCCAGTACATTAATTAATGTGATCTATCACGCTCTCAAGCTCTCACTCCATACTAAATGTATTTGTATTCAAATAAGTATAAAACACCATCTGATCCGTCTCCTGCCAAACTAGTTGTGTTTCAGCCCTTTCCCCCCCTTTCCTGGAGTACAAGATCAGCAAAGCACAGCCTTTAAGTCTCGTTTATACTTGAGGAGCAGGAGGACGATCTCCGATCAGGAAAGCACAGGGCACACTGCCACTGAACGGAAGCAAACCCAATTCAGAGTTGGGCTTTTAAAGAATCACATGGCCAACAGGAACCCCCACCCTGTGAGGCAGGGTATCCGGATACAGGGTGTGGTGCAGCGCCGCAGTGTGGGGCCCTGGGGCTGAGTTGCTCCGGGTTCGAGCCGGCCATGGAGCCCCCGGGTGAGCGTGGGCCAGCCGCAGGCGGAGGCTGCGCGCACCCTACCTCACAGGGCTGTTGTGGTGGTGGGGAGAAGAGAGAGCGCAGGACCAGGACGCAACCCCCCTGGAGTTCTTTGAAGGAAAAAGGGCCGGCCGTGGCTCCAGTACGTAAATGAGAGGTCCTCCCAGTCGCCCTGCAGGCTCCTTCCTGCCCGGCCCGGCCCGGCCCCGTCCCGGGGCGCTGCTCCCCCCGCGCATCCCGTGAGCGCCGGCGCAGCGGCTCGGCCCCGCGTGCCTCCCGCGCTCACCCGCCGCCGTCGTCCGGGAACGGCGCGTAGTCCTCGGGCAGCAGGCCGTACTTCTCCGCGGCGGCCGCGCGCTGCTGGGCCGTGGCGGGGGCGGCGCCGGGCAGCAGGTGGCGGGGCAGGTCGGAGGCTGCGGGCAGAGGCGGCGTCACGCGGGGGTCGCCGGGGCCGCGCCCCGCAGCGCCGCCAAGGTCGTCCCGGGCGCCCCGGCGGGCGGGGGGGGGGGGAGGGGGAAGGGGGGAGGCGGCCCCCCGCCCGCGCCCGCCCGCCCGCCGCCCCCCCCCGACTCACGCACCGGCCCGGGCGCCGCCGCCGGGCCTCGCCGCCGCCCGCAGCGGGAGCAGGGCCCGCAGCCGCGCGCTCGCCCCGCGCAGCGCCATCGCCGTGGCCATGGCGGGCGGGCGGGCGGCCGGAGCGATCTGCGGGCGCGCAGGCGCGGCGCAGGCGCGGCGCGGCGCAGGCGCAGGGTCCCGCCTTCGCCCGTCGCCCGTCGGCCGCCGCGCTTCCCGACCGCGCCGCCCCGCGTGGGCTGCGGCCGGGGACCCCGGGCGCGGCGCGGCGCGGCGCAGCGTCCGCCCGGAGCGCTGCAGAGGGGCTGCGCTTGGAGCAGCGCAGGGCGCGCAGTCGCCCGCCTCAAGCGCCGCCGCCGCCGCCGCCGCGGAGTCCCCCAGGCGTGTTGCTGCACGGCTCGCGACACGGCCTCGCGGGGTGTGGCGTGAGGCGCAGCCCTGCCCAGCAGCGGGCGGCAGGTGGGGGAGGCCTGTCCGAGGGCAAGGCTGAAGGTCGTGAAAGGCGCGCGGTCCCAACCGCGGCAAAAGGCCTGGCTGCCAGCGGGGGTCCCTTGGCCGTGGAGGGCTGTGTCTGCAGGACGCAGGCAGCGCGCCGGGCTGCTGGTTCTCCGCGGGACATGAGCAGCAGCGGCGAAGAGAACCGCCTCGGGGCGCGAAGAACGGGATGGCGGCGGTTTGATGGGATGAGCGAGCGGGGCTCGCACCGGCTCCGTGGACGGGAAGCTGCAGCCACATGCTTGATGTTCCTTCCACGGGCCAGGCAGGACCGCCCTGCCACTTGCACTCCTGCCGGGTGCTCCCTTGCGTGGGCAAGGCTCTCCCCACCGGGCACCAGGGCCCCCTTGCTGCCCGGTCGCCTTTGGGGGCCCTCCGTACGCCCTGTAGGAGCACGTAAAGCTGGAAGGGATGCAACGAAAGGAAGCTCCGGGGAGCAACTGAAGTAGAGCGAGAGAGTGGCTGGCTGAGTGTGGGAGACGGACGGGAGGCGAGGTGGGTGTGAGGCCAGCGAGCGGAGTGCGCGTTTCATGTCCCATCAGCCTCAATCCCCTGGAATGACTCTCCACACACCAGGCCCCTTCCTCTGCAGTGCAGCTGGTGGGTGCGATTTGGGGCTGTTCGAAGGAGAAGACTGGGAAAGCGAAGCCCTTACTGGGGAGTTTGCATTCGGCCTGGGGCTAGGAGCACGGTTTACAGCTGTTTCTCCTTTTTTTCTCCCCAAACTTGTTTTTGACCCCAATTGCTTCTGCAAGTCTGGACGATATTGTTATTCTAAAACCAACCACTTGTTAATTGCCCTGGGTTTCACCCATGACCTTTCCTGTTGAATTGAGTTTTTGCCATTTTTAATTTTGAAACTGGATGAAGCCTTGTTGAATGACTTAAATACCTTGCTAACTTGCCCCCTTCTCTCTCACTCTTTCTTTTCCCTGTTACGGCAACAATATTTTTATTTTTACTGCCCTTGATGAATATGGTTGTAATACCATTGGTTCTTACCGTTCTGAGACAACTGCTTGTCCTTAGGTGCCATCAAGTCGTCTCCCTGTGCCTCCTGGTCTGGTGTTTCAGGACTGACCATTCAACCTGCAATGACCCTGCTAGGGGACCAGCCCATTAAGTGGGTCCGGCTTCTTGGTGTCATTACCTGCAAATCCTCTGGCACGCTCCCCACATTGAAGTGTGCATGGAAGAGGGGGGCGTCTTATTGCAAGCAACCTTAATCTCCTTGGAAGATGGATAGGGTGCAAGGAATGTTTGGAGAACCAGCAAAAGGATCTTGCATGCATAGCCTAGAGCAGTGGTGGCGAACCTCTGGCACGCGAGCCACAGCGGGCACGCAGAGCCCTCTCTGTCGGCACGCCAGCCAAGTGGCCCCAGCATCGCCCCAGCAGCCAAGCATCAGATAACAGCGCATATTGGGGTCATGCGCATGCTAGGAAAGGAGTAGCGGTGTCAGGCAACGACTCAGTAGCCACGACTCGTCCGAGCTTTCGCATGGCCGGTCAGTGTGCTGCCAGGATATATATATATATATTTGCTTGGACTGGCTGCGAGTTGTTTTTTCTAAACTAAAAGCTCAGTTTTCAGGTTTTATTGCAGTGTTGGCACTTTGCGATAAATAAGTGGGTTTTGGGTTGCAGTTTGGGCACTCGGTCTCGAAAAGGTTCGCCATCACTGGCTTCAAGCATATGATGGAAGCTATAAATCTCAGGCTGCATCTTTCAAGAGGTTTGGTGCCAACAGTTTCAGGGAATGCTTTACGAATTACAAAACAAGGAAACAGAGGTAAATATCCTGAAAAGGTGCAAAAAAGAAAGAAAGATGCAGGGTAATGAGAAACAAAGACTGTATCATAAAACATATCCACACACACAGTATGAACATCACCCTTGAGATAAAAAGGAAGGATGGGGAAAAGAATGTTAACACTTCTACTTCAGATATGTAAATATAAACAGCCCACAGATCCAAGTAAGAATCCGTGTGAGTTTGATGGCTGCAGGAGATCCATTGAGATGCTGCATGTACAATTTGGTGCACTGGATGATGGGCGGTGGGCTGGGCGATTCTGGTATCTGCCAGCAGCCCCTTTCAGAGGAGGAGAGGCACCAGCCTCAGATGCACGCAGACTTGGATCATCGGCAACCCATTTGGGTCCCAAGTCGGTATGTTCCCCGCCCAGACAAGAGGATCGCTTCCTGGCACCTTTTCAGCGTTTATGAAACGGGCAGTGTATTTTCAGACTGTGCTTTGACATGCTTTCCGTCCGCTTCTCCCCTTGAAATCAATTTTCTGGTTCTCCCCATGCCAGCTGCAGGGTTTGGGTTGACGTTGGGATGCTCTGCCTGACCTTGCAACCCTGAGGCATGAGCACAGGGATCAGAGGTCTGCATTCTCCAGGATTAAGAGAGATGTTCTTTTTCAAAAAAAGACAGCACATGAATGCTGAAAATATGCTGCAGTTAGATGTAGGTGCGTCTGGTTTATCGTTGTCTTCATGGAATCAGTATATAACAAATGTTCTTATTAGAGAAAATTGTTTAATGATATATTATCAGGGTTTTTTATTTGCAGAGGTTTATAACTGAGGTTGTTACAGAGACAACATTATGGCTGATGTGAATAACAGGAGGAAAAATAAGAATTGCTATTCCAGAGTTTATGTAATGAAGTAAAATGTAGAATTCATTTATGTTAATATTGATCTTATCCAAGATAATGCATCAGTGGTGCTAATTTTTTAAAAAAATCTGAAAATAAGCATGCTGTTTTAGTTGTTTATATTTCCCCAGCTCTACCAAGACAAGACAATTAGATCTGGATATTAACTTTAATAATATTGATACCATTCCAAAAAAGGCAATTTGCATAATGAGGTGAGATGCAAAATTGATCTTATTTGGAATTGATCCTTCTGTCCTATAAAACTCTACCCTGTAAATTCTCATTAACTTTTGCTAGCATTTGCCACCTAGAGTGAAAAAATTGTCAATGGCTATTTCTAGTTTTTAAGTCAATATTATTATAACCGTGGCTGATTAAATCAAATGCGTTTTAGCAAGGGGTGGGGAGAGCGCGACCGCACAGGCCAAACGGGAACATCTGTCTCTTGCCACAGGCGTTGCAAAAGGCAGAACGTACCCAACGCGGGCAGGCAGGTGCGGGGAGCTTCACGGGGCGCCTTTGCAGGAACCGCAGGGCGTGGGGCGGCTCGATCCAGCCCTGACGCAGCCGCAACGGTCTCCTGGGGTGCGCGATAAAATCAAATCCTCAAACCGGTGCCCTCCAGCTCCCATTATCCCCAACCGGCGTTTGGCAGACACAGTCCACACGCTCGGAGGGCAGCGGGTCGCCTTCCCGGAGCAGCTCGCGGGTCGCAGGGCCACCTCCCGCGCAAGGGGCCCGGCCTTGGGCGCCCGGGACGTGCGAGCGGCGCGGCTCTCCAGCGCCGCCCCGCCCCGCCGGCGCGCTCGGGCGCAGCGGCGGCCCCGCCGAGCCGGGAGGCGCCCGCGGGCCCTGCGCGGAGCCGGCGGCGGGGCCCGGCCGCCACTCGCTGCGCCGCCGGCCGCCGGCCGCCAGGGGGCGCGCTGGCCCCGCCCGGCGCAGGCGGCGCGCGCCCGCGCCCGCGCCCGGAAGTGCCGCCGCGGCTTCCGGGCGGCAGGCGCGCGTCCAGGCCCGGCCGGCCCGTCGCAGCGCGCTGGCCATGTCGGAGGCGGCCCCGTCGTGCTCGGCCTCGGCGGCGGCGGCGGGCCCGTCCGCGCGGGCCGCGGAGGCGCCGGCGGAGGGCGGCGAGCGCGGGTGGGGCGAGGCGCAGCTGCGGCGCTACGGCTTCCGCACGCGGCCCATCCCGCGGCTCAGCCACGGCGACCCGCGCGCCGAGGAGCTCATCGAGAACGAGGTGAGGGCGCGGCGCGGCGCGGCCCTCGCCCCCTCGCCCGCCGGGCCCGGGCGGGGAGGGCCGCTTGCTTGGGAGGCCGCGCCGGGGCGGGCGGCGCCCTTCCAGCGAGGCGCCCCGGGAGCGGGCGGGGAGGCGGGCGGGTCCGCCGGGCGCGCGGGTGGCGCGGCCCGGGCGATGCAGCTGGGCCCGCGGGTCGGGCGGGCGGCGGCGGCGGCGGTCGCCGGGCCTGCCGCGAGGAGGCCGCTCCCGCGCGGGGTGGACCCCTCGCCTCTGAACGTGGGGAAGGGCTCGCGGGAATCCCGCGGCCTGCTCCCCGCTCAGCCGCAGAGCTCGCCGGGTGAGGTTGGGGCAGGCCGGGCTCTCTTCCTTGCCTGCCTCGCCTCGCGGGGTTGTTCCGAGGGCGGAATTGTGAGGAGGATCATATAACCTTCCTGGAAGGAAAGAAGGCAACACGCAAATAGCAGAAAATCAGGAGAAGCTGCATTGGGCAGGTGCACCTTGTAGTTGGGAGGGATGAACCCTCAGTAAAGTGGAAGATCGGCGTAATTGTGTGGTGTGCTTGCAAAACGAAAAGTCTTGCCTAGCACCTTCCCGTTGCAGGAAGGGGGCTGGGAGAACAAATGGTGTGCGTCTGGCTTCCTTCTTCAAACAAGTAGTTCTAAATCTGAAGTATTCTCCCTCTGAATTCCCTTCGTTGCCCAGCTATGTTACAAGCAACTCCAGGTTCTTTAATTACCTTGTTATGGAGAAAATGATAAGTTTGAAGACAACACCATATTCTTAAGTGCTAATAGCTGAATATCCATGCTGAAGAATCGGATTTCCTGTCACAATAAAAACAGTTCCATCTTGGTGTTCCTCCTCCGCCTTCTAATTTCTATTGGCTCATAGTGCATTTGCTGAGTAGTCACTGTCACCTTGTTTGTGGGTGTCTTTTGAGCTTCTTTTACATCATTGCTTTTCATCATGTATTTTATTCCCCAAATCAAGCTGAATATTTGCAGTGACTTAGTAGGCTCCTGCTGTTTTCACAGGAATTTGCATTGCCATGTTTTGTATTTTCTTTGCAGGAGCCAGTGGTGCTGACAGATACAAACTTGGTATATCCTGCCCTGAAATGGGACTTGGACTACCTCCAGGAGAACATTGGGAATGGGGACTTTTCAGTATATCGAGCCAGCACCCACAAGTTCTTGTATTATGATGAGAAGAAAATGGCAAATGTTAAGAACTTCAAGCCCAAGTCAAGCAGGGAAGAAATGAAATTCAGTGACTTTGTTGAGCAGCTCCAGGAAATCCAGCAGCAGGGTAGTGGAGAAAGGTAATGTTTGGGGTAGTACTCTTGGATTGTTTACTTGTATTGTATATTTGTTTTTGTAAAAATTGAAATTTAAGAAAAAGAAATACCCTTGGATTTTACTTTTGATAGGAAGCTCATTTTTCCAAACATACAAAAAGCTAAAAAATGGGATGTCTCTTCATTATTTGCTTGAAACTGTTCTTAGTTACCATATTTTTCGCTCTATAAGACGTGCCTGACCATAAGACGCATCTAGTTTTTCGAGGAGGAGAACAAGAAAAAAAAATATTCTGAATCAAATGGGCACCTAATCACAGGCACATTCCCCATGGGCTGCACATCTGACAGACTTGCTGCACACACACATTCGCTCTGTAAGACGCAGACATTTCCCCTTCTGTTTGAGGGGGGGAAAAGTGAGTCTTATAGAGCAAAAAATACGGTATTTACTACAGGACTGGAAGCATTCTGCATTTGACTTTTTGTGAATGGTACTGCTGGGGTTGGTCTGGCCACAGGACGCTCTGAAACAGTTCTAAGGGGCTAGGCTTCCATGAGATGTTGGTCCTGGCCTGCTCTTGGCAGAGTTGCTGAGCTTACAAGGAAAAAGGGTGAGGCGTTCTGTTTTGCAGCGCAGTTCTTGATGTTGCAAACTCATTCATGGTTTCACTTCACTTTCTACAGTCAGATCCTGTGCCTGCTGCCTTGAAGGGGTTTCTCCCCCCTCCCTCCACTACACACACTTTCTAAAGTAGCAGAATCAGATGTATTTGTATTGTTGTGGTAAACTCAAAGTTGAAGGGGGACATTTAAAGGTGCTTCAGCTCATGACATCCAAATATGTTCAACTGTGACTGTTTTGGTTTTTTAAAATCACCAGAGTTAAAATGAAAACATAATAAACCAAAAGACTAGGAAAAAACAGTAAAATAACTGCTTTAGTCAGCCTTGCTAACTAACAGGCTCTCTCACTGGGCATCCTCAATTACCTAAGCAATATGCAGGTTGATGGGGTTAAGTATTGTGGGCTACAGTGCCAACGTTTGGAAAGCGTGCGACTAAAATGTAGAAGCTGGCTTCAGAAGAGTAGGTGCCGCGTTCCACAGATTGGACCAGGGAAACTCAGTGTTCTCTTGATTGGGCTTTTGTTTACTGGCCTTCAGTGAGGCCACTCAGCTTCAGGTGAATTGGATTTGAAAAAGCATAGCTGGGTGTTGTCACAGAATCGATTGCATACCCCAACTCTTCAACGTATATGTTGAAGTAGGTGGGAAACCTCAGACCTGGGGGCCAGTTCTGCTCTCCAGGGGTCTCCAGCTGGCCGCTGGTCCTGCCTTGACCGCCAATCGATTGGTGGTTTCCTGGCCTTTGTGCAGCACCCTCCCCCCTCCTAAGATGTAGTCAGGCCTTGGCCTTCCTGCTTTATCCCTCTGCCTCTGCCATGTGACCCTGTTGCCAGAGCTGCTCTGCAGTGCACCTGGATGGCATGTAAATAGAACTCCACCGCACCCGGTGACCCACTGCCCTTGGGCAATGCGATTGCGCCCTGCACCTGGAGTCAGGTTTAGGCAGGAACAGACCCCACCTGCAGGCAGAGCCCCGCGAGAGCGTGCTCCCCTGCCTGCAAAGGGCGTGCAGCATGAGACCACGGACTAGATTAAAATCAGTGCAGGTAACTGACGGGACCTAAGAATGACCAGCTTGAATGGCCACCCAGTAATGAAAGGGACAGGCGTTGTGTTCTCTTTCTGAAGGCCACTGGCCATGCAAACTGAACCTCGGCTTATCAGAAATTGGCAAGATGGAATACGATCGATGTAGAGTTTGCAGGGCAATCGATGCACTTTGTTTTCTGTGCATGTGCAGTTAAATGTTGCCCCTTTGTTTTTTTGGGCGTACAGGTTGTACCTGCAGCAGACCCTGAATGACACAGTTGGGAGGAAAATTGTGGTGGATTTCCTGGGCTTTAACTGGAATTGGATCAACAGGCAGCAGGCAAAGCGAGGCTGGGGTCAGCTGACATCCAACTTGCTGCTGATTGGCATGGAAGGTAAGACGCCCGCCCTCGGCCGAAATGTGGATGAAAGGCTCTAGCCAGTTCACAGTCGTTTGTTTTGATTCCTTTTAGAGCTGCCGCTATCGAGAACCACTCGGGTATTTCTTTTGCACAAGCGCCTAATCTCAAGTTTGCAAAGGCGCCTGAGTCAGGGCAGATCAGGAATTGTGCAATCCCGCTAAGTGCTGGCAACTTGTGTGTTCTCACCCAACCCTTTCGTTACCCGTCACTAGCATAGTGAGCAGTATGGGGCGGGGGAGGTGTTTGTTGCCCTCCAGATGCGTTTGCGACATGTTGCTCACCACTGCTGTGAGCGTGAGGCATTGCAGGGCAGCGTGGCTCGAAGTCCAGACTGCAAACGGAAAGGGCACAGCCCTGGCGGAGGTTGGTTCAGGGGAGGCAAGCTTTTCTCACTCTGGGGGCTGTGCACCCTCCCAGGCAACTTGGGGGACATGCCAGTGGCGGGAGCCAAAGCACCCCACCTGTACGTACCCTCCAGAAAGAAGCCTGAGCATTTGGGGGAGGGGTGGGGTGGGGGTGTTTTAGTGGCATTGTAGCATCGGAGGGAGGTTAACATTTGTTGACAGCGGCTGCCTCCCGGTGTCCCTCCTCCCCTCCCTGGGCTGCGGTTGGATTTGCTCCAGCGAGACTGTCAGGCTGCACTGCCGCATGGCAGAGTGCGGAGGAGGAGCAGTCGGTGGCTCGTGTGCGAGGCTCCCTGGGCCACAAGCAGTCTGTGGGAAGGGCTCCTCTAAAACGGGGGTGCGCTTGGATGGAGAATCTGCAGGACTGTTTCAGTTGGTGCTGGGCGGATTCCGGTCCGATGCTGCGTGATTCCGCAGGCAGGGTGCAGAGCAGTCAGCCGACTGCCCCAGCAAGAAGTCCCTCTGCACGGCCAGTCCCGCTTGTGTTGCTTTGTTTTATGGCTAGTGTCAGGATAGCCCCACTTTTGCGAGAGTTCACACGATGCAGGTCACGGAACGCGTGTGGCTGGATCCTCTGTGTAACTGAACAAAGTGTTGAGGTTTCCAATAACAAGCTTTGATTTACTTCCAGGAAAGAGGTGCTCTTTTGTAAACTGGAGGTAATCACACCCGCCTTTCAGGGAGATCTCTCAAAATAATGTCAAGAACCACTTCTGTCGCTTTACACAGCTCTGTGTGTGGGTTACCGCAGGCATGGAGGGCCTTCTCTGTGGTGGCGCCCCATCTGTGGAATGCGCTCCCTAGAGAGGTCTGCCTGGTGCCGTCGTTATTTGTTTTTCGGCACCAGGTTAAGGCCTTTTTATTCCAGCGGTATTTTAATAAGTGTTAATATTGTCTTTTCTATGTTTTTAATTGCAGCCAGTGTGGGTCAGGAATTTTATTTATGATATTTATGTTATATTTTACATTGTAAGCCGTCCTGAGGCTTTTTTGCGAATAGGACAGCATATAAATATTTTTTTATATCTATATGGGAAACCCCAGCCTGGGGACCAGTTCTAGCTCACTGGTTCCCAGGCCAGTCCACCAGCCTCTTTCTCAGCCTTGTCTCCAGTCCCAGCGGGAAAAGTTCTCAGCAGCTGCTGATCAGAGAAGAGCTTTATCTGCTGGGGAGATGAGACAGATTCTGTGGGAATGCAGCCCTTGGAATGAAACGGGCGCTCCATCCTGGGAGTGCCTGCATGGCAGTCATAATACTGCCCTCATATTTGACTAGTGGCTGAGGAGCTGCTGCTTGTGTGGGTGCCGAGAATGTGGTGGGTTTTGTGGCATGCGCTGAGACCCTTGGCGCGCCATGGATTGCTTACAGGCCGCAAGGCATGCCCTCATTATGAATGTCTTGCTGTTGGGAGGATCTTCTCAAACATCAGGATGGGGCATCTGTTTTCCAGTGACTATTTCAGCCTTTTCTTATGCAGGGAATGTGACTCCTGCGCATTATGATGAGCAGCAGAATTTCTTTGCTCAGATTAAGGGATACAAGCGGTGTATCCTGTTTTCCCCTGACCAGTTTGAGTGCCTCTATCCCTATCCTGTGCATCATCCATGTGACCGGCAGAGCCAGGTGAGGAGACGTCGGTTCCAAATGACCTCTTGTGTAAGAATGTGCTGGGTGGCTTCGCTCTGTGTCAGGATTCCCACAGCCCTTCGCGTTCTGTCCAACCATGACTGCCCAGTTGCCTGGATGAACGTCACCAAGTGGGATCTGCCGTGCCCGCCCTCCTTTTCTGTTGTCAGTGGCCCCTAAATAGGATATATCAGTTTTTACAACTGCTTATAGCTTTGGCCAGGGATGGCATGTGAGTGCGATTGAATATACTTCCACCAAAGCACTTACACTATCAGTTAGTAGGTTCCCACAAACTGTGCAAGGGGCAGCCTGCCTCGCGCATGCAGCGAAGAGAAAGAGCCATTGACACGCGTGGCCTGAGCCTGAGCTGTGCTCGGCTGTTTCTGAGAAGTAAAATAGTGGCTGCCAGCTTCTCCCTGGCAAGCCCAGCAGAACAAGCACTCGCCTTTAAAACCAGGGCATGAAAAGCTCAGAAATGGTCTTTCCTTCACCACAAGAGTGACCCTCTACCGTCTTTGCATGTGAATAGGAAGAGGAAGGGGAGGCAAGTGGTGGAACCACAAAATAAGGAGGAAGGCGATCCAGTGACTGATACGAGGGAACAGGCAGAGGCTGAATGACTATTTTGCCCCAGTGTTCTCCCCAAAGCAGGACGGGGGAGATCCGCATAGGAGATTAGATGAGGCCGGGGACTTGGGGGCACAGATTAGAGTCACCCCCTAGAAGTCGAGGGGCTCCTCAGGGCATTGGACATTACAAAGGCACCAGGCCCTGATGGGTTACACCCAAGAGGACTTCAAGAGTTGGCAGGGGTTCTCTCACGCCCGCTGGCCTCCATTTTTGAGGCCTCGTGGAGAACGGGTGAAGTTCCAGAGGACTGGAGGGTGGCATCGGTGGTCCCAATTTTCAAAAAGGGTAGTAGGAAGGACATGGGGAATTATAGACCGGTTAGCCTTACGTCCATTGTAGGAAAAACAATGGAAAGGCTCATAATAGAGGGAGATCTAGTGATGCTAGATAGGGAAGGGAGGCTGGCGGCCACACAACACGGCTTCCGCAAAAACAGGTCATGCCAGACAAACCTTGTGGAATTCTATGACAAGGTTTCAAGATGGCTAGATGGAGGGGATGCAGTGGATGTGGTATACCTGGATTTCAGCAAGGCCTTTGACAAAGTGCCCCATGATATCCTGGTGGAGAACTGAGGAGTTTTGGGATAGACCGAGCACTGTCCGGTAGATTAGGGCATGGTTGACTGATCGAAAACAGAGGGTAACCATTAGTGGGGAATCCTCGGGATGGCGGCCAGTGACAAGCGGGGTCCCCCAGTGCTCTGTCCTGGGGCCGATCCTGTTCAATGACATGGAAGAAGGGGTGAAGAGTCTGCTGATCAAAATCACAGACAATACTAAAACTGAGCAGTGGCCACAACTGAGGAGCAAGTACTCCAGATGCAGAAGGATCTGGACAGACTATGGAAGTGGGCAGGAGACAACGGGATGGCGTTCAATGTGGAGAAGTGCAAGGTCTTGCACTTGGGGCATAGGAATAGCTGTCAGAAGTACAGGTTAGGGGAGAAGTGGCTGGAGAGCAGCACTTGTGAAAGGGACCTCGGGGTGCTGGTTGACTGCAGGCTAAACATGAGTCAGCCGTGTGTGCGATGGTCAAGAGGGCGAATGCCACCCTTGGTTGCATAGCCAGAAGTGTGGCTTCTAGATCAAGAGAGGTATTACTACCACTCTACACGACTCTGGTGCGCCCGCAACTGGAGTATTGTGTTCAGTTTTGGGCCCCTCATTACAAAAAGGATATAGCCAGGTTGGAGTCAGTGCAGCGTAGGGCCACAAGGATGGTGGCTGGTTTGCAGGGGATGCCATATGAGGCAAGACTGAGGGAACTGGGTCTCTTCAGCCTGGAGAAGAGGAGACTCAGAGGGGATATGTTGGCGACATACAGGTATGTGAGGGGATGTCACATGGAGATGGGTAGAGACCTGTTCTCCCCTGCAGAGGAAGGCAGGACGCGCTCCAATGGAGCAAAGCTCAGGGAGCCAAGGTTCAATTTGGATGCCAGGAAGCACTTCCTGACAGTCAGGACCCCGAGGGCGTGGAATGGGCTTCCACGAGAGGTGGCTGAGGCCCCATCAGTGAGGGTGTTCAAGGATAGGCTGGACATGGTGGGCATGTCATGAGTGGAGCCGGCTGGAGCCAGGGTCAGACTAGATGGCCCGGGAGGCCCCTTCTGACTCGCTCTATTTCTAAATAGGTTTTGCTCTGCTGCTGAATGTAGCATAAAGTCAGTTCCAGTTGCTCCCAAGCTGAGGGTTTCTTCCCCTGCCTGGGCAGCAGCACAGAGAAGGCTGCCTGCATTTTGTCACACAGTGTTCTAGTGGCACTTGGAGAAGCGGCGCCCCTCGTCGCCTTAATGCACGGGCAGGAAACACTAGGCAGAGGCGCCCGCTCAGATATTTGGGTCCAAGTCCACCAGCAACCTGAATTGGGCTTGGGAGCAAATAGGCAGCAGGTGCAGTATCCCCTGGCCGTGCTGGTCACGCAGGGTGTTCTCTGCTTCGGTGAGCCTGGCACCATGCCTGCTCTGCGCACTGTGCTTTTGGTGCCACAGCTCCTGGTTCCTGAGCGGGCCAGGGC
The DNA here is from genome assembly GCA_023646645.1 of Varanus salvator macromaculatus. Lineage (NCBI taxonomy): Eukaryota > Metazoa > Chordata > Lepidosauria > Squamata > Varanidae > Varanus > Varanus salvator. The sequence goes on along the minus strand of JAIXND010000756.1, from coordinate 3,037,057 downwards.
GTGGTGCAGGGGAGGTGCTTGGGAGAGGTGATGTCAGCAGCCCTTTCCTGCATGCCACACCACGGGGAGACCGGGCTTTGGTAGGGACGCAGACCACTTGAGCTGGAGGTTCCCTCAGAACGTTCCGGAATGCCGTGTCTTCCGTCAGTCTCCCCGGCTGGGTCGTCGTGATCGGTCCTCCCGCCAGTTCTGGGAGGGGGATGCCTCCGCTCGGCCCCCGAAGGGGGTCTCATCACACCCATGGGGTTTGCTGCCTGCCTCAAGTGAGACTTGCAGGCCTTCCTGCCATTGCACTGATACGCCGTTGAGGGAAATATAACCTGTTCCTGTGTTATGCTTAACCACTTCAGTTAACTCAAGTGGGATCTAAAATCAGCTGTGACTGATACGGTTTATCAGATAAGCCAATCGGGAGCAAGTTTGTTACGGTTTTTGTCTGCAGACAAGGGGTGTCATGTGTGCCTCGGGTGATGCTCCCCACTGCTGCGTTTGCGGGGTGGAAAAGCAGGCTCGCCGCCCAGGCACCGTACTTTTGAAAGACCCAGTGTCTGTCTTGCTGCGCTCACACATTTTGGCAGCAGCTTCAGCCAGGGGCCAGGGCGGGATCGCCCCCAGGGAGTTGCCCCTCCCTGCTGTGCTGCTAGGACCTTCTGGCTGAATTCTGTCTCCGATCGGCAGCAGTTCATGGTGCCTGTTGGTTCTTGCTCAGGCACCTGTTCCGTCTTCTTGAGAGGGTCTCAGGGTGGGATTCCAGCATGTGCCCTGTGATGTGGGCCTTTTCGGTGACGTTCTGTTCTGTTCTGTTTTGTTTTGCTAGGTCGACTTTGACAACCCCGACTATGAGCGCTTTCCCAATTTCCAGAACATAGTTGGATATGAGACTGTGGTGGGCCCGGGCGATGTGCTTTATATCCCCATGTACTGGTAATGAGCATCAATTGCGGCGGAGAATTGTTTCAGGGTGTGGGAACGACCGGCAACTATGGCGGAATCCAGGGCCAGATTCAGAAATGGAACTTTTGGAGCGCTGAGAGCGCCCTGTGGGCTTCTTTTGCCTCAGTTGAACTGTGAGGCGGTGCCCTTTCACCTCTCTCTGTGTTCTGTTAGGAGGGGAAAGGAAAGAATTGTTGTCTTTCGTTTCAATGCCAAGGTCTTGGTCTTTCCCAGGGAACTCACTTTAGATTTGTGGATATTTAAACAAAAGCAATGTGGATACAGAGTGTTACCAAGCAAAAGAAAGCTTGCGTTGTCTTTTGCTGTGGTCCTCCTGGGTTTCTGAGTAGGCCGGGAAATGCTTCATGGGCCTTCAGAATTGCCTGAGCGAGTGATACGTCTGTTCTTCTGAGAGCCTGCGAATGAAAGGCAATACCTTTGCCGTGGGTTTTAAGAAGTCTCTCTTCCCACTGCTGCAGGGCCTTTCTGTCTGCGCAGGTTCTTCTGCCTTCTGGGGAGCGACGCTGCTTCATGAGGCAGAGTTCAGTTCTCGTAGCAAAGGCAGACCGTGGGAGGGTGGTTCCCAACAGGCCGAAGCCCTGGCAAGGCACGCCTCCCAGGAGTGCGTGGCCCTCGAAGGGATTCTCCCGCTGGACCCAAGCAGCCTCCTCGCCGCTCTCCCCGGGGAGCCCGTGCAGTGCACTTCCCCAGTGTTCAACGGGCGGAGATTGCACTGTGTGTCGGAGTGGGTGGAACAGAAGCACCTCAGGCACTGGCTCATGGACATGGCCATCGGGGTACAGCTTGCACGCCCTTTCCTTCTCGAGGTTTGGCATGTGGGGTGCTTACCCTGCATCTCCTGCATACTCACTTCGCCCTAACATTCAGTGAAGAAATTGGCCAGTGCGGCAGAGGCGACGTTGCTGTGAGGAGGTGTTTGCTCTGCTGGAGTGGGAGCAAGGGCTCGTTGCCGGTTCTGGGTTGCCCAGAGGTTTGCAGTCCTCTCGTGGTGAGGGCTTGCCTTCTCTGTGCAGAGCCCCATGGCCCCCTTCACTTTGATCTGCCCATAGGCCTGGCCATGAAATGCACGGGAGAAATGGGCTGGGTCGGAGTCCCACAGGAGTTGCAGGCAGCGTGTGAAACGGGAGAGAGCGCAGCTTCCTTTCACTTCTCTGCAGCGGTTTCAAGTGAGAACGCAACAGGCTTCAGCCAAAGGGGGAGACGCTTGCTTTGTATTCTCGGACACACAGGTCTGAAAGGAGGGGAGTAGCGGAGGTGGCAAAGTCCCCGATTAGCTGCGTGTGTGAATGCTGTAGCACTGATGTCGGGGATGCTGAGATCCACAGGCGTGTCAGTGGTCCTGTCCTTTCTGTGGCTCTGTCTAGGTGGCACCACATTGAGTCTTTGCTGAATGGGGGAACGACCATCACTGTGAATTTCTGGTACAAGGTAAGCAAGTCTGGCTTATGGTGTGGGCCGATGGTGCATGAATCGCTCTCCCCATTTGGACGTTTTCTAGTTCAAGAAACTCCTGCTTGAGAGTTTTGCACATTTTTAGAAAAATGTCAATGTCTTGTTGTTTTTCCAGGGCGCCCCGACCCCCAAAAGGATTGAGTACCCACTCAAGGCTCATCAGAAAGTGGCTATAATGAGGAACATAGAGAAGATGTTGGGCGAGGCCCTTGGAAGCCCACAAGAGGTACGGCACAAACCGGGGAGCTCTTGCTAGAGTCGGGGGGCTGAGCTTGCACAGCAGAGCTCTCCTTAGGCGTTCTGGTCCTGAGCTCGCTGGAATTCCTCAGGTGGCTGGGAGGTTTACTCCAGGGAGCAGATAGAGGAGATGGGGAGCTTCAAATCGTGCTGGAAGACACAGCAACTAGCTTCTAATATGGATTAAGTATTGCGTACGTCTTTGGTGCTTTGCCTAAACGTGACTAAGGGCCCATGCTTCGTGTTGTCCTTGTGATTCCATCTCTCAGACATTAAGATAGAATGATGAAGCCTGGTATCCTTTTCAGGCATATTTCTGCATTTCAGGTCCGGATAGTAGTCTGATTGTTCAGGGGCCGGAAATGTTTAGAACATACTGGGTCGAGGGACTGGATTCCCTGTCTGCTGGCTGGGCACCATGAGGGGGCAGGGCCTCACCTGGGCTGTCAGGAATGGGGCCACGCATCCCCCCCCCCCGATGCCTTTGGCCTCCCAGCAGGTGCTTCTGCAGCTTGGCGTGGCAACTGGGCAGCCGGCTTTGCTCTGCCTGGGCCTCCCCGCAGCCAGGGAGAGGGCAGGCGGACCAGAAGGGGCCGGTTTGCTCCTCTGTCGCCTTCCCCATATAGAGAAAACAAGGGAGGAGCAACCATCATTCCTTTGCTCCCGCCTTACGCCAAGCGTCTTGCACAAATCCTTTTGTTTTATGGCCGCTAAGGAAGTTTGTAAAACGGACGGCATCGCTTGTATTTGTGTGGCACCAAGAAGCAGTGGCGATCTGAGGGCTGCTGTTCTTACTGGGGCGCTGGGGAGCATGCTGAAGGCTGAGCCCCCAATGTGTGTCCCTTCATCTCAAATGGGAGTGGGGGGGCACAATGATATTTGGGCTTTGGTCCGGCCTGTGTTCAGCTTTTTCCGCTGTACTTGCTGTTCTGTGGACTGGCCAGACTGCTGCTGCTGGTCCGGTCAGCTTTTCCGGAGGTAACGGTGGCTATGTTCTTTTTGCTTTGAAACAGGTGGGTCCCTTGTTGAATATGATGATTAAGGGGCGGTATGAATAATGCGTGGCCAATGCAGTGGTGGACGTCCGAGCTGCTTCACCGAGTCCTGGAGGATAACGAGCGCTAGTATTGCACGCAGCACTTAAAAGACTAAGGGACCCCTGGCCCAGTTCTGCCCCACTGTGTACCGCTATAGGGGATCACTGGCATCCGAACCTTTCCATTCATCTCTTCTTTCGCCTTCCGGAAGAATGCCAAGGAAGAACCCAGCACCGATAACTCCTTGTTCCCTGCCTGCTGAGATCATAGAGCTTGGCACCTGGTACTTAAAGCATTATGAAATATGTTTGGAAGGAGGTCGAGTCCAGGCTGATCTCATCAGTCCCTTGACTCCATTCCACACACGGGATGCCTGGAGTTGCATGAGGGGCAGGCATGCTAGAGCCAAGCCTGGGGCTGAGAGTCTCTCAGCGTGGGGGGGGTGGGGGGTGACCTTTCAGCCATGGAGACTTCAGATGCTTTGTTTTGTTTGGGCAGTAGAAGCAAGTGCATGACGGCACCTGTGTAGTTGCCTGTTTGGGTGAAGTAACTAGGCCGGCCATTTTGATCTTCCTTCCGCACCTCAGTGTTAGAAATCTACCTAGAAAACCTCCACCTTCCAGCCATCTCATCTCGCATATTTAGCCTCCAAACTGCGTGAAGGCAGTGCTTTCACTGATGGTGTAACTTAAAGCACATTTATGATTACAAATGGATGAAAGTCAGGTAGAGATGGAGACGAAAATGTCTTCCAAGTCTGCCTTGTCTCCTCAGCAGCAAAAACAGCATTCTGGAGGGCCTCAGCTCTCCCCCTGCCTAAAAACACAAGAAAACAGGCCAAAATCCCCTTGCACACAACTTCCCTTTACACCACTCAGGATATTGGTTCTTTGGACAGCTCACAGTAAGTGCTCCTTTTTTTCTTCAGTAAAAGTGTGTTGTGTTGTTTTCTGTCCCGATAGCTGCATGGGAGCATTAGTTCCATTCCACCCACAGCCTTCTGCATCCCAGATCAAGTGATAAGTGACTAGGCAGAGAAGGGAGAGCGGCAGACTGGCAGTGATGTTTTCTGCAGTGGCTTTTTCAGCAGAGGTTTCTGGGTGAGGTGGAATGCTCCGTTCTCCTTTCCACGTTTTCCCCATAACTGGAAGGGAACGTGAATGTCACTGGTTGTATTTCGTCAAGACGAGCGAGTGCTGTTGCAATCCCAGATGACGAAGGACGAGTTGCTTCCCTGACGTAACGACTATTGCTTTGTCCCTTTGCCACGGAGGAGAAATCCCTGGAGAAGCTCTCCTTTTCCCAGTGAGAGAGAAAAATGGCTCACTGCCTGGCCAAACACCTTGGCATAACGACCCTTTTCTGGGACGGACCACTTTCCTGTCATTTGCTGTGAATTCTGGATGCAGTAGCTGAAATAGTACTGAGGAGAACGGGGGTGGGGGGGTGTCAGCTGCCACTGGTCTGGGTGTCTTCAGCGGGACTTCGGGGAGAGCCATGAGCGTCGTTCCAAGCAGGCCCCACTGCTTGCTTTGGCTCTGCGATTTGCAGGGAGGCCATGGCGGACCGGTGCTCTTCGGTCTGGGCTGGAACAGGGTGGCCTGCAGAGGCCAAGGTGGGGCTTCGTGAGCGGCAGCGTGGCCTTTGGCTGGGAGCAAGAGCAGTGCCCAGGCTTCCTGGAGTGCAGTCCTGGGTAGGCGACCGTCTTCACCCGCATGCGCCCAGGTTGGGCTGCCAGCAGAACCGTGTTCCATGTGCTGCTCGTGACGAAATAGCTGGTGCCTCAGTAGAAGGAAGACGACGGGACTGAAATGCAATCTTTGGATCTCTCTTTCTTTTTGCCAAAGGTGTAACTTTTGAAAGTTTCTAAACAGTTGGGTTTTTTAAAAAAACATTGCACTCGACTGGTGCGAAAGCTCAGTTTACAATGCACTGATGGACTGAATTAGTCAATCTCTTTCTCTTTTTTTTTAATCCTTTGCTTTTTTATGCCCTGCAGTGGTATTGGGGAAATTTGTGTGTGTTCTGGGATGTGTGAAAACACATGGGAAAGACATAATACCTTCTGAAGTGTAGTTCTTAAAATACAACCGTTGTTCAATGACAAAAGTGTGGGCTTTTCTTCCCCCCCCCGTTCTGCATAACTCGTATTCCTCCTCCTCTGTAAAGAATTTGACTGTGGGAAAGGGAACCCCTGCGAAGGTTCTGGTGCGAGCCAGTCTCGCAGCGCTTCAGGCTCAGCCGTGGCGGCATTGCCAAGGCCTTGCGCCTGTTTATATCTGGAGCGACAATTTTAGCCTGTTCAGAACTTTAAAAGGAAGAACTTGGCATAGGAGCACAACTAAATCGGCTTCAAGCCTTCCGGGGAGATCTTCCTGCCACCTTGGCAGGTGTTATCTAAGCTGGTGGTCTCCAACCGTTTGGGATCCTTGGGCACATTTGGGTGCTAGAGAAAGGGACACCGCAACTGTGTGGCGAGGAGGCTTTTCCGAATTGGCTGCGTGGGCTGCAGGCTGTCGCAACGCTCCCTGGGGAAGAACGGCCAGCTGACGTGGGAGAGGGCGCGCCAGGGAAGCTGTTTCCATCCCGTATGTTCAGCTCCTGTTAGACTTCAGGCCTCATGGTGAGAGTTGGACTCTGGCTCCACCTTGACACACACGCTGAGCAAATGTCACAGCAAAATTGGAAACGGTCTCCAGAGGGGAGCATGAGGTGAAGTTGTGGCAACATGTCCTCTGTGCGCGCAGAAGGATCCTTAGGCTGCCATTCAGTCGACGGAAGGCCCCCTCGTCCTCTCCAGGTCAGGAGCCTGTCTTCGTAAACGGGCCGTCTCTTGCGATCCAGCGATGCGATGCGCCAGCTGCTTGCAGTGTGTGAGCAGAAGCATCACTGAACAATTCTGAAATGGCAAAGAGGTATAATGACAAGGGTGGCAAAACCTTTCAGTTTGATGGCCACAGCTTTTCACAGCTAGTTATATTTTTCAATAGAACTGTTCCATCAAGCTGCCCTTAAAACAGGAAAACTGAATATCAAGATGGAGCAAGGGACATCCACGTGACATGAGGGCCCATCAAGGCTTAAATAAACCACAGTGATGCGAGGGGCCATCTTTTGTCTGCACAGGCGTTGGTGTGCCAGTTGGCCCGTGTGGGTTGTGCATGGCTTGAGCAGCCCTTGCATAGCCCAGGGCCTGTTTTAGGATTCCAGCAATGTTGTCTAACCCTCAGTTCGCCCATGTTCGCTCTGTGTGACATGCACCCACCAAGTGGGTGCCTGTGGACGCTGCAGCTCTCGAATGTTATCGAAAGCCCCCGTGGTGGTGTGGTTCAGCGTGCCGGACCGGGACGCTGGCGATCCGGGTTGCAGTCCCACTCAGTTTCGGAGCTGACTTTCGGCCAGTCAGCCGCTCAGCCCAGCCTACCTCGCAGGGTGGTTCTTGTGAGCAAGCGGCTGCACCCTTGTACTCGCTGTCGCCGCTGAAGGCAGAAGCTGCAGCGCTTGGCGGGAAAGCAAGTGCATGCATCAGCGCAGACATGCAGAGGTGGAGGAGAGCTGGGGGCCTGCGCTCCCAGCAGGTGATGGGAGGACAGCCTGCAAGTAATCTCAGATCCCTGCTGGTATTCCTGCTGCTTGGGCTGAGGCCAGCTGGCAGCCTTGTTCCCAGCAGGGCAGCACAAGCCAGCCTTTCTGGACGGACCCTCGCCCGAAGACCCCACGGGGCTTGCCCCCTCTCCAGGGAGGAATCCAGCGGCTCCTCCAGGCTCCACGCAGGGAACACTGCTTCCCCTCGGCGCGCCCTGAAGCAAAGCTAGCTGCTGCGGGGCCCCTCGTTGCTCCTTCCCGGTGGGACAGCCCCGGCACGGGGGCAGGGGAGTGAGTGCGGAGGCGCCGCCTCACCGCAGCAAGCGCTGCGACGTAAGCGCTGATTCCTGCCTCGCAAAGTCAAATATCTGTTGCAAGCAGATGATTAATTGACGGAAGGCGAGGCGCTTACAGAAGAGCGGGAACAGATGCCCGCGTGCCTTGGGGAAGCGCCACTTCCCTGCACAAATCGCAGCTTTAAATTACAAGGCTTTTACCAAGGCCAACAGTTGTGGGAAGTTGTCTGCTCTCATTTGCATAATGACTTCTGCCACTGCTGATTAGACGGGATGAAAGAAAAGAAATTTGACAATTAGGAATGAACGATAATTAATCAGAAACTTGGTTAGGAGAAGGGGAAGTTGTGTCCCACAGCCAATAGGAGCAGGCCCCTTTATTGGCCATGACAGTACATGTCCGGAGCCGGAGATCGCAGAAGCTGACCTGGCCATTCTGTGTTCCGAGGCTTGTTGCAGCCGATCAAGAGTTCTGCAGGCTGAGCTGATGTGCGTGCAGCTGGCCAGCCTCTGGAACCCTGTACATGGGAACAAACATAGAAACAGAGCGAGTCAGAAGGGGCCTCCCGGGCCATCCAGTCTGACCCCAGCTCCAGCCGGCTCCCCTTCACCCCTTCTTCCATGTCATTGAACAGGATCAGCCCCAGGACAGAGCCCTGGGGGACCCCGCTTGTCACTGGCTGCCATCCCGAGGATTCCCCACTAATGGTTACCCTCTGCTTTCGGTCAGTCAACCATGCCCTAATCCACCGGACAGTGCTTGGTCTATCCCAAAACTCCTCAGTTTCTCCACCAGGATATCACGGGGCACTTTGTCAAAGGCCTTGCTGAAATCCAGGTAAACCACATCCACTGCATCCCCTCCATCCAGCCACCTCAAAACCTTGTTTGTCTGGCAGGACCTGTTTTTGCGAATGCCGTGTTGTGTGGCCGCCAGCCTCCCTTCCCTATCTAGCATCACTAGATCTCTCTCTATGAGCCTTTCCATTGTTTTTCCCACAATGGACGTAAGGCTAACAGGTCTATAATTCCCCATGTCCTTCCTACTACCCTTTTTGAAAATTGGGACCACCGATGCCACCCTCCAGTCCTCTGGAACTTCACCCGTTCTCCACGAGGCCTCAAAAATGGAGGCCAGCGGGCGTGAGAGAACCCCTGCCAACTCTCTAAGTCCTCTCGGGTGTAACCCATCAGGGCCTGGCGCCTTTGTAATGTCCAATGCCCTGAGGAGCCCCTCGACTTCTAGGGGGGTGACTCTAATCTGTGCCCCCAAGTCCCCGGCCTCATCTAATCTCCTATGCGGATCTCCCCCGTCCTGCTTTGGGGAGAACACGGAGGCAAAACAGTCATTCAGCCTCTGTGCCTGTTCCCTCATTCTGCCTTATTTGGCAGTCCCACTACTTCTTTCCCCTTCCTCTTCAACATGTTGGAAGGGGCCTTGTCAGCCACCGCATCCAGCCCTTTGTGACATCTTGCTCTGCATGCAGACACGTGGCCGAGCCAAATCCCAGCACGGTAGCCCGCTGCTAACCAGTCAGCCTCTTTTTCCATGGACAAGCATAATTTTGCTGGCACCTTCAACTGTCTGGAAAAAAGTGCTCTCTGTCTCCAGAGCTGGTCTGCCTCTTAAACTCTTTCTCACTTCATGCTGCTGGGGAACCTGACACTGGCGTTAATTTTGCTGTTGATCTGACTTCCTGCCATTGCTGCTTTGACATAATACTGCATTCATTTAACTCCATTTATTTCTAGATCTCTGATCTGTACCCCCCAGTTTGGTTTTCATTGTTTTCTCCTCCACGTCTTCCCTCTCGCACTCTATAAGCAATTAATCATTTTGACAAGCTCAGCGATGGCCTCCGTTGCCTTGAGGGACTGGGAAAGGGCCACCAGCGTGCTTGTACCAGCCGTGTGCTTCCCCAGTTGGCCCAGGTGTTTTGCTGGACTGGAAAACCACTGGGGGGCGGAAGACCTTTCTCGCTGCAAGCTGGGAAGTGGGCAGCATTAGGGCGCCCGGGTGGGTCGCCGTACGGACGAACGGGATGTGCCTGCCCTTGCCCTTCCCACGTCAAGTGTGCCCCTCTTTGTTCGTGGGGGAGCAGCATCCACTGGACCAACACGGAGACGGAGCAGGGGGGCCCGCCGTCATCCCATCCTGTGTGCGGAGGGGCTGCCCCAGCCCTTCACCCACTTCACTGCCGCCAGGTGAACCCCCACTCCCCATGGCCGGCTCCACCAAACCAGTCCTGAACTTCCTGGGACTCCGGTATCCAGTGCAGGGAGTGTGGGAGTTGGCTGTTGGAAGGTGAGTAACTCCAAAAATAAGAGCACACAGTGTTTACAATAGCAGAATGTACAATTCTACTGAAGAATATGTTGCTACAAAAACATTTAGAAGACATGGATATGGACCCACAACGCCCCCGGCCCAAGCAATGCGGTAATAGAAGGACTGGGCATGAATGCATGCCACTCATCTAAATACGCAGCATCCCTGCTGTGCTCCAATCCCCCTGCGAGCAGGTCGTGCTCCTTCAAGCAGTCCCTGGTCCCAGCAGCTGCAACCCACCCTGGCCGCCCCGCCTGCGTCCCTGCCTGCTCTCTCCGCCCCCGAGTGCTCTCCCAGCCGCGCATCCTTCCAGCGGACAGCCTGCCGTGCCTCCTGCAGTCCTGCCTCTGGTTGTGTCGCCTGACAGGATGGGATCGGCCACGCGTCCCCAACAGGCAGTGTCTTCTGAGAGCATGCACAGGGTGCGGCATGCGAGGCCAGCCGCGCACCCGCTGAGGTGTGCTCGGTTTCTAAGAAGCGAGGGCTGCGGTCCCGTCTGGAAGTGGGCAGGATGTGGCCCCAGTGATTTGGCGTACAACCTCCGCCAGCCGCGAACGGCACAGCCGGGGGCTGCAGGCGAAAAGGCCTGCGGGCCGCCGTGGCCCCCTCCGTGTCCGGTCGCACACCGCCCTGCTTGGCTTCTCACAAAGCGGTCCTCTGTGCGCACCGTGGGTGTCCGAGAGGAAAGCCCAGCCCAGCCCGGCTGCTGAGCTGGCCAGTGCTTAATCGACAGGGGAGGGCGCCGGAGGTGGGTCCTTGAGCCTGGGAAGACCCTCCTCTGACCACTGAGGTGGGGAAGGGGCTGTTTGCTCAGCAGCCAGGGCAGTGCCCGCAGCGGGGCATTTGCATCTATTCTTCCGCGAGGGATCCGTGGGAAGAGGAGCCGTGCCATCGGAACCAGGCACTGGGGCGGAGCCTTGGCACCGGTTCGGCTCAGCCCCCATTTAGGCCAGGTCCGCCTGCAAAAATAATCTCACTTCTTCAGCACGTGTGAACGTGGGAGCGATACCTCCCAAGAGTCTGTTCTCCAGAAGTTCATTGCAGATGCGGCATGCGGGAACTTTGCCTTTCTCCATTCGGAGATGGCACATTCACAAGACCAGCGAAGCACTGTTGTTCGCAGCTAAGAAGGGCAGAAAAGACTTTCAGGAGGGAAGCACTGCCAACGAGAACCTCTGTGATGGACGCTGCTTTGCCTTGCAAAGCGTTTGGCCTCGGTTTATGCTCCTCCTCATTCAGGCAAGTGGGAGCTGCTTGGGACCGGAGCCCTTGGCTTCCAACCATGGCTGGTTAGAGGTTGTGCCGCGGCCCGCCGTTCCCCTGAAATGATGCTGTGGCTGCGGAGGAGTTGCAGGGCCGCGGGAGCTGCGGGGCCGGGGCCGGGGCCGACCCACACCTCTCCCTGCCCCTGACGACTTGGGTGCGCAAGGGGTGCTTGGCCGCGGCGATGGCCGGCTGCACAGGCCTCGGGCTGCGTCTGGCGGAGCGGCCGCGGGTGTTACGGACACGTCGCCTCCTTTGCAGCGTGGCTCAAAGTGGCTGCGGTAAAATGTAATCAAGTGGAAAATTGCAGTGCATATAAACACATATGGCACTCAATGGCTGGGCATTAGGCACAGTGACTGCAGGCAGGCAAAAATTATAAACATTTCCCAGCAAGTCGCAAAATCTGAAAAAGCAACAACAATATGATATTAGCAATGTAATGGGGTGATTCAGGGAGGCGGCGGGCCTTGCTCTGGAATGAGGATTCATGCGGCTTCACAAACAGGATTGCTCCGCGGCACTCGAGGCTTGCCGTTCTCTGCCTTGCATCTGGTGGAGGTTTCGACAGTGCCAGAAGAGAGCTGGGGCGAAGACAGGCAATGGCAGGCGGCCACCGGCACTTCAGCTGGGCTCGTCCGGCCAGCCGGGGGCCCTGTTTGGGACTCGGCTCCTGTGTGCACAGCGGGCCTAGGCCGGGTGCCGCTGGGACCCTGGCTGTGAGGGGCCGAGGTCTGGAGGAGCTTGTGGGGCTGCACGGAGTAACACTTCACCAGCAGCACCCCGGACAACCAGGTGCCTCTGCCTCTGTTGTTCAAGCACCATAAGGTGGCTTCCTTCATGGCTGCGGCCAGGGGTGTCCCCCTCTCCCAACTTCAGTGGCGCTGCTCAGAGAAGTCTTTGGGACCAAAGGCCGGGCCTGACAGACCACTGGCTTGCCAAGAAGAACGTGGCCAGTGCAAACACGGCTGGCATTGGCCCCCTGTGCCAAACGTGGCTGTCCTTCGGTGGTGGTTCGGTTCCCGTGCTCTGAAGATGCCACCTTGGCATGCTCCGATCCTGCTGTTTTGACAGCTCTGGGCACCAGTGACACACCTTCTGGACTGGATCCTGTGGCACCTCTTCATGCATTTGATGCTTTGCCCCTGCAGTTCTTGGAAAAGTCATTTCGTTCCAGTCAGACACGAGGACACGAGTGCAGCATGGGCCAAAGAGCCACGCCGGAGCTTGTGGAGGCAAATGTTCCGCATTTCCTTCTTGTCTTGAATTCTAGCAATGTCCTTTCCTCCTACCAGTGCATTAGCTTTTGAGATTAATTCCTGGTGTCGGCAATATAAATACTGCAAGTTTCCTCTAAAGTGCCAGTTACTGATATGAATTCAGCATAAGGCATGTGCCCGGCACGTGGCACACTGCGGGGGATTCCTCGTGTGTTGTTTTAGGGCACGTCTCATAGGTCTGCAAGCGGGAAAGGGCACAGAGCGGTGCCAAGTCGTAATCCAGTTGTCCTCGGGAATCTTGGCTTTGGTTTGGGATGAAGGTCCGAGGTTGTTTCAGCCGCAAACATCCTAGTGCATCCCAACCTTCCAGCACTCTTTCCACCTTTGCCACGTCAGCTGTGAGCAAGCAGATGGGTGGAATTTGGTCGCTCTCACAAACGCATCTGGGTTTCCATTTGGTCCAGTTGTTAAGCAGCGCTCGTCAAATGCCACTCTCAACTTTGTTGTTATCTGATCCCTTTTGATTGTTTTTTGATCAGGAAGATGGTTAATCGCCTTGTCCCTGTCACGCATTTTGTGATGCCTCGTGGAGAGTTAGCCAAGGACACTGTTACTGCGCTCACTGCATCTATTCTAAGCCTCCAACTCATTGATTAAACCTTCCTTTAGCTAGTAGGAGATTACCTGGTCAGAGAGGCAAGTGGAACATGTCCCACCGCGTCCTCACTTCGTATCTCCTTTCCTGAGAGTTGACCACCGTTTCATAAGCTCCTGGCTTCTCTTCCTTACCCTGCCTTCCCGTTTATTTATCCGATTATGCCAATGGGGCCTAATTCCCAGAAGGCTCAAACTGTTCTGGGCGGAGGGCCTCTCTCCCTTTTGGGATGTCCAGACATCCAGCTGCATCAACACAGCTTGTTCAATGGAAGTCGCTGTTGGACTGTGTGCATCCCATCAAAGGTGCTCCCGCCTCCTGCATGCTCCTCACAGCCTGATGCCAGGGAGCTCGTCTTTCCAGCCCTGGCCATGGCTCACCTCCTGGGCTCCCACCACGGCCTGGCTGGCTGGCTGGCTGGCTGGCTGGCGGCGTCCCAGGGCCTCCAGGCCAGCGTCACTCCCGAGCGGCTCCGAGGGCGACGCGGCCCCTCTGCAGCCACAGGGTCCCTGGCCCCCTGCGCGAGGCACGTGTCGCCCGCCCACCCGCCTGCCTCCCTGCAGCTGGTTACGAGCTTTCCCGTGGCCTCGCCCCCAGTTTTGCCTCGGTGTCTAACCACAGGGAACGTGCGGCACATACTGGGAACGTGGAAGCGGATTTATGTATCGACACTATGGCACTATTCCGGCGCTCCAGCAGGAGGTTAGGAGGCAGAGAAACAGGAAAGGGAGCGGCCTTCCCTGCCCCTGCCCTGTTTCTGCCAGAGCCCATGTGCCACATCCCTCTGCTCTCAGGACACCGACAGCTTGTGTCTGGAGATGGGACAGCAGTCCCGCCTTTCTTCTGTCCCAAACGTGGCTGCGCTGGCCTTAGCCTGCCTCGGCTAGCGCAGAGTGATGTCGGGCAAGCTTTCAACCATGCTGAGCGCAAGCGAGTGCCCCGCTTGCCTGCGATGTGCCAAGAGGGGGCTCTTGATGCAGGCACTGCACGGTGGCACTCTGCACACCTACGCACCCACACTCGCAACAGGCCACACCGAGCCTCGCGGGCTCGCTGCACCAGCTGCAGGCCAGTATGTTTAGCCAAAATTCGGCGTACAAGGCCCTTTCTTCCCCTTTGCTGCACTGTGTGAACTCTCCTTTCTCTGCTCCTGCTCTTCCACCTCTGGTTATGCTTTCGTGGGGGTGGGGGCAGGGGCAGGGGCAGGGTGATGTTTTGTTCTTTTACTTCTTGTAAAGGAAGTATTTTACTTCCCTGGAATCATTTCTATCAGGAAAAGTTAGTAGGAAATCCCTTAAATGAAATCCAGCATTCCCCAGGGAATGGCGAAGCCACCTACGCGACTGATGCCGGCTGCAGCTTGAGTGCCTCCCTGGTGCCGGTAAAAGTGATGAGTCCGTGCAGCTTGTCTATGCCCTGGCGGGGCCTCGCTCCGGGGTGCAGGGCAGCCGGCCACCGTCCTCACCACCAATGCACCCTTCCCTCGCCCCTGGCAGTGCTGCCAGCTAAGGCGCTGGGGCTCTGAACCACGCGGGAACAGAGAGGCACAGAGCACAGAAGCAGAGCGAGTCAGGAGGGGCCTCCCGGGCCATCTAGTCTGACCCCCGGCTCCAGCCGGCTCTGCTCACGACGTGCCCACCATGTGCTCATCCAAAGGAAATGGCCAGCGAAAGACGCCCTTCCGTTCTGTGATCCCCCCCCCCCCATTTTCTCCATGTTCAGAGACAGGTTCACACTTCACTGCTTCTGATGGGATGAGTATCACAGGGAAGCTGTTGTGTTGTTGTTGCTGCTGCTGTTGTTACATTTCCATGCTGGCCATAGCCAAGGCTCCCTGGGCAGTCAACAACATTGAGGCCGCCCATCCAGATTTCAGCCAGGCCCAACCCTGCTTAGCTTCCAGGATTAGGCGGGACCTGGCACTTCAGGCTAGGCAGAAGTACTCCGCATGCATCAAAGTAAGCTCCGTGGAATGTCTTGGGCAAGTGGCATCGGGCCGCGTCAGCCCAAGGCTTGGCGCAGAGCTGCGCAGCAGAGCGTCCCTGTGGCACCCGTGCTCCAAACATGTGCCAGATTGAAGTTCCAGTATGCAGGCTGCACACGAAGCCACAGCGTGCCTGATCGCGCACCCGCACGTCTGGGAGAGAGCCATCCGCCAGACACCCAAGAGTACAAGCTGGAGCGCACCTGGCTTGGGCACACCGCACTGCAGGGCTGGAATGACAGAAGCGGTGTGCATGTGCACACGCACCACAGTGAGCTTTGCACCAAACCAAGCTGTGCATGCATGCCTCTCCTCGATCATTCCAGAGCACAGGATGTGGAATAACGGGCCCAAAGTACAGGAGGCCCAGCTTTGGCCGGGCGTCGGGGAAAGCAGTCCAGTGGGCCGGTGATGCTCTGGGCACACATTCGCAAGGCCTTCTGACTGCTCTGAGTAGACCTGTCATAATCAGTGGCTGCTCTTGCTTGAAGAAGCTGGCAAAGTCCCACTCTGCTGCCAAGCGCCAGCCCCCATGCCGGCCCCAGGCCACCCCGTCAGCTGGCCGGCCCAGGCACTCTGCTGCCAGTTCTTTCTCTGGATGAAGCTCGCCACGTCACATTCGCCCAGGATTTCCCTGGCGGGCCTCGGTCTGGCCAGCAAGCTCTGCAGCCCGATGCTTCCGGGCCCCCGCGTTGCCCGGAGAGCTGCTTGGCCCCCGGGCAGGTCCTTCAAGCATCTTTGCCACAGCAGCTGCTGCTCTAAAGACAGAGGTTGGCGCCACACGGCACGTTGCGGAAAAGCAAGATCTTTCCTTTCCTTTGATTTGCATTCGTCCTTTTTTCAACTGCTGTGCTTTCAAGGCAGCCTACGGCAGGCATAGTCAAAACAGATTAAAATACCATGCAAGGACCCAGTTATGGCAGGGGTGGTGGTGGTGGGAGAATAGGAAGACACCCTCTCAGGCCACAGGCTTTCTTGCACAGAGCAGTCTTGGCTTGGCCTGGCAGGGGTGCCCCACAGCCCTGCCGTGGCCCTCTCCTGGGCTCTCACCACAGGCCCCTCCAGGAGAACTGAAGAACCAGGCAGGCTCGCATGGGGAAGGGTGGTTCTTCAGGTATGCTGATCCCAAGCCACACTGGCCTTCACAGGGCACAATGAAAACCTTGCTCTCTTTCCAGAAACAGACCCATGAAGCTGCTGTAATAGGCCACCCTTGTAACTGGTCCCGGTCAGCAGTCTGGCTTCACCATAGAATCACAGAACGGTAGAGCCGAAAGGGACCTACAAAGCCATCAGGTCCAGCTCTCTGCTCAATGCAGGACAGCCAGTCAAAGTATTCCTCACAGGTGGCAGTCCAACTGCCCCTTTTTAAAATAATATTTTTATTTTTTGTAAATAATAAGAAACGGAAAGAAGAAAACATCAAAAGTTACCAAAGGACCACACAGCAAAATCGGTCATCAAATTGGATGCAAGAAGCTCCACAAGGAATCGGCAATAGGCATGGTTTCATTCAAACTTCTAGCTGTACTGCTGTCCAACAGTCCCCTGGACACCTCCAGCGTGGGAGCGCCCACGGCCTCCCTGGGAGGCTTTCCCTACATCCAGCTGGAACCTGGCTTCCTGCAACTTGAGCCCTTTATTCCATACCCTGCACTCTGCGATTATGGAGAGTGCAAGGCTGTGCCCAGCTCCTTTAGTCTCCTCAGGGTCGCATGCCGTGTCTTTCTCCCCGCTAATAAAGCTAGTGGGGACGGAACTCCTCGCTGGGCCAGGCAGGTGATCCGTGCCTCTTTCTGGGATGGAGCGGCCTCGTGCCAGCCAAGGCAGGCAGCGGTGAGGCCAGTCCTGAAGAAACCCTCTGGGACACAGGAGGTCTTAATAATTCGAGGCTGGTCCTTGAGCGGGTGGAGGCCAAGCAGCTCCAGGTACACTTGCGGGAGACCGACCGTCCGAACCCGTTTCAGTCACAGTCTGGCCTGGTTTTGGCCTGGAAAGAGCTTTGGTTGCCCCGTATGACAGCCTGAGCCAGGAGACAGGCAGGGATTCCCCCGGGCCTTCCCGTGGCTCTTGGTACCATCCGCCATGGTGTCCTGGGCAGGCTGGCAGAGGAAGCCCTCTGCTCCAACTGGACTGCCCATTCCAGAAGGTGCTGCTGGAGGAGGATTGGCCTGTGCCGGGCAGTTGTGCCAAGGGGCGCCGTGGGGCCCCATCCGATCCCTTATGCCATGTAACATCCGGCTGAAACTGCTGGTGGAGGTTATGGGGAGGTGTGGGCTGAGGTGCCCCACACAGCAACCGAGGCAGCTCCCGCTCCGAAACCAGGTCTGAAGCCTGGAATGGAAAAGAGAGCGGTTCAGGGTTCGGGCCACCAGCCTGCTGATGCCACCTGAAGCCCCAGGCGCCAGACAAGCTCTCCCAGCTGTCCCTTGCCTCTCCGGTGAGAAGCAGGCGTGATGGGGCTTTCTCACGCGTTGCTCTGAAATGGAAGAATCTGCTCCTCCAGAAGCAGCTCCCAGGCTCTTGGGTTCCCGAAAGGCTGTAAGATGCGTCTTTTCAACGCAGACTCTTAAAATGTGCCATTTGATGTCTCGGTGTTTTCCTTTGCCACGCTAGTGTTTTATGGGTTTATAGTTTTAACTGGTGCGCATCCCCTTCCTGGCTTTTCTACAGGTAAGGGGGAAACACGAGGGCTTTGTGGGCGGCAGCGGTGGCCTTTCTCCAGTCTGGGGTGGGGGCTGCTCCTGTGCAGCACACGCCTCCTTTGGAGCTGAGGCGCTTCGGATCGGGCCGAGGGGAGCTCAGGAAGCGCCCTTCCCTCCCGAGGCAGCGGCTGCAGGAACACCTGTCAGAAGCGCTGCCTGTCAGCTGCGTGCGGCGGTGCCATTATCGCCTGACACCTCCGGAGTCGCGCGCGTTTGTGTGGGGATTATTACCTGTCCCTTCCGCAGGGGCTGCACCGCTTCGCGGTTATTGCCTGTCACCGCTGGAGGAGTGGCAGGGCTGTCAGGGCAGGGGCTGATCGGCCGGCACTGCGTGCGGCACTGCCTTGTGCCTCCCGGCCGCGGAGGAGGTGCTCTGCCCTTGCCCCCAGGTGGGCGCCCTTGTCTGCCGCTGTGGGACCACCCCTGTCCCGACAGTCCTGCCCTCCACATCCCGCTCTGCCACACCCTCCTTCCTTGCGGGACTGAGCCTCTGCGGCTGCACCGGCTGACACAAGGCGTTCCTGTGGTTGCTTGGTCCCAAGCTCCCGTAACCGGTTCCGTTTATACAGGCCCCAGAGCTGGGAAATGCAAGCAGAAGGGGCTTGCCGGGGCAGGCTCTTCAAATGTACCTCGCTTTCTCTTTAGGGGGTGGAGGATACACACACACGCACGCACGCACGCACCCTCCACACCAACCCAGTGTTGGGTCTGACACCACTGCTAAGATAAATTACGTTGCACTAGCACAAGCGACCTCCAGCACCTTGCTAATAGCATTCCTTGGCACGAGGACTTTTCCCGGGAAATGAGTTACGCCGGCAAATGTTATTGGCATCGTGCTGGAGGTCACTTATACCGGGGCAGCATAATATATGTTAGTACTAGTGTCAAAATGGATGCTGCAATTAATCCCTATCTATACATTGTTCTTGCAAGTGTATTTAAAAGAACAGTGCTTCACTGTTCACAGAGCAAGAATAAGACGTAGTCCTTTAAATCTCCTTAATTCTAGTTCTTCATCCCTAAATCTTCCAGATCAGCCCCGTTGTGGTGAGCACCCCCAGTACACATACCGAGGGTTAAAAAGGGGGGAGGAGAGAAGCCTAAATGCGTAAATAAACGCACGTGTATTTGCTTGGTATTATGGTCTGTGCGTCCGAATCAGCGGCCGATGCCTGCATGGGGTGGTGGCTGCACCCTTCCCGCTGCCCAGGCTGGCGGCGCCGCGCTTGCCCTGGAAGGACGCCCTCCATTCGCAGCTCATGCTCTCAGTGACGGCGCCCTTGAGCCACAGCAGAGGTTCTGGGACGCCTCCGAGCTGCAGCACTCTGGGGAAGCTGATCTTTCTCCAGTGCTCACCCCACCCGAAGCAGACGCTCTGCCCGGACTCCCAGGGCATTTGGGCGGCGTGCTGGTCCTGCCAGCCCCGCTCTCTGCTGCAGCGGGCCCGCCCCGGTCCTGGCGCCTGCCCCTCTATTTTGCCAGCGTCCTCTGGCTGGAGGAGCACCCGGCACCTCTGGCCTGATAGAACAGCTGTCGCAGTAACTGCCAGTGTGGGCTGTGCTGCACAATAGCGCAGACTAGGAAGCAGAATCTTAACAAGTGAGATGCCATTTAAAATCAAAACCAGACAATCCCCGGGCGAGTCTTGGGTGGAGATTGCAGAGGCCGGACTGAGGTGCTCCAGCAGAGAGAGGTGAACGCTCTCTTTTGGGCCAGCTGCTGCTATGTGGCACGCGCGTGCCGGCGCTTCCGCGGCCGTGGAAACTGGCTGCTTCCTTCAGATCCCGGGCCAGGCTGACCCCTGGAGTGGCTTCCAAGGCCCGTCCTTGTGAGCAACCCACGGAGAGGCATGCCGTCCCGGGCTGAGGGTGGAAAGGCCGACCCGCTCTGCAGCGGGATGCATCCTGGCGAGCAGGACAGGCTCAGCCACCTAGCTGGGGACACCTTTGGCGTTCTCAGAAGGTGGCCTGATCCAGGAGGTGCTGCGCCTGGCAGTTCGGGAGCTCCCGCCAGCGAGTTTCTCCTGCCCTGTGCTGGGCTGAGCTCCAGGCCAGGTGCTCGCAGCCTTGGCTCGCAGCCCCTCGCCTCTTCTTATCCCGTGCCGTGGCAGTGCTGGCAGGACAGAAGCGCAGACCGGGCTGGGCGAGGGGACGGGCAGGAGGGCAGCCGGTGCTCCCGCGTCTCAAGAGCGAGGACGCTGCCTGGTAACAGCACGGCCTTCCGGAGGCGGAAGGTGCCTGCCCAGCTTCTTCCAGCCGCGGATTGCGGAGGCGAAGTGCCCCTCTCTGGCCACGAGGGGGCGCTTTTGCTCCACACAGCGGATTTGTGCCGCGGACAGAAGAAGCGGATGGAGTCGAGCGGGACTCCGCTTCGAAAGCAGGTTGCTCCCCTCAGTCCTGTAATTCGGGCTCTGTGCGGAATCCAGGCTTTTACAGGACTTGCTGGGTGGTGGCCAGGAGCAATGCGCCAGCAAGTAGGAGGATGAATAGGACGCAGCGATGGGGGGACTTAAAAGTCCAGTGGATGCAGGACAAGCTTGCTGGACCCTGGAGTCCCAAAGTCCTCGCCCTCCCGCTGTTGTGCTTGTTGCTCGCGCGGCCTCCACACAGTGACCACTGCAATACTGCTGTTTGGTGTGTGTTCATTTTCTTGGCGGAGCAGTTCTTAGTTTTTACCCTGGCAACAGAAATGAGGAGAGCGCACCAAACCTCGGCCTCCACTTGGAGCCCAGCCATGCCCTTGCAAAGACCCAGCTGCCTGTGCCGGCTCGGTCCAGAGCCTTCGGGCTCCTCTGCCCACCACTTTGCCAAGGCTTCGGCTTCTGGATTTTTTGTGGGCATCGGATAGCCTCTTCCACGTCCCCCCTCGGCCCTTCTGACATATATTCCATTATGTATCCACAGGGTGGTGTTGTGGGATTGTGCAACTGAGGAAGAAAGGACGGCTTTGGGAGCCCCCCCCCCCCCCGGTTTCAGCCCACTTGCCACCCATTACGTCTAAGGCTTTTATTTGGGCACCACTGCACAACTGTTTGCACTGCTGCTTTAAGAACCTTTAGAAAGAGGTCAAAAGTTGCTTCTGTGCAAGCTGAACAATTGGGGTGTGCGCACACACACGCACACACATTTTCATACTGCAAAATGCTATTTGGATTAATTTTTAAAATTGAACTGCACACTTTACATTGGAGTACTATTGCAAAAATATCTCAAAAACCGAAATGTAAACAAGGAGGGTTAGCATAAATTAAAAGTGATTTTTATAGTGCTGGATCAAAACTCCTGCGCAAGGTACGTTGACCTGTCAGACCAAGGCTTAGAGGAGATCAACGCCTGCGGAGGTTTGGGACTGCACCATTATTTCCAAAAAATGGTAGATTTTGGGTGGTCTTACATAACATTTGGATATATCCCTTGCAATAGATGCATATGCAATAGGCACCCCTATGTATTTTGTATATGACAAATTGGACTATTGTTCTTAGGCCTAATTATGCATCAGCTTCAATAAAAGCAGATCAAAGACCTGTGTTTTGTACATTCTCTCTGAAGACCACCTATTCAAAAACCGAAAGCCTCATTAAGTCCTCAACCCAACTGTATTATTGAAAGCGGCGTTTGTCCTTTCGGTGTTGTGATACTAGTCCTTTAGTTGTTAAAAGTACAAAGAGAATCCATTAATATCGACCTTGGGTTAAGTTCCAGGAAGCAGGTAGGTAGTTGAAAAGAGGCTGGACATCAGTAATGATTAAAGCGCTTTCTGTCACAAGGTTTATCCATGCTATTGCCTTCTCCCCAAAGGGGCAGCCGCTGGGCATTGCCGAAACACGGGCAGGAGAAGCGTTAGCCGTGTTAGTCGGGTCAGGCAGGCCTTTATTAGAAAGATGCTGTGGTTGCTCATATACCCGAAACACAAGTGTTCCTTGCATCTGACGACCGAAACTATGTGACCCTTCTGAGTTGCTTCGTTTTATATTTTTGTTTTGACCTGTTGAAATTTGCAATAAACATAATGAAAAGGTGCTCTGAATGGGGACAGAAACATCAAAGGGAAAACTCGCCACTGTTTGTTGGTGACATCATTTGCATGCCTCTTCCCTTCCAAGACACAGACTGAGCCACGTGTGGTTATTCCGCAGAAGTGGCAGCCCAGGGAAACACACCGAGCTGCCCGCCTGCTCCACCTGCCTCTAAGAACAGCAGCGGTACCATGTTGCTGGATGTACGCCTACAGGTATTCTGGGCTGTGTGCGTCCTCCTGGGCTCTGTGTTCCTCTCGACACCTGCGCGCACGACTCCGCCCTTCTCTACCCCTAGCCCTGCCGGGCTTCTTCCTTAACGGGCTGAACGCTGCCGTCGCCTGGGCAGAGGCGGCAGCTGCTCCTTCCACGCGCGTTGCAGCAAGCGGGCGCAGCCCTTGGGCTGGGGCTGGGGCTGGGGCTGGGGCTGGGGCTGCGGCTGCGGCGGCGGGGGCCTGGCGTCGCGGGCAGCGGCTCCCGAGCGAGGCGGCCTCGCCCCGCGCCGCGGCAGCCCCTTCTGCGCCGACGAGCGGCGGCGCATGGCCCCGATCCGTCCCCGCCGCGGGAGGCCCGGGCGGGCGGGCGGGCGGGCGGCGTTGACCTTCCCGGCGAGGCCGCCGCGCTTTCCACCGGGCGAAAGGGGGCAGCAGCGCACCGCGGAACGCGCCGGGGGCTGCGCGGGGCGGGCGCCTTCCGCGCGGATGCCGCGCATCTGCGGGGCCCGGGGGAGCAGGGCGTGGATGGGCGCAGCCGGCGTCCCGGGCCGAGCGGGCAAGCGCCGCGCGGGGCGGGTGGCCCGGCTCGGGGTGCCCCTGGCGCAGGCGGGCCGCGGGGCGCCCACTCGCGTCCGGGGCTCCGCCTCGCCCCTCCGCCTGACGCGCTCCCCCTTGGGGGCCCTGGCGCGAGCCCGCCCGCCCTGCCCCGGGACCGTGCCTGCGGCACCCCGGGGCGCCGTGGGGTCGGCACCCGGGGGCTGCTGCCGTCTGTTTTTCCCAGGCGTGAATGCTTCCACCATGTTTGGACTGGGCAGCCCTTCAGGCAGAGGGCCGTCACATACGGGACAGTCCTCTCCAAAGCAGACCCCGTGCATCGCTGGGAAAGTGGCAGCCGTCCTCACGTGCGCACAGCCCCGGAGCGATGGGGGGCATTTCCCCAGGGAGTCGCGGGATCTCTCCCTGCAGCTGGAACTCGTTGTCCCCAGCTGTCCCTCCAAAACTCGGCAGGAGGAGTGCTCACCCGGGCCCAGCCTCAGGGCTGGGCTTGCCATGCGTAAGCTCTACCTGTGGGTTGCCCATCTGTTTCAGACCGTAACCCAAAGGGTGGTGCTTGCCTGGAGAGTCCCCAGGTCTTGAACCTGCTGGGTACCTGCTGGAAGTAGTCTTGGGAGACCGTCTTCAGGTGCCCCCGCCACGACAGGGCCTGGTGTTCGAAGACTAACCTTCCCTTTGATTGTTCTGCATTGCCTGGCTTTGCTTTGTGCAAGAGAACTAAGAACAGCCAAATAGAAGGTAAAACAGGAGATTGTACCTTATCTGTCACTGTTCTTAGTTGTCTTGTGCAAATAAAGGGACTTCTTGTGGTGGGGGGGGGGGGAGAGGGAGGCATGATGCTTTTCAGTTTCAGATGAAGAGCTCTTGACTTTCCCAGGGATTTTGATTGCATTTTTAAAGTCTCCGGCAGTTGACACTATGCTGATTTTATCTACCTCTGTGGCTCCGTTGTGTGAATCGGTCCTGCCTCTTGTGATTTTTCAGTTTGATATTTTTATTGTATGCCACTCTGGAAAAGGGCGGCAGAGACGGGGGCATACGTGTGCCACATTAACTAATCCATGCCACAGTCTTAAAGTGCTCTGGTTGGCCACCGACTGTGATGGCAACTAATAAACTCATGAACAAATTGAATAAAATTCATGACCGATGGCGAAGATTTCTTTGATCCCAAGATTTCCTTGTCCTTTAACAGAGATTCAGATGTATGTCGAAGGAGGTATGTGCGACAGAGCAGCTTTTGTTTAAGAAGCGTGGTAGCATTGGCGGAAAATGGCTCTGACGCATGGGACGGAGGGACGGACACACACACACACACACACACAGGAGAGGGGGAGGGGGAGGAACAATGGGGCAGAAAGGGTTGGCAGGCAGAGGGCATCAAAAGGCCGAGAGGGCTTGCTTTCTGCCAAAGAGGGTCCTTTGGTTGGTGCAGAAGACGCAGGCTGTGAGGAACAGCCTTGCGCACCGCGGCCCAAGCCCACCTCTGCTTTCCCACCTCCTTTGCCTCAGGGGCTATTTGTTCCTCGTGAGTAGCTGTGCCACCTTTGGCCACCTCTGTGTAACCCAGGAGAGTTTGGGGGATACAAGAGAGCTGGTCACGTGTCCAGATATGTCTGCAGGCCCAAACCTGAGGATTCCCGAGGACAGGAGGGGGCAATTAATTTCCTCCGTGGTTCATCATAGAAGGCTCCCGCCGCTAACAAAGCACAGCATATCTTCCATGCATGGAGGTGGGGGACTTGCTGTGTGTTTTGCTCCGCTCGGCCAGTGGCTGATAGCGGGAGGTGCTCATCTCCATGCTAAGGCCAGGAGCCAGTGCCATCCCAAGGCGATCCCACGGCCATGTGGCCAGCATGGCATCACGGAGCGCTGTTACCTTCCCACCGAGGTGGGACCTATTTATCTCCTCGCGTCATGTGCTTTCGAACTGCCAGGCTGGCCAGGAGCTGGGGCAAGTGGCGGGAGCTCGCTCTGTCCTTGCGCAGGTCACTCTGCATTCGCCCTGCATGTATACAAAGGTGGAAATATCTCTGTTCTACCTAATGGCGCACACTAAGGTTCCCAGCCCAAATCAGATGTCAAGGAAGATAGGTAACACACACACTCACACACTCACACAGAGAGAGAGAGAGCGTGTGAGTGAGCGAGTGAGCGCAGAGAGTTCTAATTCTTGATTTGTAGGCTACCTAGTCTGGTATAATTCAGATAAAAACTGGAAACTCTAAATTTATTTCTTTTGGTGTTGTATATAAATAAATATTCTTATCATGAAAACGTAATATAATTCCAGTTTGTTTGTATATATAAGTATGTGTAGCCAAAATGCCAGGAGCTTGCCTTTCTCTTCTTTCCCAGTACCTCTGATGCTGACGAGCCAGTGGCCACCTTGCTTTAGATTAATATAATCTATTCAACGCACGTTTATCACACTGTATCTTGATGGAGGTCTGAGAAGGGATGGGCCGCAAAATGGCCGAGAAAGGACTTGGCCGTTTCGTCCAATTCTGCTTCCTGGATAACTTTCAAGTTATTCTTCTGTGAAGAAAACGCAGTGATCTTTCTCCCCCATATAAGCCTTCGATGCCTCCCATTTAATAGCACGAAGGATTTTTGTACTCTGATCAATCTCAAAATATTCATTAAGTTCAGAAGCCAACTGTGGTTTAAAATTATCATCATTAAGCAGTGAAACATTCATGAACTGCCAGAAGATTTCACAGAACTGGGCAATTTCTTAAATGGAAAAAAACCCTGGTCTGAAATAATAATTGTATCACATATTGAAATCATTGAGAAAAAAAATGAAGAATAATCTAGCATGAATGATTTTGATGCACAGAAAAATCAACATAAAGAAAAGATGCAACATGCATCTGGCATTGTTCATACCAACCCGGATGTCCAGTTCCTCGACATGGAGCAGATCAGTGGCCCACAGATTTTGGTGCCTTGAATGTCAGACCTGCTCCGGGTATATTTGACCTGCTGATTCCAAAAATGGCATCAATTTTCCCTATCAGTCCTAGTTTTTGAGAAGCAGCATAAATACCATACACCCCTCTTCATTCTGGTCGCCCATCAAAAATCAGGATACTTTAATGTGTTTTATTTAATCTCCTCACAGCATGAAAGAAACACATTACAAATTAAAAGAAAAGTGAAACACACCAAATTTACTATTTCAAACCAAAAGCACATGTTTATGATGCAGACATTCCGATCATTCGACACAGAAGATGCTCCTTTCGCAAGACTTCCAAGCGTGGAATCGGCCAGGACAACCCCACATAAAACGGTAGCCTGCCATCATGGACGCTTCCCTTCTTCCTTGGGTTTTATCACTCCGCGAAATCTTTCCCCTGGCTCTTTGCTTCAGTCACCAAGGTTCGCTGGGAAGCGATCTAAGTGGCCGGGCAGATAATGGATTTCAACCCTCACTTTGCAGCCACGCCTGCTGAAGTGAAAGAGCATCTCAACTCCTCGAGTGCAGTCGCTTGCCGTCTCGTTGCCAAGGTAGTTTTTCACAACAAGGAGAAATGAAGACCAGGCACAAGAGTCGATTTCATTCATTGATTTGATGAAATGTGGGTCATGAATGAGGTTTCCTACTTGCTTTCAGGGTGTTCTCCCCACAAATAGAGCAAAATATGCTGGGAAGATTCAGGCAGCACCATTGTGAAGCAGCCACAATCTCTACGGTGTTTGATCTAAAAATGGAATGACATGAGTGGGAATATACACTCACCTCCCATACAAGCATAACTATAATACAGTTAATAAATTACCCTTTAGAATCCAAGGTTTCAGTTGGAAGGACACAAACACTCTCACTGTATCTGCCAACATGTACGAAAAACATAAGCTAGGTAACAGAAGGACAACTTGATCAGCAAGATCTTTTCAAAAACTGACTAAAAAGTTATATAGATTTGACCATATCTAAGAAACTAGAGCCAATGCAATCTAGCCAATGAAATTTTCTGAATCAGTGCCCCGCATAACCCCAAGAACAGGTCTGAAAAGCAAGGCACCAAGACAAAGGATTTTTTTGTTGGGTGGCAGATTGAAGTCACATCCGACCCATTGCGACCCCATGGACAACATTCCTCCAGGACTTCCTGTCCTCCACCATCTCTGGGAGTCCACCCAAGCTCACACCAACTGCTTCAGTGACCCCATCCAGCCACCTCATCCTCTGCCACCCCTTCTTCTTTTGCCATCTATTGTTCCCAGCATCAGGCTCTTCTCCAGGGAGTCCTTCCTTCTCATTAGGTGGCCAAAGTATTTGAGTTCCATCTTCAGGATCTGGCCTTCTAAAGAGCAGTCAGGGATGATCTCCTCTAGGACTGACCGGTTTGATCGCCTTGCGGTCCAAGGGACTCGCAGGAGTCTCCTCCAGCACCACAACTCAAAGGCCTCAATCCTTTTGCGCTCAGCCTTCCTTATGGTCCAGCTTTCACAGCCATACATTGCAACAGGGAAAACCATCGCCTTGACTATACGCACTTTTGTTGGCAGGGTGATGTCTCTGCTTTTTACTATGCTGTCTAGATTTGCCATAGCTTTCCTCCCCAGGAGCAAGCGTCTTCTAATATCTTGGCTGCAGTCCCTATCTACAGTGATCTTGGAGCCCAGGAAAATAAAATCTGTCACTACCTCCATTTCTTCCCCATCAGCCAGGGAGTGAGAGGACCGGATGCCATGATCTTAGTTTTCTTAATGTTGCGTTTCAAGCCAACTTTTGCACTCTCCTCCTTCACCCGCATCAAGAGGCTCTTTAGTTCCTCTTCACTTTCTGCCATGAGAGTGGTATCATCTGCATATCTGAGGTGGTTGATGTTTCTCTGGGCAATTTTAATTCCAGCTGGTGATTCATCTAGGCCCACCTTTCTCATGATGTGCTCTGCATATAAGCTAAATAGGCAGGGCGACAGTATACAGCCTTGCCAAACTCCTTTCTCAATTTTGAACAATCAGTGGTTCCGTGCCCAGTTCTCACTGTTGCTTCTTGTCCCACATATAGGTTTCTCAAGAGACAAATAAGATGGTCTGGTACTCCCATCTCTTTAAGAACTTGCCACAATTGGTTGTGATCCACACAATCAAAGGCTTTAGCATAGTCAATGAAGCAGAAGTAGATGTTTTTCTGGAACTCCCTAGCTTTCTCCATGATCCAGCGTATGTTGGCAATTTGATCTCTAGTTCCTCTCCCTCTTCGAAATCCTGCCTGTACTTTTGGTAGTTCTCGGTCCACATACTGCTGGAGCCTAGCTTGAAGGATTTTGAGCATCACTTTGCTAGCATGTGAAATGAGTGCAATGCTGCGGGAGTTTGAACATTCTTTGGCATTGCCCATCTTTGGGATTGGTAAACTGACCTTTTCCAATCCTGTGGCCACTGTTGAGTTTTCCAAATTTGCTGGCATATTGAGTGTAGCACTTTTAATGCATCATCTTTTAGGATTTTGAATCTCTCAACTGGAATACTGTCACCTCCACTAGCTTTGTTGTTGCTCAGACTTCCTAAGGCCCATTTGTCTTCACATTCCAGGATGTCTGGCTCAAGGTCAGTGACCACCCCATCGTGGTTATCAGGGATGTTAAGCTCGTTCTTGTATAGTTCTTCTGTGTAATCTTGCCACCTCTTCTTAATCTCTTCTGCCTCTGTTAGGTCCCTGCCATTTTGGTCCTTTATCATGCCCATCTTTGCATGAAACGTTCCCTTCATATCTCCAATTTTCTTGAAGAGATCTCTGGTCCTCCCTATTCTATTGTTTCCTTCTATTTCTTTGCACTATTCATTTAAGAAGGCATTCTTGTCTCTTCGAGCTATTCTCTGGAATTCTCCATTCAAATGGATGTATCTTTCTCTTTCTTCCTTGCCTTTCACTTCCCCTTCTTTCTTCAGCTATTTGTAAAGCTTCCTCAGACACCCATTTTGCTTTCTTGCATTTCTTTTTCTTTGGGATGGTTTAAGTTGCTGCCTCTTGTACAATGTTGCGAACCTCCGTCCATAGTTCTTCAGGCACTCTGTCTATCAGATCTAATTCCTTAAATCTATTTGTCACCTCTACTGTATATTCATCAGGGATATGATTTAGGTCATCCCTGAGTGGCCTAGTGCTTTTCCCTACTTTCTTCAATTTAAGCCTAAATGTTGCAACGATAAGCTCATGATCGGAGCCACAGTCAGCTCCTGGTCTTGTTTTGCTTCTTCCCAAATTGGATCCAGAATCTCATCAAGATTCCCACCAGTGATCCTAAGTAATAATACGGTGCGTTCAATTGTGATAGGTTCACTCTCCGGATCCATCACTGCTCCCCTTATCTGCCCCTTGACAAAAGTTTGAAAGCAGCATTACAAGCGCACAGCTGTGAGGCTGTGCTTCTCTCCCGTCTTGCCGGAACAAGGCTGGAATCGCTGCAGTTTGGGAGGAAGGGACTGCCGGGCATCGCAATGGCAGAGCCGTGGGATCAGCCGCTGCTGGGTGCCCCATTCTGCATTAATGGCTGATGTTGGCGCATGAGTCCCGTGTCCCTGTGCAACATCCAGCTTGCTTCACTGTAACCTCCGATCAGCTGACACGTCTATTGCAGTTCTTCGCCGTTTATCGCGGAAGAGGAAGGATTGGGGAATGCAAGGGGGTGCCCTGCTGGAAGCAGCCGTGCTGTAGCAAAGCTGTCGGGTGCATGCCATCGGAATACTCGCAGCACCTGCTCCCCCAGCCCTTGCCGGGAGGGAGCCCCCCGCCCACAGAAGGCCTCCATGATACCCCCTTGCCCTCTCGCTTGGGCGATGTGCACCCACACACCCGCAGCGCCCCTCCAGCCGCGAGTGCCGCAGCGCCCTGAGCCCCAGCAGGGTAACTGGCACACACCAGAGGCCTTTGCGCAGGGCGGGTTGGACACCTCCCCACCCCGGCTTCTATGAATATTTATTTATTTAGCGTTTTTGTACGCCATCCCATCACTTAACGCCTCTGGCAGCACCCTTTTGCCCAGCACGTTGGGTACCCTACCGGGAGCCCACCTGGGAGGGGGTGCAGCAGTGATGGCGGCTGTTAAAGGTCTTTCCCAGCCCCTTTCTGTCGGGGCCCCCACAAGGTTTGGCCGCTTTTAGATGCAGAAGGAGCCTGCCGAAAGCAAACAGCACGAGCCCCACTAGAAGCCAGTTCCACGAGAGGGGCCATGGGGCAGCTGCCAGGGACGCCGGTCCTCGACTTCTCTCCCCTGCCCTCCCTCGGGGACCCATCCTAAGCAGCCCGCGGGAGGCCGCTACGGGTCTCTCCCGCCCCCCTCCAGCTCCTTGACTCCCCCAACCCCGGAGAAGCGCTCCTGCCCAGAGGCGAAGGAGCTCTTCCCAGGGAGGGGCAAGGGGAAACGGGGCCGGTGAACGGGCGACAGCAGGCCAAGCCCTTGGAGGGCCAAGCGGCTGCGAGGTCAAGGCCTCGCTGGAGGGGCAGCAAGTCTATGCTGACTTGGGGTGTGGTTTAGATTTGGTTTCCTTCTTTTTCAATAATAACTTGTATTAAGCTAACAAAAACAGCACAACAACAACAGCAACAATAATGATGAGCATAATTAAACATTACTAATAAACAAGACAGAAGTACCGCCGCTGCCTCCTCCGGGACCACCAAATCAAGTCGCTGCATGGAAGCGCGTTTATTCGTTTGGGTTGCTCCCTTCCCCTCCAGAACTACCCTGGCTCTTGCGGTGCTTCACACCCCTTTTGAGTTGGTCTAATCCTGCACCAAATCAGGATGACTGGAACAGACCTGGGGATATCCAAACTGAAATGGGGTACAGCATCAGCGGAGCACAGACTCTGAAGCTAAACTCGCCTGAAGCCCTGAAGATGCAGCGTGTCTCCAAAATTCGATGCATGGCTCCCCAGATGCTCAGTGCAAAGACATGCCACTCTGGGAATGTGGGAAAGAAGGGGGTCGGCCGTCTGGTGACTGGCAGCCCTCGCCTCTCGCCGCCGTGAATGACCTCGCTGGGGTTTTCCGGTCTCAGCACTTTGGGACGGAGGCGTTAAAGTGATCTATTGCGGTCCTGTTCAGGGCTCTTTGCTAGTTCTCTCTGCAGGAGCAGCAGTGCTAGAAGAGGCCTGTGGCGGCTGCTTGCTCGGGAAAGACCAGCTGCGGTATCCTTCCGCCTCTGCCACTCCCTGCCCCACATCCATCCTGTGCCCCATTCTGCGGCTTTGGTGCCAGCTAACCAGGAAGCAAGACATTTTGCCCGGCTTCTCCTTCTCCGTGACGGCTTGGCCACTGCACGCGTCCTGCTCAGAGGAACCCTTTCCAAAGACAGGAGCTGGGATTTACATGTTGTATTGTATAATTTATGTTGCACTTGCTAGGTATATTTTAATGTTTGTGCGCTATTGTGGCATTTGGGTTCCACAACACACAGAAATACTTCGGAATAATAAAAAAGCTGTTGCTCATCAGAGTTAATGCCTTCATCCACACTGCTCCCGACTGAGGCCTGTTTTGTGGAATCAGGTAATATCCAGGGGCCTGCAATTTGAGTGTTGTCATTAATGAACCCATAATGACTTCCATATCTCTCAAATGCGCTTTCCCCTTTAAATATCCCAGTCATAGGATTGCGGGTCAAAGGGAATGCATCCCCACTAGCTCTTTGTAATTGTGCGGACTTCCTTTCAAAAGAACTTGACCTTATTACCATCTCGCTGCATATGTAATGCAATTTGCATTAACCATATTACACTCTCAGCGAGAGACCAGGATAGCTCTTGTTCCTTCCTTCTGGCGTGATGCCACTGACTCAAAACAGCCAACCTGTGCTTTCGAGGTGGCGCAGTCTACAAGTCCAAGGCTCACCTTCACACCTGTGGGCCCTGAGCTGCAGGATTCCCTTCCCACCTGCTCACACAGTTCATTCAGCTGGACAGCGGTGCATTCAGCAGCTCGCTTTAGAGACAGACTCTTTTACACCAGCAAGTAAAGTCAAGATTTTTGACTTTTCACGCTCCTGCTGCTCCCGTTCCAGTTTTTGCCATAAGTGGGCAGTCCTACTATCCTCCATTAATGCAGCGAAATCCTGTGTGCTTGCGGCCCTATTCAGACAACGGCTTCTTTATAGCCAGATTGGTTTCCATCCTTAAAAAATTGCTGTTACCAGATTAAGCCCTGTCACTTGGCATATACCCTTTCTTCTCCACCCAGACAAGACCCTTCAGAAATGTTCCTCAGATATTTTGCTCCTATGTCCACTGAGGAGTTTGTTCTCCTGACAGAAGCCCAAATGCGCTGCATCAAGCTGGACAAAGTGGTAGCAGAGAATCGGGCTGTGGGTTTTTGCTGGGGAACATGAAATGCCAAGAAAACCTGTTCTCCCTCACAATGCCCCACAGCTCCCAGTTCTGGATGCAGAACTGATGGCCGGCAAGTGAAATTTTGCGCCGCCTGCCTTTAAGAGTGTTTTAATGAAAAGAAAATCTTGGTGGCTCGTTCGCACAACCCACAGGCATTTCGCACTTTTCTGTTGTCCCCGCTTACCCACAGGTTGTCTCTGACCCCATGAATTAATCCCTCCAGCTCCTGACAGCCTTGCTCAGCTCTTGGCAGCTCAGGGCTGGGGCTTCCTCAGTGGCACCCATCCACCTCGTGGCTGCTCTTCCCTTTCTTCTTCTGCCTTTGCCTTCGCTTGCATGACTGTCTTCTGGCCTCCTTGTCGTCCTTACATGTAGCGCATGGGCATTTTGCTCAGGGCAGGGAGTGTGGTCCAGTGGTTGGAGCTCTGGCTTGGGACTTGGAGATCTGGGTTCTAGTCCCCGCTCATCCATGACGCCCACGGGGTGACTCCAGGCCAGTCGCTCTCTCTCTCAAGCTAGGCTACCTCACAAGGCTGTTGTGAGGAACATGTGAAGAGGAGGCGACTCTTGCATGGAAGACAGGAAAGATAAACATGCAATCCCATAATAATTGTGAACTTGCCAGTAGTTGTACCAGCACCCTTATGGAGTGGCTATGTCTTCACAGAACAGACACAACAGAGGTTTAGAAACATAGAAACATAGGATCAGAGCGAGTCAGAAGGGGTCTCCCGGGCCATCTAGTCTGACCCCTGGCTCCAGCCGGCCCTGCTCACAACATGCTTGCATGTGCTTGTGTTGACTCTTCAATTCCCATTTTCTCTGTTCTTTTCTTATCCACACATTGCTATTTCATTAGCACTCCTTCCTTCTCCTGTAATGTATGCATCTACTTTAATAGTTCTACCGTATTTTTCGCTCTATAAGACGCGCCTGACCATAAGGCGCACCTATTTTTTAGAGGAGGAAAACAAGAAAAAAAATATTCTGAATCCATTGGGCACATAATCACAGGCACATTCCCCATCACTTCCCCACGGGCTGCACATCTGGCAGACTTACTGCACACACATATTCGCTCTATAAGACGCACAGACATTTCCCCTTACTTTTGAGGGGGGGAAAAGTGCGTCTTACAGAGCAAAAAACCCCCGGTACTTCATTTTGCCTTTGTAGAGGCTCTGAATTCCAGAAAGCAGCTTTCAGATTGGAACTTCTATTAGAAATGTTCTCTCCAGCACCTTAACCTGTAAATTATGCCCAGGCTCCCTAAGAAGCCCTTAAGCGGTGCCAGGACGAATGCGGACTCACATTTTCTTCTTGGCTTGCTATTTTTGTGTATATAAAGACTGAGGATAAACAAACAGGGTCAAGCCACAAATTGCTGCTCAGTTCCCCAGCACTGCAAATTGCCAGGGGTTGGCTCCGTTTTAAAGTTTTTCTTTCAACTAAATGAGATAATTAATGTAGGGAGGAAAAGCCTGTGCTCCTGCCTTGAAGTTTGGCAGCGACTGTGCACCGTGGAGGCGGGAGGGAGGTCCCTGGATTTCAGACCACGGGGTGGCTGGGCCAGGGAGCATGTCTGCTCTCCGTTCTGGCAGGAGGTGGAACGGCAATGTAGGCTGCGACCCTCTTTAATAAAAGGCTGAGAAAGAGAAGGCTTTGATGGGAGGGAGAAGGTTGAGGGGACGGTGTGACCCCGCCTGGGCCAGGAGGAGGCCGGCGCAAGATGAAAGTGCTCCCTTCTCCTTCACCTGTCAGCACTTTTTAATGTCAACTCTGTGAAGGATCGTCAGCTGCCCTGGCAGGTATCCGTCCAAATGCTCCCAGGCCTCCGACTGGGGCACTCGGCGCTCGCGCAGGGCGGCACAGCTCGGCTTCTCCCTGGGCAAGCCTCTGAACGCTAATTTGCCTAATTTTTCGAGGCTTCCTCTAGCCGAGAGGCCCCCCACACTGCGCCAGCCCCGGGTTTCTGGGAGCGGCACAACTGCAAAAGAGGGACGCGGATCGCTGCCCATTCCCATGGGCGCTGCAGGGAGAAAGACCACTTTCCCAAATGATCGACCAGCTGCACCCCATCGCATTTTCTCTATGCAATGCGGCCGCCGGGGGCCAACGATGCGATACTTGCACCCCACGCCATCCACCGGGACGGGCGGGTTCCCCCCTCCCATTTGCACACTGCAGGGTGAATGCTCCCGGTTGGGGCCGTGTGGCGAAGGAGGACGGCCGGCACAAGGGCGGCGGCGGCAGCGAGCGTGTGTGGAGTGTGGGCAGGAGCACCGCACAGGCTCTGCCCACGGCAGGGAGACCCCGCCTTCCGTTCGCCCAGCGGGACTCGGCACCGGGCTGGCGCTTGCAGGTGCTGGGGAAGGCGCATTGCCCAGGCGAGGGTCCGGGCCCAGGAGGGCCCCTTCCTGCAGCCTTCTCCCACCTGGGGTGGCGGCTCAGCGTGCACAATCGGATGGAAGGATGACGGGGGCGAGGGGCACAGTCCCAGGCGGCAGGGAGGCTGTGCGGTGCACCGGGCCGCTTTATTTTGGGGGGGGGGGCTGTTTATTTTTATTTCTGATGGGTAGTTATGATGCTTCCTTTGCACTAGGTAACATTGTGTAAGTGCTCAGCCCTCCTCTGTACTGCTCACCCTGAATCAGATTCTTTTTAATGTTTTAATATTTTAAATGATACAAATACAAATGCAAAAATCATATAATAAAGAAAAATGCACATAAAACACCAAGTAAAATTTTAAAAAACAAAAGTCACCCTTAGTGCACCCACCCACAGGGACCGTGGCTGCCTAGTATTTCTTCTCCTTCATTTCTCTCTTTCCGAAATACTCCCTTCCATCCAAAATTGTAATGCATCCATTGGAGGTTTAGTGCCTTCCCCTATTATTAATACATGTTCAATGAACATACTCCATATATTGTTAAAATCATTCTTCTTTCCCAATCCGTTTTTTCACCTTTATCTCACATGTCAACCTGTCATTAACCACTATATTCCAAACTTCTTCATATCATTCATTTAATTGGCGACCCCGTTCCTCCTCCCAATTCTTTGCTATTATCAATTTTGTTGCTGATACCAAATTTATTAATAATTCTTTAGTGTTCCATCGCCCTTTCTTTTCATAGCCCCCGGCCACTTTAAATGAATGGAAGCACTTGAGGACACAAAGGAACTTTTGGCTGTCATCTCAGGGCTTCAGTGTATAACTTTGGAAGTTGTTGGAGAACCGAGGAAGTGCCCTGAAACTGGAGGAAAGCAAAGGGACGCACAGTCCTGGCGTAAGCGGGACCGTGCTTGGGAACCCGTGCTGCGCTCGTTGGCCCAATCCAGCACAGGCCTGCCTTCCGGGCAGCTGCTGGCCAGTCGCTGAACTCTGATACCTGGAGAGTGTCCAGAGCCTGTCAGTTTAGCGGTGGGGGAGGCCAGGCCGTCTTTTGCGCAGGAGGATTTGCAGACACGTCCGGGGAAGAGCAAGTCTGGCTTTTCAGGGCCTTCGGGGCAGCACGGCTGCAGTTCTGGACTGTTCCCTCCTGGAGAGGCCATGCCTGCCTCTTCCACAGGGTCCCCGGGATGACCAGTGAGGACGACAGGCTTCCCAGAAAGGCAGGGCTACACTGCAGCGGGCGGAGGATAGAAACGGAAGCAATGAACTCAACTTGCAAGAAGAGCGGTCGCATCAAATGTCAGGAAGAGCTTCCAGATGGCTTGGCTGTTTGGCCATGAAAAGCGTGCATCCCTCAGTCAGAAGAGGGGTCGCCCTAAAAGGGGCAAGGTGTCTTAACGGGGCTCTCATGCTCATGCAAACCGGGGGGGGGGTGGCAAGGAGCACCCAAGAGGCCTGCGATGCATACGCTGCCCTGGGCCGCCAGTCCAGGCGGTCGCTGCTTCGGGTGAGCAGGTGCTCAGAGTTTGCAAAGGCAGCGACTGAGTTATGCACAGGCGGGGCGTTTGCCGCTGCTCCAGCATCCGGCTCCCTGTCTCAGGGCTTCTCGACAGGACGATTTAAGCTGTCGCTTTACTGAGGTTGCTCCTTCCATTTTCGCCGTGGGAGGAAAAAAGTGACCTTTTTCACGGGGCTTCTTTTTCTCAGGATTTGCATACCTCCTCTGTTCAGCAGCCGCAAGATCGCAGTGCGGTCCAGCTGCACCACGGCGGATTGACAACCTTCCGGGAAGTTTTCTTCTGGGTTGACTTTCCCTGCAGGGAGAACCTTTCAGCGCAAGGCATGCCTCATGCGCTTGGGGACCCTCGTTCCCCGGAGCCTCAGGTCCTTTCCTCCCCGCAGGGCTGCCCCCTTAGGGGCTTCCTGCCATTTCTGCTGCTTTCTGTGAGCGAGGACAATGCAGGCATTTCCTGGATGGCACCCCAGTGGCAGGGGAAGCTCTGTGCACGGTCCGGCAGCGCAAGCCTACCTTGCGGCGTGTGACGGAACCGCTGAACAGGATGAGAGGAGCCCCTGGAGCCACAGAGCCTTGCGTGAAAGGACCTCCTTCCGCTTAACATGAGAGGCAGCCTCTGTTGAGTGTTTCATGCAGAGAAGGCGCACCTGCCCCCTGGAAGGTACAGAGGGGGGGCGTGGAGGGGGAGGAGGAGGAGGAGGACTTCACGAGGAGGCCCTTGCATGAGAGAGGCTTCATGTGGGGAAGCCCCCAAGCAGCGCGCATTGGGCGCTGAGGGCTCGTGTGGGTTGGGCAAGGCCAACGCATGGAATTGGCGTGCCCAGGGGACCAGCTCTGGTGGTCGTGGCTGGTCCTGCAGGGGGAGGGAGTGGCCGATGGTCCTCCTGCTGGGCTTGGGGAGGGCAGGTCTGAGTTCCCAGCTGAGACCCATGGAAGTTCCGGAAGAGCTGCGCTTCCCTGTGCACCGGGGCCCGGACTAGCCCTGGCCGTCCCTGGGCTGTCACCTCTGGGTGGGGGCGTGTGCTGGGGAGATGCGCATTGCGCCCCCCACGCGTGTGGTGGCTGCACCGTGGCTTCTGTGCTGGACCGTCTGGGCTGCAATGGCGCTTCGCCTCAGGCCCGGCGTCCGCCCAGCTCAGGCTTGTGTGCGGAGCCCCGGGGTCCGTGCCTTCGGTCCCTTCCGCTCCTCCTGGTGCTGGGATCCCCCCGCCCCTCCCCAACCGTGGGACTTCTGTTCGGCCACAGCTCGCCCATTCCTCTGGCCCACTTTCCTCTCCTTTGTCTGGGAGCGCAGCGCGTGTGCCTGTGTGTGGGGAGGGAGGCACCTCGCTCCCTCCCGCTGCTGTTCTTCCTTCCCCAAAGGTGCTTTATCTGCCTGGGCCCGATGTTTCCACAGAACTCAGCATTTCTTTTCCATCCCAGTCCTAGCACGAAGAGAGCCTAGTTAACGGCTCATTAAGCATATTCAGAGAGTACTTCAACAGCTATGCAGGGGGAAAGGCAACAGCAAGCACCAGGAGAACTTTTGCGGGAGAAACCCCTCTCCCCTCTCGACACAAAGGCGCCGCTCCCTGCAAGCATGGCAGAGGGATGCCCGGCTCTCCAGCGTCTCTGGGAACGCTTCCAAGGGGGGGAAATGGGCCACAGCAAAGGGGGAAGTGGGTCCCCGTTCTGCCACGGACTGACTCAAGCGCGTCCGGAGCCTTGGAAGGCTAGCCGGGAGCAGCTGGAGGTGGCAGGACCTCGAGGGGCCGTGCCCTCTTGTTCCTGGCCTGCGCAGGGACGGCAGGAGGACGAGGGCGCAGGCCCCTTGCGCTGGCAGACCCCAAGGACGTCCTGGCATCAGGAGTGGGGCTGCAGAGCTGAGCCCTGCAGGGGCAACCGTGATCCAGGAAGAACCCCAAAATCGATGGGGGCCACAGTGGGCAGGGTTTGGCTGTGGCTAATGGGCAGCCCAGCCTCTCCCCGTGGTTCTTCCCATACGGTTCAGGCTTTCCTCTTTCCGATGCAGCTTCTATTTCTGTCCTGCCAGCCTCTCAGCTTTCCTCCTCGTCGTCTTTTGGCCTTCAGTTGTTAGGTGCTAAAGCTTACCTGAGCTCTCATAATTCTGGCCAATCTGGAGGTCTCACCTTTGCCCTAACTTCCCCTTTGCACTGGCTTTACACACATGAAGGTTTTGCTGAGCTCCTCTCCTCTCCTCTCCTCTCCTCTAGCACCAAGGAGCTCTTCAAGGCTCCAGATTAGTAGCTGAAGAGCCCACCTTCTCCCTTGCTCTGCAGGTGTCTGAACTTTTGGTTTGAGCAAATGCAACAAAGGACATGGCTAGGTCTACGCAGAGTGCCCCTGAATGCAGTGGGGGCATTTGAGAAACTCAAGAAGCTGCGAGTGATGCCACCCGGAGGCCAGAATGACTCACGAGGCCGGTCTCCTGGCAGAGCCACCCAAGGTGGAACGGCCGAGGCTCCAGGCAAAGCTGCATCCCACCCTCTCCAGGAGGAATGGTCACAGCAGCAAAAATTGAATGGGCCTCATAAATGGGGATGGGGCCGAGAAACCTCTCAAAGGTAGCTCCTGGGAAGCAGAAGCTGCTGACGGCGATGCTGGCGGAGGATCTCCCACAGAGAAGGGCAGTCGGCACAAGCCAACTCAAGTGGGTGCTGCACAGAAGGATGTGTTAATCCTCTTGTTGAATCTTCTTACCCCAACAACTCCATGTTGACGCGATCCAAAACAAAAAGATCCAAAACAAAACAAGATCGTGCCCAGAGAGGAGACACCCCAGTTGGAAGGCACTTTTTGAGCTACTGCTGGAGAGGCCAAGGAGAAATGCATGCAGCGCTGCCCACTGACGACACCACTAGACCAAAGCCAAACGGAAGTCTATATGTTGCGAGCTGCCCCGAGGCTTTGTTGCGATGGGGCGGCGTAGAAATAGTTTAATAAATAAAATAAATAAATAAAGTCTCGCCGCCGCCACGTGCAGAGGTGAGCGGAAGGCCTGACGCTGCGCAACACACAGCTGAGACGTGGAATGAGAGGCGGATGGATAAAGGCAGGCTGCCAATCGTAAAGCAAAACGTTGGAAGAACGAGCATCGCAGGCCTTGGAGGGTGCAGGCAAATAAGAGTGGACTGGAATGGGACACAGTGAAATGTCCAACTCAGAAGAGACGGCGTGACTCCAGGGCCGAGGCAAGATGTAGCACAGGCGGGAGGTGGCCATGAAGCAAAATCCAACCAAACAGTATCAGTCGGAATTCGTGGAAAACCTATCAACATAACCGCCATGCCAGTCTATGGTCCAACAGCAGGTGCTGAAAAAGGAAGAGAGAAAGAAGGTGAGAACGTCTAAGCAGGTGTTCAAGAGGAAATGGATAACACACCAGAATAAGACATGCCACTAATCCTTAGGTGACTGGAATGCAAAAGTAGGAAACAAATCCGAATCCAATGTTATAGAGAAACCTGGACTGGGTTAAGAGATGAAGCAGGAGAATAACTCAGAGAATGTGGTGAAGCCAGCAACCTGCTCATCGCAAACACGACCGAATACAGTGACTTCCCCAGATGGCCAATTCAGAAATCAAATATATTATGTAATAGGAAGCATAAGGTGGAGAAATTGCATCCTTGCTGCCAAAACAAGACCAGGGCAGATTGTGGCAGTGACCATCAGCACGTAATTTTGAAAACCAGAGTCAAGCTAAAAAGGAACTTGGTGCCAAAATATAACTCAAATACCATCCCTGAAGAATTAAAATTCCACACGAAGAACAGATTTGCGTTGCTCAACTGAGCTGACCATGAGCCAGAACTCAGGACTGAATCAGAGATATTCTTAGGGAAGAATGCCAAAAAAAATGATTTCTGTAGGAAAAAGAAAGGAGAGGCCCAGATGGATGAGCGAGAGGAGGCCTGGCTTTTTCTCTGCTTCTCAGAAGTGCTGAAGCGCATCTTTCCAAAGCACCGGCTCACTTCCTTTCCTTTGCCTCAGCTTCCGTGCCTTGGTTACTTCGCCGTTGGGCTGCGCGCAGGCTGTATCCTGTCGCACACCTGAAGTCATCAAAAACGTGACAGAAAGCACAACCAAAAAACAACCCGAGTTTGAAACGAGCCCCAGAAAAGGTCGCATGAATTGGCTCAGTGTGAGGGCCCTGCGTGTCTTGCCTCAGGGAGAGATCACCCGGCGGCCAGCTCGTGCGGCATCCATGAATGCAGAGGGGCGATAATGATACCCCTTGTTCGCACAGGTGTGCGTGCTTTTTGGAAGGGGCTCTTCGGAAGGGCCGCTGCATCATGCAACTGATACACTTGATCGTTGTTGCATGGACGGTGACTAAGATTTCAAAAAGCAGCACGGTGGACGAGGCCTCAGCCTCCGTGAGGAATGTGTGCGTCGATCCTCGCACGGGAAACCTTGAGCCCCAGCATCCACGGCTGCCGAGGGACCCGTGCCACCAGAATTCTGCATCGCTTTGGCAGCCCACGGGACTCGGCTGCCTGCGGGATCCCGCTCTGGGCTTCCCAGAGGTGCTTACTGTGTTTGAAGGGGCGGAGAGTCAGCCATTTCCCAAGTTATGCTGAGATCGGTTGAAGAGGTGTTGATATAAAAGGGAAGCGAATCTAGTTCCCTTCCCTTTCTTTGAGTTTCTAATCCGTAGAGGGAGGATTGAAGCTGCAGAGGCCCAAAGTACTTTTGGGCTGGACAGGAGGCAAAGAGGCAGCCGTCCGGCCCGAACATGCCCTCTTCGTCCATTTTCATCACCCTCAATCTTCACAGGAAGATTGTTCAAGTGAGATCGGTGGGATGTTTTGAGATACTTATGTGTGTTTCATGAAGTGCAAGTGGGACCTGCGAGAGGGCACTGCAGGCCGGCATCCCCCAACGCGGGGACCCAGCCAGGCCCGTGGGCCCATGGACAGGTTGCACTGTGGGCAACAGGTGAGCCTCGGCCAGCCAGCGAATTGCCAGCGAAGGAGGTGCCACAGAAGAAGCAGGAGGCGGGAGGTGCGCCAGAGGACCCCCCGAGAGGTAGGGAGGTGTACCCCCGCCATGTTGCACAGGGGCCCGTTTCCCCGGGGGGGAGGGTTGCCCCCAGCGGGAGTCACTTGCCCGGTAGCCTTCACCGGCTCTCTTGTGTGCCTTCCCGAGCATGACTTGAAGGCTGTGCAAGGCAGCCACTGAACTCCAGTGGTAACAAACAGCCCCATTAATATGGTGTCCTGGATTTCATTAGGGTGTCAGTCCTGACCGCCGTCCCCATAAATCAGGCGGGCTGTATGGGGTTTGCAGGTCTGCTTGTGGCCAACGACGCAGGGATAGGGGCTCCCGCGACACAAAGGGAGATGGCGAGAGCCACGAGCTCTTTAAGAAGCAGGAGCGGATATACAAACTCCTTGAGTTTAGCAGACAGAGAGGCTGGGTAATAGCTATAATTTACACCCCTTGTGCACAGTGATAAAGCTTTGCTTTATGACCTGTGTTTTATCACTTCCAATGAGAGTCACACCATGCCATTAAGGTTTCTTTTGGTGAAAATAAAAAGGTGAAATCGATGTTTTAATTTTTTAAAAAAATATTTGTGTTCTTTTAGTTAAGAAGAATCATATAAGCACAGAAACATAATTCTGATTGATGGTGAGGGAGGGAGGGACGCGCGCCTCACGGGAACTAACTTGGAGGCAACTCTTCTGTGTCCAGGTAACGGTTCAGCACAGGTGGCGGCAGTGGCGGCGGCGGAGTGGGAGGCCTGGAGCGCTGTCCTCCAGCTCCAGGATGGGGGGATTTAAATGGCAAGGGCTCCATGCATGAGGGCTGCCATGTTGAGCACGCTGGCCTGGAAGGAGGCACAGAGAAGTCCTGATACTTTAGTCCAGTTCTGCCAAGAAATAACGAAGGTTATCGGCAGCTCCCTGTAGGAGAAAGACAAAATCTAACGGCACATGGCACCCAAAGCTATTTTGTGATATGTGGCAGGCTCAGTCTGCTCCGAGGGGGCTGCTCTGCCTGCAGTGGCCATCCAGTCCTGACCAAAGTAACCAAGTTATAGTGGGTTAAGGGCGCATTTTATATCCTGTATTTTAAGATTCCCAGGATGGGGGGTGGGTAGTTCAAAGCTGGGCTTTTCTGAACCTTGGGACAAGTCCAATGCCAGGTTTAGGTGGGCCAGGCAGAAGTGGGGTGTCTGAATGGATGTGCCGGGTTCATCGGAGAGGCTGCCCCAGCCGGCCACCGTGCGGGCTCCTGGGTCCCGGGCAGGGCCAGGGCGGAGAGCAGGCGGCAGCCCTGTTCCCACGCCCACGCCGAGCATCTCTCCGCCCACTTCCTTTGACTTTATGATCATCTCTGCTCCAGATGTTTATCCTTGCAAGCCTTTGAAAAGAATGATCTTAAGACGAGGATGACTGTTGTTCTCATCTGTTGTGTTTACTTTAACAGATGCTGTATAATCTGGTTTATTTTCTCAGCTTTCAGAACAAAGGTTATCCTTTATCCCAAATTTTTGTTTCGGATTATTGTATTTTATTATTGCATTTTAATATTGTGTTCCGTGAGCTGCACAGAGAACGCCGTGTGAGGGGCGATGCGGCTGCAATGACCCTGGACTGCATAAGCGATGCACTTGCATAAGAGGTCCTAGGAACTGACGCGGCCAAAACCCGCAGCATGCGACCACGCAGTCCCGCTTTGGTGCCGTCTCCGGTTGCATCGCATGCTGCAAATTCGCACCGCATGAGATCCGCTTGGCGGCAACTCCCCCCCCCCCCTGGAGTAGAAGTCCCCAGGAAGCCCCTCTCCCGGACACGTTGCCGTGTCACAGTGCACGCCGTGCCTGGCGCCAGCTCCACGAAGGCAGCCGGAGCGCCAGCAGCCGCGTCCATTTATCCCAGTCTGCCAGGCCCTACTTGGCTTC
This sequence comes from Varanus salvator macromaculatus, assembly GCA_023646645.1. NCBI lineage: Eukaryota > Metazoa > Chordata > Lepidosauria > Squamata > Varanidae > Varanus > Varanus salvator. The sequence goes on along the minus strand of JAIXND010000756.1, from coordinate 2,994,374 downwards.
CTTGAGCTCCCGCCGTCATTCCCCATTGTGGGGACGTGATAATTGTCTCCTGGGGAAAAGGAAGAAGCCATATTAATACATGCACTTGGGAGAGGGCTGTAAATCATGAAGTGTTTCCAGCGGTAAATTGGATAAATAAATTAAAAGAGGCACTAATGATCCAAACAGAGATTAGAAATAGCCGGCATGAGGAGCTGCTCAGAAGCACCTCCAGATGAGGTGCCACGGCTGGAGGGCAGGCGTTGCTGGCCTCACGAAGCAGGCGCCCGGAGAGCGGAGAGCGCCTTGGGAGGCCCGCTGGGAAGAGGCGCGTCTGCTCGGGAGCAGCGCCCGCAGGAAGCCAGGGAAGGGTGCTGAGGACCTTCCGCAGGGTTCCCAACTCGACTGCGCCCTGTAGGGCATCAGGAAAAGAGGGCCCCCTGCAACCGCAGAGGCTCGTGGAAGTTTGCCAAGCAACGCCACGCGGGGAGGCCGAGGCCCCTCTCGCCGCTTGCCAGGAGGGCTTGGGCCCCTGAGATCCAGCGTGTGGCGATCCAGACCCATGCACAGAGTGGAGCCCGTCACATGCCTTCCAGGCAAGGCGGCCTCTTTGCTGGCGTGGCGTCCCAGTCTCTGCCTACAGGCTTGCAGAGCGGTGCAGACGGAACAAGTCCTTCCTTGGAGAATTTTTATCCTGCCTTTCCACTTTCCACATTTGAGGTTGGATGGGCAACGATCTAATGTAATGATTTTGGAATAGGAGTCAAACATCAGGAGTTAAACACTTTTAAAACCTGCAGCACAGCAAGTAGGACGGCCCTTTGGGAGCCAGGGCCCCACACGATGTGGGTGAGCCGCGAGCGAGCGGGGCCATGGCCCGCCTTGCGGGGATGTTGGCAGGGCGCACGGCCACTTGCGTGCCACACAAGTGAATTTTCACCAAATCTGTGCAGTGAAGTGAGCGGCCGCTGCTGCTGGTGGAAAGGGAGCCCGGTGAGCCTGCCACTCGCTCCCTTCTGTCCCGACCGTGTTGCGTCGAACGGCTGCCCAGTTTCTCATTCCAGAAAGACGGAGTACAATGTGCCCAAAGTCCATGTGCAAACCGGAAAACCCAAGGCTTCACTTCGAAATGCGCTGCTTTGCATCCCCCACATGCACCTTTTCCACAGTGCTCTCAACACTTTTGTTAACGCAGCGAGTACCTTCTCCCAGATGTTTTGAGTTTCCTTGAACTCGCGTTGCTTGTAAACAAAATGCTATGGGTGCAAACATTGCACAGATCTGGTGGAAAAGTTTACACTGGTCCTGTTCCGATGGAAGTGTTCTCCTCCTGCCCCACCCCCCCAACATTTCTTCCTGGCGAACTTCTAACCCCGGGCCTGGAGGATCGTTGCCTAAATAAGCCGCAGAGGGCCAACGTTCCCCAAGGAACTGGCGTGGCATTTATTTTCTAAACACTTGCTTCCAATTCACTTCCCAGCCTGAGAAATCTGAGTAGCTTTATTAGGGAGGCTTCACTGACTCCCCCAAGCATTCAAAGCATGCTGGGGGGGTTGCATATGCTAGACTCCCCCCCCCTCCCATCCCACTTGTGTCCACTGTGTGCTTCCGTGTTGGGTGCACCCACAACCTGCTCTCCTGCTTGGTGTCTGAACAGCCGTCCTGCTGCTCCGGGTCAAGACGAGGTGGTCCGGCCCGGGAGTCCACTGGAACCGGCTGTGGCTGCGGAGAGTCACAGGGTGTCCATGTTCCTGCGAGCCTGGAGGCTTGACTGTTCTGCTTTCAGGCTTTTGCAGGCAGCCGCCCTGGGATGCATCCTGGTTTTCTTTCTTAAAATGCCACGTTTTAAGGTATTTCCTTAAATTAGGATGGTTTCTCAGATTCTGTTTGTGTGTGCTTGTGTGTGCACTCACACAAACACACACACTGGAGTAATCAGTACCTGAGAGCGGCCATTGTGTGCATCCTCCCCACTCCATGGCGAATGAACGCACATTTCCTCTACGTATGAAGAGGGAATTGCACAGTGCGCATAACCTCCAGCAGGTCTTGGGGCATGTGCTTCTGTGCACCCTCTGGGTAATGCGCACACTCCCTGGCCACAAGCGCGGCCTCGGAGGAATTAGCGGAACGGTCCCTCAGTTCCTGTCTTTTGCTCCGACGGGGCAGAGGGGGCTGGCTGCATCCTCCTCCTCCCCACTGCCCAGCGGCTCTGTGGGTCAGAGTGGTGCGGGGGGGGGGCTGGGAGGGAGGCCCCGGGCCCGGAGGCTGAGCCCTTTGCTGCTCAGCAACCCGGCCAAAATCGTTTTCTCTGCGGGCCATCAGGCGCATGAGAAGGGCGTCTGCGTGGCTGAGCTGGGAGTGCAGTGGAGGACAAGTCCAACGGCAGGGCGAGGGGAGCGCTGGGGAGGAGAGGCCTGGGCTCCCCCCTCAGCGTGCAGGTGTGTGAGGACGAGGGACGTGTGGACGGGTGCACGCACCTCGCACCACCCAGCCCTGTGCGGACCCCGGAGGGCAGGAGGAGGGACAGGGGAACGGTAGCGACACTCCTTCTCCCCCTGCCCCTGCCAGGCATTGCCCCCGCCACCCGCGTCCACACAGCTGGGGAGGTGCGGGCTGCACCCGTGTGCGCAGGTGGGCCCCTGCCGGTGGCCCTCCCTCCCTTCCCTGTGGCGAGGCGGTGGGGAAAGGGGGCAGGGCTTCCCAGCTTGCCCCCCCCATGCTCTTTTCTCTGTGTGGCCACTTCCTGCTGAGCTGCGGTGGGGGGGGGCATGAGCTGGGGGGCTGGGGTCCTTCTGGGTTCTAGCTGTCTGTAGGGAGGGAAAGGCAGATGCACACAATCCCCCACGACATGGCTAATGCCCCCGGCCATGCCCCTCCCGGGGAAATGCCCCAGTGCGCCCCGTCCGATGGTGGAGCCCCTGGGCAGCTGAGTTGTCCCAGGGGTGACGTGTCCCGGCCGGAGAATGCGCACCATGGAGGCAGCACACCTCTCGCGGCCTGTCGGAACGGTGCCCGTCGGCTGGAGCACCCCTGCCGCTCCTGATCGGAGGTCAGACTGCGCGCCTCTTCTCCGTGAGGGTGGAGGCCGCCGGTCATGCCCCTGGCGAGCCAGTTCCCATCACAGGGACTTGCATGCATGCAATTTACTATGGTTGCAAAATGAGGGTGGGTTGTTGCAGTGGGAGGGGTGAGCAGTTGTTCTGTCCCTCTCAGGTATAAACTTTCCCCCTTAATAGCTGATATGTGGTAGTCTTACTCCAGTGGCTTCCCCTTACCAAAGTATTTGATCCCGTGGCACCATCCCCCAGAGCCCTTTGGCCACACGCTGGGGAAAGGGCTCCCTCCTGCCTGGAATGGATATGTGTCTCACGGAGGGGAACCTGCCTGGCCTAACACAGAGGCCTGTATCTGTGGGCCTTGGTGGCTCTGGCATCTGTGGGGAAAGCCGCTGGAACCAAAACATCACTGCAGGACGAAGCATTAACCCGTTTCTCCCCCGGCGCTGAAATTCTGCTCCGGATTTGGCCAGAGCCAGTTGCTGTTGTGCTGTGAGGGTGATGGGAGGTCCTCTGCGTGGATCTATTGCGTCACGTCGAACTTGCCTCTGGGGCGATCTGGAGAACCAGGATCCAGAGAGAGGAGGACGCGTCCGAAGAAGAAGCTGTCCTTCCACACACGCACTCCCTGCTGGGGGTTCCTCCAGTGGTGGGAAGGGCACGCTTTCCTCTGCGCTGGGGTCGTGAATACTGCGTGCACCAGGGAGGGCCGATTATATTATTTTTCTTCCCCCTTAATGAACTCCTCTCATGTCCACCTCTGATCAGTGAAGTATGACAGAGGGTGATTGAATGCCGGTCTCCCAGGAAATGAAGTTTGTTCACACACTCCAGGTATGCCAGTCTTACTGCTGCCTTCCTCTGATTTATGGGCCCAGGAATGCCTTCCTCTGGCAACAATAATGCTTTTAAACCCAATCCCTCTCCCTGCCCCACCCTGTCCCCTCCAGCATCCCCAAGTGCACCTTCCGGCATCTCTGGAGCCAGGGAGGCCGCAGGCGCATCCCTCCAGCGGCGCCCACAGGACTTGCGGCAGCCTCTTGTGCTCGCTCCTGAGCCAGCGGACTTCCCTCCCCAGGAGCGTGTGGTCCCCTGCTGCTCTGCCACGGAAACTGCGGGGGTCCCGCAAAGAGGCCAGGCAGGCAGGGCGGCTGGGCGTCCCTGGGAGGCAGGCAGGTCGCAGGCTGCCAGGGGAGGGCCAGCAGGGCCGCCACACGCTGGGGAAGGCGGAGCCGGGCTGCTTGGCCAGCCCTTTCTGAGCTCACCTGCCAAGGCGGGGCAAAAGGGGCAGAACTTTGGCACCCTCTACAAATCCCCCTGCCCCCAAGACAAAATCGTAATGCGAAGTTTGCAGTTCTCCGCTTGGGTGTCCCCAGTCTGGAACTCGGCCACTCATCGCGGGCACGGAGGAGCAAGTTGCCGATCGCGGGGGATCTGGGCAGGTAGCCGGCTCCGGGCCCTGTGCAGCTTCTCTCCCAGGAGATGCCGTCAGGAAGGAGGCGTGCTTGTCCAGAGCTCTGGGGTCCCTTGCAGGCCTCAGGCAATGGGGGAAAACATTGGATGAGGCAAGGGCGCGGCCTTCTGGGTTTTGTGGAGCATTTTCCTAGGGCAGATGCAGGATGGAAGCGGGTGCAGGTTCCTTGTAATGTGGAGTCTGGCCCAGCAGGTGCTGGACACGCACTCCCTGGAGAAAGCGGCGAGTGAGAGAGGGAGAGGCGGGGGGCCAGCTGGTCTTCCTGGGTCCCGTGCAGACTTTTTGTGTCCTTCCTCTGAGAAGTTTCTCCCGGCAGCAGTGAAACAGGTTGACACGTGTTACAGAGAATCTCACTCCACTTTAGCAGCAGCGGCTTGCCAAAAGGACTTCAGGAAAGGGCAGTGTTTCACAAGCCAGAAGGGCCCTTCCTTGTGCCTGAGCCAAGAGCCTTCTGAGAGACCAAGTGATGTCCAGGGTGAGGGGAAAGAGCGGGGGGGGGGTGCATAGCACTGCCTGCAAGAGGGCGGCACCCGTCCCCAGCCCCCGCAGAGCTGCACCCCGCTGGAGGGCTGGTTTCCCCTTTCACCCCACAGGGCTGCAGGCAAGGGAGGCAGGTAAGCCCTGTGTGGCACTGGAGGCCTGGCTGCTCCGCCTCCCCTGGGAAGGAGGGAAGAGGCCCTAATGAGGGGAGGATTAACAAGCCATGAGCGCAGCCAGCGCTGAAAGGGCCGTGTGTGCGCTGCCAGCTGTAGGCAAGGCGGCTCGGCGGGACGCGGGGTAATTGGATTGGACCCTGGTGAGCCCTTTGAATGCGCTTTAAAGGGTGTCCCAAGGGGAGCTGCCCAGTGCCACCTCCCACACAGGCGGGAGGAGATCAGGCGCCTCATTAAGGGATTAGCGTGTTTGTTCTGCTGCAGCTTTTGTCGCTCAAACACTTCTGTGCGCAGTTCCTCCTCCGGAGCCAGCCTGCCCTCCCAGGCAGCGCATGACTAAAGCTTGCGCCAGCGGTGGCACCAAGGGGAGCCCCGGCAGCCTCAGTGGCGGGGGATCTTTTCCCACACCTGCAAAGAGGCCTTTCCAGGTCCTTCCCTCTCAACCCCCACCCCCAGCCCTGCTTGGGGCCTTGATGGCACCCTGTTCCTGTTTGAGATGGCTTTGTTCCTTGGCCCTTTTGCCCAGAGTCCAGGACGGTCGACAACATGCTCAGGCCCACAATGGCCAGATGCTGCTGTTCACAGCTGTGCGGTTCCTTTCCCCTTCCTTCCTTTAGTCGGTGGGATGCCTGCCTCTGTACTCCTGTCCTCTGGGGGTCCGGGAAGGCTTTCTGAATGCCTTGGCAAGAGGCTGTTCTAGAAGGGAGGGGCCCACCCAGGGCCCCAGGCCGGGGAAGAGAAGCCCCCAGCGGGCAGGCTTCCGCTGCCCACCCTGCGATGCCATGGAGGCAGCCAGCGACAAAAGCTGCAGCAGAAGCGTGGAACAAGATGGGGAGGCGCTCCCTTGGGAAGCTGTGCCCACCATCCCTGTGGCACGGCAGCAACAACGGTGCCATTGTGTGGGTGCCGAACGGAGCCATGATCAATGCAGGGCAGGAGCAGATGGTAAACACCTCTCCTTTTCCCCAGTGCTGGGAGGACACTCTGATGATCTGAGAAGGTAGATGAGCCGTGGCCTCAAGTGTCTAGGAGACAGAATCTTTGTGGCACTCTTCTTCCCAAGACTGCATGGTCTCAGGAGTGCCCTTCCTTCTTTCGGCATGGGTTGGCAGCTGGGTTGCAGCCTTGCCCACCTCTTCCAGGAGCACGTGGCCCCAGAAGTCTTGCAATGGTGCAGTGGCTGCCATCCATCGGTCAAGAGCCAGGCTGCCAGGCTTGGTCTTAAGGATTATCCGCGGCATAGAACTATCAGGACTAGTGGCCACAGGTGGCCTTATCCACCATGACTCGGTCCAGTCACCAAACTGGTGACCATCACACCATCTGCCAGAAATGAGAAGACAGGCTTCCTTTTATACATTCGGAATCTTCCACCAGTCAGCTTCCTGGGATGTCCTCAGGTTCTAATATTATGAGGGAGGGAGAACATGTCTCCTTATCCACACCAAGCATAATTCCGCACGCCTCTCTCGGAAGAAGGGAGGGGGGTGCGATAGCGTCCCTTCTCTTTACAGCTTGAAATGCTGCTATGCACCACTATTTGTCAGTGTGAACATTTGGATGCGGCTGCTTTGCTGGAGCAGGTCCCACCACCTGCATAATCTCCGGTATTTAAGTATGTATGCTTTGGTCAGGCCTGGGAAGGAGGGCCATGAGCGCTGAAGTTCTCAGGATGCAGACAATTCTCATGTGTACATATTTCATTCACAAGCTTAAAGGAAGCAGAAGCACCATGAGTGCACAGAAAAAAATTGAATTCTGCATCGAGAATTTCTCATTGTTATGCACCAGGCAAACCCTGCCAACAACTTCTGCCAGTCCCTGGGAATCATGGACGAACTCATCATGAACACGTACCCTAAGCGGGCACGCTTGAAAGTTAAGTGGGACTTCCTGCAGAGAGTGAGCTGATGTGAACGATCTTGGTATTTCTCTTTCAAAACTCTAACATGTTTCCCATGCTGCCTGTATGGATGCTCAGCAGAGGCCTGACTGGACAGGTCCTGCTGACTAAAGGGAGCTGCATCTTGTTATTCCCTGGGACACCTGCTAGGAGCTGAAGGGTGGATCATGGCTCTGTCGGGGAATTAGTCAGGGCCACAATCCGCAGCATTTTGCACTCGGATTCCCTTTTGCTTGGCTCACCTCTGTGGCTCAGGAGGCAGAAGTTGTCTTTTCCTGTGGGCAACAACTCTGCACTTCCAGGGGCTGGCCGATGCATCGAAGGTTGGGGACTCTCCGGCGAAGGAAGTTCTGGGGCAATCGGCTTTGGCCCAACCCAATCAGGAATTTTCTCCTTGCGCACTTTGAGTGGCATCTGCCCCTCGCAAGGTCTCTGGCGATTGTCCCTCCCAACTTAGCAAACTTGGAGCAAAGCAATCTTGCTGCAACTTGGCTCGCTTCAGCGTGAGACACGGGAGGAGCATCTGGCCGACTGATTTCCATTAATGACGCTTGTGGTGTTTGTTGAGAAAACAGGTGAAGAACGGCAAAGGGTAACAAAGGATCCCCCCTTTGCCCTTCCGCGTGGGACACTCCCTCACTCCCGTCTTCATCCCTGAAGTGTAGAGTTGAGTGGACGTGCTTGTCCGTGTGTGTGTGAATCGGGGGGGGGGGGCAGGGTTGTAGGGAAAATAAATGAGACTCCCCTAAAATTAATTGGTTGAAGCAAGTGTCCTACTCAGCTGTGAATTCTGAAATGATTATTGGATTTGTAGGCGGGAGAGGAGCAAAATGGGTCGGTGCACGATTAATATCTTATTGATAGTGGATTAAGTGAATGAGATCAAATCTTTAACCCAGAGAAGATGCAGTTTATCAATTTGTCACTGAAATGTAGCAGTCCGATCTGTGTGCATGGGGGTGGCCGGGTGTTGTGGTCAATACAACAGGGAGCATTCCCTTCGGAGCACTTCTCCCGTAGAAGTGTGGGCCCTTGCAGGGGAGCCATAGACTTGCAAGGGACTTTAAGGGTCATCAGATCCAGCCTCCTGCTGATGCAGGAGATCCCCATCTCCTCATCCTGGACAGGAGGCCATCCAGCCGCTGCTGAACAAGAGGCGGAGTCACATCACCTGCGGTTCAAGAAAGGTCTCTTGGCATGCAAGGCGCCTTCTTGTTGATACGATCAAGCGTGGCCCAGTTCGGGGCAGAGAGGTCCTAACACGGAGACAGAGGTCTCATCTCACTCCTGGAGCAGTTTACCGTTGCTGTGCTTTCTGCAGCAGATGGAACAAAACCTCCAAAGGAAAGCGCAGGGCACCACGAGGAGAGTCAGCCAAGGCAGAGAGCAAAATGGAGGGAAGTCGTGGCAGCTTCTCCCTCACTGGGGAGACCCTTTGGCAGCGTGTCAGCCCTAATCACGAGGACTCCGCTCCAGCCCTTTTCCCTCATCCACTGTCTTGCGCCGTTCAGTCTGCTCTCTCGGCAATGGTCATTTTCCTTCCGGAAAACAATTTCCACCCGAGAAGTGTCTATCTGGCAATAAATCCCAAGCATTTTAGCGCCAAATGTGCCTGCATCAAAACCGCCCGAGGGTTGAGCCCTGCCACGGCCTTGTATTTTTTTTACATAATCTCGGCTACCCAACGGACTTTTAGGTGTGTCTCGAATGGCCCCAGATGCTTTTGGAAGCGAGGGGCGGCTTGCTGCACCTGCCGCTCATTTCCAAACAGCGAGCTTCCCTGCTGAAATGCCACCAGGTGGGCGCCTTTTGCCAAATGTCACGCCACAGTCACGTACAGTGGCACGTCGTGTGTGGCGACGCAGGCCCCACCCAGAGGAATTGCTTTATGTCGGGCGGCGTGCTCGGCGGTAAAACCTGGAAGCCCTGCGGAGCTGACCAGAGCCTCCGGCCGAATGGGCAGTGCGCTGTCCCAGCATTGCGCCAAATGCGGTGCTACTCCTGTGCCTCAATATTGCAGGGAGGGTCTGATTGCTGGACGGCCTTGGGTAGCCCTCTCAAGAGGTTTGCTTCGAAAGCAAGCCTGAGTTTTGACATCTATCAGAACTCCTCCAGACACGGTAAGACTGGGAAGAGTCACTGCAGCCAAAATAAATTAGAGTCCGCACTGCGATGGAGGGGACCCCTGGCCACCCCTTTGGCAAGCAAAGCTCACTCGCAGCTTGGCCTTCTCCCACCAGCTAGCCTTTTGACAGCTGTCCGGGAAGCCGCGTCAAGAGCAGAGCACTCTGGGTTGATGCCCATGCGAGCTGGTTCTGCCCTGTGGCAGCAGACGCCTCTCAGGAGACGACCCAGATGAGCGTTCCCATCCTGGACCTGTGCAAGCACGCACCTCTGCATTCACAAAAGAACAACTAAATATTTTCTAAGCATGGAAGAGCATATTTGCGCACACTTGGGGTGCAAAAAAGGTGATGCAACATTAGGCCTTCTGACATGGCACTCAGGGGCTTGGGGGTGTTCTTTGTCACTGACTGTCAGTTTGGAGACCACAGAGAGCAAAGTCCCTAACGAGAGGAGGGCAGAGGAGTAGGGCCACCACAAATTGCCCAGAAGGACTTGTGGTCAGCAAGGGCGGAGGAGACCAGGTGGGACCTGCCACAGAGTCCTCTGGGCTGCCCACGGGAGGACAGCCCTCTTCTGCCAGTGGCATCGTGGGTTCTTTCACAAGCACCCGCCCTGTGCAGCTTCTGTGCAAGGTGGATTTTCCTGTTGTGTGAACCTGCCTGTTGTAAACCCTTTCACTTCTCCCAGAAGCTAGGATGCTCGCAGAAAGTGGTTGTTCTGTGAGGCATTCCTTGGCATTGCTTCTGTAACCCCGAAACATGCATGCTTCTAAAAATGAGCTCCGAGTTCTGCTACGGCATTCCCAGAAGTCTTCTGGTCTTTCTGCCCACCCTTGCATGCTGTGTGGAAGAGGTCCAGCCACACCCTTTTCCTGTCATGCCACACAAAGCCCATAGGCAGCTCCTGGCCTCTCCTGTGTGTGCCCTTATATATGACATGTGCTCACACGCCTGTTCCTTAGCTTTGCTTTTGCCCTGGAGCAGGCTAAAGAAAAATGAATAAACTCGGGAGAAGTGCTCGCTTATTTGAACGCCGAAATGTTGGCAACAGAAAGAATGGAGGAAAATTTTAGGACCAGAAGGTCCCAGGCTAAGGAAGATGTGGCGCATTCGGTCCCAGAAATCCACGCCCTCGTGACCACCAGGCAGTTCGAAGGAGAGCAACGACCCTTCCCCTCCGGGTGCTTCAGACGCTGAGGCCGCAGAGCCAGGAGTGCTCGCCACTGAATCCGGCGCGCATGCTCAGCGGCCCTCCCTTGCGATAGCACTTTCCCATTTCACTGTGCACCGGCAGAGCCCCTCAGCTCCCGGTGGTGCGGCAGCTGAGAGGGACCCGGGCCGACGGAGCGTCCTGGGCAGGTCCCTCCCGCCTTTCTTCATCGAGATGTTCCTCTGCTGGCTTGGAGCCTTCCCGCACGAGTGCCGGCCTGCTTCAGCCCCCAGGATCGAGGTGTGGGCTTAGGAGCCAAAAAGTGCGCTTGGGAAACGGGGGTGCTCCTCTGGCAGGCAGGGAGGACGAAGAGGTCGCCAGGATCAGCACCAACTATCCTGCTAATGTTTGCTGAGGAGACAAAATAAAGGCAATGACAGAAACAAGGAAAAATGCAGGGAAGGAGGGAGGGAGCGGAGTCAGAACTGCTGGAACGGGAGAATAGGCTGAAGGAGAAGCGGACGTACAATAGCAGGATGTTGCTCAGAAAAGGAGCGTGCGTGAAATCAAGACACAGCCTCGTTGGGCTAGTTGGATGCATGTATCCCTGGTTACTTTATTACTCTAGTCCTCCTTTTGTATCCATTCAGGTGAAACCTAGTAGCATTTTTCTCCACTCAAAGTTTAAACGTTGTTGCCGGAAGCTCTGTGGTTCCTTTCTTTTCTAGCGACCTGCCCCGTGCTGCCCCCGAGAGCTGCAGAAGGCCTTCTCATGGCCTCCTCCTCCTCCTCCTCCTCCCTCCTCCTCCTCCAGGGCCTCTCATGAGCTTCCCAGAAATCTGGGAAAGAAAGCCCGGCCTTTTCCTAGGCGGAAGCATTATTTGCTACAGAGCCACGTGCATTTTCTCCATTCCCGTCCGCGCCTCAGCGCCACGGCGGTTGTGCGATGGAACGCACAGAGGGGCAGACGCAGCCCTCCGGGGGTGAACCCCCACATGCCACTTTTTCCGCCACGTGCCCCACGGCCTTCTCACAAATGGTGTTCAAGGGGTGAGCCTGTGCTCAAAGCCTTTAGCGGCTCGTGCAGCGCTGGCAGGGGTGGCTTCAGGGGCTCCTTGGCTTGGCTTCGCTCTTCTCTGCACGACTCCACCGGCTTCCCCGGGCTGTGGGCAGTCCTGGCACATCGACCAGGCGGACACCAGAACCGGAGCCGATGTCCGGCAGCAGCGGCTGGGAGAGCCAGAAGCCGGACCTGAGCTTTGGTCCATCGGGAGGGGTGGCAGGAAGTGCTTCGCAGCGCCAGGACCTTGTGGGACGTGTCCTCAGAGCACAAAGCACAGTGCAGGAAGCATGCAGGAGCCCCGGCGGGGCTGGCCTGGCTCTCTGGGTGAGGCCCTGCCACTGGAGGGCTGAGCTGGCCGCTTCCTCGGGCCTGCGGGGCAGGGGCCGCAAGCACTGAGCAGTCTGCCCACCCGTCCGCTTGGCTCCCTTTCCTCCTTCCTTCCTTCCTTCCTTCCTGATGGAAGCCAAGGAGAAATGACAGTGTTAAACTGCAGCCGAACGTTTGAAAGGAAGTGATCTTCTGCGAACCGAACCGGGGCTGTGAAGGGCTCTCACAGGGAGGAGAATCCCTAATTAAGCAGACTGTCAGCAACAAAGTTCCATTCAGACGGAAGACAATGAGGGAGTCTGTCGAGCAGAACAAGGAAGCAATGAAAGGAGACTGGAGCTGTGCGTTTCCCGGCCCTGCACAGCGCGCCCCTTAATGGGGGCCGCGGGGTCCCCCTCCAGCCCCCTCGGACTCAGGATGCCGAGTCATCGCCATTCAGACGGATCCGCGCCTCCATTTACGTTGGAGAAGGTGCCGGAGGTCAGCAGCAAAGCTGACTACATCGGCCTGCTCAGCAATTTCTTTTGTATCTCCGGCCCAGTTTTCTGTTGCCGCTGCTCAATAGTTAAACTCTCTTTACCCTTCGAGGGGGCACCTGGGGTCAGGTGAATGAAAGCTGCCCGGAGGACAATGTTTCTGTGGCGGTAAAGAAGAGCAAACCTGACTTGCTGGAAGGGAAAATAATGCATGCGGGCCGAGCGCTGCCCCTCCTCTCCCCGGGTCAGTTCCCCAGGTCCTTCTCATCAGACAAGCCCCTCTTGGCCTTTCTGCTTGAGCAGCACCTCTGAATGTGTTAATTAGCCGCAAGCTGTTGCCCTCGATGGCCAAAGCAAGGAAGTGCTGCGAGAATCACATGTCAGCGCGGAAGAACTTGGCCTGGCTTCCCTCTGGCGGGAGGCGGGGGGCGCGGGGTCTGTGCGCGCCCCTCCCGAGCGGGCTCCCACCAGCCTGGGGGTCCTCTCCAAACACGTGTTGCCGGGAGAGGCTCCCTTTGATATCTGGCGGGGAAGAAGGCAACCTGGGGCCTGGCCCGTCCCGGTGCTCCTCGGAGGGATGCTGAGGAGGGTCCTAGGAAAGGGTGAGGAAACGGCTGCTGGGCTGCTTCAGTGCGTTGGGAGGACGGTGCATGGCAAGGGCCTCGTTCCACTCCCCCGACTCTGCCTGGCACACATGGCCTCCTTCTATAGGCACCTCCCAGGTCCACAGCACACACCTGCGCCCTTCCCTGCCCACGCCTTGCTCACTCTGCCACTGGCGGCCCTCTGGCTCCTGCTGTGGTGCCTCCAGGGCATGGCTGGTCCAGCCCAGGAGCTTGGAGGCTGCGGGCAAGCTACCCTTTGGAGCCAGCCATGCTCCGATCTCGCCTCTGTCCTCCATGCAGCTCCTGAAAGCAGAGCGGAGCAAAGGATGTCACAAGACACGCAGTATTCAACCCATGCCACGTCAGACTTCAATATGCCATGGCAAACAGCTGCTGTGGGTGTGAATGGGATTGTGGGGAACATCTGGAGGAACACCAGCTACTCCTTGGGTCACCCCCATCTGCCCAAAGGCGTCCCCCGGCCATCGCCAGCGATGCCCCGCTCCCCTCCCTCCCTTCTGTGATGCAGGACACGTGGAGCAGCAGGGCCCTGTGACGCTCGCGCAGAGTGATGCATGTGGAGGATCTCGGGCACGGGAATGCCACAGGACTGCGGAGAGTGGCTGTTATCAGCTTCCTTCGAATGCCTTTTAAAATTTTGGCAGCTGTTTTACCTGAACACAAATGATGGATTGCAAGACTGGGCTTGCAGGGTCCTCGGGATGAGATCAGCACTCCTGCAGCCGGCCACGTTTCTCGCAGTCCCGGCATCTGACGGAGCTCAGCCCAGATGCCGCCGAGCATCCTCCTCTCTCTCTGAGTGGGCCTTGCTCGGGCAGCCATGAAAGATTCTGGCAGGCCTTGCGCGCCACGCTCGTCGCTGTGAAACTCATTCAAATGAGGCCATATTTGCTCTGAAGACTTCCTTGGGGCTCTTCTGCGGTTACTGAGGAATCATAAACAATCTGGAGGATGGATGAGCACATGATGTTACAGAGAGGAATCCGTTTCCGCTTCGGTCACTGCACCTCCGTGCCGGCGTTCTTCTGCCTGAAGGTCGACTGCTTGTCCGACCAGTGGCAGGGATCGCTCTAGGTCACCGTCGGCAAGCCCACCGTCCTCCGAGGCTGGGCTCCTGCTGGATAATACAATGCACCCAGTCCACCACTTGGGGAGGGGTGTGCAGGCCTCCCTTGGCTGCACGAAGCTGCCTGCTATGGAGGAAGGGCCGTTAGCCTGTCTGGGGAGGGCTGTAGGGTGCCCAGCAGGGAAGAGCTGGGCAAGGGATGAGCGAGTCCCTGGCGGTGGGGCGGGCCTTCCCCAAGCCCAGACCCTCGGCCTCAGGCCAGTTGCTCGGCCGGTTCCGTGGCTGCAGAGCCGCTCTGCGAGGAGCAACAGGCCATGGCGAGTGCGTTCCAGCAGTGCGGTTTCGATGCCCGTCTGCTGTTTCCACCCTGTCTGCTACAGTCTGTATTACTCTATGAACACGGAGCATGCTGCTACTCAATAGGAATGACCCATGATGCCGGGTTAATTCTGTTTACAAAAGAATAAATATTATAGCAGTGCCTTATGAGAGAGAATCAATAGCTTCCTTCCACTAGGTGATCCCTTCATGTCTTCCCAAATTGATTTGCTCCCCCTCCCCCGGCACATCACCATTGCAGCACGGCTATCTATTACGGGGTGACGGGGGGGTCAGGCGGTTATTGAAGTATATCTGAATTTACAATATTAACGACCAGCTACGGAGCATCCGGAGGTTCGTGGTGAATTAATTATCTGTTTAAGAAGCCATGAAGAAATCAATCAATGAAAATTTCTCACTCTTTTGAGAGAGCGAGGGAGCTTGTCAATTTCCCCCTCGCATTGCATTTAAAGAGGCCGAATGCGCTTTGCACCAAAGAACTGCGGCTGAAAGCGATCGGCCTCCTGTGCATCCTCCTGCCCTCCCTCCCTCCCTCGCTCTGTGCCAGTCGTGCAGGATATGCAGCGCACGGCGGGGAGCGCCCCTGCAGCCATGTGCGAGGCCGGCCAGCGCTGCTCTCCTCGATTCCTTCACCACTGAGAAAGGGCAGGCTGGGAGACACGCGGCCTCACGAGGGGCTGCGAGGGGCCCCGGCCAGCACCTCTCTTTCGGGCGGGGACTGCCCACAGGAGAGGACATTCGGCAAGGTCCCCCCTGCCCGCTTCCCCCCTGGGGTGAGTCACGGCACACGTGCGTTCGCCAAGGGGATCGCAGGAGAAAAGCCCCTGGAGACTGACTGGCCAAGCCTGGTGGGGCCCTTCTTCCCCTCGGCCAGGAGAGGGCTTGGCTCTTTCGCTCTGATGAGCAGAACCACTGGGCCCTCCCCACAGAAAGGATCTGGGGCTAGAGCACTGGTGGGCCACCCCACCCCACCCCACTCCTCCCTCCCTCCATGTGGACCTGAGAGGAGGAAGCGGAAGGTGGAGGAAATGGGGAAGGACGGACATGCGGTGGTGGGATCAGCCATGCAGTCAAACCTCAGGCCAGTGCGGGGATCCAGAAGAGTGACGCATCCCCAGCCGGCTCCTTCCCGGCCTGTTTGGAGACCTCCAGGAAAGGGGAGCTGCTGCCCCTCTGGCTGGTCGGCCCGAGGGGTGCAGCTGCTCTTGCCACCGGGGCATTTATCCAGGTGGAGGCCCCTGGGACTGCATCCGCCTCTGTTCCTGCAGTTTCATGGCATGATCCGCAGCCCCCGCGCCTGCCCCAGCTGTGCTCCCTGCCGCCCCCCTTTCCTGCGCGAAGTCTTGGTGAGACGCTTCACCTGGAGGCATCGACAAGCGGCATGCCTGAAAGCGCTCCAGGCAGGCCCCTTCCTCTGGGTAATTGCAAGGGGACATGGAGGCCACACACCCTTCCTGCAAAGCAGGACCAGCCGCGGTGGCTCCCAGCCCTTCTGAGCCAAGGCGGCCAAGGCGGTGGGCGCAGGGGGCGTTGGTGGCATCGCAGTGGCCTTCCCGGAAGCTCCGCTGACCCGGGGGTCCTGGCTGGTCCTTTGCTGTCTGAAAGCTCTTGCCCTTCTCTGGCTCAGAAGCGAAATGGTTTATTCTGCAGAGATACATCAGAAGAACGTACCTTCAACTGTGTAGCCAACAGCTCCAGCTAATGAGGCAGCCACGGGTTGGAGCGCTGAAGAAAGGCCCTGTGTGAGAATTATTCCCAGCCTTGGGCACTTGCACCAGACGCATCGATCCGCTTTACACCAGTCGAAGCGGTCGCTGTTTCCCCGAAGAACCCTGGGAACTGTAGTCCAGCGAGTGGCTCCCGCGCCAGGCCTATACGGTCAGCCAGCAAAGATTTAGGGCTCACGGGGCTGATGCTCTTCGGCTTGGGGCGGAAGCTGATTTTTGGAATGATTGAGGTTTGATAGCTACCCACCCGAAAGGGGATTTGCAGAAAGCTTCGGGGCTGCAGCCTGCTATGTCTGTGCGTGGAGGAGTTCGCTTTTGAAACCTTTTAAGAACACGGTGGGGCAGGAGCAGAACTTGCTTTGTGGCCACCAGCTCCGGGCCACCATCTTCCCTCCCAGAAGGGTGATGGGACGTCATGGTGTCACATCCTCAAGAGAGAGGAGGGAACACTGGAAACAACTGGAATTGTCCCTCCGTTTGTCCCCGGGGCAACATGGGGAAGCCACTCAGTCCCATTGAACCTATACGTGTGTTCATACTGTATAATGACCACTGCTGGCTTCTGATGCAGCCCCGGAAAACTTTCCCATGCCGTCTCCCTGTCCTTCAGTCTTTCACAGAACGGCTGTTTCTCTGGGAAGAGGAAATGCTTCTCCGGCCAATTTCCCTACTGTGTCAATTCGGCTGAATTATGGAGGGTTCCCTGTTTGGGGATTACTTACCCTGACCATCGTTGGAGAGAGAAATGGGCTTTATAGCATTTCACCCAAAGCAAATTGGGGCTCCACTTAACCAAGGCCAGATCAAATAGGACTGTGCGTTCAAACGCGACGTACACAAAAACAGGCCAGGGAGAGGAAGTCCTTCCCAAGCAGCACGCTTGGCACGGGGTGGGGGGTGGGGTTCGTGGGGCAGCTCGCATGACCTGCCCTTCTTGAGGTCCGGGGACTCGGGTGCTGTGCCAGAAGCTCACCTGGGCTGCCGATCACAGGCAGGGGAGGGGCTGGGACACCCAAGCGGTGCTCTTGTCGCGATGAGGGCAGGACTGCTGGGGTGATGTGCGGACTGCGCGCACCAGCAGAGCACCGTGCCAAGACTTGCCCATTTGTTTTCCCACATAGGCCACCTGGACTGACCCCACAACCAGGCTGGCGCCATCGGGGGCAATGCAGGGCAGGGGAGAGGCCGCCGTGGCTCCTCCCGTGCCCCCGCACTCCAGTCGCACTCTGTGTGGCTTGTCTGATGGACTTTGCACGGGCTTCCCGGGTCTCCTGAAGCTGGTGAGCTGAACAGCTGAGGGAGGCGCTGGCACCGCCCTGGTTTTGAAGCCCCAGCTGAATTTGGGGGGCTCGGGATGCTGCCCATGGTGAGGATGCTCCCAGGTGCGTGGGCTCAGGCAAAGGACGCTGCCACAGCGCCCTCCCCCTGGGACGGTTGAGCCCCGTGCAAGCTTGCGGGGTGCACTGGGGCTGGAGGGGCTTCCTTTGCGGGTGCCTCTGCTCGCAAGCACGATCCACCCTGAGCATCCCTCAGCCCTGCCGCCTGCTGAGGCTCTGAAGCCAGCCCGGGTGGCCAGAGAGCTGGCTCTCCTGGCCCAGGCAACACCACAGCCCCCGTGGCTAGCCAGTGCCTCTGCACGCGGCCACGACCAGCCTCCAGCCGGGTCCCAGCCTGCCTCCACCAAACAGCTGGGCTCCTGTGATGTACCTCTCTGCACTATGTGGCCACACGTGGCTCTCCATCGCATCCAGACAGAGCTGCGACCCCACGGGGCCTGGGCGTGGCGATGGGGCAGCAAGGGGCAACAAGGCACCGCCGGCAAGGGCCCGGGGCACGCTTGGGAGAAAAGCTGCTTCGCTTTGGGCTTCACGCAGGCACCCTGTGCCCTGCACTTTCTAGAGGATCCCTGAAACCCTGGGTATCTGAAAGGCAGGGCTGGAGCTTTGTATTGGGGGCTCTTTGCGGAGCACTAGCTGCTTTAACGGCTGTAATTATCTCTCCAAGAGAAACTGTAAATTGGATTAAGGCTCTGAGTTGCAGCTGAATGAGCTCCTCCGTTGCCCCACCTGGTGGGCCGCTCTGCGATAACCAAAATAAGAAGAAAGTGCAGAGAAATCGAATTTGGATTCCACTTCGCACTCATGGCTTCCTTCTGGAAAAAATGAATTTTTTCCGGCAGAAAAAGCTGGCAGAGGCTGTGCTGGCAGTATCAGCGCTCGGGCTCCCGTCATCTGCTGGCGCTCTTCCGGAAACACGATCCCCTCCATTATCAGGAGGAAATAAATAAATAAGCAGCAGGAGATGTTTTGGCAGAGGAGCAGAGAGCGGTGCGTGTCAACACAGCGTGCTCGCGGCCAGCCCTGTCTGCGGCAGGCAGGCAGGGCGAGGGCGGGCGAGGGGGCCGGAAGGGACCTCGGCTTGCTCCTTCCTCTGGTCGGGGCACTGCAGGCTCCCGCCACGTGGAGACGCGCAACACGCAAAGCTTGGTCCGCAGCAAATCTGTGCAGGAGGCCCCGTGCGGAGCAGCACTGAAGCAGCCGGAGACGGCCGCGGCCACCGTGGTCACGGCTGCCCCGTGGTGCCTTGCCAGGGCACATCCCCGGGTGACACCGTTGTGCCCCGGAGGCCTCAGCTGGCTCACCGTGCAGGAAAAGCTGCAGGACATAGGCAGGGGCACTCCGCAGAGTGAATGCTGGGAGTCTGCTGTAGCCCAAAGCATCTGGAGGGTGCAGCCTGGGGGAGGCGATTTGACGTTTGGGAGCCAGAAACAGAAAGGGGAAGAACAGTGGAGAATCGGCTGTGTGGCTGGCAGGACGAGGGGCAAGAGGGCTGCCTGCCGAGCCGCCCAGCGCAGAGCGAGGGGGGGGGTGATGTGGGGGGGCCTCAGCGGGCAGGAGCAACACCCCCGGGCTGGGACCCACAGATGATACCCGGCAGAGGCAAATGCACAGTTCTGCATTCAGACCGTTGACGGGTGTGTGT
The DNA here is from genome assembly GCA_023646645.1 of Varanus salvator macromaculatus. Lineage (NCBI taxonomy): Eukaryota > Metazoa > Chordata > Lepidosauria > Squamata > Varanidae > Varanus > Varanus salvator. The sequence continues at coordinate 2,975,421 of JAIXND010000756.1, read as the reverse complement.
CATGCCTTTGGCATGCTGGAAGCAATGGTGCCTGGATCCTGGCAACCTGCCTTCCTTCCCACTTGCTGAGCTCCACTTCTTTGCAGGAAGCACAGCGCTGTGAGTTCTCTGGGACTTTTGGCCCGCTGGGATGGCAACCAGCATCCAATAACAAGTAGACCTTTGATTTCGGCAGAAAATTTGGCCAACGCGGGACACACACACACACACACACACACACACATGCACACCGACATCACAAAACAAGCCACATCATCCTGTTCCTTCCCAAGGGTTGGAGCTCTTTCGAGGAATGCTTCATAAACATTCAAGTGCATGAAGAAACGTGCCCTCAGGAAGCAAGCCGCTTTTGTTTGTCCCGTTGGGAAAACACGGAGGTGCTTTTCCTCCTGGGAGCTGCCCCATGTGGCGGGGGGGCGGGGGCGGGACTGGATTCCCAGCTGCAGGAGAAGCAGCTTCACCAGCGCTGCGCCCTAGTGCGGATGGGGCTCCGAGCGGCTGCTTCTCCGAGACGCTTGGAGATGGCAGAGCTGGTCGTGAATCTCCGGTGATCTAATAAAAGGTCTAATTTGGCTCTAATGGTATCTGTTAAAACAAAATATATGAGCACTGGCCAATTTCCCTCCCCGCAACTATTTCCGCAGCAATGTCGCCACCTCCAGTCTTCTTTCCTCCTCACTCTCTCCTCCTGCTGCCCCGCGACCCTCCCTGAGCCCCGTGGGACCTGCTTCCAGGTGACTGCGCGAGGCGCGGGCGGAGACTTCGTGCCCTGCGTGGCGGAGGGCAGGCGAGCCTGGGCTGCGAGGCCAAGGGCCATGGGGTGCTCTTGGCAGCCCGGCGCTCCGGATGCTGAGTGTGCCATGCCGGGTCCTGATTTGGCTGGACTGTGATGCAGGGAGGGCCAACCGGCCCCTGTGAGGTGGGAACGCTTCCCGTTGCATTTTGCTCCTCAGGAGCCTGCAGAGCCGCAGGGGAGCGTCTGGCTTTTGGGCCCCCTCCCCAGCGCCTCTCCCCTCCAGGGGGTGCTGCGGATGGGGCGGGGGGAGACTGGCCCTCTCCTCCAGGGTGGGCTCACTCTGCACACAGGGAAGAGGCTCCCCGTTACTGTGTGCAGAGTGAGACGTGTGCTTGCACTTGTGTGCTCGATCGGGGTGTGCAGCTGGAACTTGTCCAGGTAGGAATGGAGTGGGTGCACATGGGAGAACACGGGTGGCCTGCCCCGCCGTGCCCCAACGGACTTCTGAGTGGCTTCGCAGGTCTTTGGGGAGAAAAAGGTTCCCCGATCCTAATACAGAGCTCTGCTCCGGAAATGGGTATTATGTACTTGGTCTGTTTGTAATAACATGTTTTTGCCAAAGTGCTGAATTCCTTTTACAGACGAGGACTGCCTTTGTGGGGCGCATGGCAGGGCACTAGGATGCTGCACGGGGCTGTGAAGATGAAACGGGGCAGTTCTCCTCTGCAGGACTGCAGTCGGCTCCTGCATCCCATGGCAGCTCCGCCTTCCCTTTGTCGCGTGGAACTCAGCAGAATTTTGGGAAGGATCTTGATTTCTTTCCACGATCTTGGCATCCCAGTCAAGCCCAATCTTTTTGCTTTGCTTTGCTTTGCTTTGCTTTGCTTTGCTTTGCTTTAGCAAGGCCTGGAAGGTACAACTTATTTGTGGGGTCAGTGGAAACCCAGCCTGACTGAAGTTGGAGAGGTCTCGCCCTAGAGCAGTGGTGGCGAACCCATGGCCCACGGGCCACGGCGGGCAAGCAGAGCCCTCTCTGATGGCACAGGAACCACGTCGCCCCAGCAGCCGAGCATCGGATAACAGTGCACATAGGAGCCATGCACATGCTCGGAAAGGAGTAGCAGCACCAGGCGATGATGTCACAGCTGGTCAGTGCGCTGCCAAGTGGTACCTCGGCTCACGGACGCCTCAGTTCAGGACCACATTGGGTCCCAAATAAAAATTTCATTAAAAAATTGGCTCAGGTTGCGAACTCTGCATTGGGTGGCCCCCCGAGTGGGGAGATGGCCGCGATTGTGCTGGGAGTGTGTGGGGGGGAGACGACTGAGATCGCACCCATCTTTCCTGCAGGAGCGCAACCGCGATCTCAGCCATCTCCCCGCCCCCAGCATGACTGTGCCCATCTCCCCCCTCCCCAGAGTGCCTGCACTCGCACCCGTCTCCCCCCCCCCACGCCAGGGTGACGGGCGCGATTGTGGTCGTGCTCGGAGTGGTGGGGGGAGATGGCCGCGATCTTTGTTGTTCTTTGTCACTTTGCTTCACTCTTTTCTGATTTAAAAAAAAATAGTTGCAGAACGGATTAACCTTATTTGCATTGACCCTTATGGGGAAATTTGACTTGGCTCACGACCAATTTGGGTCATGACCAGAGTCCTGGAACAGATTAAGTTCGTGAGCCAAGGTCCCACTGTATATATATATTTGCTTGGACTGACTGTGAGTTGTTTTTTCTAAACCGAAACCTCAGTTTTCAGTGTTTGTTGCAGTGTTGTCCCTTTGCGATGAAGAAGCGGGCTTTGGGCGCTTGGCCTCTAAAAGGCTCGCCATCGCTGACCTGGACTGCGGCTGCTGGGAAACACGGCAGAGAAGACAATTCCTTTCTCTGCGTTGTGGCGCGTCCATGGGGTGCTTTGCAATTCCAGTTTGCAATGTTGCATTTTAAATTATTTAATGCTTTTCATATATCGCACACCGTTGAATTATATGGCAAGGTAAGCACCTCAGTCCACAAATAGCATAACCCAAAATGGCGCACCCATAGGAGGAGGAAAACCTCCCCGTGTCGGGCACGGGAGGGAAGGCAGCCGGGAAGGGGAAAGGGAGCTTTGGGGCAGAGGTGGTGTGAAGAGCCCTGGGGAGCCGGGCGATGGCCGGCAGCTTTGAGGAGCTGCCTGTGGGCGGCTTGCATTGTCCTGCAATCCGTTTGCTGGTGGACGCCCTGCTGGGAGCTGTGGCTTTGCTGCATGTGAGAAGGCTGCTGGCTGGCCGGCCCGCTCGCCTGCCCCCCATCCTTTGCATGGTCCCAGAGGAAGGTGCTGGGTATTCAGGAGGCAGCTGGGCAGCCCCAAGAGGGACGTGTTTGCAGGAGTCCTGCAGTGAGTGGGGGCAGCGCCCAAAGGCCCTCTGGCCCCTTCTGGCTCTGCTGTGGGTCTGGGGGCCAGAGGGCCTGTGTGAGAAGGGGGCACACGCTCCCAGTGGCAGTCAGTGAGAGCAGTGTGTGTCGGAAGGGACTCAAAAGGCCCTGCTGCTAATGGAAGGCAGCAGAACGATTTGCTGGCTGTGTCCCACTCTGTTCGTCGGTGGCAGAGGAACCCCCGAGTCCTGATGGGCTCTTGGCTGCCTTCTTGCATCGTGGCAGCGTGGCCAGGCAGCCAGGAGAGAGGCTCCTGGAAAGCACCCAGAGCGGTGGCTCTCGGCAGAGGTGTGGACGTTTAGCCATTTCATTGCAACAGCGAGGCCATCGTCCCTGCCCTCGGCCCGCCCGCCTGCCAGCTGGCGAGAGGGAGCTGCTGGCAGGGCCGGCCTGGCAGCCCCACTCCTGCCGCGTCGCTCCCGGGCAGCTGCTTTGACATTTTAACCTAATTCCACAAAATCTTGTGTTTGAGCAAGATACAAAAGGTAACAACTGACAGGGTAAAGCAGTCGCACTCAAAACAAACTGAGAAACATTTTTTTCCAGAAGAACAATCCATCACAAACAATAACAATTAGCATAGCAGCAGTATTTGCAATTTCTCCGTATCGCTTGTCTCGCTTGCAGCAGTGCAGGCTCGGCAAAACAAACCCTGCTTGGCAGCCAAGGCCACGGACACGCCGGCGGGGAGAAGCCCAAGCGTTTTCTGGGGCACAGCTTGTAGAGCAGCGAACGTCCTGGGCCCCGCACGCATCCGGGGCAGCCGGTCCGCGCCACACCTGCCCAACCCGCGTTTGGCCTTCGCGCGAGACGGAATTCCCAGCGGCGCCTCACTTGCGGAGTCCCCCCCCGTTATCTCGGGAGGACGTGTCCCCCAAGGTCACCGGGGCAGGCCGTTGAAATGTCAAAGGCCATTTTCTCTGCACTGGCGAGCTCTCAGTGATGGACATTCGTGGCCCCCTTTCAGGACGTCGCTGGCTTCGTTTTCCAGCTTTCTCTTGGGCAAGAGAAGTCAGGTATGACGTTTTCACTGCAAACCAAACTGGAAGGTAAGTCCCACGTAGTGTTGCTATTTTGCAGCTGGACTGCCGCACCCCCTTGTGCCAGGACCATGGAACCCAAATTTCCTCCAAAATAAATTCCTGCTCAGACTCTAGCATGGCATACAGTTGTGAACGGGATATGTTCATACAACTCGCTGTCAGGAGGAAAACTCTGGTGCTTCTCCTGTACACAGGTCTGCTGGGTGTTGCTTAGCACTTGAGGTATCCGATGAAGTGGATGGTCCCCCTCAGCACTTACTCCAGAATGAATGGGCTGGTGTAAAGGTGCCACAAGACTAAGGAGAGGCTCGTAAGTCAGGAAGGACAATCTTTTGCTTGCTTCATTGGGTTCCTCTTCCTCAAGAAAGCTTTGTTTCCCTTTTCATATTGAAAACATTTGTATCTCTTCACGCATTTTAAAAGTGTGCCCCCAAAATGCACACTTTCCCTTTTTAAAGCTGTTTTTGATTGGCTTAATGTTTTGTATGCTGAAGTTTTTATGAGATATTTTTGTCATCTTTGGGTTGTAATTTCTGTGAACCACTCATTGCTTCAGCTTATTTGCTGGTATAGAAATGAAATAGATTACGACACGAAAGTGCGCATTTTTAATTGTGACCCTAGGTTTAAGGAATTGTAAGATTTTCTGGGAAATTGCCTTCCAATTTGCATTTGTGTTGCTGGTTGTGAATGGGACAAATTCAGAGTGAACAGGAGGCCGAGCAAAAATGTCACACACGTCTCTGAAAGACTGTGCTGCTTTTGCCGTGTGCCCCCCGCTGCCCCCGCTCGGCGTGCCTGGCGCAGCACTGCAAAAAATGCACGTTTATGACGGTTTAAGCGTTCAGGGGCTGCAGTCAGATGCTTGGAACGTTATGCTGTAACGTCAAGGTATAGCATTTCATGTCGTATTCGATCCCAATTCTGAATGTCAGTTTTGCACCAAAATTGCCACTTGTATAATAGTTCTTGCTCCTCTTCCGTTTTTTAAACCAAATCAATGAAGGCAATAGGAGATTACTAAGCAATTGTTCAAGTAATGTGAAAAAGTCATCACCAGAAAGTTCGATATCAATATTAATTTAGATGTATGCTAATATGGCCTGGAGAAATGTTGTCCATGGGGTCGCAGTGGGTCGGACACGATTTCGTGACTAACAACAAGAACAAATGCCAATATGGTTGAAGATCTCATCCCCCCCAACCCTCTCTTCTTCCACTTCCTACCGAGCATATTCTGTTTCACTCTTGAATTTCTTTTATTTTGAGATGATAGTGCTGCCGCCCAACCAGACAATCCTCAGCCATGCCTGCCGTGCGCCTCACACGTGGCCGTCATTCCTGGCGTGGCCCCCCCGCCCCCCCAATTCTGTGCAGAGGCTTGGTAGCACGTGTGGCACAGCACCGAGCACGAGAGCGGTGCTGAGGAAACGGGGCGGAGAGGTGTGCGTGGTCAGCCCACGCGCCCTTTGCCCAAATCGTTCCTTCTGCTCCCGCTCTCAGGTCTGGCGCAGCAACACAGAAGGAAAAGACCTTCTGTGGTGGCTGCAAGGGAGGAGCTGGCAGGGCCCCTCCACCTCCTGCTGCAGGTGAGCCCCCTCCCGTGGCCCCCGCGGCCGCTCTCGCCCGGAGCTTGCGCCCAGCTGGGGCGCTGCCTGCCGAAGGAGTGGGAGCGCCCGCATTGCCAGTATGTAAATTAACTCCATTTTATTGGCAGCAAATCGTCTCCTCAAACATTTTGATCTCCTTCTGTCTCTCTCCCTTAGTTCCCTTTTACGGTGTGCTTTATCACCCTTGCCACTTTAAAAAGCAGGAATATGATTTATGTGAGGAATTAATGAGTAGAATCAGCTGATGCTTGAACCTGCCTCACGTTGCAGTTCTTAAATCTGATGCCGGTATTTAAATAACAAACAAACAAGGCTAGGACTAACTGGGAGGCTCTTGGCCAGCCGCTCGCTGAAGCCCTGCTGAGCACGGCCTGGGAGTGGGCTTGGCCTCCCAGGGCCAGATGGCACGTTCCCCTCAGTCCCCGGGCAGGGCTGGCTTCCCCCGGAGACCCAGAAGCATCCCGCTGCCGCTTCGTGCCACGCGGGACTCCGTCCCCACAGCCGACCGTGCGAGGCAGGCTGGGAGGAATCGCCCGCTGCTGCTTCAGGGCTTGCACTGCATCAGGGCCAAGTAGCCAATCCAGGGAATGCATTCTGTGCATGGGGGAAAAGGTACAATCGGCCAGGCCGCTGTATGAGTTTGCTACCCTTTGCTTGCTATAAATAGCCAGAATAACCAAACTGTTACCTTACAATCCTTTTCTTACTTTAGCATGCATGCACGTAAGAGATCTATTATCTGTATCTATCTCAAATTAAAATCCATTCAAAGTAAATGTACGTCTCTGTATTGTTATTGGTTTGTTGGTTAATTTGCTTTTTAATATGCAATCATTTCATTATTATTAATTGCATTCCTAATCTGCCCATAACTAATATTCACTCAGTGGATTACAAATAGTTAAAAACTAAAATGCCACAAAGCAGTTAAAAATCTAAAATGCAATGCTTTAAACACTTTAGTTTTTTTTTTTAAATCATGCCTTGTGATGTGCATGTTCATATGTATGTATGGACTCATCATATATAATCTAAAGACAATGCAATATGAAAGCGTGCAAGCCAAGGCTTAATTTGTGCTTGGAGGTTTTAAAGGAGATCATAGGGAACCTGCCACCGCTGCCCAGTATTTCAAAGCTGGTCGTAACAGCTGGAGCTAGGAAGGGGTGGGCTTCCAGCGCCAGGCGCAGACTATGGCAATGGCCGGGCCGCTGGCACCGTCGCTCCCAAACAGCTTTCCCAGCTGCATCCAACCCACGCTGCTCCCTGGTTTCGGGCGTAGGTGTGGCACAAAAGCTGCCCGGACGGGGGGCCTGCGCCGGTGGGGGGGGGGGCCTGGCTCGGCTGAGTCCCTCGGAAGCCCCAGCAGCTTTGGCTCAGGCACCCCTTGGCCGGACTGGCCGGACCGAGAATGGACCCGCCATGCGTTCGACATGCTTCTGCCGCACGGATCGCTGATGCCAGGAAGTCACGTTGGGAGGCCGCTGCTCCGCCGGCTCGAGTCGCTCCGGCCAGCAGGCTGGATCCAGCCCAGCGGGGCGCCTCCTGGAGCAACCCCGCAGGACAGTCCTCGCCGCCCTTTTCCGCCTCCATGGGGTGGGAGGGTTCTGCACGCCTGCATGGGGCGGCTGAGGCGGACGTGTTCCTCCTGGTGGCTCGGCTCAGCCACCGGGGAGTCCAGGAGGGAGGCCCTGCTGGGCGCCGATGTCGGATACCGTGGTGCCCTTCAGCCCCACACCACAGCCTGGAAAGCAGAATGCACTACCGAGGGTGCCGTCGCACGAGGCCGTGGCTCTGTGGCACTTGCACACGGGCAGAGCGTCCCACCTCTGCCTGATCCACAGGGGCGCTGCTTGAGGCCCGCCTCGCTGCAGGTGGAGTGGGCTGGGGGGGCCGCAAGGAGGCTGCCGCCTGCGCTGCTGCCCTGCACCCTCTTTTATCTCCCTGCGTGGGGAGCTGCAAATGTTCTCCTGCTGCGGCTTTTCCCGCTGGTGGTTCTTGGGTGCTCTGGAGGTAGCAGCACGCCCCCCCCCCCCCCGCGCTTGGAGTCCTCCTGCAAGAGGCGCTCGCTGGGCGGGCCTGGCCGCAGCAGCTCGCAGGTGCTCTGCCTCCCGGCCCTTCCTCCGGGGCCTCCTCCTCTCTTCTCTGCAGCCGCCGTGTTTCCCGCGAGCCCAGAAAGGCTCGCATTTCAGCCACTGAGCATGAAGCCCGTCCGCGTGGCCGTTCTCTCTACCACAGTGTCACCTAGCGCTGGTGCCTCGGACATGCAGCGTGGCGGAGAAAGGCAGCGGGGGGGGGGGGGCACCAAGGAGCCGACCTGAATCCCACCTGTGGACAGAAGCCTGGGGGAAGCAGCAGGCGGGAAGTCCTGTGCAGGGCCGAGTCCCCTCCCCGTCCGCACCTCCCCCGGCCTCCCCTCTTCCCCGCCACTCAAAGCTGTTCCTACTTCCTTCCACAGAGGAGCGCCAAAGCTTGCAGGCGCTTCCCGCACGCTGCCGTCCAGGGCATGCACCTTCCGCTTGACCTGGTCGCTGGGCACGCTCCATGGTGACCTGCACAGGAGTAAGCACCATCAACGGCACTCTGACTCACCTCTGAGTACAGTGGGACCTTGGCTCACGAGCTGAGTCCATTCCAGGACTCTGGTCATGACCCAAACTGGTCGTGAGCCAAGTTGAAGCTCCCCATAAGGGTCAGTGCAAATATGGTTAATCCGTTCCGCAACTATTTTTTAAAATCAGAAAAATGTGAAGCAAAGTGACAAAGAACAACAAAGATCGCGGCCATCTCCCCTCTCCCCCAGCAAGAGCACGGCCATCTCCCAGACCACCCCCCCCCCCGCCCCAGCACGACCGTGATTGCTCCCCTCATCCCTGCATGCACCCATCATCCTGGTGCGGTGGGGTGGGGGGGAGACGGACGCGATATCAGGAGTGTTTGGGGAGAGACGGGCGTAAACGGGGGCGCACTGCGGGGGGTGGGAGACGGGCACGATCGTGCTGGGGGGGGATGGCTGAGATTGCGGTTGCGCTCCTGCAGGAAAGGCGGGCGTGTTCTCGGCCATCTCCCCCCCCCCCGCCCCCAGCACGATCGTGGCCATCTCCCCCCTCCTCATGCGATTCCACGGACAGCGGTCCCGCGTGTTGCACTAGACACATGTGCTCATGTGCGTGTGCTCGTGTACACACACAGGTGTGTGTTGGGGTTAAATGCAAGCTGCAGGGCTCCATTTCATCAGTGCAAAGCACAACAGCAGAAAAGCAGAGAAGGACAACATGGCGTTTTAAAATGGCTTTAAATGTATTAAATAAATAAATGCGCCCACCACACTGACTCCCTGATGTTAGGCGCAATCCAGTCCCTCCGCACTCTAGAGAAATGTTGGTTAAAATGTGCTATCAAAACATTTTATACAGTGGATGCAGGATTGCAGCCAGGCACTTCTGCAGACATGATGCGTCCACCAGCTTCCGCTTTCTGCCGGAATCTCTCCTTGCTTCCTGGAAAGCTCCTGGCTGGTGGGGAGCTGTAGAACAAGTGGGGTGATATGCTGGCGTGCAGGGAGAATTTCCCAGATAGGGAGAGGGGGGGAAATCTGCCTTTTGCTCTCCCAGCTCTTAAAACATCCTCATATGGTGCAAGGAAGAGGATTTTTAATCACACAGGGAGCTCATGCCCCTTGGGACATTGCAAAGGAGCCCACTGGCCCCTCCCCATCTTTCTCCCCGTGCTGCCCACCCAGCCCCCGAAGCTGGATTGTGCTCCATGTCCCATGAGTCTGGGAAACTAAAGAACATGGGCCCTTTTTGAACTCTCTTGGTGCTTTCCTCCTCTTTCTCACTTAATTTACAAACTAAAACATGTCTTCATGTAGCTGCGGGTACTGCAAACAGGCAGAAACCCCAACCTTACCTGTGGGGGGGGGGCAGTTTTGCTTCCTGATGATAGACACCAGACCGGCCAAATTTGGTATTAGAAATATGATGTGGCCCGACTGGAGAAAAGATCAGAGGATCTCCCCCCTGCCCCCCCCATGGGTCGCAGGGGAGAGACCCGCTGGGAGGGGGACTGGTTTTAAGCAGTTGCTCTGCCGTTCCAGGCAGCAGTGCCACCCGCTCGCATTCGCCGATGGGAAGCGTTGCACTTAAATAATTCATTTCCTTCAAAGGCTTATAAAATGGCCTTTTGTCTGGACCCGCACCTGTTAACCCCACGGTGACCCCAGAAAGCATCCCAGCGCTTGGGGGGCCTCCCGTTCTTGGCTGCCACCCAATCTTGGGAGCAAAGGCTGCTTGTCCCTGGGAGCGGGGCCCAGGGCAGCCGGAGCCCACAAAAGAGCAAGAACCTGAGCTGCCCTGGCAGACAAGCACGCATTAACTCGGGTGGGCCGACTCCCCTCGCCGTTCTTGCCTTTCCTTTCAGAAATTCTGCCAGAAAAAGGAAAGAAAAGGAAGAACGAATTAATTTAAAGGACAAGAACAAACAACCCCATGCGTCTGTTTTCCTGCAGACGTGCAAGCAAAGCACAAGTGCCTGCTGCCTCCGCTCCAGCCCACTAGTGGATGGCTCTGGGCGGGAATTTCCTCGTCCGAGCAGGTTGCCGTCCTGCAGGGGGCCTCTGTGGAGGGAAATGTGGAGACGCTGGGAATTCCAGGGTCTGACCAGGTGAAGCCCTGTCCTTCTGCTGAGCACCGCCCAGGGAAAGTCCAGCGGCATGCTGGCCCACGCCGGATTCTCGTGCCAACGGGCTCGGAAGGGAACGCAGAACCGAAGCAGCAAAACGCGGGATCCGGAAACCGGCCGGCTGTGCCCGCACCAGGTTTCGAAGGTCCCGGGGGCAGGAGACACCCCATGCCCCTCCCTGCGTGCCCCCCACCCCTGCCAGGGCTTCTGTTGCTCCTGAATCAGGCTCTTCTTTGCACCCCAGCTAGGCAGACTCTGGAGCAGCAAGCTGTGCCAAGCTAAAGCAGGCGAAGGAGAGAAACAGTACGTTAAAGCAGGGTGGCATGAGGCCGTGGCTGGCCAGTGAGAAAGGCTTCCTGGAACAGATGAACAGGTTAAGGAAACTATGATAACGTGGCCACAAAACTTTGGGTATAATATTGAATTAGAACAATGGCAAAAGCTGTGGGAGAGAAATATTAAGGTAACATTAGCAACTTCGTATAAAGAAAACCTGTATAAAATGTTTTATAGATGGTATGTCGCCAAAAAGGTTAGCTAAGATGTTTCCAAATATGTCAAATGGATGTTAGAAATGTAAACATAAGTTGGGTACTTTCTATCACATGTGGTGGACTTGCGATAATGCGAAAAAGTATTGGATTAAAATACATAAATGGCTTGAGGAAATGTTACAAAAATCCTTAGCTTTTAAACCTGAATTCCTCCAAGGATCCCAGGGGAGAGGGCGCTGTCCCCGGCGTCCAGGCCCCAAGTTGTCCAGGGCTTTGCACGCTGCCGCGGGGCCCTCAGGCCTGGCCTGGTGGCAAACAGCCAGCCCACGCCGGCGAGCTGCGGGCTGCGCAGAGGCGGCTCCCGACGCGAGCTGAGCTGCCACACGCCGCCGGCTTCCCGGGAGCCCCCAGGGCCGCTCCTCGGACAGTGCGTTGCAGGAAGCCAGCTGCCAGCAGATGCTTGCATGGGCCGGCCCTTCCGGATCGAGTTGCCGCAGGGGGCAGAGCGCCAAGCCATCGGCCCGCCTGGGGCCGCCCCGCCGGCGTGGTTGCCCGCAGAACGCCGTGCCTGCCCTGCCGTGGCCAGCGCCGCTGGGCCAGGGCGGCAGGATCAGGAGGGCAGGCTTGTGCTGCACTGGGCATGCGCTTGCCGCCTCGACGGGCCCCGGCAGCGGTGGCCGGTTCCACGGGATCAGGCAGACAGCGACGGCCACTGGAGCTGCACGAACTGAGCTTGCTGCGCAGACAGGCAATTTCTGCACTCCGCAGAAGTGCAGCGCAGGAGGTGGCAGAGGGTCTCTCGGTCTCCACTGGCCAGGAAGAGGGTTAGCCGCCCCCAGCTGGACCCCTGGCAGGACTCTGCTGAACAGCTCCCCGAAGGCACGAAGCCGGCTCCGAGGTGGCGCCTTGGCTGCTGTGCCACCGGGCAGCAAGCGGGGCCTGTGTGCCGGAGCCTGCCTGGCCGCCTTCCCCACAGCCTTCGCCATCTCTGCTCTAGCCCTGTCTGGGCTGCTTCACCGACTACAGAGGCCTGTTGCCTGCGTCCCCGAGAGGGCACTCAGGAGCACTCACGCCCGCGGCCGCCTGCGCCTCATCACTCCCCAGCCTGGCCGGGGCCTCGGCTGAGTCGCCAGCTCCGTCCCCCGGAAGACCCCTCACCAGGAAGAGGCGTGGGCCTCCGGTCCTGCAGGGATCACGCCACTCAGCCCACAGCCTGGGGCAAAGCAGAAGTCGAGGACAGGCTCTGCGGCCCGTGTGGGCCAGTCCCGTGAAAGCCACACCATCCATGGCCGGGACACCAGGGCTGTTCTGCATCGAGCTTTTTGGGGAACGACCCTGAGCATGTGCAGAGCAGGAAAGGCTTGCAGCTCCCAGAATTCCCCAGCAGCCACGCGGTTCTCAGAATCCGCATGCATAGGATTGCCCTCTCGATGTTCTCGCTGTCCCATTCATTTGCATTGTGCTATTGCATCTCGTGGTTTTCTGTCCTGTTGCATAAACCACCCAGAGAATATCGGTTACTGGGCAGAACAGAAAGGCAGTGAATGAATCGATCAATACTAGAGAAGGAAAAGCTGCCTCTTGAGCATGCGAGCGCTGACTTTGTGATGGCGTGGTGCTCCCAGGGGCCCTGCCCGCAGCTCGCCTTCAGCGTCCGGTTCCAGGTGGGCCCCTCCGGAGGCCAGGTGTGCTCTTGGAGACGAAGCCTCAGCATCTCTCGCTCTAGCTGTGCCCTGCCCAGAGCTACTGCTTCTTAGCTTGTGGGAAGATAAGTAAACAAAGGGCTTGAGGCCTCGGTTAAGGGTGGCTTCCCGCTGGGAATTGGTCTGGGTGGGGGGTGACACAGAGGTCCACAGAGGTGCTGTAGCAAGCAAGCAAGCTCGCTCGCTCGCTCGCTCGGTCTCAGGGAGGGACGTGCGCCAGAGCCATGCATGCCAGAAGTTTCTGTGCATCTCCAGCAATCAGGTCCCGATGGGGACCGAGCATGTAGGTCCGAGCCAGCTCTGGCAGCGCTGCCATCTTGGCATTTCCTCAAGGCCCTGGATCCGGGGGGCGGGGGGGGGGGGCTTCAGCACGCGAGAGGGTGGGCCAGACACGCTCCCATATGGGCTGATCAGAGGCACGGCAATTGATCGGTTGACTGATTGATTGATTGGATGTGTACCCCACCTTTCCACCAATGCAACAGTGCTCCAGGCAGTTTGTAGTCACTGATTAACTGCGGCAGCAGCAAGAACCACTCACAGCCAGAAACGGTGCAAACGTGGCTCCCAGCCCTGCTTACACCCAACGCCCTGCTGGCAGCAAGTGGGGAGGGGGTGCCTCCAGCCGCCTTCACCCGGGGATTCTGCTGCCCCAGAGCTGGCCCCAAGGAGGTCCTTTGTTGCAGGCCTCTGGCGGTGGGACCCCCAGAAAGAGGGCCTCTCCCAGAGTCTTTAGACCCTGGCGGGCTCTTCTGGGCAGCCTGGTCCCAATCCGCGCACTGGCCTGCCCCCCCGCCGCGCCTCTGGCACTCAGTGAGGGGCACCCGCGAGGCTCTTCCCTGGAGGGCCCCTTTGGCGCTGGGTGGGCCAGCCCGGAGCCTCATCGCCTTGGCTCCCGTTCCTCCGGTTGAGTCATGCCCGCAGCCAGTGTACCGGGCTTGCGTTGCAGGCAGCTTCTGGGGAAGCCATGGGGCACAGTCCTCAGAAAGGATGGATGGACGGGGCGGGGTGGGGTGGCCGTGCTTCCAGCACACAGGTGTGTGAGGCGCAGCTGGCGGGGGGAGGCAGGTATCTTGGCTCATGGGCGTTCTGGAAGGTTCATCTGGGGAGCCCCGGGCTCGGGCTCGGCAGGGCCTCTTTTGCTTCAGTGCTGCTTTTCTTTAATGAGATGTGGGCCAAGATCTTGCAGCAGCGTGCCAACCCTGGTGTGGCAAGGTCCCACGTATGCATAAACGTGCCATTCTCCCCCTTGCTTTCATATGCTTGTTTGAAGCCGGGCTGATAGAGCCTGCCCAGCAAGAAGCTGGGATTTTAACCCAGCTGGGTTACGCTGGGCATCACTGGCTTTGCTGGGCATCTGCGGGTTTCATGGATCTGCCCCTCCGGTCGGGCAGCATGCAGGACAGGCGTGGCTGAGGGCCCCCTGTGGGCTGCGCTGCGGAGGGGCCTGCAGGCAAGAACCCCCAGGGCTCTCCGCCTGGCTGCTCATGCCCTCTGGCCACCCTGCGCCTGGCTCTCTGCGTGCGGGCACGCTGCCCTCAAGCAAGCTGGCGGAGCGATGGGGGCGACTGGGAGGCGCAGCTGGAGCAATGCTGGGGTGGGGCAGAGGAGAGGGAGAGGAGGCAAGGTGGCTGGGGCAGGGAGGTGCGGTGCGGGGGGAGGCCTTGCCTGAGGCCGCGGCACCCTGGATCCTGCAGCCGTCCCCTGGAGCTGCACCGGCTGCCTTCCTCAGACTGGCGGGGCCGCAGGCAGCGACAGCATGGCGGGTGCCGGGGATCTGGTCCTTCCGAACGCGCGCTCCTTGGCTCTCGGAGGCCTTGGCCCAGCGGGAGCCTCTGGGCCACGCGGTGAGCAAGGTCGGCCATGTCAGCGCCGAGAAACGAAGCCCCCTCCCCAGTGCGCACGGTGGGCTGAAAGGACCTCCCGGCGCCTCACTTTGCCCGTGTAAAGATCATGGACACGTGTGTCTTCGCGCCAGACAAAGGGCCGGGCAGCGTGGCTGATTCCGGCACTGGGGCGGCGGTGGCAGTGGGGACAGTTGTGGGGGGACAGTTGTGGGGCAGGGGACCTGAGGGCTCACCTGGGGGCCCAGCACTTGTCTGGAGGAGCGACTCCCTGCCGCCCCCACATTTGCCTAGCGTGCCCTTGGGGCTTTTTGGTGACTGTGATTCCCACCGGGGGCGTGATTCCCAGTGTGCACACACTCGCTGGACTGAGCTCCAGTCCCCTCGGTGAAAAAGGTGGCTTGGAATGGATTAGCAATCCAGTTATTTTGCTTTTTATTTTTACCCCACATGGTACTCCTTCTGCCTCTAATACCCACACAACAACGCTGTGCAGCGGCGCAGGCTGAAAGTCCTGGTCGTGCATGCAAACCGTTGCACAGGCTCTCTTTGTATTCAAAATTCACCAGTGAAGGCTGTAATCACGGGCATAAAATATCCCCACATTCCAGGTCTGAAAAGCAATTGATAGTTTGCAATGTCGTATGTTTCTGTCCTTCCCCTCCTTCTTAGGAACTGTTTGATCCCAAATGCTTGTGCTTACATGCCTCCTCCTTCCCACAGACTGTGTTCACCGATTCCTGAAGAAGTCTTGAAGTGTCTTTGGGAGAAGAAGGGATATTGCTGTGGTTGTGTGTGTGTGTGGTGTTTGCAGGGGTGGGGGCAGAGTAAAGAAGGAAAACATTAAAAAAAACCCAAGTGCATTCTTTCTGCAACACTCAGGAAAAAGGATGTTTCACAGGGGATTGGAAAGGCGAATTTTTTCACATCCAAATGGATTGCAATTTCCCTCCATTTAGCACCTGAAGGTAATTAGCTCGAAGAGACTGTCGAGTGAGAAACACGTTCATGGAACATTAACTCTCATACATTCTCCAGTTGCTGGGAATTAATAGGAAAGATTAAAGTTTAAAGAGAGCAAAATGCCATTACCTCGCAAGCCACCTCTCTCAGCGGCAGTAACTAGCCCTCACTAACCTAGAAGCGCCACCGGAGACTCGGACTCCTGCTTCAGGCAACAATAGATTTGGCTGGGTTCATCCGCTAGCCCTGGCCCTTCTGGGGGCTCCGGTGACCCCAAATTATGGAGCAAGGGTCCCCCATTTTGCATTCCGTAGGTGGAGGGCCAGTGTGCGCACACAACTGTGCACAGGACTCTGCCACGCTAGGCGTGCCAGTACCTGCTTGTGTGCCTAGCCTTTCCTGGATCGCACCCTTCCTGCGAGTCAGCGAAGAAGCCCGGTGCGGTTCCATTCCAGGTCAGGAAGCGGAGCATGTGCAGAATGCCAGGAGCGGGCCGGCTGCCACTGGCTTCCATGCCGATGGAGCAGAGGGTCCCTCCTTTGTGAGCAAATCTCAGAAGCCGCCTTCCCTAGATCACCACCGCATCCCTTACACGTTAATTCGAACACACAACCCATTAAAGCGACATGCACATCGCTGCTCTGGAAAGAGTGGCAGGAAGCGATGAAAGCCGCTGCCCTGAGCTCTGGCGAATTCTGCCCAAACGCCAGACAAGAAGCATAACGGGGGATCCTTCCCCACAACCCCACTAAAGTTTATATACGCCTCTGCTCTATAAAGATTTCCATGTTGCTTTTGCATTTCAGGGGGAGAGTGAATAAGAAAGAGAGAGGGGGAGAGGGAGAGAGAGGGAGAGAGAGAGAGAGACAGGGAGAGCGAGCGAGCGAGATGAAATTGAGACATGGAAGAATTTATTGCCCAGAAAATTCCATTCTGCTATCTGATTCGAAAAGTCCAGTCCCCCCAGCTTCGGAAAATCTATTTTCCACATTTTAATACCCTGCAGAACAGTCCTCATAACTCATCCGAGTGTGTTAAGCACAGTTTTATTAGATCTGAAACAAATTTTGGTGGGGAGATACTATAGGTCATTAACCATGGAGTAATTTTATCCTTGTTTCCCTAATGATGCCATAATGGCGAGCGAATTTCTTAACTAAAGACCAAAGAACATTTTGAAGGTCAGTTTCATCTGTGAGCTCCTTCAAGCGCTTCTCGGAGAAGATTGGAAAACTCGCCGATTTTTTGAAGAGTCATTAATAATGTGAAAGCTGAAAGAGAGCTCCCATTTGCGTTCCTGCTTTTTACCTTTTAATTTTATATCGCTTTAGTCTCAGCCTCTTTCTCCCTGCCCCCTCCCTGCCCCCTCCCTGCCTCTCTTTCTCCTTCCTTTCTCTAACTCTTCTGGAGGTGCCCCCGCAGTGGGCGCAAAGGACTCGCCAGGCCGGTGCCAAAGCACGCCGGTCCGATCCAGGACACTGACCCAGAGGCCGAGGGAGGTGCTCAGGCGGTGCCTGAGTGCTGCCGGAACCAGCGTGGATCGCAAGCGCGGCACCCAGGCAGCGTGTTTCTCAGAGTGGAACGGCACTCCTGTGCAGGAAAAGGCGCATTTCCTCCAGGCGCCATGGCTGCTCCTCGGCCACGGGGACACCGACCGTCCCATCGTCCTCCCACAAGGGAAAGGACGGCATGCGAGGAGCCTCCGGGCTGGTGCGGCACGTGGCAGAGTGGGCTCCCACGCTGGACTCGCATGGCTGTCCTTGGCTCCGGCTCCGGCCCTGGCCACAGCTCGCTTGGCGAGCTTGCCAGCCACCCACCTCTGCCGCAGAGCCGCTCAGGCATACGCGCCCCACTGGCCCTGGCAGGCTGGCTTTGCCGGTAATAGGTTCCAGCCTTACTGCAGCAAGGGGCAGCCAGCCTAAGCGGGGGACCTCCTTTCGTTCCCTGCAATCTGCGCACTGATGGATTGTCCCTGGGAGGCTGCTCGGGACGTGTGGCTTTGCTTCCCTGCGTTGGCTCATCTCCTACAGAGGAACCCCATCCCAGAGCCGAGCGCCGTCTCTGGCGGCGGACGGCATGGCTCTGTGTGAGGATCGTTCCATCAGCGGGGGCACAACGCCATTGGCCACGCCCCTCGGGTGTCCCTCTCCCTTTGCGCTTAGTCGCAGTCCTCGCAGGATGGGTTCCCCCTCACAGTTGCATGGCAGTGCGAAGGGCTTGCTGGCGACTTGGCCTCGATGGGCCGTTCGGGAGCGCTGAGCCAGGCAAGGCCCGTGCCTTCAGGAGACGTGGACGGCTGCATGTGAGATCCATGCGGCTGCCTGGAATTTTGGGCTCGTCTCGCTGGGCAGAGGAATCCAAAACGGGGGACTGGCAGGATGAGCCCCACGCTTCCAGCTTCATCACTGCCCTTGTCTGCAGTCAGGTCCGCTGCCTTGAGCGAAAGGGTGGGATGAGACCGTGTGAGAGCCAGCGTGGCGCAGTGGGTAAGGGCGCGGGACTGGGACTCAGGCGATCCGGGTTCGTCCTCGCTCGGCCATGCAGCCAACTGGGTGACCTTGGGCCAGTCACAGACTCTCGGCCCAACGCACCTCACAGGGTGGTTGTTGTGGGGAGAACATGGAGGAGGAGAATGAGGTAAGCTGCCTTGAGCCCTTTGTAGGAAAAAGGATATAAATCGAAAAATAGATAAATAAAGTAATACCAAGCACAGGCCTTTAAAGACAGAAAACTGGGAGAGCAGCCATGGCTGCATTTCTCCCCCCAGAGGGGCCGGCGGAGCCCGCTGCTCCAGTGGCGGCTCCAGAGCAACGGTGCCCCCGGTGCGAGGAGCCGCGGCAGCAGAACCGACCTTCCGTGCCAAGCCACGGCGCTTGCTGGCGCGGCAGGTTTGCTGGGGGAGCTCGCGGTGCCGGCCAGCGGGGGAGGCTGTTTGTGCTGGCTCGAGACCTTTGGCAGCGGAGCGAGCGTGGCGGTGGATGCCGCCCAAAGAGTCCTGCCCATTCTGAACACTGCACAGCCCTGGTGCCCGGAAGAAACGAGTGTTGCATCTGGGGGGACGGTGGGTGACGCTGAGCTTCCCACTGCATTGCGCGTTTTTGCATGAATGCGTCCCGCACAAATGACACGTGGAATTAGCGTTGTGATAGGCCCAGGCTGGCTGAAGGTTGGAGGATCAGAAATGAATGTTCTCTCCAAACAACCATCATATTTTGGTGCATAATATTTTGCAGCAAGTTGTTTTGTTATTCAAATATTTGCTGATTATTTACCATAGATTTTATGTATGCATTTCACACCCGATATTGGCTATCAGTTGGTGTGTGACAGTATCAGTGACCGACACATAATGATATATTCTGTTAATCTGGCAGCATTTTATAGATGATGTTAAAGAATGTCATTTAATTGTGTTTCAAGTCTGAAAAGCAAAATGCAGTGGCTTGGCTGGAGTCCAGGAGCAAGTCCCATGGACCGGGTGGCGTGCTTTGATGCACACGTGGCCAGCAGTGCCCATCAGAAGCGCACAACGAGGGGCCCCTTGTTCGAATCCTGCCCTGTGTCTGCTTGTGAAGTTGCCCTGAGCCACGTGCTGCGGCTTTGCTCAGAGGATGTGCCACGCTTCATCCCGCAGCTGGCCGTGGCGCTGCAGGTTGGCCCCCGGCCCCCCAACCCCGCCCCCCCCCGATTTCGGCATGCTCCGGAGAACTGCTTCTGCAGCAGCAGTGCCTTGCGGGCCCCACTTCCATGGGGTCGCCCGCCGCCTCCTGGCCATGGATGCGCTTGGGGGCCCTGGGGAGGCACCCATGGGGTCCAGCCTCTGCCCGGAACAGAACGGCAAGGCCTGTTTGGGGGTGCAGGAAGCCAGGACGAGCCTTCGGGAGAGGGCAAGGCTCTGCGGGACGGAGGGGCGAGGAGGGCCGAGCGAGCCACCCCGCCTGGCTCAGGCCCAGGGAGCCGGTCGGGCGGACGCAGGGGGGCCGCCGGGCATTCCCGGGCTGGGTCGGCGGCCAGCAGCGCCTCGCTCGGCGTGTGCTGGGGAGGGGGCTCCAGCCGGCGCTGGGGGAGGGGCGGGAGGGATGCACGGTGACACTTTCTACTCCCAGATGTGATGCCAGCAATAATTTCAATTTTATGCCTTTGTTATGGCTTTAATCACTTTCTTTATGCGTTTTGTTCCAGCGATCAGGGAGAGACACCTGATAGGCAAAAAGGATATCAGGGGAACAATTTTTATTTGGAATGTGGTGAGAAGTCTAATTAGAATTTGAATTCTGCTGAGCCTTGAAATGGTCGGTACTTTATCCTGATCGCCTTAGATATTGTTTCGAGTCAATCATCTGTCACGATGTGGCACGCAGAACGGAGTCTCTCCAGCCAGCGGCACGCTTTGCTCGGCTCACGGGGCCACTGGGAGGGGGGCGGGGGGGAGGGCAGGCGAGCAGCCCCCCCCCCCCCGGCAGCGCCGCCGGGGCCAAGCGGCTCTGCAGGCGTGCCAAGCAGGCAGCTTTCTGGCTCGGCTCGGCTTGGCTCGGCTCGGCCCAGCCAGGGACAGCCGCTGCTCCAGAGTCCCGCTCAGGGGCCAAATAGCTGTGCTCAGCAGGCCGCGCAAGAGAAACAGGCCCCCCAGGAAGAAGGAGTGGAGAGTGGACCAGCCGGCCCTCTCCACTGAGCTCACAATCCAAGGTGACCCTGAGGAGCTGGGCTGGGCTGGGCTGGGCTTCACACCAGAGCTGTGAAGACCCCCGGCTGTTGAGAGCACCCTCCCTTCCTTCCATCCATCTTTCCACTGCCCTCCTAGCCTACTTAGGAAACTGTTCCACAGTGCCATCCAGCTTGCCCTGGCACTGCAGAATAGCAAGGCCAGAGGACTCCAAGCCAGACTCACGGCTGAGTTGTGACCCAGGAGCTGGTGGGTCAGGCATGGGCCTCAGGGCCTCCTGGGTGGATCTCCAGGCCACGAGGGGGCTTTGCAGGACGCAGCTTGGACTGGCTCGCTGGGACCTTTATCGCACAAGGCCATTCCTGGGCCACCTCTGGAAGTTTGCTGTCTTCATGGCCTGGCTGAATGTGGTTTTATTAGATGGACCAGCACATTAATGATGACCTGGAGGGAGCTCTGCAGAAGAGGTGCCTGAACAACCCGCAGGCAATTCGGAGGGTCTTTCATTGCCAGGAGGAAGAGGGGTGTCTTAGCCTAACCTGCCACAGAGAGTTCCTATGGGAATGAATTGGGTGGCTGGGCGGACCGCAAAACACCACCTGGACCTCCTCGGAGGACAGGTAAGTGATGGCTGTAAATACGCAAGGCCAGGCTGACTCGGGCGGATCATCACGCAGTCACCCCTGCACCTCAGACAGCAAATGACAGCTACGGAGAGAAATCCAAAGGTTTTAGCTTCTGCACACACCCATGCCCATGATGCTGGGCTCCACCCCACCGTGAGGAAGATGAGGCTGGTCCCCAGGATGGTGTGCCAACCGCATGGGAGCCGCCCCAAGCTGGCCGCTGCACTTGTATCTCGCGCAACCGCTGCCCCGCAGCACCGGGCGCCTCCCGGAGGCAGCCTGCTCCCGCCTGCACTGGATCTTGCATTTCCACCTCCGCGTGTCCTGCACGCTCACACTTTGCCTCTGGGAGGAGGAGGCTCCTCCCCTCCTTTACGACTACCATCATGATTAATCTGAGCACTGTTTGGAGTACGGATGTGTGAATCTAATAGATAACAGGTACAACCGAGCTAGACGTCTTGGGAATGTTATTTTGTTTGTTTTATTAACAGTTTTGGAGGTCGATAAGCAGCCTGTTAATTTAACTGGCTCCAGCAGGAAAAGTGCATCTCCTGAACGCTGCAGCTGGTGAATCTCCAGGGAGGGGTGGGATATTCCTTGGAGTCACATTTTATTAGAGCCGCCTCCTCCGACGAAACCTGGAAAGGAGCACACCTTGCTGCTGAAATCGACGCATCCCCGAGGCCTGCAAAAACATGCGAGGGAGCGGTGTGCCGAACAGCACAGCCGGGAGGACTGGACATGGGTGCAGAATGAGGGGGGAAGCGCCCCAAAGCCCTTTCCCAATGGGACAAAATGCGTGCGTTTAGGAGGTGCAAGCAAAGAGCATATGTGAAAGTGTGTATGGAAATGCGGTGAGCTTCTGTGCTGAGGAGAGGGAGGCTCGCAGCTCGGGCTCTGCTGTGGGATGACGAGCGCCTCAGCCAGGCTGCGGGGTTGCGGGATCAGCCCATGCCACTCCCGAGCCCTGTTGGAGGCGTGCTGGTGCGGCAGCCACGTCCCAGGGACGAGGGCGGGTGAGCCAAGCCCCAGGCCCTGCCAGCAAGCTGACTCTCGGACGGACGAGGAAAGGGTCGCCTGTCCACCGAGGCTGCCATCTTGCGCCTTCCCGCTTTGACAGCCCCAGCACGGGGGGCTCATGGGGGAGGGGGAGGCGCCAGGCGGCGCTGATCCTGCTGCATCGCAGCGTGGAAGAGCCCCCTCCGAGCACGCTCGTGTGCGTGACCTTGCCCAGGAGTGAAGTAAGACCTGCTTCCCATCTTGTGCTGGACTGCGGATTCCAAACACCGTAAAAGCAAGAAAGCCAAATGAAAGCGTCTCCTTTGGCGCAACGACACACACAAGGCAAAACGGGCCCAGGGGCAGCCGGACATGCCTGCTTTTAAAACTCCCAGCAGCCCTTCGTATGCAGTTAATAATGGCCTGGCTGATTTTCTTGAAGACCTTCCTCTGCGAGGTCCTTCCAAGACGGGGAGCTTTGCTGAAATGTTCTCTCTGTCCCTTCTTTCTATTGTTGCACATTTATTATTGTTGTTCTTGTTATTCCTCCTTCCATTAATAAACTTCCTGGCATGATATTCTCGGGCTCAAACATTTCAGAAATAGATTCAGAAAGCAAGAGAAGTAGTAGTTCCTCTACACTCCTCACTAGTCAGACCTCATCTGGAATATGAACTTTGTCCAGTTCTGGGCACCAAGATTTAGGAAAGATGCAGGGAAATTAGAAAGAGTCCAGCGGAGGGCAACAAAAATGATCCAGGGTTTGGAAGCACTGCCCTGTGAGGAGAGGCTGAAGGAACTGGGCATGTTCAGCCTGGGAAGAGAAGACTGAGCGGGGACTTGATATCCCTCCA
This sequence comes from Varanus salvator macromaculatus, assembly GCA_023646645.1. NCBI lineage: Eukaryota > Metazoa > Chordata > Lepidosauria > Squamata > Varanidae > Varanus > Varanus salvator. The sequence goes on along the minus strand of JAIXND010000756.1, from coordinate 2,952,787 downwards.
TAAGGACCTCAAGGGCTGCCACAAAGAAGAAGGTCAAGATCTCGTCTCCCTGTTGCCAGAGTGCAGGACACAGAATAATCATTCAAGTTGCGGCAACCCAGATTCAGGCTGGACATCAGGAAGAGCTTCCTCCCTGTCAGAGCAATACAGCAGTGGAACCAGCTGCCCGGAGAGGTGGGGGGCTCTCCCACACCAGAGACATTCAAGGTGAAACTGGACAGCCCTCTGAGTGGGGTGGTGTAATGGTGTCCTGTAATAGCAGGGGGCTGGACCCAATGGCCTTCCTAGCCCCCTCCAGCTCCACTATTCTATGATTCTAGGACTGTTCTGGCCAAATCTCTCCAAGCAGACGAGCCCGTATTCTGGTGCCAGGTGCCATGAGAGGGCGGGGGCAGAGCGACCCGGGTGCGGGATAGTGGCAGGCCCGGCGGGCAGGGGCCCACTTCGTCTCTCTGGCAAATGCAGTCAGGACAGCCTTCCTGTGAGCAGCACCAACCTGCCCTGTGGCTGCTCCGGGTGAGTGCCTGAAGCCAGCGGCCAGCCCAGGGGCTCAAGCCCATCTGCCCCAGGAGCAGCAGTGTGGAGGCATCGGCTGTGCTGCACGCAGGGCCAAACACGCCGGGGCTGATTGTGCCACAGCTGTGAGGTGAAAACTAGCTTCAGGCTTGCCCCAAGGCCCGTGGAGCGGTGTGGAAGCGGTTGCAGTGCGTCCCATCTGGCCCCTGCCTTGGGATCCAGCCTGGCACAGTGGCTGAGGAGTCAACGGGGCGATGTGGCCACAAGGGTGGCTGAGCCACATCGCCGTGCCAGGCTGGGCCTGAGACGGAGCTCGAGTTCCACATAGCCCAGAGGCTGGCTGAACTGGAGTGAGTCCGCTTGCCGCATGGCTCACTGGGACTACCAGGGAAAGCATTCCCTGGCATGTGTACCCGAAATAGCTGGGGGACAGGCTGGCGTGGCCATGCATCCAAAGTGACTCTTGGGCCAGTCCGAGTTCTCGACACCTAAAATGAAGATGAAATGGATAGAGTGACTTTATCATTGAAGGAGAAAGAAGATACTGACTTCTATCAAACTTGGGACTCTTTTTATTATTGGCTAGAGAAACGGGACTTCGTACAGATTTAAACATGTTTCTAAGTGATCATAAATGGAAAAAAAATGTGGGGGCTGACCCAGCAGGCCTGATGTTTTTGATGATTGATGTTGTTTTTAGTTTTTCTTTGTTTTTAGGATTATAATTTCAAATAAAAACTTATTACCAAAAAAAAAATAAAAATAAAAATAAAATGAAGATAAGAAAAATCAGAGTCAGATGGTCAGTTTGCAGTTTCCTGCTGAAGTTTGCCAAGTGTCAAAAACTCCTCCCAAGGAACCAAAGGCAGTGCATCTGAGGAAGCAGCGGAAGCCTATTTTTAAAATACATTTGTGCAACCAGAGCGGTCTGTTAGTGAGGCAAAGCACGGGCCGGGGGGGGCAGTCAGGGGGGGATGGACTGCCGGACCGGAGTGCAAGGATCCTGCACTTGGCTCCACCGGAAGCCCCTCGTGTGCAGCGCGCTGGTTTTCTCCGCTGGACCAAGGCTGCTGAGTCCACGCCCAGGCGGCCCCGCACCTGGTCCCGTCCATCCCCGGAAGGTGCTCCCTGGGCCACAGCTGGCCCGGCCCTCCAGATCCATCCTGCAAGTTTAATTGGAAACCCCAAGGCTGACTTGGAGGTGAGGCAGCAAGGAAGAGCCGGTGTCTGCTGACATCATGATCGATTTCCTGGAACTCCACCTGACACTGAAATTAGGGTTTTTTAATGATAGGCCGACTCTCCCTGGATGTGAAATTCAAATGCTCGCCAATGCTTCCCTCCGACCATCAGTCGCTCCACGCAGTGGTAGACACCGCACGCAGGTGCTTTGTCTCTGTCAGCACTGAAAGGACATTGTTATTACCAACAACTCTTTGTATTAACCAGTCTCCCTACCTAATAGACAACACTTTCCGTTCTGCACCGTTACCCAGTCAGGGCTGCCATGTGCCTGAGAGACACGCGCTCCCTCAAAACTCCCCCAGGCAACAAAAACCAGTGCTTAAAAGCCAGCGTGCGTGTGTGGGACGCGCACGCCTGGCCCTGCCTGCTCCCCCGCCTGGGGCCGAGGCAGAGGTCCCAAGGGAGCCGCACCGGGGGTGCAAACTGGGCTGAAGAGCCGAGTGGCTCGGGGGCCTCTTTGGGGTGCTGCATCTGTGCGCACTGTCCTGGCGTGCCGCTCTGCACTTGCACGCGTGGCGAGGAAATCGTGGCAGAGCCTGTGGCTGTCCGGAAGAGGACTTTGCGCTGGGCCCTCCCACCCAACCACACTTTCCTGTCGCCATCTTGCGTTCTGGATAGCTGCAGATGTGCCGCCTCGCGCGAGAGGCACAGTTTGCAAAATGCCGGGCTTAGTACCCTGGGTGCCAGGCAGGGGACAGGAGGCGCTTGGAGGTCTCCTCTCTCTACGAAGCAGGCCAAGTGGCCAGGGGTCCCGAGGGGCCCCTGGAGGTCCTTCAGAATTTAGCCTTTGGATATGACAAGGCACGGCAGTGTGTCTTGCTGGGATTCCCAATAATGGGCAGGACTTGTAACACGTGTGTCTCCCAGTCGTGGCCCCATAACCGCAGGCTCCCAGGCCAGAGGGGGCCGCAGGCTGTGGGCCGTGTTGGGCAAGCTTTTGCTCAGGCAGAGGGGCCGCCGGCCCTGGGCTAGCCAGCGTGAGTGGAGCATGGATGCTGGAGTTCCTGCGGAGCAAAGGCCAGGCGTTCCCTGAAAGAGATTAGGCAAAACAGCCCTGCAGGGGGGGTGTCCCGTTATTCTGAGGTGCCTGGAAACCTCCTCGTCCACACGGACCAAGAGCGCGCCCCTTTGTTCAGGTCATCCAGAAGCGAGCCAGAGAAAAGCAAGCAAGCAAGCGTCCCACAATCAGCACGAGCCTGGGAAACTCATCGTGCTCCTAGGCATGTGTCCAGGGAGAGGCAGAATACGGACCAGGGACTCAGCGAAGAGGCTCACACAGGCTCTGGACGCAAGGCGGGACGTGCACTGCAGTGGTGGGAGGAGGGAGGCAAGCACTGAGCATAGGCCTGCCCTGAGGGCCCCCCCAGACTGCTGCCAGAAGCCTCCCTCCCCCCCCCCACCAACTGGCAGTGGACCCCTCTCTCTCCCTCCTCTCTGCTAGGCAGGAAAGTCTTTATCTCTTCAGAAGCAGAGAGAAAGACTGGGCTGCAACAGCACGGTTTGTTGTCTGCACAATATTGGGCTACAGCTTGTGCCTTCCTTCCTTTCCTGTCTGAGGGCTGTGTGTGAATGCAGAACCAGGGCCCGTTCCCAGGCCCCGGGAAAATATCCTAAACCTTTTGAGGCAGTCTGGCGGGGAGGCACCTCCGCTGCAGCTGTGCTGTCCCTCAGTATGAAAATGGACATTTTTCTAAAGTGTGTATTTTGCATTTGTCTGATGACCTTTTTATTTAAACGTCATTTTAATTGTTAATTTAATTGTCAGTATTATTTATTTATTTTATATCCTTGGCCAGGTCGACTCAAATTATATTGTTTTTATATTGTGACTATTTATTTATTGATGTGAGCCGCCCCGAGGCTTCGGCGAATGGGGCGCATAGAAGCCCCCTAAATAAATAAATAAATAAATAAAATAATGAATACGTCGTGTGACCATTCTCAGGACCATGCAGGCTTTGCCTGAAAAATACACCTGAATTTTGGGGTACAGACAGGATGAGTCTTGAAGTTCAATGAAAATTATGCCTGCATTTGGCCGGATGTACAGGACAAGTCCGGGCGCTTAACAAGGGGAAACAACATGCTTGTAATCCTTGCGTGACGCCACGGATCAGTGTGGTGCGAATACACTCACTCTCTCATGTCCGCTGGGAAACGGGTAGCTACACTTTGCCAGCAGTTTTCAAAAACAGCTTTGCAGTGCAAGAAGCAGTAGGGAGGTTATGGAAAATCCGCCCACCAGCACTGCCCCCCGGGTGGAAGGGCACAACCGCGGGACGGTGCAGGTGAAAGAGAGGAAGGCCCCAGAAGAAGAGAGGCGGTGGCCGGAGTGAAATGGGGAGCAGGTGCTGGAGCGGAGGACTGAGGAGCAGGTGCAAGACCTGGGGCTGCAGAGGCCCTCCGAAGCCCGGGAACGTGTGGGCCAGCCAGAGACCAGAAGGGGGATGGGATGCAAGAGGACGAAGCTTCAGGATATCGGGCGAATTCTGCCTGTGCTGTTGGCTTGGCCGGAGCCATGGGATCTTTCTGTTCTGGTAAGGAACAGCCTTAAGTGGCTTGCCACTGGCCTCATCCTGCTGCACTGAATGAACACCGCTGATCAAGGGGACCGAGCAAACCCCTGCTGGCTGCATTTGAGCTGGGGAGGCAGACTGGCCTTCCCAGAGTGCCACAGACAGAGCGCTGCCCATCAGGATGCGACCTGCTGGGAGCACATCACCTGCGGCCTTCGAGGCAAATCCAGCGTGTGCAGGAACGAACCCTGCCCGCTGCGTGCCCCCCACAGCGGAGGGAGAGGGAGCCTTGGAAGTGCCTCTCCCACAGCACACGGTGCCGGAGTGGCTGCATGCTCAGACTCTTTGGAAAGCCACCATCCGAGCTGTGCCCAGCTGAGCTGAGAGGCTCTTTGCCAGGCATCAGCTGGCTCAACGTGCGTCCTGAACATTTGCACGGAGCGGCCAGCCACATTCGCGTCCTCCTGGCCTTGCACTGGAGCTGAGACGACTCTGGCAGAGGAGAGCAAGTTCCCCGCAAATGCAAATTTTGAGCGTGAAGATGTGTGTCTCCAATACCGCGTTCACGTCTTGAAAGTCTGGATGTCGAAATTTGGGTTTGCAAATTTGGGTTCGCAGTAAATTTCTTCTTTTGGGACATAGATGCTTGGAGATGTCAGAGGAGCGATGCTTAACGGTTCGAGCCTTCTGGTGAGGAAGAGGGGCGCTATGCCTGGCAGACCCCAGCCGAGACCCCTGGAGCTGGTGCAGCGGCATTTGATTCCCATGTGCGCCCTCTTGTGCCACAGGCCCAGCACGGCCCCCGGGGCTTCCCAGGCAGCTCGCGCGGGCCTCCGTCGGTGGCCTTCCCCGGAGCGTTGCGCAACCGTGTGACCAACAGTCCCTGCTCTGCCTGGTGAGAGGCACTTAATGCGAGAGGTGTGGCAGTAGTAATGTTGCTAATAACGAAGGATCAGACCTTGTGAAGTGTTTTAATTGATGTCTGTATCTTCTGAAAATATGAAGGCGGCCCTACAGGTCTCCCCGCCACTGTTGCTTTATCCAAGCTTTTGATGTGGTTGCACCATGCAGAATGTGGGGGGGGGGGGGATTCATGTCTTCAAGGCACAAGCAGGCAAAGTAATAGGATATAAATCAAAAATGAAGAGGGGAAAGCCAGTGAGAGATGTAGGCACTCCGTTCGAGAGCTTTCCTGATGAGAGAGAGAAATGCTTGGCCCCAGCAGCAGTGCCCTGAGTTTGCTGCTCAGTCTGGTTCCTGCTCGTCAGCCAAAATGACCCGCTCTGCACCTCTTTTCCACATCTCTCCTGGGCACAGGTCCCAAAGGCACACTTCTGGGCATGGGAGGAGAGCACTGTAAACAATGAGCCCCCGCCACCCATCGGATCCTCCGCCATCTCTCCTTGCACAGGTGCCCTCCCTGCGCGCTTTCCCCAAAGTCCCGAGTGTGTGAGGGGGGCGAGCCAAGCCGGGGCCAAAGCGTGTTGGCGCAAAGTGGGATTTTGTGCGTGGGCCTCGTGCGTTTGGGGTCCGCTTTAAGGACGTGCGGGGGGTGAAGCGGCCCCTATTTGGGGCACCTTGCAAGGGACTGCTCTCGCTTGGAGTCAGATGGCTGGACGAGCCCAGGAGGCTCAGCATTCCCATCAGAAGGCCTAGAATGGGCCTCTGAGTCCCTGCACTTAATGATGGCTGGCACGCAGGAGAGAAACCGAGGGCACCCCCGGTCTGTGCCGCTTGCACTGCATCACGAGCCGAGGGGAGGTCAGAGCACCTGGCATGGAGGGCCCTCATGGCCCCTCGCCTCTGGGAGCCACTCGCTGCCTTTGCCTCCTGCAAGGTTAGTTCCCTGCCGCCCCAAAGGGGAACCAAAGAGGGGAAAGCAAAAGGAGCCTGCAGGACGGGCCCCGGCAGAGCGATCTGGCCGACCCGCCCGGGCAGGGCGGGAGGGATGAGCACCCGCAGACCCTCTGGTGGAGCCTGTGGGGGTGAGGGTGGAAGAGGGAAGGGAGATGAAAAGGTGGATAAAAAGAAGTTTGAAAAAAACTAAGTGAAATATTCAAACTGGAAAGTGATATTATAGAAAGCTGCAGGGAACACGCTTGAGTGCATTCAAATTTATTCAAACTCTGTGCCTGACATTGATGAATGCAACAGCTTTTTTCACAATATGTAGAGCGCGCAGGACATTTAGAAGTCCACAGTCCCCTTCTGTGCAGCTGTCTCGGGCCCGCTCCTCGTGCCACGGCAACCCTGACCTCCGGATCTTCCTGACACCCTTCCCCATCTCGCAAAGCGCCACGGCGGGGGCTGGCGGGGGAAGACGGGCGCGTTTGACCAAGGAAATTGCCGGGGAGGGCTGGCGCGCTCTCTCATGTCTGGGCAGGATTCTCTCAGCCCCCTGACAGCTTGGGCAGCTGCCCAAGGCCCCGAAGCTGGGAGAGGGCCCCTCGCAGCCTCGCTGGCTCTTTCCGGGAGGAACGGCCCCTCCGGGACCCAGTGCAGGCAGGTGGGGTCGGGGGCCCCCTTCCTCCGGAGGGCTCCCGGGTCCACACTCTGGTTGCAAGTGGGGCTGGTGCAAGAGGAGTGGTGCCAAAAAGCCCCAGCGCCAGCCCCGTTCGGCATCGCCCGTTCTGCCTTTTGTGATGGGAGGAAGAACTGCGGGGATGCTGGGAGACCAGCGGACAAAGGGCGGTTGGGGGAAGGGTTGTGGCCCTCTGAGGAAGCCTGGAGGCCAGGTTTGGCCCCTGGATTGCCCCCCTCCCCTCCAGCAAGGGCTGGCATAGGAGGCAAAAGGCCGCCCCACGCTTGGCAGAGGGGGGTCACAGCACAGTGGGGTGGGAAAGGTGCCCTCTGCCTCTGGCCACAGTCTTCCCTCCTGGGGCAGAGCTAGCCCTAAATCGTCCTGGAATCTTGTGCTGGTGCTGGACCTGTGCCTAGGCGCCGGGATGCCCGCCTCCTCCAACAAAGGGCTTCTTCCCTGGAACAAGCCCTTGGGCTCCGACGGGGCTGGGCAGGAGCGGCTCCCTTCTCTCTCAGAGGCTCCCCTGCCCCCATTTTCCTTGCACCGGGAGCGCCAGAAGGCAAAGGGTTGCTCCAGAGTTGACCCAGGATGGCGGCTCCCAGTGAAATCAGTGCGAATGAATGGCGGGCTGAAGGCCCATTGCCTTCAGTGGGTCTGCTCCAGCTGCGACTTAATCTGGACCACATCCTTAATCTGTGTCCACGCCTCCTTTGCAGAGGAGGAGGAGGAGGAGGAGGGAGAGGTCTGCAGCTGCTGTGCGCTTTCCCCTTTGCCCACGGCGCCGGTTGGCCTTCCCCTCTGGCCTTCAGGCTGTTCTCCCTGCAGCTCTGAAATCAGAGCAGACGCCCATCCGGCAACGGGGTGCGCTCCAGTCCCCCACCACGCATGCTTCCAACAGGTAACTCAATGGCCGAGTCAAAACCTGCCCTCCAAAGGTGGGGCAGGTAGGGATTCTGCGGACTAAGCCCCGGAGCAGAAGCCCGCTTTCTCCACTTCCCTCGGGCCGCTGGGCAGCAGCCTTAGGAAGGGCTTTGGGTCGCTCGGCTGGCTCGGAAAGGGTTAAGGATTGCTCAGGCGGAGAGCGAAAGGTGCCACCTGGGTGACCGGCACGGCGGGAGGCCCGTGAGCAAGGCAGGAGCTTCCGCATTCCTGCGGCCCTCCGACCCCGGCCCACACGCACGGCGGCTTGACGGGCAGGCAGAGCCCTCCATCTCTCCATCGCCCCATCACGGCGTAAACAAACAGGCTAAACTCCGTGAGATTTACTGTGCCCAGCTCGGGTGGCTTCCGTCGCCATGCAGTGAGATATTTCTGTACAGGCAGGGTAAGCACTTTCCATTTTATACCTCAGCAGCTTTATAGCATCTTAAGGATTTCTGTACATGCCTGGCTTCACATCCAGGGGGAAAAAAATCAAGCTTGTAAATAAATACTAAATATATATGAACAGAAAAGACAGAAGAGGAGAGTGCTTGAAAGAGCACGCAAGTATACATAGGAAGATGGAGACAGAGCGAGGGAGATTTGGAGTGTGTGTGTGAGATGCCAGTGGGGGAGAGAGGAGCGAAATGCCAGAGCAGCCTGGGTGGAAGGCAGGCTGATGGGAAGGGCAAGGCAGAGAAGCCGGCGGGAGGCTAGAAGGGAAGGGCAGAAGGCGACACCCGCCCTGGCAGCTCTCTGGCGAACGGGGAGCCTGCGCCCCTTGGGTCAGGCAGAGAGCCCAGGCTTGTGGTGGCGGTGGACGGGCGGAGGGAGGCGCTTCCTGCCAGCCCCCCACTCCTGCTCGGCCAAAGCCCCGATGCCTCCAATGCCTCCGTGGGACCGTTCCTCCTCTCTCCCTCTGCCTCCGGGAAGCCAGGTGGGCAGCCCAGATTCACGGGGGAGCTGCTCCTGGCCTCTCACTGTCTCTCTCCTTCCTCTCCCATTCCTTCCTTGCCCCTGCCCCACGCATCCAGGTGCGTGTGGGTCTCCTTCACACCCCGGTGCTTCCGCCCTGCATGGCAGCGTGGCCCAGGAGCCACCGTGCCTGGACGCGGGCTCCGGGCTCCGCCGGCGCCACCTCTTCCACGGCCCCCGGCAGACCCTTTGCCGGAGAGCGGCTCTCGCTCTCGCCGCTTCTGCTGATGCTCACGGACGGCCTGTGCAGCCCGGTGCCCCGGGATGATTGCTCCGTTCGGAGCCACAGCCTTTGTCCCCTGCCCAGGGAGGTCAACCCCACGCGGAATAGGGTGCTCCAACATGCAGGTGTTTGCCCTCAGGCCAGTCTGCGTGCGAACTCGTGCACTAGGCAGGCCAGCCCTGCAGCTCCAGTTTGCTGCCGGAAGAGGCGCAGGATCAAGCCCGACGTGCGGAAAAGAAGGGCTCGGAGCTGCCGCCTGCCCAACCACTCCATCCAAAGCCCTCTTTAAATGCCCCACGCCCCTTCTCCCCTCCCGATCACCTTTCCGTGCACAAGTTGCAAAAGCAAAGCGAAACCCTGCCAGTGTAAGCATGACGTTTCGGCAGCCAAAGCACTCCGGGTGGTTCACAACCCTCAAAAGCAATGCAAAGCAGAAAATGCAGCATAAAATGCAGTCTACAAATGGAAAAAATCAAGACTGCAATATAAAATAAAAATGAGCCCTAGAAGACAACCTCGCAGCACTGCAAAGACTTTACATATTGAAAGGAGACTGAAGCCGAATAATAATAATATTAACCTCCCTCAAGTCTGCAAAAATTATGCAATTCTGGGAATCAATATTGACAACAAAATCCGTTTGAGTACAGAATTGTTATTGTCATTTCTTTTAATTTTTATCTTTATTAAATTTTAATCAATTTAACAAAATTTTAAAGCAATTAAAAACAAAATTCATAACATACACACATTTAGTAAACAATACAAATAACAAGAAAAATATGTGATTTTTTCTTCAAACAATTAAAACTGTACAATAGCAAGGACAGTCCATCCCTCCAGCAGGAACTTTTTAACTACTTTCATTTCTATACCATCCCACAGGTGAATCTTTCTGGGTGGTTTACAAGAGTCCATAAAACTAAAAATTAAAATAAAATATTTAAATTATTTAAATTAAATAGTTAAAATATTTATGCAATGCAAATATTAAAGTACAAACATTTAAAATATAAAATCAAAAAGACATAACAAGTTTAAAAAATCTTTAAAAAGGTAAAACCAAACAATAACAAGGAGAGACTAAGGAAGGCAATCCCCTCCGGTCCCAGGTGAGTCTTTCAAAGTCCGGCTTGGCGGGCTGTCTTAACCTGCTGTGACAAATTTGCTGCCCGCCAGCCCGCAGTGGGAGGTTCTTCCAGAGATGGGGGCCACCTCCAAGAACCCCCCCCCCATTGCGTCCTCTGTGCTTCCCTCCAAGCTGGCACCCGAGGGCAGCCCCCAGGGGCTCTGCGGGAAGTGCCACCCCCCGCATCCCCTTCCGGTCCTGGCCCAGCCACAGCCTGCCAAGAGGCCCTCCAACTTGCTACTGCTGCTCCCGCCGCCGCCGAGGGCCCCCCTGGCACACGGCAAAGGTCGAATCCACGCGTGGGCCCCGGAGGAGGCCGGTCAGGGCTGGCGCATGCTCAGCGAAGCCACGGCTCCCTGACCTTTTCTGATCAGCCAGCACACCTGGAACGCGGAGAGTGTGCCACGAAGCCCGGCAAAGCCCAACCCTGCCTCTTCCCAGCTGGCAGCCTGGCAAACCCAACGCCCGCAAGGCCCTTCTTGCGCTTCTCAAATAAAGCCAGGCGTTCTAGCATCCTTTCATGCTCACAGAGAGCTTTGCTGCAGGTCGCGCTGGCCTTTCTCCTGGGGAGACAGAACCAGGCAACGGTTGGCTTGCGTGTTGCGTTTCTCCACTGCAGAACAGCCAACGCTCTCTGGGCAGTTTGCGGAGGCATTCCCTGGTGCCTGCCCATTCCGGCAGGCTTTGGCCTTGCTTTGGGGCACAGCAGGCGCAGACTTCGGTCCACAGAGCGGTGTTTATGGTACAATGGAAGAATCGGCTGTGCTTTATTTGGGTGCTCTTCTCTCCGTTGCGGGCACAGCCCAAGGTGCCCGGTGGTGAGCCAGTAGCATCCTGGCGCCCTTCCCCTCCTCTAGCTTGGGTGGGATTTTCAGAGAAGGCTTGGTTCTCCAGAACTCTCGGGCTTCGCTGCTCGGTCTGGGCCAGCACAGGAGTGCCAGGTGCTCATTCCGGAAATCAGGTTTGTAGGGAAAATGTTGCAAGTGCCCCGACATCTGGGCAGCGCACAGCCTGTGTCTCTTCGGCTCTTCCCAATCCCAGGTGGGGAGCAATATTCGTAATCCATTCAGGGACCACCCCTGGTGAGAACACTTGCTTTCCATGGCTGGCATTTTCCGCTCCCCTTGCAGAATATTCGCAGAGCGGGAAGAGAGAGATTGTCTCTCTGCGTTGGCGGTTTCAATGACTGGGAAACAGCTCTAGAGAAAGAAGAAGGATTTTTTTTCACTTTTTAAGAATTCATATTGCTCATCAAAACCTTTCATCAGAGTGACGTGTGCATGTGAAGGCGCAGGAGCCATGCCGGCCTGGACGCAGAGCAGGGCAAGGGGGAAGGCGCCCCCCACAGCTGGTGGCTGATTGATTACAGCTGCTGTGCGTGCAATTGCTTGCGGGAGGGGGCGACTGTCCCCCCCCCACACACACACCCACTGCTGGATCCCAGCTTGCTACTTATTGAGAGAAATAGCATTTGTGCCCCTAAACTTGTGGTGTGCGTGTAGTTCCTGGCAGGACATGAACTGCCCCCCTATGGCTCCCTCAGACGACTTCAGGAAATTGATGGTGAAGGTTTGCTGAGTATCCTTTTCCTTTTCAAAAGGAAATCAACAGAATCATCATTCTGAGCAAAGATGGGCGGGCCAGACCTGCAAAGACGATCTGCCGCACTTTTGATAAGATGGCCAATGGCTACTTTGCCCAGAAAACGCGCAAATGAAGTTGGCAGCTTAACAGGGCGCCAGCTATAAATTCCTTCGTGTATCACTTTGGGCGGGAGATGCACTGTCTCTTCTTCCCGCTGGGAACTCAGCTTTGGGGAGCAATTATATGTATCCAGGCCAATGGCAAAAGTGGCAAGTATTTGAGAGAGAAGGGGGAGGACGGTGACATCCGTTCCGAAGAGCTGGGACAAAGCATTGCCCCACGTGGCAGCTCTTGTACTGAGAGGCGCAATCGCCGTGCTAATTCCCCCGTGGCCTCGAAGGTCCCGGGGTGATCATTCACGCCCAGGCTGGCCTGCCTCACAGGGTGGTTGCTGGAAAGAGAGCATGGTGCTGTATTTGCCGCCGTGGGTTCCTCACATGAAGAAAAAGGGCAAGACACGAAGGCGGCGTGATGCTACTGATCACAGTGTATTGTCAGTTTCAGAATCAGGGCCGAAGCCCAAACAGCGAAGTAAAAGGGGAGAATAAAGCATGCTGTGCATCCTGATCTTTCATGCCCAAGAAGACGCACTGCTCTCACGCAGGATCACGACACGCAGGCTTCAACGAAGAGCCCAGGTGCCCCTTTGCAAACCGCCGGCTCCACACTGAGCATCCCATCCAGTCACCAACCCATTGTGTTCCTGCAGGTCGCCATTCGTTCATGCTGTAACGTTATTTATTCATTCGATTATTAGATTTTTATCCTCGCCCATCAGCCATGTGGCTCCCTGGGTGGGTTACAAATAAAAATATACAATCAGATAAAATAACAATATACAATAACACACTGATATAACAATATTAAAATCTAACAGCTTACCAAGTGAAACCGCACCAATGTTAACCATCACAGAAACCACATTAGCATAAAAGGCATAATCTATAATCAGATATAAAATCATTCTAACAGTTAGACTACCAGGAAAATAAAAATATTAGTCTTTGGGCTGTTAAAAGGGCACAGAAAATCCATTTCTGCTGACCTTTCATTAAGTTCCAAGAGACAGGCAGAGAGTTGAGAATATGCATGTCTGCAAATATTTTAGCCACTCCAGCACAACTTTTACTCTATCATTACCTTCTTCCAAAGCAAGCAGCCCCCGTGCATCGCCAAAGCGTACAAGCAAGAGAGGCTTTCCCTCCGTGGCACCTCGGACAAAGGTCCGGTTTAATCAAGCCGGTATTGAAAAGACGTGGTGGCACCTGATATACCTGAAGCATCGCTTGCTTGGCCGAATCCCATGTAACCTGAGATCCCGCCTCCAAAGGAAACACCCCACTGAGGTGACGCGACGGTGCTCCGGTTCCTCACTCCATCCTTCCCTGGGCCCCTGTGACCATCACTGTTCCCCAGCGCCAGGTGGTTACAAACATGGTTGTGAGCCAGCGTAACTATTCCGCCTCAACCAGCATTTCCACTAAAAAGGCGCTTCTGGAGCGGCAAGAGTAGCAGGTCTAGATCCGAGCACGTGTTCCAGTTGTGAGCATCACCATTCAACCACAGCTGGCAAATTACGTGGCTCAAGGGCAGGACGTTGTCATCAAGACTGAGCCAAAGTAGCGATTATCCAAACGGGTCCATCCGGGTCCACCAGGCGAGTGTTTTCTTCCAAATCTCCAGCTCTGGATTTCCCCATAAGTTTAACGCCCGAACTGCAGCGGCTGTGCAAGGGTGCGCCACACAACTCCCGCTGCCCTTAGCACCCAGTTTCTTTTGGCATCACAAGAGCTTTTGGGGAGAGGGTCCGAGAAGATGCTCCCAAACCTGGCCAGGGTGAAAAGTCTGGCAGTCTGGGCAGAAAAGCCCAACATTTAGTCTGGATCAACAATTGGTCTGTTGACATGAAGGGAGGCCAAGGAGGCCCGGCCACCCTCTTGAGTGCAAGTTGACAGCGGACTGAGAGAGCCGGGAATGTTTAGCCTGCAGAAGAGAAGACGGAGAGGAGACGTGCTCCTACTTGAAAGGCTGTCCCATAGAGGAGAGCCAGAATCTCTTCTCCATCATCCCAGAGTGCAGGGCATGGAATAACAGGCTCGAGTTACAGGCAGCCAGGTTCTCCCTAAATATCCAGAAATTTTTCCTGTCAGATCACTATAACAATGGAGAAAATGACCTCAGGAGGTGCTGGGCTCTCCCACACCAGAGTCTTTCGGCTGGACAACCATCTGAGAAGGATGCTTGAGCTTGGAGTCCTGCACTTAGCAGGGAGTTTGGACTCCAATTCCACTGTTCTATGTTCATCTGTAAATATCCTGTGAAATTTCATCGATCAGCTTACTTAAATGTAGCTTAATCTCTTGACATATATCTCCAGGGACAAATATTCTTAAATAAGTAATAAACTCTGGGCAAAAGCAGTCAACATCAGTCCAGACTTTGACCAGTTACTACAATATCTGGATAAAGATCCAAAATGACTAATCATCTGCATCAGAGCTGGAACAGATGACCAGCGTTCCAAGATAAGCAGTGGAAGATAATCAGCATTAGCAAAAGGTTTAAATGCTAGACAATTACAGATCCCAATCCACATAGGTGGTGCCTTGCTCCTACTTTGGAGCCAAGCGGGTGGGGAGACACAGCTGCGAGACAGAAATTCGCGAAGGCGGTGGGGCCGCTGCTGCCCCTGGCAGTCCCCCGCCTGGAATATTCCCCCGAGGTCAAATCATGCTCCGATGTGGGAGGAGATCCCTGCAGCAACCAGGAAAGGCACAAGCATCCGGGACAGAGGGGGACGATACGCGCAGAGAGGGCGACCGGTCATCCAGCAGGGCTCTTGTGCTTGGACAGCTGCTCCGAGACAGCAGGGGAACAGATGGGGCCGGGCTGCCATTGCCAGTCCTGGAGCTTGGCAGCCCGCAAAGGAACAGCTTGGCGCGCTCCCGTGCTTTTGGTTCCTGTCTCCCAGACGAAGAACTCCACACTGGCCTCATCCTGTCATTTTCCGACAGGCCCCTTTTGCACGATGCTACTGGCTTCGAAGGTATTAGGGATTCTGCCCAATTCTGAGTCACCTGCAAACCGGGAGAGCAATCCCCCAGCCTCCTCTTCCAAGGCTGGAAGAGCATCAGCCCAGGACTAAGCACCTTGCTGAATGCACCCCTGTGGTTTGATGTGCATGGCTTTCCAGCACAATCAACAAGTTAAAGTCTTTAAAATAATCTTAATAAAAATAAAGTACATTTAAACAAATTAAATAGGGTACAAAAGATACACAACTGGTGCAGGTAGCAGCAGAGAGCAACACAAACTCAGTAAAACCATTAAGCCATTTGGCTCGCCCTCCAAAATGACGGCAGAAAAAGACATCTTCCGAACCGGTGTCGAAAAGAGGAATGACACGCCGTCGGCTGGACCTCAGAGGGAAGCGGGATCCACGCCTGGGGTGCGAGCAGGGAAAAGGCCCTGCCCTTGGCCACCTTCCCGTTTACTTCATTGGTGGAGGAATACCAAGGAGGGCCTTGGGGGACGGAGGACCTCCGTGGCTGGGTTGGTGCATCTGGAGACAGGTGCTGCTCCAGGTGGCGGCGCTGATTCCTCCGAGGGCACCAGCTCCAGCGGGTTCAACCGCACTGGCATCCCGTCCTCTGTCCTGGTCAACGCTGCCTGGGCCTCAGCCCAGAATCGCCTCCCCTGGCCGGCTGCAGGGCACAGTCATTTCGGCTCTCCTGCACAACGGCCACATGCTGGGTTTTTCCAGTCCATGTGGGGTAACGGAAGCCCTACCTGTGTCGGAGGCCCCCCGATTTCATTCCCCATCTCAGGATCACCCCGAGCGCTTTGGCCTGGAGGACAATCCCGTGTTGCCGGGATGGGTTAGGATCGGGGCCAGGCATCGCCTCCCGCAGTGCCGCCGTGGAGGAGCCAGGTGGCCAGCTCTGCTGGTGAACTGGGGACGCCTGTCCTTTGGCAGACCGGCAACGCCTCCCGCACTGCCCCCCAGCTGCCCCACGCCCCCTTCCTGGGGGCGGCCACATCCCTCTGGCCCTCCTGTGCTCCCAGCCACGTCCCCCTCTCTTGCAAGGGAAGCGCAGGGCACCACCCACAGCAGGGCCTGCAGGTGGGCCGTGGGGACAATGCTCTTCTCCGGCGTCTCCTCCGGAGAGGCGCGCTCCGCTGGCAAGGCACTTGAAAACTCCCGCGCCGGCCTTGGTGGGAAGCCTCGCGGGCAGGGGCAGGCGGAGCGCTGGGGTCGCTCCCTCGTCCCCGCCAGGAACGCGAGGGGGGAGCCCTGCCTGACGGAGAGGAGTGAGGAGCGCGCTGGGCAGAGCCGGGCTCGGGTCCTCCCCGCACACGCGCCAGTCCTTCTCTCTGCGCGGGAGGGACACGCACTGTCCCTGCCCAAACGCGCGCGTTCCAGCCATGCCCCCGACGAGCTTCCCCTTCTCAGATATTAAGTATTCAAACCTCATTTACATCCTTATTTTTCAATTTGCTGCCACAGTAGTTTAATTTATTCTATATAATTTCTTTTTCTGAGGGGACATTAATCATTGCCCTGTGCTTTTGGGCGCCTCTGGGATGCGTGTGTGTGTGTGTGTGTGTTTAAATCAATAACACAAAGCAACCGTCCTGCCTCCCCCACCAGCCCCTTCCTCAGTGAGAACCCACCCACCCTGCTCTCCCCCTTTGCCGGAGGAGAGAAACATAATTTCTCTTTCACTTCTTCTCATGGTTTCCTATGTTTGAAGATTAATTCCTCGCCATATTTCTGACAAGTGTGGCCAGGGAGGGATGGTATGTGCCAGGATAAGAGGAGGCACCACTTCCCCTGCTGTACGGTTGATGCCGAGACCCGCATTCTGTAGAAAATGAAGTGAAAAATAATAACGGGGCCGTGACTCTTTCTCAGGAGGGAAGGAGCACTGCCGTCTCTTGATGAAGCTGCCGGAAGGAGGGGCCCACAAAGGAGCCGGCCAACGGGCTGGGACAACGCGAGTGAAGCTGGGAAGCCGGAGACAGGGAGCTGGGGAAGCACCGGAGGCATGAGGTGCAGGGAAAGGCCGGTGCGAAGGGAGCTGCTCCCACCAGCCACTGCACGGCTCCGGCTGCTCCCAGGTGGAGCTCTTGCCACGGCTACCTGTCCTGAATCAGCAGCACCAAACCAGCAAGCCACTGGCGACTGTCGTCCTGGCCAGGGCGGTCCTCAGCGGGGTGAGCATGGGCAGGCGCAAGGGGAAGGGATGGGAGTGGCCACCCCCCCCCCCCCATTTCTGGCTTGGTCCCTGAAATGCTGCACCGGGCACTGGAGGAAAGGTTGCCCAAGAGGCAGGTACCGAGGATGCCCACTCGCCCCATCTGCTGGCCAAGTGTTGGCTGCCGGCCGTTAAGCACACAGTCATGCCTGAGTCCACTGGCACCTGGAAGAGGGTCTAGCCACGCGCCGGCCCTCGAGACGGCCCACCACGTGCCCAGGCAGCCCGGGGGCAGGGCTGGGGCGTGGACTCGTGCCCCCTCCCTACTTGTGCCCGCTGCGCAAGCTGGTGGGCGCTTGCGAAGGGTTTCGGGGGAATCCAGGTCATCTCAGCATCTAGACGAGGGCTACACTGATGCGCTCTTTCCTGTTATTTGTGTGTGCTGATTGCTTTTCTGCCCGAGTATTAAAATTATCTTAAAAATCTGCTTCCCACTACAGAAATATAATTGGAATAACTGGTGATTTACATTTCTATAACATCCAGTAGTCAAAGCTCTCTGAGCATTTTACAAAAGATTAAAATCTCAACGACACCATACAGGACATGACACACAAAGCATTATAAAAGCCCACAGCCACGCAGAGCGGAAGATCCCGGGCCAGGAGGGGTGGAGGCTGCCCACTCCCCTGGGTGGGAGGGCAGGCCCCCCCTGCTCTGCCGGGAGGCTCTTGCCGAGGGACGGAGGCAGGGCTGGCACCCCACGAAGGCACCTTAGCCACGCTCCTCAGACCCACCGTGGGGGACACGCCTGGAGGAGGCCTCGGAGGCTCGCCTCCGCATCCCCGAGAGGCCCTCTGCTCCATTGGGGGCTTGCAGGGCACTCCAGGCCGGCTGTCAGGTGGACAGGGAGCCGCCAGAGGGGGGCGATTCCTATAGGCTGTCCCCCACACATGCCCTTCCAGGCTCTTGCGTCCCCATCCCCGCAATGAGCAATGGCAGGCGCAGCTGGGAAAGACAAGCCCCTCCTTGCTCGCGGCCCATCGCAGGGATGTGCGCCGGATCAGCCGCCTTCTCCACCGGGGAGCCATGCCCCGGCCTGGCCTTCAGAAATGCCGGTGGAACCGAGCAGCAATGCCCGTCTTTCTTTCCAAGCTGAGCCGATTTTGGGCTTGAGTCTGCTGTGAGTCCCGGCACTGTTCCCTGCAGCATGCAAAGGTTCCACGCCCCAGGCAGCCCATGGAGAGGCCTTTGCTGGGATCTCCCCGTTGCCGCAGAGCCCTCCTTCGCAGCCCAGATCCTGGAGGGTTGCAAGCAGCCCCACTCCCAGACTGCAAAGACAGCGAGTCTGCCAGCTCGCGAGTCTTCAGCTGCTACACCTGTGTCAGGCTGGGGCGACTAGTCCAAGGGCAACTCAGGGACCACAGGGTCCAACAACGCCACACATCATCCTGACGTTGGCGCCCCGGCATCTCCAGGGAAGCTGCAGTTGGTGCTCCGGGGTGGAGGGATGCCTGAACAGGGCAGCAAGGACCTGGCATCCCCTCCTGCCCTCCTGCCATGCCAGATCCACAGGGCAGCACTTTATTTTCCTGCACAGGAAATGTTCCAAATAAATAAATACATATAAATAAACAGGTTATGGAAGGGAATGGAATGGAAGGGATGGAAGGGAATAAATTCCACACTGAGAGATGCTGTTGGAGCAGGAGCCAGAACTATCCTTGGCCCCGGGGCCCGAGATGCAGGGTACAATCTCCTCCCTGCCTGCCTCCCTCCTGTGCTCCAGATTGCTGCCTGTTGCCTGCAGTTATTTCAAGGCCAAGGAGACACTGCTTTTCCTCCAGCAACTGGAAAGCAAAACTGGCACAGTTGCTCCACACGGCCCCTCTTATCCAGCCTTGCTTATCCCCATCACCAACTCATACTATAACTCTGAATAAGAAATTGGCCAAGTCAGTGAAGATCCTCTCCAACTTTAGTTAGAAGTTTCCTGCTTGTGGCTTTTGCTTGAGAAGCTTCCTGTTCTATGCTGTGTGGCAGTGTGAGTCCTTCCTCAGGGCCCACCCTCTTCCATAGCCCAGAGAGTCTTAGTTTCTCAGCCATTGTCTTTGGTTGCCTCCTTGTAGCTCAGCCAACCTTGTAGCTCAGCCACCCTGCTCAGGGTGCAGACTTAAGTTTCCTTCCAGCTTTGCATTCACCAATTGTCCAGCATCCTTTGTTTGAAGTACTTACCCTTGTAGTGGCCCTGCTTATGGCCTTGAGGTCCTCTCAGGCAGGCCTCCAGTGTGCCTTATCTCCACACTGAGCTGCTTGGGGGTCTACAGCTGGAGCAAGCAAATGACTTGTCCCCGTGGGTCCTGGCAGCCTGTAACAGGCAGTAACAATAACCTGCCCTTGAATGACACAGTTCCTGTTTCTTTGGGGACTGGTAGGGATTTAATTACTCTTTTCCTCTCATTTTCTTTTCTTCTTAGAGGAATGGCAAAATAGCACAATTTGACAATAAAACACATAATTAGATAAAACCAAAGTTTACCTACCTTCAGAAATTAATTTGGGGCAATTCATTATTAATGCCCTTGCTATGCTGAACAGAAACAATTAGAGGCAGAATGCCGAGGAACCTGCTAATTGAGGGCAAAGAAGCCCCGAAAAGCATTAAGAACTCTTTGCTACTTCACTTTGGTGCTGCACCTGCATTTAAGTATGGCTACAACTTCTACTCATTAATTGGTCATACTAATTTTTAAAACCAAGATCAACTGAAAAAAATAGCAGATTTGGTTTTTTAAAAATGCAGGTGCGTTTACAAACAGGAGGTTGCAGTTGCCACTGTGCAAGAAGCATTTCCTCTTGTACAGAAGAGAGGGAAGCCTCTCCTCTTGGACCAGGCCTGTTGAGACACGGGCACGGACTGTCTGGAACAGGGCCGTAGAGTTGCGTGCTTGTGCCCAGGCTTGGGAAGCACCTCTGCCTGCACAATCGGGCATCCAACTTTGGCTGCCCTGCCCTGCCCTGCCCTGCCCTGCCCACTCCAGCCTTCTTGCTGGTCCACAGGGTTTTCCACGGAAAACTGGGCAGCAAGATGTGCAAAGTCAGCGCTGCCAGACTTGCCCGCGTCCTTTCGGCTATGGCAAAGTCACAACTGGATATAGTCCTTCATTCTCTCATGGGCGCTTTTACTAATTAATCTACTAAAACCCATCTGATTAATCAGCTAAGATCGTCTTAATCATATAACAGTATTACTATCGGGTAGAAAAAATGACTGTATGTTAGGTTTTCGCAAAGGTGGGGGAGAATACAACAAACACTAGAATGTAATGATATGATATGGCAGCATCAGCTGGAGTCTAAAAACTGAGTGAACGAGAGGGAGCAACTCCAGGCTAAAGGGTCACTGGAAGACCTGCCCCCTTCCACAGAATTAAACCGAGAACCAGACTGGTCCCCGACGGCCTGTCCCAGCACATGGTCCTCCTATGCTTGCTCTTTCATCTCCTTCCTGTGACAGAATTCTGGGCTTTTACTGGCATGCCTAACAGCGAGAGCACAGAGAACAGAGAAATGGCAGAATTTTGATCAGTGTTGTCATTTGCAAGTAATTTTTAGTTTTTTAAAGGGAAATGTCAGCAAATGCTATAACGGACCAATAAATGCCAAAGCCAACTAACTAGCTGCAGTAATTGTCAGAATGACCCCCTTGTTTGCCAGTTGCTGGCGGTTCCCACGCTGCGGTGTATAGATCAAAGGGTTATCCATGCATCACACACTCGCATGCACGCACAGCTTCCCATGTGCGAAGAGCTTCCGGTCTGAGATTTGTGCATTCCCAGTGATTCCCGGATTGAGAGCACTCAGTTCTCCTTTTCCTCATCCAAAGCCTTCCTCTGCAGCCACAGCCAATCATGTGCACGCCAGAGGAGCTCGGCCTGGTACTAAAACTGCTCTGTGCCACAAATCCTTTTGCTGGAGACAGAAGAGCCTGCTTGTCTTCTTTCAGGTTTACATTTTTCAAGGAGACATTTGTTCTGTCCCATTTCTGTATCTGTTTATACATGTTTTCTTTAAGGCCCACATGATCCCCCCCCCCCACCACACTCGCCCCCAGACATGTATATTTGTTCGCGTTGTTCAGTCAAATCTCTGCATTGCAAAATTTGGACGTGTTCAAAAACCAAAGGATGAGAACATTCCATTGCACCAGCCGGTGAATCGCGAAATAGCCCGGTTTGTATCAGACGGTGCACTCCATGTCTCATCCTCATCCCTGGGTAGGGAGAACTGCAGAGGAGCGCCGCTCGAGTGGTGCACCGTTGTCCCGCTGTGCACTTGCAAGGTGGGCTCTCCGCTCCCTGGCCTGGAAGGCTTTGGATGCCGTGTGGCTCCACGTTCTGGAGCCAAAGCTGCCAAGGGGGTGCTGGCCAAAGGGCCAGGGGCCCTGCTGTGGGACGGCTATTTGCCCGAGCAACGCCTGGCGAGCCGATGCCAAAGGGAGGGGAAGAGAGGCTGTGGATGACCAGCTCTGATGGACCAGCAGCTTGTACAATGGGCCACACGCTCTTCTGTTCAGGCTGTGCGAGTGAACTTTCCCCGAAGGAGCCCTTCATAGCCGGGGGTTCTCCAGGAGCTGCCTTTGTTCCTGGCCGTCCGGCTGGCCTCAGTGACTTCTACCAACATTGTCTGGTGGCCCAGCTACGCTCCCGACAGAGGAAGCCTGGCCTCAGTTGTCGATGCTCCGGCAACCTCTTGCTTAGATGACGGCCATGCGCTCGGCGTGGGGCTGCCTTCAGCAGCTGCAGCTCATGCAGACCATGGCAGCCAGAAGGATAGCGGGGCAGGAAGCTCCAGGCAGGTCACCCTGATCCTGGCCCACCTGTGCTCTCTGCCAGCATAGTTGCACTGCATTCAAGTGCTGGGATGGACGTACGAAGGCGAACGCAGCCTGGGACTGTGGGCGCATCTCCCCCAGCCGGCCCAGGCCAGACGCTGGGTTCGTCCTCCAGCCTCTCCTCAGAGGGGAGCTGGACAGGTGGCAACAGGGGAGGAGGCCTGCTCACTGTTGGCCCCCAGAGGGACCTGCCTGCCACCAATAGTGTTACCTTTTCAGTGCCAGGGATAATGCACACAATCTGAGATTTGCAGGATTCATCACAAGTTACCAGATTCAGTTGAAGTGTCTGGACTTCAGGGTGAGATCAGGACCCCACAGTGTGGGAAGTCCCCAAAGGGCCATCCAGAGGGCAGTGGGGGATGGGTAACGTGGCTGGCCACATCATTGCTTGCAATTTATAACAGCATTTTATAGCCAGGGTGGCCAGCTGGACACCTGCAGCACGATCACAGACACTCACCGCTCGCTCGCTCGCTCTGTCTGTCTGTCTGTCTGTCTGTCTGTATGTCTATTTATTTGCTACTTTTCTACACCAAAAGAATGCTTGTTCCCAAGTACCTGTCTTGCGTATCCCGTCTGTTGAAGTAAACGCCCTGTTGTGCCTGTGGACGGGGCAGTGCTATGATGTAAACAGGTTTAAAATGTGAAACCACAGATGTTCGGAGTATCTCTTTGCCGTCGCCGTCATCACATCCGGCCGACATTTCCTTCTGCCCTTCTCTTCTGCCCTCGGGGGCGCAGAGGCATGCAAAGCAGGGAGCGGCTGTGGGGGGGGGGCGGGAGTGAAAGGTGCATCCGATGCTTTGGAGCACCTCGTGGCCACCCAGGGCTTGGCCTTCCGTACCACACGCCCCTGCCCCGTTTGCGTTCACGCAGGCGCCTCGCGATCGCCACTTCTGGCCTCTGCTCACGGGTCGGTCTGGGAGCCTCAGGATGCCGGCTTCTCCGCGCTCCTGCCCAGCTGGCACCGGCCTGTCGTTTTGGGCAGGCTGCTGCTGTGGCTTAATGACTCCTTCCTGCAGCTGGATTCGGAGTGCCGAGACGCCAGCCAGCGCTCACGGCTGCATCCCAGGGAAAAGCGCAAACTCTCCGGCATGACATATTTAATAAAATAGTGCTGGGGAGGTGAAGAGAAGAAAAAGCCAATGCCTGGGAAGGTAATGCGTTCATTTGAATAATGGGCAAAATCAAATTAATTCTACATTAAATAGTTCTGAATAAAGGGTTTAAGTCAGCAGTTTCAAACTTGTTTTCCTTAATTACTTTCCGTGTTTAATGTCATTAAGAAGATTAAAAATTCATTAACAAGAGTAGTAAAGTGGCAAATCAGTAAAGCTATCACTCCAGGTTAAAAACTAAGCTGAGGTTGACACTTTGCAGACTTCCACAGGAATTGCGGGAAATACGCGAGAGGAGCCAAGCGGTGGCTCCCAGGGGAGCGAGGCACGGCGGAGTCAGGGCTAGAGGAAGGTCAGCCCCTGTGCGCGTGTTGGGGGGAACAGGCCCCACGGTGATTATCGCTGGCTTCGTCAGGGCTGATGGCATCCCCCTTGGAGCAACCCCAGAAGTGCAAGTCAGTGGCGGGGGAGCCTCCCTTACCCCTCATGGCTGGCGCCTCCATGGGCGCCTCATCTCCGTCCCACTATGCTTTGGGGGTCCTCACGAGCTTTGCCCAAGATGTGGGGCTCAGGGGGTGGGAGCCCCCTGCTTTTCCCTCTCCTGCCTGGACTCTTCCCACTGTCCAAGCCAGAGTTGGACAGATGCCATTCTGACACCATTAGGTTGGTTCTGAAGAGGAACATGGGCATTCGTGGGGTAACAGTGGGGCACCCCAACAATTGAGCCACCTAGGACAGTCCTCAGAGGCAGAGTTCAGAGTTCAGCTTGCTTAGGGGTTGGAGTCAGTAAACATGGCACCCCAAAGCGGAGGGCTGTTGGCCACCAGTATTGTGGCTGGAGAAACCCGCATCCCGAAGTGGCCAGAGCAGCGGAGAAGATGCAGCACCTGTGTAACCGGCAGGTGGAGGCCGAGATCGGAAGCGGAGCTGCCATGGAGAAGGCAGGCCTGGACTCTGTCAGGCCTCCCAGGGTAGGCAGGGTTGGTGCCCAAGGATTTTTCAGCCACACAAATTCTCCAAACACCGGCCTGCATCTGGTCGGGTCCCGTTTCCCATATCTGTGTGCATGTGTGTGAGTCGTTCTGGTTGAAAGAGGAAGTGCACGTTTGAATGTGGAGAATATGCATTTTCAAAGGATCATACCCAAAAGGTGCACACACACCCGGAAGTAAAAATTCCGGTAACATTTCCTGAGAGCAAGCTGTCCTGTGTGCATCTGGGGATGTGAGCATGGCCTGCTGTGCTGGCACGATGTGTGCATTTGTGCATGGCAGAAACGCAATGCTCCCACGTCCTTATCACAGGCGTCAGGCTGAAGCTTCGGGAGCACGCGTCTTCACGCAGGGCACAGTGGGCGGCAGGGTGCTTCCAAAGCAGGGGCATCTTGCAAGACGGGGTGTGTTTGCGGTGCAACGCAGCATGACCAGGGCTTGCTGGTATTGATGTCCTGCTGCATCAGTGGCCTCAGCAGGATCAGCCGGTTCCCGGAACCTCCCTCTGGGATCCACTTTGCGCCCCCAAAATCGCCCGCTGTTGCTTATTGAAACCCTGGTGGGCTGCAACACGTGCATATCGGCCTGACTATGGTTTGTCGTGTCGTGTGAATCCACGGGCTGCGGGTTAAGCGAGGGTTAGAGAATGGTCTGCATGACACAACAGGCAGTGCAAAGCACTGACTATTCAGAGGAGACACCTGTGGGTGCTGGCATGCCCTGCAGCCCACCATGCCCCCGCCCCCCAAAGAGAGCCCTTTGGCTAATGCAGCAAGATTTGACTCCAGTAAATACGCCACCCAGCCACCCATGGTGGCTCCTTTGCTCATGTGAGCCAGCCCAGTGCAAAAGCTCTGCCTGCCTTCAGGGGACGCCTTCTCGGCACAGGGCACCCTGCGTGGTCTGACAGCCCGTGTGACCTGGTGGCCCAGGGAGTGGGGCCCCTCCTCTCAGGCGCATCTATTCCACAGGGTCGCTGTGAGACCCCTGGCACTCCATGGTCTCCTCGCAGGAGGAAGTAAGTTGGGGTCGAAGCATAATGTCAGAATGCCGATACGGCTGCATTAGCTGAGTCCGCTGAGCATAGACTGGAAGCAAATACAATGCCAGATATGAGCAGCTGGGTCTCAGACACCTTTTAGGCATGTTAGAACAAATTATTTTACTGTCAACTGCCCAGAGAGCCCTCCGGGCTATGAGGCGGTGTATAAATGTAAGAAATGCTTAAATAATAAAGGAGAACAAATTCCAGTGAACATTTTATTTCTTTATTTTTTGGTCTACATCCTGCCTTCTTCCTACAAAGGGCTCAAGGCAGCTAACACCATTCTCCTCCTCCGTCTTCTCCCCACAACAGCAACCCTGTGAGGTGGGTTGGGCCCAAAGTCCCCCAGTTGGCTCCATGGCCGAGCGGGGACCAGAACCCGGATCGTGGGAGTCCCAGTCCCAGCTCTTCCCCACTGCGCCACGCTGGCTCTCAGTGTGCGCAGGTTCCTTGAATTCCATGGGGAGAACGCGATGCACCACAAAGCGAACGCTGCACAGCGAAGGGCCCGGCTTGACACAACCTTTCTGTTCTTACTTTTGTGCATATTGTAAATTACTGTGCAAAGATGTATCCAACCTTCGCTTAATGATTGCAATTACTGACAGGAAACATTCACTCATCCAATGCAGGGTGGTATGAAGAAGGGAGGGGAAGCCCCAAAGGGAGGGGGCCATGGGAGGGGAGGGGAAGAGCTGGGGGACCACTTTGTGGGGGGGGGATGGAAGACCATGGGATGGGCTGTTCATCACACACACTCCTGGCCTGTAAGGAATGGCCAACCCCATGAGACCCTAGGCATGCCTCTGGCTTCGTCGCCCACCCAGCCCTTCTTCCTGGCCCGTCCCCTGGGAACGGAGGGGAAGGTCTGTTTCCTGCTGCTCAAAGCAAGCCATGGATCCTTCGCTGCCATGTCTCTCCTTTGCAGGACTTTCCACTGCAGCCCTCAAGGGTTCTGGCAAAAGGGTGTGCAGAATTCCTTCCGGGATGCTGCTCACCACTTTGCATCCGGATTTCGGGGCCTCAGCAGGCTCCGCTTGGTCCCGAGCCAACAAAGAGGGGGCAGCAAAGCTGTCGCTGCTCCTGGCACTGTGTGCCGCACGTTCCCAGTTGGAAACTCATCTCATACTCGAGGCAAAACTTTTTCAGTAACACTTTCTGAAGCACCTTGCCTAAACAGATGGTACTGGTGAGTAAAACGTCCAGGGGTCTTTTCCCAAGAGGGACTGTATCACGCCCTCCACCCAGGCCGGAGCTGCATCGTCACACCATAGGACTGAGGCAGGAAGATCAGGATAAGGTGCATTGCAAAGCAGGGCAGCTTGCTTATGATGCGCAGAATTTGAAATGGATTATCATTGATTTGTCTGTCTCGAGAGCAGATTTAAAAGCCTGGCTGCAGAAGCCGCATTCCCCCTTCGGCTCAGTGCAAAGTGCCAGCTGCATCCGTCACCTGCGCATTTGGAGACGAGGCTTCCATATGGATGGCAACTGCGTTAGGCGTGCGCAGGAGTCACCAGGCCCAGGCCTGGCGCGATGATCACATTCCATCTCTATGGCACCTCCTCCGTGGCCACATTTTCCCTCAGCCCTCCTGGAGGGTGGGCCCCTGCCAGGAGGACCCTTTATGCGCAAGGCATGCATGGGAAGAGGCACTCCCAAGGGAACGTGCTTCTGTGCGCACACACGCACACAATGGCGGTAGTCATCTCTTTGTGTGATGTGCATCAGGGCAGTGTTAACAGGCTAGCGCTGAAAACCTTCCTCCACCCTTCGCGTTTCCTGAAGCATCACTCGGGCTGCCTCTCGAAGGAAGAGGAAGCGCTCGTCTCAAGAGCCGCCCCTCTGTCCCTTTCCGAGGCCTCAGTTCCCCTCGTCACTTCAAGGGGGTTGCGGTTTTCTGCACCACATTAAGGCACTTATGACTTTGTCTCACTACGTGAACAGAGGGCCCTCCCTGCGGGCCATGCCGAGCAGCCTGGCTGCCGGGGGCTTCCGGGGTCTCTTTGTCCGGGGCCCACAGGTGAAAAACGGAGCAGGGAGGCGGCTGGGAAGGTCCGGCTGGTCTGAGGCCGTGCCTGGCTTGGGTGTTGCTGCCTCCTCGCCCACTAAGAGCAGCCTCCCAGGGACCTCCCAGAGCAACCTGCCTGCTCAGTGTGCCAAGAGAGGCCCAGGTGCCGGCTTTGAAGAAGGACCAGTGGCCTTGGCCCCCCGGACTCTCACCCCCTCCTTGTGGCACCTGCTGCCCCTCCCCACTGCCGTGGCCCAGAGCTCGCCCGCCTGCCTCCCGGAGTCCAACGAGGACCTCCACTGCGCTCAGTGCTTCCCCGCCACAGGGACAATCGGCCGCCCAAGCCGTGTGTGGCAGGAGGTGAATGTGATAGGGTTACCAGGGAGAGCAGCTTGCAGACTGGCTTGGCTTTGATGAAGGAACATTTAATTATCCTCCTTCCCCCAGTGAAAGAGATCTCCCATTGTCTATGCTTATTGTCCCTTCAGTGAGTTTCCTACCACGCAAGCTTTCTGCCTAAGCAGATTCCTCCTTGGCTTTCCCTTGCCAGAATTGCCTCAGCGACTCGCTCCCTGCCCTCCTGGACTTAAGTATGCATTTAAAGGCGTGTGGTTTAAATGAGTATCTCTTGTAGAGTTTGGATCGCATCCCTGAAGGAACATTAGCACCAGCTTGGAGACGTGCCTGCAATGACTCCGGCTCCTTGGCAGGGGAGAGGAGGGGAAACCCAAGCAGCGGGCCAGAAGCAGCGCACCCAGAAGGGACAGGGTGGCCCCTCGCGTGTGGGCGGGTGGTGCGGGTGGCACGCTTCACAGAAGTGCCCCCAAAGGACTTCAGGTGCGGCGGCATCTGCCACTCCAGGAGGACAAGAGGTGAGAGGGAGGGAGTTAAGGACTCAAGATGCCACAGCACAGCGAAGGAAGTGCCTCTTCTCGGCACCTGGCCTTTGGGTCGCCTTGGGGGGCACCCCTGCCCTGCTTTACACAAGGCACGGCTTGAAAGAACTGGGTGTGTTTCTCCTGGAGAGAAGACTGAGCGAGGGAGTGCTTTTCAAGTGCTGACACGCAGAGAGGAGGGCCACGATCTTTCCCCAATCATCCTAGGATGCTGGACACAAGATACGGGCTCAAGTTGCAGGAAGCCAGATTCAAAGTGGGCATTAGGAAAAACTTCCTGGCTCTTAGAGAGGTCCACCAATGGAGCCCAGGACAGGGAGGCGGTGGGCTCTCCCACACTGGAGGCCTTCAAGAGGCAGCTGGGCAGCCCTCTAGAGGGATGCTATAGCTGGGAGTCCTGCGCTGAGCAAGGAACTGGGCTTGATGGACCTCCTCCGGACCTCTTCCAGCTCCATTATTCTAGGATTCTATGACCCCACACTGACAAAGGTGGGTGGGTGCTTCGGCATGGCAAGGGCCTCTCCGGCACCTTCGAGCCATTTTTGCAAGGGTTTTTTTTAGACTGAGGAAAGCCTGGTATTTTCCTAGTCTGGTGTTTGCTACAGAAGCTGCATGTAATTTCACACTTGTGCTCTATACCGCAGCATCGCCTTGTGTCGTGCGATGGACCACTCAGAAGCACATGGAAAGGCAGAGAGGAAAACATGGGGGAAAGCCCTTGCTTGGGGCTTGCAGCGATTCTCCTGCAGAAGAGCGGGTAGGAGAAGACTCGGTGAAACACCAGGGCAAACGGCTCACACAGGGAAGCCCTTGTCTCGAACCCGGCCTGTGCACCCCCTCCCCCTGCAGGAGGCCCCTTTTGCACAGATTGTGGCAGGGCGCATGCACTCACAGGACAGGTGTGCACCGGCCACAAGGTTTGGCTTGGGTCCCAGAACAGTCGGTGGAAATGCAGGCCAGTTGCCCCCCATCCCCACCATGCGAGTCAGGGGCCTGAAGCCCCTCTCCGGAGGCCCTGAGCTGTTTGCCTCCCATTGACTATCACTGGGTGGTGGGTGTTATGCCAGGAACTTTTTAACACGTGTGTGTGTGTGTGTGTGTGTGTGTAACACGGCCTTTCTTTTTAAATTTCGTAGCAGAATTAGATGAAAATCGCAGGTGTGGTTACCTTTTCTGCAGGGATCAAGCCTGCCGTATTTCAGGGGCACTGTGCGAGAGCCATCCTGGCATCTTCAGGATTTCACCTCTCCCTCCCCTCACCCTGCCCACCCTGGTATTTTCGCTATATGGACAGCTTGGGCAGAAGTCTGGTTTTGCAGACACATCGTCTGTGCCTCTCTGCTCCTCTGACGTTCCCAAAAAGCTGTCAAAGAGCTCAGATTCAGTCTACTTTGGAAGAGCTCTGCTCCTGTTTAAAAGATCACCCAAATCTTTCTGAATGGGCCTGGCTTGCTGTCGGAGTTGGGATTTGACCAAATCCAATGCTTCCTTCTAAAGTACCGTTGGGCTTGAAGCGTATATGCTTTAACCTGCTCCCTAGATATGCGATACATGATTGCATATCTAAAGAAGAAGAGGGCTAGTGCTGGGATTCAGTATTGTCTCTTGAATTGACTCTTCCTGCAGAAAATGGAAGTCTTGCCCGAACAAGGAAAACAAAAAGATATACAAAAGAAATGTGAGCAGAAAAAAGGGGTTTTGGGGGTTAAAGTCCTCTCTGAATCTAGCATGCCGTTCTGCTGACAGCATAAAGAATGATTTCAGTGCCTCAGAGCAGAAAGAAGTCCTATAAAAGGAGTGCTAATGGCGAGGAACTAAATTGTATTTTTAGGAAAAATGAGATTTAGTTCTACCTTCCTAACCAACAAATTTCCACTTGGACTTGTTTCCTGCTCTACTCCTATGTGAACCCTCAGTGAAAGGTGGTCTTAGAGCTCAGAGGAAGTGGGCCAGATTCTAAGGAGCTGAACTAGGAAAATCTGACAGGTCCCCACTCCCAGATTGGTTCCCCACACATTGGTAGTCCGGATGAAGACAGTGGCTGTGGTGAATGGCAGCACTGTAGCCCAGGAAGCCAAATTTGGGTTGCTGCACATGGATTTGAAAGCCACGACCTGCAGTGTAGCCTTTTCTGAAATGGGTCTCCTCGGCATGCAGGGCAAGTGTGAGCAGCAAGCCTGAGGGGTCTCCTGCATGAAAAGCTGGCATAAGGAGCAGTGGTTCTGCTTCATCAGGCCTCAGGAACCTCGCTGGAAGAGCTGGATCTGTACAAAAGGATTGAGTTCAGCCTGAACTAGAATGGAACCAGAGCGCTGGCGCTTAACATTAAAAAGGAGCAGGCAGATTTCAGAATGAAAACCCTGCAGGAAGGTTGACAGGCAACGGGGAGCATCTGGCTTGGGTTTCACCATCTTAAGGTGAGAACATTCCCAGGGCCCAGAGAGGAAGGAATGAGTCTCCCCAGAGAGGCTCGCCTGGTGCCGTCATTATTTGCTTTTCGGCTCCAGGCAAAGACCTTTTTATTTAAGGAATATTTTAATTGTTAGTTATTAATTTTATATTGTATTATTATTATATTTATATATTTCTATTTTTATATTAGATTCTGAGATGGGCAGTTTTAAATAGTGTATTGTTTTTAAATTGTATTTTCTTATTGCTGTGAGCCGCCCCAAGGCTTGTTTGCAAAGGGGCGGCATACAAATATGTTAAATAAATAAATAAATAAATAAATGGGGCGGAGGGGTCAGTGCAGCACACAGCAGAAAGCAGGGTTGCAAGGTCAGCAGAAATGGCTGGAGGGGGTCCGGAGGGGCGCTCTGTGCCAATGGCCGTAGCCTCTGAGCCAAGGCAAGGAGGCCGGAGTGGTTGGCATGAAGGGACAGCAAAGGTGAGGCAGGCGCAGCTCAGGGCTGGCCAGGTGGGGAGGTGCAGAGGGCGCGGGGTTCTCGGGCGAGGGTGCTGTGGGCAGGGCAGGCGAGTCGTGCCGGAGGGCTGCCACGGCGGGCCTCAAGCAGCACAGAGTGCAAACAAACCACCTCGAGAGGACAAGTCCTCCACGGGATGGACACAGGTGGCCACAGCAAGCGGCCGAAGTGGCAGTCCAGCGGTCCGTCCTCCCCCCCCCCCCACCCCAAATGCTCAGGGAGATCTTGAGATGGGGAATGAAGGAGTGAGGCAGCCAGAGGAAGGGCTGCCTGCCGTAACGGGTGGCTTCAGCACAAACGCGCCACAGCAGGCGACGGAGGGTTCCACCATGTGGCTGGAATGCGGAATCACCCTCGCCTGGGCCTCTTGGAGAAGGCTCAGCCTGATCCACATTTGCATGTTGCACGAAAAAATGTAGCCTTTTTTGCCACTGAAATTCTGTGGCAACTGTGACAGGAGTGGATCCCAGTGGGTTCTGGGGCAGAGTGTGGCCCCCAGACCCACCCGCGTTGCCCATTCCTGGAGAAGATGCAGAAGGCAAAGCATTTCTGTGGTGACGGGAGAATTTGAGACCTCCGGAGGGCAACCGAGGAGGAGGAGGAGGAGGAGGAGGAGGAGAGCACACAAAGGCTGGGGGGGGGGCTGTCTGGGTGGGGGGGTTATGCATGGATTAGGCAGGCAATCTGGTTGATAAGAACCAGAGCCAAACAACTCAGAAGGTGGGCCATTTAACCTGCCTGCAAAGTAGAGCCCCTCCCCAGCCAGCCATCCCCAGAAAGCAATGAAGCCTCTTCCCAGCAGCCGCGTCACAATAAATTCATGGCAGCCAGGGCTGAAGAAACAGGCTGCCGCAATTTAAAGCAAGCATGGATTTGCATATTGAATTAAAATTAAGAGCTAATTATGCAAATAAATTATGACATTTGGCAGGAGAATTTGCTTCAAGATCATTTATTACATTCCTTTTTATAACAGTGCGAGCATTTAACGGTCAAAGACAATATTTTAAAGGAAAATTAATGCAAGATTATTAACCTAAAAACAATTCCACATTAATGAGATGTATTTCTCTTCAGCTTCTCACACCTGGCTGCCTGTTGACTCTGGGCCAGGTCTGTCTCCCGGCAAGCCGACTTCTTCATGCAAGCCTCCAGCGAGTGTTGCAGGAACGCCGCTTTGGACAGATTCATGCCAGAACATTCCTGGAGGTCGGCGGCGCAATGGCCTGGAAAGGAAGACTTGGAAGGCCAGTCCTCTTTGCTCTCCCTCTTGGAGCGGCTTCCTTGAAAAGGACCCCGAAGGGCAGGCAAGGCGACTGCAGGGCCGCCGCTGGGGAAGCAAGGCTCGCCGTGGCCCGTGGAAATGCACCCGAGCCGCTGGGCACGGCCCGGGGCCTGGCCCTTGACCCAGGGTGCATGGCAGGCGGCGTGTGCAGCTCCCCGGGCAGAGCGCCAGAGCGCCCTGTGCTCATCAGGTGTGAGTCTCCCGCTCGTGAGCCCTGCGTGCCGCCCGGAGGGGCGAGGGGCCTCCCAAGCAGCAGCCCAGTGGCTCTGCAGCCCCCGGACGGCGGGTGCCCCGAGCAAGGGCAGGGAGGACCGGGCCCCGCTGCGCCCCACTTCTGCCCCAGGAAGCCGGGCACTGCCAGCTGGTCCCCCGCCCGCCCCACCCCCCGGCATTCCTCCTCTCCCAGCTGTGGGGTGGAGGCTGGAGGGGGCCGGCCCCCTGGCCAGCCCACCCTCATGCCCCTGTGCAACATCCCTGAGAGTATAGCAGCCCAGCGGGGAGAGGGCACGGACCAGTCGTTGGTCAGGCAGCGCCGGAGCCCCCCTGGGCTGAAAGTGCTGCGTGAGCCCCGCCGGCGGGACGCTGCTCGGATGGGGGGCCTGGCCCAAAGAGCCGTGGCCGAGCCAGCCAGATCTTCGATTTCTGGGCTGCTTCATTACTTAGTTGCTTGTGTAGTCACAACTTTCTCCTGTTTCTTCTATATGTATCCACTTGCTCTTTAAAGCAAGGGCAAGTGGATACATTCGGAGCATTTTTCTTGAGTCAAGTTTCAAACATCACCTGAAAGGTTGTGGTCTCTTTTTTCTTTGGGTACCCACCTCATAACCAAACCTCGCCCCATCTAAGGTATATACCTGAGATCCAGAGGGACCTGAGGCTAATTTTGTGGAGGTGCCGGTGGGGGGGAGGGATTCCACCTGTTATGAACACTCTTTCCTTTCCGTCGGAAGAGGAAAATATTCCAGGCATGCAGAGAATTCTTTTTAAGACTTTACTGCAATGGAGGGAACAGAAAGGAACGGTTTCCTTCCCATCCTTCGGTTCCCCTGAGCACATGTTCACACCCCCCTTTGAACCCTGCTCCCGGCCGCTTGTTCCCTCCTCCTCTCCCCAATTGGCTCATAGGGTACTGAGAGTTATGCTCTTTCCGCCGCTGCTCCGCGCTGCCCCAACACCGGCCCTTCTCCCCAATCCAGCCCTGCCCCCGGTGGGCTGCACTGGGCTCATTTTGTTCTGCCCAGCTTGTCAATAGACAATCAGGAAGTATTTGGCCCATGAGTTCGTGTTTGCCTGTTTCCCCACACCTTGAGCTATCTGCTTTTGGCCCCTCCCCTCCTTTGGGCTACGTAATTTTCTTTGTTGCCCTTTTAAATCCCTTTCCTCCCTTGTTTCAAATCATCCTCTCAGGCCTATCACACCAGGAGGCCATCAAAAAGGCCACGGGTAGCAAAGGACCAAAGAAGGCTGATGCACCACGTGTTGCCTCCTGCTCCGGAACAGGACTTTGCTGGGCTCCCTCTGTCCCTCGGAGCCTTCCACTCTTCGGTCTTCCTCCCTTGGCATCGGGGCTCCTCTGATACACACACAGGCAAACACGAACTCATCAACATTCTCCAAATTCCACCTCGGTACGTGTCCTTTTCACATCTATATCCAATTACAATATTTTCTTTTTGCATGAAAAGAAATGTCTGTAACAATTGTGCACAAACATTTTGAATCAATGCATTTCTGGAAAGAAAAACTTGAAGGAAGCTCCAACCCAACTGAGAGGAAGTTACACACCAAACAGAATTTCCCCCAGTGTGATTGTGAATTTCAGATGCACACTTTGCAGATGTGCACTTTCTACGTAGCAAACACCTTTTTTGGTACACAAATTATATTGCAAGCTCAGAGATGTACTAACAGCCCCAGCACGGAGCTTCTTCTTTCTCCAGCCAAACTGGCTTTTCACTTCTCCTCACAAAAATGCTGGCGAATGTGGTGCTGGCTGCCAGTTTTGGAGGAGTGGGCACAGCCGATGTTTAGATGTTGTGCTTTTCGAGCTATCCTTGGCAGTGTGTGCCAAAATTCCAGAAGATGGGAATTCCAGTTGACCAAGTTGGAATCTCAGTGCCTTGTTGAGCTCCCTGCAGAGTCCTGTAGTTTGTACTATTAAAGAATCTGGTTTGAACTTTTAGAAATGGGAAGGCTTGTTCTCACCTTGGAATGGCCCAAATGAACTGCGTAACTTCCCCTCCAACCAGAAATAGCTCGGTTCCTTTCTAGCGCTACTGCCCAGCAGAGCAACCCATCCTGGGTGACTTGCCGCTGTGCACTGTCGCAATGGGAACTGAGGCTGCTTCCCTCAGGGTGGCTTGTTTTTTGGCACGACAAAGCAGAGCCTGCAGGAGGGGGTGTTAGACTTGTTATGTTGACAGGGCTAAACATACCAAAAACCAAGCCAGAGACATGGATGCGTGCATATACACGTGTCCCTGCCAAAACCCCCATGTTTGTAGGAAGCCTGAGTTTTGGCACCTGTTCACACGGAATAAGCAAGGCCCACCCCATGAAGGGGCGGATGTGCTGGCCACCCCTTTCATGAGCAATCCAGGGATCTGAGTCTGAATAACCCTTTTACAGGGAAAGGGCGGATTCCACGGAGGGTGCCGGGGGGGAGGGGGGATCCACATCGGTCCGGACCCTCTTACTGGTCTTCAAATGCCCAAGGCACTGGGCATGTCACATGATGCTCAGACCAAGTGCTCTTCCGACGTGATCTCCGCCTGTTGCAGCCCAGGCTCCTTCAGACCCGTTTGGTCACCGCTGCTTCTGAGCTGCTCTTCTCCCCTAGATGAAACGCGCTGACCAAATGAACGCGTGGTCCCGATCCGAGGCCAGGGGGGTGGCCCCAGTGGGCTGGGGGTTGGGGGGAGCAAGGTGTCCTCCTGGGGCTTTCGCTGACCCCCCCACCCCCATGAGACCTTCCCTCTGTGACTTGCCAAGCGAGTGCAGAGCTGAGCACAGCCCTGCCGCCGCCTCTCCCTGCTCTGCCTGCTGAGCGAGTCCCTGCTCTTTGTGGCTTTTTAATCCCGGAAATGCGCGTCTCCCCGGGAGCAAATCACTCGGATTCAGTGGGACTAAAGCCCAGCAGAGTCCACACGGTGGAGGAGCTGCCCCTGCTTTGCTTTTGGGGGCAGGGGAAGGGGGTGCGATGCCCAGGGGACACCCTGGGAGGTGGGAGGACAGCAACAAGCAGCCCCACAGCCCCCCCTTTGCCCCACCCCTCCATGCCCAGGATTTCTTTGTGAGGGGGCAGGAGGCGCTCTCCATTAATTCTTCCCTGCTTGAAAATCTCGCCAGCCACTCCAGTTGCCTTGCGTAGAGGGAACTGCGCTGAAAAACAGGCAAACACACACCAGGCCAGTGAACATCTGGGGAACATGCCCCTTCCAACTCCTGCTGCTGCTGCTGCTGCTGCTCTCGCAATTGCATGTGTGTGTGGCATGCATTTGCCCTTTCCACTCAGTAAACCTGTGCTGGACAGTCACGTGCACCCGGCTGCAACTGAGCGCTTCGCAGGGATACCTCGACTGCTCACACAACCTGACAAACCCTGGCGGCGTAGGAGCCAGGGATGGCTTGGGACACTGTCTGAACTCTGCCTGAGCTCACCAGCCGTGCTGCTGGGTTAAGACAGCACGCAGAGCGAGCCTTGGCTTATGAGCCACCAGGGCTTATGGTATTGTGTGAACTCGGCCGATCTGTGCAGGGCTGCCTGCCTAACAAACAAAAACGGCTTCATCGGGCTAAGGCCAGTCGTGACTATGGCAACCGCAGTAGGTGGACCAGGCACAGGCCTGCTCCGGGCCTTCCGCGCCGCTTCCGCGGCTGAGCTTAGCTCGGGGGAAGGCGGCGCCGTTGGGCCACTGGCACATCTGGCAGTGGAGGAACGTGCCCTGCACAGCACCCTCGGAAAAGGAGGGCTCGCCCGAGAGAGGGAGCCAGGGAAGCTGCCCGTGGCACCTTGGTCCACACGTGCACCCGGGCGGGCGCCTCCTCGGCTTAAGCCAGGCCGGGGCCAGAGTGCAGTAACTGCCCCGCGACTGATCAGCCAGGGCTTCACACGCCTCCTGGTTTCAGGAGCAGAGCCAGGCAGGCCCGAGACGTCCGCAGACCCCGCTGGCCTTCAGGCTGCATAAAAATTAAATAAATAAGTGTGCTTCTATCGCTCGCACTGAGATCTAGCATTGCGCTCGGTCTAGCTCGTTTCCCATTTGTCTTGCAGGCCAGAAGAGGCATTTTCCTCATCCCTGGCAGAGCTGCCGATATAACCTTGGGGACTTGGCTACATTTCAAGTTGGGTAATTGCATTATCTTTCCTTCGATTCCCCCCTGCAGTGTCCAGTCTGTGGAGCTACCTCCCTTTCTTTCAGGGGTTTAGGAACCAGCCCCAAGCGTCCAGGCGATAACAACTCCGATTCCGAGGCGGCAGTGGGGTTGGGGTTCCAGGCGGGTGTGCAAAGGAACGAGGCGGATCCCACCCAGCGGGGCCTCGGCTGCTCAGAAACAGCCTTTGTTGAAGCACACCCATCGTGCCGGCCAGGGGCACTGTCACTTGGCTCACACACTTGGCCTGGGCGCGTTCTGCCCCTTCCCACAGCGGATCGCTTTGGGCGCACGCTGGCCTTGCCCCCGGCGATGGTCAGGCACTTGGGCCAAGCACTCGGAGCCTCTTCTCCCCTCTGGAAATTATCCGGGGGCTTCTGGATCCTCCTTAAGGGTCCAAACCCGGACGGAAAATATTGTTGCTATTCATACAGGAAACAAAGAAGGCAGCTGGCACTTTTTTAAAATAAAGAAATTTCCCTCATCTTGTGGTTAATTTAAAAGGTTTATTTCTTGAAATGAATCCTCTTCATCAAATCTCCGATCCTTGAAAATCAGTGCAAACCTGCCTGGGTGGATAATGAATTGATTTGTAATGTAAATGATATAACACACCACTCCCCACCTGCGTGCGTGTGCGAGTGTGCTTAATCTAAAACGTTTAAGTCTGAAAATGAGCTTCTCCATCAAAAGTCTCTATTCCATTTACATTTCTTGCATACGAGTCAATTTGTGCCTGACCCAGTCTATAAATCACTGACAAGGATTGCTGTGTGCATGCCCCCCCTCCCAGTCCCGCACGCGTCACGATCAAAAAGCATCTTCAGATCATAAAGCGCGCTCTCCGGCACGGAAGCCGGGCCTGCCCGAGCCCAGCCCTCCGTCCCCACCGGCAGCCTGTGCGTGTGAACGGAGCAGCGATGGGAAAGGGGGATTTCCATCTGTCCGTCTGTGCCGAGGGGTCGTGCGAGGCGGCGGCGCTTCCTCCTGCAGGCCTCTTGGAAAACACAAGGCGGAAAGCCGGGCTCGGACGTGGCGCTGAGCCTGGCCTTCCCAAGGCCACCCGGCGGCTTGCCACAGGTTTGGGGGGCGGGCTGCTGGCATCGCCACTGCCACCCCACCACTGAATTAGTCAGCATGTGGGGCATGGGCCAGGTGCTCCCCACCCTTGCCTGAAAGAAGTCGGCGGGCCCCAGGCTGCTCGAGCAATGCCTGCAAGGGGTGTTCCCTTCCCTTCTGCTCCGGCAGCCATGCCCAGCAAGGGAAGCCGCAGCGGGAGCAACCCAAGCGCTCCTTGGTGCCGGTGCTGCCCCCGCCCCGCTCAGTCCAGCTCGTGTTTATACGTCATGGGGCTGATGCGCTGCTTTAGGGGGACATCCTCCCAAATCACAAGCCAAATATGAGTCAACAGTGTGATGCGGCTGCAAAAAGGGCAAAGGCTGCATTAAAAGAAGTATCACTTCCAAACCATGTGAAGTCCTAGTTCCCCCCAGCTGGAGTCCTGCATCCAGTTCTGGGCAGCGCAGGGTATGAAAGAGGCAGGCAAGCTGGGAAGGGTTTGGAGGCGGCATGTTTGGCTTGGGAGCCCCATGAGGAAAGATGGAAAGGGCTGGGCATGTTCAGCCTGCAGAAGAGAAGACGGCGGGATATGTGATCGCGCTCCCCCGGGACGTGAAAGGCTGCCACACGGAGGAGGCCAGGATCTCTCCACAGTTGGACTGGCGTGAGATTGAGCCCCAGGAAGATCTCGGGTCCTGGCACTGCCCAGGCGTCTTGGCACAGGCCGCCCGCAGGCAATGCTTGTGCAGCCACCTGGGGCCTGGCAGGAGAGTGCGTTTGCCGGGTCTGGCCTGGTGGTGGCCGCTGGGGTGCTGCGTGCAGCTCACGGGCCTTTGCGGAGTGGCCAGCTGTGCCCCGACGTGCCTGCGCGTGGCTGGCCAGCCACGGGTGCGTGTGAGCAGGAGCGGCTGGCCAGATGCTTGGAAGGGAAGGGATGTGAACCGGGTTTGCCTCTGGATCAGGCCCGTGCCCTTGGAGCCCCGTTGCCCGACTGCACCCTCTGCTCGCTGGCAGCCAGCCGTGCCCCTGCCCAGGGCAGAGCTGCCCCCCCCCCGCCATCTCCAGAGCCCCTCGTGCCTCTGGCTCAACAGGCCGGGGGTGGGGGGAGCGGCGTGTGGGGCCTGCCAGGCAACTGCCCCTCGGAGCAGAGCATCCATATGGGGAGCAGAAGGGCACCGCAGGCGCCAGTCAGGAAGCAATTCCCTGGCCCGAGCATCCCACTGCTGCTGGCTCCGGGGCAAAGACGCTTAGCATAACAACTGAGCGGGGGGCTGCGGGGGGGCTTCCAGATTCGGGAGGCCCCCTCCTCCCCTCCCTCCCGATAGGATCTCAGGCTGGAGCAGAGCAGATCCCGGGCCTCCTCTCGCCTAATCGCTTCCCAGCGGCGCTATTGTCTTGCCGCCTTTCAGTGTGAAATGATGCCCTTGAGTCCTTTTATGGATAAAGACCAATAAAGGGGTTTTAAAACACACAACAAAATCCCAATCAAAACCTTCAGGCACACTGAGCTCCATCCATTGTCTCAGTGAAGGGCTTCTCCCCGGTTAATAAAATTCCCAAAGCTCTCCTTTCTTTTCCCAGGATCCTCGCACCGGACATGCCCGCTTTAGACAGTAGCCACTGG
Source organism: Varanus salvator macromaculatus (assembly GCA_023646645.1). Classification (NCBI taxonomy): domain Eukaryota; kingdom Metazoa; phylum Chordata; class Lepidosauria; order Squamata; family Varanidae; genus Varanus; species Varanus salvator. Next base: position 2,913,671 of record JAIXND010000756.1, on the reverse strand, counting down.
CGATGTTGTGGGAAGGGGCGTTTTAATGGTTGATCAGATAACATTAGCTTAGCCCAATGCAAGCTCATTAACTCCTTCCTGTGTGCTGCCATCTGCAGGGTTCTGCACCCAGCCGTTGATTCAGCGATCCGGCCCCTTCCTCCCTTCTCATCCTTCACTTCTCCCCTGACGCTGCGTGCAAATAATGTGATCAGAGAAGGCTGCAATCCATGGACAAAAAAGCGACTGGGCTGATAAAAATACGGGCGGGAATGCCCTGCATGGCTCACGGGGGAGAATATTCCTTAGGGAAATTTATCCGCACGTTTGGGATCTCCCAGCCAGGAGGAGAAGGGCTGCTGGAGGTGCAGGCTGGGAGGTGTGCCCAGCACCTTGTGGGTCATGTGATCGGCTTCCTGCCCTAATTTGTCCTTCAGATGGAAGAACCTTCACAAGGTCACTTTTCCACCTTTCCAGTGTTGCCAGATTTGTCCCGGCTAGGGACATTCTCGGATTGCTGGACCATAAGGAAGGCTGAGCACCGAAGGATTGAGGCCTTTGAGTTGTGGTGCTGGAGGAGACTCCTGCGAGTCCCTTGGACCGCAAGGCGATCAAACCGGTCAGTCCTAGAGGAGATCAACCCTGACTGCTCTTTAGAAGGCCAGATCCTGAAGATGAAACTCAAATACTTTGGCCACCTAATGAGAAGGAAGGACTCCCTGGAGGAGAGCCTGATGCTGGGAACAGTAGATGGCAAAAGAAGGAGGGGACGGCAGAGGATGAGGTGGCTGGATGGGGTCACTGAGGTGCTGGGGGTGGGCTTGGGTGGACTCCGGGGGACGGTGGAGGACAGGAAGGCCTGGAGGAAAGTTGTCCATGGGGTCACGATGGGTCAGACACGTCTTTGCGACTAACAACAACATGTCCAGAATTGCATTCTAAGTTGGAAATACTTATCCCAGCACAGAAAGATGAACCTGGTAGCCGCACTGAGAGCACCTGGGCCAAAATTAATGTGTCCAGGGATGAAAGGAGCAGGATCGTCAAGGGTCCGCTATTGCCCACCCAGTCAAGGAGAAGCTGAGGGGGACGCTTTTGCTCATGCATTGCCAATCTTCCAGCACGTGTGACGGGGCAGGAACGGGGGCTGCTATCATCAGGCGATCTGTTGGGAGGCAAATTCTGCCAAAAGTGGTCCCTCCAAGAAATTCTTGCCAGGTGTGGAGGATAACTTTCTTCTGCAGCAAGTGGAGGAAGGAACTAGACTAGAGGATCGGCTGCCCTCCACTTAATACTGACTAACAGGGGTGACTTAATGGATAGAGTAGAAGTTACAGGGACTTTGGGGGAAAGTGGTCACAACGTGCTTGAGTTCTAGATTTGAAAGGAAGCAAAACTGGAGTGTGGCCACACACGTGCTCTGGATTTTGGGAACGCTGATTTTAATAAACTCAGGACAACGAGTAAGGTCTCGCTGCAAGTGAATGTAAGGTAAAAAGGAATCCAACATGAGTGGGAGTTTATAAAAAAAGGACATTTTAAAAGATTCTGGCTGGAAGGTAGGAAAACCTCTGGACTGCTGGAGCCGAGTGGCAATGGAGCCCGTGACCGAGGGAGGTGCTGGGCTCTCCCATACTGGAGGCATTCAAGGGATGCTCTTCCTGGAGTCTCGCACTGAACAGGGTTTGGTGTCGAAGGGCTTTTTGACCCCTTCCAGTTGTTATTATATTATTATAATAAGTTAATAATTCTATCATCACCATCATTATAACAATGTTATAACTGTTATTATATTATAACTGCTATTCTTCTTCTTCTTAGAATAACAGTTAGCTCCGTTATTCTACGATTCTGTGGTGCCTGCAGTCCAGAGCAAGTGCTGACAAGGTAAGCAAACTACTCTTTCCTCTTCCTGATCCCTGATGCTCAGCTAGGTGTGTGAAAGATGTAATCAGGGCGCCTCCACCACTTAATGTATTCCGGATGCACAGACCGTCTTCATACTCATCATCTTCTGACCCTGCATGGGTGCCTTTCTTCAGCCACGCCATACCTGTTTTACCAGGTGGGCCTCTTGCAACACCTAAAGCTCCCACGTTGGTCTCCCCTGGTTCTCTGAGACATGATGCGCCCCTAATGCACCCTGGGGCTTCTCCCCGCAAGGTGCGGATGCTGCACCCGCGGCCCTTCACTGCAGGGGTTCGCGAGGTCCTTCCCCAGCCGCACATCCTCCGGAGCCTCTTTCGAGGCTTTCCTTTCACAGCCAGGAAAGTCCTTGGAATTAAATCTGGAACTGCAACGCAGGAGAGAAGAGCCTCGTGAGAAGTGCAGCTGGGGAGCGCAGCTCATCCCAGTGCCACCCGGTGGTGGATTCCTTGGATACAGGGAAGGCCGGGAAAGACCAGCCCCAGCGGCAGGATTGGCCTCAGCAAATTCCACACCGGGCAGCCCTCAGCATGGCGTGCTCGACTTTCTGGGCCAGGGATGGTACTTCCGCCGGACGCCCCAGTTCACCAGCCCAGCTGAGACACGCAGCATCCGGAGCATCGGGCTCCTTCTACTTTCTTCTAGCAATGGTTGGACTCCCTTTTGTGTAGTTGCCCAGGCATGTGGCAAATGGAGGTAAGAGCATCCTAAAGCAGTCCCACTCGGAAACCCTTTGTGAAAGCACTGACCAACAGGCACCAATCCAGCACTGCCGCAGAGGAGGCTCGGTGCTGCCATCCCCTCTTGGGTCGTCGCTGTGGCTGGGACAGTCCAGGGACAGACGTGCCTCAGCGCTGGCCGCCAAGTTCTTCCGTGCTTTGAAGGACCCGGGCAGCCCTAGACAACTCACACAACGCAGCCTCGTGCCGTGAAATCCTGGAAGAATGCTAAAACAATCAAAATCCACCCCCCCCACCCCACTTACAACAAAGGGAAAATAGCAAAGGGGCTTGAAATAGACTCTTTGAATTTTCAAAGTATGTATTCTGAGATCGAAAGATGACATGCTCACAAATGCCACTTTTGAGAAGCAGAGAAAGAGTTTATCATAGAATAAGATGTATTTTTTTTCAGCTCTCCAACTGCCTCTATTATTTTATATATTTGTTCAACCTATAACTGTGGGAGTTAATATACATTTAGTTTTAAACCTGATCTTACAGTCCATTTTCAATTTGTCTGATTTTGAGACTCATTGCTGCTTTATATATTTGAATTTCTGCTTCATATGTGGACTTGCTATTTTTTGTGTCCTACTTAATGCGCTTTGGTGTGATGGCCAATGGCGAAACACTTAATGAAATGACTGACTGAATTTCATTCCATTTCTAGGTGCCTGAAGATTTCTAATTTTCATTGGCCTCCTCCTGAGGCAGAATGGATGGCAATATTTTGTTAGATGAAGGACTCTGTGCAACTCAAAAGCTTGCATTGCCCTACACCTACCTAAAGAGAATGTCCCTTCAGGAGTTCTACATTTCCATGGAATCATGGAACAGTTGAGCTGGAAGGGGCCGGCGGGCCACCTGGTCCTAGCACTTGGCCAGTGCAGAGGGCCGCCCAGCCGCATCTTCGGCCCCTGCGGTGTGGGAGCACCTGCCACCTCCCGGGGCCATTGGCTCCATTCCGCCAGGGGGGCGAGGTTCCCAGAGCCCGGCCATGGGGCTCCCCCCCATCTTTTCCGATAGGCCGCCCCTTCACCTTCCGTGCAGGAACGGTCTTGCCAGCTTTGGCAGGGGTGGGGGCCGTGCAGAGAGGAACACTTGCCTTGGGCATGTGCCCCCGGCAGCCCACCCCATGATGGTGTGGGGCGAGGGGAGGGAGCCCTCTGGGACAAGGACCGTGATCACCAGCGTGCTCTGCTTCTGGGGGCATCTGTGGGGTCTTCCTGGTCGAGGCGCATGCGCACACCAAGTTATGGGGCGGTGGACGGGGCACGGCTTCCAGTGGAGCCACATGGCTTCAGAGGGGGGCTAGAGGGGCAGCCCCTTGACTCGTAGCTCCGCGGGGACCTGTCTCCGAAGCGCGGCGAGCGCCAGAGGACTCGACAGCCTCGTGCCGCTGGGGCCTCACGGCAGCGCATGCCAGTCATGCAGGAGGGTGCCCTGCCGATGGCGGCTGGTGCACAGGGGAGGGGGAGCGGGGAGGGAACGCTCCGAAGGGATGGCCTCTCTTTCCAGGGAGGGTGTAGATCTAATCTCCGTGCCGGCCAGGGTCCATTACCAGCGGAAGGGGGCTGCGCTTGCACTCATTCCCCCCCTTCCAGCAGAGACCCCTTCACTGCACGGCTTAGTGCGCGAAGGGAGCTGAAGATCCATCTTGCAGAGGCTGCGGTGAGGCTGATGCGGCTGGGCGGCTGGCATGTGGCCTCTGAGGCCCCAGAGAAGAAGCCAGGCAGCCAAGCTTTCACAAACCAGGCAGCACAAACTATGCTCCTGCCATTGGCCATGTCATCCTTGTGAATATTAAGCACCCAGTTCCCCCTGACCCCGTGCAGGAGGTCGCCAGGGAAGCCACTTGTGGCTCACGGCATGGTACAGAAGGACGGCAGGGACCCGTGTTCCTGGAAAATGGGAGCACGTTCCCCGTGGGAGCCTTCGCCAGCAGCAACGTGCCCGGTCCTCTTTCAGGGTCACATGGCCCAATTCCCTCCTCAGCGGATTCGTCCAGCAGCTCGAGCCCCTTCTGCTGAGCTCTTGAAAGGGCGTTTCTGCCGGGCCTCTCCCAGCAGCATTGTGCAAATCCTGAGCCTCCGACGCCAGTAGAAAACAGGCAGAAAAGCGTGAAACACGCCCCATCTTTGCTCCCCTTGGTGCAGGAAGGCGCAGCAAGCAACTGCCCAGCCAACACACCCCAACATAGTTCAAACTGCAAGGTGCCAGCCTGGATTGTGGGAAAGGGCCGTTCGTTTCCCACAGCGCCAGCCCCATTCAGGCGTTCCTCATCCCGGCCTGGACACCCTGGGTGCACTTCTGGGAGCAGGCTCCACCCCGACCCTGCTAGAACTTCAGCAGGAAGCCAGTGAAGGCAATTTTGCCCCACAGCGCCTAGGCGTGTCCCTGGACGGCGCACAAGTCCTCTCCCTGAGCCTTTCTGGGACACCGCGGTCGTGGCTGCAGGGCAGGCCTGGCGAAGGAGGCTGGGCGTGTGCCCCGGCCCAGGGACAGGCGCTCAGCAGGCGCCTCCTGCCAGATGCGCTCCTTGACCGGCGGTGTGGCGCTCTGGCCTGACCGCTTAGCGGTGTGCAGGGCATCACTGGGACGCCCGCCCAGAGCATCTGTTCCAGTCCGCGGCGGAGGAGCCGGCCGATGGCTCCCTGCGGCCTGTGGCACCAGGACATGGCCTCTTCCGCAGCAGCGGGCGCTCGGCTCCCCCAGCCGACCTGGGCAGCATTAGAATTCGAGCCACAAGACAAAAGTGACCGCGGACCCGCTGCAGAATTCCCTGGAAATAATTCACACCAACTTGTTTAAAAGGAGCAAATGGGTTTAATTATTAGTTACAATCTTGTCAATAATTATCACCCCATCTGTGGGTAATAAATGACAGCTTCTCACAGACTGCATCATTAGAGTTTTAGAACACCAATGGGGTGCATTAAAGTGCTAAGGGAAGCATCGATCTGGCATAAAAATGCACGGGTCAAGCCCACCGCCTTCTTGTCCCTTCTGCTGACCCGACCCGTTCTGGAGGCTCCCCCCAGGATCGCAGCCATCTCTTCCCCCACGACGTGGCACAGCTGGCGCCTCCTCTTCCCAGGGACTGCAGATCGATGCGGAAGTGCTCCTGCGTTCCCCTCTGTTACCTGGGAATGAAAACACGCAGGCGAACCTATCAGAGTCCGGATTCTTGCATTACCAGGGAAATGCTCCAGAACGTGGGAGCCCTGATGCCGGCTCCTTGCACCTGTCCTAGGAACAGCCAAGGTTCCTCAGCTTCGGCAGGACTCAAAAGGCGCCGGCTGTCTTTCTGCCAGGCATCTGCAGGTGTGCGAAGGCCTCGCCGGTCCAGGTGCAGGTTGAATCCGTGACCTGGTGTTCCACCTGAGCACGCGCTGCCTGGGGCCGCACTAGAGAGGTACCCTCTTCTGTCCCACGAAAACTGTTTGTCGTCACGATGCTTCATCAGAAAAGTGTGACCCGGCGCCCTGTCCCCGGCCACCTTGCAGGGCTGCCCCTTCCCCGGGCCGTGGTCTCGGCTGGTGGTGGGAAAACCATGTTTGGATCCCGATTTGGCCGCGAAGCTCAGCAGATGCCTAGAGCGAGCCAGTTCTCAGTGCGTTTGTCGAGCGCTATCAGAGCGCGAGCTCAAGCGGAGGGGCTCGAGCTAATGCAGGGGCTGCAGGTAGGTACGCAGGGTGCAAGGGGGCCTGGCCTCCTCCTCTTTGCACGCCTGTCGCTCTTCCGATCAGACGCCGGGCAGCCCTGCTTTCCGAGGGGCTGGAGCAGGCCTGGGTTTAAGCCAAGAGCTGTGCCGCTCTCCCGGAACCGCAACACGGGCTCTGTGGACTGCCCCACACAAGGCGTGCATTGTGCTTCTCTGATCCCTCACTGAGGGTGTGTTTTGCGACGTCACTGTCTCCAGGTGTTCTCCCATGTTTTCCAGCCAGTCCTGTGTGAAGTCCTGGAGAAAGGAAAGTCAGTGGTCGAAATCCAAAGCGCAGCAAACCGGAGCAAAAGCCGCCTGAGATGTTGCAAGTCCTCTGAAGCGCTGCTCCGCCTTGTGGGTGGTCAACACAGCCGGCATTTTTCCTGCCACAACGAAAAGAGAAGCCAGTGCCTCAGCAAAGCGGCAGGATCGACCCCTTGGGCCGAAGAGTCCTGAAACTTTACGAAACCAGAACCGTTTTGCCTCGAGGCAGGCTCGTTCGCTCTTCCATGTTTCGGCTGCACAACTTCAGCAGTAAGGTGGACACCACATTGCTGCAGGGTTAGATTATTGCCGGGATGCAGCAGGATGGAGACCCCTGGTGTGGGAACGGCCAAATAAAGCTGTCTAAATTAAGCAAGACGAAAAGAAGTCAAGCTGATTTTTCCAAATAATTGCACTCCAAAGCCCCCCCCAAATTGTCCCTGAAAATGGGAATAATCATAAGTGTTGTGTTCTCTCTCTCTCTCTCTCTCTTCTCTGTGTGTGTGTGTGTGTGAGAGAGAGAGAGATGCATTTCCTTCCTTCATCAACAAAAAACAGCCCCTCCTGAGTAGACCAGCAGCAAGCCACTCTGCAGCCAGAGCACTTGGGAAGGGAGGGAAATCTGCGAGTGGAAAGCCAAAGCTCATTTTTCCAGTTGAACTGAAAGATAGTGGAGACCAAGAGAATGTAATTATTCATGCTGGAATGTAGCCAAGGCACTGCTGTTAGAACAGCCCTCCTGTTTCAAAACATGCCACAGAATCTTTAATAACCATACCTTGTAAGATCTGAATTTATATGATAGACAAAAGGATGCTATAAAAATGCTCATTATTTTTAAAACGATCAGGGCTACACTCTGCATATTCCAAAGAGAAACATCAGTGTGTAGGGGGAGGGGGGCTGCATTCTGTAGCTGAAACTCATTTTTTATTATTTAAAAATACTTGCAGGGGGTGTTCTGCTTTGGCTTGAATGTTCTAGATTTTCCTCCAAAATATTGCCACATTTTAACAATTGAAACGGGGAAATATTTTGGCTTGTTTTCCTTCTTTCCATAAAAAAGATGGGTGAAAATTAGATTAGACTTTAAACACCTGGAATATTTTTAAGCAGCTCTGGAATTTTTTAAGCCAGAGATTTTATATGCATTGTTCATGGACAAAGCTGGTGAGGGGACTGGCCCATGTTTTGTGTGTGCAAGCCGGACGCGGCCAAGGGTGGGCTAGATGAAAGCAGCCCCCACCCCCCGTGCTTTGGGCTGCAGCTGCTGGCAGCCCTGGCCACCAGTCGGGCTGGCAGGGCATGTCCAAAGCGCTGGGGACCCCGAACTCTGGTGGACCTTGGGCAGCACTAAGGCCAGATGAGGCCCTCTGAGTGGCCCCTTCAGCGGCAGAGTGGTCCTTAGCAGCTATTTTCCCCCTGCCATGAGAAACAGCTGGTCCTGCTGATGAGCTGCTGTTCAGCATTCTGTGTTGATTCCTGCTGGTCAGGGTGGCCAACAGCCACTTGACCCCAAGACCTCCGTGCCATGATAAGACCCACAGCTGCTTGTGACGTGCCCGCCTCCTGCCTGGCACCCTCCAGATGTTCTGGACCGGCATGGCCAATGCCAGGGATGCAGGGCATTGTGGTGCATAACTTCTGGAAAGCGCCCCTGGGAAGGCCAGTGTAAAGCCAGGAACTGTGTATCCGCCAGTCAGAGCTGTGCCTCATGTCAGGCGAAACTCGCTGGCAGACTGATGTGTGACGTGTTGAACTTGGCAAGTGTTTGTACGATTCAAGGGGCCAATTAGATCTCGAAACCAGAGACAGCCTCCCCTGGAGGAAGTTGCGAATATCGGACCACCAAATACTTCCGCTTATCCTAATGCAACAGGCCAGGGGCAGCAACAAAGGCCGGACACGAGAACATGCATGCTTCCCGCGACCCTCTTGTCAGTTCCGAGTCCTGCATCAGATGCGGAAGGCCTTCTAAATTAAGAGTGAGTTGTTGTGTCAAGGACAGACCACTGGAAGGTCTTGGGGTCTTTCAGAGACTACAGTGGTATAAGGACAGATCCTGCTGAGCCAGTATGGACCTTGCCATTGATTCCAGCATGGGAATTTTATTGTGTGTTTATAATTCCTTACAGCTGTTCGCAGGTTCCTTAGATTCTTCTCCAGTTTTGCTTCTGCTTTTCTACTTCTTTATTTTGGAACAGGGAAAATGAGATGCCATTTCTGAAAGAGCTTTTTCTGCTGGTCTATTCATGCCCTCCTGCCCATAACGGACTGCCATCTGGAGGTTACATGTGAGAAAAGCAGGGAAAGAACAACGCCTTGCGTAGAGCTCGGATCTCAATTCTGTGAGCAAGCAAAAACCAAGTAAAAGCTGCCCGCAGGAAGGTAAAATACTTTCCTACAGAGGGACAAATGCTTTCCCCAGCCCCAGGGAACGTGTGTTCACAGCCAAGATGACGCGTTTAGGCAAAATCAACCAGCGCCTTGTCCTTCATGGGGCTGCAGTTCCTTCGACGGCAGATGGCATGGCCCATGAACCAGGCTGCACCACTGCCGTCCAGCTGCACATGCGCCTGGTGCCCGGCTGCACCGAGCTCGGTTTACTGCGAGGAAACGTGGATCAGCCTGTTGAGGCCCAGCAGCCCTGCCCCACATGGGCTGTGCAACGTCCACTGGTTTCTTCGCCCGTCCGGCAGGTCCTCCGCTCCAGCATGTGGTGGCATCAAGGCAAGATGTGTCCACAGGAGCATCCGTGGGAATCACCCGGTGTCTGACCCACCATCTTCCCCCACTCAGCCCCGGTGTTGATCTGTAGCCACCTGGAAAGCTGCCCGTTGTCGCGGGGCCTTCCTGTGCGGTGCAGTCGAAGCCGCCTCTGCATGTGCAGGCATGTGGCCCCAGCGCAGCATGCGTCCAGGGCAACTGGCAGTGGACCAGCGCACGTGGCTGGAATATTCACCCCCAGGTATTGCATTTGTATTTATAGCCATGCGCTACAGATGAGGAACTTTTTGTAGTAGAAATTATCCAGTGACTGCTTCTGAACAACGGGCTGATGCGAGGCAACCGCATCTGAGACACTCAATAAGCAGAGAGGAGGCAAACGCCGTCGGATGAATGGCACGATGAATTACGAATTACTCACCTGGCTGGATTGTTTAACCAGGGGTCCCATTCAACCCAACCAGGCACTTCGGCGAACGTGCCAGGGCCGGCTGGGGCCGCTCAGTGTCCGGCTTGCTTCTTCATTTGCATGCACATGAAACTCCACCCTAAAAATATTAATCAGAGAGCCAGCGCTTGACCCTTCCTGCTGCAGTGGATGCCCCTCTAAAAAGTCCAGTTAATATTCCCGCTACCTCGTGCAAGGAACGTTTCCCTGTACGCCAGAGCGATCCCTGTTTTTACCAAGCACGGTCCCCATGAAATACTGTGGTAAACATTTCACAGGAAACGACAGCAAACACTCTTCGCGTTATCAGATTAGCCATTCCACTGAGCACTGCATTAAGCACACGTTTAAATACTGAGAAAAGACGTACGGCCTCTTCTTTCTACTGCGCCTCGTTACCCTCCTTAGATCCATATTTCTCGATGCGGAATGGACCAGCCCTCCCTGCTCCCCCCACATGCCTGCACGCAAACCATGGCCCGCCCGCTCTTGCCCAGCCCAGCCCTGCGCCTCCAGCGTGGGCCAGACCGGAGGAGTCCCGGCAGGACAGGGGACGCTTCGCCGAGGCAGCGGGAGTCGCTTTTCCAGCCACAACGACGACGACGACGACGACAAGGAGGGTGACAGCAGCGGACAAGACCTGCCTGCTGCTGCCTTGCCTGCAACGGAGAGAGATGCTCTCAGCCTTGCCCGCCCGCCCGCCCGCCTGCACCTGCAGAAGACGCGAGGTTCAGTCTGTGATGGCTGAGCCTTGAGTTACAAAGCTTTGTTTGGGTTTTACAGGTGTGCTTTAATGTCAGCAAAATTACTGTGCTCCAAGCCTTCAATGGATTCATCTTTAGCAAGCATTTGGGAGGCATGAACGCATCTCCGATGCTGACTGCCAAGATTCAACCTGCAGTTCTCTTCAGCTTTTCTTGTTTCCCCCCCACCTCCCCCCTCGCTTTTTTACTTGCAATTTGATGTTTGATCATTTGAAGCAATGAGGCGGAGGGCAATTTACGTTATCAGGGAGGTATGAGGGGTGCTCGGAGCCCAGACGCGAGGCCCATTCGCCTGCTAAAGCACCCTCGCGATGTAATGAGACTCCAGCCAAGTGCAGCTAGTAATGGAGAGGAACGCTTCCCATTCATCTGCCTACCTGAACCTCCACGGAATATGGCAATAACTTTTGCGCAGGAGGAGGAGGGGGTGGGCGGAGAGAAAAGAGCCACCGCTCTGGGGAAGGCGCTGGAGTTTTTCACAGCCCCTTTTTCAGGTAGGGTCGAGCTGACCTGACCACAAGCCCGACTCCTTGAATCTGGGGAAGGCGCTGTAGGTGCTTCTGCAGAACTTGTGGGCAGACTCCTGGCCTGACTCCAGCTGGCCTGCCTGGGGTGGTGCGACCATTTGGCGAAAGCGTGGGAGCAGGCGCATTTTGCCATAGATCGTGCTGACACTTGGATACATTTAGGGAAATGCCCACTGCAAAGCGAAGCGAAGCGAAGCAAAGCAAAGCGAAGCAGGTTGGGATTTCACCTACAGTCACCTATGGGGTCACGTTGGATCACAAGGTGTGTACAAGTGCTGCACTGGTCGCTTCGATGGCAGTTTTACTGGGCATCCTCAGGTTGGTCAGCCTCTCTGGAGAGAGGAGCTGGCTTTGGCCAAGGCGCCCTAAAGCCACGAGGAGCTTAAAGCCCAGCCGGCAAGATTCATGCTGATTCGGCATTGACTTGGAAGCTCCCTGAAGTGAAAGCCCTGCTAAAACGGCTCGCCTGGAAGGGTGCTGCCCCCGGGGGAACGGCTCGTACGAACCAAGTGGGGCCGAGGCCGTCCCGAGAGCCGGCACACGGCTGTGCCTGGGAGGCCTGGGGGAGCTTGACGGCCTGCAGTGAAAAACTTCAGGAGCCCCACTCGTTTCTTTGGACATGGTGTGGCACACATCAACTGTAAATGTAATAAAATAGGGGAGTAATAACTTCGGCAAGTACTGAGCACAAGGTTCTAAAGGTCTTCGTTTGGGCCTCAACTGTTTTCTTAAACAATGTTATCTATGATGCAGCCATTGTTATTTTTAGAGTTCTTTACAGTAGCCTAAGTGTTCTGCGTTGGAGGGGATATTCTGTTGATTCTGTGTTCTGTTCATACTCTAAATGATAAAATCATGCCAGGTTGCATAAAACAAATCATGTTTACTTAGACCCCTGGTTGCCTTCAACGTGAGATATTTTTTTCCTTCAAAGCCATTTGCCATCCCATCTTGCATGAGTAATCTATTCCCTGAAACCTAAAACCTTCCCAGTATCTTGCAACTGTGAACCTGACGCTGACAAGCAAATGAGTAACTAGCTCCTCACTCTTCAAATTATTGGCTTCTCTCAAAAAGAGATTATACAACTGGGGAGTCTGGAGTATGTTGGCTCCTAATTAAGCCAACCTCCATGTTTCACAGCTCCCCCGGAAGGCGGAATTTCCTCACAGCCCCACCACATGTGTCAGTATGTGCCGACTTCTGGCACCTCCCGCAACACCATGAGCTGCAAGGAAGCGGAGTCTCGGGGTCAGGACGGCCACGGGCCGTTTGACGGGCGTTTCTCGGGCACCTGCGGAAACGGCTGCCCGGGGAGTGTTGCTCCGCTTGCCTTGCCTTGCCAATTATGATCATCCGCTCTGACTTTCAAATTCATTTCCTGACAGTTTTTCTTGTCTGGGGTACATCAAATTTAAACTGTAAAAGTTGTTTGTAAATTGCTGGAATTAATCCCTGGCTCATTCTCGTATGCCCAGCAATCGTTTTTCCAACGATGCAAGACTTCTAATGGCACCACCTGCAGGGAGCGTAAAACTGATCAGAGCTGACCACAGAAAAGCCAAGGTCCTCCCCGGCCTTCCTTTAGGAAGGTAACCACTTCGTCCCGGAGCTGCGTGCACTTCAGACACAGCAGCTGCTGTTGGAGTTGCCTTAACCGAAGCTGTACATTCTGGAGTCATCCCCTGCCTCCCCTCTCCCAGTCTGCAGCTTTTTCCCATTCAGGTTCCTTGTATGGGACAAAGAGCCTCAGAGCCTCCAGACAGGCGAATGGTTCACCCGTTGGCTAACCGTTCTCAAATGGAGGGATAACACCATGCAAGTTCCTCACACTGGAGACACTCGAGAAGCAACGGGCAGCCCTCTGGGTGGGATGGTGCAAGCTGGTGTCCTGCAGCAGCAGGCGGTTGGACCTCAGGGTCCTTCCTGTCCTATTATTCTATGGATCCAAGATTCTGTAGACAAGTGTAAATATTCAGTTCCTGGGCCAGCTTCCCTTTGCCTTCTGGAAACTCCCACCTCAGATGGTAAAAAGCAAACATTGAAGCCTGTTAAATTCTGTAGCTACTGATTGTTTTGTTTTCATCTGTTACTCAGGCTCTCAATGCGTCATGATGTTTTCCCGATGTCTCTGGTGGTTTTGTGGTGTTTCTGCAATGTCTACATTGTTCTCGTATACCACCCATTCAAGGTCTCCTTCCTCCTTCCTGCAAAGCATACGTGACCCCAATTCCATGATGCACTCTGAGGTGCTCCGTCAGGGAGGGCAGCCAAGAAGGGTTCTGAGCAAAAGGGCAAAGAGTTGCCCAGCCGTGGGAAGCCCACTGAGTGACCGGCTCTCTACGAACAAGGCCACCTGCAACGAGGTCCATGACATGCCACCAAGTGACGCCCCGCACTGGAGACATTCAAGTGGAACTGGCCCATCTCCTGAATGGGATGGTGCAAAGTGGTGTCCTGCACCAGCAGGGGGCTGGACCCAAGGGCCCTCTTGGCCCCTTCCGACCCTACTCTTCTATGCATCTATGATTCCATGATCTCCATGTGGCAGAACAAGCTAATTTAGTTTTCCTTGGCTTCATTCGTTCTTTGACCTGCCTGTGCACACAAATGTTTTCCTGAATAAGGCCCATAAGTGAGTGTCCCACAAAATGTCCCGTCCTTGACAGCACTATTCTGCTTTGGTGAACTCAAGTCCGCGGCTTCTTTTATGGAGTCAACCCGTCTCATCTCTGGCAGGGACTCTCCTTCTCCCTTTCACTCTGCATCGCACGATCGTCTTCTGCCGTGAGCCTTGCTTCCTTCTGATGTGCCCCACTCCTGACTGGCTCTGGGACCTGCTGCCACCTCTGATGGGGCACTGGCAGGACTGCTGGCCACTGATAGCTGTGTTGATGCCGGACTAACTGGCCTGTCGTTCCCAGTCCATAGTTCCCCTCTCCCTGCTTGTGGAGGGAGGGGCAGCATCAGCTGTCCTCCGGTATCTTCTACTTCATCCACCCGTGGGATTTCTCAGGCAGAAGAGACAGCGATTCTGAGAGTTCCCCTGCCAGTTCCTTTCTGAATCTGAGATGCAGCTCATCAGGCCCCGGAGATGCAGCCTTGTTCCAAGGAACGAGGCGCCTTTTGGCCATGTGCCTATCAAGCCACAATCCTGCCCCTTCGGCTTGTGCTTCACCTTTGCCAGGGAGGGCTTAGTCGCTCTTCTGGGGGAAGACTCAGCCCAAGCACAAGCCAAGCATGTGCGCCTTCTCTGTGCCGTCTGTTAGCATTTTGACATTTCCACTGAGTAGGGAAACCCGCATTGCCTCCACCGTCTTTCATCCTGCGTGTTTGCTGCCCTCACGGACCGCTGCTTATTCTCAGCTTTTGCTTTCCTGACTCCATCCTTGGAATTCCACCCAACCTGCCTGTCCTCTTCTTTGCAGCCCGGCCCCTTTCCAGTTCTTGTATATGATGTTTCATTTTCAGGTCATCTCTACGCTCTTTGTGAAGACCTATTGGCTTCTGTTGTTCGCTTGCTTGTTTTCTGCCTTATTTCTTCCTGGAATTGCTTCTAATTGTGCCTTTAGCATTTCCTGTTTTAAAAAAATTCCCTCCTATCTTCTACTCCTTTTTTCATTTGTGTCACTTGCCATAGGCCCTCACTTATCTCTGCTGTGAGTTTCATTTAACTTAGTTTCGCTGAGATCTAGTGTAGATGTTTGGCTACACCCAGCTGTTTCTTCCTAAGAATCAAGAATAAAATATGACATTGTTACTTCTCCCCAGAGTTCCCATATCTGCCACTTCATTGACTGGGTCATCCCAGGTGGTTAGAAGCAACCCAAGGAAAGCTACTCCTCTGGTTCCTGCCTCCACTTTCTGTAGGAGGAAGTTATCTGAAACACGAATCAGGCATTTCTTGGAGTGGCCATATTTGGCTGAGCTTGTCTCCCAACAAGCCCTAGGGAAATGGTTTGTCCCCCATGGCTTTCATGCGATTCATCTCTGTACCACCCTGTAGCGGAAACTTTCTGGGTGGCTTACATAATTCCTCTTTGAAACGCTCTCAGTTTACTTTCCAAAGGTTTCACCTTCATCTTCTCCTTGACCGGATGGTTGGTAGTAGACTCCAACCACCGTGCTCTTCTTATTCTTTGCTCCGTTTATTTTAATCCAGATGTTCTTCATGGGTGTGCGAAGTTCATCCTCCTGCATTTCTGTGCAGAAATATGCTCATGTAATGTACACCCCCTTCCTTTCTGTTGCTTCTGTCCTTCTTGAACAAGTTACATCCCTCAACTGCTGACTTCAAGTCGCGGGAGTCATCCCACCAAGTGTCGGTCGCACCTATCAGAGCACATGTGCCCCCGAAAGCAAGAGTCCGAGGTCATGCGGTTTCCATGCCGTGCTCTGAGCATCAGTGCACAGACTTTGAAGACCGCGTCCTGTATATCCCAGCTTTCCTCCTACATTCGCTGGGGGCCTATTATTGGGCACTGCGAGCTGCTTTCTCCATTGTGCTGCACAGGCCGTCGTTATCCCCAAGTTCTCCATTTTCCCAATCTGGAGGGGCAGCTCGTTGCAATCCCTCCTGATTTTGACCACCCTCAATAATTTGGTGTCATCAGCAACCTTGGCCACTTCACTGCTCACTCCCAATTCCAGGCCATTTATGAATGAGTTGGGAAGCATTGGTCCCAGCTTTTAAACTGATCCTTGGGGAAAAGCTAGCAGGAAATGGGAAGCATGAAATGCAGGCTGAATCATCCTTCGGGGATGAAGATGAAAATGTTTCTGATGGCCCAAATGGAGAAGGGAAGGAAATAGGCCACGGACAGTTGGTGAAACAGAAAAGCGAGTCAAAGAGGTGTAAGGGTCACCGCAGCAGAAGCATGTGCCAGAGAACCTGACGAGGGCATCCTGCATGGGTTTCCTGATGCTGGAAACCTCCCAGCCAAAATGGGAGAGCTGGAGTCCTTGGTTTTGATGGAGAAGCTGGGTACTATGGGTGTTTTGGGATGGAGAGAACCAGTGGGATATGGTCAGCACTGGACGTGCCCTGTGGGAGCAGCTGGGGGGCGGGAGGAGCAGTTGGCCCGGCCATCAGCGAGGGCAAGGTGCTGCGCGCAGTGGCGGTTCTTCCTCCCATGTGTGGAGCTCTGTGCTGAGGGGGCCGTTTCTGCTTTGTGCACTTCTTCTCCAGAATCGAGCAAGTGCGAGTGCAGCACCCTGAAAGGCCAGCGTGGGCAGCGCCCCGATTCAGACGGCGGCCAGGGCGTTCCAGACAGAAAGGGCGGGTGCCTGCCTCCGCCGCTCCCCCGGCACACACACAGAGATGCAGTTTCCCTGGACATCTCATCCAACGAGAGGGGGAAAGCATCAATCTTAGGCCTTTAAAAAAAATCTTGCTGAGGGATGGAGGATGGGAGGAGAAATTTCAAGTGAAAAATTGATGGCGAAGCAAAAGGCTCATGCTCTTCTCCCAGGATGCCGGGGCCCCGATTTAGGGCCACATACACTTTGCTGTTGTTAGTCGCAAAGTCGTGTCCGACCCATCGCGACCCCATGGACAACATTCCTCCAGGCCCTCCTGTCCTCCACCGTCCCCCGGAGTCCACCCAAGCTCACACCAACCACCTCAGTGACTCCATCCAGCCACCTCATCCTCTGCCGTCCCCTTCTTCTTTTGCCATCTATTGTTCCCAGCATCAGGCTCTTCTCCAGGGAGTCCTTCCTTCTCATTAGGTGGCCAAAGTATTTGAGTTTCGTCTTCACTATCTGGCCTTCTAAAGAGCAGTCAGGGATGATCTCCTCTAGGACTGACCGGTTTGATCGCCTTGCGGTCCAAGGGACTCGCAGGAGTCTCCTCCAGCACCACAAGTCAAAGGCCTCAATCCTTCGGTGCTCAGCCTTCCTTATGGTCCAGCTTTCACAGCCATACATTGCAACTGGGAAAACCATAGCCTTGACTATGCGCACTTTGGTTGGCAGGGTGATGTCTCTGCTTTTTACTATGCTGTCTAGATTTGCCATAGCTTTCCTCCCAAGGAGCAAGCGTCTTTTAATTTCTTGGCTGCAGTTCCTGTCTGCGGTGATCTTGGAGCCCAGGAAAATAAAATCTGTCATTACCTCCATTTCTTCCCCGTCTATTTGCCAGGAAGTGAGAGGACCGGATGCCATGATCTTAGTTTTTTTAATGTTGAGTTTCAAGCCAACTTTTGCGCTCTCCTCCTTCACGTGCATCAAGAGGCTCTTTAGTTCCTCTTCACTTTCTGCCATGAGAGTGGTATCATCTGCATATCTGAGGTGGTTGATGTTTCTCCCAGCAATCTTGATTCCAACTGGTGATTCATCTAGCCCTGCCTTTCTCATGATGTGCTCTGCATATAAGTTAAATAGGCAGGGCGACAGTATACAGCCTTGCCAAACTCCTTTCTCAATTTTGAACCAATCAGTGGTTCCGTGTCCAGTTCTCACTGTTGCTTCTTGACCTGCATATAGGTTTCTCAAGAGACAAATAAGATGGTCTGGTACTCCCATCTCTTTAAGCACTTGCCACAATTTGTTGTGATCCACACAATCAAAGGCTTTAGCATAGTTTATGAAGCAGAAGTAGATGTTTTTCTGGAACTCCCTAGCTTACTCCATGATCCAGCGTATGTTGGCAATTTGATCTCTAGTTCCTCTCCCTCTTCAAAATCCTTCTGGTAGTTCTCGGTCCACATACTGCTGGAGCCTAGCTTGTAGGATTTTGAGCATCACTTTGCTAGCATGTGAAATGAGTGCAATGGTGCGGGAGTTTGAACATTCTTTGGCATTGCCCTTCTTTGGTATTGGTAAACTGACCTTTTCCAATCCTGTGGCCACTGTTGAGTTTTCCAAATTTGCTGGCATAGTGAGTGTAGCACTTTAACTGCATCGTCTTTCAGGATTTTGAATAGCTCAGCTGGAATGCTGTCACCTCCACTAGCTTTATTGTTGCTCAGACTTCCTAAGGCCCATTTGACTTCACATTCCAGGATGTCTGGCTCGAGGTCAGTGACCACCCCATCGTGGTTGTCAGGGACGTTAAGCTCTTTCTTGTATAGTTCTTCTGTGTAATCTTACACTTACATACATACACTTAGGCATAAAAGCACAGTGGCGAACTACCAGGGTTCCAGAATTGTGGGGCTCTGGAGACAATGAAAGAAGCACACGAGTGAACCTCCCAGATGAAGGTGTTGAGTTGTCTCACTTGGGTGGCCGTCGGTTTGGCGCTAGAGCAGAAGCAGGGGACGAGCGGGGGCAGGTGGGTGGACGAGAGACGCAGCAGGGAGCGCTTTCTGGGCGGTAGAGGAACGCAACCTGAGGCCACGCAGACCACCCCACGTCAGCTTCCACGAGCTGCGAGTGTGAGACCCCCAACTCCCCACCCCAGGCGGCCATAGCCCTTCTTGCTGGTCCCAGCACACCGGCTGAAGGGGAGCAGGCTCCCCTCCCTGTGAGACACTCCGGGTGACCCCCGGTGGCTGCCACGTCACGTGGACAGCCCCAGACCCCCACTCCTGCAAGCGAGGTGCTCCTGAGAGCCCGTCTGGCAGAGCTCCGGGTGGCAGTGGCCACAAAAGCACTGTGGGCCCGGCGAGGGCGGTGGGGGCCCCGTGCAGGAGCCGCTCCGGCGATCGCAGGCCTGAGGACCACTGGCGTCCGTGCGCTGGGCGCTCTGCGCTGAGAAGCGGGGAAGAGGCACAGCTCGACCGTGTGCGTGGCACATGCACCCTGCACGCAAAACATGCCCGGTTTCTTCCCCGAGCTCTCCCAGTGCAGCTGCAAGAGGCCCCGGAGCGCCTGGCCAGACCGATCAGACTCCGAAGGACCCATCGATCGTGTGGCAGTGTGAGCCGGTTTCCCGTGTAATTAAGCTGCCCGCGTGTGGGAAGGAGGCTGCCTCCCTGGGGCAAGCCTGGACTGCGGGGCCTGTGGCTGGCAGAGGGCTGGCCGGATAACAGTGTGAACTGACCGCAGTGCATGAGATGGAAAAGGCGCGAGGAAGGGAAGGGAATGCGGTGCATGGGAACACTTACTCTCGAGTAAAACAGAGGAAAGGCAGCATGCGCTGGCAAACCCAGATTGCATGCTACTGCCCGAGTGCAGGGCAGAGTGGTGCTGGCCGGGCTCGCAAGCATCACGGCCCAGCATGGGCTCTTTGACCCACGGCGAGGCGGCAGTGTGTGGGGTGTGGGCGGCCCCCCTCGTGCCTCTCCCACCGCTGCCAGCATGCAGCAGCCCTTGTGCCGTGCGGAGCAGGAAGGGTCTCTGCCCGGGTGGAGCCGAGCCCTGCTTGCTTCCTGGGTCTTCGTGATGGGGAACCCCGAGTGGGGCTGGCTAGGCAGAGTGGCCCAGGGGCCCCTCAGGGACCGCAAACCCCATGGGACCCTGGAGCGAGCCAGGAGGGCAAGGGCAGGGCCCGAGGAAGCCAGCCGCTCTCCAGGGCTGGGCCAGTCCCCGAATGAACGACTCTGTGTGTGGGGAACCATCCGCTCAGATATGCGGAGCTTAGTGGGGGCCTGATGGCCGCCTGAGTCAGGGGCTCCCCCGCCCCACAAACTTCCTCCTGCCCACAGTACCTAGTCCTCCGGCTGGAAGCACGTCTCTCCCTCCATGGGGCAGGCAGCCCTAATCGTCTGCTGCCCACGTGAGGCCGGGAGGCCCCCCCACGCAGGGCCTGAGGGAGGCGGAAAGGCGGACGGAGCCCTTTAAAGACGCCATCGCCAGCCCCCGGCCCCCCACCCCCTCCCAGCCCCACCACACGCACCCTCTTCACCCTGTTGGAAGGTGACATTTGCTATTAACCTTATATTGGGCCATTTTGTAAATCAATGTCACTTACATTTAATAACAAGTGTAATCAAAGGAATTATGCAAATTTAATTTGATGCTTCTTGAATTATGCAAATCCACTGCACATATAATGGCTTCTGACATGTGCCCAGTTGGAGAATGTTCCATTACCTCCTCTCTTATTACCCCTTTCATTATTTTTATTTTTATTTTATTTTTTATTTGAAAATTCTGTACTTGGGGGAGGGGGCAGCAACTGAGCCTGAGAATGCGGGGGAACAGGGAAGGGGGTGCACACAGGCACCCGCTCCCCCCACGCACCCCCCCCCCGAGCAGAAGAGCATCCTGCAGGCATTTCTGTTATTGCCTCGCGGAGCAGGGTGGCCGGGGCAGAGCCGGGTGGGGATGGAAGTCATTTCCCAGGAATGGCTTTGCCGGCGATAACGCGCAGGGATCGGAGTCTAAATTACTGCCCTTTGAGTCCCATCTCCATCTCTCTATTGCTAGTCCTTGTCTCAACTGCCTAAATTATTAGAAACGAGGGAGGGCAAGGAGGGAGTGAATGTCACAGGCGCTTCAGCGAGCCAGCCGGCATCCCGGGTCGAGGCGCAGCCGTGGTGCGCAGGGGCACGCCGGTTCGGGCATGGACTAGCCCTGCGCCTCCGCCCGGGGCCCCCAGAGCAGGGCAGGAGGCTCCCCGGGGTCCCCCTTCTGCCAGTGTGCTGGCAGAGGGAGGGGGAGCAGCTTCGGAGGTAGGGGCACAGGGCACTCCACCGGGGCGCATTTCTGGGCTGGCTGGGGGGCGAGCAGCCAGGGTCCCCCATGCACCAAGCCCACGCCCCACCCAGCTGCAGGCCCGGAGGAGAGCGAGGCGGGCAGCGCGCCACCGCCCTGGTTCTGCTGCTCGGGCGCATCGCCTCGCGCGCCAATGTGTGCGTTGCAGTCCATTCAGCGGCTGGCCTCCAGCGAAACGGCCCCTTTGCAAGGCAGGTCCCAGTCCAGGAAGCCACGCCAGGTGGGCAGGGAGGGCAGGCGTGGGGCCCCGGCCAGGAGGCGGCCCCGATGGGGCTACGGCTTGGCCACAGGTGCCCGCAGGCACATGTCCAGGGGCTGAGGGCTGTCAGAGGTTCACAGGGGGCAACTTTGCAGGGGCGCTTTGGCAGGAGCCGGGCGGAGGCCACAGAGAGGCCTCCAGGGCAACCATGCGGGGCTGGGCCGATCTGCCCCCCGGGCCACCATTCCTGCTCCTGCCCCTCTGCAGGCAGAAGGGAGGAGAGGTGACTCCACGGAGGCGAAGGGGCTGCCAGCGCACGACCTCGGCCCCCTTCGCCCTGCTCCTTCATCCCCTGATCCCCTGTCCTCCTTCCATCGCAAAACACTGAGGAGTGAGTGCTGGATGTGGGGGCGCCTTCCAGGCGCTGGCTGGACCCACACCTGCTAGGTTCAGCCAGGGGGCCAGCCTCCAGGACCCGTCCAGGGACCGAGTCTGCTCTCTCACCCACGCTAGTATGCCGTCCTGCCAAGGCTCTCATTCACAATGAGCCACCATTTCATCACAGGTCAGATCCTTGTGACGGATTTGTCCGTACATAAGCTCACCCGCCGCAGGGTCTCCCAGCACACGTGGCCTCTGTGTCTGCTCCTGTGCATTGCAGGAAGCTCCTTTGGCCCCAGGGTCCCATTCGGTTCCCCAGGACCATCTTCCAGTGGGGAAGGTGGGTCAAAAGGCCATGTGGTGAAAAATATGGAGGAGGAAGAGGAGGAGGAGGCCTATTTTAGCTGAAAGCACTTAGGACCTCTCCCCTCTTCTCCAGCGGTGCGTCTTCCATTTTCTTTGAGGGGGGGAGACTTCCTCTGCTAAGTGTGGATTTGCCTGTTTCTGTTGTTTGCTTGCTCCTGTCCGCATTCCGCAAGCACAAGGTGGAGCTGTGATATAGCGGAATTGTGCATTTATACAAGCATTTCCTGGCAGTGTATCTTGGGACAAAGGAATAGTAGCTTCTCATCCTTGCCCTACAAAGGCCTCAACATGGGCTGCGAAATGCAGGAGAAGCCCCAGAAGGTGGTGGCACTGCGTGATGGGTCCCGGGATCCCCGAAAGCGAGAGAGGTCGCTGGCACACAAGCGATGCCTGATGCCTCATTTCAGAATGCGGCTCCCGCCTTCCAGCCACAGAGCACTCCTCTCCCTGCGAATTGGAGGATGCTGCTCCGCTTTGTGGCAGCTTGGCGTGGACCTGCGGAGAGCCAAAGCGCACCTCCGGGGTGCCTCGGGAGCCCCAACAGATGCTGTTCAGGCAGCCTTGCAGAAGCCATTGAATACTGCAGCTCCGAGCGCTGTTGGGCCGACGAGGGGAGGCCCTGCGAAAGAACGCGGCAGAATCCGTGCCCCAGCCAACCCCAAGATCTTCTCGCTCGGTCAGGGCAGATCTGCACTGGGAGAACACAGCATGGCTTTGCTTTTCAGCCTAGCAGCTTCAAAAATAAAACAAGCACACGGCAACAAAACTTAATTCCAGCGTGCACATCTCAAGGATGCACCTGAGCAAAAAAATAGCCCCGTTTTTGCTCATTCTCATGTACTCTGAAGCACGGTGTCCAGAATTCGCCCTGGCACTTGTTGGAGTCTCCTTTATGCTCACAAACCTGGCAGAGGCTACGAAAGTTCTGACTGGTGTTGCTAATTTCATATAAATAACAAGCACTCCCACCATAAACAAACAACCCCTCTCCCCAGTGCTTAGGAGAGGTGGAGGTATTTCTCAAGAAGCGACTCTGGACAGGGACGGAGGTGCACATGGTGTTCAGAGCCTCCCCCCCCTCCACGGACATGTCTGCCCAGCTTGGCCGCGGTGTTGATGACCAACCGCCGCATCTCCACCCGGGTCAGTCCCTCTGCTCCGGCTCTTGCGGCTGCCTGGGAGGCAGAAGATGTGGGCTCTGCAGCCGGTCGGAAGCATCGCCCCCCCCCTGCCCCCGCTCCGGGGCTTGCTCTCCAGGAAGCCCTGTGACAAAAGCTCTTATGAGGCCCTTGGGCACTTCCAGGGGAGTCAGCCAGCCCCACTGAATGCAGGAGGACTTCTCTGAAGGGGTTTGTTTAGGGTTGGGTTTCCCTGATGGCATCTCGCCTCTCACTTGGAAAAGGCCCGAGCACCACCATGAGGGAGTTTCCCCTTGATTCCCTTTTCAGTGGCACCGGATGCTCGGCATCGCTCAAAATCCAATTTCTCTCCTTAACTTTGGCACAAATCCTCAGAGTTGCCTTCTCCGTTTTCCTCTGTTTGATTTTTTTCTTTTTTTTTTTGGTGTGGGGGGGAATCTTTATTCCTTTCTTGGGCAAAGATTGAAAGGAGAAAAT
Organism: Varanus salvator macromaculatus; assembly: GCA_023646645.1. Taxonomy (NCBI): domain Eukaryota; kingdom Metazoa; phylum Chordata; class Lepidosauria; order Squamata; family Varanidae; genus Varanus; species Varanus salvator. Next base: position 2,890,443 of record JAIXND010000756.1, on the reverse strand, counting down.
ACGCAGTGCAAATAAAAGGCAGAAGGAGAGCAAGCGGACGAGGACAAGAGGAAAAGCGGCGGCATCCTCTAATTGGCCTGCAGTGAATTATTCACATGCATAATCTTTTTCGAAAATTCCTGCGCAAAGCGATGCAAGCAAATGCTGTTCATGTTTAAAAGTCATTTCCATAAGTAAGTGCAATTTCTCTAGTGTTTGCCCCTGTTTAATGAAGTGAATTCTTGTTTGCATTTCTCCCAATTTCCCAACGAAAGGCGCCCAAGCGTTCGCACCAAAATTACTCGGCCCAAATTAAAACCCTCCAACACTTTTCAGGAAGGGAAAGGAGGTATGTGTGTGTCTGGAGGGGCCGGATCGCGCTTATTTTTAAAATGCCTTAAGTGCACCCCAAGATACTAATTTATTTTTAGACATTATTAAGAGTGTTAGCAAGTTTCCCCCTTCCAGTTCTCCCTCTATTCCTCTCCCCCTCTATTTCTTATTTAAATGAACTTAATGGCAGTAGATGCAAATGTCTGGAAGAGGAAAATAGTTAACATTTATTTATTCTTACTGTTGTCTCTTCCCTGGCTGCTATCATTAGAACAGTTCGCTGCGTCCCATTCGCTCCCATTAGCTCTGCTATCAGAGCCACCCAGCACGACTCCAGCCCCGCTCCAAGTGCTTCTCCGCGGCCCACATAGGGGCTGCATCATCATTTGCAAGGCACTGGCTTAATGACAAGAGGAAGGGGGGGAAATCCCAGAAAATATTGCAGGCTGATCTTGGGAAGCGACAAAACAACCCTTTTCCGCAACAGCAGCGCCAGGGACGGAGACGCTCGTGCGCCTCCCCCCCCCCCCCCGCCCGCTCCAGCCTGCCGCTGGCTGCACTCGCCCACTAGACCACCCCACCAGGCAGGGCTGAGCGGGCCCTTCCTTTGCGCAGAGGCGCCCGTGGGAACGGCAGTGCTGCGAGAGGCTCCCCGGGAGCCCTGCGAGGCGGCCGGGGCCCGCAGCTGTTGCGTGTGTGGGGCTCGGCCCCCAGGACTGGTGCCAGCAGGGCGGCCGCGCTGTGCACAGGCCTCGGACCCTCGGGGGCATGCTAGCACACCCTGTCTGTGCGAACCGTGCGAGGGTCCTCGTTTGAGTCGCCCCCTGGGGATGGGGAGGGCCGCTCTCCTTCTGCTGGCTTGGCAGCTTGTCCCAGACACCTGGGCCTTGTGGTGGAGGGTAGGGGGGTGCGTGCCAGAATCCCTCCCATGTGCACCAGGATTGGGCCCCCCCGAATGCTCTTTACCTGCTGCCCCAAAGCGTGAGTTCAGGGGGATATAAGCAGACCCCACTCCCACTTCCAAAGGGACCTGTTACGGGGTTCCCAAGCTGTTTGGGGTGCCCTTTCCCTAGAAGCAAGATGAGGAAGTGAGGCGGTTGCATTCCTGACACCCCATGAGAAAGCAGGGCCACCCGGAGAAGGCCACCCTGCTGGGGAACATCAAAGAGGAAGAGCAAGATTGGACACGGGATGGTTGGCGCCATCCAGGGAGCCCCAGCCTTGAGCATGGGAGAGCTGAGCCGGGTGGGACGCTCTGCGGGAATTCCGTTCGAAGGCAGAGGTGACTTGACAGCGCAGAGAAACGGCCCCTGGGGACCCTCTCGACCCCTTCATTGAGATAAAAGGGCTGCGGTGCGACCGCACCATCAAATCCGGCCATGCCTTTCCTCCAAGAATGTGCCTATCGGGGGCAAGTGTGCTCAGGAGACCATCCCACCCAATGCCATGGCACTGACTCCACAAGAAGTGTGCATAAGATCGCAGCTTTGGCGGGAGTGAGAGCGTGAACAAGCATAAGATCCTTATTCTGAATAAGATCCATGCCCTCCTTCCTAGACTGCAGAGCTTAGAATCTCCTTTCTGGACAGACGATGGAATCAACCCGCTGGACATGCCTGGTGATCTATTTCGCAACATAATTTGGCGTGCAATGAAAATCTCAGAGAAAGAGCTGCAAACCGGGGGATCCCGAATTCAGGTCCTGCCTCCGCAGACTCAGTGAGCAGCCCCACATGGGGTGGCGCTGCCCTCGCCTTGCAGCGGCAGCCCTTTCAGGCTACACAATGAGGTGTGTGGAGTGCTTTGGGCATGAGCAACATGGAGCAAAAGGAGGTTTTGCTGAGGAACTGTTCTCCCTGGGAGAGATGAGGACGAGGAGTTTTTGTGGAAATCGCAGCGCACAAACCCCTTTGTTATCTCCTCTGAATAGCTGCCTCCCTCTCTGTGAGGGAAGCTCCTCTTCCGGGGGGGGGGGGGCGCAGGGCTGGGTCAGCCAGCTCAGATCCTGTGCTTCACAGTGGTGTCCGAGTCCGCCGTGCCGTTGTCCAGGGCTTCTTTGGGGTGGGCAGGAGGGAAGCTGCCCGCAGCCTCATTCTCTCAGTGCTCCCTGCAGAACTCGGGACGCCCCAGCCTGCCTGGCTGAGAGGATCACATTTCCCTCCATAAGCCAAGATGTGAACAAGCCCTGTGGGCACATCACCCGCTTGCGCCTCCCTTCACAGCAGAAGAAAGCAGGAGCCTTTCCATTCATTATACTTTCCCGACGGTTCAGATTGGAGGGCCACGTTTTAGGGATCTGGGTAAGCCAGAGCACAGGCCTGCCCTAAACTTTGGCTTCCGGCCCCTTCAGCTTCCCCACTCAGACTTAACGGGAAAGTATGATGGATGGAAGACCCCCTCCATGCTGGGCTTCTAGCGAATGGGCGGCACGCACGGCGAGAAGACTGGCTTGCGTCTCCACTCAGGAACGCAGAAGGCGATGGATGGTCCACCACTGCCCACCTCAGGCAGCAGGCGAGGACCAGATGCGCCAGAGACCAGGCAGCCCCACGCGGCTCCCGCTGGAGAGCAACGCCGGACGCGTGCGGCGCAGGGCGCATCCTGACCGCCCCGTCTGTGCCGCTGCCATTTCTGCCCCTGCCGGTTGGCCCACGGGTGGGGCCTCCAGCTGATGCGCCCAAGCTGCGCAGGAAGCTCTGCTGCCCTCGTCTTTCTTCCCAGGCTCCCCTGCAGTCACACACAGAGCACTGGGGACCCCTGCCCTGAGCAGCCGGGCAGCCGAGCAGGCCAAGCCGCAGCAATGAGCTCAGAGCAGGGAGCGGTGTGAGCTCTAGGTAGGGGTGTCCAACCTGCGGCCCGCAGGCCGCATGCAGCTCACGATGGATATGAATGCGGCCCAACACAAGCATGCTTCAAACATCATGCGATTTTTTGGCATTTTTTTTGAAACTCAATTGTGTGGTTCTCAAGCGGGACCTTTGCAGATGTCAACGTTGTGTCACAATGTCACGTAAAATAAACGTCAGTACGCTCTCTTGGGATTATCATGTGAGGACTTTTTTGCTTATCTGTGGTGGCAGTTACCACGAAAATTGTGACAAAAATTAAGCTTTCATTAGTGTTTGTGTATTTAATGTGCGGCCCAAGACCATTCTTCTTCTTCCACTGTGGCCCAGAGAAGCCAAAAGGTGGGACACCCCTGCTCTAAAGCGATGCGGGAGGGCAGCAGAACGCACAAGTAGGGAGCCCGTCTGAAACCAATCTGCTGTTGGGGGGCTCGAAGAGGAGGCCTGCACAGGTCCCTCGGAGCAGGATCCGGGGTGATCCCCCAGAGCACCCCAGCCAGTCCCTTATGTCTGTAAACCCAGCAGGTGTTGGGGCAAGGGGGCACAGGGGTTCTAAGCATCAGAGAGGGAAGGAAATGGAAAAGGGTCCTCCCCGCGGGACGGAGCGAGGGAGGGAGGGAGGGAGGCCTCTTCCTGTCCGGACTTGCCTTTCGGGCTGCATCGGTGCTGGACCCCCAGAATAAGGCTCACGCCCCGGGGGAGGGGAGATGGGGCCTGTGCCGAAGCAGTGAGTGGCGCATCCCGGGCGCCTGCGGAGACAGCACTGCACAGGCCTCCAAGGGTCCAGGGAAATAGAAATGTCTGAGAAGCAGGGACCGGAACTCAGTATAAATCCGGAAGGCTGAATCACGGCGGAGCAGAAATTTGTGATGAATCAAGCAATGGACTCAGAGAAACTACAAAATGCGCCTGCCGTATTTTACTCGATTTGTCTGCAAATGTGGGGATGGTTGAAGAATTCGTTTCCTGTGCAGCTTGGATCCGGTTTTACGCAATGTGCATCTTCCAGACCAAGCGCAGAGCTGGATGCAAGCTGAGGCCAAAGGGCAAATACTTCCAAGTTTGCAGCATGATTTATGGACAAGGAAGGAAGGAAGGAAGGAAGGAAGGAAGGAAGGAAGGAAGGAAGGAAGAAAGAGAAGCCTTCTATTTCATGTGTGCCTTTGAAAAATGCACAGGCTTTTGAAGAATGTGCACACAGAGACTTTACTCAATGGGAGGAGAACGTGTTCAGTTTGAACATGCACACAATTGATGAGCACATTTGGGAAGCGTGCCTGGAAATGCACACAGATTTTCACGTGAGAAGCACAAGCAGGATCCACAGTCCGATGCAGATACGAGTTGGGCTGATCTTCAAGGCGGGCTCTGGAGACCTTCGGTGAACATTGTGCAACATATATGTTGGCCTGCGCTTTCCAGAGCAGGCGTGTGAAGGCGCACACTGTGCTCCAAACTACCCAAAGTGCAAATCAGCAAAGAGCCCCCCAACTGCGCTTTCATGATACAAACACTCAGTCTCTCTGGAAGTGCAGGAACATGGTTTCAGTGTGAAAAGCAGTGCTGAGATGTTCTATGGGCTGCTTCAGGCACTTCCCAGCAGTCGGCTGCCTGGAGCACGCCCATCAGCACAGTCCACGGCACGTTCATAGAAACAGCACAGTCCACGGCACGTTCATAGAAACACAGAAGCAGAGCGAGTCAGGAGGGGCCTCCTGGGCCATCTAGTCTGACCCCCGGCTCCAGCCGGCTCCACTCACAACATGCCCACCATGCATCCCCATAGACCTGATGCAAGAGTTTGAGCGCTCTGAAACAGTGGCCTGCCCTGGGGCCACTCCTCTGATGCCTTTGGCCCTGTGAGGGGGGCCATGAGGCTGTGCTCCCCATTGCATCCCTGCAAGTCTGCTGCCGCCCCCAGACCCCGCGAAGGGGAGGTCTCCACAGGAGGTCCTGGCCACATGGGCAGCTCCCGACATGGCCCCTCTCTGAGAATCGGGGTGCCTGTTCTGTACCAGGCCACGGCTCCACCAAGGGTGCGCTCCCAGTCCATGCTGGTAGCTGCCACGTGGGGTAATCCTGCACGGGAGAGCATTGCTCTGGAACAGCGGTGTTGATGGGAGAGACACTGACCGAAGAAGTGGGTATATTACATATCCATGGATAGGATGTCCGGGAGTAGCCAATGTTTATTTTGGGCAGCAGGAGCACAGCCTCACTCTCCTCTTGCTAAATGCATCAGCTGAGTCTTGTGTGCCACTTTTTTCCAAATTAGGAACTGAGAACCAGTTGCCAATGTCAGTATCATGCAGAACTGCTACCTCCGGATGCTCTGGAGGCCTGTTCCTTCCTGGTCCGATTCTGCCACCTTTTTTGGCTACTTCAGCTCTTTCCTTCTGAGGCTGCTAGGACCTTCCTCTGGTCCCTCCCCTTGAACCTGCTCGCTTGTAGGGTTCTTGATAGTTCCCAGTCCTTTTATAATGAGCACTGCAGAATTACAGCTAATTAGGGATGTAAATGATGCTGGGGGGAGGGAAGGGAGGGCCGTGCCACTAGCTGTGTGCAACTCTGCAGTAAAATGTTTTCAAGCTCAGCAGAAAAGTTACCACGGGAGACAATGTCAACTTTGGAGGAGTTTTGGCTGCAGAAAAGGGCTCGGAGGGAGCGCAGAGCCACAACCAGCTTTGCTGAAATCAGCTTTATCAGCTGATACACGCAAGGGCTCCTTCCCTGCCACCTCCCCACACGCCCCTCTTTGCTCCCTTCTGAGTAGACAGAACTTAGGACCACGTGTGGGGCAGCAGGGGGGCAGGAGCCTGGCTTGGGCCAGCCGTCTGGATGGCTTCATTTTGCTTTGCTCAAAGAGGGCTGCTCTTCTTTGTGGAGAAAGGAAGCAGCAGAATAGGAGGACTGGGGTCACCTGGAGAGGAGAGGAAACGCGTTCACTTCACATTCTAATGTGAATCCATCAGACTCACACTTCTCACGTCAGTGTGCCTAGCACTGATATGCAGGGCGCTTAAAATGTGCTTTTGATTCCTGGCATGTTTTTCCTGGTGTCGTCGTCTCCTTCCATCCCAGCGTGGATCAGAACACAGGTCCTCTCTGAATATGCCCAGAGGATCAGCGGGACGGGCACGGTGCTGGGGAGGTTGCCTTGCCACGGCAAGCCCACCGGCGGCTCACCCACTTCTGCTGGAGCGTCTGCAGAGGGGCAGCTCTGTGCTGATGGAGCAGGGGTCTCTCCGGCGTCCCCTGGAGCATGGCGGCTGCGCCACAGTTCTCGTGCACGTGGGGCCTGGTTGCTGAAGATGCTGGATTTCCTCGTCCTCCTCGTCCTCCTCCTCCTCCTCCTCCTCCTCCACTGTGGAACATGCCGGGGGGCCTTGGCAGGCATAATGCTCGGAGTGGGGTCCCCCAGCCCCCGGCCGTCACCGGGGTCGCCTGTCCCGAAACCGTCTGCCGTCATCAGAGTCCTGAGGGAGGTGCATGTGTGTTGGGGTGGGATGGGGTGGGCGGGGGAAGGCAGGCGCCTCTGGGACTCCCCTGGCCATCCCATCATCCTTGACCGGCTCGGCTGCAACGAAGGCGGAGCCTAATGGTGGAACCATCCCAAGGAGCCACACCTTTGGCATGCATTCTGGGCCTTTTAAAAACCAGGGCCCCGCACCGCACTTTTAACTACTTACCAAGAACGACTCTGAGAGAGTTTCAAGGGTTGCTCATTTGTTTGCAGAGTGAATATTAAAAGTGCCGTCTGCAGCCTTGAAGGGTCTCCCCTGGGAACTGTTAGTGTCTGTGCTAACGAGGTCATTCATTTTTTATTAGGAGAAGAGTTTCTGTGAAGTCAAATGTGCTGACAGCCCCTTTTTGTCTTTGATGTTGGGTTTCACCTCCGTCCCTCCTGCTCGTTCAGTTCCTCCCTAACGGAGCTGGGAAAGTCTCCTCCGCCCTGCTAAGTGGCTTGCACTGTTTTCTTTAGATACCTTGATAAGCGGATGGCCCTGGAGGAAGCACAGGGCTTGGCTAGGGTTTCAGGGGCTGCCAGAGATGGGAAAGATTAGATGGCCATCGCCAAGCCACACCGTTGTTGCCACAAGCCGGACCTCCGTTTATTTACTGGCCACATGGATAATTGACCGGCTAGAGGCCAGGAAGCTCTGCAAAGCAAAGGCTGACGTCTCCTCTGAGTGGTCGCTGGCTCGCTCGGATGGACTGGGGCGATCAGGCTTCTCCCGCCGGGACGGAGCCACCCTGGGCAAATGTGCCTCCACGTGCCCGCCTGCCTCCGGCTCCGAGCGGCCGACCCAGCCTCCTCCCGGCTGGCCGGCTGCTCACCCATCCTCAGGGCCCCTCCAGAACCTGCCCCCTTGCTTCTTCCCTGAGCTCGGCTAACCCAACGTCCTTTCGCCTTTGTGCATTGAAGTGGCACCATCCCAGAAAGGCTGCTGGGTCACATCGTGTCCCCAAACGTTTGGGGTGACTTTCTGGGATGCCCATTCTCCTGCGGGAGGAGAGGGAGAAGGACTCCTTGGGTGCAGCCACGTGGCGTAGAGGTGAGCGTGCCGGACTGGAACTCCGGAGAGGCAGCTTCAGGCCCCCTCTGGGCCACGAGGCTCACAGGTGGCTTTGGCCCAGCCACAGGCACTCATCCTGGTCCCCCTCACAGGGTGGCCATTAGGAGGGCGAAATGGGGAAGAGGAGGCGCCTGGGCTGCTTGCAAGAGGACGAATGCTGGGGGGTGGGGGGTAAAAATGCAACATAAAGCAGGAACAGCAGCAGCAATTCCACATTTTGGGAGGAGAGCTGTAAATAGAGGCGCTTGCCTGGCCGAGTTTTCTAAAGCAGGGAGTTCTGCTTTTCCTTGCCAGCAAAGCTCTTCACGGAGAGACCCTAGCACTGGCGAGTTTACCAGAAACCGCTCCTCCCTTTCTCAGGGAGAAGTAAACCTTCGCTTTTGAACACGGGAGCAGGACATTTTTCACTCTGTAAATTAAACTAGGGTGGTGACAATATGCATTTATTTATTGTTTTATTTCAAGTGGCAACTATATTGCTTTGTCACTGGCAAACTTGTATTTTGAAATCCTTAATTACAAATCTTGGGTATTTGGGCAGGAATCAAGGCATTCAAATTAATTAGCCAATCAAATTGTTTGCATTTCAGGTTCTGAACTTATTTGTTCACAATATAAACTAATTCAAGAGATGCATTTTGATGATTTCAGATTTGGAACAAGCTTTGACTTCTTCCTAAATAGCCCAAATAGGCTGAAAGCTGCCACTTCAGGCAGTCACAACCTAATTGGTTCCAGCGGTTTCTGCCACAAAACTGAGCTACAACAACCTTTTAATGGATCCATGGCTTAATTTACTGAAAACCACTCATTTCAATTCCCGTTTAACCTTCTTCACACCTCCACCCCAAGCTAAATAGATCTTGTCACTTCTTCATTATCACAGAAAGTATTCATTGCAAAGGAGTGCTTGATCTCCATCTCCTCGAAACCTCCTCCAGTTTTCTTGGAGCCCCCTTAAACTAGGATGGACAAAAGAGGGGGCATAAGGGCCAAGCTGAGACCAGCCCCAAACCCGGCTGAATAGCTGCTCAGAGGCCTGGAAGGTGGTCCTTGTGTCACTGTGTTGTGAGTATTTTGCACACAGCTCACCTTGCTGACATGGAATGACAACAATTTGGTCAGGAGACACAATGAATGTGTTATGCATTCATATTCCATTCCATTCATGAAAAGAAACTGGATCAAAGGTGCACAAATGGAAGGATGGTTCTAAACGTCGAGCTTTCTAGTCCCATGAGCCTGTGCTTGCTTGTCAACTCAGATATGTAAGTTGTGACTCACCCAACAAGGACACTGCTTGATATGACTTCAGCCACCCCTGTATTGTCTGGACAAAGGTTCCAGTCACAACAAACAGGTTAAATTTCTCAGTGCCCAGAACTGTTGGTCACGGAACCACTACGGATTTAATCCTATGTGGTGTCATCCAGATCTACTACGGCGTGTAAATTTGTTGAAACAATTGGAAACAGTGATTGTAATACTATCAGATTTTAGATTTATTCAAGTGGAAAATTGCCAAGGAAGTTCAATGCTGTCATTTTTTACTTCAAAAGAGGAAACGTCTCTAAAATGAGAGCTGTGTAAAAAGGAAGACCGGGGCGGTGGTGGGGGGAGTCATGTGGATTAAATCCTTTCAAAATGTTTGGAGCTTAGTCAGAAGGTATACCACAGGTTTGGAAAGGTAGCATCAGATCCAAGAGAACACCAGTATGGTTAATGATCTGTGTTATTAGAGAAAAGAATTCTGCAGAAAGCTGAACTCTTGCCCAAATGGGGAGAACAAATGGAACAAAACTTTGCACAAATTTGCAAGCAGAAAGGAAGAGATGCAAAAAATCCTTCGAGGAGTCTATCACTAACAACATCGAGGCCGACAATAAAGAATTATCTAAATACATCAGGGAAACAGCTGGAGTCGAAGGAGTACTGAAATAGGATAAGGAGATTGTGGAGAAACTGAATGCATTGTTTTAATCCACAGAAGATACGGGACGGAGACCTGTATCTGGACTGTTTCCAAGAAGCAAGTCTTGTGCTAAACGGTTCTAACAAGAGATGTAGCGCATGATCCTAGTGACAAATTCAAGGTTAAGAAATCATCCGGCCCAAATGGTATCCACCTGAGAAGTAGATCAGATGCATCCTAATCTTCCAGCAAAAGTATGTAAGATGGACCCCGAGAGCAGCTTCTGCAGCAGAGGACTGGAGAATGGCCAATACAATACCCGTTATTAAAAAGGGATCCAGGAGGTTTCTGAGAAATTGCAGGATGACTTGCTTTATCTCTGTTCTGGGTAAGTTGGTTGACGGCATTATTAAAGATGAAGCATAGAGAAGGACAAACACTGCTGAGAAACCATCAGCAACCTGCCTTCCCAACTTAGCAGTCATACAAGAAGAGGTCTTCTTAGAAAGAAGGAACTGCTTGAAGAGCAGCAAACACGGGACAGGAATAAATGGTACGTTCTTCCGATGCAGCGACGTAAACAGTGCTTTTCAACCCATTCATTACCGATCTGGAGTTGGAACTAAGCAGTGAAGTGGCCACCTTTGTTGCTGACACCCAACTGAAACCAAAAGGGATCTTTCCACGCCAGCAGAAAGGGCGTCAAAATGGCAACTGCAGTCCAGCGCAAGCAAGTGTCGAATAAGGCATGTTGGGGCAAAACATCCCCCTGTTTGGGTTGGAGCGAGCGGGGGCCGGCCAAGAAAGAGGTCTTAGGCGGTGAGCAGCTTAATGGCAACGTCAACTCCGAGCGTGGCTGCTGAGGAAAGGCAGACCGCTGTGTTGTGCAGGGAAGGAATTGAAAATAAAATTGCCGGCATCTTACTGCCCCTACTGAAATCCATGGCGTGACCACACCTGGAATATGGGGTGCTGTTCTGATCGTGGCACTTAAAAAAGGATACGGCAGAGTTGCGAAAGTGCAGAAAGGGGCAGCTAAAAGGATGGAGCAAAACCCCTGGGGAGAAAGGTTACAGCATCCAGGAGAGTTTAGCGTAGAGAAAAGCAAGCATGGAGAGATGAGGCAGTGCTGCAGAAGGGTATGCATGGTGCTGTGAAGGGCGAGGGGGAAACTTTTTCCTCCTTTGCCTGGAGCCCTGGAATGCAACTCGTCCCATGAAGTTGATTGGTGGGAGATTTGGGATAGCTCGACGCAGATCCTTCTTCACACAGCGAACACAGTGTGGAAGCCACCTGCCCAGCGTGGAGCCGTTTCCGCCAACTGGACGGCTTCAGGAGGACTGGACAAGTGCCTGGAAAATAAGTGGCCACTAGCCCCGCTCGCTCCATTCCGCCTGTCGCACCCCAGCAGCCGAGCGATGGGGACGGGGCGGTGCTCGTGTCTTTCCGGCGGGTGGCTGGTTGCTGAGCAGGAAGCTGGTCCAGGTGGGCCCTTGCTCTGATCCAGCCGGGCTGGTGTTATGACTGTAGCGGGAAGCCATATTTCCGCCTCTGCGACGGCTTCGGGGGCAGGCATTTGGCACAGTCCAAATGCCTGCATGATGCTGACGCCTGTTGACTCTTCAGGCCCCCTGAATGCCCGGCAAGAACTACATGCATTACTCTGGATCTTAATTAAGAGGGTCATGATTTTTTACTAGAGCATGCATTGTGGTTATATGATTTTTATTACTTGCTTACTTATTTATTTCATTTTTATACTGCCCAATAGCTGAAGGTATCCGGGAGGTTAACAAAAATTAAAATTAAACGAAAGTCTAAAAATGCACAAAATTAATTTAAAAGAATAAAACCATAATAGCAAGTGTAATAGCTATTATTCAGCATAGAAGCACAGCAGGGATACAGAATAAAATGCAATATATAAAAACAAAGTTAAACTGTTGAATGGGTGGGATAATAAAAAGGGCTTCACCTGGTACCAGGAGGAGTACAAAGTGGGGACCAGGGGCACCTCCGCGGGAGCTCATTCCAGGGCTGGGGGGCCACAAGGGGGTGCCTGGTAGAGCAGCTTCAGCTGATGAAAGGTGTTCCGTGGGTCCAGGAGCACCCCACACGGCGCACTTTGTCCCTTTGCGGGAGGGCAACCCCATCTGGAACAGGTTGCGCGCCACCCAGCTGGACGGGTGGAGCACCCAGCAGCAGCGCCTCCGTCTGGCCCGGACTGGGCCCGCTTGGCGGCCCTCGCCCAGTCCGTGGCCGTGCTCAGGCCCTGATTCAGTGGCTGCTGCCTCCCTTGGGCTTGAGCAGCTGAGGCCTGGTTTTGGGACAGAAAAGCAGGGCTGAGCATCAGCTGCATTTTGGAGGTGCCTCAGCCCCTGCCACCGATAACCTGGCCCCGTGGATCCTTGCCCATGCTGAGTAGGGGGTGGAATGGGACCCTGCGGTGCCCCACGGCACCACTGCCACGCCACAGGGTGCGGGCCCCAGCAGCGCCTTCTGGGACCAGCCGGTCGAGCCGGAGCAGACCCACTGCAAGGCAGGGCCCCTACTCCTGCCCCTGCTGCTACGTCCAGCCCAGCCAGCCTGCACATGGTGAAGGCTATCGAAAGCCACGGAGAGGCCCAGGATCGCACTCCCGCTGTCTCTCCCCGGCGAGGGTCATCCCACAGGGCGGCCAAGGCGCTCTCCGCTCCGAAAGCAGGCCCACGGCCAGGCTGGAATGGCTGCAGGCCATCG